>OZ014490.1:5072461-6402960 GCA_963965965.1 Trididemnum nubilum
TTCATTGTAAGAATATTGAAAGAATTTCGCTTATTCGACCACTACCTCAACCACCGGCGCAGCCAGAAATAAAAAACGGGGGGGACCAAATTATTTTGTTATGATTAAAGTACATACAAATCGGAAAGTTTTCATTTAGGCTAATTGTAACTAATTGCAAGGTTTGGCGATAACATGCAGGAGTCCCGCCGTCGTTCACGCAGAAGACGCATAAAAAATAAATGAAAAAGAATACATGTGATTTCACCTTTGGAGCATAATGATTGGAACGTTTAAGTAATCTTAATATAAAGCAAAGAGCCAAAACGTGTGAAAACAATAATCGCTTTTAATTTTACGCTCGTTCCCCCCCCTTTTTTTTTTCTATTTTATGCGTCATTGCTTTGCTTTTTTTTTTCCTGTGCTTTGCTCGTGACAAGTTGCGGTTGCCTAGTAATGTCTTGAAACGTTCAGTAAAAAATGTTCGCTCACGTTTTGGCTCTTTGCTTTATACAGGGTGGGGCAAAAAAACCTCCCACATTTCACTTTTCGAAAAAATAGACAAGAAAAGCTTTTGTGAAAATTTTATTACATACTTAACAATGCTACATGATTGCCATTTTGTGCAAACCATTTTTTAAAAATAACGTCTTCAAGATGGCCCCCTTGAACTGCAATACACCGCTGTAAGCGTATCCTAAAGTTTTCCATCGCCCTCTGAGTCATTTCTTGTGGAATTTCATTTATCGTTTTGCAAATGGCGGCTTTCAGTCCATCAATGGTTGTTGGTCGGTCCTTAAACACCTCACTCTTAACATAACCCCACAGAAAATAATCACAAGGTGAAAGGTCTGGCGAACGCACTGGCCATCCGATATCACCGCGCAAAGAAATCAAATGCGCTGGAAAGAGTCCTCGCAAAACATCCATTGATTTTTTTGCCGTATGGGCAGTTGCTCCATCTTGTTGAAACCATACCGTTGCATTTTCTCCAAGATTCCTGAGTTTTGGCATCAAAAAGTTTTGCAGCATCTTCACATAACGAGTTGAGGTAACTGAAGCCGTTTTTTCCTCTTCCTCAAAAAAATAAGGACCCCAAACTCCAAAATTCGCAACTGCATGTAGCCAGCGCGGATGGCTACATGCAGTTCGCCAGACCTTTCACCTTGTGATTATTTTCTGTGGGGTTATGTTAAGAGTGAGGTGTTTAAGGACCGACCAACAACCATTGATGGACTGAAAGCCGCCATTTGCAAAACGATAAATGAAATTCCACAAGAAATGACTCAGAGGGCGATGGAAAACTTTAGGATACGCTTACAGCGGTGTATTGCAGTTCAAGGGGGCCATCTTGAAGACGTTATTTTTAAAAAATGGTTTGCACAAAATGGCAATCATGTAGCATTGTTAAGTATGTAATAAAATTTTCACAAAAGCTTTTCTTGTCTATTTTTTCGAAAAGTGAAATGTGGGAGGTTTTTTTGCCCCACCCTGTATTATGATTTCACCTTGTTTTACAATTTTATTTTGTTTGATGACGCAACAGCGGACGCCAAAAACGCCTTTTCTTAACGTAGACCAAACGAGAAAGTCGTACATTGCCGTTATTTTTCACGCACGCTGGCATAATAATACATCAACTATCAATCATAGTATACTAATGTATAGTGTAACAATTTAAGAACAAATGGGATGCATAATGCAAAAACAACCCCTACCTACATTCGAAAATGTTTGGTTTTTGAAAAAATTAAAGCTGTCTATTATTGTTTATGTTATTTGATACCACGTATGTTAATTGACACCGAGTGCTGTTCTCAAACAGAAAAAAATGCGCTATATTGTAGTTTGCCAAAACAAAGCTTTGTTAATTACTGTACTGTTATTATTATCGTTGGTAATGGTAGGTAATAGGGATCTAAGCAAGAGTAATGCGATAGCGATCGGCCATTCCTTACGTGCGGTTAATTGTCTCAATGATAAAGTGCGAATCTGAGCGAGGCGTTTGCGGAAAAATGGTCATAACGAAGTACAATCGGTTTATTAGCACAGCACGCCGGCGAACGAAGTTTGGTTCGCACCGAAAACTGAGTAAAATGCTTCCAGAGCGAATTTTTAGGCCCGGCCTACGCTGTGCGTAAAATCGCGAACATACGGGCGTGTCGTTAGTTTGTTTGAAACAACTGACGGCTTGTATGCTGGTAAGACGATACGTTGTGCGTACCAAATTTCGGTTTTAGAATAAACTAAAGACGAACTTTCGCGCTCAAGATTTTACTCACAGTATAGATTGGGAAGAGGCGGACGGCGTCTGCGCGACTTTTTGCTCGCAATTAGCATACTCAGTTTAGACTTCGACACAGTTTGAATAACGTTGCCAGACTTGCTGCTGATAGACAACGAGTACACTGTTACAAATCAACACAGCTATACGGTGTAGAATGCGGACATAGAAATTGATCGAAAAAGATTTCCTAAAAATAAATTATCGTAATATATAGTGTAATAAAACATTTGAGATTGTGCAGTTTGAAGTTGTTAGATTGATTCAAACCAGCCAATCCCCCGTTCACCCAACCCTAGCTGAAAATAAAATTAAAGGATCAAACTGGCATCGTAGCTACGCTTTGCTAAACTACAAAAACTTTTTGTGCAATAATATATTGATTCCGCCGTTTTTCATCAAACGGGTTCTCTGAAGTCTAGGCGGTTGGTCGAAATGTACGCCTACATAAAGCGGTTTACTCCAACTAAGTCTGATATCTTTTTTAATGTAAACGCAAAAAAAAATATCAAACAGGCAAATCCATGTAATCAAATGACATACGATGCGTATATTTATACGCATAATAAATACGCGTAATCGGTAAAACGAACCCAATACAGTGTAATAAAAAACAATTTCGAAGTTAAAGATATATCGAGAATCATCCTCTTAGAAGAGATTTGCTTTTCTTCAGCAATTGCTTTTTTTCCAATGTTTTCAATTAAAATATTCTCGAAATTAATTAGGGTTGAAATACGATTTGACTATGATAACATTTAATTCTTGGACTGATACACATCAGATCTCGGCCGGCCCAAATTCTCACCGGTATGTGATTTTACTTTTTGGAAAATATTAAGTTTTAAAACAAAATGGATTGCGTTTTTTGCTGCAAAATCGCGCTGCTTTCTGCCTCGTTTGCGTTCTCCAGCAAAAGCAATGTGGTACGCTAAGGAGACATAATCATTCCAAGACAGCGCGATACGGGCTACACAATGATCAAACGTTTTCAAGGAATATCAAGACTGACAATACAAGCATTCCCACTCTCCGGGTTTTGTTTCTACCCTGTGTTGCGAAAAGGCAACGTTGCTAAATTCTTGTTTCAATAAACTCAAGTTTTTATGCGCGATTCTTTTATTACAGTGACGTAATAGATACCGGAGCTTTTTTGATTCATATTTGCCAAAATTGATTTTTTTATTGTAACTCATTTTCATTGTTACGTTGGCTATGATTCACTCTTCCTTTTGCTGCAAACGTTTTTTCAATCCGAATATCTCGGAAACAATACAAGCTAGACAGTTGAAATTTTTCCAAGATAAAGAAGCTAACGACCGCGGAAAAATTTTCAAAAGCATGAGTTTTGACGTTGCTTAGTTGCAACTCAGGGAAGAATTACACCCGAGTTGAGCGTTTTTAAATTGCTTTTTTGAGCACTTTATCTTTTTTAAATAACTTTTGTGAAATTGTGCACTTTCAAAAGGGGGGGACTGGTTCCCCTAATCCCCCCCCCTGGCTGCGCCGGTGACCTCAACTCATTTCTATATTTCACTTTGATTATTTTAACTCAAGTCTTTCTTGATTAAATTCCTGAAGAGTATACTTCTGAATTAAGTTTTATTTCGGTAATCCTAGTTTTAATTTTATATGAATAGCTTATCGCAAAAATATTCATCAACTTACCACCAATGTTGTGTGCCAACTCGATCCTAACAATTCGATTAATCTTCGATAAAGTCTTGGAGACAAAATCATCAACGGCAGTAAGGGGAAATAGATAAATACAGTTCCGTAAAATGAAGACAATAGTATGAAGAAAACAGTTAAAATTCCCCCGATTCTTCCAAAAGGCGAATATCGCTGAGTGCCATTTTCCGCCATACTTTTCTTCCTCGGACTAAGACTCTTGCCGTTTGTTTTAATCCAATATCCATTTAAAGCAAAGACGGAGTTTTTTTTCCATTTAATAACGCAGCACCGCAGTTAAGAGCACGGTATTTGTGCTGTGGCACACCCACACTTGAAACTCGGTTCAAGAGTTTATAAACCAGCAAACCTAAAAATAGCAGAAGCGTTGCACTATCTTATGATAGTCATCCATAGACTGGAAGTGACTATGGACAGATAAACCTGCCGTTTTTTTTCTATCAATAGATCCCACAGCCTACTAGCTAGCCTTTTTGACAAATTTTAATTTTTAACATACAGGCGCTAGCCAGCAGAGGTGGGCAAAGCGCAAATTCCCTAATCGGGGAAGTTGCGTTACACTTTGATTTTTTTATTTTGAAACATTACGGAAGTTGCGTTGCAGACTAAAATTTGCTGCGCTTTCAAAAATTTCTTTTTTCGATTAATAGCACAATTTCATACTTTGAATAGCAGAATTTTATATTTCATTTCGATCATAGTATTGAAAAATGTCGGCCTTCTTCAGCAAATCACTAAATCTTTTTCTGCATAAAATTGCCAAAATGCGGTATTTGCAATGTGCCTTGTAATTTTAATTGCAGTAGTTCAGTTCCGCAAGTGCGTTGCGCTTCAACTGAATCAAAAAGTTCATTGCGGAAGTCGCACTGCTTTATTACTTGTTGAAAAGACAATGGCGATTTTGGTGCAGTGTTATTCGTGCCCACCTCTGCTAGCCAGTGCCTCTGCTAGCTACTTTACGGGCGTGGTTCTCTGTCTGTTCAGTGCGGAGTCATGCAAAAAATGCATGAACCGTGCCAAAGAGTTTATAATGTGAGTAACGTTCTTAGGTGAAAGATAAATTTATTGATTGGCACTGTTTCTTCGAATTTGACATTATTTGGCACTAACCAGACACCAGAGCTGGGTTTGAAGCATGACATGCCAAAAAAGCGCTTAGCCAATCTTTTTACCTGCATATCACTCAGGCGCGTAGCCAGGATTTGGAAAAGGGGGGGGCTATTTTGAAAGAGTGAGAAAAGTGCAAACGACCTTGACCCGAATTTTGATTTGTTCTTGAATCAGTTTCACACGGTTTGTCCGAAAAATTCAAAGGTTTTTTCCGCCCAAAGTCAGGTGGTCTCAAAAAAAAAAAAAATTGAGTCTGATTTTTCGGCCGAAATCCGAAATTCAAAGGTTTTTTCCGCCCAAAAGCAGGTGGTCTCCAAAAAAAAAAAAAAAAAAAGGTCTTCGCCGAAATTGAGTCTGATTATTCGGCCGAATTCGGAAATTCAAACGTTTCAGGGGGGGGCTATTTTCAATTTTTCACAAAAAATCAGCCTCAAAAGCATTACAAACGTGCGATTTTGAATACTTCACAAGCCAGTGGGGGGGCTCGAGTCCCCCCCCCTGGCTACGCTACTGATATCACTATTATTTTCGTGGTTTCAGCGTGTATGTAGCAAATAACAATACATAAGAAATCTATCATTACAATCGCTGCATTACGCCGGAGCGTGTAAAGTGTTTGCAGGGGCCCATGTTCTCGTCATTGCACCCGGGCTACACAGCCGATCCTTTCATAGAAATCGCAGCAGTGGCGAGCCGCTGGCAACACTGTGTCCGATTTGACCGGCACATTTGAACCACAGATCTCTTTATTCCGGAGACGAACAGGTTACCGCTCAACTAACTGGTCGGCAAGTGCTCATACAGTAGGGTGGAAAACCTTATCAAAATACTTAATTTGGAAAAGAACTAGGGCTTTCAAAAAATTTAAGCTATTAATCTGCACATAGTATCACATAAAACGCTTGAGTTTAAAAATATCAATATCGGATACAGCTTAGACTTGGTGACGATTTTAATCTTTTGCCGTTTTTGCCCGAACTTACTGCTGCGTTTTTGGTGAATAAATACGGAATGCCTAGAACATGTTCTCATATATGACTGTTGCAAGTAGCCAAGACTTACTAATTAAAACGAAGTATACAAAAGCTTTTAACGCTTTAATACATTAAGCAATCACTAGAGAAGCAATTCACAGTACTAAGCATCATTGTTCGATTCTATACAAAGTAACCACATACATTAAAAACTGGATTTTACGAAGCATAGTAACCCTATCTACGAGTACCGAAGCCCAAGACAGATTGGTTTAGAAGTAGGTGTTCGACTCACCTACGAGATCGTGCGTTTTGTGGTACATTCTCGACACCGTATGTTGGGAGTTCGATTTCTTTCACGACCCTACTCTCAAAAGTATTGCTCAAGAACTTGACCCAAATTTTCATCAGTCTTGAATTAGATTGAAACGGATTTTCCGGCCGAAAACAGGTGATCTCCAACAAAAAAAAAGTCAACTCGCCATTCACCGCAACTTTCTGACTACGTCAGGAAATAAACAGCTCATCGTGCAAATAAGACTTTTTCACACCAAAATTCTCTGTGGCCAACCGGTTGAAAACCACTGTTGTACACCATTTGAAAAATTGAATGAGGTGTTACCAATCAGGCAGTCTGCTGCTACGTGACGTAAGAATAACCAAATTGCTATCCTAGCCCTAACTCAAAATCTAACCCCAACCCTATCGTTAATCTAAAAAATAAAAGTAAATGAGCGCTCATTCTTTGCTCTCTTATTTTCGTTATAGGCGCTACGTTAACGTAACTCCAGCCGCTTCCTAACAATTAATTAATTCTCTAAACTTGACTGCCCTTTTTAGCTGCTAGCAGCGGCTATTCTGTATTCGAAACTCTGCTACAATAGCAGTGACGTGCGGTGAGGCTTTTGGTTGGTGAGGCATAATTTTTTATCACACACATGTTGGCAAAAAATTATTTAAGACAATAAATGACAAGCAAATAATTGTTTTCATAGCCATTAAACGAAAACTAAATTTTTCGATAATTAATTATTCGTTTAATTTTTGCTGATCATTTAAAGCCAAATCAATTCTTGAAGTTTCGAAAATCTATAAAGGTAGCCTAGCTGATTATTTGGCTTTGAATGTGGACGTTGTTGAAGTTTTCGTGCCTGCTAAGCCTTCTCGGCAAATTCTCTAAGTTACAAAGACCCGGTTTCAGTCCCAACATTATTATTTGCTAAAAACATGAAAGCAAAAATGAAGATTTTTGTAGTGTAACCACTCTTCTTGAGTACCGTTATACTCTTTCAGAGTTGAGGGGTTCTTTCGTAATGATGTCTCGAGCAAATCTTTTAAATCGGTTTTCTTTTAGCTATAGCCTAACTTCAAGTTTAGATTAAAAACTCAGTTTAGAAAGTCTCTTAGCTTTGAGACTAAATTTTCTTCCATTTTAGTTCATTTTCTCGGATTAAATTGTTTTTATTTCGCTAGAAAAATAGCTTGTTCAATTTCGCAATGAACGAAAGACTGCAAAAAAACTGCTTAAACTTTTTCTCATTCTAAGACGTCACAGGTGAGGCGCGCCGCAAAATCAGGTTTAAAAGCATTATGCGTTGTCCGCGATTTGTCTGAGAAAAAAAGGCATACTTTTAGTTTGTTCCTTAAAATTTGCTTAGCTGAAGTGAGGCACAATCGACAATGCCTCACTTCGCATATTTGAAGCGATGCTCAATGGCACGCAGTAGTGATAGCAATATTACACCGAATAGTTTGGGCGTTTTAATGCGAAAGACATAACATAAAAGCAGTGAATACACAAAAAAAGTAAATATGACAAAAAGTAATAAAGTTTTTGATAAATATTTTGATTTGTGCAAAACCATTTTACTTTAATTATATACTTCATTTTCGTTTTCCTTTGCACAATTCTACAGGGAGGCACGGCCTCACCTGCCTCCCCTGACCGCACGTCCCTGTACAATAGTTGTTAGTTTAAAACAAATCTTTTATATCTGTTTTAAGAAAACCATTTTTATTTTAACGCTCACTAAGTATAACACAATCTAAAACTGAATAAGTGGTAACTTATTGATAAAATAGCTCTAATCAAACAAGTAACTCCGCCAAAACTTAGCAAGATTTTTTTAAGGTTCTTCTAAAACCCTACAGGATCGCATCAACCACAAGTTCGCATTTCGGAATAAGATGAATTAGGGTTTGTGTTTGTCCTCCACACAGCAAGCAGGTATGTTTCAGTCGTACACATCTATACAGCCGATGGATTCCATCCTTTCCTCATCAATAGAAGCGACCTCAAATCGAAGTCGAACTTCAACAATTGAGCCAGCAGACGCACGACTACACATTGCATGACGGTGGTCGATTGCACTTTGGTGGATGACAGTGGGTGCTATTAAAATTTCATAAGAACAGGTTTTACTTCACCAACTACATAAGAGTATGTACCAGCTAAACAAACCATGGTTGTATGAAGACTCAAATAGTCTTCAGCCAACTGAGTCGCCTTGAGGCCTAGCCTAAATTTCTAGTAGTCGAGCAACCACTGTTGAAAGCAGTTGGTCCCAAACTAATTTGCCTTATTTCGTCCGGATTAGGTAAAACAGTTTGAACTTTGAAATGTTTTGCAAAACAATATCACAAAAAAAATCATATTGGTCTGATTTTAATTATTTTATTACACCAAGCTGCCTTTGCCAGGAAACTCAGGGACCTCTCCTTTCAGCTTTTCGAGTCAAGCTGCACCTGTCTCAAGTATACTGCAATGGTGGAGGCTTCAAACGTTTCTTTGAAAAGATAAATGTCAAGCAGGGAAGCTATAAATACCAATTATAATAATCTTCGGTTTGACCAACTGGAATTTGAACCGGAGTCGACCAGTTTAGTACGGCCACTGATTAAGTAAACTGAATTTTGTTATATTTTAATCTTTGGTTCAACATCTCTTGTTGGGTATAAGCAAATTGCACACATCAATAACCAATGCTCCAACAAAGCAAGAATGCCAGTTCAGCTAAATAAATGATGACATCACTCTTGTTCAGAGGATTGACAGATAATAACATCATTACCATTATTCTTGCTCATTAAAAATGGAGAATAAAAAGAATTTATGGCAACAATGATTGGCATACTTGTGAAATTGAAAGGAACGAACTTGCTTTAATTGCATTTATAGGTGATCCTAGAAAAGTGAAATATAGAATTAGCCAATGCAAAAACAATAAACATAATACACAGCTATCAGGCAACACGTATTCAAGGCTAAACCATCATTAACCAAACCATAAAAAAATGTTTCAATGAGTTTGCTAAAAAAGTGATACTTTGTAAAAACTAAAAGTGAAATAAAGCTGATGCCATCACTTTTTGATTATTATAGGGGTTAAAGCATCCAGCCAATTCCAGAAGTTTACAAAGTTGATAGTGATTTTGTCACAAAGTGATTACATGACAAACAGCATTCTGAAGACAGAATAGGCCTATCTGCCAACCATATTTGGTATTGTACTATTGCACTATTAAAATTAAACCTTGACTGAAAGAAGTTACTCAACTATTCTATCCCCAGGTGTCAGGTCCAAACCCTCACTTTGTGGCAAAATCACTGGTACAGGTTTATAATAGCTAAATTCAAAACTTTATTGTTTGTTTTTATCTTGGGGTTGCAGTTGCAAAGATATTCAACAAATACAAAGAGATATCCCCCTCCCTACGAAGTTTTTAAAAACGTTGAAGAGATGTAATAATTACCTTCCATTAACATTACGTGACCTATCTAACTTTGGTAAATTTCCCCTTTTTTTTGGAAATTTAGGCTGGGAGAACCAACTTAAGGTTTACCAAACATTTTGGGGGGATTATCTTCAGTATTTGCTGAATATCATTACAACTGCAACCCCAAAATGGGAAAAATTTAATTTTGATTTTAGCCATTGTAAAGTAACGGAATCATGAACTACCTTGATGCTTTACACCCTTTAATTAAGCTGGCTCAGTCAACATATTATGACATCATTTACATTCAGAGGATTGACAGATCTATAAATTGCATCACCACCAGCTCTTTCTGATTTTAAAATTGTTGTAATAGTTTGCAATAATTTTCGCTTCAGGATTTAATTTAAAAGCAGTTTAAATGTATTATCAAATGAAAGGTTTCATTTACCTCTTTCAATATTCTTGCATCATCTTTTCACCACCAAGAGTTTGATTAGCTTTTGCAATTGCATCACTTAACTGGAAAATATTAGTTACAAACAATTTTACGCAGCAAAGTGAAAAGTGAATGTTGTTCGTTATAACCAGGGATGTAGAAGTGGTGAAAGCAGCAAATTTTCGTGGAAGCAGAAGCTGGAAGCGGTGAAAGGGTACTTCTTCAGCAATTCATATCAAATGTCAAAAACTTGAATGTGGTACAATTTTTTGTAAAATATTTGATGAAAACTAAATGTTTGATCGATCATTATTTGCCAAGAAATATTTTTAAAGGCTTGTGGTTCACTTAGATCCAGGGCAGCCCCATTCCTATTAACTCATAGATGAACCACGTAGAAATCAACTCATTTTTGAAATCATATGTTTTAAAAATTCTATTTTAGTCCCTAAAATATAACCATGTCTTCAAAAATATTTTTAAATAGGGCTTTATTCATTTTTTAAACATCTGGGGCCAAACTCGAAAACCACAGTAATCACCAACATAAACAAAGTTTAAAGTTTTGGCATTTTAATCTCTGTCACAGTGATAAAATATTCCTGAAAAGCTAACAGAGGAGAGCGTCATAAAATTTCTCAATCAAAATCTAATATTGTGTGACTTTTTTTTTAAACATAATGCTATAATAATTTATTTGTGATGTTTTTGATGTTTGCAGGCCAGAGTTTTTAAATTTAATCATTTTGTGTGCTTCTGACCCAAAGGCTACCAGTGAGGAAGCATGTAAAATAATCATATACTAAAACTTTGGCCTGCCAACGCCAAGAATATCAGAATTAAATTACTGTATTATCAACATCATAGTACTGGGTTTAAATAGTCAAAAGTAAGGATGCGAAGAGACATTGTCTTTAGCTTAAGTAGTAAAGCAGTGGACCAGTAATTTAAAGGCTGCAGGTTCAAATCCTGTGGGAGGATAACTTTTTCGCATTGCTTTTTTCAGAGTAGTCACCGTTCTAGCTGCTCTTCCCTAGGCTTTCATGCTGGCAGCCTTTAGGCCAGAAGCATGCAAAACGACTAAATAATGCTATTAAGTTTGTCTCAATTATTGCCAAAGTACAGTTTGCTTTAAGAATTATTCTAATATGGTACTACTGTATTGTGTATAACCACATAACTTTTGCAGTGTTTTTTTTTTTTTGCTGTCCTAAAAATACTCGTTGCTGGCAAAAATTTGGAGCAAACCACATACACAAACAAGTTATAAAAAAAAAAAATTCTGCAACTGTGGAAGCTTTGCACCAGGGCTACCTAATTAGAGATAAGTGAAGACTTGCCCTTAACAGCGTAGATGCAATTGGAACAAGGTAATTCTTAATAATCACTCATTATTCGAACCTTCTGGATGAACGCATTCCGACAAATTCACATCAGCGGTAACGTACAGTGCTGTTCATAATTCAGGAGCCACCTTGCAAAAACACTCGTTTTTTGGGTTCCAGGTTTAATTTATACTATTTGCTATAATTATATATCTACATGTTATATATTTTTGTGAAGGGTTTGTTGCTAGTAATGTTTCGGCATAATTTTTTTTTTTTGAAAATAATTTTAAAGCCAAACTGCCCCCCATTACGTGACGTCATGCCAAAAAACTCATTTCCTTACTAACAGCAAATATGCATTACAGTATTAGTGTCAAAAGCAATCAAAGGAATAAGGATAGTTTATCGGGTATTGTAACAAGTTTAGGTCATGTCATATTTACTTCATGATTTCATCGCGCGTCACTCATTATGACGTCATAATTTAGGATATTTTCTTGGTTTTATTTAAAGCCTAAAAGCAGCATGACATTTTTTTGCTAAAATGTCAAGTTGATATCGTACCTGTAATAAAATTAGGAAAGATTACAAAATTGTCAAAATTATTAACACTCTTTTTACAGAATAGTGGCTCTGAAAAGAGCCGTTTGATTTGGCAAGGACTGATTTAGTATTTTGTTGGCCATCCATGGTTTTCGATCACCATTTTGCATCGTCGAGGAAGTGATTCAACAAGTTTGTTGAGTTCTTCGGGTGAAATCACTCGAAACCAAGCAGCAATGACCTGTTCAATAAGCTCTCTTTTCGTCTTTGGTTTATTCTTCCCAATTATGCAACTAACTCGGTACCACAAATTTTCAATCGGGTTTAAATCAGGAGATTGGGCTGGCCAATCCATTCGTTCAATTTTATGGGTCCTGTACCACTGTTGGACTTTTTTAGCACGGTGGCATGGAGCATTATCGTCTTGAAAAATCCAATCATCGTCGGAAAACAAAGAACGTGCACTGGGTAACATTTTATTTTCCAGCACATCAATATACTTTGTCCCGTTCATCATCCCAGACACCACTTTGAGCCTACCAATACCATTTGCAGCCATGCAACCCCATACCATAATTGACTGGGGATGCTTGATGGTCGGTGAAATACAATAAGGCCGGTACTCTTCCTCTGGTTTTCTTCTCGCAAAATTATTTCCAGCATGGTTGTTTACAGTAAAAGTCGACTCATCACTGAAAAGAACTTTCCTCCACTTCTCTATTGGCCACTTAACATGAGAGCGTGCCCAATCTAATCGGCGTTTTCTTTGTTTTTCCGTCAAGAGTGGTTTTTTTCGAGCTTTACATCCTCGAAGACCATTCTCCAGCAACCTTCTCCTCACTGTTGGAGCAGACAATTCAACGCCACTACTTTCCTTTAACTCTCTGGCCAACTCTTTTGAATTCAGTCTCCTGTTTCCTAAAGAAATCCTGACCAAAGTTCTATCAGACCTCTTTGTTGATTTTCGCTTCCTTCCAGATCGAGGCTGACATTTCACATCTCCTGTCTCGATCCACCTCTTTAACACTCCTTGCACTCCTTTACGAGATGTACCAGTCTTTTTTGCAATAAATCTCTGCGATTTTCCTTCATTGTAAAGATAAATAATCACTCCTCTCTGTTCTGCACTAATCGGTTTGAAGCCCATGATGACTGAAACTGAATAAAAAGGTTGAACATCCAGAAAGTCCTGAAATTGCTCCCATTATGACGTCATAGGGAGCAAATCGTGGTGTGATCATGATGTGACCCAAGATGTGACCTCAGGTCATCAGAATACACAATAATTACAAACATAATTTTTCGATTTCATTTTGCTAATTCGATCATTGCAACCATGTTACCAATATAAAAATGGCCCATCAAAGTGACGTCATGCTTAAGGGGTGCATTTTGGCCCCAAATAATTATTTCAAAAAAAAATTTTTTTTCAGTAAAATTCTCGTAGCAAACCCTTTACAAAAATATATAACTTGCCCATATACAATTAAAGCACATATCATAAATTCGACTTGGAACTTACAAAATGGGCAATTTTGCAGGGTGGCTCCTGAATTATGAACAGCACTGTAACTTCCATATTATTGGACTTTTCGTTGACTGCTCCTAATCTGAACTCTTGACAGCACCTATGCGCAGATCCAGTGGTCCCTATAAGCGCAAAAAAGTGCGAAATTTTTTCCGGCATTTTCACACAGAAATTTTGCAAATTCCAGCATTTTTGTTTCCTGGCGAAAGCTGTAGACAGCTGCAGTTCACGGCGCCTCGCTCTGGTATGCCGCATAAATTGCGCAGAAAACCTGCAGAATTCAGAAGAAGGTCCTTCTTTTTTTTTTTTTTTTCGGAGATCAACATAAAATCAGAGAAAAAGATGCCTCTGTCAGAACGATGACCTCTTTTTTTTTTTTTTTGGTGATAACATTGAAATCGGACAAAAAAGGTGAGAAAATTTTCACATTGAGTTTAGAACGTTTGCACTATTTCCGGCATTTTCGCAGGAGGTGAAAACTTGAAGGGAACACTGCGCAGATCCTTACGATGCCCAACCACTGACGACTGAATGCAATTATATAATTTGGTTCTATAGGATGTTTTTAAGATGGTGATAACAAACCTGTTTTATTTGGACTTATTTGAAAAAAACTTCTGCCAACAAATTTTAGGATCATGTTATCAAGTGGTGAAGTGGAAGCAATTTAAAAATTGCTACTTCCACATTCCTGGTTGTAACTAGGGTTGGATTCATTTATTTTGTTTTTAATTTAAAATTCATTGACTTTGAAAAAACTAAATTTAAATTCATTACTGACTTGGTGAAAGTTGATTGTAAATGTATTTTTACTTTAATTGGACTGATGTAAAATTTAAGTTCAAATCTGTAGTTACCTGGTGGACTTTTTAATTCATAAAATTTGATAGGCTTAATTCAAACTTACCCCATATTTGACAAATCTGAGTCAGGGATTTTAGAGAAACTAACTTAGATAGGAATAGGATGAGAAAAAACTAAGGATTTTTGAGTAGTTCTTCGAAGTTGTGCAAAATAACTTCACTCTGGGAATCTGTAAAATTACGTAGGCCGAACTTAATCAGACAGTACCACGTGTGCAAACCTATAATTTCTAGGCAGTGGCTATTTTGCCTCTAGAGGCATAATAGCCCCATGTTATTTTGCCATTTGGAGGCAAAATAGTCATAACAGCTTTTTTGCAGGAAGTGCCAAAATAGCTCTAAGCCTAATCCTAACCCTAGCCCTAACCGTAACCCCAACCCAAACAGAGGAAAAACACTATTTTGCCTCAAGAGGCAAAATTGCCACTTCCTAATTATTATCAGAAAAATAAGTAAATAAACAAAAAAAACCTTGACTTTAATTATCCCTATATTCATCATTATCATTTTATTTTCTTCAACTTAAAATCCATGGATGTCTGATGTACAGTAGTTATCATGAAGACACTCTGCACTAGTGACTACCGGTGAAATAGTAACCCCCAACTTTTTTACCATTACCAACTAACCAGAGATCTCACACCAGACACAGCTTTGGGGATACTGGACTATTTTCATGACTACCCATCAAGGTCAATGTTTCAATTTTTACAATGCAATAGAATAACATAATGATGGTTGCCAGGTACGCCTACTATCTTTTTCTCCGAGCAGAAAGCCATCTGATAGATATATATTCACTTGTGATGAGATCACTGGCAGACCGCCAACCTTTTTTACTACGTCAATGCGCTGATAAAAATTTAAACCATTGGTTTTATTTTATGAAAAATTGGAACGTAATTGTTGCAAATTATGACAAAGTAAACTATATGCTCATTGATGACATCCTTTTCTACATTCAAATGGCTTCGTCAGCAGCATGGTCAAGCAGAACTGTGAACTGATTATAGCAAATACAATTTGCGAACAGAGTTCGATTACGGCTGCAAGCTGCCTGCCTTGACACATACGCAGGTGCCTGGACTCGAAAAGCGCAAGCTCACTTCCCAGTCAACCTCATCTCTCCAAATACTAAGAGTAAGTTTGTTGAGTTGTAAATCCTCAGTTGAATTATTTATTCGCACAACTGGCATTCTTTTAGGCTTTTGGGAATCCAGACTTTTGTCATGACTGAAGAAATCAAAGATCTATCTATGTAAAAGTTGAATTAAGACAACTTTTTTATAGTTTTGTTGTGAACAACTTAGATATAGTTAGTTGTGCAAATCAGACTTAAAACACTCGGCATTACTTTTATCCGAAGACCGTCATGAAATTGTCATCACTTTGCACTTAATCAATGGTAGGTAAGCACATTAATAACACGTAGGCCTACGCCAATGCAAACATACTTTCTTACCATTCCTGATTCCATGATGATTAATTGATAATGGTAAATCAGAGATAAAATTTGTTGCTTAGCTTAGTTGAAGATATCAAAATAAAAACCTCTATTGAAGCACCTAAAGACAGTGACATACCAGAATCCATACTGTACTGATATTTTAAAACTTATTATGCAATCTTCAAACCTATTGCTAATTATCACAGTACCCAGGTACCCCTATTACCTTGTTAGCAATCAGATAGAGCTAATAATATGTCTTCATTCTTTAAATTGCTTTTCTGCAAATTTCAGACTTAAACATCATCACATTGCTAACACTAACACGAAGACTAATATGGAGTGACTACTTTACCAAAAATTTTCATGCTATATTTATCACCGCATTTTTCATTTACAGTACTTTTTTAATTTAAGCATTAAGATTAGAGTTTGGATTCAGAGTCAAATTTGAGTTTGGGTTAGATTTCGTTCAAGAAGTAACAGAAACGAAAAAAAACTTCACGTGAAATACTTAAGTCTCTTCCCCAACAATAACATGAACTAGTTGAATTAGGAAACACCAAGTTTGTTAGTGAATTATTTGACTAAGAGAAGGTAGGTATAAATGAAAGGTTGCCAAGCCAAACCTAAGTAAAGTTGCAGTAAAAGGTTACTGGTATCAATACAAAATGTTCAAGATATATTACGTTAGTTCAAAACAAAAGCAGTACAATTTACAGTATGCTATATTGCAATGATCATTTACTTACCTTCTTTCTATTGCAAATCCCAACGTCAACACAATCCACATCAGGTTTCATTGCTTGCGCGTGTGCGACCATGTGGTATGGTATTGTCACGTGCTGTTAGCGGTGTTGCCAACCAACAAAATTATATTGTTTGCATCAGAAATAAAGGTTCATCATTGGAACGACCGACGCTCGCGTCGCGTGTTCCTTTGTTTTTACTCGGCCATTTTCTAACTAATGAGTGCGAGATTTCAGACTTTTGCTTATAACTCGAGAACCGTTTGGTCTAACTACATGAAATTTTGACAGCAGTTTGAGATTAATGAGTTTTATGTTTGTACCAAATTTCGAGGCAATCGGTCACGTGACTTCGGGTTTATGACCCGAAAACCGCCCCGAAAGTTTGGCGTAAAAAGCGGTCTAAGTCAAAAACGGCTTAAGTACGGCAAAAAATATTTCTCATGGTTATATGTCTTAAGATATCCTTTCATCCCTACCAACCCACTTTCGGCCGCGATGAGGTTTTTTTCTTATTTTTTTCCTTTTTTTTCCTTTTTTTTCCTTTTTTTTTCCTTTTTTTTCTTCCTAAATCTTGTACGCTCGAGTTCTCCTAAACCACAAAACATAGAAATCTAATTTTTGTGTGAAGTTGTTGAGGTACATACGCAATTGTGTCTCCTGAAATTTTTTTGGGGCAACTCCCCCGGGAACCCCCCCAAAATGGGGCCCCAAAAAATCAATTTTTTGAACGGCTCAAGCTAGGGTGCCAGTTTTTTTTGATATCAGTAGATATTTGAGAGACAAATACTTTGACATAATTTGGGGGTACCACCCCCCCGGGGACCCCCCCAAATGGACCCCCCCAAAAACAAATTTTTTTAACCATATAACCTAGGGTGCCATTTTTTTTTGATATCAGTAGATATTTAAGACATAAATATTTAGACATAATTTGGGGGTACCACCCCCCCGGGGACCCCCCCAAAATGGGGCCCCAAAAAATCAATTTTTTGAACGGCTCAAGCTAGGGTGCCAGTTTTTTGATATCAGTAGATATTTAAGAGACAAATATTTTGACATAATTTGGGGGTACCACCCCCCCGGGGACCCCCCCAAATGGACCCCCCCAAATGGACCCCCCAAAAACAAATTTTTTAACCATTTAACCTAGGGTGCCATTTTTCTTTGATATCAGTAGATATTTAAGACATAAATATTTAGACATAATTTGGGGGTACCACCCCCCCGGGGACCCCCCCAAAATGGGGCCCCAAAAAATCAATTTTTTGAACGGCTCAAGCTAGGGTGCCAGTTTTTTGATATCAGTAGATATTTAAGAGACAAATATTTTGACGTAATTTGGGGGTACCACCCCCCCGGGGACCCCCCCAAATGGACCCCCCCAAAAACAAATTTTTTTAACCATATAACCTAGGGTGCCATTTTTCTTTGATATCAGTAGATATTTAAGAGAGAAATATTTAGACATGATTTGGGGGTACCACCCCCCCGGAGACCCCCCCAAAATGGGGCCCCAAAAAATCAATTTTTTGAACGGCTCAAGCTAGGGTGCCAGTTTTTTTTGATATCAGTAGATATTTGAGAGACAAATATTTTGACATAATTTGGGGGTACCACCCCCCCGGGGACCCCCCCAAATGGACCCCCCCCAAATGGACCCCCCAAAAACAAATTTTTTAACCATTTAACCTAGGGTGCCATTTTTCTTTCATATCAGTAGATATTTAAGAGAGAAATATTTTGACATGGTTTGGGGGTACCACCCCCCCGGGAACCCCCCAAAAAATCAAATTTTTGAACGGCTCAACCTAGGGTGCCAGTTTTTTTTTGTTATCAGTAGATATTTGAGAGACAAATATTTTGAGATAATTTGGGGGTACCACCCCTTCGGGGACCCCCCAAATGGACCCCCCCAAAAATAAATTTTTTAACCAATTAACCTAGGGTGCCATTTTTCTTTGATATCAGTAGATATTTAAGAGACAAATATTTTGACATAATTTGGGGGTACCATCCCCCCGGGGACCCCCCCAAATGGACCCCCCCAAAAGCAAGTTTTTTAACCATTTAACCTAGGGTGCCAGTTTTTTTGATATCAGTAGATATTTAAGAGAAAAATATTTAGACATGATTTGGGGGTACCACCCCCCCAAAGACCCCCCCAAAATGGGGCCCCAAAAAATCAAATTTTTGAACGGCTCAAGCTAGGGTGCCAGTTTTTTCTGTTATCAGTATATATTTAAGAGACAAATATTTTACCATAATTTGGGGGTACCACCCCTTCGGGGACCCCCCCAAAATAAATTTTTTTAACGATTTAACCTAGGGCGCCAGTTTTTTTTTGATATCAGTAGATATTTAAGAGATAAATATTTTGACATGTTTGGGGTACCACCCCCTCGGGAACCCCCCAAAATGGGGCCCCAAAAAGCAATTGTTTGAACGGCTCAACTTAGAGTGCCAGCTAGTGTTTTATGATATCAGTAGATATTTAACAGACAAATATTTTGACATAGTTTGGGGGTGCCACTCCCCCGAGGACCCCCCAAATGGACCCCCCAAAAATCAATTTTTTGAACGGCTCAACTTAGAGTGCCAGTGTTTTATGATATTAGCAGATATTCAACAGACAAATATTTTGACATAGTTTGGGGGTGCCACTCCCCTGGGGACCCCCCAAATGGACCCCCAAAAATGAATTGTTTGAAAAGCTCAACTTGGGTGCCAGTCTGTTTTGATATCAGCAGATATTCAACAGACAAATATTTTGACATAGTTTGGGGGTGCCACCCCCCCCCCAGGGACCCCCCAAATGGACCCCCAAAAATCAATTTTTGAACGGCTCAAGCTAGGGTGACAGTGTTTTATGATTTCAGGAGATATTTAA
Source organism: Trididemnum nubilum (assembly GCA_963965965.1). NCBI lineage: Eukaryota > Metazoa > Chordata > Ascidiacea > Aplousobranchia > Didemnidae > Trididemnum > Trididemnum nubilum. The sequence continues at coordinate 5,092,005 of OZ014490.1, forward strand.
CTGACAAATCTTTTGACTCAACTTTTCTGGAGGTTCCATAATCAGATATTTTTGAATAATTGCTGATTTTACGGTAGACAAAAAGTACTTTTGAGCGTCACAGCATTACCTGTGCGTCGGTCGTTCACTGGGTTTGCTGGCAAACTCCCATCTAGTTGTCTATTAGACTAGAAACAGACATGCGGAGAAAAAGAGAAGAGCATTGAAGAAAAAACAGTTTGCTCTTGTTGCAAAGGTTTTTTGCCGCCACGCGTATTTGACGGATGTGATTGGACATATTCGTACAATCAGTAAGCCGTGAAGAAAAAAGACAAAATAGTCAGTTTCCAGTCTACTAACTAGATGGGAGCTTGCCAGCAAATCCAGTGAACGAACGACGCATAGCTAATGCTGTGACGCTCAAAAGCACTTTTTGTCTACAGTAAAATCAGCAGTTATTTAGAAATATCTGAGTTTGGAACCTTCAGAAAAATAAAGTCGAAATATTTGTCTGATAAATATCTCCTGATATTATAAAACACTGGCACCCTAAGTTGAGCTGATCAAAAAATTGATTTTGGGAGGGTCCCCGGGGGGGGTGGCACCTCCAAACTATGTCAAAATATTTGTCTGTTAAATATCTCCTGATATTATAAAACACTGGCACCCTAGGCATTGTCTTTATATACAATTGTCTTGTATATAAAGACTATTTTTGTATTTATATACAAGACAAATTGTCATTGTCTATATATACAAGACAAGACAAATATTATATACCAGACAAATTGTCAATTGTCTTGTATATAAAGACTTGTATATAAAGACATTGTTTTTATTTACAATTGTCTTGTATATAAAGATCTACCACTGTATACTGTAAATTGAATTAGAGGATTACCATTACAGTTACTAGCAAGTTACCTGACTGACCGTCAACAGTATACAATTGTAAATCAATATAAATGCAAGTCAAGAGATGTTATTTGCGGTATTCCTCAGGGATCAACTCTAGGTCCGTTGTTATTTAATATTTATATCAATGATCTACCACTTGCCTCAACTTCCACAATTCATCTTTTTGCAGATGATACAAACCTTACTCTCTCCCATTCTAATGTTTCAACACTGCAACAAAATATTAATGATGAATTAGTCAATGTAAGCAATTGGTTCAAGGTGAATAAATTATCAAATAACTTTGATAAAACTGAGTTTATGGTAGTGACAACAAAACAAAATAAACCTGAACTCAAAGTATCAATAGATAATAATCCAATCAAGCAATCACATCACATAAAGTATCTAGGTGTTCTCATAGACGACAATCTAAACTGGAAACAACAAATCAAGGAACAATGTTCAAAGGTGGCAAGGGGATCTTGGGCCCTCAATCAATTAAAACACTTTGTAGATGAGCAAACCTTAAGATCTGTTTACCACTGCCTCATATACTCTCATCTACAATACTGCATAAGTAGTTGGGGGACTGCTTCAAAATCAACACTAGCACCTCTCTTTATTCTGCAAAAAAGAAGCATCAGATTGTTAACTGGAAGTGGATATCGTGAGCATACTAATCCTTTGTTCTATCGAGCTAAATGCTTAAAACTCAAGGATATTTACTCTCTGGAAACTGCAAAGCTAATGTACAAAAATCACAATAATGTATTATCTTTTGCAAATTCAGATAAGTTTAACCTAATAAAAAACTGCTATACACATAAGACAAGGTTGAGTCACAAAAACAACTTTTTTCTTCCAAGAACAACTACAAGATTAGGGCAAAAGTCTCTATCATTCGCAGGAATTAAAATTTGGAATGAAATTCCAAGCAATGTAAAAGAAGTTTCATTCTACAGATTTAAAAAAGCTGTTAAAACTCATTTTTTATCAAACTATGAAACCGATAAAAGCTAGAATAACAGCTTTCTATCAGCAATGCAGTAGTAATTACAAGAATCATAGTTGCATATTTATGCTTGAGTTCAACAATAACCAATTCTATTGCTTGAATGGCATGAGATTGGTGCATTCATCTATCACACATTTATACAATACATCATCTCTCATTTTGATGTGCTCTTGAATTATTAGTAATTTTGCAGTACCAACTGACTGAGGTTGATATATACAGGTATTGGAAATTGTACCAGTAGGCCTACTAATGACATATTGGCAAACAATACAAAACAAAGCAAGGAGGTTTTTTTTTTCACTTCAATTGCCCACTTTAAATTCTATAAAACATAAATAAGCATTATGAACTTTATTAATTTTATTTTCTATCCAATCTGTAGTTACAGTATTTTAATTTTTTTATTTTTTAGTATGCTTAGAGTTAGAACAATTCTAATGTTGCCTTGCATTTTCTTTACATGGTGACTGTTAGTTTTGTGTATACACTGTACAAAATGTACATATCTTTGCAACCAGAGGTGGAGTCCTCGAGGACGTCCTTGGCCTCGAGGACGTCCTCGAGGACAGATTTTGAAGTCCTTGGCCTTGGCCTTGGCCTCGAAGGTCAAGTCCTTGGCCTTGGCCTTGGCCTCGAGGCCTCAAGTCCTCGAAAATTGGCCTGTCCTCGGCTCGAGGACAGCACTATTTTTTGGAAAGTTAAAATTTTGTGGAGTGGTTGAAAAATTTTTTGGAAAGCGTTTTTTCGTGGAGATCGCTTAAAAAATTTTTGTGAAGACCTTTTTTTTTTTTTTTTTTGAAAAGCACTTGCGCTTTGTGTCCTTGGTCCTTGGCCTTGGCCTCGAGCATTCTTGTCCTTGGCCTCGAGAGTGTCTGTCCTCGGAAAGGCTGTCCTTGGCCTTGGCCTTGGCCTCGGATTTTTTTTGTGTCCTTGGCCTTGGCCTTGGCCTCGAGCCTTGTGTCCTCGACTCCACCTCTGTTTGCAACACTTTGTTTTAATTTTGCGTAAAATTTTTTGTCATAGGAAGTAGCAGACTGAGAAAATCTAGAAGCTGCTTTTATAAACTTAACTTGGTGAGGTGGCAGTAGACTTAGATGACCTTTCGGTCCTTCGCTGTCTCCTCACTAAGCGACTAAATATCGCTTTGACTCTGCAAGTTTGTGTAGTTGGTTTTAAAGGAATTGCATATTTCGATGCTTTGGTGATAGACCTAGAGGAAGTTGCAGTTTTTTTCTTGTGATATGACGTCACTTGGTAAATAAATAAATATGATGATGATGATGATGACTATGCCCTAGGTTGAGCTGTTCAAAAAATTGATTTTTGGGGGATCCATTTGGAGGGGTGGCACCCCCAAACTATGTCAAAATATTTGCCTGTTAAATGTCTGCTGATATCAAAACAGACTGGCACCCAAGTTGAGCCATAAAAAAAATTGGTTTTTGGGGGTCCCCGGTGGGTGGCACCCCCAAGCTATGTCAAAATATTTGTCTGTTAAATATCTGCAGATGTCAAAACAGACTGTCATTCTAGCTTGAGTTTAAACCGATCAGTGGTCGAATAACCGATCAGTGGTCGAGTGGATAGAGCGTCTGCTACTGAAACGGTAGACTCGGGTTCGATTCGCGGTCAGGTCATACCAAAGACTATAAAAATTGGTATTCACAGCTTCCCTGCTTGACGTTCAGCAATTAAAGGGACAGTATGAAGCCTCCACCGTGTGTGGTAGACAGGTGGGCAGGTGGCAGCTTGACTCGAAGACCGAAAGATCCTTTCGCTGTCTCCTGGCCAAGGCAACTTGGTGAATAAGATGTAATTACAATTACAATTGAGTCTTTCAAAAAATTGATTTTTGGGGGTCCATTTGGGGGGTCCCCGGGGGGGTAGCACCCCCAAACTATGTCAAAATATTTGTCTATTAAATATCTGCTAATATCAAAACAGACTGGCACCCTAAGTTGAGCCATTCAAAACATTGATTTTTGAGGGGTCCATTTGGGGGGGTGGCACCCCCAAACTATGTCAAAATATTTGTCTATTAAATATCTGCTGAAATCAAAACAAACTGGCACCCTAAGTTGAGCCATTCAAAACATTGATTTTTGGGGGTCCATTTGGGGGGTCTTCAGGGGGGGTGGCACCCTCAAACTATGTCAAAATGTTTGTATGTTAAATATCGACTGATATCAAAAAAAACTGGCACCCTAGCTTGAGCGTTCAAAAAATTGATTTTTTGGGGCCCCATTTTGGGGGAGTTCTGGGTAGAGTTGCCCCAAAATTTTTTGGGAGAAATAATTGTGTTTGCAGCTCAACAACTTTACACAAAAATTAGATTTTGATGTTTTGTGGTTTAGAAGAAGAGCGTACAAAATTTAGGAAGAAAAGAAAAGAAAAAAAAAAGAAATAAACCTCATCGCGGCCAAAAGTGGGTTGGTTGGGATGAAAGGGTATCTTAAGACATATAACCAGATGAAATATTTTTTGCCGTACTTAAGCCGTTTTTGACTGAGACCGCTTTTTACGCCAAAGTTTCGTGGCGGTTTTCGGGTTCTAAAACCGAAGTCACGTAACCTATTGCCTCGAAATTTGGTACAAACATATAACTCATTAATCTCAAGCTGATGTCAAAATTTCATGTAGCTAGACCCAACCGTTCTCGAGTTATAAGCAAAAGTCTGAAATTTCGCACTCGTTAGTTGGAAAATGGTCGAGTAAAAACAAAAAAACACGCAACGCGAGCGTCGGTCGTTCCAATGAACGGTCTGTCACAGAGCTGTCACTATGGCTGCCAGGACAAGGAGCATGTTATCACCTCTATTTGCCGGAAAACAACAACAACAACAATAGAAACAAACTTCTCAGTTATAGCATTTTAGTGAACATAGTTCTTGACCAACAAGGTATAAGTGTAAGGGTGCCAGCGGGCCTTGCCCCCCATTCCAGTTTACTCAAAATATTTTTTGAAACATCACGTAGCGACAAAACAACAAACAGTGATGGAAAAATGGATTGTAATGTTACAGGAAAACCTGCCACAATCTTAAAACGTGCGCAAAACCGACCGGATAGAGATGACTCGTCACGCACACCCACCCAAGTTCACACTTCGAACAGTTCACTATTGACTAAGATGCACAAATCACAATCACTAGAATCGACGTCTTTCGAATGACAGTTGACGCTTGACTATTTGATGCTTTGACGTGAACTTTGACGTGAAACTTTTGACGTGAACTTTGACGTGAACTCTGACGGGAACTTTGACGGTTTTCTAAAATAAACACAAAACAATGCGATAGCCAGCAGGCACAGATTGGTTTTAACCGCGTTAAACAATTAGAGGCGGTGAATCATCCAGCCAATTTCGGTGGTTTGCAATGGCTAAAATTGAACTATAATTTTTGATATTTTTTGTTTTGATTTTGGGACTTCGGTTGCGAAGATATTTAACAAATACAAAAAGATATCTCCCGACAAAACTTTTTGGAAACTCTGACTTTTGTTCTTCCCGCCAAAACGACAGTAAGCCTAATAGTTGAGAGAACTGTAGTTTTGGCGGGAAGAACAAAACTCAAGAGTTTTCAAAAACCTGTTGTCGGGGGATATCTTTTTGTATTTGTTGAATAACTTTGCAATCGCAGTCCCGAAACTAAAACAAAAAATATCAAAAATTATAGTTCAATTTTAGCCATTGTAAACCACCGAAATTGGCTAGATGATTCACCGCCTTTAATATTTGTTATGAGTGAATTAACATTATCTCAGCTTTAGCATTTTACGTATAGCATTATCAGAAAAAAGAAATTATTATCAAAGCAAAATTAATTATCCAAATTCGCAATATAACGTTCACAAATCAATCAAATAACGAAAATAAAATGCACAAAACTCATCAACTATTTGAGACGGTGATGCACAGAATTTGTATCAAGAAATCGTCAATCGAACAGTTCATTTATCTCCAATCTACTTCAACGTTTTGAGTCAATTGAAATGATTTGGCATTTTTGCAAGGGCATTTATAGAGAAAAATTCATAGGTGGGCAAGTTAATGCAAAACGTTAGCTTCGTTAACCGCTACTCTGTTGACAAACTTCACACCTCCATAAACGTTAATCCGTTATTTTCAGCTGTAATTAACAGAAGTTAATAAAGTCCGTTAATTCGTTAACATTTTCGTGTAATTTACATTTCTTTTTAGTCACTCGCTTCTAGAACACGTATTGACGCCGTTGAACTGATTGTAAGGAAATATTTATTGCTATGGTGGTCTTTTTGTGTTTTGGAAGTTACATTTTACAGTCCAATCTAATTTCGAGATAAAAGTAAAGTTCAAATGCACAACGAAGCTGCGATGGGAAAATCTTTGGAAATTGTGAACAGCGATAATTAATAGACCAATAAGGCTGCAGGTTATTATTTGCCTCAAAAAAGAGCTCCTGTCTTCCATAAAACTTGAGCTAACACGCAACAAGTGCAACCAGTGCAGACTGGTTTGTACCAGTCCGATGAATGAATGGTGCAAGATATTACTGATAAAAACGTTAACGGAAGTTAACAGAACTTAACGGAAGTTAATTTAGTCCGTTAACAGAACCAGAGATATCTGGAACAACAGAACTTAGCGGAAGTTAATTTAGTTCGTTTACATGAAAAAACTTTTTAACGAATTAACGAGTTAATAAAAAAGTTAGCTTCATTATGAACGAATTAACGATTAACAGACTTGTGCCCACCTATGGAAAAATTATAAAGAATAGAATAAAAATCACGTCGGAATTTAAAGGGAGGATGCAGCCTAGTCAAGTATGACATCAAAAACTTGCATTTAATTTTCTGATCACAAAGCAAAAAGAAATTTTTTCGAAGATTGTCTAGTTTCTGAAAAAAGTCAAAAAAATCCGTTTCAACTCCGCACATTTGGAATGGATTGGCTAACATTTTGATGACGTACTTGTTGGTTAGCGAAAAAATCGCGAAAGCTTGTTCACAATGGTAAACAATAAGGATAAGCGAGGTAGGAGTAAGAAATCACGCAAAATTACCAAAGAGAGATAGCTTTAAAATCGGCCATTGTTTTAAAACGATTGCTAAATACATTTTTTAGCTTATAGGTGTGTCCACTGTTTCTCCTATGCGGTAGTTAGACCACGGTTATACATTGGCATACCGACACTTGGTATACCGCACGCATAAGCTAAAGAATGTATTAAGCAATCGTTTTAAAACAATGGCCGCCTTTAAAGCTATCACTTAAAGCCATACGTGGGCAAGTTAATGCAAAACGTTAGCTTTGTTAACCCCTAGTCCATTAACAAACTTCACACCTCCATTAACGTTAATCCGTTATTTTCAGCTTTAATTAACGGAAGTTAATAAAGTCCGTTTATCCGTTAACGTTTTTAGTGTAATTTACATTTCTTTTGATTCACTCGCTTCTAGAACACGTATTGACGCTGCTGAGCTGATTGTGAGGAAATATTTATCGCTATGGTGGTCTTTTTGTGTTTTGGAAGTTACATTTTACAGTCTAATGTAATTTCAAGATAAAAATAAGTTCAAATGCTCAACGAAGCTGCGATGGGAAAATCTTTGGAAATTGTAAACAGCGATAACTAATAGACCTATGAGACTGCAGGTTATTATTTGCCTAAAAAAAGAGCTCCTTTCTTCGCTTTCTTCTATAAAGCTTGTGCTAATACGCAACAAGTGTTACCAGTGCAAACTGGTTTGTACCGGTCTGATGAATAAATGATGCGAGATATTAACGATAAAAACCTTAAAGGAAGTTAACAGAACTTAACGGAAGTTACTTTAGTCCGTTAACAGCACTTAACGGAAGTTAATTTAGTCCGTTAACATGAAAAAACTTTTTAATGGATTAACGAGTTAATAAAAAAGTTAGCTTCGTTGTAATTGGATTAACGATTAACGGACTTGTGCCCACCTATGCTTACAGCTATCCTCTTTTGAAGCTATTTTTAGCTTATATGCGTCCAGTATACCAAGTGTCGGTATGCCAATGTATAACCGTGGTCTAACTACCGCATAGGAGAAACAGTGGACACACCTATAAGCTAAAAAATGTATTTAGCAATCGTTTTAAAACAATGGCCGATTTTAAAGCTATCTCTCTTTGGTAATTTTGCGTGATTTCTTACTCCTACCTCGCTTATCCTTATTGTTTACCATTGTGAACAAGCTTTCGCGATTTTTTCGCTAACCAACAAGTACGTCATCAAAATGTTAGCCAATCCATTCCAAATGTGCGGAGTTGAAACGGATTTTTTTGACTTTTTTCAGAAACTAGACAATCTTCGAAAAAATTTCTTTTTGCTTTGTGATCAGAAAATTAAATGCAAGTTTTTGATGTCATACTTGGCTAGGCTGCATCCTCCCTTTAAGGGAAATAAGGCTATTTTTTGTAAACATTGTCCAAAACAAGTTTTGTATTGCAAAAGTGGGTGAATTATTCATCGCCCCGGCTGGACTAATCATACTGGAAAATACTAAGACGAATGCAAAAACAATAATCAACTTATCACTTTATTATTTCCGTTAATACTAGTAAATTCAACATACGCCAACAGAGAAAGTAGCTTGTTTTTATCCCAATCTGCTATGCACCATTAGGGGTCAAGAAAGAAAAAACTAAACATGACTAAGCAAAATAATTCGCCTTCTACGAATGGCGAAAGTTAACATGACATCTTATCAATAATCGATATTGGCGTGCCTTTTCTCATGTTACAAAAGGTTTTTTGTTCGAATACATAGTGGTTGGAATCTTGCAAGGCGAAAGGTTTTTGTTTGAATCCAAAGCAAGCTAACTTGCTGTAACAAGTAATGTTCAAACATAATTCTCGTTTGACGTTTTCTCGAATCTTTGCAAAATTGCTGGCCTCCAACTATTGCACATAAATGTGACACAATAATTCGTTTTATTAACAAACCTTTGCGGATATGTCGCGTAATAGCAATGTGAGCCTAAAAAATCTTTACCGGTACTTCGTTTGTGATTATGGCCTGAAACAATGGGTGAAAAAAATTTTTAAACGCCAGCTGTTTTTGTTTTTCAAGGGCATACTCAAGGTTTTTTTTGGTCATAGAGACTTGGCTAAGGGGGCTTCAGCCCTCTTTAGCAAAATCATTTTGAAAATTTAACCCCAAAAAACAAGCTTTTAAACATGTTTTGGACTTGCCCTGAAGTAAGGGGCTAAAGGGGCTACCCAGACCACATGGGTACGTTGTGCCAACGTTGGCTGATGGTGGGAAGCGTGGGCGTTGGCATGGCGTATTTACCAACGTTGGGCCAATGTTGGGCTGGGATGTTAAAAATGGAAATTGCTAGGAAATTTAATTTTTTCAATGACTTCTGCATTTCAGCAATTTACTGCAGTTATTCTTGTGGCTTCAAAAACATGCAAAATGTGATTGAAATGGCGTTAAAATCTATGCTTTTTGCCGCAAAATTAAAAAATCACTAAGCGGCAGGGATCTCTGCCTCTCAGCCCCCCGTCTGTCACACGCTTGAGTTGCATCAGCTTGCTCAAAAGACAATTTTTGTGCATAAGAAATTAACTTTTGGTTCAAGCCTTCTCGCTCCTAGCAAAATCCTGTTTGTGCTTCTGGTCGCATTTACTGCTGCAGATTGATTTGCAAGCGGCTATATGGGTAGCATACGAAACGATTTAAGAAACCCTGCCGGTCTTATATGTCTCTTTTTTTTAGACATGAAACCAATTGTTAAAATAGCACATAATTTGTAGCCGTGCAATATCAGTTTTTATGCGCAAAAGTTCAGTCTATTTTAGTGCCTTCTCATTTTCGGCTAGCGCACTTTTGTTTCATTTGCTCTGGCTATGGCACAGTATAAGCAATATAAGAAGAGATTTATTTTGTAAGTATATCCCTGGTTTAGTTTTTTTATATTTTTGATTAAATATTTGAAAGCAATCAAGCATGAAAGTGGTTATATAATATTCTTGTATCAGTTTTTGTTTGTATCAGCCTACAGTATTATCACAGTATAAATTATTACGTGCAGGTTGTGATGAAACAAGAACTTATTTTTGCGCTTTCATCCAGCACTTGCACTAGTTGGCTAGTCCGATAGTGCCGATAATGTGGTACAGTAGAATAGCTGGCTTATTACTTAGGTGTACGAATTAGCTTGGTTACTTGTTTTGTGTTTTACTACCGGTACCGTATTTTTTTTACTTTACTTTTGATGTCAATGGAATGGTACCAGTACGGGCTAGGTCTTCCAGCTTTTCTCTTACTCTCACTCTCTAATCTTCAGTCATGCTCATTAACTAATCAAAAAAGAGTGAAACTGTCTGACTGTGAGAAAAGCAGAATTAAAGAATTAGGTAGGCTAAATTATAAATAGCGTAGTAGCCTGCTGTACAGTGTAGTACAGTAGCTTCAAATTCAATCTGATGCATAGGCTACATACCATATTCTGTAACGTTTTAAAGATTGTGCAATTAGCTATTACAACCAAAAACAAAAAACTGCATTGTAGGACTACAGCCTTATATGCAGTCCTAAAGTAAATCGAAGTGATTTGGCGCACGGAATGTGCACAATTAAACAAACAAAGATTCAGGTGACGTCATTCGTTTTCGGAAATTTTTGTTTTGATTATTACAGTTATTTATAGGGCTTAGGGTTAGGGCTAGGATTAGGGTTTAGGTTAGGGTTAGTTTTTTTAGGCTTTATTACAAAATGTCTGCGCGCACGGAACGTGCGCCAAGTCTTTTCCAAAGTAATTATGGTACCAGTATTATTCCGGGGGGAAATGCAGCAAAAACATATTAAACAGTGTCACTATACAACAAATAAATGATAGGCCTAGGCTATACCTGTATACTGTGAGAGCAATTCAGAATTAATTTTTGTTCAACTTACCAAAAAATTAATAGTCTTAACCATAGGTGGGCACAAGTCCATTAATCTGTTAATAACAAAGCTAACTTTTTCATTTACTCGTTAATCCGTTAAAAAGTTTTTTCATGTTAACGGACTAAATTAACTTCCGTTAAGTGCTGTTAACGGACTAAAGTAACTTCCGTTAAGTTCTGTTAACTTCCGTTAAGGTTTTTATCGTTAAATGGTTAATATCTTGCACCATTCATTCATTGGACCGGTACAAACCAGTTTGCACTGGTAACGCTTGTTGCGTATTAGCGTAAGTTTTATAGAAAAAAGCGAAGAAAGGCGTTCTTTTTTTGAGGCAAATAATAACCTGCAGCCTCATAGGTCTATTAGTTATCACTGATTACAATTTCCAAAGATTTTCCGATTGCAGCTTCGTTAGTGCATTTGAACTTGTTTTTATCTTGAAATTACATTAGACTGTAAAATATAACTTCCAAAACGCAAAAAGACCACCATAGCAATAAATATTTCCTCACAATCAGCTCAGCAGCGTCAATACGTGTTCTAGAAGTGCGTGAATCAAAAGAAATGTAAATTACACGCAAAATGTTAACGGATTTACGGACTTTATTAACTTCCGTTAATTAAAGCTGAAAATAACGGATTAACGTTAATGGAGTTGTGAAGTTTGTTAATGGACTAGGGGTTAACGAAGCTAACGTTTTGCATTAACTTGCCCACCTATGGTCTTAACATAAACTTTGAATTTCTCAAACTTCAGGGTATATATCGGTACAGACTTGAGTTGGCTAAGTTTATGTACAAAATGAAACAATAAATTACCCAAATTATTTAATACTAATAGGCAGAGGCTGCTGTTACGTTAAATAAGAATAAGAAAATTGCTATCCTAGCCCAAACCCCAACCCTAAACCTAACCCAAACTGTAACCCTAACGTTAATCCTTACTCAAAATCCAACCCAAACCTTAGCAATAATTAAAAATAAAAAGAGTAAATGAGCAAATGAGCACTCACTCTTTGCTCTCTTATTCTCTTTATGGGTGTAATGCAGTTATATGATGTAACACTAGCCACTTCCTATTTAATAAAAACTTTGTTAAAATAACTACCACTGCCGCAGCAATCATAAATATGGTGCTAGACCTTTGTAACCATTACAGTACTGATTAAGCTGATTTTTATCAAAGAATCAGCATTGCTATCTGTTATTGGGCACATGTCGACTCGTTTTTGAATTTTCCATTGCTAGTGGATGGAAACTCACAGATTTTTTGGGTGCATGCTGACTCACCAAAAGGTAAGAGGAAACACTTGACTGGATTGCTAGATAAGCCACCAGCTCCAATTACTTTCTTCCTTGTGGTGACTAAAAAATTGTGCAGAATCTATTATCTTTTAGAGGATCAAAATTATGGAGTACAATACCAGTGGCAAAAGCTCAATAATGGAGCATTGGGTTAGTGATGGAAAGGTTGCTGACGCCTGGGCAATGCGTTGTGTCCTTAAGAAAGACACTTATTTCTTATACACTTATTTCTCATTCAGACCAAGCAGTCTACTCGTGGTGGCCCAGCCTGACTTAAGACTTGCAAACAGAACCCAAAAAAGTGCTCTGTGTTGGTGGTTTTAGACAGACGCAAGGTGCCTGGTTCATATGAACGATGGAGCACAATTAATCTCCAAATTAAGAATAAACAATGGGACCAGGATTCATTTAAGAAACAATATATTCTGTCCTTACTTAACTACTGGTGAAAAATTTGTAAGCAAATTGCAATTGCTCTGGTTTTAATTTTGCAATTACTTGCACTGTGTAGCTTTTTCATTTGCTGTAAAGATGATGCTTATTTCATTACAATATTGTTATTAATTTGGTTATTACCAGTATAATTTTTAGCATGTTACTGACACTGTTATTACAGTATTGCTATTGTATTAGTCGTTGGTTCAGAAAGTTTTTGTTTTTTTTAATTAGCTAAAACATTAACTCTAAACTGTTGTTTCGTTTTAAATATTAGTGCAACAAAACTTGCAGTATGTTGACAGGAAGCACCTTGACTCTGAAAACCACTAGGTTAGTTGCTGCTTCCTGCTCAATCAACACAACCCTGATTTTCTGTATATTCCATCATGAACAGTGCTGTTTTACTATTGTGTGTGTGTTTGATTGTGGAACAATAATTTTACTATACTCCAGACTCTCAAAACAGTAAAGCACTTGGCCTTACCTAGTTCATTTTCTCAGTTTTGTTCTATAGCCAAGATTAAATTAACAGTACTGAGTAGGCCTACTGTATTGCAAGCAATGACAATTAAAATTAATGTAGCTGTTGGGATACTTGATTTGATAGCTAATAGGGCTGGTTACTAGAGAGGAGCAGAGTGGCTAATTTTTACACTCCAGCTCCTCTCTGATATTTTTTGAACTGACTGTGACTCCAATCCAGCTCCTAAACTTTACAACAACACTCCGCTCCGAAATACTTTAAGACAAAAATTCAAACCAATTTTTATATAGCCCAGTAACCTGGGATTACAGATGGTGCGGTCCACAAAACTTTGTTCACAAACTGCACTGTACCACTCAATTCTATCTGCATACTGCACTGTGCCGCAAAAAGTTTGTGAACTTGGTAAACTGCACCGCAAATATTGCCGCAAGTCAAAATATAATGGTTACCGATATTGCTTAACACCAATAGCTTACTGCACGCAAAATTACAAACGAAGCAGGTTGGCACCCCATGGTCCACCTGATACTAGCCAAACAATAGCTTTAGATAATGACGTGGTATAGACTGTTGCTGAAATAAGCAAGCCCATTATCCCAACCCTAGATTATAGGTCTCAGTTCAATTTAAAATATAAAAAAAGTATCCAAATCATGAATCAAAACTTAGACGTCATGTTTGGAATATAGCAGCACTTCCACTTTAGAGGCTCTAGCTCTGAACTGCCAAAGTTTTTCTGGCTGCATTCATGCAAACAGTAGCATTAAAAGCACAGTTGCATCATTACTGGGCTTGCCAGAGTAAGTCATGGTCATGCTTAATAAGCTACAGTGTAAGCAAATCTTTCCTATAATTGTAATTTTATACCACACAAGTATGTACATTTTCAGTTTTATATCAATTTAGCTCTAAAATTCTATAACTTGTCTTGCATAAACAGACAAGTTATAGTAATCATTACATCTTATTTATTGTTACTGGTACCACATATGATATGGGAATAATAATAATCATATGAAAAAGGTAGTTTAAGCACTTTGCACTTTTGCACCATCAGTCAATGAGCATTGACAAGTTGAATTTGAAGCAATGTAAGAAGCAGTTATCACCAACTATGGTATCTATGTATATTGAATTTGGAATGGAGAGAAAAAGATACTCTGACATCAAAATATGGACCCTCTTACTACTTAAAACAGTTCAACTACTTTACACTGTACAAGAATAGGTTGGCGTGTGGGGTTGGGTGACACAAACTAGGCTACAATCACATAACAGAGATGTTCAAACTATGAATCTGAATTTCTTAACTCCCTGCTTAGACTATAGTCCAATGGTGGTACTGTAGACTCAAGCAGTCAATAAAATTTTGTCATGCTCCCATTAACGTTTTAACTATAAACTATAATTTTCATTTGAATAGATCCTTTAGTCCTTAGAAATAGCCACTAGCCTACTGATCTGTTATGGATGTAGGCCTATGCAACAAAGTTTACAAAAGCCTTGAAAAAAGCGGACGGCTTATATTTAACAACACCCAGATATGCACGGTAGGCCTAAGATTTCCAGGAAAAACCTAGGCTACTGGTAAACCATGCTACTTAAATACCTAGACTGGCTATATTGGTGACTGAATTTAACAACTGAGGTAAAGAGTGACCGATTACTAACCTAGTCCATTAAGTGGTCTCATTCTCGTTCACGCTGTACTGCACTGCAAAACTACTGGAATATATGACGATGTGTGGTGTGGTTGTCTAACCGCGTTTGTAATCGCATAAACTTCGTGGCTACCATCTCTACCAGTCTACCTGGGATAAGCCTAGATCAACTTTTTGTACATCTCCTACTTTTACATAATTGCTCATTCTACTACCAACTATCACAACGGCTTAAAAGACCACTTCAAAGTCAAACTTCGGCTCCTAATTTTTTTTAATAAAGAGCACTCCAGCTCCGACAAGAAATGCAAAATCTGGCTCCGACTCCACTCTACTGGCTACCAATACTAGTGTAGTAGTCAGATAGTTACTCTGTACGAACTGTACT
Organism: Trididemnum nubilum; assembly: GCA_963965965.1. Lineage (NCBI taxonomy): Eukaryota > Metazoa > Chordata > Ascidiacea > Aplousobranchia > Didemnidae > Trididemnum > Trididemnum nubilum. The sequence goes on from OZ014490.1 coordinate 5,107,088, forward strand.
AAGTAGCTTCTATCACTGGTAGTTATAAAACAGTAACTTATGACTAATTCGTCTGTTTTGTAGTCATACTGTAGCTTATACAGTTACAAAGCCTGACTGGCTGTTCTTTGTAGATCTAAACTAAGAAACTGTTTGTTAATGGTATTTTCTAGTTCTTGCCATTGCCAATGTCTGGATTAGTAATTGTTGGTGAGTCATGTGTTGATCCTTGATGTGCTAAATCAAATACAGTAGAGTAATTTGTGTCTTATTTTGTTGCTAATGTGAAACTTCCAATTGAACTAATAAATAAAAAGATGGTAACCTTCAAATGTTACTGTTGACTGGCATTTTGAGCTTGCAGTCTGCCATCATTCGGTAAATAAACTGGAATTTTACCAGCAATTTCTTTGTTTGGGTTGCGCTTTTTGCCATTCTGTCATAGTGATTTTGAATTGCTTAATGTTTGCCAATAACCATTTCAAGGACACCTATGGTCTGAAGTTATTGTGCACTACTTTGCACTTGGTTGTTTTGTAATGGTATCCTGATCAGTGATTGATTACTTACCACGTTAGTTTATACTTGCTACTATTTATTCATTTTATTTTCGACCACCACAATAGTAGTGAATCGCTAATAGCACAAAAATAACATGTAGAATGTAGACTAGATTCAGGAAAAGGAAGTAGCGACACGTAATGTACTTTGAGTACCTTTTTTTACATACTGTATTTTGTTGCTCATTTTATGTTTTTAGAACCAACTCAAAACAGGCAAATTGCCTGACTTAAACTAAAATGTTAGAAAAAATTTTTTTGATTATTTTAGTAATTCCCTTATTTAGTCAGTAGGTTAAAGTTCTACATCAGTACATGTCTTGCTTTGTAACAGAGCTGGGGTCTCGGCCAAAATCTCTGAGACCCGAGACATTGATGTTGCGAGACCAAGACTTTGAGCAAAAACTCGAGACGAGACCGAGACTTGAACGTTCTGAGACTGAGACAAGACATGAGACTTTTGACACCAAAAGTTTGCAATATTTTGCAAATATTTTTGACACTAAATTTTGGACATTCGGTGAACTCCCCAACACATTGCAATATAGATTTCTAGGCAATTCGCTATTATATTAGGAACAAGCTAATTGAAAAGTTATACTACTTAAAAGATATGGGGTTGTTTGTAATTAGAAAGCTTTTTGGCGTCGCATATGGCTTTTAAGATTTAACAGAACCATGATCATCAAAAAATTTGGTAACTAAATGTGCAAGTTACAAAATGGAAGTAAGAATATTTATGCAGAGCTTAGAATAATATTTCAGTCCTAACTGTTCCACTGTAATATTCGCAAGACTAATGTTGCCACATTAATTGTTATAAACCACACCTTTATCGCCCCAAGGTGTGATACTATAGGTCTTTTCACACAAATATTGTCCTGATGGTTCTTTCATAGAATTGTGATTTTTGTAAAGCTTAATTCTTTGAACAGTGCAAGCTTACTTCCTATCATTTCTCCTAGTTCAGTTTATGTTTGTGAATTTGAAAATTCCGATTTGATTTGTTTGTGTTGAAAAGGATTTTGATAGCAACTATAGCAAAATTCACACGTCAAACCGCTTTTGAGGTCTTCTTGTTTAGAATGCGAAATATTTCGTGTGTAGAATGCGAATGCACTTAATGCAGCCTATCTCAATGCTTGATTCCTTTTTCACAAAGTCATAGGGATAACTTCAGTATTTTTCCGGATGCAGAATAAGCCAAAGAGTAAAACCGGTACAAGAAAAGCAGCAGCCGTCTAATCAAAACACAGAAAACTTGCAGTTGTCCACTAGTATAAGAATAAAAAATACGAAATTTTTTGATAATAACATTTGTCTAAACCAGTGGCAGCGAAATGCTTTATATCTCAGACGCTTTCTACCCCTAGTCCATATTATTGTGAATCAAAATACCCCCTTTTAGGGTTTTACAATATATTAACTCTGTAAAAAAATCTTTTTTCGATGTATTCAATCCTTGTGGGCTATTAAGGTATGACTTTAAGAACCCTTGGTTTAAACAGGAAGGGATTTTTGTTTTTCAGTTAAAAACTTAAAATTATTGTGGTTTTTTACACTCGGATTGGAAATATGGCTGGGACTTGCCCATTTTCCAAGACTTCGAGGTGCCGAGATGAGGCTTTAGACCTTTGAGACCGAGACTTTGAATAATTGTGTCTCAAGACACTACAGCTCTGCTTTGTAAGCTTGTGAATTGATATTTTTTAATCTTAAACCAAGACCTATTTATTGACAGGAGGAGGATCGGGGTTTATTGGTCGTGCAATTTGTTCAGCTCTAAGAAATTCTGGTTATAAAACTGTTATTGTAACAAGAGATGCCAAAAGAAAACAAAATGCTATTACTTGGGTGGGTATAAATAGATGTAACTATGTATAACATGACAACGCTTAAGTGTTTTAAATGTGATTGTTCCAGTAAGTCTCTCATTAGTATCTTTTATTTAGTTCAGTATCACTTTATGCATGGTTTCATAATTGGGTCATTCCATATCAAATCAATTAGGCCATGTAACCCAAAGTCTCAGATTGTAATGAAATCGAACTAGTTTAAAAGATAATTTAACTCTGAGCAAAATCAAACTTGTTTCAAGAAAATCGAACCAGTGTTGCGGAGTTACAGCATTTTTAAAAAGGGCAGTTTTTGTGCTCATTCAACCGTGGTTGCAGAGTTCAGCATTTTTAAAAAGGGCAGTTTTTGTGCTCATTCAATCATGACATGACATCATTTTGACAGTGGTTGTAATGAAACAGTCATAACTATGGCCACAATTGGAGTTCAGACTTGAAACCAACGTTTTTGGATAGAGTATTGAAAACTCTTTTGACTTAAAGCATACTTGTACTGATTTTGCTGGAGGTCAAAGGTCAAATGTTACTTCAAAGTTTGCATGCTCTTTGAAATCAATCAAGCGTATCAAAAGATTGAAATGGAATAGCTCAAATCTAGCAACTTCAATTTTTTCAAGTAAGGTGTCATATGAAAGCTCTTTTCAAGGAGAAACTAATTTAAGTATTCTCATAGGTGATATTCACTCATATCATGTCATAAAAGGATAAATTAATTATCATGTTTTAATGCCTGTCGGGTCTTTCGTTGCATCATGCTGGTAATCATTTTTGCAGCTGCAGGTAAGACATGCCTATTTGGTGTTAATGGTACTTTGCTAGTTGATAAATATAAGCAAACTACTGTTATTACCGTATACTAGAGCAGGGGTTCTTAATCTTTTTAGTTTCGTTTATCTCCTGCCAAATGAAAAAAGTATAATTTATCCCCATCGTCTTGGTGATCTACAATTTTTTGCGAGGCTTGCAGTGATCTCCTCCCAAAAACAGGTCTTCAAGTCGGAAACCCACAAGGTTTTTCTGCAGGTTCTCCATAAATGTCCACGAGTTTGAACGCACACTATCACTTTTTTAATACTGAAAATTGAAGTTTGCTTTAGTTTTTAATTCAGTAAATTTACTTCCTAGGTAGGTAAAATTTACCCCCAAGAGGTAAATTTACCCTGGATTAAGAACTTCTCTACTAGAGTATGCAAAGATATCCAATAAATGGAGTAATAAGGATAAAATTCTTTAAGAAATCTCTCTTTTTTTATTATATATTTTTCTGTCTGTAAAAAATATATTATTCTGTCTTTAGGCTATTTTTGATATCTGATTATGAGTGTGGTTGAAGAACTCCACTGCTGTAGTATAGAAATTCGTAAGAGCAAAGAAGAAGAGTGCTATAATTTATCAATGGTTAAATCAAAATCATTAATATCATTTAGCACATTTAGTCAAGCAGATGAAGAAAAACTTTCATATCGCGCTGATTTAACTGATCGAAAAACTGAAGTTAAAACTGTTTGTGCACACCCACAAAGCTTTGATGATTGACAATTATGAAGTTTTACAAAAAAATTGTTGCAATCCTTTTAAGACCCACAAAAGCACCATCAAACGAAATTTACAAGTTATGAGTGTGAAATTTGCCAAAGATCAGCAAAAAAAAAATCAATTACCTCGACTGTGTTGTGGCACTCTGTTCAGCTTTCTGGTTGATTTGACTATTTCAGATAAACTTGTATTTCACTGACAAATAGATATTTGACCAACACTAGTATTTTTTTCACCTTCCAGGAAAAAAAGTTTGTGAAATCAAGATTGAATAAGCTTTGTGATGGTGCTTAAAGTTCCTATTCAGATACTGATTTCACAAGACACAGTGCTGATGGTGAAGAAAATACTTCTGCTCGTCAGAGATCTAATTGTCAGCTAAATACAAGTTTATCTGAAATTGTCAAATCTCCTAGCAAGCTGCACAGAGTGCCACAACACAATTGATCTAATTACGGAAAACGAAAACGTTCTTCAATTAGCAAAGAAATGACAAAACGAGTAGCCCTTGCACTGAGATACCTCAACAGGAAATTGCAAGTTACACAATACCTGGAGAAAGTGATAGCAAACAAAAGGCTAGAAACTTTGATACATTAATGAGAAAGACAAAAGAAAAACTTCGCAAACCTGAAACAAAATGCTCAGAGAAGATACAGTTGTTGAACTCTTGTGCCAAACCCTTATAAACTCTGGTAAAAACTCAGATAAACTTGTATTTAGCTGACAATTAAATATCTGACCAATACAAGTATTTTCTTCACCATCAGTACCATGTCTAATGAAATCAGCATTTGAAGAGGAACTTAAAGCACCATCACAAAGCTTATTCAATATTGATTTTCACAAACTTTTTTTCCTGGAATAATTGCTGATTGATTTTTTTGCTGACCTTTGGCAAATTTCACACTTAAAACTCGTAAATTTCGTTGGATGGTGCTTTTGTGGGTCTTAAAAGGATTGCAACAATTTTTTTGTAAAACTTCATAATTGTCAATCATCAAAGCTTTGTGGGTGTGCACAAACAGTTTTAACTTCAGTTTTTCGATCAGTTAAATCAGCGTGATATGAAAGTTTTTCTTCATCTGCTTGACTAAATGTGCTAAATGATATTAATGATTTTGATTTAACCATTGATAAATTATAGCACTCTTCTTCTTTGCTCTTACGAATTTCTATACTACAGCAGTGGAGTTCTTCAACCACACTCATAATCAGATATCAAAAATAGCCTAAAGACAGAATAATATATTTTTTACAGACAGAAAAATATATAATAAAAAAAGAGAGATTTCTTAAAGAATTTTATCCTTATTACTCCATTTATTATAAATCTTTGCATACTGTAGTTCTATGGTAATAACCGTAGTTTGCTTATATTTATCAACTAGCAAAGTACCATTAACACCAAATAGGCATGTCTTACCTGCAGCTGCAAAAATGATTACCAGCATGATGCAACGAAAGACCCGACAGGCATTAAAACATGATAATTAATTTATCCTTTTATGACATGATATGAGTGAATATCACCTATGAGAATACTTAAATTAGTTTCTCCTTGAAAAGAGCTTTCATATGACACCTTACTTGAAAAAATTGAAGTCGCTAGATTTGAGCTATTCCATTTCAATCTTTTGATACGCTTGATTGATTTCAAAGAGCATGCAAACTTTGAAGTAACATTTGACCTTTGACCTCCAGCAAAATCAGTACAAGTATGCTTTAAGTCAAAAGAGTTTTCAATACTCTATCCAAAAACGTTGGTTTCAAGTCTGAACTCCAATTGTGGCCATAGTTATGACTGTTTCATTACAACCACTGTCAAAATGATGTCATGTCATGATTGAATGAGCACAAAAACTGCCCTTTTTAAAAATGCTGAACTCTGCAACCACTGGTTCGATTTTCTTGAAACAAGTTTGATTTTGCTCAGAGTTAAATTATCTTTCAAACTAGTTTGATTTCGTTACAATCTGAGACTTTGGGTTACAATTTTAAATTTTTTTGGTTGATTTGACATGGAATGACCCAATTTGTATTGTATCAGCAGTTTAGTGGTTTATTTTGCTAACCTTAATGTTAGCCTGCATCTTCAAAAAGAATTTAGCAGAACAGATTGACAATTTTGTGTTGTTTATTAGCTGTGTGGTATTGCCTCCGAGCTGAATCTCAAGTTTTAATTGACAGGTTACACGTATAGAGCCAAGACTCTGCATCACTAGTTGCCTATGCACTTATTAATAATACAGGGTGTTCCAAAATGGTTGACCCCATTCTAAATACCCATATCTCGGAAACAACTTGGTGGATCATAATGAAACTTAATACACTTTATGTTGAAGGTCATAAGTTTTATTGGTTAAATTTACAAAGAAAGTACAAATATTTGTTGGTTCTATGACGGGTTTTCATAGATGTTCAATATGAGCGCCGCCTGTGACTCTGCACACGTTGAGTCGGTATTCGAGCTCGTGCCAAACTCGCTGTAGCATGTCTTCGGTAACAGTTTCCAGTGCAGCTGTAATTCTCTCTTTCATTTCTTCAAAGTTAGCTGGAAGAGGAAGTACAAAGACTAGTCCTTTCACATAACCCCAGAGGAAAAAATCACACGGAGAAAGGTCGGGTGATCGTGATGAAATGGCCACCACGAATACCGACTCAACGTATGCAGAGTCACAGGCGGCGCTCATATTAAACATTTATGAAAACCCGTCATAGAACCAACAAATATTTGTACTTTTCTTTGTAAATTTAGCCAATAAAACTTATGATGTTCAACATAAAGTGTATTAAATTTCTTTATGATCCATCGAGTAGTTTCCGAGATATGGGTATTTAAAATGGGGTCAACCATTTTGGAACACCCTGTATATCTTGTGGAGTAATGCTATGACTGGAAAAATTACAAACAAGTCAAAATCCCTTACAGCTTGTTTTGTCAGTCAAGATGGTATTAACTGAATTTTCATGCGTTTTGATGATGAATTCCAAAATTTAGCTTCAGAATGGTCATATGTTGCAAAATCTGTTTTATCATATAATGGCAAATTCATTCCATCACCCGATAAAAGTGAAATTGATTGACATTTAGGTTAAGATGGTGAAGAAACTTTTAGTCATTGAGTCGAACAACCACCAGTCTAAATATGTGTGCATTCATGTTCGAGTCAGCTTGTGCAGTATAAAGCTTGAGCTATATCGCACCGTCCATTATTAAACCAAACCTTAAATCACGTTGAAAGCAAGCTGGTTTTGTTTAACTTTTGTACCTAGTTAACTTAATCAATAGGCAGACAGTTCATCCTATGTCAATAATACATCAAGGTCCCCAATTTTGATCTGTTGACTTCGAAGCAATGATTTTTTCTGATTTGAATGATGCAAAACATTCAGCCTAGTTTCTGCCGGTTCACTACAACTGACTCAACTAACCTTACCCTAGTGTAGGTGATCAATTAACTTGGTTTGATTTCTGCAGCGGCATACTGTATGTTTATTGTTGAGTATATTTTCATATTGCAGTCCACGTACATAACGATATGACTGCATGAGCTTGCTTGATTCTATTTTTGATATTTGCAGGAAGAAATTAAAGCTAATGGACTTCCCAATGAAACTAAAGCTGTCATCAATGTTGCAGGAGAACCAGCTTTGAATGTACTGAGAAGGTTTGTTATTAACAATAATATTTGTGTGCTGATATTGGTTGTGGAATATTTTTGAGTAGTTTTAATTTTTTTTCTGAACAAGCCACAGCAACTTTATGTTTAAACAGTACGGTACTTAAATTTTCTTAAGTCAATCACTTAAAATTTTTTTACTTCCACGTTAATTGGTGTCCTGCTTTTAGATGGAATGAGGATTTAATTGCGGATATTTACCGCAGTCGAATCGATACAACTCGAATTTTGAAAGAAGCTATCGTGAATTCATCCCCACGACCAAAATTCTGGGGCGCAATATCCGCCATTGGTTATTACAAAACGGATGAAAAGCGTGTCTATGACGAGTTGTCGGAAAATAAAAATCATGATTTTTGGACTAAAATGGTGTTAGAATGGGAGCTTGCAGGCAAATTGCCAGAAACTGAAATCAATACCAGGCACTGCATTATTCGATCAGGTATGTACCCTTATGCATTGCTTTTGATTTTTGTGTTGTAATGATTTTTATTTTAACTTTTTGACCAAGCGTCATCCTGCTCTTCAACTGGTTTGCGGCAAAAACATTTCTTAGTCGTTTCCAAGGAGAGATCGTTCATCGTTGCAAGTTTAGCAATATTTATGGTAAAATGCTGTGATATTCGTTCCAGCTCTTCGTTATTTATCACTTTTTGAAGCTGATATCATCCACAGACGGAATATAGATTGGTAATGTTTCAGGTTTTGGCGTGCATAGAAAGACTATAAATCCTTAATTTTCTACTGCCGAAGTTAAGCAATAAAATTGCGGAAGTACAGTATTGAAAATAAACATCATCTCTGGGGGCAAGAATCGATCTATATCGTTCATTCCAGTGGAAAATGAAAATAATTAAAACTATAGCAGAACTAGAGATTTAAAAAATCGTTTTTCTCACGTTTTTTTTTCTTGACAAAACAAAAATTATGTTTGTTTTTCAAATAAAGCAAAGCAATTAATGTAGCATCAAATCGCACGACTAACATGGCAGAGTATCGCATATCAGAGCTGCAAACGGGCCGACAAGTACAAGACTGAACCCCAAAATATAAGCCCGAACCAGAAAAACCATTCAAGCCAAAACTAGGTCCGCAAATTAACTTAGATCTAAAAAATTATTCGATTGTTGCTCGTATACGGTTAAAATAAAACTACACATTGCTAATCAATTGTGACGTAATATTGCCCTACCTGTGCCAAATCACTTGCCAAATTTAACCCCAAAATGCAAGATTTTAAACGTGTTTTGAACGTAAATTAAATGGAGAATTGAACAATTTAATTTTTTAATTGGTTTTCAAATATTAAAAATCTAGTTCTTTCAAATGGCTCTAAACACGCGTGAAATGAGATCCAATGGCATTAAAATAGCTTTTTTTTTCAAAAAATTACAAAAAATCGCCCAGCGGCTGGGGGTTCGCCCCACACCCTTTTAGCCTGCGGCGTCTACTGTGATACGTTTGAATTACACTAGTTTACTCAACATGTTTCCAAATTTAGACATTTTAGCGTTGGATTTTAGCCCTCTTTCTGTAGCAAAATCCTGGTTAAGTGCCATGCCAGGCCAGAGCTTCTGATCTTCTTCTTTGTCTCACAAAAAGTTTCTGTTTCGGAACTTTTTGATGACGTCACTGCATATGATTTGTGGTTTGGGCCTCCAATTAAAAATCCTGGCTACCCCTATGTTTAATACCTTGCATTTTGGGTTAAATTTTAAAAGTAACTTGGCCCAGGAGGGGGAAAGCAAGGTACATTGCCTACTGCAATATTTTTAGTAGTTAATTATAAATCACTCGAAGAGTTGACTTTGAGATTTTTGTTTTGCCCTGAAAGCACCCAGTTTTAGGAGTAACTGTACATGTATGATCAGGGGGCCCAGGCCCCCTCAATTCAAATTCAGTAATTTGTTCAATAAGCATTTACCCTTACTATTTTCAAAAGTATTTTGTCGCGAAAAAACGGTCGAGGTGGATTGTTATTTGAAGTTGGTACAATAGATGGTTACTTGTTATGTTATTGCATTAAGTTCATGAAAAAGTTACATGAGGACCTGACGTTGCAAATTTTAGGACAACAATTCGGAATTTCTTGAAAATTGAATGGAGCGAACTCGGGCCCCTTGGTCATCATTATTAATATTTTTGTTCATTATTGGTGTTCTGTTGTACTCAAAAATGCTAAAAAGTGAAAAAACTATAGGCTTTGTTGTCATTATTTTTATCATTGGTGGCATTTCGGTTGGGGTGGCGCCTTCCCCCTGGCTGCGCCTGTGGTGCTGAACAAGTTGATGCAACTCAAACTTATCACAAACGATGGTCGCTGCCGGGCGATTTTTCGAAAAAGAAATAGATTTTTTAACGCCATTTAGATCACATTTTACACGTTTTTGAAGCCATTTGAAAAAACTAAATCACTAAAATTTGGAAGTCATTTGAAAGAGGTAAATTTGCAAATGCTTATATTTCCACTTGCAATAAATTTTTTTAAAAAAGACAGGTTTTTTTGAAAGAAAAACGTTAAAAAAACGACTAAACGAAGGCAAAAAAACATTTTACATCACTAAGCAGAACTGAGAGCGAGAAATGGTTTGCACATGCATAATGCTGCTTTGTTTTTCAGGTGTAGTACTTGCTAAAGACGGAGGAGCATTATCACCCATGTTAATCCCTTTCAAACTGGGTTTGGGGGGGCCGATTGGGACAGGTAATCAGTGGTTTCCGTGGATACACATTGCGGATTTGGTTGGAATCTTTATGCACGCAATGACCAATGGCAATGTTTCTGGCGTCTTAAATGGTGTAGCACCAGTAATATGCACGAACGAACAGTTTACGAGAAAATTTTCCACAGTCCTCCATCGCCCAGCCTTTATCCGCACTCCTGCCTTCGTTTTGAATACTCTTTTCGGTCCAATTCGTGCCAGCATGTTACTAGAAGGGCAAAATGTGTATCCGAAGCGTACTCTGGACAGTGGCTACACGTACAAGTTTCCATCTATTGACATGGCGTTAACTGATCTTTTTAGAACTAATATTGCCTCCTGATTTTTAAACGCACGATTGATTTCATAATCAGTATTGGTTTTGTAAGTCTTTGAACTCGGAAGGTTATTCTGAACTCACAGTTTCTTATTGCTCTAGTGCCATTTTATTAGCTATGATAAGCCTCTGATTAAAAAGGCACCGTTCGAGATCGGTTTTAATAAAATGAGTTTGCCTTGGTAAGCCCTGTTCCGTTATTCCCTTTAATATGCGAAAATAAATTTAATCCGTTTAACTCTACTAAACGGTATTGGTTGGCAACCCTACGTTTCGCAATTTTCTGACGTTCAGAACGTATTCTACAATTAAAATTATTAAATATCTGTTGGCAAAAATGTCATAAAATTAGTGTTCAATATTTTACGTTTGCTTGTTCCTTATGAGCAGAAAAGAACTTGCTTTACTGTTTTAACATGCTTAGCAGAGGTGGAGTCGAGGAAACAAGGCTCGAGGCCAAGGACAGACCCTCTCGAGACCAAGGACACAGACGCAAGTGTTCTCCAAAAAAAAAAATCCTAAAAATTTTTTTTCAGGCGATCTCAAAAGTCTTCAAACATTTTTTTTAAAGCGAAAAAGGTCTTCAAAAATTTTTTTCAGGCGATTTCTTTTTGAGAAAACCAAAAAAAATGGTCTTTGCAGAATTTCCGCAAGGTTTCTGGCGTTTTCCAACGAAATTTCAACGGTTCAAAAATAGTGCTGTCCTCGAGCCGAGGACAGGGCAATTTTCGAGGACTTGAGGCTTCGAGGCCAAGGACTTCAAAATGTGTCCTCGAGGACTCCACCTCTGATGCTTAGCCCCTAAAAATATTTCAAAAATAATTGCTAAAGGTCTGGTAGTCTTAATACAGTACCGTAAGTTTGAAAACAATAAAATGGAATTTAATGAGCAACGCAGCAAAATATATGTAGTACTAAAAGTATCAAAACATACAAAGGCACAAGATGAGTAAAAACGTGGCTTTACAAAGCCTGTACAAAAACACAGCGATAAAATCTTAAGGGGAAATTACAGCTCCTTGACGCTTCAAGCTACGTCGTAATGGACCGGCAGTCCTACTGGGCGCAACTGGGCTGTCCTCGTCAAATAAATCTGGCAAGTTTGTGTTAGAAGATACTGCAATTGGCTTGATTTCCCCATCAAACGATTTATCACTTAGCGACGAAGAAAGGGGAGAAACTAAGGACGGATGAGACCTCGAATGTGATCCTGATAGTAGAACCGGTCTGTTATTGTTTCCATTGGCAGGTAAATTGATTAATGAAGGTTGGGATTGTGACAGCACAACGTCGTCATTTGGCGATCCGGGCACAGCATCTAATCTGTGGTGTATGTTTTCTCTAGATCTGAAACTAAAAAAATCACTTGTAACTAAAAGCCGCGCTTTAAGCAGTCTGCTACACAGATTTCAGCAATTCAGAAACCTCAATGCCGAATTGAAAATCGAACTACGCACACAAATAGCTTTTTCTTCGTCTACGTGATTGTTGGTGGGGGCATCCAGAAAATCAAACCCCGACCAAAAAAATATTGACTGATGATTTTGTGAAGACTGTTCGTTTACACAAAATGTTTCAACCTCTGTGAACAGTTCTTTTACGTAAACGCTCAATGTTTTACCTTCATTACATTAGACAACTAGTGTTATGTTGAGTGTGCACAATCAGTGGCGTCGCTAGGGGGGGGCGGCTCGCCCCGGGTGTCACCATTTTATGATGTGAAACCATAAACCGGCCAAATACCTCACTATTTTGAAGTGAAAACCTTTTTTTTTGTTGGTCTCCATCCGCATTTGGACCAAAAACTCCACTGATTTGCGGTGAAGACCTTTTTTTTTTTGGTCTCCATTTGTATTTCGACATAATTATCACCTTTTTTTCACCTAAGTCGGTCACGGCTGCACAAGCGTCACATGATAAAAGGGTGACACCACGAAATTCCGCCCCGGGTGCCACCATTCCTAGCAACGCCTCTGTGCACAATATTTTATATTTTAACTCTAATCACAAACTTTCTATTAAAAGCATAGGCGTCGATTTTGGAGGAACCGGCGCCCCTTCAGGTCTGACTCTAAAGGGGTCGAAATATGTCTGGCCCCCTCGGTTTTTTGGCAAGTAATACCCACTTGGCAACAAAAAATCCGAAATGCTGGACTGAGATAGAACCAGAATGCGGGAAAGACCTTTTTTTGGTCTTCACCCGAATTTGGGGCAAAATTCCGGAATGATATAGAATTACTAAGTTTAACCAAACTCCGCAAAAATATTTCGCCCCCTCGGAATTCGCTTAATCAAAAAAAAATCGACGCCTATGTATGTAAGCATCGTAATTTTCAATTGTAAAGTTGTCTAAGCTGAAACCAGAACAGTGGTAAAGGCTTAAAAATGGGTTGGCGTGCACTTGCAATATTACAAAAGTTTTAAGTGTTTCTAGTATTTAGGCTAATATTTTCCCGTTAAATGTCATTTCACCAGCTGAATCATTAGCTAGGAAGCTACAGTAGGTCCCATAGAATACCTTATTTTTCTAGTGTTTCTAAACTGAATTCAGACTTTCTATGGCGTAATACTGTTTTAATAGAACTTGTAATTCGGCAAGCTGTATTCATAAATTCAATACAGTAATCAAAGGATCAAATGAAGTGACAACTTGCTTTTTCATCGCTATTCCGCGTTCTTGTGAAGCTCTCCATTGCTCATGTGCGTTTAATCCTGAATTGATTACCGCGGTGTTGTGCCAGTGTGCATTGGGTGCTCGTTGGATCCGTATCCGTGGAGTGGTGGGAATGGATCCAACGGCACGAAATGTGTTATATGATCTGGCGAACTCCGCTCCTCTTTCAGAATACCATTTTTCCTCTTTCTGTCTCGCTTTCAATCGCTTCTTGTCGACAAAATTTACCAAGCAACTGCAACAATATCAAAAATTTAGTTTACCTTTGAAAAAACGCAAAGGTTGTGCCTATAATATAATAGCGAAAAGTTTTCTGATAAGAGACTTTCCTTTATTCAAAGTGCACCAACTAAGCAGAGTAACTACCAAGCTGGCCTTAGCCAGAAGATAGGGAAGGGACCTTTCGGTCTTGGGCTTCGGACTTTCCCTTGCACTACTGAACATCAAACAGAAAAGCTGTGAATACCAATATAGTCCTCGGTTTGAACCGACCGAAAATCGAACCCGAGTTTACTGTTTCAGTATCAGACGCTCTATCCAATTGACCACTGGTGCATCAAAACGATTAATTCCGAACAAAACTTGAATCGGAAATGACACTTTCTTGAACATACCTGCATGGTATCCAGAAAAGCAGCGAAAACACCAAAACAGCTCCCACGATATTATCTGCTAAAAATTCACCGATTTTATCCGGGGCTATGTACTGGAAAATATTCCACACTCGCTCAATCACATCTTGAGTGTGTTTGTGACAAACACCCTGAAATGTTAAGTCATTGTCACGATATCGGCATGTTGATAGACGGACTTACGGCTACTACTGTATGTTGAGTGGTCCGACGAACATGAATATCAGGGTCGCGAGAACAGTTTTTTTGTTTTTAGTCTCCCCCTTATGATATTCCGAAATTCGGAGGTCCACAGCTAACCTTGATTGAAAGACGGCACTACCCGTTTCCCTACATGACAAACCATTATTGATGCGGTTGATATTGACACTAATTGAATCACTAAATCTTTATATGGCACATTACATGCTTTACGAGCATCAACGCTATAATACACTAGTTGGATGTTTTTCCTTTATTACGCTTTCATATGAGTCTTGATGCGCTGTGGAATGGTTAGACAGTTTAGGATGTTTCATAATTTCAACTTTTTTGAAATTAATATGCTTGGTGTCTCATCAGATCGGATTTAGGCCATAATGAAGAAATAAAAACTTTTTTTCGATTACTCGTTGTTTTGGGGGTGTCCCGCCCCCCTCCCAAACTTTGATATTTTTGGACGCGCGGACATTTTTTTGACAAGTGCGATATCTCCTTAACAAAACGAGATAGAGAGTAATGTTTGGTATCAAAATTTACAGAATGGTCAACTTCTTATCTGTAGTCAATTCATTCTTAATCGCTAGCTCCAACAGAAACGAAGTTATTTACGAAAAACTGTTTTAGCACTCAGTAAAGCTGAAGAAGAAATAATATCAAGTCAGTACCGACTTGGCATAAAAGCAAATCAAACTGCAAAACAGTCATATGCAAAAGAAAAAAATCAAACAGTTTTAGAACGAAAACAACGAATGGAACATCTCATTACACGCTGCCCTGCATTTATACTGCTCGAGAGGTCCATTTGGGGATGCTCTTTGGCTCCCAAAGGTACGATACGTCGATACGGTGTTTTAAAATGGCTGGAAATTTTGAGCCTGCAACGAAGTTTTTTACCTCCCGTGGACAATTCGAGAAACAAAAGCAACAAAACGAGTACAGTAACAAAGGCAAAAAACACATCAATCGGAGTTACTACATAAGTATGAAAGTAGACGAACATCTGTCGGGTTTCTTCGTGAAGAATTATCTCGAATCTTTTTGCGATGCAACAAATCTGTCAGCTAGCCTATTTCTCTTTCATTGCAGCGATTATGATTTTCGATAGGTTTCCAAAATTCGGCTGAGCCAAACGAGATGCATGCGCGGTTTTACTGGAAATAGTAAAAACTCTCTTAGTTTGGCTCGTTTTGTCAAAAGCACATCTTCAATTGCCACTTCTTCCGGCAGTGAAGTAAGAGATGCCAAAACTTCCTTGGTCATTGGTGGATTTTCAGAGTAGACACTTAAAGCAATATTATGTGGCGAAAGCCAACTCTGCATGCTGCAAAAAGTACCGGTTCACTATTATACACACGTCCGAATCAACTGCAACAAAAGCTAACAAGAGTTCCCTTTGAAACAATGTCACAAAAGGACCCTCACATGCATGTGGTTTAAGGTGCGTCATCAGACATGAAGGCAAATATACAGAAACAATATATGACACAAGCCTTTGAGAATTTCGTCTTCTCTACAGTAGTAAGATCGGTAGAGCGAAACAAAAACATTCGTAAATATCCGTTTGCCGTAGTTAACCAACGTGAATGAGTAATCTCTTGTTTATGCCAGAGCAAACTTTAGAGATTGGCTGGTATATCCATAAAAAGCTGACAAAACAAAACCAGGAAGCACATCTGGTGGCTTGGAAAGCCTGCATCAGCGCTGTTTTTCATACTTTTTTGTTCAGAAAACCAGCAATGTTTTGAAGATGTAGCGTAGCAATGGAGGTAATGCGCACATCTGGAGCTTCTCTGTCAATCAAATTCTCCGGAGAACCACTAGTGATAGACTTTTTGTTTAAAAGAGCGCCTTCTACCAATGTATTTGGGCCTTTGCTTTTACCTTCAATTTCATCAATAACGTGAAATAGATAAGTTTCATTTATGCGACTTTTTACCATTTGTTTTGCAGAACAGAACACTTTATTTTTGTTGCCAATAAAAATACCAAAGTAACACAGAATTGCACAATGATAAACAGCAACGGGAGGCTGCGAAGGGACCAATGGTCTTCAAGTCAAGCAGCAACCCAGGCAAATATCTTAATTAAGTTCAAAATATTACAGTAAAATATTAATTTGTATAACTAAATATTTGGTAATGAAAAGAAATGACAGCAGACTGTTATGATACGCAATAGTAAATTTAGTTCTTGTATTTACTAAGAAACGTTTTATAAGACTCTTTAAAGTTTGAGTAGGGTGCATTTTTAAGATCAAATGGAATGTTGTTCCATATTTTAGCTCCAATGTATTTTATGGAGTGTTGGGATTTTGAACTCACTTGTAGTTTAATTTGCTTTTATGCCAAGTCGGTACTGACTTGATATTATTTTTCCTTCAGCTTTACTGAGTGCTAAAACAGTTTTTCGTAAATAACTTCGTTTCTGTTGGAGCTAGCGATTAAGAATGTATTGACTACAGATAAGAAGTTGACCATTCCGTAAATTTTGACACCAAACATTACTCTCTATCTCGTTTTGTTAAGGAGATATCGCACTTGTCAAAAAAATGTCCGCGCGTCCAAAAACATCAAAGTTTGGGGGGGGGGGGCGGGACACCCCCAAAAC
The DNA here is from genome assembly GCA_963965965.1 of Trididemnum nubilum. NCBI lineage: Eukaryota > Metazoa > Chordata > Ascidiacea > Aplousobranchia > Didemnidae > Trididemnum > Trididemnum nubilum. The sequence goes on from OZ014490.1 coordinate 5,123,855, forward strand.
AACGAGTAATCGAAAAAAAAGTTTTTATTTCATTATGGCCTAAATCCGATCTGATGAGACACCAAGCATATTAATTTCAAAAAAGGTGAAATTATGAAACATCCAATTAGACATACTGCTAGAGCTAAAAGCTAGCAACATCCGGTTCTTTAAAGCACTTTTGAGCGAGCTGTATTGTATACCTTCATATGACCCGCCCAATATCATTTTAAAATTTACCTCACTGCAGTAACCAAGCACACAGGGCGCGTTTTCATTCAGAGGAATCGAATCGCCATCTTCTAGATATGGAACGCAAGTGTCCATTAGGTTTTGACTGGCATTTTGTGAGGCACAGCAGCGCACACATTGTTTATCTTTAGGCTCGGAACATAGGCAAGGCAGTAGTCCCTTCGTTGTGCAAAACTGCTCACACGTTCCATTTTTGCATTTACCTGAAGTTTTAAATCGTTACAAGAAATACGTTAACAATAATTAAACCCAGAATCTCAGTGAACACTAAAGATAGGCCTGAAAGAATAAACGACACCACTGGGAAGAGAATATAAAAGAACTAATAACAATGTTGTAAGAAAAGAATTTCTCTTACAAATAATTCAAGAAAATGCTCTAAACCAAATCGCAAGAACGGTACTCTACTTCTTACAGCACATACCACACTGCACATTAACAATCAAGTTAAAACAAGAAAAACTGCAGATTGTCTAAGGAAATTAGTGACTCATAAAGACCGGGTATAATTTATCAAGTAATTAATTGTAAGAAGCTTTTTTGACTTTGAGAGTTTTCACTACACGGTGCTGTCTAAGTGAAGCCTAAAACCACAAGCACAGAGCAATCAAATGCTAATGCGACGCATCGATTCGAGAAATGGGAGGGTGAATTCAATTTCCGAACATTACCTCACAAGTCATCTTCAACGTTTTGAACATTTTAATGATTGTAAGGTGAGTGGAGAATGAAGAAGTCCAAACGATATTTAATTGACGCCTCAAAGTGGGGGAAAAATTGGCCGAAAACGTTACGATAAAAAAAGGAAACGTTTCCTAGAAACGCGATCAAACTAGACCCACCCATATCCCCACAAGTTATTCCATCTTTTACAGCTTTCTCTGGCGGACAGTCGAAATCCTTTCCATTGCAATACGTTTCTTTGTGGCAAAGGCCTGGAATTTGCGCGCGACAAAGCTTTGTTTTATCAGCAACCTAAAAAACGGTTTTCGAGTTAGCTTGCTTCTAAACTAAAATCTTTTTTTCTAACCTAAATTTAGATTTGAATCACAAGAATTAAAAAACTTACTATTCACCGAGCCATTTCACCGTGAACGTTGTAATTGTCACATCAAATACCGAATGTTTCACTAATACTCGTTGTACTACGCCAAAGCGCGTAACGAGTTAGCAGGACCCATCTCCACGTCATCGCGCATGCGGGCAAAACAGCAATTTACAAAAAATATCACAGCAGTGGCGAGCCGTTGGCAACTGAGCCCAACTAGACCGGCCCGAGATTTGAATCTCGGACCGCCCGTTCCATAGACGAACGGGTTACCGCTCGACCAACTGGTGCCATTGTTTCTAAACCTTGGTTTCACGCATTTATTTGATGAGAAATAGCACTATAGCAGCAACTATTTCAATGCAATGCAAATGTAACATACAATCCTTTCAGTAGTTAAATTTTAGTATCAGCAAAGTACTTCATGTAAAGCAAGACACACCTGACAATCTTCAGTGCAACAAGGGCTGTTTTTATTGCTGCACCTAGCGCCAGGCTTTAGTGTGCAGTTTTGTGAAAAGCAACAACGATCGTTGCTGAAAAACAACCCAACATCGCACGACTCACCGCTGTCCACCTAAAAAGAAGACTTTATTTCATATTCGCTTTGAACCGATTAGTGGATAGTGTGTCTGTTAAATTGCTACTAAAACGGCAGGCTCGGCTTTGATTTTTGGTCGGGTCAAACTAAAGACTAGAAAAATCGGTAGTCACAGCTTCCCTGCTTGACGTTAAGCACGAAAAAGGATAGTGCGAAGCCTCAACCGTGTGTGATAGACAGGTGGCAGTTTGACTCGAAGACCGAAAGGTCCCTTCGCTGTCTTCCGGGCAAGTCAACTAACTTGGTAAATAAAGGTGCAATTACATTTCTTTGGTTATCTCAACTCAATACAGTTTTTATAGCGGAGTTTTGAACCTGCTACCAAAAATTAAATGCTGCTGGTAGCAGGACGTCTTATTGAATGTATCTTATCTCAATCATACAACGCAACTAGACGTCTTTTAATGATTAATCTTTGTCTGGCGGCAATACAGCAGTGGTGGGCAAAATACGGCCCGCCAAACGTTTTTATGCGGCCCATCAAGAAATTCTGCCAAACGTTATATCAACTCATGCTCGTCACTTTTTTTCCGCCGTATTGCATAGCGGGCGCATTATGGACACATTTTTTGTTTTTATTTCAGTAATCTAGCTTTGTTTTCTTGCTGAAGTTTTTATCGGCTTCTCAAGTACGGAATTTTTATCTTTATCAGAATTAATTAAAGTCCCCTTTTTTAGCTAACAATATAATCTTAAATAATTGTTCCATACAATTGTTTGCATCCATTTACTTTATTGTACTGTAAGCAATTGAAGCAAACTTTTTTTATAATGATAATTAACAAAATCAAAGAAGAGATCAATTCTCCTGGACTCAAATTTTCAGTCAGTCTTAACGATTAGATTAGCAAAAGCAATTTGACTTCTAATTTTAACAAACTAGTTAATGACAGTAAGTGACGCAACCAGGAGGGGTTAAGCCGGCTTTAGTCGCCACCTTAGCCAAGTCACTTACGAAAATTCAACCTTAAGTGTAAGTGCTCAAACGTACTTTGGACTTGAGCTGTAAGTAAAGAGAAAGTTGAAGAGGCTGGACAATTTAATTCTTCACCTGGCTGCCAAATTTTAGCAATTAAGTTCTTTCAAATTGCTTTAGAAACGTTTAAAATGTGTTTCAAATGGCAATAAAAAGGAAATTTTTACCAAAAAATCACAAAAATTACCCAGTTTTGTGACGTTTGAATTGCATTTATAAAAGTTTGTGTGACGTTTGAATTGCATTAGTTTGCTCGGCACGCCGCCTGATTGTGACACTTGGCAAAATAAAAACTTTTAACTTTTGGTTAAGCCCCCAATCGCGCCCCCCCCCCCAAGAAAAATCCTGGTTGCGCGCCTGTAGTGGTAAGATGCATCATTCTCATTGACATTGTTTAGATGTTAAAGAGTTCTTCTTCTTACGATTTACTTTGTTTCTTTAAATAAATATGTTTAAAATTTACTTTTGTTTCTTGAAGTGAAGTTTTTACTTTAAATTATTAATTAACAAAATCGTTCTGCTCCTTGAAAACCTTTTATTTTAGCTATTTTGTATATTGATTGTTTTACTTAAGATTGTGCGGCCCTTTGAAAAATGTAATTTTGGAAATGCGGTTCTTGCACTAAAAAGCTTGCCCAACCCTGCAATACAGAATTTAATTTCCATGCATTTAACATACTAGAACCACCAAGAGAAGCAAAGATGCTATCAGTTTTTTTTATTTCGATTGCAAAATATGTTCAGTTATTCATATTTGTTCAAAAGTGATAGATTCAGATAAATCTTAATTAGCAAAAAATAAAAGCTTTTGTCTGGCTATCTCGCAGGGATGAAGTACTTCCACAAGATGAACCGTTTAAATGACCATATTGTTTGAAGTAGAAAAACAAAACGCAGTTCGACGCTACGAACGAAGCCGTAAATAATTCAATACAGCAAACGATCTTTGCTCTGCTATCATAACAACTACATTACCTTCGCATTAAAATTTAAAATATTTTTGACAAATCTTCAACGCTTTAACCTAATGCCGAGAATTTAGCCAATGAATAATACCTCAATTTCTTGCAAAATTTCGCAACTTTTCACTCAAAATGAGAAAGATTTCTCTTGGATTTGATATAAATTAAAGAAAACACTTGCTGCTGAGAAGCAATTTTAATAATTCAAAAATAAATTAAAGAGCCAAAACACATTGGTTTATTATTCATAACATTTTAATAAATACTTCAATTGTGGGACGTACCAATTAGGCAAGTAACTAACCGACGCATCAACCAACCATTATTTTGCTAAGAAAGGGGAGCTTGAACCCAAAGCTAAAAATAGTCTGCATTCACAAACGAGGGTCTGGGGATGATGAAGCCCCCAGCGCTGGTAATTTTTTTTAATTTATTTATTTTTTAATGGCCGTTTTAAACGTCATTTCGATGATATTTCGCGCATTTATAAGAGTCTTTTTGAAAGAACTAATTGCTAAGACTTCGAACCTTGTAATTGTATCCAAGTACATCCGAAGTCGTTGTTGTAGCTGCATATTTATTCTCTTGTCATCGGAAAGCGTCAGATATTATTGGATGACCCGCACACTTTTGATTGCGATAACTAACTACTTCATGCTTGGAAGAATCCACACCTGCCCAGCACTTTCCAGCGCTATAATGTTCCTGTGGATATCTTCGAAATCTTGTCCACTGAATTTGCTGTTTGTTAATAGTCACTAAGCAGAGATGATCATGGTAGGGTGTCTTAGCCAAGGACGCAACAACTTGACCCTGGTGCGGATTGAACTCGGATCATACGATCAGGGTCATCGTAAAAACGAAGCGTTTACCCTCTCGGCCAAGCAGCCGATTACGTGATGTTGGATTATACGTTAAAAAGGTAATCGTCTTACAAACGCCTTTCTAGTCAATCAATAAGTACCACAATGCAAGGCTAATACCGATGGTCGCTGATGAATTGTCACTTTAAACGAACAAATCGAGTGAAGTTGCGAACACTACATAAATATTTCATTACCAAGCTAAAAATTGCAACGCAAACCCTTTATAGAAAATTTGCCTTAAAGTCAATCACAATTAGTACCTTAAATAAAAAGCTTTTTTCACGAATCCGGTATTAAATATTAATACCTAACGATCACACTAATCACCTTATAATTTCCGCAAAATGATTGGCTCTCTTCCTCAAAGCATAATTCCGCTTTTTTTAACAGCGTGGGTAGAATAGCGTGCTTGCTGCAGGCCGAGAACTTGTTGTTGTTTTTATACTGTCCACTGACTGCAGCTGGATACATTATATAGTTGCCTCCGCGGGCCTAAAAATAAAAGTAGATATATCTTTTGAAGTCATTCTGGTGAAAGCTAAGTATTATGGATGGCAAAGACCAGTTACAAACAGAAGTATGGCCTCAAAAACAAGACCAGATTATTTGTTACAAGTGATCTTGGCCAAATCCACTAGGCTAAATGAGATTGTGAGAGGCCGTGTTGGGTGGCGACGTGATTTCGAGCTGCCAGGCCAGAAGACCTCTGGAACGAGGAACATATTTGCACTGTACTGGTATTCATTAGATCTCTTAAGTAACGTAACGTCAACTGTTCCTTTGAATTGCCAATTACAGTGTTAACACAAGCTTCTATGTTGCGTAACATAACACCTATTTCTGAAGATAAATACCTTGCTATCACCAATCGTCAGCTACCATTGCGTCAGATTACGGTGACGTCAAAACAAACTCACTAAGGGTTCCGCAAGTGTAACAGCCAGACGAAAACAACACAAGAAACGCTTCGAAATAAAAAGTCTCTGGTAAGGCTGGGCCATCACAGTTAGAAGACTGCTTAGCTTCAAAGTATAAGCGTCAGGCGTCTTCTTAAAAGATCAACATCACGAGAAAATGAGTCCACACAGCTTCACCGGAACAGCAATCATAAACTTACAGTAAACACTTTGGAAAATACCTTTAACCTACACTTGCTACAGTAGTGTTGTCGTTTTAGGTAGCAAATAAACGATGAAAAAGATGAAAAGGTGCATGCCTTTTTATTACGAAAGCTTAAACGACCGCTTTACTCACAAAAAACAAACAGTAAAATTCCACAAAAATTGAATCTACCTGTCCAGGAGTGCAGTCAGTCCCAATTAACGTTTCTGTGTCGTCGTCATGATCCGCTCCAAAGTTGTGACCCAGTTCATGGGCGGTCACCAAGTCCGCCTCAGTCGTCAATATTCTATCACCCCAATTCAGAGTGGATGTTAGACCAGTGTTCAGATAGAGAGTCTTGCCGGACCTTGGTAAGTAAAATAAAACTATGTCAAATCGCCATAAAATTCTGGTAAAAAAACCAAAAAACACTGAAGGTTGAATCACTGGCATCTTTACGAAACTGCCTAGTTAGTTGCTTTGACTTGGGGACAGCAAACGGACCGGAGTAAACAGAGTCGCTACTTTGAAAAAAAAAACGCTGCACAGCGTCATTTCCTTCGAGTCGAATAGAATGAAAGAGGAGAATAGCATTGAAATAACCAGAAACAGTCTAATCAATTCCAAAACTTCCGTAAAATTTTCAGAATAATGACATTTGACAGCACTTGAACATACTGTAAATTGGAGTATAGAATACAATTGAAGTTAAAAAAGGTATTTCGGTTTCTAATAAACCTTTTACCGCTTTTTATATAATATAGCAACAATTTTCGCAGAACAAATTAGTATTATGAAGTCTTAATCAAAACCTAAAAATGAAATTCTGTCGTCACTAAACGGCAACATAAGGGAACTGTATTAAATTACTAGCATGCTAGTAAACCGGATGTACGCGTTTATGACAGGCTTCTAATATCTTCCCTGATGGAATAAACTACGGGACTTTCTTAACGATATCTGTCTTAGCCTATATTATGGTGGTCTTTGCCACTAGTTGGCAAAAATTTGCCACCTTGTATAAACTTTGAGCAGGCAATTTCAAAGCGGAGGAATACAAATTTTGAGCTGCATTCGACCAAGCTTCTTGTCAGAAGTGGCCGTAAAAAGATAGATGTTATGTAAGTCCTTAACCATGAGCTCTACAAATAACCTCTTCTCAACTGAAGCTATTTCGTACTAATCTGGTTTGTGCTGCGTAAAATAAGTCCTTTGCACATATTCCACTGAAGAAACATATATTCTGATTTCGAACTTGAATCTCGAGCAAATCTGTAACAAAAGTATAACAACTTGAACAAACTGGAGTTGGAATTACACGTTGAAAACTGATGCTAAACTATTCAGTTCTACACCGAACAACTTTCAGCCATGTGGGTTGACCACAACTGACCACCAACTAACCCTAATGTAGGCAGTCAGCTTGTGGCAGTCAATTGACTTGGTTCGATCAATTATGCTCTAAAACCCTATTTACACTGCCGTTACTGCGCATTCTCACCCGCTAATAAATGATTTGGTACAAATTCCACCCACATCTCCTTCTCTAGATGAACCAACGTAAGCCAAACCGAGAAGACCTTTTGGAAAATCAATGTAGGTGAAGAGGTGGGAGAGACACTCTGAGTAATTTGTTTCACTAAATGCTTCCAGCAGATCTCTTGCGTCCCAATCCGGCTTCTCCTTTTTCTGATTATATCTAAGTAAAAGAAGAATAAACAAAGTAATCGAATTGCTTGATATGAAATAAACAAGCTCTTTGTTAGCCAAACTCTTTATCTAATAACCGCTAAAGCATGAATTAGTTAAACCGACAATTACCAAAAAAGATTCGTTTTTGATTTGCAAATTTCAACCATGGTTTCCTAATTCTTATAGCTGAGTTTCGAACGAAAAATGAATGTTGCTACACATGTGAGCAAAACGCTACCAAGAAAAGTTAGTCCGACAAAAAACTCAATGATACGTAAGATGCAAACTGCTAAATTTCGGTGTATTTTGTAACTAGCACTTACCGATTTTTGGAGCTAGTTCTGGGCTCTGGGTCTGGGTGAATTTCAATCCGATTTATTTGAAATCCATATCCAGAATATTTGCCAGCTTCTGAATGAGAAGCCCACTCTGTGTTCTTGTAAATTTTGTTGACTCTTTCGATCAAGCTAATTAAATAATACATCGTCTCTAACGTACTGTTGTTTCCCATCTCCCTGTAAAACCTGAAAAATGCAGCAGCATCGTAATTTCAGTCAACAAAATGGTTGTTTATTAACAATGCATTACTTTTGCTTTAGTCGACAAAATAATTCTTACTTTTAATAAATTAGCTGTTAGCCTTTCTAAATTTTCGGTTTACTTTGCTTGAGAAACGTTTGGCATACAAAACTGAAAAAGAACTACGTCTGTGTGCAAGCCGAATTAACAAGTACTTCAGTAGACTTCGCCACTTTAAACTCAGTTTGAAGGTGTCGCTTGGAGTGACTAAATCGCTGAAACAGGAAAACACTAAACAATCTGACTGGATACAAGCAACAACGTTAAAAGTGATATCACAATACAGCAAAAAGTGAAGATGATATTTGAACGTTTTTGACGTAATAGGCATGGGTACAGAAACTTGGCACTTTTACTGAAAATCGAGTTGTGCTATTTAGCTTTGGGTAGCCAGATAATTAGAAAAATTTTACTGACGTTCTCGTTGAATAACGGTTCAATCTCGTTGAATAACCATTGTAGCAATTCAAGACGTGGATTCGATTACCAAATGGGAATAATTTTGTTGCAACGTTTATACTTTATTAAGTCGTATTCCGGCTAGTTCTTTGGTACGGCAATGATAAAGTCAGAAGCGAAACAGTTGAAAGTTTCAGCGGATCTTGTACTCCGTAACTAGCGTGTTATCAACTTTGGCAACCAACCAGGGGCGCCGAGAGCCGAACGTGGGCCCGGGGACAGCTCAAACATGGATTGGCACCATCAAATTGGATGGGCCCCCTCTCGAGCTCAAGTATGATGTGATGGGCCCCCTCTCGAGCTTAAATATGATGTGATGGGCCCCCAGCCGAAATCAAGTGATCTCCAAAAAAAAAAAAAAAGGTCTTCGCCGAAATTTCGACTGTTTTTCCGGCCGAATTTCGATGGGCCCCCTCTCGAGCTCATGGGCCCCGGGGTCATTGTCCCCCCCTCCCTCTCGGAGGCCCTGCTACCAACCTATAATCGGCTACAAGAGCAAGTTTGCAAATCTTTTTATTTCCACTGGATCGCTTGGATCTGTGGTGTTTGGAAGATCTTTCTTCACCTCTCAACTTTTTCTCTATTTTCTAAAAAATACATAAAACAATTGAAACAACACAATTAACAAATTGCTAGGTCTAAGAAAGCGGCGTTTTACAAAATTCGTTTTAATTTTTCTCGATGTTTATTTTCATTCATATTTATAACACATACGAGATTAACCAAAAAGTACAAAACTTACTATTTTCGACTGTATTTCTTGTATTGGCTACACTGTATATTTCACCAAAATCTTTCATTGGCTTTTCCGTATGTACCAAAAAACAATCAACATTATTTAATTAATAGACTTTCTGCGTAGCATATATTCACCAAAGAAAAAAAAACAAATACTGTAGTAACGTAATCACATACACAATTTCACCATTTACTCGTACTTGTTTGTTTTGTTCCCTATTAAGTGAAGCCATCAAATCTTTTGTTTGACAAAAACCACTCTTCGAATGAGGGTCGTGGTAGTCCAATAAGTTGACATCAGACTGTCTGTACACCACCATATCAGTGGGATCGTGATGTTGACTTTCTTCACCGCTAGTCGACTCGTGAGATCGCGGTAAATGCCTCCACATTGGCTCCACTACATAAGTGTCTGTTTGAGTTTCAATATTTGCAGTTAAGCTTTTTCCATCATAGTGAGCAATGACGTGTGAATGGGGATCGCCCATCACTGTACCCTGCAAAAGTTAGCCAAACTAATATAATCGAAACTAAACGCACATTTCAAAGAAACGATTGCCAGTTTTGCCACTGATGTTTACAGGTACCTGTATTGTATTTTGCAACAACAACCCTCTGCAAATTATCACCACCTGGGTTCGATTCTCATCTGGCTCAATCTATTTCAATTTTGTTGAAGCCCCTGCAGCACCACTTTGATACTTACTTTTTCAAACCTTATTTATGTTACAAGTTTTAAAAATATTTTTTGTATTTTAGAAATCAAAATATTATACAATAAACTATCGCTTGTTACAGTAATATATCACCAAAAAACGTAATTTACTAAATACTTATAGAAAAACTTATGTGCAACATTTGCCAGATCTTCGAAATACACCAAAATCTACTCCGTGCGGCAATAAAAAAATGTTGCTTTTTTGAGTTTCATTTGATTTTAAGCACACAAACATAGTTTTTAAGTTTTTGCAAAAATAAAATGTGCTTCATGTATTTGTATATTACATCAAAACAAACGCATTTTGCCTAATGATACAAATTTTAACTCTAGGCAGTTGTGGCCAGGAGAATTTTTTTCCACACGCCTTTTCTCCCAAATGAAAATATAAATGGTAGTATGAATCATAAACAGAAAATTTTTAAGAAATGACTGTGCAAACTACTTTAGTTACTCGTCAAAGGCTGTTATACAAATTCAACATAAAATTGATTGAAGTTAATAAACTGTCAGCTAAAAATATACTCAAGCATGTTTAGTCTTAAAATAAATACTATGTGAGCAAAAATTACACACTATAATGAAGTACTGTACTACGAAAAGTGAGAACTAATGCAATTTAATTACACTAAATAACACAAGCTGATTATTTTTTTTACGTTACGAGATAAGATTAAACTGACCGAAACAAGTGACAAAATTGTTAGAATTGAAAAGCGATACGGTATTTTGTTGTAATTCAGCACTAGATCCGGTAAGTTTAAAATTTAATTGGGTCAAAAAGAGACTTTATTAAGAAACTGACCCTACTTTAAGTTAAAACAAACACTTCATATAATGTCCACTGACGCTTTTCTACCGTTAACCGGCCAAACCCAGATTGAACTTTCCACCCAAGACACAAAAAGTAAGGAATCACAAACAATTCTAAAGATTCGCGAGATCAAAACTCTTGAATAAGCATTTCAAATGATAAGCTCTCAAGAACTGCCTCCAGCAAGCAACTTTGGCCAAAGATGCAGGTGCTACATAACCACATATTTTTATCTTTAAAAAATACAGTATTTTATGTATAAAAAAAACAAACTTACAGATAGAATCGATGTCTTGTCGACACTTAGCTCTTGAACACCATTCACACTTCGACTATAAGCTTTAAAGGTTGGCGTTAAAATTTCGGGTGAAGGCATCAATGATAACGTGAATGTTTGATTAAAAGCTTCAAATGATACCTAAACAAAAAGTATTAACCATCATACTGAGTACGTAGATAAAGCAAAATCTACACTTAATTCAATTATCGCAACAATTCGCAGCATCACTACAACAATTAGATAATTGTAAAAACGATATACCAAATTTCGTCACTTATTTTGAGAATCTTATTGTAAATATTAAGTTATTTGTAGTTTGGCGTATTACAAAACAAGATGCTAAGTACCAGTACCTAAAAACTATGCAGTAATAAACTCCTTGTATTCTAACTTATATTTCAGTTAACTCCTTACAGAAAAAAAAAATGTTATGGTGCTTTTAAGTTTAAAAGCGATACTGGTACATAAATATCTGTTTTTGTGGTATATCGGTATATCTGCATAGACTAAAAGCTTTTAAAAAAATAAGAGATATTTTCGATATGATACTTTTCGAAACGAAAACCGCCTAAAACCTTTGAGGCATTTGTCTTCCAGGAACAGATTCCACACAACACAAAAATTGAAGCACAAAAGTCACGCAACTACGGTAAATGGATCAGTAATCTAAAGGTACCTGTTTATCAAGCGGCACCACAACATCATCATCATCTGTAATACTACGCTTGTGACGATGCAAATATAGATCACTTTGTTTCAAGGTGTGCCATGTTTGTAACCTTCTTTTTAAGGGATGATTCAAGTTACATTGTACAGGTATATTAACTAAACAAGTTAAAATAAATATACTAACATACGAAAACCACATTGCAGTTGATAGAAGCTAAAAACAGCAAGAGCATTATTTCATAAACTTTAAAATGTACAAATTTACACTACCGCTCATTAATAATTTATGACACTAGTTAAAAATTCAACTCAACAATACTAAGAAAAAAATTCATCAAAAGAGCAATCTAAATCAATAGCTATGCAAAAAAATGGCAACATAAAATTGGGGCTTTAAAAAATAAGAGAATTACAGTATGTCGAAACGAGCTTTTCAGCGAACTAGCTTGTTGTAACTAATTGGCTACATTTATGGACTAACTTAAACAATAATGACCAGAGTTTAACAATAAATTGTAGCTTTCAGATAAATCTTTAAAAACATTTAATTAGCATTCAAATATAGTTAATAGTAACTCAAATGTTTAGGCAGTTTTCAAGTACTTTTTTATAAAATACTAGTAACCCGTTGGTCAGCAAAGCAGCTCTACGCAGAAATTTTACACACTTAAAAATTTTTTTGACTTTAAAACAGTAACAAAACACAACTTACTATACTGAATCGGTATTATCTACAGTGCTGTTCGAAATTATGAGACCACTTAAAATTTTGACTATTTTTTGATTTTCGTGATGAATTGGTATGCCATTTGTAACCACAACCCCTACATGTCATATATCATTGAATGCAGAATTTTAACAGGGTTATGCAAATGTGATTTTTACACTTTTTATTTATACTTTCAGTAATATCCGCAATGTTAAAGAAGAACTTTTTGTTTATATTAAATATTGCCAAAATTGCAACAAGCAAAAATCTGCTAAAAATGTTAGGTAACAATGTGAATGACAAAGCCAGTCCATTTAAATTGATTCTGGTTTATGATGTAATAACGGCACATGTTTCATGGCGGGAATTCTTGAGCTGACAGATACCAGCAGGAAGAAAAGTTTAGTTCCATTTTAGAAGTCAAGATGCCTCAACATCTTAGTGATGAGCAGAGGCATTTGATTGTTTACCTGCATAAAAAAGCAATATCAGAATGAAAGATTGCATCAGAGGTGGGTTGCTCCAAAACTGGTGTTAATGTTACTATAAAGCAGGGCTGGCCAACCCATGTGGCTCTTCGGCTCTTTGCCCGGTTCTATGCGGCTCTTTTCCACAGGCCCTATTTCGTCTAAAAAAGTACTAAGTAGGCTATGTAAAAAACGCAATCACGTTTCTAATTTCTATTTCTTGATGTTGTTTACTGTAAGGGATTTCCCGCTTTCCGTATTGTTCTTTGTGCTTGACACGAGGCATGCTCTATAGCTAGCAAGTGGGTTAGACAGTGAATCGTTTTGTTTTTAATCTTACTTCCTTTTCCTAATAAACGGTTTATCACTTTATTGAGTGCATTACGATAGCGCCTGCTTTTCAGCCGATTCCATTTTGAGTAGGGCAAGGAAGCTGTGTGCTACAGGTTACTGGTTTATAAATCATTGATTTATGAATATTAATTTAGGTTTATAAATATCAGTTTATTTTAGTAAATAATTTGTGTTAAGTTTGGTCTCAAAATGGCACGGAAAAAATGCACAGCAAAACGAAAATAGGAGGATGAACACAGAACGTTTTTAACAGAGTGGGAGAGCTTATATTTTTTTGTTGAACGTATTGGCAAGCCATTCTGCCTTATATGTCAGGCATCATTAGCGCATTTTAAAGCTTCAAATCTTCAGCGCCACTTCAGCTCACTCCATGCCAACATCGACAGAGAATTTTCAAAAGGGACTGAACTTCGCAAGCACAAGTTGATTACTTTGAAAAGTCAGGCAGAAAAGCAGACACAGTTTTTCCAAAAATTTATGAAGCACTCAGAGACTGTAACGCTTACATCAAATCAATGGCTTGGAACATTGCACAGGCCAAAAGGCCATACAATAAACGGGAGTTCGTTAAAAAATGCCTCTGTGACGCTGTTGAAATCTTGTCTCCTGAAAACAACAAACTGAAAAGAATGGTAGCAGATGTCCAACTGTCCCGCCACACTGTAGAAGACAGAATATCGGACATTAACACAGTTACTGAATCACAGTTGCACTCTGACTTGCAAGTATGCGAGTATTTTAGTGTCGCATTAGATGAGAGTTGTGACATACAAGACAAGCCTCAGTTGGCAATATTTGCACGGTCTGTTTCAAACGATAGTTTGATCATAGAAGAACTCCTTGAGATTGTGCCATTAAAAGACAGAACCCGTGGCATAGATGTGAAAGAAGCAATGATGACAGCATTTGTGAAAGCAAATATGCCCATAGCAAAACTAATCGCAATAACCACGGATGGAGCACCAGCCATGATTGGATCTGTGAACGGACTTGTGAAACTGTGCAAAGCTAACCAAACATTTCCCGAGTTTTGGAATTTTCACTGCATCATTCACAGGGAGCAACTCGTGTCTAAATCATTGAATTTGGACAATGTCATGAAGACTGTGATGCAAATCGTCAACTACATCTGCACACATGCGCTTAACCACTGGCAATTCAAGAATCCAATCGCTGAGCTGGACCAAGGGTTTCCAGGTGATCTGCCGCTGCACTGCACTACCAAGTGGCTGTCAAAAAGCCAGGTACTCTCTTGCTTTTTTCAGCTCTTAGATGCCATGAAACTGTTCATGGAAGAGAAGAACAAGAACTATCCCGAGCTCTCGGACCTCGAGTGAATTATGGACCTGGCCTTTTTAGTCGACATGTTGTATCACTTGAACAGGTAGAACCTGAATTTGCAGGGTAAGTTAAAAATGCTGCCCGACCTAGTGCAAAGTGTATTTGCTTTTATCAACAAACTGAAGTTGTTCAAGGCGCATATTCAAAAGGGAGATTTAACGCATTTTTCAACTCTGCTACAAGCCAGCGGGCAAGTCACTAGCGCTGCCCTGAATAAGCAAAGAGTTAGATATGCAACACTTCTTGAGACCTTGCAAGAAAGCTTTGTGCCGCGGTTCTGTGATCTACAACTGAAAATGCCACAGATTACGTTCCTCGTCAACCCGTTTAATTCTAAGACCGACTGTTTGAAAGCCCCTCTAGTCTCAGATGAGGCAGAAAGATGAAGAAAGATGAAATCAGGAAGAAAGAAAGAGGAAGAAAGATGAAATCAACCATTTGACAAGACAGGGCTGTGGTAAGACTCTCCCTATCTAATCGACGTCTAACCAGCTCTGATCTTTGCCAAGAATGGCGTCAAAGTACAGGTGTGGAAGTGTCAACATCAACAATTTGAAAGAGATTGCTACGAAGTGGTTTAAGGGGATGCAAAGCGAAAAAGAAACCAAAAGTATCGGAAAAGCAAAGAAAGGCCAGGATTGCTTGGGCAAAAGAGCATTTGAACTGGACAAGTGAGAATTGGAATAATGTCGTATTTAGTGATGAGAGCACCTTAACTATCCAAAATCATGCTGGAAACAACTTTGTTCGAAGAAGACCTCATGAAGCGTTTAGCCCTCACTGCATTTCGTCTACTATCAGGCATCCAACTAGTGTGATGCTTTGGGGTTGTATGGCATCAAATGGCACTGGAAGATTGCACATTTGTGAAGGGATGATGAATGCCACCAGATATGCTGTTGTGTTGGAAACAAAATTACTTGCCAGTGCCCAAAGTTTATTTCCGGATGATTACTGGATATTTCAAGATGACAATGCTCCCTGTCATCGAACAAAGTTAGTGAAAAGATGGATGCAATCTCATAGGGTGGCCCAGATGAATTGGCCAGTCCAATCACCAGATCTCAACCCTATTGAAAATTTATGGCACTGAATTAACGTAATCATTGCCAAAAATAAGCCATCCAACAAGAGAGAGCTGATTGAGAATATTATTCAAGTTTGGCGTCACATTGTTACACCGGAAAAACTTCGCAACCTTGTGCAGAGCATGCCGAGACGGTGCAAAGCAGTGATTCAGAATAAAGGCTTTCCAACAAAGTACTAAAAATGAAATGTCGCAAAAACTGTCCTTTTCAGGGCCATCAAACGTTAAAAAGAGCCAAGAGAAGATTGTTTGTCGTTTTTAGTGGTTTAAAGTCTTCTCTCATGGCAAATTTATAATAAAAATGTCCAAGCAAACTTAGTCAGTATGTAGGAACATTTTTATCACCTGTTTAATTTCATCTCATTTTTTCAATAACCTATTGCACAAAAATAAAATTGCATCTACTAATTTCGCTTTAAATTCTGAGTTATCGATATACAACATGTAGGGGCTGTGAGTAAAAATACACTTCCAAGAATTGGTGAAAATAAAATTGTCAAAAAAATTGCAAGAGGTCTCATAATTTCAAACAGCACTATAGCTTTGTTTGTTCATTAATTATCAAAAAAATTACACCTTTCAAATCACCTCCATTAACATTATTAACATTTTAAAACTAACTAGGAGCTATCAGTTGCTCGGTAATCTGATAAGTTTAAGTTGTCTTTATGACATGAAATGTAAAAACAGGTCTTAAATAACAAGAAAAAAATTCTATGCTAATTGCCCACCCAGATGAATCTCTTTGCAGCATCTCTGATATCAGCAGTTAAGAACCAAAGATCAGCTGGACTATCTGATTAAAAATTACTTTTAATATTTATCTTACATTATTCAAAGTATTCAAAAGAAGAAAAGAGGAAATAGAAGAACATGAACTCCAATCAATTACAAACACAAATAAAAAACATTACACAAACAATACTGCAAACCATGATTTACACAATAACAATCAGCACTTAAATTGGTAGAAAAAACGTGTCCGAGCCAGCCCATCCCGCCATTGAAAGTCAGAGTTCCAAAAATTTAAAGCATCCAAAATGCGTTTTTTTCATTGTCTGGACTTAAATTTGAATTTGAACAAAACAATGGCTGATTTGGACAAGAAGATCTTTTTATTTTAGGTCTTAGCCTTAAAACTCAGATGAAATATTGACTGACTTGAACAAGAAGACCTTATTCCTTTTCTGTTGTTACCTAGCAAACATTTTTAATATAAAATGCATTTAGTTACAACATCGAAAGCGCCCCCCCTCCCCCCATCTATCATAAAACAGTTAAGTGGTGATAATAGCATCAAGGAAATTTTGCTGTTTTCAAATTTTATACGCAAACAATAGATTAATAAAAAGTAGGTCCAAATGCCATAGACACAATTTTTTAAACACCCTATAACAGCATTTTACTGCATAAAACATGAGCTTTTTTGCTGTATCGTTGCTTTATCCAACTTTAAACGTAAAAAAAGCTAATGCTTACAGTTATAAACTCAAGTTCATCTAAAACTTTTCTAATTTCTTGTGTTGCTGATAACCTTGCACAATTGTAAAAATTCAAGCACAAAACAAAACTACACAAAATATAAAAATATCATGAAAAAGAGACATTGTAAATAAATCCATTACACAGCAACGTCGTGCAAAACCATAACACACCTACAAAATGTTCAACTTGCTTCACAAAAAATACCATTTATTGCACTGAGAGGAAAAACCTTCAGCTTTACTTCTGTTTTAGTTTTGCTTTCACCAAGTCAAAACTCTTATTATACTTGCTGCATTTTGCTGCAGCATGCAAGGATTTTGCAGGGCACAGTTCTGATTTAGTGCACTGCAGGCAACACAGCTTCTGTCAAAGAAATGTCGCAGCGGTGGTGAGTTGTTGGCAACACTGCCCAATTTAATCAATCCGAGATTTGAACCTCAGACCTCCCACTCCAGAGATGAACACTTTACCGCTCGACTATCTTGCCTTCACAATCCCATCTTTCTAAATTTACATTCAAACTTTCAGAATAATATTTATGTAATGAAGCAGCTCCTAGGAACAGTGAACACATTCGAGCAGTGGTTGGTGTAAGCAAATAGAGGCAAAAGTCAGTTTTAATGCTATGGGCAAAACTTATACAGTCAACTACCATTAATCAAAGTTGTCAGATCAACCAGTTAGCCTAGTCTACAATGCAGGAATTTCGTTCCTTGACAATTTGTGTCTGATGGCGAGGGTGTTTGATTTAAGAGAGTCAGATTAACGGGAGTTGACTGTAGTTGAAAAGTTTCCAATTTTAGTAACACTGGACAAATTATTTAGACTACATGATAACCTTTAAATTCATCTTATTTAGAATAAGACTGAATCTAAAAAAAATCGTTGGAAGTGGTTTATAATAAATAATCATCAAACCAAATCTATTAGAGAAATAGTATTTTTACAGGGCACACACAACATATTTTTGATTTTTCCATTGTTTGCTACAGGAAAACCACTAATTTTGATGTACAAGCACATTCATCAAAACTTAAACAGAATAATCTACAACTTTTAAGCAGGGATGTTTAGGTGCCGCCGATTATACACCGAGACTATTAGGTGCCTGGATTTTTAGGCACCAGTGGTGAAAAAAGTTCTTTTCTAAATTTTTTTTTCAAATAAAAACTTTTTCCAAAAAAAAGCGTTTTTCAAACAAAAAAGTTTTACTTTGAATAAAATGTTCATATCTTCAAAGTTTTTTATTTGACCCTTGTCAAAAAGAATCATCAGAATAGAGAACACTGGGAAAGGAGCTGCTATAGAAAAAAGATGAGCAGTGATTGGCAGGAAAAGGATCAATGAGAGAGCATCATTTGTGAACAATCTTTACGCATAACATTTTTCATAATTGAAAAAAATACAATAAGAAATTAATTTTTTGTGAAACGTTTTCTGCTCTCTTTCCATCTATCTGCTTTTGAAGTCACTTAATTCAAAACTTCTAACCCCGCCCCTGTCGACAAAAAGATTTCATGTACAGCTTAAAGATGGTACACAAATGACACTCCATCATAGATCCTTTTCCAGCCAATCACTGCTCGACTTTTTCCTATAGCCCAGTGGTGGGCAAAGCTATTCAAAGAAAGAGCTGCTAGTGGAAAACCATAAACACCAGCGAGCCGCAAATTCAGTTTACATAAAATAATATAACAGCAATAAAAACACGACTTTTTATCTACATACGTCTTGTAGTTGCTAATCTCAGAAAATTTGGATGATAAATTGTTAATGCTCTGCGAATTAATTCTTCCAAGTTTTCATGTGGCAAGGTTGCACGATGTTTTGATTTTACAAAGATCTATTCTTGTTTTCCACATTCAGTCAAGTAGCAGTAGCCACGGGAGGATTAGAGGAGTAGAACTCCCCCTCATTGAGAAGTAGAAAGCGTCTATGAGAAAACTGACACCGCTAAATAGCCAGAAATTGCTTTAAATTTTGAGCTTGAAGTGCGGTAAGACCTTTTTTTGCTTTTCACCTATTTTGACCAGCAAATTTTTAAAAGCTGCAACAACTTTGCAAACTTTCCCCCACTGCAAGTTCTAGGAATAAGTTAATTGGAAGCAGCGCTTTTTGTGCAACCCCCCTCTCCATCAAAACATCCTACCTAGGCCTACACCACTGCTTGAGTTTATGTCAACTACAGGTTACAGCATCTAACAGTATACCAAAGCACAAAGTCTAACATAGCCATAGAACACTGCTTAGAAAAAAGTTCTTACTGTCTAGTGTCTATCAAAGTCTATGTTAGACAGAACTACTAATGTCCTTGAGGAACTAACAACCAAAACAACCCTCTTACCTTTGCTACTACTGCAGGCTAAAGTTGGGTATCTACTAGACTATTTACCAGTTTGTAACCTCATTCTGCAGCTACCTCCTTCGAGCAAACCTGGCCGATTGACCATTGTTCTATTATAGTGAAGTGACAATAATATTTTGTGGATCAAACTTTCAAAAGCAGCAGTTGAAATGGTTAAAACTTGAAATTTATAAAAAAATTCCTGATAAAATTAAAAGTTTGCTGTCTTAAAAATAATATTCATATTGAACGCAAAATGTTTGAAGGTGCTGTAGCTCCTGTGATTGTGGGCCACATAAAACAACCATGCGGGCCTTGGGTTGGGCAGCTCCAGCCTATAAGGTAACCTTCACATCTCATTGCGTTCTTTGAAGAGTTTTTTGACTCCAGAAAAATTATTCTACCTTAATTTTTTGAAGTGCATATACTGCAATAGTGCAATTCGTCATCACAGTTGGTATGACAGTGCTATGAAAACATATACTTGCTTTATCACTCTAAAATACATCAATTAATGAAAACAATTTCAAACACAAGATAACATATTTATAAAGCATAATCTTAATTTTTTTTGTAATATTATGATTCAATACTAGAGCCACAAAATTTATGTTTGCGAGCCACAGTTTGCCCACTGCTGCTATAGCTACTCTTTTTCCTGCACTCTCTAATGTAACGATTTTTTATGACAAGTGTCAGATGAAAAGCTTTCAAAATATTAACATCTTAATCAAAGTAAAACTTTTTTGTTTAAAAAAACGTTTTTTTTTGGAAAAAGCTTTTATTTGAAAAAACATGTTGTTGAAAAAAAATTTTTTTAAAACTGGTTAATTTTGAAAAACAAACAAACTGTTATTTGAAACAATAAATTTTTTTGAAAAAAGACTTTTTTTTTGAAAAAGATGCTTTTTTAAAAAATTTTTTTGAAAAAAAATGTTGGAAAAACACTTTTCTAATAAACAGAAAATTTTTGGAAAAAGTTTTTTTTAATCTTTTTACCTCTGGCATCTAACACGCCTGAAGTCCAGGCCGCTAAGAGCCTAAACTCCCAGCGCATAAACTCCCAGTGCCTAGAAGTCACGGTCTGGAAAGAGAAACACCAAAAGCAATACTCAAGAATTGTAATATTTGCAAGTATACAAACAAATTGTTGATCTAAATAAAATACAAGGAAAACTTCAGCTTGTTGAACTGTGCACTCATAAGACTTTGAGAAGTCAGAAGCTTTTGTTTGAAAATAATATCATAATAAAAGTAAATGTACAATATACAATACTGTAGGCACTGTACTATTTTGCAGTGACGTTTAAAATATTGCACAAAGCTTATACAAATATCCACCCACCCAATTAGCATAAAATAACACCAAACTGATTTTCTAAAAGTAGAAATAAATAAAATAAGCCTACCATAAAAAAAAAACCCATGGAAATTAATTTTGTCAAGGCTGTTTTGTATCTGCTTTATGTATGCAATCTTTTGAGTTTAAGGTCTTGCAGGGCAAAGTTGGATTTTTTTCCTTTTCTGCCATTTGCAAATAAGGCAATTCAGCAATTGCTATATAAATTTCTAATGTATTATAAGTATATTCTGCGATGAAGCGAATAAATGGTCTAAGGTCTCCATCATTTGCTGCAATTAAGCACTCATAATACTCCCAGCGATCTTCAACTTCAATAGATACTGGAGGAAAACCATTCTTCATCAAAATAAAATTCATAAGCAAACGAGCAGTCCTCCCATTGCCATCAACAAATGGATGGATATAGACAAGTTTGTAATGAGCTATAGCAGCAAATTCAACAGGATGCAGGCTTAAAACTTCTTCCGAGTTTAGCCAGTCGACAAACTGCTCCATGTAGATCTCCACTTCACTAGGATGAGGAGGAATGTGTCTTCCGACATACACTTGCTTTGTTCGAAATTCACCAGCGCCAAAAGGGTCCACATACCCAAGTACACGCTTATGTATATTTTTGATATCTGTTATAGTAATGTTACCAATCTTCATTAGCAATGTATTGTTCATATAATTGAGTGCTTCAGCTATACCAATGACTTCATTGTGCTCAAATATGCTTTTTCCAGCAATGGTAGTGTGATGGTCAATTATAGTTTTTATTTCTTCTAATGTTAAAGTGTTTCCTTCCAATGCAATAGTATGGTAAATGTGCTGATAATAGAACTCCTTCATAGCTGCTCTCAAGCTAGGATGATGTGCAGAGTACTTATATAATTCAGCCTTTTTAGCATCAATTTGGGCAAATCTTTTTTCATCATGTTCAGCAACAACTGGTGCAGTTCGTTGTCGATTTAAAAGAGCAGTATTATGAGTTGGATCATATGATATTGCTCTCTGATACATCATGTCAGCTTGGACAACATTTTCTTCTTCTAAAAACTCACCAAACTTATTTAGAACATCGGAATGCTTTGGAGCTAATGCAAGAGCATGTCTAAACAATTTGGTTGCCAGTTTTCGATTCCCTTGTGTAACAAACTCTTTTGCTTTTCTAATACAAGCTTTAGCTTCTTCATCCAAAACAGAAGTTTCAATATCTTTTATTTTTTTTTTAATTGTCAAGGAAATTTCATTTGTGACAGATAAAGTCTGACTTGAAGATGACATAGAGATGACATTGGATTTTGGAGAAACTAAAATTCCAAACTTTTGAGGAGAAGGTATCTTACCATAAGTATTATTTTTTTTGCTGACAGTCATTAAATCACTGTTCTCCAAACTTACCAGCGATAAGCTATCATCTTGAAACCATTTGATTGAGGCATAGGCAGTAGAAAATATTAGCAGCACAGTCAGGATAATATGAGAATTAATTAGTTTTAAAAGTAACATGAGACCAGCTTTCTTATAACTTGACAATCACGTCTGCTAGGTATTAATATACGACCAGAGATCAGAACAAGAACAATAATAAATTTACAATACAATCAATTATGCACAAATCTAAATTTATTCAAATGTAAAAAACAGAAAAAATTGAAACTAATGACAAGCATGCCACCTAAAATTATTGCTAGATAACACAAAACTGCTCAGTGATATCTACCTGTCTAGTGTTTACCTACTGCATTACAGGTTGGTAAATCTGAAACAGTGTTCTCTGTAAGGTTTTCCTTTCTAAGCAAGTGCCAAAAAAAGTATGAAAATAAGCTAACATATTTGCAAAAATGCCATAGCTTAGACCGTGTGAAACTGCCAGTCCACCAAAAAAACGCAACCAAGTGCAGCTTATCAATTGTCGCGTAGCAATTTATGTTAGTTCCAGTATCCCACTGAAAAGTTTGCATGCTGTGCCAAAAATTTAAGCGCACAGTAGCACAATATCTTGCACCAAATTAACAGCTTCAGCATGATGCAAAAGCCCCTCAACTATGTTAATCTGTAATTAAAGTTTGGATGGCAGGAAACTTCTTGATACTTGAGCAAAAAGGACTCGAGGGAGTGAAGATCTTTTTTGGAGGTCAAGTCACAGAGTAACAAAAACTCAAAAATTTTGGAAACTAATTTTATCCATTTAAATTGCCACAATGGTTACATTTTGATCGGCGTCGCACACAAATGAAACTGAGTTGGCACTAAAATCCAGGGCAAAATATTTGAACTTTTTAACCTGGTTCCAGATATTGCCACATGGTGGGACTTATAATTTCAAATTGTTAAATCATAGAAGAACGTAACAGCTAAATGTGATTTTACATCCTTTTCTATCTTTTTATTTTTACAATAACATGAAACTTCAAAACACCAAAAACTTCTTTTGCACTAGCGAAAAATTTGTGCAAAAATGCCGAAAACTATTTTGCGTGTTTGGCATTGTTTATGCTTAAAGGGAACAAACTGATAAGAAATGAACATTTTTCAAAAAGTACAATTTTTTGGTTTATACACAGTGGGGAATTGGATTTAACTGTGACACACCACACCAAATCACACACTGTTAACAAATTTACGTTACTGTAATGGATGTTTATTAACAGATTTATAATTATTGCTGTAACCAAATGACTAAGGTTAAAATTAGATATACGATTTTACATTTTGTCATCGAAACACTCTCATTGCCCAGCAAGCTCGAAGAATGTTAAACCTGATAGGCTATCCTCCCAAAGTTCGCATGATGTGCCGGAGTGCAGAACATCACGAAATCTTGTGCCAAATTGGCCAAGAAAAAGCAAATTAGCTTTGGTGAGGCACCAAAGCCCTTTACCATGTGGATGGGTAAGAATCTCTTTAAAATTTGGGGTATCCAAGGGGTGAAGACCATTCTTAAATTTTTTTTTAGAGATTAAGTCACAGACCTAGATCATCAAAATTCTTGAAGAAAATTTTATTCATTTAAATCGGCACGCTTCCTGCACTTTGTTTGGCACAATGCACACTTTAGTTATGTGAGTTTGAGGTAGAGCTCGACCGATATATCAGTCAGCCAATATATCGGCCGATATCAGGGCCAAGTCGATATATCGTATTGGCTATCTACCACCGATGAAACATTGGCTTAGCACAATTACCTTAAACTCTTTTTTTTTGAGAGCAAGCACAACCCCTCTTGACTACTGATTGCCAAAGCGTTGTAGTTTTGGTTTGTTTTTTATAAATAATACTGGAGTGTGACTTGTGTTTACAATAATCTTTTTTTGGAGGGGAATTAGTGTAGCTTTTAGTGTCAAGTTAATTGAAAAATAGTGACAAATGATATTGGTTATCGATATCGGTATCAGCCTAAAAATTTCCAAAATATCAACATCGGTATCGGCTTAAAAAGTCATATTGGTCGAGCTCTAGTTCTAGGTATGTGCAAAAATCCAGCACAGTGTAACTGAACTTTGCAACCTGGCTGTCCTCCCTACTTACAACAAAGAAAGAATGCATATCTGATAGCGATGTCCTCAGCTGACACAGTATCAGATACACATACAGCTACAAGTACAACTGTAATTCTGAGCTTTTGGTAGGCTACAAAAGTCTCTCCACCAGACAATTACATTAAATTTTATCTGTTTTTATTTTGGCAAGCTTTATAATTTTACCTATCAAAAAATTCTTATCTGGTTTTTAATTCTAATTAAACTTTAACCTAAACTCTGAACTTAAATCTTTAACATAAAACTGACCATATACAGAGGTGCGAACTTGAGTGCAACTATTTTGCTTGTGATAGCGCTTGCACTGCATTCATTTTTAAACGGTTGCACCGCAAGTATTTTAGCAATTTTGAGCGCAATCATGCAAGCACAATTCAAATAGATTAGGAATGACTGTTTTTCAATCAGATGTGAATAAAGTTAAAAAAACATTTACAAGGTACATAGGCATACTGGCATAGCCAGGATTTTTGATTGGAGGGGAGGGCCAAACTGCAAATCTTACATAATGACATTATCAAAATTTTTCAAAAAGAGGGATTTTTTATGGGACAAAAATATTGTAAAATCAGGGATCAGAAGTCAGGGCCTGGGTGGCATGTAACCTGGATTTTGCTAAAGAGAAAGTACTTGAACCTGAGTTGAAAAATTTTCCAAAGTTGTCTAGTTGGGAGACGTCATAATCAAACTAGTTTAATCCAAACGTATCATAGACTGGGGTATGGTGGCCAGCCGTTGGGCAATCTTTTGTAAGTTTGGGGGGGAAAATTGCTACCTAATACCATTTGGATCGTATTTTGCGTGTTTTAGGTGCCATTTGAAATAACTAAATTTTTTTCAAATTTGAAAGCCAATTGAAAAAATTTAATTGTTCAGTCTTCCCTTTACTGACAGATTAAGTCCAAAACACGTTAAAAATCTTGAATTTGGGAGTTAAATTTTGTAAGTGACTTGCCCAGGTGGAAGAAGCAAGGTACATTGCCTCCTGCAATATTTTTAGCAGTAAATAATCACTCCAGTATTTGCTTTGAAAATTTTTGTTTGGTCATGAAAATAACCAAGTTTAAGAGTTCATGCTTCACTAGGGGGCCCATGCTTCCTCAATTCAAATTCAATAATTTGTTCAACAAGCATTTTGCCCAGCTAATTTTTTTTTGTCAAAAGTATTTTGTGGCATAAAAATTGGCAAGGTGGATTGTGATTTTAAATTGGTGCAATAGATGGTTACTAAATAGTCATAAAGTTAAAATGATTAGATGAGGGCATAAGGTTGCAACTTTTAGACAAAAACCTTGAATTTTTCCGGGTTATACATTTAAGTTGGACAGCAAAAATTTGATTTGAAGGGGCCCAAAAGGCCACCTGGTCATCAATATTATTATTAGTCTGTTGTACTCGTGTAATGTTGTATACGCGGAACAGTTAAAAGAAACTGACAAAACATATGACTTTGCTGTTATTGTTTTTATCATTAATGGCATTTCAATTGGGAGGGGGGCGGTTTTTTTGCCTCCCTCCCTTTGGCTACACCTATGACGAGGTGGTAGGTTCATAAAAACCTGGTCATGGGAAATTTCATTCGTCTATTGCTTGCAAAACTTTTATTGGATTTACAGCAGGGATCTTTTGCTGAAACTTTTCTCTCTAAAATATTTTTTGCCAATTTTTCACAAAAAATTCCCAATTGGGTAATTTAAAAAATGGTTGTAAAATCAAATTTTAAACAGAATTTTGTTTTTAATTGTCTTTTTAGAAATATGCTCCTTGTTTCTAAAAAATCTTATACAGCAGAATTTGCTTAATTAAGGGGATTAAAAAACATGATAAATTAGGCAAACTGACGAATTAGGCGAACAGGTTAACACTCCATAATGGCTTGTATATTTGGCTCTTATTTTGCTGTTAACGCAGTTTGTTACATATATTGTTGAATATAACGCATGTTTATTGCTGACTATAAACTAAAAGTGATATAAACACGTCATTAGATCTTTTATTTGACATTGATTTTTAGCAACTTCACTTTGACAATAATCCTGAAACAAAACGTAGAAAGAGCAATTATATCATTAACTCTTAATCTTAACTACTGTATTTTCCGGACTAAAAGGCGCATGAAAAACCTTTAAATTTTGTCTAAAATTGAGTGTGCACCTTATAGTCCGGTGCGCCTAATGTATGGATTAGGTTCGGCTTTATGATCATGCTCAGAACCAATTTTATGTTGCAAATGGTGCTACATATTTATAAACTGCTAACTGGTGGAGGATACCACTGAACAATTTTGAGTATTCAATTTTTGTTTGTTTGATTGTTTCTTTTGAATAAAATATTGCACATTGAGTATTGCTTCATTTACCTCGTCTTATAACCCAGTGCGCCTTACAGTCCGGTGCGCCTTATCTATGAAAATAAAATCGTTTGAAGCCAATTTTTGATACTGCGCCTTATATGCCGGTGCGCCTTATAGTCCGCAAAATACAGTATTCAAACTGTAGTTGCTCTTTTTTTACGCTTCATCTCTAAAACTACTGTCCTCCATTTAAACTCTTCTAGACTCTCAGCTGGTAGTTAATGCTGTGTAGTAAAAATGCGCTTCGCACCTTGTCCTTCTGTGCTGCTGTAGCAAGATTTTCCTGTCGACTGTTAATCCAATTAGGACTCTTTGTTTGTTTGAAATCTCACACATGTTGAACTAACCACTGAAACTGCGTGAATCAACCCATCATGCAGTTAGAAACAAAGCTGTGAATATCGCTCGAATATTGAATTGTATCTGCAATTGCAAATGACAAATAAGCTGAACAAAAAGTTTACCGGGGATATAAAAATGTGGCAAATTAAGCGAACTGACAAATTAGACGATAGGAATTAGACAAACTGGAATCCATATTAAAAGATAAGAATTTTGCTGGACTAACAAAAATGTGGCAAATAAATTAACTGATGAGTTAATTATTAAACGATGTCGAATTAGACAAATTCTACTGTACTTGCTTTAGGCATTAAACGCATAACTCGTAACAGTCCAACTTTTCTACTGTAATTAATAAACAAAAAATAACAAAAACTATTAACTACAACTTTTTACTAGTCCGGGAAAACTCTTAAGATATTGCAAACAGGAGTGACAGCATAGCTACCGATACGGTATACCACAGTATAATGTCATGACTGTGGTAGAGTTCTTATAAGCAAACCTTGGATGGTTCAATTTCTTTAAACAAAAAACAAGACAATTCTTTTAGCGAGCTCCATTCCTTAGAGAGTGATGTTAATTGCCCAGAAGCACAACATATGAACTGGTATCGAAGCTTAAAAAGGATTTTCTTGACAAGCCATTACAAAAAAACAGTGACTCCAAACTCCGAAGTCGTTCGCTTACCACCACATGATGACTTTATTTGTGGAATTTTTTAACACCCAAGTTTCCTTAAGTGCAAGTGTTTAGAGCATTTTTTCCTTAGATATAAAGACATTCTTTGCCCAAAAAGATTAAGTAATGCACATTTTCAAATCCTTGTGTTTTTTACAGGAAATCAATAATCTTTTATTTACTAATTTGGTAGCGTGCATAATTTGTTTTGAAGATTGGTTTTGTATGGTAGCCTAGCATAGTTTGAGCAGTGAGTCAATTAGAATTATGCTTTTCAAAATGCTTCACTTGCGGAGCAATTATTTTGAGTGTTGTTAAGTATAAACCGTCAGCTTTATTTTGGAATCTCTGCGACTCGTGTATGAGTGTGCGCGCACTCTCGCTCCTCTCATGCGTGCACTCATTAGGGTTATATAAGGCTAGATTTGGGGAATAGCTTAGATCGTAAAAGAGAGAACGCACGTGCGCTCATACACGACTCGCAGAGCTTCCAAAAAAAGTGACGGCTTATATATACTTAACGACACCCGTTATTTTTTGGGCTTGCAGAAACGCTTGCGGCGCAAGATTTTCAGAGTAGGCCTAGTTGCGCACGCGCTTGCGGCATTGTGCTGCCCACATACCGACTATTATTAAACCCAGGGATATACCAAACCCCAACTCAAACTCTACTTTAAAGGGCTAACCTATTGCCAACATACAACAACCTTTACAGATTAAATAATTTAAACATGTAAATCTAAAAAATGCAGGTCTGAATATTGAATTGTTCTCTGGTGAAACATTGTAGCCAGTTAGACTCTCCCCTTTATTTTCACTTCTTTTTAGCATAGATTAGATTATGAGAGCTATTGTAGATTTCGTTTTTAGCTAGGCCTAGTCTAATACCTCATACTGGTACCGGTACCTATGCTAGGTCTACAACTGTAATAGAACTGTGTAGCCTGGTAGCCTACACTCCTACAGTTCTAGTTGCAATGCAAGCCAGTACAGAGTAAGACTGTCAACAGTGCAAAACAAAAACATGTAAGTAATACCACTTACCGGTACCTGTTATCAGTAGTTTTTTTGGTTTACAGTAGCCTAGAGAGTTAGACTTACCAATAGGCCTACAACTGCATCTAACGTACGAGTCAAACACAACGTTTGTAGATCTCAGATCTAGGCTACAGAAGTGGAGTCGAGGACACAAGGCTTGAGGCCAAGGTCAAGAACATAGGCGCAAGTGTTCCCTCCCCCTCCCAAAAAAACGTCCCCAAAAAATTTTGCAGGTGTTTTCCAACAAAAAACGTCTACAAAAATGATTTTTCAAGCATTCTACAAATTTTCAAAACTTTAAAAAATAGTGCTGTCCTCGAGCCAAGGACAGGGCAATTTTCGAGGACTTGAGGCTTCTGGCCAAGGACTTCAAAATGTGTCCCTGAGGACATCCTAGAGGCCAAGAACGTCCTCCAGGACTCCACCTCTGCTAGGCTACTGTTACTTGTATCTCAGACAGCAGATCTAAGAACGAACAACTGCTTAAAATTAATTTAATCAAGATATTTTTGTTCTTGTACACATTTTGATTAGGCTAACTTTGCGATCTATTGCTATCTCAGATCTGCTAGTAGTAGTCTGGGCCAATTACCTTTGCTGCCTTGCCAGTTTACGGACTGACTGACTGACTAGCGTATTTTGTGTTTCATAACTGTAGACTACCGGTAGCTATTAAAACGCCAGCACTTTCCACTGCGTCATTTCCGCTATGCTTATTCGTTGCGTTATCCATAGAGAGAAAATCGCTGTCCTAGCCATAACCCAGGGTTGGGAAAAATCGATTATAATCGATATTCGATTGCGATATTCCTTACTTTTTTTCAATCGATTACACCAGATCCTTTACTTTTTGGAATGAGTATCGAATATGCTGTTTTCTTTAGTTTTTTCCAGGTTAAAACGATATTCGATTTTTTTTTTCAGAAAGCTATGCAACAGCAAATGAGCAAACACTCCGAAGAGGATTATTAATTAATTATATAAGCGGAGTTGTATTTCCGATACAGTTGAGTGATTTTTAGGCCAGCAGTGATTGTCAATGCAGGCATAGTGCTATGATGTAGGTGACAGACTAGACGCTAGAGGCTAAGACGATACTGCCTACTTGCTATGCAGGGGACTCTGGTAATTTGAACTCATAAATAGAAAAAAGTGAACTGTAACTGCGTTATTTTCAGTAAAGGCAGTAATAAAAATCTGATAGGCCTAGTATTTCTTAGAAGTTTAACTGTTTAAACCTCTTTGTGTAGTCTCAGTTTAGGCCTAAGAAAGCAGCCGAGCCTAACCGGTAAGACGGTAGGAGGTACCGGTAGGCCAAGAGGCAGATCAGCAATAGCCTAAGTCTAATCAATCAAATGTATCAGTCAGCAGGTTTGCCTATAGGCCTAGCCTTTGAGGCCTGGTCTCTTAAAAAGTACCGTAGGCTAGTGGGTCTACTATTTGCTTAGGATACCACTGAAATAACTGAATAGCCTAAACGCCTGCTGCAGTTTAGGTAGGGCCTATTTAGCTAAGATAGTCAACCCTACTTTGCCTAGGATAGCCAGCCCAGTTGCATCATGGACCAACCCAGTGTGTTGGCTTGGATAGAAATAGGATTAAACCTAGTTAAAGAGGTACCGGTAATGGATACGGGTATGTCTAGGACACTATACAGCCATAGGTAGCCTACTAGCCTACCATGTAACGTACGGTAAGTAGAAGTGCATCAGTGTGAGTATTTTAAACAGACTAAAACAGTAGAGCTAGGCTATGAGTTTGTTGTTCAGTTGTTTATAACCATCAAACTAATATTGATTTCATAGCCCTATCACAGTACGGTATCACGTTTGACATTGGTGTGGACTGTGAAGATACATCTACATGTAGTAGTGACTTATTTATAAATACGGTTTCTAACCCAGTTTATAATTGTTTTTCATGTTGCTACTTCTATATAAATTATCATACATCCTTTTATAATACTATATATATGAACAAATATGATGTTAAATTGATATGAATAGCTCTATATTCTTCATCTCCAACTGGATGTTATTCTTCACCTTCAAAATGGTATGCATCAGGTATTATGCTGCTGAACAATGTTTCCTTCTTTGTCTGTACTGTAAAATATCTTGTTGTTGTTGTTCATGACAGATTAAAGTAGCCTAGTCATGTCCGTTATTTTGACTGAGGATGAAGCTGAAACTTCTGTTGGGACTAAGTCAACTGATGGTCATAATATCTTTACCGATAGTAGTGAAACTCCACCTACCAGTACATGTGCTCCTGTTACTAGTACAGGTAGAGTACCAGTATTGGTATCTTCCACAAGTGATTCATCATTTCAGCCAACTTATTTCGTGCCCAAACAATTTTACATTTTAAAAGAAAAAGGCGAATCAAAAGGCAATTGGATTTTTAGTTGCCAACGATGTGTTAACAAGAACAACGTTGTTTGTCTGACTGCTTTGATTGAGATTTGAGCAAGGAACTCCGATACTTTGATGCTTATTGCTAAAGTGAGCGAAAAGCGTCTGCATGTTCCATCGCTCTCCATCTATCATTTTCCCAAATACCCGGAATCGAATATCGATTATGGTATTCTTTATTCTTTACTTTTTTGGAGTGCCATCGAAATCGAATTATTCTTTACTTTTTGATGAACTATCGAATATCGATTAAATCTTTACATTTTTGAGTATCGATTCCCAACCCTGCCATAACCACAGGCGCCCGCAGAAATTTTTTCAGGGGGGGAGGGGCAAGCGACGTATCCATTATCTACCGTATCAAATAAACCTTACAGCTGCAACCAGAGTTGTGGTAAGAGGCTTGGAACCAAAATTTAAAACAATCCTGCTCAAAAAATGTTGCAATTGGGCGGCATGTTGAACAAATTGATGCAATTCAAGTGTATTATTCACGGGGGTCTGGGGGCAAAGACCCCAATCACAGCACAATTTTCGCAATTTCTTGAAAAAAACTGGATCGGAGTTTGCCAGCAAACCCAGTGAACGACCGACGCATAGCTAATGCTGTGACGCTCAAAAGTACTTTTAGTCTACCGTAAAACCAGCTATTATTCAAAAATATCTGATAATGGACCTCCAGAAAAGTAGAGTCAAAAAGTTGTCAGTTAAATATCTCCTGATATCATAAAACACTGGCACCCTAGCTCGAGCCATTCAAAAATTGATTTTTGGGGATTTATTTGGGGGTCCCTGGGGGAGTGGCACACCCAAACTATGTCGGAATATTTGTTTGTTAAGTAGATGCTGATATCAAAATAGACTGACACCCAAGTTGAGCTATCCAAAAAATTGATTTTGGGGGGGATCCCCGGGGGGTGGCACCCCCAAACTATGTCAGAATATTTGTCTGATAAATATTTACTGATATCAAAAAAAAGTAGAACTTTAGCTTGAACCATTCAAAAAATTGATTTTGGGGGCCCCATTTGGGGGGTCCCCGGGGGGTTGGCACCCTCAAACTATATCAAATTATTTGTCTGTTAAATATCTACTGATATCAAAAAAAAAAGTAGAACTCTAGCTTGGGCCATTCAAAAAATTGATTTTTCGGGCACCCATTTGGGGGGTCCTCGGGGGAATGTGGCACCCCCAAACTACAGGGTGGTTGAAAAGTAACTAGGCATTAAAAATTTGTAATAATTTCCAAAATTTGACTTTAAGCTTAATGAAATACAAAGGAGCATATTGAATATTACAGGAGAAAGTATAATTGCTCAGTTGAATTACTTGAAATTTGTAACAAAGATCAAATATTCATATTTCAACGTATGCACCATTTGCTTCAACTAGCTTCATTAAACGACCAGGGATAGAACGAACAACTTTTAAAAGAATGTCATTAGGGATAGCATTCAAAACTTGTTGGATTCTTATCTCCAAATCTTCCAATGTGCGAGGTTTTGTCTTGTACACTTCCTCTTTTGTGTAACCCCACAGGTAAAAATCACACGGTGTAAGATCTGGGCTTTTCGGAGGCCATTCATGAGGTCCGCGTCGACCCAGCCATCGACCTGAAAAGTGTTGGTCTAACCACGCTCGCACAGTGAGAGCAAAGTGGGGTGGTGCACCATCTTGCATAAATATTAAGTCATCGATGTTATCCCAACCAGACACTGTGAGCCACACAAAACTATCAAGCATGTGAAGGTAGCGCTCCGCATTCATGGTATCTGAACACTTTTCAGGTCGATGGCTGGGTCGACGCGGACCTCATGAATGGCCTCCGAAAAGCCCAGATCTTACACCGTGTGATTTTTACCTGTGGGGTTACACAAAAGAGGAAGTGTACAAGACAAAACCTCGCACATTGGAAGATTTGGAGATAAGAATCCAACAAGTTTTGAATGCTATCCCCAATGACATTCTTTTAAAAGTTGTTCGTTCTATCCCTGGTCGTTTAATGAAGCTAGTTGAAGCAAATGGTGCATACGTTGAAATATGAATATTTGATCTTTGTTACAAATTTCAAGTAATTCAACTGAGCAATTATACTTTCTCCTATAATATTCAATATGCTCCTTTGTATTTCATTAAGCTTAAAGTCAAATTTTGGAAATTATTACAAATTTTTAATGCCTAGTTACTTTTCAACCACCCTGTATGTCAGAATATTTGTCTGTTAAGTATCTACTGATATCAAAAAGAACTGGCACCCTAGCTTGAGCCGTTCAAAAAATAGATTTTTGGGGGGTCCATTTGGGGGGGTGCACCCCCAAACTATGTCAGAATATTTGTCTGTTAAATATCTACTGATAGCAAAAAAAAGTAGAACTCTAGCTTGAGCCGTTCAAAAAATTGAGTTTTTGGGGCACCCTTTTGGGAGGTTTTCGGTGGAGTTGCCCAAAAAAATTTCGGGAGAAATAATTGCGTTTGCAGCTCAACACTTTACACAAAAATTAGATTTCGATGTTTTGTGGTTTAGGAGAAGAAAGAGCGTACAAAATTTAGGAAGAAAAAAAAGGAAAAAAAAAAAAGAAATCAACTTCATCGCGACCGAAAATGGGTTGGTTGGGATGAAAGGGTATCTTGAGAAATATAATCATATGAAATATTTTTTGCCCTACTTAAGCCGTTTTTGACTGAGACCACTTTTTACGCCAAACTTGCGGGGCGGTTTTCGGGTTCTAAAACCGAAGTCGCGTGACCTATCGCCTCGAAATTGTGTACAAACATATAACTCATTAATCTGAAACTGCTGTCGAAATTTCATGTTGCTAGACCAAACTGTTCTCGAGTTATCAGCAAAAGTCTGAAATTTCGCACTGGTTAGTTGGAAAATGGCCGAGTAAAAACAGAGAAACACGCGACGCGAGCGTCGGTCGTTCCAATAACCGAACTCATTTTTGGACATAAATTCGTTTTTTTCCTGCCTGGTTTTGACTTTAGATCACTTCCCTGGTTCGGGCCTGTACTTTACAACTCTGGTGCGATTTTTTCAACCTTTGTCGCGGAAGCCGAAGTTTGGTCAGACTTTAATAATAATCATTACAGTAAATTTTGTAAGAGCAGAAATTTTGTAAATATTCAGCCAAATTTTCTAAGTGCACGCAAAAAAAAGATCAGCATTTACATTAGGTCTACACTGAAAGTAAAATTTCTACACTGAAAGTAAAATATCTTTGCAATACTTTGTTTTAATTTTGCGTAAAATTTTTTATCATAGAAAGTAGCAGACTGTGAAAATCTAGAAGTTGCTTTTTTTAACCTTAACTTGGTGAGGTGGCAGTAGACTTAGATGACCTTTCGGTCCTTCGCTGTCTCCTCACCAAGTGACTAAATATCGCTTTGACTCTGCAAGTTTGTGTGTTTGGTTTTAAAGGAATTGCATATTTCGATGCTTTGGTGATAGACCTAGAGGAAGTTGCAGTTTTTTTCTTGTGATATGACGTCACTTGGTAAATAAATAAATATGATGATGATGCTGAAATTGTGAGCGTGCGAGCGTATAATATTTATAGTAGTTATATCAGAATCAAATCTTTCATTTTACTCGCTGCATTACGCCGAAGCGTGTAACGAGTTTGTAGGGCCCATCTCCGCGTCATTGCGCCAGAGCAACATACCACTTGACCACCTGGACGTAGCAAAAGTTTATTTTTGCCTCGCTTTGAATTAAAGGTGTCAATTTGTTTGAGGTCAAGTTTGAAAAGCAAATCTAAGCATGCTTAAACTTAGAAAACGATTTTTTATGTAGATTTTTGACAGTTTTTGGTTTAGTGCAGGGCTGGGGAGCAGGGGGAACTGAATTTCGGAATATTATTAACCTGCTGCATTTTACCACAAAGCAACAATGAATATTATTTCATAATTTTGTTGCAGTGTAACACCAAACTCCTACCTAGGCAAAAAAAAAGTAAAGTCAAAATCTTCATACCAACACAAAGTAGTAAGTCGGGCCGGGCTATGCAGATCGGGCTCGGGATCGAGCTTAAGATTTACAAAATTTCGGGCTTAATTTTGGCCTGATACGTGCCTCATGTTTCAGGTCGCTGTAGAAACATACCGGTATTACAAATAACTTTGCAACACTGAATGAAGATTTTATTGAAGCTTCAATGCATTATTATTATGTCTAATATCCTAATTTGCCAATGTTATTGCGTCACAATTCATCAATAATTTGCTCAATTAAGCAGGGACGTGCGGTCAGGGGAGGCCGTGCCTCACCTGTAGAATTGTGCAAAGAAAAACGAAAATAAAGTGTATAATTAAAATAAAATGGTTTCACACAAATCAAAATATTTAGCAAAAGTTTTATTAATTTTTGTCATATTTACTTTTTTGTGTAGCCTATTCACTGCTTTTATGTTATGTCTTTCGCATTAAAACGCCCAAACTATTCGGTGTAATATTGCTATCACTACGGCGTGCATTGAGCATCGCTTCAAACATGCGAAGTGAGGCTGAGGCATGTGGACAACGCATAATGCTTTTAAATCTGATTTTGCGGCGCGCCTCACCTGTGACGTCTTAGAATAAGAAAAAGTTTAAGCAGTTTTTTTGTAGTCTTTCGTTCATTGCGAAATTGAACAAGTTATTTTTCTGGCCGAATAAAAACAATTTAATACGAGAAAATGAACTAAAATGGAAGAAAATTTAGTTTCAAAGCTGAGAGACTTTCTAACCTAAGTTTTTAATCTGAACTTGAAGTTATAGAAATTGCTAAATTTATGTACTCTTGTTATCACTCCTGGTAACTTGAAAATTTCGACAATTATTTTAAATATGCTAGCAAACTTCATGATTATAAAACGAGATCGATTACTGCAGACAATTTTTATTTGGAACGAGCTAAAATTCGAAACGGGCAACGATCTTGCTCTTGCATTGGAGTAAAAATATAGAATAATATTTCACCAACTTTTGAAGAATTACCAAAATACTCATTTAGCAAACAAATAAAATTGTTTATGATAAGTAATTACTGAAGTACTTACAGTCTTGAGAAACTCGAGGTAAGCCTAATGCCGCTCTCACAGTTTGGCGAATTCGACGGCGACTCCACTGCGAATCAATTCGCAGCGCGGTCACAGCGGATTCGCAGCGCAGTCTCCGCGCAGTCTCCGTGGAGTCGCAGTGTAGGGCGAACCTCTGCGAATGCGTTGCGAATTGATTTCTACTAATGTAGAAGAAAAAAAAATCATTCATTTTCATGATAAGAAAGCAGATTTAGGAGATTAATTAATTAAGCTTATTACTTTTGTTGAAGATATAATTTTTAGGGAAAGCTTTAATTTAGCAGCAAATAAAAAGCACGAAGGTTGTCTAAAAAATCAAAATATAAAAGAAAAATGACTAAAACCGGTTAGTCTTCGCGACATAGCTATGATATATTATGGCATACCTGAGCGGTAACGCGGTATTTTTTCAGTGGTACCGTTGGTTCATTACCGCGATACTTTACCATTTAAAGGAGCAACAGGTTCTTTATAAAAATGCAAAAATTTTATTTAAATCAATGTGAAAAATAAATGTTTTGAATAGACATTGTAATTTATGGGTAAATTTCAACATCTACAATCGTAAAAATTCAATAAAATCTTTCTAAACTTTTTAGCAGCAAAATTTTGAAATAAATATAAGCCAATCAAATTGTTCCTCTTTTTTCAACGTTTATTGTCGTAACTTAGTTTCAAAATCACAAAAGCAATAAAGTGGTGAATAACCTTCGAATTACGGTAGCTTTATTATTGCATATTACTATTATTTTTATTTTTGCTCAAGTCTTTATTATTTCGTAGTATTTCTGTGATTGAAGAGGATATATGCTCTGCAAATGGGCACAGTTTTCGTTAAACAGATTGCCCTCAAAGTCAATTTTACTAAAATATGCAACTTTAATGTCGTTTGACACTGCTGCTATTTTAATGTTCATTTTGTTGCAAGCGTAAAACTTAAATATATCCAGCTTTAGAGCGGAAAAACTGGACTAAGGAATAGTTTTGCCGAAAATAAAATAGCTGAAGCTGTCAAAAACGTTTTATTTGAGAGACGTTATAACTTAGTCATTAATTATCAATTTGCAAATAACACGCAAAAGGATTAGATGCCCTGCAAAGTGCAAGTTTAACAAAAACGAAAAATAAATCGGAAATTAACTAATTGTTGTCCTTCAGTATAACGCATTATTGCTTTCAAAAACAAGCACAAACCAAATGGGTAAGCTAACAATTTTATAACTGTATTGCAACACCACTGCATTTATCAAACTACTCGGCTATTAACAGGTGTAGGCAAACTTAGTGTTTTAATTGAATTCGAACATATTCGGCGTTATATTGCGCGCCTTCATTAAAAAACTAAAAACACGGCAAAAAAATAACGTAATAATCAGGGCACTGTCAAACTTAATTAAAACTAGTAACAAGATTTTACGAACATAGAATTTGGATTTCCAAGAGTTTTAAGCCTCCGGGCTTTGCAATGTTTTCCTGACGATGTACTATACGCAATGTTGTTGTAGCGTTTGTCTTGCACCTTCGAAAAATAAATTTGAAATTTGATTTGATTTTGAACTGCATGCGGCTAGACTGGCATTTTACGGCTGAAGCAATTCCTAGTAATAAGATAAATTAAATTTGAAGTTCAATTAAGTATAATTAAAATACAAAGCTAGCCTAGCTTGTAGTAGCCTTGTAATAACATAACGGAGTGGTGTTTTTGTATTGTGCTGCAATATGGTTACTGAAAGTAACCTCTCTACTGAAGCTATAAATTTTATAATTTCACTATTGCAAATCTCATCAAACGACACTCATTCATCTTCTTCTTCTTCTTCTTTCTTCATTGCCCGCTTTTCCTTGAGGGTTGCGGGGGCAGTTGCTCAAGATTAAGCTGCCACCCCTCACGGTCTTCCATCACCTCCATCATTTCGCTAGGGCGAAGTCCCAAGCGGTTCCATCCAAGATCCTCAATGTAATCGGTCCATCTAGTTCTCGGTCGTCCGACTGGTCTAATTTGCTTTGCTTTTGCTTTGGCAAGTACAGCTTGCCAAAGTAAAGCTTGTTTGGGGAGTCTTTTCTGAGGCATTCTGCTTACATGGCCAAACCATCTAAGCTGAGATCTTTCAATTCCGAGAAGTAATGGCTCGATGTTGAGAGATTTTCGAATCTCAGAGCTACGCACCTTGTTAAACAGTCTAACTCCTTCGATTCTTCGTAAAAACCTCATTTCGGACTTTTGCACTTGTGATCGCATTCTTTCGGTCATTACCCAAGATTCATGACCATAAGTGAGAATGGGGACAAAAACTGCTTTGAAAATTGAGAGCTTTGCCTTTTTCGACAATTCTCGTTTCATGACAACCGAGTAGTGCAAAGCTCGCATTACTGCACTAGCCTTGCCTATTCTGGTATCGAGTTCTTCGTCTTGCCTTCCGTCACTTGTAAATGCAACCCCAAGATACTTGAACTTCTTTACACTCATTCATTCAATCTAAAATTATCCACATCCTAATGCCGTCAACTACAGTCTACGTTTGATTAAAGGCAAAGCGAAAGTCAAGCCAGCACTACAAAAACCCAAGCAGCCACCCATCAATTGAAATGGATCCCAGCAATCAGTTATCTAGCGTATCACCAGCGCTATATTGGCTATCTACTGACTGTACTGCCAGAACCAATCAGTGGACCCCAATTTCAAACACACTATCCGATCCAAACATAGCCCTATATTAACGTAGACATAGTAGCTGACATTTACGTTGTCAACCGCACCATCTCTGAACTTTTAAAAGCAAATTTAAAAGCAAATTCCAAAATTACTAAGATTACTAAAACTTTCAAAATCATACAAAATATTGACTACGACTATCAAAAACCCAAGTTTTTGTGCTATCCAACTCAGTATTAACACTTTATTGAAAAGCTCTCCGATTTCATTGATTTTGATCTAAGTTACTTTATCAATTTTCATCCATATTTTAATAGTTATATTAGCTTTAAGAAAGAATATTTTAGTTTTAAACCCTACTTTTGCCTAATAGCTGACAATCAAGGAATTATTTACTTTACCATTACCTTTCCACCATTCATTATTTTGCAAAAAAAATTTATTACAAAACAATCAACTACGTCATTTCCGTTACACCTAGCATGATTCGCAGCGCAGTCTCCGTGCATTCGCCAAAGTCGTACTGCAGTCTCCGTGGGTTCGCAGCGCATTCGCAGCGCTGTCTCCGTCAATTTGATGGCGAATGCACTGCAAACCCACGGAGACTGCAGTACGACTCCACGGAGACTGCGCTGCGAATTGAAATATTTTTGAACCGGTTGAAAAATTTTTGCTCGTTGGTGACTCCACTACGAATGCGCTGAGACTCATTGCGAATGCACTGCGAATGCGCGGAGACTCTGAAAACTGAAAAATGTTCAATTCGCAGTGGAGTCGCAGTCAAATTCGCCAAAGTGTGAGAGCGGCATAAGTGTGCTCTTTTCTTATGCTAACTGCTATTTTTGGTTGAATCCTTACTTTTGTTTCTTGTTTGTTTTAAAAATGGTTAAAAAAAAGCTACCACCTCTAAAAAACTTATAATTACAATAATAAATTAGTTATAAAAGCAGCTTGACTCGATGACCAGAAACAGGTCTTTCGCTGTCCTGTTTGCTTGATAGTGAGTGACTCAAACTACAGTACTGGTAAACTTTGCAATTGCCTATTAATTTCTACGCCTTCATCAACAATTACTTCTGTTAAGTGTTACAGTATATTAGCCCACATTTATTTCCTTTATTGGCATTAATAATCATTCTATTTGTGCGCGTGAATATATTTTTTCATTGGTGTTAAGTTTCTGGAAATTGAACTCAAGTGAACAAATAATCTGAATTGAATTGAATATAGCTAAAAGAAAACCGATTTAAAAGATTTGCTCGAGACATCATTACAAAAAAAACCCTCAATTCAAAAAGAGTAGAACCATACTCAAGAAAAGAGTGGTTGCGCTATAAAAATCTTCATTTGTGCTTTCATGTTTTTAGCAAATAATAATGTTGGGACTGAAATCGGGTTTTTGTGACTTAGAGAATTTGCCAAAAAGACTTAGCAAGCACGAAAACTTCAATTATGTCCACATTCAAAGCCAAATAATAGGCTGGGCTACCTTTATGGATTTTCGAAACTTCAAGAATTGATTTGGCTTTAAGTGAACAATAAAAATTAAACGAATAATTAATTATCGAAAAATTTGGTTTTTGTTTAATGGCTACAGTGCCGCCGGAGACCAAAAGTGGGCCCGGGCCCAGCTCAAATATGATGGATTTCCGGTCAGTTTGGTCCGAAAAATGATGTGATCTCCAAAAAAAACAAAAAAGGTTTTTACCGAAATTCTAACGGTTTTTCCGGTCGAAATTAGGTGTTCTCCAAAAAAAAAAAAAAAAAAAAAGGTCTTCAGGTTTCACATGCTGATTTCTCAGTGTCATTTCGATGGGCCCCCTCTCGAGCTCATGGGCCCGTTGAAGCCGACGGCTTTCCTGAGGCCCATAGGCCCCCTAAAGTCCATGGGCCCCGGGGTCATTCTCCCCCTGCCCCCCCTCTCGGCGGCCCTGAATAGCTATAAAAACAATTATTTACTTGTCATTTATTGTCTTAAATAATTTTTTTGCGAACATGAATGTGAAAAAAAAATTGTGCCTCACCAACCAAAAGCCTCACCTCACGTCACTGTTATTTAATCACCGCGAAGAGTCAAAAAAGAAAAAAACAATTATATTATCCGTATACGTTTTTCAAACCTAATTTCACGTCCGGGCTTTTTTGGGCCTGCTTTGAGGTTTAAACCATTTTTTGGGTTTGGGCCAGAACTTGTCGGCCTGTTTACAACTTTGAAATAACAGCAACGATAATTAGATTACAAGAACATTACGCAAAAGGAAAGTAAGGTTTCTTGTGAAGTTGGTAATTTGATAACCAAAAATTCCATTGCAAAGCAACATAAGTTGTACGATAGGATGAAACATTAAAGTGCTAATTTGTTAATTACTTGTAATCACAAAAATCAAATGCTTTGGCGTCTGTCATTGAGCCTTTATCAGAATCAATATCGTTTGTCACGGCGTTTTATGTTATAAATTCACGCTATGCTTGCTCAGAAACAGGAATTAAAACCAAACTTGTAATGATTAGTGACTTCGTCAGAGGGCCCCACTGCCTGTCGAGTTCTGACCAAAATGCATAATGAAAAAATGCCACGTTTTTTGCCCTTTTGATGCAGTCTTTTGCAGAGGTATGTAGGCCTACTCTAAAATTGTTTAAAGCCACGTATAAAAAATTGCTTTTGGAAATGGGGCTAATATTTGTCAAAAATTAGGCTTACAAAGTAGTACAAACTTTTAAACCACGGCTAAAAAACGGCATGGAATCAAGTTTGATCGTTTGATGGAAAATGTTTACCGTCTAGATTTCATAAAAAAAAACTATGAGTATAAGGAGGAAATTAATTTCGATGACTTAAACCATTT
Organism: Trididemnum nubilum; assembly: GCA_963965965.1. Classification (NCBI taxonomy): domain Eukaryota; kingdom Metazoa; phylum Chordata; class Ascidiacea; order Aplousobranchia; family Didemnidae; genus Trididemnum; species Trididemnum nubilum. The sequence goes on from OZ014490.1 coordinate 5,165,650, forward strand.
TTTTTCAAATCTTATTCCATTATTTTCTTTTCCCAATTCTTTCTCTAGTCTATAAAATGCACAAGAATTAGGGTGATTTTTGGAATGTAAGAAATGGCGTGTAATATATTTACGCCATGTAATAAAATGATTGAAGTTTTACCATTACACTACCGCCTACCTATCACCCTATTTTCGTAGCCAGTTTAATCATGTATTACAATGCTATTTTATATCCCAAAATTTTTCGTCGTAAAATTTCATAAATTTTTCGTCGTTATGGCTTGTGTAATTTTCGTTATGTAATTTTACCTTTGCAAAAAAAATCCATTCAGCAATAAACCTGTTGTTTACGAAAAGAAAGAATAACCATTTGTCAAATTTGTACTCGTTAAACCAAAGGCCGCGTCATGACGTCGAGCGCAAATAAAATTAATCCTGAGTCAATGAACTTTTTACGAAAGATGTTAGCTGTCAGCACAAAGAACCGATTTCGACTTTCGAGTTAACAGTTCTCAGTAAACTTTTTTTGACCCCATAAGTTTTACTATGACTGATCAAAGACAAAATTGTACACTCCTAACTTGAAAAGCAAACGTTATTGAAAACCGCAATTTAACAAACTTTTTCGATTCTAACTTTTTTATTTGTTCACCTAAAACCTTGAAATTTTAATGAAAGAAGGGCGAAATCAGGTACATCATACCTGTGAAAGTTATTTTTCATTAACACGTTAAACTTGACCAAAAAGTTGGTTTGAGAGTTTTAAAATTTCAAACGCGATTTTTTCGAAACGGCGAAATGCGACTTAGTATCTTCTGCCAAAACGTGCTTCATTCGGGGGAATGTGGCACCCCCAAACTATGTCAGAATATTTGTCTGTTACGTATCTACTGATATCAAAAAAAAAGTAGAACTCTAGCTTGAGCCATTCAAAAAATTGATTTTTCGGGCACCCATTTGGGGGGTCCTCGGGGGAATGTGGCACCCCCAAACTATGTCGGAATATTTGTCTGTTAAGTATCTACTGATATCAAAAAAAGTAGAACTCTAGGTTAAGCCATTCAAAAAATTGATTTTGGGGGGGTCCATTTTGGGGGGTCCCGGGGGGGTGGCACCCCCAAACTATGTCAGAATATTTGTCTGTTAAATATCTACTGATATCAAAAAAAAGTAGAACTCTAGCTTGAGCCGTTCAAAAAATTGAGTTTTTGGGGGTCCATTTGGGGAGGTTCCCGGTGGAGTTGCCCAAAAAAATTTCGGGAGAAATAATTGCGTTTGCAGCTCAACAACTTTACACAAAAATTAGATTTCGATGTTTTGTGGTTTAGGAGAAGAAGTGCGTACAAAATTTAGGAAGAAAAAAAAGGAAAAAAAAAAAAGAAATCAACTTCATCGCGACCGAAAATGGGTTGGTTGGGATGAAAGGGTATCTTAAGACATACAACCGTATGAAATATTTTTTGCCCTACTTAAGCCGTTTTTGACTGAGACCGCTTTTTATGCCAAACTTGCGGGGCGGTTTTTGGGTTCTAACTAAAACCAAAGTCACGTGACCTATTGCCTCAAAATTGTGTACAAACATATAACTCATTAATCTGAAACTGCTGTCGAAATTTCATGTTGCTAGACCCAACCGTTCTCGAGTTATAAGCAAAAGTCTGAAATTTCGCACTGGTTAGTTGGAAAATGGCCGAGTAAAAACAGAGGAACACGCGACGCGAGCGTCGGTCGTTCCAATAACCATTTTACCCACATTTCGAACGTTTATTTAGGCCATTGGAAAGAACAAAGTTGCTGAGATTAGAAATCTACTTAAAATTCTTAAATTGCCCAGCCCTTTCAGTCCTCTTTATTTCCAGATCAAATTCAAACCACGTTTAAGCGCTTGCATAATTATGCGAGTCAAGTTTTCCAAGTGACTTGAATAAGGAGAACGAGAGGCTAAGCCTATACTTAGCTTCCTCGGTTGCTCCACTGACTGCAACCTGAATTTTGCTAAGGGGGATGATTGAGCTTGATTTACCTAAAGATTGAGAGTTTTTGCTGCAAAAATGCCTTCAAAAGAGCAAACAGGTGCAACTTAAGCATATCACAAACCAGGGTCTGGGTATGGGGCGCCGTTTGTCTAAAACATTTTTTTTCATTTTATAAGGACATATTTTATTACGATTTGACATATTTACAGCAATATGACATATTGCAACAATATGTAACATATCTACTGCAATATAACATATTGCAACAATATATAGAATATTGCAGCAATATGTGACATATCTACTGCGATATGACATATTGCAACAATATGTGACATATCTACTACGATATGCCATATTGCAGCAATATGTGACGTATCTACCGCACGTCGGAACAGTTGGCGCCTTTAGGGTGCTTTTTGTTTGCTGATTTTTTTCGCTACCACAACGACGTGAAGCGCTTTGAATCACTTGAGCGCGAATGCACTTTCGCGCCATTTCTGCTGGCAATTAGGATCTTTTCACAGCATTTCAACTACTGGAATCAATGCAGAATGAAATCAAGCACTGCTACTTGTAGTTGGGTGCATGTCTGACAGTCTGAGGTCTTGGAAACATACCGGAAGTTACGACTCATAGGGATTTCTTATCAGGCGTTCACTAGGAATTTTAGAATTTTAGTGCCAGGAGCCCAGGACTGAATTTGATTTGAATCACTGTCGTAACTACGTTAACGTATTTACTCTATTTATTTCATCCATCGCTCTACACTTAATTGCTGAGCGTTTAGCAAGCTCAACAGCAGATACTATTTTTGACCAGGCCACAATCCAGACTGACAAAGATGCTTACCTCTCGTACCGGCACTATCGCAGCTCCTACCTGCCATATCTGCTCACCCCAGACTGGCTAGACTATATTGTTGACCAATATTTATGCTGATTCTTTTGTTGTTGTTTTTTTTGTGTGTGTTTGTTGTTTACTATGGACCTTGCTTCATGCTGTTTATGCTTGCCACTTGTGTCTGAAATAAACAAGTAATACTAATAACTAGATGGGAGTTTGCCAGCAAACCCAGTGAACGACCGACGCATAGCTAATGCTGTGATGCTCAAAAGTACTTTTTGTCTACCCTAAAATCAGCAATTATTCAAAAATATCTGATTATGGAACCTCCAGAAAAGTAGAGTCAAAATATTTGTCTGTTGAATAACTGCTGATATCATAAAACACTGGCACCCTAGCTTGGGTCGTTAAAAAATTGATTTTTGGGGGTCCATTTGGGGGGTCCCTAGGGGGGTGGCACTCCCAAACTCTGTCAAAATATTTGTCTGTTAAATATCTGCTGATATCAAAACAAACTGGCACCCTAAGTTCAGCCGTTCAAAAAATTGATTTTTGAGGGGTCCCCAGGGGAATATGGCACCTCCAAACTATGTCAAAATATTTGTCTGTTAAACATCGAACAGCAGAAGATAGGTAACAGTAAAAACATACGAACATCACAATACTTGTACTATTATACCCAAAAACATTAAAATGATGGAGCAATAACACTATATAATATTGAAAAATTATGTCACTAACAGCGTGAAAAAAGGAATACTGAAAAATTATGTCCCAATCAGCGTGAAAAAAATTAATAATATTCATAACAACTAGGCTGCTTCGCTAACAGTTTGAAAAAGTATCAAAAGGATGTATTGCAAAACATTATGTACTGGAAAAGATTTTTAGCTCCTCAGAGATTTACAAACGGACGGAACAATTAATATACATCTCTGTGCAGCTAAAAACCTTTTCCAGTACATAATGTTTTGCAATACATCCTTTTCACACTTTTTCAAACTGTTTGTGAAGCAGCCTAGTTGTTATGAATATTATTAATTTTTTTTCACGCTGTTAGTGACATAATTTTCAATATTATATAAAGTCATAGGTGGGCAAGTTAATGCAAAACGTTAGCTTCGTTAACCACTAGTCCGTTAACAAACTTCACACCTCCGTTAACGTTAATCCGTTATTTTCAGCTTCAATTAACGGAAGTTAATAAAGTCCGTTAATCCGTTAACAATTTGCGTGTAATTTACATTTCGTTTTATTCACTCGCTTCTAGAACACGTATTGACAATGTTGATCTGATTGTAAGGAAATATTTATTGCTGTGGTGGTCTTTTTGTGTTTTGAAAGTTACATTTTACAGTCTAATCTAATTTCAAGACAAAAACAAGTTCAAATGCGCAACGAAGCTGCAAGATATTAACGATTAAAACCTTAACGGAAGTTAACAGAACTTAACGGAAGTTACTTTAGTCCGTTAACAGCACTTAGCGGAAGTTAATTTAGTACGTTAACATGAAAAAACTTTTTAACGGATTAACGAGCAAATGAAAAAGTTAGCTTCGTTATTAACGGATTAACGATTAACGGACTTGTGCCCACCTATGTATAAAGTTATCGCTCCATCATTTTAATGTTGTTGGGTATAATAGTACAAGTATTGTGATGTTCGTATGTTTTTACTGTTACCTATCTTCTGCTGTTATTTTTTTCTCATTTATCTTTTTGTAGCTGCAAACGCAGCACTGCAAGTTGTTCTCAAAAAGCTTCCCGGTTTGGGAGGTGAAACGTCAAACCAATGAATAAACTCATCGGTAGTACGAAGTGGTGATGAATAACTATATCCCGATAAACGCAACGCGTCCGTTATGTTCATTGAAAACACTAAACTGTTATGACGTTGGCTAGAAAACATTCGAAATATGATGTGCCCCAGCAGTTTGTAGAAATGCTGCTGTTTCAGAATAAGCCCTGGCTAGTAAGATACAAAAAAATAAGAGCTCTGTCTTTCTTGCCCAGTGTAGAGTGTGGTAAATTTAAGTTGAAAAAAGCTCTTCAAAGCGGCAAGATTTTAGCATGTACTAAAAAATCTGTAATCAGCGCTATTCCTACTCTTAAGCTGATTAAAATGATGCTAAAAAGCCAGGTAGCAAAAGCTTCTTCCACAGACTACATGCATGCTTTATTAGAATCTGATTACGCGATTTTACCGTATATTTTGCACTTTTTTGCTTTGTGCCGTGGCCCAAAGTGGGGGGGGGCATGGCACAATGCTCCCACCCTAAATACGTTCTGGATGTGCATGTCTTAATGGTCACAGCATATTAGTCACAGCTTGAAACCATTCACCAAGTGTTTTCAAAAGGTGTGGTTTGTTAATACTGATTTTTTATAAAAAGCTTTTTTTGTGATAAAATATATAAGTATATTTTGATTGGTGCTAAGATGTCTTTTAGTTCCAAAGAAGGAGAATTTGACCGGTTTTTCAACCGGCTTGACCGGTCGGTCGAAGAATCTCGACCCGACCGGCAACCCGATCGGTTTCCATCTTTGCCTTGTAATCAATTGCGTAGCCAAGGGGCTGAGCCCCCTTGCTTTGACCTGGAGACCAAAGAGCACGATAAGGAAAATACCACAACTTTTGCCCTTCAAAAGCAGTTTTTTTGCAGTGAAATGGTCTCTAAAGTGGTTCAAAGCCACTTTTGAAACATTTATTATTATCATTATTTTTTAAGGGGGGAAGTGTATTAACTTATTTGTCAAAAATATCGCTGACAAGTAAATCAATAAAAACTTCAACACATAGCTAAAAATAAGCACTCAATTGCTTAATACAAAATACTTAACGTAAGCTTCTAAAAAAAAGAGTATAGGGGGTTAGGGAGAGGACTATTCAGCATTTAGTTTATTTAATTACCACGAGTTTTGGAGTTGACTTGTGAGTAAAGTTGGGGGTTTGAAGGTGCTGAGCAATTCAATTCTTTTAAATGGCTTTCAAATTGTATTTATTTAGTTTTTTTAATGGCTCTAAAAAGATGCGACATTTCATTCGAATAACGTTAAACTGGCTATTTTTTTTGAAATTTCCCAAAAAGCGCCCATCAGTTAGAGTTTTTCCCCCAGATATGGGGCGCCGTTTGTCTAAAACATTTTTTTCTGTTTATATGGACAAATTTTGTCCCAGATTTGACATATCTACTGCAATATGATATATTGCAACAATATGTAACATATTGCGACGATATGTGACATATTGCAGCTATATGTGACATATTGTAGCGATATGTGACATATTGCAGCGATATGTGACATAATGCAGCAATATGTGACATATCTACTACGATATGACATATTGCAGCAATATGTGACATATTTACTGAGATATGACAAATTGTAACAATATGTGACATATCTACCGCACGTGGGAACAATTAGCGCCATTAGGGAGTTTTTTGTTTGCTGATTTTTTTCGCTGCAATAGTGATGTCATGTGCGTTGAATCACTTAAGCGTAAAAACATTTTCGCGCCATTTCTGCCGGTATATTATTGGAACGACCGACGCTCGCGTCGCGTGTTTCTTTGTTTTTACTCGGCCATTTTCCAACTAACCAGTGCGAAATTTCAGACTTTTGCTTATAACTCGAGAACGGTTGGGTCTAGTTTCATGAATTTTTGACAGCAGTTTTAGATTAATGAGTTATATGTTTGTACACAATTTCGAGGCAATAGGTCACGCGACTTCGGTTTTAGAACCCGAAAACCGCCCCGCAAGTTTGGCGTAAAAAGCGGTCTCAGGCAAAAACGGCTTAAGTAGGGCAAAAAATATTTCATACGGTTGTATGTCTTAAGATACCCTTTCATCCCAACCAACCCACTTTTGGCCGCGATGAGGTTCATTTCTTTTTTTTTCCTTTTTTTTTCTTCCTAAATTTTGTACGCTCTTTCTTCTCCTATACCACAAAACATGGAGATCTAATTTTTGTGTAAAGTTGTTGAGCTGCAAACGCAATTATTTCTCCCAAAATTTTTTTGGGCAACTCCACCGGGAACCCCCCAAAATGGTGCCCCAAAACCTCAATTTTTTGAACGGCTCAAGCTAGAGTGCTACTTTTTTTGCTATCAGTAGATATTTAACAGACAAATAATTTGATATAGTTTGGGGGTGCCGCCCCCCATGATGACCCCCACAAATGGACCCCCAAAAATCAATTTTTCTATGGCTCAACTTAGTGTGCCATTGTTTTATGATAACAGCAGATATTTAACAGACAAATATTCTTACATAGTTTGGGGGTGCCACCCCCCTCGGGGACCCCCCAAATGGACCCTCAAAAATGAATTTTTTGAAGGGCTTAAGCTACGGTGCCAATGTTTTATGATATCAGCAGATCTAAAACTCACACGGAATAATCTATCTCGTCTAGATTTTATGTAGAAAAATAATTGGGGGGGACTACTGGAAAGAGATTTGAAAGAAGTGATTGGTAATTAATTGCTACTGAATAGCTCCTACCCCTCCATTCCTGAGTTCAGTAGCGTAGCCACGGAGGGGGGGGGGCAATAGCCCCCCCATTAGCATGTCGACCAAAAATGCAGAATGGGAAAAACACTACGTTTTTAGCACTTTTGAGACTGTTTTATGCACTAGAGTGGACTAAATAGTGATTTAAAACATCTTTTGAAACATATGTTCAGGGGGGGGGGGGCTAATTTGTCAAAAATATAACTAACAAATAAATGAAAACTTTGAAAAATGGTAAAAAATTAGCAATCAAATTTGATCGCAAGTGTAAAAATACTAAACATATGTGTCATCAACAAATATACTGTAAACTAAGGAATAGGGGGGGAGGGCTATTCAGTATTAGTTAATTACCAATCATTTCTCTCAAATCTCTTTTCATTAGCCCCCCCCCCCCCCCCCGCCCAATTATTTTTCTCTATAAACTGTATACGAAATAGATTACACCGCGTGAGTATATTGAACTATTCGATTTTATAATTTACCAGCATCTAAACAAGAGAACTAACATTTTACCATTAGCCACCTCCCAAATAGCCCATTCATGCCACCAGTTTAATCATGTTTGCACTGCCAATTTTAATGCCACGTTTTGAAAGCGTTATTTTTTAATCAAAATAGCCCTAAAATGAAGTTATTTTTGCAAAAAAATGCAAAATTTTTGAGCGCTGGGGGCTCCTCCTCAAACCCCGTGTCTCCGGCGGCTGGGGGCTTTGCCCCCAGATCCCCATTGGCCTCGAGCTTTTGGTGGCTCCGCCCCCAGCCCCCCAAACAGCCCCCCCCCCATTGCGAATTCCTGGCTGCGCGCCCGCCTTAGTTACAGTATATTTGTTTATAAAGCCAACGTTTAGCATTTTTATATTAGCAATCAAATTTGATTGCTTATTTTGGGCCATTTTCCAAACTCTTCAGTGATTTGTTTTGACAAATTAGCCCCTCCGCCTGAATATACAGTAGGTTTTAAATGATGCTTTGAATCATTTTGAGTCCGTTCCAGTGCAAAAGACTATTTGAGAAGTGCTAAAAACGCGGTGTTTTTCTTATTCTGCATTTTGGTCGGCATGCCGATAGGACTATAGGAGGGTGGCTATAGCCCCCACCTCTTCTGGCTACGCTACTGCAATGACAGATGGTGAAACGTTTGATATTGATTATTTAATCAAACGATTTAATGCTTTATCCTAGGGTGTTGCTTACCCTCGCTTTTAAGAAAATGCTGCATGATAATTCACGTAAAATGGGCAATCTTGTTCCTTCTGCCCCTGTCCTCTGCACCAAGGCAAAAACGGTAAAAAAGCTCTACAAAGTGTAGTTTTCTTAGTTTAGATAGATGTATTTAGACTTATTTTTCAAATTTAAACATAAAAAATACTTAACATCTTAATTTCCAGGGGGAGGGGCTAGTGCCCCCTACCCTTCCCCCTGCGGGCGCCTCTGGCCATAACCCCAACTCTAAACTTAACCCTTACCAATCATAAAAGAGTAAATGAGCGCTCACTCTTTTTCTCTTAACGGAAGTTACCTCACATACGATGTAGAATATGTCGGCGTATTAACATTTTCCTTTTTCATAACGGGGTTTGATTCCAATAAGCCTACAGTACAGGCAAACATTTAACAAAGGCAGTGGTGCCGATTTATGTTGAGCATTGGGGAGAATAATTTGCAATTTTACCCCAATTTTGCCCTATTTTAAACATTGGGGGGATGAAGCTCGATCACTATTTTTTTTCACGTGAATACAATATGACAAATGTTCAACATGCTTTTGAGCCAGCAAAAAATGTTTGGTTAGAGCCAGTGCCGTTGCCAAAGCAAACAAAGTGAGGGAGCACTGGCCAATAGTGGGGGGCACTAAAATTTGCTTATAAAAACTGTTCTTCAGATCTTGTGCGTCTACAATTATGCGCAATTTTGAAATAAGGCCGGCAGCGTTTCTTAGCTCGTTTCGTATGCCGCCCATAATTGCTTGAAAAATCTATCTGCAGCAGTAAATGCTACCAGACGAGCAACTAGCATTTGCTAAGAGGGGTGAACCAAAAGTTTGTTGTTTTTTTTCACAAAAACTGCCTGATTTAGCCCCCGAGCTGAGCAAACTGATGCAATTCAAGCGTGTCACAAACGGGCATAGTTACTAAATTATATTTAGTGACACTGATGGGGGGCATGGAGATGGAGCCCCAAGGCGTTGGGCAATTTTTGCAATTTAGCAGCAAAAAATAGCGATTTTAACGCCGTTTTAATCACATTTTGCACTTTTTAGATGCATATGAATAACTAAATTGCTAAAATTCAGAAGTCATTTCAAAGAATTACATTGCGTAGTACCTTCATTCCTCCCCTCTTACTTCAGATCAAGTCTAAATACGTTTAAACGCTTGTATTTTGAGGTTAAATTTTCTAAGTGACTTGGCTAAGGGGGCTTAAGCCCCTTCACCCTGCTGGTTGCGCCACTGACTGCGAACAACCGATCTTCGAAAATGTTTTCAAAATGTATTCATGTATTGTTTCAAGTCATAATCACTAACGAAGTACGTTAACGATTTTGCAGGCTTACATGTCTCTTCCGCGACACATCTGTAAAGGTGTGTTAATAAGACCGAATAATGCACCAGATTTATGCACAGCAGTTGGTTGCCAGCAATTTCGCAAAGAATCGGAAAAATGTCAAAGAAGAATTATGTTTGAACGTAATTATCAGAGGTGGGGTCGAAAACATAAGGCTCGAAGCCAAGGCCAACGACACGAAAAATCCGACGCCAAGGCCAAGGACACAAAAAAATCCGACGCCAAGGCCAAGGACTTGATCTTCGAGGCCAAGGTCAAGGACATCAAAATGTGTCCTCGAGGCCAAGGACGTCCTTATAAGGATTCCCCCTCTGGTAATTATTCCTTTTTCCATCATTGTGAGTTGTCTTGTCGTTGTGTGAAGTTCCAAAACCAGTATTTTGAGTAAACCAAAATAGGGGGCACATGCAGCCGTTAGGGGGGACACAGCCCCCTCCTTCACCTTAGAGACGGCACTGGTTATAGCGAATGTTTGTCTTATCCACAGAAGAGCAGAAGATCTACTTGGTTAGTCATGAAACGGGTTAAGCTGTAGATTTTGATTGAAAGTAATTTACAGGTACACGGGAGCAAATGGAGAGAGGTTCTACTTGTCATCAGGGCCCCAGAGAGAAAATTTTCCAGGGGGTACGAAGGTCGATACCGGGCCCCCAAATCTTATTGCCCCCCCTCAAGCCTTATCGGGGCCCATGCCGTTTAACCATTTTTTGTCCGATGGTTGTAGGTCTTCATTTAAAAGCAGGGCATGGTATGGAATGGAAGACGATTTTTCCATATTCCGTACTGGCAATTTTCTTCCATTCCATTTCCATTCCATACCAAAAATCTTCCATTCCATATTCCATTCCATACTAAAATTTTCTTCCATATTCCATTCCATACTTCCATACCAAAGAAATTTTAGACTGGAAGCAATGCAACGTATATTTTGTTGCTTTGCAGCTTTGGAATGTTGTAAGCAACCATTCGTGAAGGTGTGCCAACAATACTAAGATGCCACGTCCGGTATTTGGTATGCATATTGCACATGGTTTAATGCATAGGCGTAGCCTGGATTTTGAATTGGGGGAAGGGCTAAACCGCAAATCATGCAACGACGTCATCAGAAATTTTTGAAAAGAGGGACTTTTTATGGGACAAAGAATGAAAGATCAAAAGCTGGCGTCTGATTTGGATCGTAACCTGGATTTGCTATAGAGGAAGGACTAGAACCGCAAGTTAAAAATGTTTCTATCCTATCAAAATTGAGAGACGTGGTGAGCATATTAGTGCAACTCAAACATGTCACAGAGGGGCATAGGGTCTTCGCCCCCAGCCGCTGGGCGATTTTTTGTAAGTTTTTGGAAAAAAATGGCTATTTTAATGCGATTCGGATCACATTTCGCACGTTTTCAGAGCCATTTAAAAGAACAAATTTTTGATGTTTGAAAGTCAATTGAAAAAATCACTCCCTTTACTTCAGGTCAAGTCCAAAACACATTTAAAATCTTGCATTTTGGGGTTAAATTTTGTGACTTGGCCCAAGTCAGGGAAATCAAGGTACATTGCTTTCTGTAACATTTTTAGCATTAAAAAATGCACTTGTAGATTTGCCTTAGAAGATTTTTGTTTTGTCATGAAAATAACCAGTTTTAAGAATATATGTACGACCAGGGGCCCAGGCACCCTCGATCCAAATTCAATAATTTGTGCAATAATCATTTCTCCTAACTAGGTTTTTTCAAAAGTATTTTGTCGCGTGAAAACTTACGAGAGGGAGGTGAATTGTTCTTTGAAGTTGGTAATTTAAAGTTATTTGAAATTGGTACATTAGATGCCATAATTGATTACTAATCATGTTATTGTAATATAAAAGTTAGCTGGGGGCCTAAAACATATTATTGCATAAACAAGCTAGATGTGTGCCTGAGATTGCACCTTTTAGAACAAAAACACTGCATTTCTCCCGGCTTGTACATTTAAATTGGTCGGTAAAAATTTAAATTGAGAGGGCATCGGCCCCCTGGTCGTCAATATAAGTTATTGCTAATTGCCGCTGTAGGCATGTACTGTTGCACTCCAAAAATGCTAAAAGAAACTGAATGAATAGACTTTATGTCATCATTTTTATCATTGGTAGCTTTTCAATGGAGGGGGGAGGCAGAGGGCCCGGTCCTTCTGGCTATACCTATAGTTTGGGTTTAATGATTACCGTACAAGTTTGCCCTCACATCAACTAGAACATTTACCGTAACAGAAATACCAAACTTTAACACCAAAAAGAATTATTATAAGCTTAAAGACTAAAAATATATATAAAATTAAGCTGAAACGGGGATGAAATAGCAAATACGAGTTTTTGTGACGACGTAAGAAAACAAAATTTACGACTGGGCAAATTGCCAGCTTCAAAATAAAAAAAATCAACAAGTCAAATCTATCAAGGTCGTCAACTGTAACATCAATGCTGCAATTAAATTGCAATTTACCTTAAATGATGCAATACGTACACTGTTTGCGCAATGTACACAACCAAAGTTCTGCGATTTGTCGACAAATACTATGCGTAGATATTGAAGTTGAATACTTCTGTGACAATATTATTGTCACTACCCCACATCGGTATATATTTTTCTGTAAATACAATGCACGAAATCTAGTATGGAATTGGTATGGAAGTATGGAAGATTGTCTTCCACTCCATTCCTGAAATCTTCCATTCCATTCCATTCTGGCATGTAAGTAGAAGCTAGTCATGCAAAAGTCACGTAGGCAGCCGCATTGAAGCGTAACCCTGTATTGCCTTTTTCTCATACATTAGGTTTAAATACGACATTTTGTCTATGCAATCCTGCAACCTGGGTGGTCTAATGGTTAGTACGCTTAGCTCTCCACCCTTGGCAACTGGGTTCGATTCGCGGATGGGTTGTGCATATGTGATACAGTATGCAGGAACCTGGAAGGAGATGTATGTAGTCATCTTCTTTTGCTTCAAAACCTTGCATTACAGTTAGGGTTAGGGCAGCGATGCCAGCCTGAGGGGATAGCAATTACGTAGCAGCAGCTTTTTAGCTTACGAAAGCGACGTACCGTTATGCTTGAGTGCGGCTCCCTGCGTAAGTTTTGCACGACTAGCTCCTCGTTGACATTTTCCATATTGCATACCGAAATTTCTGTTCCATTCCATTTTCTATTCCATTCCATACCATGCCCTGTTTAAAAGTGACGGGATAGCGATATTCGCATACAGTTAGGACCTATGAAAAACACAACTATAGACATAAAATTGGTTTAAATCCAGCTAGGGGGTCTGCGGGAGCGCTGTGAACTCCCCCAGCGGGGTCCGGGGAGAGCCGCGGAAGCTTTAGCACTTTTTATGTTTCTCGAGGGTAAAATACAGCATTTGATCAACATCCCAGCACCAAACTTGCTTAAATTGACAAGCAGAAAACGTAATATACATGAAAGAAAGTATGTGAAGCGGGGGATGATGACATTGAAACAATATTGTACAATATAATGACTTTAATGCTACAAATCCAAATATTTTACTGATAAAAGTTTTAAGGAGTCATCTGCAATTATAGACTTCACAAATACCCATTAAACTCATGCAGATAGAGTGAGTTACTTAATGATAGCAGTATAGTATGTCAACTTTGACTCCGCTCTCTGAGGTTGAAATGCTTTTGGATCTCTGGAAATGTGGGCCCTCGTACTTTGTTATACCGTAGAATTAGGGCTCTCAAGTCAGAGAAATGTAACAAAACGTTAATTTCGGCGCAAGTTTATGATTTTTGATACACTTTCCTCTTTTTTAAATCAAATCGGCCACTACTGAATGTCCTAAAGGCAGTATAGCAAAAACAGCGACCAATTACTAGTACAGAATAGGCTGACTGATATTTTTGCTGTAGGCAAGTTTGATTACGGTGTTATGGTGCGATACCAAAACTTATCGCGGAAACCTCAGCTCTTCCGGGCCCCCTAGGCCCGGGCCCGGGTACGATGTACCCCCTGAAACCTCCTCTCGCAGGCCCTGCTCGTCATTTGCGTTAATGCAATACCGTCTAAAAAGTATTGATTGAAAAAGCCTTAAATAGGCCAACAGGCAACAAACAATATAAAACTGAATTGAAAACGAATAAAATCACATCCTAAAAAACAGCCTTTGCAGAGGAAAAAAAACTCAAGTAACAGTCCAAAATTAACCTTTCAAAAATTTTCAAACTGCTGTACGCATTTTATCTCTTCAATGGACAAAGGGCTATAAATCCAATATAAATCCAATTTCATCCAAAACTATAAAGGAAGGCTTTATTTCACCGGAAATTTTTATCTACTTTTTTATTAATTCTGACTCAATTCTTACCCAAACTCTATTGCTTACTCTAAAACCTTCCCCAAATCGAACCCTAACCCAAACCCTAATCTTAACCCCTAAAAAAGCAAATGAAAAAGTGCGGATGAATATTTCTCATTTTTGTTTTATTCTGTTCAACTTGAAAATTTTCGGTGAAATAGTTACTACCAACTATAAATTATAACTTTATCAGCTAATTTCGACGTTAGTCTGCACTATTTCGATTATGTCTATACTATCATTAGAATGACTGAGAATAAATCTCTTTTATTATATGCTAGGTTGGCCGCTCGACTCGAAGACTTCAAGTCACTTCGCGGTCTTCCTTCCGCATTATTCGGAATTTATACTTGTGTTGTTTTTTTTGCGTTTACTCTTTATTTTGTGTGTACTTTGTGCGGTAAAAAAAAAATTTACCTTACCTTACCTATAATATTTGCTTTCTAACTGCATGCTCTTACATAGTTGCATTGATCATATTATAGCCTCTGAGGTATAGCACCTTTAGGGCCAATCTTGGTAAGTTACTTTTAATTGCACTTTTCACGGTTCAGCTACTCTTAGTATAGCCACCAAGCACTTCTTTTGTGAAAAGCGCCAAGCTGAGCTGATTTTTCTTGATAAGGCAGCGCGATACGTCCTCCCCACCTGCTGTCCCCTGAATGTGGCTTTCTGATGACGTAAAAAGACTAGAGTCACACGCTGATTGCTGCTGTTTAGCCGTGGGCTGCGTGGCCCGCCCCGGCTATCACCATTTTGGGGTGACACCCAGGCGCGTAGCCAGGATTTTGAAAAGGGGGGTGGGGACTTTTTTGGAAGATTGAAACAACAGTAAACGAACTTGACCCAAATTTTCATCAGTTTTGAATTAGATTGAGGCGGTTTTACAGTCAAAATTCGGTGATCTCCAAAAAAAAGGTCTTTACCAAAATTCAAACGGTTTTTCCGGCCGAAATCAGGTTTTCTCCAAAAAAATAGTCTTCACCGACTTTGGGTGAGCTCCAGAACGAAAAAAACCTCCACTATTCTGGTCCAAATAACGGCAAGTCCTTCACAACTTCTGCTCCCAAAACCCGTTGGGGGGGCTGTTGTCATTTTTGGAGCAAAAATCGGCCTCAAAAGCACTAAAAACGTGCTATGTTGCATACTTTTCAGGCCAATGGGGGGGCTTAGCCCCCCCGCCCCTCCTGACTACGCTACTGGTGACACCATTTGGTCACTTTATTTGGTCCCCATCACTTATTTGGATCGAAAACGCACTCAATTTTCGGCGAAGAACTTTTTGTTTGGTCTTCACCTACTTTTAGACATAATTTTCATTAAGGGTGTCACATCATAAAGGTTGACACCACGAAATCCCGCCCCGGGAGTCACCATTCTTAGCAACGCCTCTGTGCGAGGCGATACATTTACGCGCTCTTGTCTAGTCCATCATTCGCACAAATGCTGACCATAGTCAAATATTTGGGGGGATGCAGTCAAATTATTGGGGGGATGTATCTTCCCCATCCCCCGGGTTTCGGCAGCACTGAACGAAGGCATACTTTTGCAACAAGAGCACCAAACCTTTAAAGGCTTAAATAGGCATACAAAATATCTACGTCTAAACCTTGATCTTTGCGCTTTACCCACTCACTCGATTAATAAGGACAATAGACAAAACTCGATCTGATTCTGATCTTGAATGTGTCCTGAATTGTGCAAAAATTTAAACAGTGTTTTGTGCAAAAATTTAAACAGAGATACATACAAATTACTTGATAATACCCACTCATATCATACAAGAAGAAAACAAAGTAAAAACCAAAGGTGGAGTCAAGGACGCAAGGCTCGAGGCCAAGGCCAAGGACACAAAAAAATCCGAGGCCAAGGACAGCCCTTCCGAAAAGAGACCCTCTCGAGGCCAAGAAAAGGAATGCTCGAGGCCAAGGCCAAGGACCAAGGACACAGATGCAATTGTACTCCAAAAAAAGGTTTTCAAAAAATTTTTTCAGGCAATCTCCAAACAGCAACAAAAAACAAGGTCATCAAAAAAACTTTTTCGAGCGATCTCCAAACAACACTAAAAAAACAAGGTCTTCAAAATTTTTTTTCAGGCGAAAAAGGTCTTCAAAATTTTGTTTCAGGCGATCTCCAATTGAGGAAAACAAAACAAGGTCTTCGCAAATTTTCCGCGAGGTTTCTGGCGTTTTCCAACAAAATTTCAACGGTCCAAAAAACAGTGCTGTCCTCGAGCCGAGGACAAGGCAATTTTCGAGGACTTGGTGCTTCGAGGCCAAGGACTTCAAAGTGTGTCCTGGAGGACGTCCTCGAGGACTCCACCTCTGGTAAAAGCTATTTCATACCTCAGGTTGAAACAACACAATCACAAAATTCATTAATATATATCGCCTAATATAGGGCCCAAAGTATGGAACCAAATAGCCTACCACTAAATGTTAAAAACATGAAACACTTCAAATTTAAAAATGAACTGAAAAGGATGATGATATCTGATTATAACATGTAATTCTTGGAATGAGTAGATCGTTAAGATAAATTAGAGTAGAGATAGATTAATAAGAGCTTTCAAATAATATCGAAACTTCGAAAAAATTGGCACACGGGGGGCGGTTCTTTTTCTAATACACTATCATAAAAAATCATTGGGGAAAGTAAACTTAAATGCTATAAATTATAAGGTCAAAAAATTAAATTTTTGCTGTAAAAACTCAAATTTGACAGTGACATGTTTGTGCTGTAAATAGACTTGCTTATATCGTTTTGTTGGGTTGCATAAGCATTAAGCACTGTAATTCTGGCAAAATAATGCGTATACTAGCACACGACTCGCTATCGCGCGAAGAAAAAAAAAGAATCGTTCGTTGTTTATCAATACAGCTAATTCCATGCTGCAGGCATTAGCAGCGATCTGCAACTAATCTGGTCGCCGATTCCTGTTTTGCGCAATAGAATCACTTTCCCTGCACAAATACACCCATCAACCCATATTTGTCGGAATCTACATTAAATTTCACACAAAGTCAAAGTGTCGTAGAGTGCACATGGAAGGAAACTGGGGAAAGTGATTCTATTGAGCAAAACATGAATCCCACTTTTGAGCCGCTTGATTTTAGACGGCGAACTTACTGTATTTAGGCGTTTTTATAATATTTTGTAGCATATTTAACGTATTCTACTGGAGTTTCCTTCTGTGTGCACTCCACGCCACTTTCAGAGTTTGTATGAAATTTATAGTAGATACCGACAAATATGGGTTTATGGGTGTATTTCTGGGGTTAAGTGGCTGTATTGAGCAAAATATGAACCCCAGTTTAAGCCGCTTGATTTCAGACGGCGAAATCAAAAAAAGCGCTTTACTTTGTTTTTTCTCACAAACATTTGATTTAGAAGATGTTTTATTTTCAGGTGGTAAAGGCAAAATGCGGAATTGCGCTGCGTTTCAACTTAATCAAAAAGTCATTGCGAAAGTTGCGCTGCGCTTCAGATATAGAAAACTTAAATTGCACATTTTGCGCTGCGTTTTTACTGGTTGAAAAGATCGTCGCGCTTTGTTGCGTTGCGCTTTTGATATAATTATTCGTGCCTGCCTTTGGAATTTGCGGAACGGCTTGAGGAATCTCCCAAAAAATCAACACGTCGTCTTTTACAAGAAGTCGGCATTTCCAGATTGTCTGTAATGCAAATTCTCCATGATGACCTAGAGTTCTTCCCTTACAAAATTCAAATTCTGCTGAGACAAACTGATGACAACAAAGCAGAACGTCTTGCTTTTCGTCAAGATATTAGCCAAAAGATTGAAAACAACCCTGGTTTATTGAATTTGATATTTTTCAGTGATGAAGCTTATCCTTACTTCAGTGGTCACATCAACAAGCAGAATATGCGTTATTGGTGTCAGGCTCATCCACATGAGCATAACCAACAGCCTCTTAGCAAGGAGAAAGTGACTATGTGGTGTGCCATAGGTCGAAATAGAATCATGGGGCCGTATTTCTTTGAAGATGAAAGTGGTAATCGGGTAACAGTGGATACTGACCGTTACATCGCACTTGTGCGGACGAAATTCATTCCTGCGCTGAGAAGAAAACGAGAATAGACATGAACTCTGTTATATACCAACAAGATGGTGCACCATCCCATTGTTCAGCCAGATCTTTGGAATACCTACGCCGATATTTTTCTAGTGATAGACTCATTTCAAGACGCTCAATTTTCCCTGGCCTCTATATAATCTCCTGATCTTAACCCATCTGACTACTTTCTCTGGGGCTACCTCAAGGAAAAGATCTACAATAACAATCCGAAGACTCTATAGCAGATTTGGAGGACAGCATAAAAAGAGAGACCAAAAAAATACCTGTTGACATGATAGAACGAGTCATTGACAATTTTAATGTTTGTGTTGGAGCAGTTATTCGCAAACAAGTGCCTGGATAGAACATATTATCAACTATCAAAAAACAGGAAAGTTAGTATAGCTTCCATGTACTATCACAATTGGAGGACGTAATTTCCCATCATGCTGGCATTATTTGACGAAAGCATTTTAATGATATGTTGTTTGAGTAAAAAACTATATGAAAAACAAGATAAGGCGCTTGTTTTGGGGCGCCCTTATTTAGGCGTTTTATAATATTTTGTAGTATCTTTAAAGTATTCTACTGGAGTTTCCTTCCATGTGCTCTCCACGCCACTTCCTGAGTTTGTGTAAAATTTAATGTCAATTCCTCCAAATATGGATTTATGGGTGTATTTCTGGGGGAAAGTGGTTCTATTGAGCAAAACATAAACCCCACTTTAAGCCGCTTGACTTTAGACGGCGAATTTATTAAGCGTGCTTTAATAATATTTTGTAGTATATTCAAAGTATTCTGCTGGAGTTTCCTTCCACGTGCACTCCACGCCATTTTCTGAATTTGTATGAAATTTAATGTAGAGTCCAACAAATATGGATTTATGGGTGTATTTGTGGAGGGAAAGTGATCAAAATTCTATTGAGCAAAATATGAACCCCATCTATCGGCGACCAGATTAGTTGCAGATCGCTGCTCATGCCTGCAGCATGGAATTAGCTGTGTTGATAGACAACGAACGATTCTTTTTTTTTCTTCGCGCGATAGCGAGTCGCGTGCTAGTAGACGCATTATTCTGCCAGAATTACAGTGGTGTTGCGTATGCTATCTTTTGCTGCATTATTGATTTTGTGACAGCTGACTTCCATGACTACAATAGTCTTTTAGCTGTATAATAATAAATTGAATTGCTCGCCACCGCTGCGACATTTCTTCGAAAGGAGCTGTGTTGCCCGGGCAGTGCTGCAACTAGAGCGTTTTCCTAAGGGGGGGCAAAATTTTTTGCATGTAAGGCCACAAATTTGTGCCTTTTCGTAGAACAAGAATTGCTTATCTTAATCAGCAAGTTGATGCTGATCTCAAAAAAAAAAAGAGGTCATCACGCCAAATTGGCCTACTTTTCTCCGAGTTTTCTGTCAGTCTTTCATAAAAAAAGGTTATCGCGCCAAATTAGCCTACTTTTCTTCGAGTTTTCTGACGGTATCCAACAACGAAAAAAAAAGAAAAAAACGTCATCGAGCCAACATCTTCAAACTGCCGCAAGGGAAAAAATTTCGCATATTTTGCACTATTATGGGCAGTCTGGGGGCATGCTGGGCAGTTTTGGGGCAAAATTTTTGTTTGAGGGGGCGCTGCCCCCTGGCCCCCCTTGGTTGCGGTCCTGTGCCCTGGAGCAATGACGCGGAGATGGTCCCCGCCAACTCGTTACACGCTTCGGTGTAATACAGCGGTGTAATACTTCGGTGTAATACAGCGGTGTAATACTTCGGTGCAATACAGCTTCGGTGTAATACAATGAAAGAGAGAGTGAATTAAAGTGAATCAAACTTGGTTTCGTCCGAGTAGAAAGTATTGGAAAGGAAAGTGGAAGTATTGGAATGGATTTTTCTTTTTTGGCTTGAGTCACAGTATCAGCATATTGTGCTTGAGTTGTGGAGCCTTATATATTAGATGATTATAAATTGTACTAGCAATTGGCAAATCGCAATTTGCAAGAAAAGGATACTATAGCGAAAAAGCACGTTCGTGATAATATTTGTGATTTTGAGGTAATGTTGATTAATTGATTGATGCGGTTTTATTTTTCTGTTGCAAAGAAACAGCGACTTTTTGAATGAATGCATCCCTGTTTGAAAGTTAACCGTTTTATTTTCTAAGTTTTTCGGTTGACGTTCGACCTATTCCAATGTAAATTTGGTGCTTGATTAGAAGCCACCAAGCAGCAATAAAATTATCATAAAGCCCCATATCCTAAGACGCAACAACGTGACTAAGGACTAAGGAGCGATGTGAACTCAGACCAAGCAAGTATGGTGTCATTAAAATTTACGCTTTCGGCCTCTAGTGACCACGCAAATAAAATTAGAGATTAAAGAGTAACAGAAATAACCACTTCGAGAGCCCTAGTCTTTACTCTTTATATATTACAATTCTCAATGCAGAAAGACAATGTTTGGAACCACTATCGATATTTAAAAGTTATATTTCCCGAACTGATGATGACTTGTTGGACTATTAATTGGTAAAGGTACTCTTGTTGGATTCGGTTGAATTATTTTCTGTATTATTATGTGGCGTTAGGAAGAAAGTCTGTTTCCCCACCTCTACAGCTTCTTATTGTAATATATAATTACCTTTTCTGGACTCTTCTTTCTTCTTTGATGGTGAATTGGAAACAATATTTGAAAATAATTTGGAAAACTATAAAAAAAGCTTTTAACTAACTAAACAAATTTTTGTAAGTAAGTTAATCTGTTCAAATCAAAATCAAAACTGAAACTAAAGATTGAATTCAAGCAAAATCCGGTTTTTAGGGCAATGAAAAATCACAATGTGCGCTTCGCTTAATTAGTGCAATTAAGAGCACGTACTGCAAATAACGCAAGAAATTGCGCATGATTAATCTGCAAAAATAAAATAGCGGGTTCAAATCTAACCAAAAATACTATAATTATTATCCTCCCTATACCTCCTACGAAATTCAACCTAATATCCAGTACTTAAATTGTTGGGGGGACGCACCCTCCATCGAGATTGAGCGTCCCCCCCATCGAGATTGAGCGTCCCCACATCGAGATTTAGGTGTCCCCCCATCGAGATTTGAGCGCTGGATGATGAGAGGAAAAAGACCTACAAAGTCCGGTCGAATATAGCACCAAATTCCGCTGGAAAAGTGATTCAGAAGAAAAAACACTTCAACCGTCGGCGAAGACCTTTTTTTTTGGTCTTCCACTAATTTCCGGCAAAAAACACCAGTTTTTAGACTTTATCTTTTGTATCTTTTTTGGAATTTATCTTTCAGTTTATCTTTTTTGGTCTTTATTCAATTTCGTCAACGGAATTATGTAATCTTCACTAAGGTTTAGTCAAAGCTGCAAAAGTGTCCCACCATGCAAAATTTTACAATTTAATTACTGACAATATCTAAATCCGATATGCATGTCGTCTATAGATTTGGTCCATCAAGTAATCCGTTTTTCTACGTAAAAGAAAAATTAAAGTAATCAAAAAATCTTAAGATTTTAAAACAATTGGTTAACAGGGGGTGAAGCATCCAGCCAATTCCAGTAATTTACAACAGCTAAAATCAAAATATAATTTTTGAAATTTTTGTTTTCATTTTGAGGCTGCGGTTGCAAAAATATTTAACAAATACCAAAACATATCCTCTTAAAAAGTTTTTGAAAACCCTGGAATTTGTTCTAGCAGCTTGAATTTTAGAAAAAGGGAAGGTTTTGCCAAATTTGAATCCGTCACGTAATGTGACTGAAAGGATTAACCATAGGCGTAGCCTGGGGAGCGGGCCCCCCTTAATTGAAATACTACCAATGATAAAAATGTCATAAAAAGACTACTGTTTCTTTAGTTTCTTTTAGCATCTTCGCGTACAACAGTACACGCGTACATCAGTAATTAACAATAATATTGATCCAAAGGGGCCGAGGCCCTTCAATTTCATTTTTGCCAACCAATTTAAAAATTCCCCCTACAATAATATTTAAACGGCCCCAATTTAAATGGGCCCCCAACAATAACATTGTTCCAAGGCGCCAGGGCCCCTTCAATTTAATCTCTTCCAACTAATTTAAACGAATAACCCGAGTGAAATTAAGGGTTTTTATCCAAAAAATGTTGCTAACTGATGCCCTCATCTAGCCTTTTTTATGAACGTAATGCATAACCATTAACCAAGGACGGATTTAACATATGGCTCAGTGCCAGGAGCCCGGCACTCAGATAAGACTTTTTTTGGTCTTCACCTGTATTTGGCCGGAAAATATTGCAAAAATCCCAAAGTGCCAGGGACTCAACTCAATGTAAATCCGGCCCACGCAATAACATGGTTTGTAGGCGTAACCATCTATCGTACATTTTTCAATGACAATTCACCTCCACCTCGCCAGTTTTTATGTAACACAATACTTTTGAAAAAAATTAGCTACAGTAAGGGGAATGCTCATGGAACAAAATTTTGAATTGAGAGGGCCTAGGCCCCCTGGCCGTATATGTACTCCTATAACTGGTTGTTTTCATGACAAAACAATAATCTCTAAGAAAAGTTTTCGACTGGATTGTTATTTACTGCTAAAATATTGCAGGAGGCAATGCATTCTACTTCCCCTATCTGGACCAAATCACTTACAAAATTTTACCCCAAAATGCGAGATTTTAACGTGCTTTGGACCCAAATTGCAAGCAAAAGGAGGACTGAACAACATAATTTTTTCAATTGGCTTTCAAATGTGAAAAATCTTGTACTTTCAAATGGCTCTGAATACATGCGAAATGTGATCCAATGGTATTAAAATAGCTTTTTTTTTCAAAAAATTACGAAAAATCGCCCAGCGGCTGAGGGCCAAGCCCCCAGACCCCAGGCTGTGCTACGTTTGAATTACTGTACATTTCTTTACTAAAACACGTCTCCCTATTTAGACATTGTCGCATTTTAACTATTGTTTTAAGTCCTCTTTCTTGAACGAGTTCCTAGTTACGTGCCAACACCAGGCCACGGCTTCTGATCTTCCATTCTACGATATCTTTGCCCCCACAAAAAATTCCTTTTTCAAAATTTTTGATGACGTCATTGCATGTGATTTGTGGTTTGGGCCCCCCCAATCACAGATCCTGGTTACGCCTATGAGATTAACATTATTCAGTCTTTCTTTTTCCCTGGAAGTTCAAGCTTGAAAAACAAATTTAGGGTTTCCAAAAACTTTTTCAGGGAGAGTACATCTTCTTGGTTTTGTTGAATATCTTTACAACCAGAGCCTCAACATGAGAGCAAAAAAAAATCAAAAGTTATATTTCGATTTTAGCTATTGTAAACTACTAGAATTGGCTGGATGCTTCACCACTTTTAAATCTTGAAACAGCCTTGGAACTTTCAAACCGCGGTAAACCCAAAAAATTTTAACCAAAAAAATCTAAAGACAGTTGTTACAACACGATCTTTTACTTACGTTTATTTAGCTTCAAACACTGTAGATATTAAATTTTTGGTTTTTACACACTGTTTTTCTAATCTGCTTATAACTTAGTTAAATCCTGCGCGTTTTTCGTAAGCTCGCACCTGGTAAAATCTGCAGAAGTGTTCGGAAGATGTGCAACTTTGCTTAGTTTAATTTGTTGTAGCGCGTTTTCTGTTGGTTGTTAATCTATCACTGTTTAATTTTTTGTTAATCGTTCATAATTTTTGGACAGTTGAAGCAAAAGGCTTTTTATTTTTCTGTGGTTAATTTGATTTTAATTTAAGTGTTTTCCGTTTACTTGGGATCAATTTTCGGTTTACACTCGATAAATTTTTGCTGGCTGATATATCTGATGTTTTTAACCGATAAATAGATACAAGCTTTATTTGGAATTTGGTTTTGCCTCTTGAGCAGAAGATCGACTATATCAGACAGTGAAGTTCTTAGACATATCCATCAACTTACAACAACAATATAATTCAAATTTCAAAATCAACAAAGCAACAACAAAAGCTTGATAAAACAGCTTCAAAACTAAAAAAAATATATGGCTAAAATCAGTTTAGTAAGTAATTAAATAGCGTAATCGATTGTGGAACATACCCCAAGATTGTCTCCTAAAAGTTTTAAACAAGTAAACTTTTGAGTTGAGTAGGTTACAATCACCTTGAATTTATAGTTAAAGGTGTCTTGCTAGATTGAACGGTTTTTTGATTATTATGGACTTAGAACGTTTGTCTTGAATCATAAAACAAACGAACTTAACTTTTAGAGTCAACAGAAGCATGTGTTTTCATCTCTTGTCTTCAGGCTTTTCAAGCAGTTGGACTACGCTAGTAATTTACAATGCGGTTAAGCAAACAAACTTTAAAAATTCCATATGTCAAGGGTCAAATGCAGTATTGTAAAATTTGAGCGCCTCGTGGTACAGTATAAAATTTAAAGTGAAAAAGTGAAAATTTTTAGTTTTTGTAGCCGCAATCTGATGTGCAGAAAAGTATCCGGCATTTTTGGAGAACTTGGAATTTTCTGTGAAAAGGCAAAATCAACTAAGATAGTAAGTGCACGCGTTATACAGTAAATTCAGTAAATGAGTGAAGTGACTGGAGCGAAGAACGGAACCTAAAATTTTTAATGAAACAAGACCTTATAAAAACAAACATGCAAACAGTGGCGTTGCTAAAGGAGGGGGTGGGTGGCCCGCCCCAGGTGTCACCATTTTGGAGTGACACCATTTTATGCTACCAATTGAACAAAAACGAAAACAACAATATGTTTAACATTATTGGAAATGTTTAGCACGTTGGAATGGACTAAAAATTGATTTAAAGCATATATTGAAACATTTACTCAGAGGGGCTCTAGTTAGTCAAAAATACAACTCACAAATTAGTAAGAACTTTGTAAAATCGCCAAAGCTAAGCAATAAAACTTGATAGCTTGTTGAAGCATGCTTAATATAGATTTGATAAAAAAATTATGTGTATATAGAAATAAGCTCAGGAATAGGGGGCTATTTAGTATTAGTTAATTAGAAATTACCAATCACTTCGACTCAAATATCTTTCCAGTAGCTTCCCCTCCCTCCACCAATTATTTTTCTCCATTAAATATGGACGAAATGGATTACACCTTGTGAGTTTCGTTGAAGATTGAACTATAAGATTTTATGACTTACGGCACCAGCTTGTAAATAAGATAATTGAAATTTTACCATTAACCACCTCCCATAGAGCTATTGCCCTTTTATACAACCAGTTTAATCATGTTTTTGCACTGCTAATTTTTATGCCACATTTCAAAATCATATATATTGTTCATCAAATTGGCCTATAATTAAGCTATTTTTGCAAAAAAAAAATACAAAAGTTTCGAACGCTAGAGGCTCCGACCCCAAACTTTCGAAACAAACCCCCCTTAGCAGATTTCTGGCTACGCGCCCGAGTCTAATCATGTATATGTTTTTGCACTGCTAATTTCTATGCCACCAGAGTTCTTCCTTATGCCACGTTTCAAAAGCATTAATTTTTATCAAATTAAGCCTAAAATTAAGTTATTTTTGCTTCTTCTTCATTACCCGCTTTTCTATGAGGGTTGCTGGGGCAGCAGCTCGAGATTAAGCCGCCACACTTCACGGTATTCCATCACGCCCCCAGACCCCAAATAGCCTCCAGCGGATGGGGGCGGAGCTCCCATACCCCCGAAACAGCCTTTCCCCACAATGCAGATTTCTGGTTAAAAGGCTTATACTAAACGTGTGCTGCTCATATATTTCCAAGTTTTAGAATCTTAGAATGAGAAGTTAATAAGCTAGACAAACAAAAACTGCTATCTACGGTACTGTAATGAAGTAGTACCGCTATCTTTAAAATATAACCTTTTGCAGCCTACTACACATTATAAAGAGTGACACCACGAGATTCCACCCGGGGATCACCATCCTTAGGGACGTCACTGCATGCAAATAGAATAAACAGAGGTGGAGTCCTCGAGGACGTCCTTGGCCTCGAGGACGTCCTCGAGGACACATTTTGAAGTCCTTGGCCTCGAGGCCTCAAGTCCTCGAAAATTGGCCTGTCCTCGGCTCGAGGACAGCACTATTTTTTGAATTGTTAAAATTTTGTGGAGCGCTTGAAAAATTTTTTGGAAAACGTTTTTTTGTGGAGATCGCTTGAAAAATTTTTGTGAAGACCTTTTTTTTTTTTTTTTGGAGAGCACTTGCGCTCGTGTCCTTGGCCTCGAGCATTCCTGTCCTTGGCCTCGAGAGTGTCTGTCCTCGGAAAGGCTGTCCTTGGCCTTGGCCTCGGATTTTTTTTGTGTCCTTGGCCTTGGCCTCGGATTTTTTTTGTGTCCTTGGCCTTGGCCTCGAGCCTTGTGTCCTCGACTCCACTTCTGAGAATAAAAATATCGACAAAGCAATAAAATAATTTTTTACCAGGTAGAACGATCGAAAAGGACAGAATTCAATTGAAACTGTTTGAGTCAGATACGCTTAATTCCGGTTACATTGTTTTGTCCTTAATTTCGTCGAGTCCGGAGGTAAAAATTTATGAAGACTAAATTGGCATGTAGTAAAATTGAATTCACAGTATATACCTAAAACAAATGTGAGTTTAGCAACTTAGTTTCAGGGGATCCAAGAGCCAAAAGGACTGGTCTCGTAACTTTGACTATCGTGGTAAAAATCCTCTGAAAGCCTAAAAGCCCAAATGCATTCCCATTTTTCAAATACCACGAACCTTAAAAAAGGGTACTTTTGTTGGTATAGTTATTGGTTAAACAGACGCAGAATGCTTGGTTCATACGTGCGAGCGAACGAGCAACCACAGAGTTGTAAACGGGCCGACATGTGCCGGCCCGAATCCGGAAAGTGATTTGAAGCCAAAACCAGACTCGAAAAAACCGAAAATTTGGTTAGATCTAAAATGTGTACGAATGCACAGAGCTATTTCGAGCTTTTAGCTCTCCTCGGCAGCCCTCAGCTTCTCTTACAAAGTTATTCCCCAGCTGGACAAGGCTCTTGGTTGAACTGGACAAACCTTCTTTTTTTTGTGGATTTTTGGAAATGTGTGGAGTTTGTGGGATGGTAGTGGGAGTAGTATTGAGAGCTGCAGACACTTTCTCAAGCATCCACACCTGCTCTGAGTGAAGGTATTCCCCAGCTGGACAAGACTCTAAGCCTCTTGGCCGAACTGGACAAACCTTAAGGGCTTGCACAGCGGTAGAGGGTTTGTAGGGAATAAACGATTTTTCACTTGTGGTACTTTAAAAAACAAGTGAAAAAATCGCTGAACCCTTGTAGTAAGGACAGCCATAGGCTATCCCTACTACAAGGGTTCCCCTTGTGTGACCACGGAAATCATAACCGAAAAGTTTGACGTCCTTTGCGGTCAACTCCTGGGAAATCATAATGACTTCCAGTCGTTATGATTTCCCACAAGTCGTTATGATTATGAAGTCGTTATGATTTCCCAGGAGTCGACCACGAAGGACGTCAAACTTTTCGGTTATGTGTACGAATGTTGCTCGTAATAAAATTACTCATTGCTGATAAATTGTGACGTAATAGTCATAACTGTGTATAATAACAATCGCATTGAGACTTAAACGAAGCCGTCATTAAGTGTTGCCAAGTTTTTTCACAAGGCAAGTACGTAGACTACGTAATGTATATCGAGCCCGATATTTTGTCAACCTTAGGACCGAACCCGACCCGAAAAGCCCAACCCGACTCACAACTCTGAGCAACTAGAGGTACAAAGGTAAAAAGGGGCGAAAGCCGCGAAACACTCATAATGGGACTTTACGCGAGCGCGTAGTACCTTTGTTTTTGTTCGCGAACTTTGGCAGATGAGGATTGTACCAATTTTAGGAATCGTTGGTCACGTGATCGTGAATTGAGACACAAAAAAGCATAAAAAACGGCGATTTTTGGCTTGAAAAGTTATTAATCCGCCTATAACTCAAAAACCACTTGACGTGCAAAGCTGAAATTTGGACACAATGAGGGTGCTTATGAATACTTTACGCAAACGAGTTTGGGGCGCCCGGTTACGTGACCAAAATTTTACAGGTCGAAAATGGGCAAAAAATTGACGAATTTGAACCGATATATCTCGGTGATTACAGGTATTGATGAAAACTGGTTTGTGATTTTTGAACACACTATCAATTACCTCTCTTTTGGTTATGTTCGTTTACCCCAACTTGAATACGGTACTATATTTCTTGTTTTGGAATCTTTTTTGTTACTCTTTTTTTCTTTTTCTTCCCATGTTATGTACTTTGAAACCGCTAAACGCACTGTAGGCCTATTCAAAGTTTGAGCGATTGAAGATATCAGGAAGGACTTTTGTGCGACTGAAATTAGGGGTGCCAGACTGGGGGATCCCCTCAATTGGGTCCTCCAAAACTTTGAGCTTTTAAGCCGTTAGAGATAAATGAATCAAATTTTCGGAATGGGTAGATGTTAAACACAAAGTAAACCTAACAAAATTGAGGGTGCCACAATGGGGATTTTCCCCCCTAATGAGGCCTCCAAGTTTCAAATTTTTTAACGTTTTAAGCTAGACACATGAAATGTTTTAGATAAGGAAATATGAAAGAAAGATAAAAGTTGACAAAATTTGGGAGTACCAAAATGGGAGCTCCCCCAAACGGGGTCGCCAAAATTCAAACTTTTTAACCCCGCAAGCAAGACACTTGAAATTTTCAGGGTTGGCAAATATGAAGAAAAGATAAAATTTGACAAAATAGGCGTCTCACTCAAACTGGGCAGCCAAAATTCAAACTTTTTAACCGCTCACGCTAGACAGATGAAATTTTCAGAATAGATAAATATAAGTAAAAGATAAAATGCAATAAAATTTGTAGTACCAAAATGAGGATGTCCCCCTCAAACGGGGCCTCCAAAATTCAAAGTTTTTAACACTCACGCTAGACACATAACATTATCAGGATAGGTAAATACGAAGAAAAGATAGAATTTGAAAAAATTTGGAGGTACCAAAATGAAAGGATTCCCCTCAAGCAAGAACGCCAAAATTCAAACTTAAACTATTCGCACTAGACTGATGAGATTTTCAGAATAGGTAGATGTGAAGGAAAGACAAAATTTGACAAAATTTGGGGGTACCACAATGGGGGTTCCCCTCAAACGAGAACGCCAAAATTCAAACTTTTTACTAGTATAAGCTAGACACATCAATCTTTCAGGATAGGCAAATATGAAAGTTAAAATTTGACAAAATTGAGGCACCAAAATGGGGGCCCCTCGATTTGTTCTTCAAAATTCAAACTTTTCAACCATTAAAGCTAGATGCGTGAAACTTTCATAACAGGTAAATATAAAACAAAGATAAAATCAGAATAGGTAAATTAAACATGACTAATTTCAGGTGCCACGATTGAGGAGTCCTGCTCCAATGGGTCCTTCAAAATTTTTAACAATCAAGCTAGTCAAATGAAATTTTCAAGATAGGTAAAAAAATATAGGCCTAATATGAAAAAATTTGAGGATCTCATACTATAGGGGTCCTCCAATTATGTTGACACCTCCACCATTAACTGCAAAAGCTAAACACATTAAATCTATTCGATAGATTAATATGAATCAAGGGTTAGAGATAACAAAATCTACTTGGCCACATTGAGGAGACCATGCCAAACGGGCCCCTTAAAATTTTTAAATCTTTAATTACGTAGTACTCCAGCGAGACATGTCAAATTATAAAGAGCACCGGTAGGCTGATATAAGAAAAAGATAAAACATGCCAAACTTGGCAATGCCATGTTGGACAATTAGCCCGTAAATGGACCTTTAAACTATAAGATGAATTCTCACAATGAATTGGTGTCACAGAAAAGTAGAAGAGTCAAATTAACTTATGGGATTACTCCAACATTTGACATGTTGAAGTACTTGAGTTTAATGGCTTGGTTAGATTTTAGCTGGATGGCCGAGTTTTTTTTACTGAACTGTCATTTGTGACGTTGAAAACATCTTCTACTTGCTCTTCAAAGTTCTTGAACAATTTTATTAACAAAGCTTTAAAAATTTAACATTCAACTAAAATTTTGAACAGAAACAGTTTTTTTAAAATTTATCTTGAAAATTTAATCAGATAGCATAATAAAATGTATTAAACACTTATGGTAAATGATATCTTCTGCATCTTTTGGTTTTTATATGAAGTTTCTATCTCAAGTGGTTGATGAGATTCGGTAATTTTGTGATTAAGGAGGGCGCGCTTAAAATGCGGGGGAGGGGGGGTGCGCGATCCCTAAATATTAATTAAAGTAAAAAAAAAATTACACGGGTTATTTTTGCACCAAAACACACCTCTTAAGCCACTTGGAGAAAAACATATTGGAAAAAAGTTTTTTTTGAACCACCCTAATAAACACGGTTTACGCAGGTGTGAAGTTCTTTATTTCAGTAAAGTTAGATACTTGCGCAAAGTCCGCGGATGTAGCTTGCGATGTCATATTCTAGTTTTTGCTGAAAGTTTGGTGCAATATCAAAATAGGATTGTGAAACATAATCGCAATTGTGACCAAGGTAACCCGAAAAAAAAATTAACTCTGGACAGGGGACCAAGTGGGCTAATAGACAGGGATGAAAAATTAAGTATATAAAATGGGCAAGGGGACCAAGTGGATAAGGGGGGAGAGAGTTAAAGGACAAAGATCAACAATTCACCCTGGGTGAAATGTTGATCTTTGTAATTCGTACTGGGTGAATTGTTGATCTTTGTCCTTTAACTCTCCCCCCCCTTATCCACTTGGTCCCCTTGCCCATTTTATGTACTTAATTTTTCATCCCTGTCTATTAGCCCACTTGGTCCCCTGTCCAGAGTTAATTTTTTTTTCGGGTTACCTTGGTCACAATTGCGATAATGTTTCACAATCCTATTTTGGTTTTAACTTTATGGGCTAGGTTACTCAGATTTTGAATTTCGGTTTGCAGGCAAGCTTAGTTTAGTTTTTGAATTTCGGTTTGAACGTCAGCTCCGCCGATGAGCGTTGGTATTACGCGAAACTCGAGTCCAGAGTAGTACGTGGGGAAAAAAAATTGGGTCTGCCTTTTTAGCAGCTGAAGTTACGAGATGAAGACGTTAGCCTATACCGATAGCTTGGTTATTCAAATTTACCGGTTGAGTTAGCCTAATTCAGGGATCAAAATTCTTTGCATTGTGTCGACTCCTCTTCGCACTGATGATGAAGTCAGTTGATTTCGAAACACGGGAATGCTCCCGCGATAGGGGGCTCCGCCTCACCTGCGTCACTAGGGGTTGAAATGATTACCCACTTCGACGCGGAGACAGCATTAAGGTGTTGTCAAATGAAGTAGAATTGTAAGATGTGATGTCTTTGTGAACTATTAAATTAGTTCTGCCTATTTCACTTCAGGAATAATTTATTTTGTGCAATACTTTTGTGATTGTTTTAAATATTAAGAATATCACCTTGCATATCCACAAAATTTTTATCAAGTGCGAAACGACCGCGATTTCAAGTCTGTACTCGAACTGGGCATTCATGTAGGATTGTAAATTGTAATTTGATTCGAAGATTCCATTTGAGATGTTGTATCATCATATCATTGACTTGACTTTTGTAGGTTACATTGAATGTGAGAGCGAGACAAAAACAATGCGCCGTTCTTTAAAATAGCGTAGGCCGCATGTATGTAGCTTCCAAAAAAGTTTTGAGCTAAACTTAGCACAATAAATTGACAAAGTCACGGCTAACTGAGTTTAACCGAGTGAACAAAACAGGAAATATTACGCTTCAACAACTGACTCTTGTGATGATCGGACCGTGTCCAGACTAAAGCGTGTAAGACCGATAAAACGGTAGATTTTTGGGAGGAGATAAAATTTGCATCGTAAAAAACCGTGTGCAGAAGTAAGACTTATGATCGGTTTATCAGCTGCTGTAACCAACTAAAATTTAGTGATTCGAAGACCTGAGTTGTTGTCTGTAGCGTAGAAAAAGTCAGCACTCAGCAAGAGCCTCCGCAAAAAAGATAGGTACTGACTATTTCACCGAAAATTTTCAAGTTAAAGAGAATAAAACGAAAATGAGAAATATTCATCCGCGCTTTTTTCATTTGCTTTTTAGGGGTTAAGATTAGGGTTTAGGTTAGAGTTTGGGTTAGGGTTCGATTTGGGAATAGTTTGAGAGTAAGGATTTGAGTTTGGGTTAGATTTGAATCAGAATTAATAAAAAAGTAGATAAAAATTTCGGGTGAAATAAAGCCTTCCAAAAAAATATGGCCGATTAGCGATTAACCCAGGCATGAAATATGTACGGTATCCATTCACTTTACAAAAAGCAAATCTACAGTATATCACTGTGCTTAAATGTTGAACACAAGAATTTTTGTTGCAATTTGCCGAATTATAACGAGTTTAGTCGTATATTTTCTCGACATTGCACGTGCACACTGCACAGTAGCTGCTTCTCACGAAAAAATTCCACAGGGACTTAGCCGTAGTAAAGCAAAAACGTGTTCGATTTAACCGACTCCAGAATCAAAATCGCGGCCTCTCGGAACCCAGAAACGAACAAATCCGCCAAAAATTGCTGTACCAGAAGTTGGCCTGTTCTTTGAAATCAAACTTAAGATTTTAGCAAAGGACAAAGGAGTGGTAATTTAAAGTGATAGTGATAGCTTGTGTAGCTTATTTTTGAACTATCGACTCAATAGCGGCAGCACTGTGAAAGGTTTAAGCTCAACTTTTGAATTGTACCGTCATAGACTTTGCCGTCGGAAAAGAAGGTGCAGAAGACCAAAAAAAGGTCTTCAACTGCTCATGAGCAGGAAAATGCGGTGAGAGACTATTTTTTTGCACACCAGTATCTTTCGTTCACGACTGCCGGCGAAAAGTTTGGTGGCAGGCGGACTTATGACATTCCTGGTTAAAACAGCTCTGCTCAGTTTACGCAGTGCGTAAGTTTGTGAATGTACGAGGTATTCTTAGTTCATTTTAAAATTCGGAACACCATACGCATATCATTTCACCAGCGTACAAGCTGCCGGTTGGTTAAAATAAACTAAGAATACGCTCGTACGCTCACAATTTTACGCACAGTGTAGAACGGGCCTTATACCAACGCTATAAAAAACCTATGGTGAAGAAAAGTCTTTATGAAGTCTCCCATGACGTCTATTATTAATCAATAGTTCAATTCAATCCCATTGATTATGGGTCGGCGTTGAATAGTCGCGCATTGTTTGTCCTATTCATGATGACAATAGAAGTTTTGAACAGAATACTGTCTTTATTCTAAGTTTTTATTCCGCTGCCGCTGTAGTAATCTTGCACTATAGCTCAATAACTACACCGGTTTTTGCTATAACTTACGTTAGAACCGGGTTTAATAATTTTAGTCTCCCTTCATTCCACAAATATCGCGGTTTTTATGGATATCTGGGATGTTTGAAACTAAATTGTTTTCGCTAAGTAATCTAACGGCAGTAAAGCCAATAAATACTGTAAACAAATTTTGAAACTATATTTCCGTCTTCCTCACTACACCATGGCAATCGTGATTGGTAATTGTCATTGAAGTACATCTTCGTTTGCTAAGTTGCATCGCCCAGGGAAAAGGACCTGATGCTTTTCGGGTCAAGCTGCCATCTGCCCACCTGTCTACCACACACGGTCGAGACTTTTGGTTGCTGAACATCACTGGCGCAGCCCTTTAGCCACGTTACAATTTTAACCAAATTGCAAGCGTTTAAACAGGTTTTGGACTTAACCAGTGAGTAAGGAGGGGGCTTGAAGGGGCTGGGTGATTTAATTCTTCAACTGGCTTTCAAATCTTAGCAATTTAGTTCTTTTAAATGGCTCTAAAAGGTACAAAATTTGATCCGAATGGCGCTGAAATGGCAATTTTTTTCTAAAATCAGAAAAATCGCCTTGCAGCTGGGGGCTTCGCCCCCAGACTCCCATGGTCTCCCGCGGCTGGGAGCTCATAAGTCATAACACCAGTTTGCTCAGCACCCTACACAATTGAGGCATTTTTCAAGCAAAAAAATTCCTTTTGGTTTTAGCCTCCCCCCCTAACAAAATCCTGGTTGCGCGCTTACTGAACATCAAACTGGGAAGCTTAAATACCACTTCTTTGAAATATTTGGTTTGATTGGGAATCGAACCCTAATCTACCGACCGTTTCAGTAGCAGACGTTCAATCAACTTGAGGCAAGACTACTGATCGGTCACAGCCGATCACTACATCAAAAGTCAGTGTCAAGTCGTTATTTATTCTTTAACACTGAAAATTTACCCCGCAAAAAGCACTGCAACCAGTCGCGTAGCCAGGATTTCGCAAAGGGGGGAGGGGGTGGGCTTTTTTGGAAGTTTGATACAACTGTCAACAAGCTTGACCAAATTTTCATTAGTCTTGAATTAGATTGAGGCGGTTTTTCTGTCAAAATCAGGTGATCTCCAAAAGAAAGGTCTTCGCCGAAATTCAAAGGTTTTTTCCGACCGAAATCAGGTGATCTCCTAAAAAACAAAAAAAAAGGTCTTCACCGACTTTGGGGGAGCTCCAGAACAAAAAACCTCCACTGGTCTGGTACAAACAACGGCAACTTCTGCTCTCAAATCCCGTTAGGGGTAAGGCTGTTTTTATTTCTGGAGCAAAAATCGGCCACAAAAGCACTAAAAACGTGGTATTTTGCATACTTTTCAGGCCAATGGGGGGCTCGAGCCCCCCGCCCCCCCCCCCCCCCCAGCTACGCTACTAACTGCAACCAAGAAAACAATTTTTATAGTCAGCCTCAAAAGGGAACCGCGAAGTCTTCGAGTCAAACGACACCCATCAGTGATTGTTTGCATAGTATCAACATAATATAGCGCCTAATCAATAAAATTTATTCATGTTCACCTTCCAGATCTTGTGTATCATATGTATAAATACAATAGTAATTTCAAGGGCAGGACCGTTGAGCTGCGATTAAATGTCATTCCAACAACATAGATAAAAGACAGCAATGGGTATACCTACTATTTAGACTCTATTGACTATGTTTGGTAGATTAGGAAACAGGGAGAAGAGCGTACTAGCGCATCCTTATTCCTTAGTTTATTTTAACCAACTGGCAGCTTGTACGATGGTGAGGCGATACGCTGGGCGTACTGAATGTCTGTTAAAAATGAACTAAAAATACACTCGTACGCTCACGATTTTGCGCGCAGTGTAGATTGGGCCTAAAGTGCGCGTTCGCCTTATCAGAGAAAACCAGAGTTTGTGTTAACAGAGCTGAAGGGAATAAATAAATCAAAATATAAAGAGATTTTGTTTCGATTAACATGAATGTTCTCTCAACCTGGTATCAAATTGGAGGGGCGATTTCCGCGTCATTTGTGGAGGCTGCAGCTTACGAAAAAACGTTGCAGTAGCGGCTAACCTTGGTAAAATTGTTTATTGGAGGGGCGATTTCCGCTTCATTTGTGGAGGCTGCTGCTTACGAAAAAACGATGCAGTAGCGGCTAACCTTGGCAAAATTGTTTTTTTATCCGACTGCAAGTTCAGGATTTGAACTCCAGGACTCTCGTTTTAGTTAAAAGCGAACGTGATGCCATTCAAATAGTTGACCGATTAGTCTTGAACTGCTTACGGTGATCAGAAATAACGTTGATATTGGTAATAACATGTCATGGTAATACGTAATACTCTTACAGTTATCACGAACTATGAACCGGTGATGATTTTGTTTACAATAACTAAAAACCTCTCTTCAGTTCTCATTAAAATAATTATCTTGATGCGACATTTTGCGTTTGGACAATTGCAGGAAACTTTGGAAAATTAATTATTTTTAAAGTTGTTGATTTAGGTGACAATATTGCAATGTGTGTGATTGTAAATTTACCAAGTAGCTTTCGAGTTCAATAAAGACAAAGATGATGTTTGAAATTTCAATCTGGCATACTGAATTTGAGATTTCTTCGCTACAGTGTTGAAACAAATAGCTGAATTAACAAAGATTGGATTACTTTTAACGGATTGGATTATTTTGGGGATATAATGATGCGAAAATCATTATCCAACTCCTCCTTTAGCCGGTCGAAAAGCATGTGGAACCTCGGATTTGATGACAAGTCAACAAAGAACAAATTTAATTTTATCGCTGTTGATAGAGTAAGTATGGCTAAGCTTTGTCATGTCAAAAATTTCAAAAACTAAGAAAAACATTTTTTTCCATTTACGTCATAAATCTTGGACTTGAAAGGGGTGATCATTCAGCTAGAGTTTATATGCAAAAGATAAAGAATAATTTATTACAAATCTTCACCACATTTCAGCTTTCTACAACTTGCTGTTGATGAGATACTGCATTATCATTTCCAAGTTTTGGAGATCTTCCATCAGTGTTGCCAGTTAAAATGTGATGTTTTCTGAATTAATGTTAAAGGTATCTTTCACAATTGGTTTGAAAACACATGAATGAAAGGCTTCAGCATAAATTACTGTTATATGGACAAATCAAGTCAAGTGGATTTTATTTGAGTCGTACAAAGCAATGAGCACTCGTATCGTTCAGCAATCATTAATTGCTCGTTAATGCAGTGTCCGTCAATATCAAGTAGAGGTTAATGTAGATACTTTTGATGCCCTTGTTCGCAAACTTTTATTCCGTTTTATGAATCGTAGTCACAGGTCTACCAGTGTGTTTGTTTACTCATTACTTCACTCTTGGAGATTTCGTCGTTCAAAATATGTTGCTCGCTTTATCGATTTGTTTATTGTGAATGGTTTGGGAGAAGCTTGCTGCTCTTCTCTGTCGCTCTAGAACTAGTAATGCATCTATGAGCGCTTTTGCGCTTGTCACAAATAAATAAAAAATTAACTAATGCAGCGCAAAAAAATCAAAATCTTCATAAAGGTAGGAGAATGAAACAACACTAAAGCAAGCACAATCAGATGCCCGGAAGGGACCCAGGGTCATCGAGTCACAGGCGTCTGTGACGAGCGAACGCGTTCGGGGTGATATCCAGTGCCGTCGCCAGAGCAAACAACGTGAGGGGGCACTAGCCAAAATTGGGGGGGAGGGGGGCACTAAAATAAACTGAACTTTTCAACATAAAAACTGATATTTTACGGCTCCAAATCATACACTTTTTTTTTTAATTTTGCATTCACGTCTGAAAAAAGAGACGCGTAAGGCCGGCAGCGTTTCTTCGCTCGTTTCGTCTGCTGCCCATAGTCGCTTGAAAAATCGGTCTGCAGCGGTGAACGCGACCAGAAGAGCAACCAGGATTTTGCTAAAAGGGAAGGGGCTTTAACCGAAAGTAAAATTTTTTTGCACAAAAATTTTCTCATTTAGGCTCCGTGCTAAACAAACTGGTGCAACTGATGTGTATCACGGAGGGGGCCTGGGGGGCAGAGCCCCCAGCCGCTTGGCGATTTTTGTGATTTTGCAGCAAAAATAGCAATTTTAACGCCTTTTCAATCATTTTTCGGACGTTTTTGACGCCATATGAACAACTACAGTAAATTGCTGAAATTCAGAAGTAATTGAAAAAATTAAATTGCTTAGCCCCTTCAGTACCCTTTATACTTAAGATCAAGTCCAAAACACGTTTAAACGCTAGTATTTTTGGTTTAAATTTTCTAAATGACTATGCTAAGGGGGACTAAAGCCGCCTTAGACCCTTTTTCCTGGTTGCGCAAAAAAATTATGCAACCAAAAAAAATTTTGAGTGTGCTCTAAAAAAAAACAGCTGGTCTTTTAAAACATGTTTCTAAGTGTTGCTTCAGGTCATAATCACTAACGAAGTACCGGTAACGATTGTATAGGCAGAGGTGGAGTCGCGGACACAAGGCTCAAGGCCCAGAACACAAAAAAATCCGAGGCTAAGGCCAAGGACAGCCCTTGCGAGGACAGACCCTCTCGAGGCCAAGGACACAGGCGCATGTGCTCTCAAAAAATAAAATAAATAAATAAAGGTCTTCAAAAAATTTTTTAGGCGAAAAAGGTCTTCAAAAATTTTTTTCAGGCGATCTCCAATGAAGGAAAACAAAAAAGGTCTTCAAAAATTTTCCGCGAGGCTTCTAGCGTTTTCCAACAAAATTTCAGCGGTTCAAAAACTAGTGCTGTCCTTGAGCCGAGGATAGGGCAATTTTTGAGGACTTGAGGCTTCGAGGCCAAGGACTTCAAAATGTGTCCTCGAGGACTCCACCTCTGTCTGTAGGCTTACATACCTATTTCGCGACACATCCGTAAAGAAGTGTTAATAAGACTAATTATTGCGTCACATTTATGTACAGCATTTGGTGGCCAGCAATTTCTCAGAGAATGGAGAAAACTTCAAACGAGAATTATTGCCGCTCGCACATTTGGCGACTTTGACTGCGACTACACTGCGAATCAATTCGCAGTGTAGTCTCAGCGCAGTCTCCGTAGAGTCTCTGTGGAATCTCCGTAAAGGCGCAAAGCATGGCAAATCCTCTGCGAATGGTGACTCCTCGGAGACTGCGCTGAGACTGCACTGCGAATTGATTCGCAGTGGAGGCACAGTCAAAGTCGCCAAAGTGTGAGAGCGGCATATGTTTTAACGTTATTCTTCCTGTCTCCATTATTGCCTGTTGTCTGATCGTTACGTGATGTTTCAAAAACGTATTCTGTGTAAACCGAAATGGGGGGGGGGGGGGCACAAGCAGTCGGTAGGGGGAGCACGGCCACCCTGGCCCCCCCGTAGCGACGGCACTGGTGATATCCCAATTCCTAGAAAACTTTATTTTAATGACAGCACTGTGGGTTAGATCTCTTAAACTTTGAAATAAATTATCTAGGAACAGTGAAGGATTTAGGGGGGGATGGGGGGGATGCATCCCCCCCACCAGCCTAAACATAACGTGCATATGAATTATACTTGACTTATTTAAAAAAAGCAATCAGTGAATAATTGTTAGCCCGTGTGACTGTGATATAATTTCAAAAGCCGAGAGGAGGGGGGGGGTGCAAGAAAATAGTATTTGTGCAGAGAAGTTTTTACAAAACAGAAATTAGTCTTTTACAGGTCCGATTGATTTAAAGGCGCCAAATCAGCAAAACTCACAACTTGCACTTTTCAGCGATTAAGGCATAGGAGCACAACCAGTGGCAGAGTTATGAGGGCGGGTGGGGGTATACATCCTCCACCAGCGTAAACATAACGTGCATATGAATATTAAACTTATTTGAAAAAAAGCAGTCAGTGAATTTTTGATAGGCCGTGTGACTGTGATATAATTTCTAAAGCCCTGTGAGGGGAGGAACAGAAAAATGTAATTTTCACAGCGAAGTTTTTACAAAATAGAAATTAGTCTTTTACGGGTCCGATTGATTTGAAAGCGCCGAATCAGCAAAATTTACAACTTGCAGTTTTCAGCGATAAAGCCTACACAATGCAAATCATTTCTTAAGTCACATACTAGGCTTATAAAAAGTGAGCATTAAGCGAGATCAAAAACATTAACTCTAAGCAGTAGTGTAGCCAGAGGGGTAGGGGGGGGCTATAGCTTTTCCATTGCCCTGTCAACCAAAATGCAAAATCAAAAATATCACGTTTTTAGTACTTCTGAAACTGTTTTTCGCACTGAAATAGACCAAAAAGTGATTTAAAGCATTTGTTAAAACATATGCTTAAGGGGGGCTAATTTGTCAAAAACAAAACTCACCAATAAAAAAAAACTTTAAAAAATGACCAAAAATAAGCAATAAAATTTGATCGCTATTGTAAAAAACTTGAACACGGGTTTCATCAACAAATATATTATACGCCTAAACTCAGAAATGGGGTGGAGAGGCTATTCAGTAATTGGTTAATTACCAATCACTTGTCTCAATTCTCTTTCCATTAGCCCACCTCCAATTATTTTTCTCTATAAAATATAGATGAAACAAATTACTCCGAGTGAGGTTTATTGAACTAAAAGATTTTATGCTTATGATTTACCAGCATCCAAATAAGAGAACTAAAATTTTACCATTGACCACCTCTCACATATAGGCCATTTATGCAACCAGTTGAATCATGTTTGCACTGCCAATTTCTATGCCGCATTTTAAAAGCATTATTTTATCAAACTACCTCTAAAATTAAATTATTTTTTGCAAAATAATGCAAAATTTTTGAGCGTTGCCCGCCCCCAGACCCCCGTGAGGCTGGGGCTTTGCCCCAGACCCCTAAAACAGCCGCTCCATTGCGAATTTCTGGCTATACGCGCCTTGTTACAACACATCCTAATTTTTGAGGTTTTGTGCTTAAAATTTTTATCATCCCCCCACCAAAATTTTCTGGATCCGCCACTGTGTACGAAGCGATAGGTCGTAGAAAGCTAAAATTTGATAAAGATACGTTTTAGATGCTTCTTTATTTTATGCACATAGTTCTGGCTGGATGCTTCGTCCCTTTAAGATTCATTTAAAAAAAGGTTCATGCTAGATCGATTTGAATCCAACGATTTACATTCAATTGATTAATACACTGACATTCAGAGTTTGGAGACAAGTTTGGTGTTTCTCCTTTTCTGTATCGTCAGATACTCGTATTTTTTGCTTTTTTTTAATAATTAACTCATTTTTATGAAATCCCGTCATTACTGTACGTTTTTTATGACATTCGATTTTTACCAATGAAAAAACAAGCCGTTTTGGGCGAATGCTTTACTTCTTCTACAGAATAACGCAATTAGCGAGCATAGCAATGGCTTTTCGCACAAATCAACTTTCAATTAACTTTGCTCATTTTCCACTAGGTGGCCTGGAGAGCTTAGAAAAATCAATGTGGGTTACAACACAAGCTTTTATTGTTGCTTTGTAAAATATTCACCACTTAGTGTCACTCTAGCACAATAAGCGAATCCGTACATGTAAAATACCCCTGCACGTTAATACTACTGATCCCACTTTGCCAAGCCAGTCACTGTCAGTGAGTGTGCAAAAGTTATGTAAACAGCTCAAAACTCTCTCTTGCTCAGTTGCTATGTGAAAAGCTTTGATTCAGAATGCCAGCTGCCTTCAACCTTGCACTGACAAACACAACATGTTACACTGATAAAGTGTCAAATCTATTCTTCATTATATTCGCTGAATTGCGCTGATGATTGTAATTAGTTAACATACTAAAGGATACGCTCGACGCTCGTGATTTTACGTACAGCGTAGATCATCGCCTAATCATCCGAAATTTTTGTTGAGTGCCAGGCTTCCTGCCTAATGTCCATAACCAAAGTAAATGTAGATCTAGGATAACAGATCTGTAAATTGTTGGGAGTTTTTTTAGCTTCGTAATTGATAATCCTTAATAAAAGTGAAATACCAAGTATTTTTTGCGTAAATGCGGCTCACTGTTAAATTCTCTCTATTTGTAACTTATAATTTTAAATGGCCACTTGGTCTAAGAGCTGAACTAGACCTTCTCTGTGAAAGCTTTGGCCTCAGTGTTAGAGTTTTGGCCTCCTAAGCATACAGTAATATATTTATGCAGTCTATACTAAGCTTTCCGAAATGGCAAAATCAAATATTTTGCTAAAATTTTGCTCAATTTTGATTTTTTAAAGTCGTGATGAGTATAATTTTTTAATCCAGAACAGCAAGAAATTACTATTATTTAATAGTAGGCCTACCCTATCGGTCCAAATAATTTCAGTTTCATGTTTGGCTGAAATTACAAAATTTTCTTTTTGGTTGACCGGGTTGGATCCTAAGATTGTGAGCCACCTTATGCTTCGATGATTTTGACTGGTTTTAATCCTATTTGCATCTTCTCGGATTACAATTTTAGGCATAAAAGCTTATTTTCTGTCCAGTCTACGCGTCGAATTATATAGACTAGTCTATTTTGAGTTGCAGATCTAAAAGAAATCTTTCTTCCAGTTCATGCTTCAGTTGTAAAACTTGTTAGTTGTTACGTTACACAGGTCAGCATACCAAAAAACGCCTGGTTTTATGAATTCCGTTGTGGTAGAATCATTTTCTATTTATGCGTAGCCTATATATATTCAGTCGCTGTCACCATACTTATTAGTCTATGAAAGATTTTTGTTTTGCGGTTGTGTAGATTCACTTTTGTAATTGCTAGCCCATAACTTCTCAGTTTTTCAAGTTCAAAACGTTCGAAGAGATAAAGCATAGTACTGTAATTGAGATGAGACAAGTACAGACCGACGAACACTCACCCCCCCCCGAAAAAAAGAAAAAAAAAGAACAAAAACGGGGAGCTACTGCAAATAAGAATTTAAAGACAGGAGCTTAAATAATAATTTTAGGCCTATTGGATTTTGTATGACTATGAATAGTACTGTACATTGACCTAAAATATTTAATACGTTTGAAAATATTAATTTATCTAGATCTTTGCTATGCACTAGCAGGTAACTGTACAGTATAACTTAAACTTTTGTTCATAACTATGGTTCTTGAATTAACCACTTTTACTTCCAAAAATAAACTTTTACCCTTCGAAGCTCTTGATAAAGTAGATCGAAACGCAAAAAGGTGTTCTCAATCTGGCAGACATAATGGCTTACCAGAGGTGGCGCGAAAAATGATAATGAGACATGATACAAAGAGTAAGCATGCCCGATCAGCCTTAAATTCCCAAGTCGAAATGACATCATTACGTTATGGTCAAGATGAAGAAATCTGCTGCATCAACAAAGATTCAACTGACAGTGTTTCCAAGCAAAATTTAACTTCAACTAAAGTCTTGGTGGACGAAAACGACAATTTCACCTACACAGAAGCAGAGAAATACAAGAAACAAGATAACGAAACGAAGCCCCAACATAGCAACCAGCAGCCATTTTTTTTGAAAGGGTCGAATGCCAACGAAAATATTCTAAACCAAGGTTCTCAAAACGCTAAAAATCCGATTTCGAAATCTTACTCATTTCAAAAACG
This sequence comes from Trididemnum nubilum, assembly GCA_963965965.1. Classification (NCBI taxonomy): domain Eukaryota; kingdom Metazoa; phylum Chordata; class Ascidiacea; order Aplousobranchia; family Didemnidae; genus Trididemnum; species Trididemnum nubilum. Next base: position 5,208,830 of record OZ014490.1, read on the forward strand.
TTACGAAAAGCGTCAACGCTATCAACGATCAGAGGTATGCACTTACTACGTACGGTACAACATGCTGACATTAAAATGCAATCGAGGGATCTGCAGCAGCTTGCTATTATCATAGCAGAGTAGCCTACCAGCAGGCCTTCCAATTCGTCACATGTAAAAAAAAGATAAAAAATTAAAACCTTCAGGTTATTTCACTCGCATTGGTATTATGTGGTTTCAGACACGGGCACGATCTTGATCTTCAACATCACATTATTTTAATGATCTGATCTTGATCTTGAAGATCACATTTTTGTGTGATCTTGATCTTGAAGATTAAGGTCACTTTCATTTTTAAATGTCGCGTAAGGTAAGCTATTTCATGGCTCCGACACGGAATAGACTCCAAACTGGAGAAAGTAATCCGCATTTGTCGTGGTGCAGACAGGACAGGTACGAATCAGTACGGCAGTACCTAACCTGCTAACTTGAGCAGAAAATTAACACTGGTTTGTCTATTCAAGTGGAATCATATTACAGATTATTGCTACAAACTGAAAGTTGAACGAGCAGCAAGTAATTAGCCTCTCAGGAAGAAAACACAGTCGGCTAAATGTTAGAACTAAATTGCCCGGAATTAAAGATTACCGGTGAACAAATAAACTACTATTTCTTTCTGTCGTTTATAAAAAACGTAAAAGCATGCTCGATACCATTATTTAGCATTTCACTGTTTAGTTTTTCAGGAGGACGTAGTAATCAATAATCATTAAAATTTAATTTATGCCAATTGCCAATAAAAATTCTGCAATGCTGCAAAACAAATTTCTAGTACATGTACAGCAGCGAATATTTAGGGCTATTAGACAAGCTGTTCATTTGACTAACTGGTGGATTCTTTGGTTCAATCAATCACGTTAAAATTTTTCACAAATAAGTTAATACAGTCATAGTAACTAAATATTACTCTATGATACAATTTATGAAGATATATAATGGAACATTACTTGAAGCTTTCCACTCGCATTCGTAAGGTTTTTTCTATTGTTGAACAAATCCTTCAGTTTGGAAACTAGCTGCGTTTACCTGAAGGGGGTGAACCATCCAGCTGAGATTATGTGCAAAAAAAAAAAAATAATAATCTGAAACAACTCTTCACCAAATTTCACCAGTTTACAAAATATTGTTTCTGAGATATTTTATTTCAAAGTGAGATCTCCCTAACAGTGTTGTCAGTTAAAATTTCATTTTTCCTAAAATGATGTCTATTGTTAAAATGATGTTTACTGTTTAAGTTAGCTTTCTTGTTGGTTTGAAAGCTCCTGAATGCAAGGCTTCAGCATTCATTAGAGTTACAATAGAAATAGCCTACTTTCACAATTTAAATAGGATATATCCAGTACTTAAACTGTAAAACTTTGCATGGGGGACGCTTTCGCAGCCTTGATTAAACGCGTTCGGAGAATGCAGCTGAAATTTTGCTCCAAGTTCAGATGTTGTCCACGAATTCGATTAAAGACCGAAAAAAAAAACAAAAACGAAAAAAGAAGGTCTTTACCTCGATTTTCGGCCGGAGTTTGGGATTTATTGTTGCTGACAGCCACTTTTTCGTCTAATCATCCGGACGCTTACTCTTAATGGAGAGCGTTGAGATCTCGTTAGGGGAGACACTGAAATCTCGATGGGAGAATGCTAAATCTAGATGGGGGGACGCGTTTCCCCAATAATTTAAGTACTGGATATATCCCAACGCCGTCGTTTAGTGACTATGATCCCGATTTCTCAAAATTAAACCTTAAATGGCAACACTGTTGGGGAGATCTACTAATTTGAAATGAAATATCTCAGAAACGATAAATCGTAGAAAGCAGAAATTTAGTGAAGAAATGTTTTAGATGATTCTTTATCTTTTGCACATAATCCCAGCTGGATGCTTCACCCCCTTAATGCCTAACACACTTCATTTGTTCATATCAGGGACATCACTGGTTTACATTAACTTTACTGGGTAATCGGACTTTAAAATGTTCAGATAGACCAAGAAAGTTTCTGCATTTTCTACACTCAGAAATGAAATGAAACTCCCGTTATACCAGAAATTCACAATCAGTGGTTAGCATTCGGTCCACCTCATGCTGTGAACTTCTGCAAATATAACAAGTCAGAAAATAACTAAGTAGATATTATCAAATTTTTCATGATATTCGCTGTAATACGCCGAAGCGTGCAACGAGTTGACGGGGCCCATCTCGGGTCATCGCGCCCACGCAACGCAGCTCCTTTGGAAGAAATGTCGCAGTGGCGGCGAGCTGATGGCAACACTGTGTCCGATTTCATCGCCTCGAGATTGGAACCTCACACCTCTCGCTCTAAAGACGAACGCGGTACCGCACGAGCGGCACGACCCATGTCTGCAATAAAATTGATGTTGTTCAAACACATTTTGGTAAAATAAAAATTTGCTATCACTATTATCGAATTTCAAAAATTTTCAATTACTATTACAGCAAAATCGCGTAATTTATCACAATTTTTCCAACGCTACTGCAGACTAGAAAGAATATTTTGCAAAATTGAACACCACTCTTACACTCACTTCTGCCGCAAAAAAACGTCATTACGTCACGATTTGTTGCGCCAATCAGATTCTGCAATCGGTTTATAAACAGAAACATGCTTTTTTCTCGCGTTTCTGCTGTGATATGTCACGCATGAATTAATCCAGATAGTCATTGCTGCCTAGTCATTTCGTTCTTTTGTTTCAGTTAGAACGGTTGGTAGCTCAATTACGCGTACCCAAGACTGAAAATTAGTGTTACAGGTTTTGCAAGAATTTCTGAGTTTGCGCCGTGTACCGGTACTCTAGTAACTGTACTAGCTTACTGATTTATGACTAGCTTACTGTGCGTAAGCTATGACCTTGGCCTTATATAACAGTTATATCAGATATAGGTCTGTAGGTGCTATGCTACGAGTATGACACCGCGAAAGACGCTGGTGGAGTGGTGGTTAATGGGTATGCTAAGCGTAGATTAACACTATTGTCACTTCTTAGATTGTAAATTGGCTAGTAAGCTATAGTTAATGAAATTGAGGTAAAGAGATATCAGTACAGTTCCTAACTGTGCTGTGTTCAGTGTTCATTCGCTGTTTCTCAACATAATTTCGTATCTGTACTGTCAGACTGTACTTGCGTATAGTAGGCTACTGTAGTTGTTTAGTTTTAAGGTTAAGTTTCACAATCAATCAATGGGGAGACCTGTAGGTGAGACGGGAAAAAGGTTAGCTAGTAAGAAAAAATTTAGATGACATTACAGTAGTTTTAATTTTACTTCTAACTTAGACTATTGATTTACGCTTACGGGTAATTGATGGCTTACCATTACCACCCAGTTTTTACACTGCAGTTATGTACTTCTGTAGTTATGGCAGATAGACAGGTAGAGGCATTTAACAGTTTAGTTCTCCCCCTTTTGTGCAATTGCTGTTTTCTACTGTTGTATTAGTATTAGTACACTTTATAACCATCATAGAATTATTGCTATAGGTATCTGATATGTATCAGTGTTACGCAAAACTCTGAATAATGCAGATATTTTTTTGCTTTGTGTTCAGAATTCAGTGTTTTGGTTTAGAAAGAGAAATCAGATTTGGTTTCAAGTTTAAAGTATTAATCACCTGTGAGAATTAACATATGGTAACTGTGTTGTTGGTATCTATAGTGTGTGTGTACTTTCAACAAAATTAAAGAACAACCTTAAAATGCATGAGCCACCTCCGAGAAAGGTACACAGTGCAAAATAGTACATACTGTGCAATATTGGTAGCTATAATACAGCTTAGTAAATTGTGAGCCAGGTCAACTGATCGTGACAAACTGAGCGCCAACCAATGGTTTCATCACAGTCATTTGGTCACTGATTTTGTCACAAAGTGAGGGTTTGGGCAAGATGGTTCTGGGCATAGTAAAATATGCTTATGATTGCTTTTTGTAGCTAGTCAGCGTCATGTGGTTTGCGATCAGTTTGTCGCGTTCAGTTGTCGTGGACCCGTAAATTGCTTCTTGCATAATAATGATAGACCAGCTATTAATATTTAGGCAGAGACAGCTTTTACATTAAGTAAGAATAAGAAAATCGCTATTTTGCCCTAACCACAACACCTTACCCAAACTCTAACCCTAGTTTCCCTGGTTTTAACCCTAACATCCTAATTTCCCTTTAATCCTAGCCCAAACGCAAAATCTAACCCAAACCCCAATGATAATTTAAAAAGTAAAAATGATTAAATGAGCGCTTACTCTTTGCTCTCGTAATCTCTTTATGCGTGTTACGTAACATAACTCTAGCCACTTCTTTATATTTAATCAAAATTTGTTCAAGTCACTTTTACTTTTCAAAAAAAAAAGAAGTCTGCAAAATTGAAATTACTTTTAAGAATAACTTTTTTTGTTTGGTACTCTCTTACCAGTATCTTAGCTGTTATAATTGAAAAATGCTTATGTACAGGCGTAAATTCACAAACTCGAAAACATAATCTTGCTTGTACTAACATCATAACAAACTTGGATAGAAGCTTTTATTCGTATTTTTAAGCTTTGATATGTGTAAAATTTTAATTGTCATAATTAGTAAATGCTTGACTTACAGTACGTGGTATAATGCAGTTTTCGTTTTGTCGTATGATAAACTAATTAACAAAGTTGCACACTTTTAGGACAAAATAAAAAAATCTTTCTGTCAGATTGTTGTGCATTATATTATATAAAATATACAAGATCAAGTTAGTTAGTTCTCAAACATAAAATAAATTGCCTGGATGACCTGATCAGTAATATCCATGCCTTCTATATTGTGGGTGAAAAATTGAAATCGTGCCTGTGTGTAACAGAAATTCAAGTGCATCTTGGACACCATTAAATATTGTATATTATCCTGCCTTCTATATTGTGGATGAAAAATTGAAATCGTGCCTGTGTGTAACAGAAATTCAAGTGCATCTTGGACACCATTAAATATTGTTGTATATTACAGATGGGCTTTTGAAAATTTTAATAATTCTTTTAAATTGACAGACAAAGTTAACACAGTCTCTGAAGACAACGCAATTAGAACAGCTGTCAAAGTTGCAAGCCAAACATCAGCAAGAATGTGATTTACTTGATGATATTCGGTGAGAATTAAAATGTTTACATTGATTTTTATTTTGGATGTTCTGAAAAAAATACTTTACTTGCTTTGCAAATTGTAGTAAATGTAGTGTTACATCTACTTTCACTAATTGTCAGCATTACATAAAAATTCTTGTAAATAAGGGAATAAAAATTGCATTTGTGAATGCTGTAAATTTATGTTTTTGTAGTTTGTGAATTAGGGGATATGTCAGTTGGATATAACATCATTATTTAATATTTTTTGATGTGGTATTCTAAATTTTAAATGTGTAATGGAGTTTTAATGCTGAGGCAGGAATTTCTAGTGCTTGCTAGCTGTATGTTGCGATTTTGTTAGGATTAAGTTCATGTTGATTTTTTATGTTTATGACTTATCTGATGTTTTGATCTTAATGTTTGTTGTTGTACAGTTAATTAAACACATTTTGAAGTTGATTTTTTTTGCAACTCTATAATGTAATTTTGGCAAAAAATATTCAATGCTATATTAATTATAGATGTTATTAAAATATCTATTTGGCCTATTAGAAATGCTGGTTGTTCAATCAGTTTCTAAATAGCATGTTTTATATACAGAAATTTTGGAAAACAACGATCACAGTTAGACAAAGAATATGGACAGGTGAATTGTGGATGCTTTGATTGTAACTGAGTAAAATGATTGTAACTGTGTAAAATGTTTTGTCAAGATTGACCCTTGTGCCATGGCCAGCGTTTTGTAGCAATTGAGCATTTAGTATTGCTGGCACTAACTGCAAACCATAAAGGCTGTAGGATATTTTGTGTGCTTGTAATCTCAATTGTAGTAGAATTATGTACTTTTGAAGAATGCCAACAATGATTGTGTAATGTGTCTGATTACATTTCATATCAAATAGCACAAACTGATATATAATTAACTACATTATGCCGGTAATTCCTTGAAGTAGTGTACTCAACTATCATTATTTGTTTTTATTCACATTTATAAATTGTGAAATTGCAAATATGATAAACTTATTAAAAGTAACATATCAATATGTAATAGTCAGCTTGTTTGTGATTCGCATGATTACCTTTGGAATAAAAAGTCAGTGGTTCAACTCTTGACTTCTTGAGCCTCACCAACTTGGACACGGAGCTATCATCAACTTTTGTGCTGTTGCAATTGCAACATTGATTTAAAAAAGCTGTTAAACTATAATTGTAACTCAGGATTGCAGTAGAGAATGACCTTGTTTGTTAGTGACTTGTTTTAATTTGCCTGCAAAGCTTTGAATGAAATAAAGAATTGATCTCTTGCAGTTCAATGCAGTTAAATCAAAGATAAGAACGATTTGTAATTGATGTGGAATGCTTATAGCTTTTTTTTTTCAATTCAGTGTGTTGTATTTTTTGGAACTCGTGAGTGATGAAGAATAATTGTTTTTATTCCAACACTAAAAAGGAATTCGTTTAAAATCCTTGTTGCTTTTAGAATCTGCAAAAGTTAGTTGCGCAGTATCAAAAGAAAGAATGGCCGATTTACTCAGAATGTGAAGACACTAAGCACATGTAAGTAGGCCAAAATAACCAATAACATCCTGTGACGTAAGGCTTAAGAAATTTTCTGACAGAAATCCACAAGGTTTATGTACTTATTAGTCTTTGTCCAGGCTGTGTAAATGCTTTAAACTCGTGACATTACTTGCTATAAACTGTATGAATATAAAACATCTTGCTATAAACTTGCTATAAACTGTATGAATACTTAAACAGTGTACACTCTGTTACTCTAGCTATATATATGTTTGTATACATTGCAGCCATTACTTTTCCAGTGCTAAGTAAACAGTCAAAATTCCAATGTTCTTACTTTCCACTTTTGCAATTGTATGAATAAACATTATCTTTTACTTTTTTAACAGTTTCTGCACTATGCACTTAAAAAGCTTTTTGCGTACAAAAGTCGAGCCAAGTCAAGTGACCGCGACAAACTGACCGCGAACCAACGGTTTCGTTACATTGATTTCGTCACTGATTTCGTCGCAGTGATTTCGTCACAAAGTGAGGGTTTGGGCAAGATGGCCCTGGGGATAGTAAAAATATATTTAGGATCGCCCTTCTCAGCGAATCGGCGTTGTTCGCGGTCAGTTGTTGTGGACCCTACAAAAGTGAACTTGTCACAGCTAATTGTTTTTTGGTTATCTCATGCTACAATGTTGCTATGTATGTTGGTAACTTCTCAGATTTCCTTACTTGGATTTAACATTGATGACGTAAGTTACCATGACAAATGATTATTGATTTGAATGTCAATGAATTTTTTGATTTTCATCGTGCAATACAGTAATGTCTTGTAGTTCATTGCCTTACAAATCTAGTGATTTTTATCCAAATTTATCGTTGTTTAATTTGATAATACTTGTCATGATAGGTTGAAGTATTGTCGGAATGGGATTGACTATAATTGCCAAAATCTTGCAAAGAGGCATCGACTATTTCTCTAAAATCATTTTTGCTTACACCACCAATTGTAGTTCGGAGAAAAATCTTTTAAACGAATCCATGAATGAGTCACAAACTCTATCACTTTTCTTACACTCCCTTACTTTCGTAATAGCGCAAAAATTGATTTTACTTTTTGTATGGGTTCGTTTTTGAAAGATGACCAGATACCCTTAAAAATACGCTTTTTCTTGATGTAATTTGTGTGAGTGAAGTTTTGGTCAAATACAACCAATAAAGGCTTTCATTCATTTTAATGATATTGGGGCATTTTATAGCATACATTAAGTATACTTAGAAAAACTGTTGAACTGTCCCTAATCTGTTTAACTAAACTCTTTTTTTCAACTGACTTCCAAATAGTCTAAATTGCCAATCTTGCCATTAAAGAAAAGCGGTTTCCTTGAAGTTAAGAAATTTTTCATACCAGTTGTACTACATGTATTATCCTAGTCTAAACACCTGAAAAAAACTCCTAGTAAAAAAACTTTAAATTTTATCTTCAAAAGATGTGATTTTTCTGTTTTAGTCCTGTTCAAGAAGTATGGAAAAGTTTGTTGGATGCCACGGAAAAAGCAGCTCAAATCAGAATAAATGGATCAGAAAATTATAAAAACAATATTTATGAAGCAGCGAAGCTTTGCAAGACCCAAAAAGATAATCAGTTAAAGAAGGTGAGCTGGAATTACTGTTGCGTCTATCATAAAACTAATCATACAGGAAAGTCTGTATATTTGAAGTGTGCTCTGCTACGTTTCTGTGTTGAAATAATGAACTAACTGATCAACGGCAACTGGTATGTGTGGGGGTAGAGAGTGTAGATTAGGCGAGGAAAACAAATAACAGTTCTTCCATTCATTTGTTTGGTGATCTCTTCCAAAAAAATTCAATGGCTTGTAATTTAATTACTACTAACCGGTATATTTTTTCCTTAGTTTCAAGAATTACTGAACAATTTACATAACGAAGTTGCGGAAACTGTGAAGGAACTTACCAAAGCGAAGAAGAAGTATTTTGAACTGGAACAAATAGCTATGATGGCCCGCGATAAATATCAAGAAGTAGATGAAAAGTAAGTGTGAGCTGCACTCTTCTTTTACCAGTACAGTATTGGTCTTGGCACGGTAAGTATTGCTACGTCTAGTACCAAACGTCTTGAAACAGATTGGGCCTAAACAATTTTTTTTTTCTGCTAAGGCATCACAAAACTCTTTAGTTAAGTTGATTTTTCGATGCAAAAATGCTTTTGCGTTTGTCACAATCTATTTTTATTGTCCGAAACTGTGTGAGGATGCAGTCAAACTAGAATACAACTCAAAATTTCTCCCACTTCTAACTGTAAACCCTCTCGTTTGTAAAGTTTTTTTTCTATCTTCGACAAGTGAATATCAAGCTGACTTTGCACTGATGCAGTCTCTATAAATAAATTGAACGTGACAGGAAAATGCTCTTAAGATTTTGGAGACAGGAAAAAGAAAAATATATCGTTTAGCTTTTATTTTACAGACTAAAAAAGGACAAAGTTAGCATTTTCAAGTCGAAAGCAGGCCTGGAAAAAGCTTTTCAAAAGGTACGTTGACTTTTTTTGATCTAACAGTTAACATTTCCCTTGAAACTAAATAATGGGCCAGGATTCTCTTATCCGTTGTTATTATGAAACAATGACTTATTTTCAAGAGGTTTTGTTGAAGTACTATGAAATGCCAGTCCACATGTAATGTCGCACAAATTTACTAATGTATAAAGTACTAAGTTTAATGCAAAAATTTCTCGATGGAGGTTGGGATTTAAATTTATTTGTATGCTCAACAATACATCCTTTGGCCATCAATAGTATGAAAGTTTCAACGCAGCTACGCGAATTGACTTCGTATGAGAGTGATTAATATTTTATGGATATGATTCATTTGCTCTGCAAAGCAGTTTAACTTTGCCCCTATTAGGACTTTGCCCGTATCAACCAAAGTTGATACAGTTTTTGTTACTGCATTTTTGCTTTATTTGATAATACATTTTTGGCTCTATCAACTACCATTGCTTAATTTGTTCAAAATTGTAAAAAATTGATGATTATCACTCACAAATGGGAACAAAAGCCTTCAGAATCAAAATACTTTGAATAGATCGCAAAACATAATTTGTTTTGTTTGATGTATTTTGAAGTCGTAGAACAGCTGCTATCGCTAAAGAAACCCTTTTTTGACCAACCGTTTAAATATTATCTATGTCGCTATTGACGGTCCTTTACTCTTTTTTGTCAAAATACTTAAGCATATATTTTGATCGGAAAAAAAGTCAAAATTTATTGTATGTACGTTTTCAAATCTGTGTAGTGTGTAGGTTGGTGTTTGCAGGAAGTGATTAATGGTTCCTTAGAACTTTAACAGAATCGATCATTCTTTGACTATAAAAATTTAAAAGCAGTAACCTAAAACCTCTTTCAGTGTGTTTCGTTTTTCGATTCGTCACGAAGACATCGTATTCAAATAGAATCTAAATGAAATACCCTTGACAAGTCGAAACAGGCTGTAAAGGATTTAGGCTATTGCATTTAAATTTTTATAGTCTGTGAATGATTGGTTCTGTGAATGCACGTTTTCTATTTGTTTTGATACTATTACTGAAATATAAGAATCTTACTGTATACTTTTTCAGCTTCAACAAAAGTGCGATGAAAGTAGTCGAAGTTCCACATTGGCCAGGAATGACTACTTGCTTTTCATTAGTGCAGCTAATGCTCATCAGAAACGATATTATGAAGTTGATTTGCCCGAAGCTATGCGCGTATGTATATTAAGAATCAAACCTTGTCACTTCGTTGATGAAATGTGCGTCATTCAGACAATTATCGATCGCGTATTAATAACTAACCTACAACGTTAGCGTTTAGTTTGCTTGCCTTTGATATTCAAATATCTGCGAAGTGAATATGCATGCTTTTTTGGGCTGGAATCGTGTAATTCTTTCACTCTAGTAAAATGAAAGATGTGACTGTGTAGAGTAGTGTGTACTGTCTGTGGCGCCTTAGTAGTTTCGAGTTGCTGCCCCGGCAATCTTTATAAAGACCGTGGTATTGTGATAGCGATAAGCCGAGCATATTTTTCGAATTTTAAAAGATTACATGCTTACGTCGTGCGAAGGCCAAACAATGACTAGGCATTCAAAGTTGTTTGCTGTCGCATGTTTTCTTAACGCAGGATGTCAACTCGGTCTCAACTATTTTCTACTTACGAGACTAAACTTTTTTTGATCTTACGTAAGACACGGATTGATTGGCTTCCAAAGTGCATTTGAGATAATTTGGGCAAACAAAAGTACATTTATTTTCACGTAAAGTCAGCTTGGGCTGTACTGTACATTACCAATTACGCAGTTGGCTGTGACAATTTCTCACAGCAACAACCGTAGGCTATGCGTTGCGATTTTCGTTGAAAAATACCTGAAATATTTGACCGTTTACCAAGTAATAATTTAGTTCTTTCAACCGAGTCTATTTTTCGTTTGATGCATGGAATAACGTCTCTATTAATTAACAACTTATAAATATTTTTAGTCTTATTGCATTCCATAGATGATAATAACAGTACATTTTCGATGAACGTTAAAAGCACCTGCTATACTAAATCGGTAGAGTATGGTTTGATTACCGGTTTATCCCAACATTGTCTTAAATTGGTATTCAAGTTTTCTACTTGGCGTACAGCATTGAAAAGGAACAATGTAATTTGTAAATTAAGGCACTGCTTTGTGTGTAGTAGACAGCAGGGCAGTGAACAGATGGCAGATTAACTCGAAGACCGCAACATATCCCTTGCTGTGTCCTAGCCAAGGAAATTTAATAAAGATGACAATTAGACTTACTATTTCCATTTTTTGTTTGGATTGCTTTATTATTATTATAGCTTTTAAAGTGTTTATTACTTTGCAAAGGAAGTAAACATGTGATTGATTCATTAACAGGCCAGTGTTATTTATTGCAGGTCTTGGATGGGAATATATTTGAAAAGCTGCAAGATTATCTTTCACTATTAAGTAGATATGAATTGGATGCATGCACGAATACGGAAGAAGCTTTTGTCAAGTCACTACATGCCACCGCAAAAGTGAATCAATACTAATGGGCTAAATAATATTGGGCTAAACTTTTGCCAGTTTTTTTTTATTTGGGTATATACAGTCAAATCAAATCTTTATATTCGCAGTATTACGCCGAAGCGTGTATCGAGTTTGTGGGGCTTATCTCCGCGTCATTACGCCCAGGCAACACGGCTTCTTTCGAAGAAATATTACAGCAGGGGCGAGCCGTTGACAACACTGTGTCGACCAGCCTGAGATTTGAACTTCAGACCTCTTGAAGAGACGTTATTATTAATCGTAGTCTTAGCATATTTTATGTCATTTGAATCAAAGCATTTATTCGAAGTATTTCGCTTAATTGCAGCCAATATTCCATAAATGCTGCTGTTGCTGCATGCGTAAAACCTGCTTGGTGTTATAAAACGTTACGTTGTGGCCGTACTGTCTGTTGATTTGATTTAATGGTCTAGAGCAGGAGTGCCCCATACTTTTTAAAAAGCGAGCCGCATTGTCTTAATTGAAGGAAGGAATATTGTCGGAGTTTTAGGTGAAAACCAAACCAAAAAAACAACATACTCTATGTCATTTTTGCCGAGAACTTAGGATGAAGATCAAAACACAAAAAAGGTCTTGGCCAGATTTTGATATTATATTTGCCGGAATTTTAGATGTAATGCAAAAATGCAAATGCAAAAAAAGACAAAAAAATAACTGAGTCTTCGCAGGTTGTTTGCTTTTTCTCAAAATTACCCCTAAATAACTTAAATTCCTGAGATCACTCGCGGGCCGCACTTTGGGCACATCTGGTGTTGAGAAAGTGGTCAGTATCTCGTCTAATTAAGCACCGCTGCCAAAACTTCAATTTTTTAGTGTTGCGTCTCTTTTTCCTTACAATTTTTGATCAGTTATTTTATTTAAAACATTCTTTGACCGTTTCAAATATTTTTAAATCATTTTTGCTCTGACTAAAGATAAATCATTAAACTTCGATATATATTTTTTATTATTCACCGAAAAAGCCGTTCAATGACGAAAAAATGTCCGGAAAACAAAACAGTAAACAAAACTGTAGCTGCAGTACATTTTCAGTGCTGCCAAGCGATAGCCTGGTCTTACCATCGCGAGTTTCTTTAGAATAATCCTAAATCAAAGAATATTTACTCATAGATATGAAGCGCAAGGCAGGCCAATGATCGATTTGTTGTATTCGACTTGCTCAACAAATAGAGCTGGTATACGGCAAATTCCAATCGGCAAGCTACACTGTTGTAAACGTTCTGTTTCGTTGAATATTCGGTCAAGATCTAGACATGTTGTTTGTACTAGAATATTGGCAAACGTCTCTGTTTTTTAGTTATTCAGTTTGAGTTATTTGACCTAGAACCTTATGAGCAACGTAATTCTTTGTCATTGTGACAATTTTACCTTAATCAGGATTTTACTGCGCTACTTTTCAATGGACCGAAACTGTTTGTTCGTCAAGATCCGTTTTTTCCGTCATCACAACTGTTTATGGCCAGGTTTTGGATAAAAGCCGGATGTTACCAGCAGCACCGCATGTTTTCTAACCTATTTTACTATATACCCAGTTGGTTTGGTTTGAATAGAACAATTTTCATTCAAAATTAGCTTGATTCGATTGCGAAACGCCTTTTCCTGGTCTTGCTGTTGTTACACAATTGTGATAATGGGCAGGGTGCCATTTGTAACTACAGCAAAACAAGGAAAGTGCTTTTCCTCATCGAATTGAGCAAATTTCGAATGAAATTGTTTTGTTCAAACCAAACCCCATTAGGGATATAGTAAAAAAATCAGAAAAGTCCGGTGCAAAACTGCTAACTTAGTACTTGCGGGTTGTGCTATGTGCAGGGTGTCGCGTCGGATCTGATAGGTTGAGAGCTCTGCAAATATATACAAATAATTAATTGATAGAAGTGTCCTGTGTTAGTGTTAAATTTTAGTTCGTTCTGTTTTTTCTTTTTTTAAATACAAAAAAAAACTTTCAAAATCTTGAAACATATTGCGTTACATTACTTAATGTGACAGTGCCTAGCATCTGTTAAAGTCTTTTTGCTGCTTTGCTTTTTTCTATTGCCTATAGAAACTTTGCATTTTCAGATATCCCGCGACTTCAGCAGCAGTTGTTTCATACGTGAAAATGATATTTTTGAGTGGGGTCCACTCTATGAGTTTGAACCCTGCGGGAAGGACTCATCAGGCGGCAAACTAACTGAAGAGCAACCTGGCAATGATAACTCGTTAAATAGAGAAGCAAGAAAGTGAGTGAAATTCAACTTGGATCAGAATCGCGTCTTTATTGCCGAAGTTGTTTAAGTCTTGAGAAAGTCAACTCGTCTTATTGTTTTTAAGTCTAGCTGTACGTGATAACTACATAAGATGGCTCAAGCTTCACATCGTCCCTCTTTGAATGCTAAACGTCAATCACGTGTGAATACTAATGTTTGGTTTTATCCATCTGGGAATCGAAGCCGTGTCGTTTCAGTGGAAGTCGCTCAATCCACTTGAGTCTAAACCTGTGATCAATATTTTTGCTCCTTAAGCAAAATTGTTTGTTATACGTTGTGTTCGGTTCTTAATATTAACCAGTTGACCTCTACATGGGTCCACGACAACTGACCCTGAACCAGCTGACCGCCAACTAACCCTAGTCCTAATGTTGATGGTCAGTTTGTGGCGGCCATTTGACGTGGTTCGCTCACGTCGAGTTCCTGATAATGTGACTTTTTGGTGCAAGGTGCTATTTTAACCGCTTCCTTACTTTCATCGCTTCTTGTAATTGTTTTCAGTTTCTGTTGCGCAATAATTTCAGGCTGGTGCCACTACTAAAGTCTTTGTGACGAACCGAGATAGTTTCAGCTTTTGTCATAATGAGGCCATCATTAAATTGATTCAAACGAACTCATTTATTTGTCAAGCTTATTCTATTTAATGCTGATTTTAAATTTAGATGTAATTTTTGATCATAGGTGGACATACCGCGTGGAAAAAGAAAAGAAGCAATTGGAACGATTGTCTAAAATGAAAGACAGTTTGGATGATTTGATGTTGAAACATGAAAAGGTATAAAGATACACTTACTTTCGGCACATTTGAAAATACCGACTCTGTGTAGGCTAAATCGTTATACTGTACCGCATTTTGATGATATTTTTTACTTTTGCTTCTTTACAATGTTTGTTTTTGCACTAAACTATCCCACGGATGCTTGATTAATTAATGCTTTACCCTTCTGTCGCGAGAAAGCGGCTGTGGTGCTTTTTTTCAGACAAATTGTCCACATCGTTTAGGAGTTGACCATTTTCTAAATTTTCCGTTCATGTATTTTTCTCATGAAATTTCTTCTGACAAGAAGCCACCAAGCAGGGAAAATCATAGTAAAGCGCCTTATCCTCGGACGCAACAATGCGACCAAGGTGTGGGTTGATCCCAGATTATGTGATTGGGGTCATCATTCAAACGACCCTTTAGCCTATCAGCCACGCTGCCTACTTATAATTTTCACCGGAAAAACAAACCTCATTTTAAGAATTCTGACTCGACGAATGATGCCAGCGTCCAAGAAACGGAAGTGCGACTTGAGAAGTGCAAGCAGGACATTAGGAAAGCTGAAACCACTCGACTCCAAGGTCAAGCTCGGATCGCTTTGCTTCGAGAAACAAATGTGGATCTTGATACTTGGATTGACAGCGCCAAGGCTCAGGTAATTTTGATTGAAACAACTACGTTGAATTGGTAATTTGTCTGTGGTCAAATGGATAGGGCGTTTACTTCTGAGGCGGTGGACTTGGGTTCGATTTCTGGTCGCATCAAAGCAAAGGCTGTAAAAATTGGTACTCGCAGCTTCCCTTCTTGACCTTCAATGAACAGAGACAGTGTGAAGTTTCCACCGTGTGTGATTGGCAGATTGGCAAGTGGTAGCTTGATGCGGAAGACCGCAATAGTGTCTCCTGGCCAAGACAACTTTGTAAGTAAAAATGTAATTACAATTACGGTTTTTCACAGCTGTGAGGTATCACTTAACTCACATATTTGCTTTCCCATTAAGCTAGTCTTTCATCAGCATCTGAATTCACACAGAGCCTATTCTGGCAGCCCATCTGAACCTTCAAACCACACATGCGAGCAATTTCTGCACTTACCAGGGTACCCTCTTCTCAGATTACTCTGATCAAAGTCTGACAACAAGGTCACCAGAAAAAAGATTCTCGACCAGTATCACACCGGCACTGCACGTAGTTCAACAGCATGATGCTTGCGCAATGCGGTCGAACTGAGTGCAGTGCCAGTGTGATACTGGTCGAGAATCTTTTTTCTGGTGACCTTGTTGTCAGACTTTGATCAGAGTAATCTGAGAAGAGGGTACATTGGCAAGTGCAGAAATTGCCCTCATGTGTGGTTTGAAGGTTCGGATGGGCTGCCAGAATAGGCTCTGTGTGAATTCAGATGCTGATGAAAGACTAGCTTAATGGGAAAGCGGATATGTGAGTGCAGTGCTACCTCACAATTGTGATAAATTTAAGTTGAAAATCTATGTAACTTCTGAATTACGGTTTTGTAACCAAGATTTTTTTAATTTACGAAAGCTCATTAGTTATTCAAACAGAGCGTAATTTGGCGATTAATTTTTCAGTTATTTTTGTAATGTACATTATATGACTACCTGACTAGTTTTGACTAAGTTTCTGTCTTTTCTGTGCTCGTATATGAATATTGAATAACGTCAAAGCATAAACTTGAAATTTTCGCTATTTTTTTGATGTACGAGTTCTAATTTGTGTGCGGTTTCTATTTTGAGTTAAACTTGAAAAAATTTCCATTTCGTGATTTGACCAATGAACAACACATGCAAAGATTTGCTCCGCAATGATAATCTATGACGACATCAGAATTTAAAGCAAAAAGCGAGGGAGACGTTCCACTTGCGCAAAATATTGATTAAGAACACAAACATTGATGATATTAAGTTACAGAAAGTTTCATAGATACAAGAATGAAATATTTATTGAGGAAAAACTCTTTGTAATCTTGATGCATGGAAGAGATAACACTGTGGGCTTCTAGAAATTTGAAACCTGAAATTTTTTACCGTAAATGTCTATTTTTAGGTAGCTAAAGAGATCACAGCTTCTACTTCAACTCC
The DNA here is from genome assembly GCA_963965965.1 of Trididemnum nubilum. NCBI lineage: Eukaryota > Metazoa > Chordata > Ascidiacea > Aplousobranchia > Didemnidae > Trididemnum > Trididemnum nubilum. The sequence goes on from OZ014490.1 coordinate 5,225,686, forward strand.
CGGTCGCTTCTCGGTGCGTCGCAAGCCATCTACACCAATGGTGACGGAAAACCCCTATCAAAACGGTGGTAGTTTCATCGAGGAAAGCTTCTATGAAGACGATTTCGAATTTGATGAAACTTTCGAGGAATCGCTATACGAGAACGATAACCTTTCCCTACCGTCAAGTGAACACAGCCGAAATTACCCAGTCACCTGCAAAGTCATCTTTCCCTACGAGGTAGTTATAGTTTGATTTGTCTCTATCATTAAATGCAGATTAGACTGTTTTACCTGCGTGTGAGCTCGTATTGCTATGCTTGCTACATTATCCTTAACGTGTAATTGCGCAATTACATCTGGCAATAGACAGATGAAATAAAGAGAACACAGAATTTGATTCAGGTTTTTTTAACTTAAGATTGGACGCACGTATACTCGAAATATATTTGCTCTACCTTTCAGTTTTTCAGCATGTTTTTTTACTTACGCACCGTATTAATACACATAAAATTGCTTTTTTCATTGCGTGTGCTTGACTCTTGTCTAGTTAGATGTAAACTTCAAATTTGTTTATTGTTTATTTGATTCTCGTAATTGTCGCATAAGCCCAGAAGCGTGGAAATTCTTAGTTTTGAATAGTTCCGTATTGTATCGCAGTAATATTGACTCGTTTATCAGACACTTAATCCATATGACGAAATCGCTGTTGCTAAAGTGGGTTTTACCATTTCTACTTGCAGTTGTCAGGTTTTATCAAATTTTTCCGTATTTTGATGTATTTGTTTTAGGTTTGTTTCAGGTGGTTTTAGAGTTGATAGGATTTGAAATTGCGAAAATTTGCTCACTGCGCGTAGTTTTGTACTTGTAAAAAAATTTTCCCTAGAACATTCTTGCAAGAGCATCTTGAAAAAGCTGCTTTTGTTCTGAACGGGCCAGTGGTCGGCTCTCAGGGCAGCTGGGTTTTGGATTTTTGCTATGCAAAAAGAATTTAATTAAGTTGCATAAAATGTTTCAAAAATCAATGTCATTTGAATGACGAAAAAATAGTAAGAAACTTCACTCGACTTGCATCTGGTCCATTTTGCTGTGACTCTGACCTGAGAATGTAACAGAGGAAGTCCTCCTGATCCAGTCGCTACGCGGGTCTTGTGGTTGAGAACATGATGCAGCGGGAATGTCACATCATAGAATTCCAGCTGGCTGGAGAACCCGGGAGAGAAAGTGGCCGTTTTTCACACGCCACTCAAAGAGCAGGCACACTATCGCCACACATGCGGCCACCGTTGATGGGTGCCCATTCGTTGCAGATTGTAAACGGGCCGATTAGTTCAGGCCTGAACCCGGCCCAAAATCGAAAACTAATTTGAAGCCCAAATCATGCCCGAAAAAATTGAAAGTTAAGTTAGGTCTCAAAAATTTAGCAATGTTGCCAAATTATTTTGAGTATATTTTTGTGCACCTAAGACAAAAAGTACGTTTTAGACCCGAATTAAGCTCGAAATTTTTGTCAACTTTTGGCCCGAACTCGGCCCGAAAAGCCCCGCCCGACTTACAACTCTGATTCGTCGCCTTTTCTGACCCGCAGTGTGAGCTGCTTCACTATCCTGTATCGGTTGAAGCTCGAGACCCTAACCTAGCCCCGTCTTCGGCATGTCAAGATATGACGATGATTCAGTTTTCGACCTTTTTTTTAGGCCACCCGCTCCGATGAACTTACTATTGCCGTTGGTGATAGAATTGAAGTCGTTGAGGACGGAGACTTGGATCAATGGGTAAAAGCTCGAGACGCTTCGGGGCAGCTTGGATATGTTCCCGAAAATTACCTTGAATTCCCCCCCGTGGTGTCTCAACCCCACCAATACGCCCTTCCTCCTGGCGACGAAAATCTGAACATTTCCGACACAGCGTCCATTTCAACATCTGGGACTTCATCAATGACAACCACCTCATCTTATTCCGGCTATGATAAGGAAGTGAGCAAGATAAATGCGAAAGCCGCAAGTTTACCAAAGAATGGAAGTAAGTAGATGTATGTGGCTTGATTTTCGATTTGTATTTGATGATGCCAATAATGATTTATACATACTATCACGTAAACAGATTAGTTGAAAGTGCAAAGAGCAGGCAATTTCGTACTAGCGCAACTGTGCATTGTGCAAGGCTTCAGTAATTTTTGACTGATGAGGTAAAACTTTGAATTGAATATTGTAGAGGTTTGAAATTAAGGTTGGAATCGTCACGTTCACAATGCGTCCTTGGGAAAGACACTAAGCGCTTAATTTACATTGTGTCTAAGCAGTCTACCCATTTTGGTGGTCCAAGCTGACAGAAGGCATGCAGGCACAATCCTAAAAAAGGTGCTAAGCGTTGGTGTAGGCAGATGCAGAGTGCTAGGAGCATACGTATTATGAAATAGAAACGTTCGTTTTAGCGCGAGTTTATTGTTTGGAGAATCGCGTCCATACTACATCATATTTTGTAAGCGGCTAGTATGTAACAGAAATTCGATCCTTATCAAGTATGTAACAAAGAAATTGTTTTTAGGCTTTTAAGTAACGAAAGAGGAGAATGCATAAATTTTGAAAATTTGTTTGTATGAAAATCAATTTTTCTTGAACTTCGTTTCTCCTTGACTAGTCTATTGTTCAGTGATTTTGCATTTAGCCAGTTTCAAACAGTAACGCATTGTGGCTACACAGTGATTTGCGTGCTTGGCATTCAAAATTCATTAGTCTTTATTGAAACTCGCTTAATGGTGATAGGAAAACGAGTGGGCTTTTGGGGCTATTAAACATTATTAATTGGGTGAAAATCCAACGTAATATATGCTTTGAAAATTGAAATGTGTGACGTAGTCACTCGTGAAAGATGTGCTTCACGGAGTGCTGGATAAATGAATTTTACGTGGAATGCCGTATTTGACTTAATGAGTCTAGCGTGGCTATTCAAAAAAGTCCCTCTGACATAACCACTTTCCGCTAGCGTTTTAGTTTGCTATTACGAAGAAAATGCAAATATTCTAAAAAATGTTTCGTCTAGTGCTGGGCTTTTCAAACTTTTTTACTCGCGACCCCCCTTTAATCTTCTAAAAATTTCCGCGACTCTTCACGGTTAAAATAATACACACTGCGAGTTGTATATTTGTGAGAATTATTCAATGGCAAAAAATAATAACAAGGCACTGGTCAGTGGTCAGTAATAACAAATCATGCTTGGTTTAAAGATGTCGTTTCTACTTGGCCGGTTTAAGACTCTCACTTGATAACACTTTGTTACAAAGCAAGCAAAGTGGACAATGTCATTGTTTTCCGGCATGAAAGTGAAATCATACTGCAAAAAACTTTCGATGTACAGTACGTTCTCTTTTTGGTATGATTAGCCACATTTTTCTCACTAAACTTTTCGCTTTTTCGAGCTGCGAGCTGCAGTGCAATTCTGCAAAACATTAATCTTAACTTAGCCGTAGATTCTACTTGAATAGGCGCGATTGAATAGTGAGACTTTGTTGAACAATGCATTTTAAGACTGCAGCCAACTATTCCCCATTCGTATTATGTAACGCAATTGGATACCTAACGTTTTTTGTTTTCTCACTTTGTATTATGACATCATAGAACTATGCTGACCAAATCCAATACTTGTATAATCGTGTAGTACCGGTAGTTAAGTAGAGGAGTAGGAGCGTAATATATGTAGTTGAGTAGAGGTATAACTACCATTCTACTACAACTGGTTAGATTCTAATCAAGGCAGGCAGCTCGAAAAAGCGAAAAGTTTAGTGAGAAAAATGTGGCTAGTCATACCAAAAAGAGAACGTACTGTACATCGAAAGTTTTTTGCAGTATGATTTCACTTTCATACCGGAAAACAATGACATTGTCGACTTTGTTTGTTTTGTAGCAAAGTGTTGTCATGTGAGAGTCTTAAACCGGTCAGGTTAAAACGACATCTTCAAACCAAGCATGATTTGTTATTATTAACCAGTGCCTTGTTATTATTTTTTGCCGTTGAATAAATTATCACAAATAACCGTGAAGGGTCGCGGAAATTTTTAGAAGAGCAAAAAAGTTTGGAAAGCCCTGGTATGCGTTATGTCATAGAGCAGAAGCGAATTTGCATTTGGTTTCAACGAACAAGCAATTGAACATTCAGTATCAAACTAGTGACGCATGCGATATCTAATATGAGTAACGTTATGTTTTGGCGTACATGATGAAACTGATGAAATCATGCAAATTGTGACAAAAGTTGTAGAAAATTGTTTTCATGACAAATAGTTTTCATAACCCTTTTTAGCCGATATTGAGAGGCATTGAATTTTGAATATCATAGGACATCCTTCTCTGAGGACGAGAATGTGCCCAAAAAAACGGGGTGATATTTGGGGAAGGTAGTTAGAAAAAGTATCATATTACTACTATGAAAGGGAATGCTTACCTTACTTTTGTTTGAAAAAATTTCCGTATGTTGAAATTTAATCAATGCATTTATGAAAACGGAGCAGCATAGTTAGACGTAGTTACAGTGGTACTATAATTGTAAAGTTGTGACGTATTTCATGCTGCTTCCTTCCCTTGTAATAGCAGTTTTTAGACCCAGCAAATACATTGTTTAGCGTGTCCAGACAACGGAATTCCGCTAATAAAATGAAACAATATTGAAGTAAAGACGTAGCAAAACGTCTTGACCAGGTTCCCACGCTTAATCCTAAGTCTTGGAATAAAAAATAAATTTCAGCACTTAGATTTGGTTCGGTAATTTTTTTTAAATATTCGTTTGACTTTCTAAAGTTCTGAGTTTACACCTTGGTTTAACTTGTTTTAAAGGTCAGGTGATGCAGGTTAAACATTACGCCTGATTTATATTAAGACACGCCAGTTTTTTCACTGGCCTGACATTATTACGAAATATTTGTATCGTGACGGTCGCACCCAAAATACATTCATCCCGGTTATATTCAGACCTTGACAATAGTTTACAAGCTATTTTTTGTTCAGTTTGTGACATTACCATCGGTAAGTCTTCGCCATGAGTGGAACGTCAGTAATATACCGTAGTGCTTCCCTATTCAATTTTGCCTCTTGCTGCTACTGCTTCGATTTGATTTTTTTGTTCTATGTTAGCTTTTGTGTAGAGTTTTATGCGTAATGTTGAGGTTGTGACAAACATGAGCTTTGTCGAGTAGTTAAACGTACAATTTTTCCAAAACAAAAAATTGTAATTTTCCGTTCAAGGGTAAATCCACCAAATTGGAAATAAAAACCAATAAAAATTTTATTGCGTAAAATTTCTTTTCCATTTGCAATTCGAAGTAACAATTCATGAAAAATATTTCTTGACTAATGGCGTTAGTCTCGTGTTTGCCAAGTCCTTTATTACCGGAACTATTCTGCATCCGGTAGCTTTATTAGTCCAATGTTTCTTAAAGATAGGTCGATTCTTTGTTGTGTGCAAGCACGTGATTATGACGTGTCGTGTGACGTGTTACAGCTGTGAAGCGAAAGGTAGATTTCAAACTCCCGCTTACGGTCGCAAACTTGTTAAAAATTTTAACGAGAAACGAACGATAACTTGTAATTTTGATACCAAGACTGCATGATCACAGAAATACCAAAAATCGTAATCTTTACAAAACGTGCTTTACTTGATGCTTAGCAGTAATAGATTGGTTGCTGTTTGTTACAAGAATAACAATAACTTGCGGGACAAAATTTTCACGTTCGGTAAATGTAGCCACGGTTATCGATTATGCTTGACGTTTCGACTACATACGTTGGTTATATTCATGCTTTTTACTTCAGTATTTCGTTTAGAAAAGATGCTTTTTCGGAGCTTTAATAAGTTGAATATAACATGTGAATGGTGCAGAATCTATATAGAGCTGTAATTGAGTTTTTTTTGCGTTTAATTCGAAGTACACGAGACGTAAAACTGGAAGGGTCTTGATTTTTGTGACTACTTGTCTGATTTGAAAATTATGAAATATGTGACATTGATTTTTGAAAGCGTGCTGTCAAATCCGAAAAACCGATGCCCCATTTTTGCTAATCGCTCATTTTTTGTACACGCATAATAGGCACGAGCGTTGCTAATGGTTTATAAAGCTTGAAAGGATATTGTTCACTCTGTTCCTTTTTGGACCTTACGAGGCTATGACAATAAATTAGATGCTGATTTCTTAGTGATTTTATCTCAACTCCTAGCCATACAGCGTTTACTTGTTATTGGTTTCGAATTGCCACATTTTCCTTCTGAGCAGTTTTACCATCCCCGGCTAACTTTCAATGAGTCAATTTTTTTTAAGCTAAGACTGTTTCGGATTTTTCATTTTTGCAAGCTGAACGGTATATTTACATACATTATGAAGAGTGCGTTGCTGGGGGAGGGGGGGCTTCAGTAGGTAAAGCCAAAAAAACTTCAATCTTAGTCGACCATTGTTGTATTTGTTTACTTTGCAGAGTAAACGCTTGTGACAATTTAAAAGCTTTTCTCTTTTCGGCCAACAACAAAGCACGAGTTGGTAGTGAGACTCGGCAGTTCTCTCTTTTTTAATCCACGATTAATTATTATCGGTTTAATTTCATGACGCAACAAAGCATTTCCAGTTCAGGAATCCAGCTAAGTGCCATAGGCTAGCTAAGTCTTACACAGGAGTTTGACAAAATATTTGTTTAGTTTGCTTGGCAAAAGCCATCTACGACTACGACGCTTGTACGGACGAAGAGCTATCCTTTCCCGAAGGCGCGATCTTGAATATTTTGTCGAAAGACGACAACGGAGTAGACGATGGATGGTGGAAAGGAGAACTGAATGGAAAAATTGGAGTCTTTCCAGGTCTGGTGGTGGAAGAATTCGGATGTGAACCAGGCACCATATCCCAATCCCCAGCAGTACGTATTCGTTTAAAATTTGGTTACTAATTTTTCTCGTACTAAAGCCTTTGGTATTTATACTAGCATTGGTTTTGAAAATTTCCGATTTACCTCGATTCTGGATTAAAATGGAGGATATGATTGATGCATCTTTTATTCTTTGATCACAAAAAAGTAACGGTGGTGTTATTTTTTTGGGTGAGTCCGAATACATTGGCCAGGTCCAGGACTATTTTACTTCGAAATTATAAATTAAAAGATTGAATTTTTTGAAATCGTAAAATTTTGCGTCTGCAATACCTTTTAACATTATGAAAAAGTATTGTTGAGAGAAACTGATCATGCCGCCGACTTAAAATATCTTGTAGTTGACCTAAACGAAACACACTCGAACTACTGCATCCTCCAATTTAATAATTCCACTTTACGAAACAAAAAGAGCCTAACAGTCAATCAAATATGCCGGTGCAAAAATTTGGAATTCCATTCCCAATCATATTGGAGACCTTTCATTTAGAACGTTTTTGAAAGAAAACAAACAAACCCTATTGAACTCTTTGTGATAATTGTCATGTCTGTCTCTATATTTTGAATTGTCAAGTGCTGACTTGAATATAACCTTTTTGATAATATAATTATCTGAATTGTAAGCTTAAAAATACTAAATTTTGGTGTCTCTTGTCCATCATAATGGCTCTTGCTTTTTTGTGTGTTTTTTACGTCAGTTCTTTGTTCTTTTTGGCAATCTTTATACTTCTCTAACCTCTCTTTTTTTTTATCATTTTATGAGTAGCTCGAATATAGATGCCATGTATTCTTATTATGGCTTCCAAGAGCGGCTGCAGACTCGATGACCTCACGGTCCCTTCGCTGCTCCACTAATGATAACAATGCTTACACTATTTTATCTGTTTTTGTTTATTTAGTGGCGTCAATAAATAAGCTTTTAACTATATTCATTTGCAGGATTCTCCTTTTGTCACCGAAGATCCCCCAGATTTCAGACCTCCACCTCCGAACGAAGTCCCTCCCCCACCCCCCTCTTCACAAGGAGGGATACCTCGAAATGTCTCGTGGGTTGGGAGACCTGGCACCCCATCAATGGAAAGTGGGGGTCAATCAAGTTTAGCAGTTCCAGAAGTGAAACATGCACGAGCCCTCTCAGCTCCTGCCTCACCCGAATATGGACAAAACCGTCTACGACCGGTAGGTTTTGCTTTTTTAAGTTACCTGTACTGTGTTTCTTAATGCATTGCTGGGTAAAGTGGGACTTGGTTGACGATCGAACAAATGAAAGTTAAGGGAGAGCTTGATCCAAAATAGTACTGTAGATACCGGTGCTGCACGTGAAAGCTTGCATATAATATTCAAAATCTTAGGCTAAGTCTGTTCGAATTGAGGGAAGATATGTCAGGGATAGCGACTGGTCGGTGGTCACAGATCAGTTCTAGGGTTAAATTTCTTTTTTTTTTAGCTTCGAGCTGCACCTGCACCTCCTAAACGTCCCTCATCACTGCTTAAATCATGAAGCAACGTTGCACACGAGATTTTGGTGAAAGATTAAAGCTCTGGACAGCGACTGCCGTGATGGTGTCAAAGAAGAAAAAGGGTGGCTGATCAGTTCAAGTTAACAACATGGTACCTTCGAAGAAAATCACTGTAAAGAATCATAACAACTTTTTTAAAAGATTTCATTTATTAAAAATAGCACTTTCGACTTTATTTTATGTGCAGTATTTCGCGTAACGAAGGAAAACGATATTCCATTTTGTCGTGATTCAGATGATTGTGTCGTGATTGAAACTTCGTTCATCATTTGTTAAAACGCATTTTTCAACGATTTTTTGTACAATAAAAGCAGCGTTCGTTGCACTTGAGTTGAAGATTGGCATCAAAATGTCATTTGGTCGCTTCCAATTTAGTTTGGCACTTCGAAACTTTACGGATTGACAGCTCTGTATACGCAAGACATGTCTCGATCGCCGAACCCAATCGCTTTCGTTCGCTTGTAAAGCTGAAAACAAAACATGAAAACGTATAAGTTACGAGTAAAAGCGATAGGATGTTGCTATTAACACGGCAGTGACGCAGCCAGGATTTTCTAGGGATGTGAGCAAAAAGATCTAATTTGCGGGTTGGAAATTAACATGCAGACTTAAAACGGGCTTTTTCATCTCGGACGTTTCAATAATGAATTGCGTTTCATATTTGTCCAATATGCTCAAGGCTTAGCTACCCCTCAGGCAGTGGCGTCGCTAGGGATGGTGACACCCGGGGCGGAATTTCGTGGTGTCACCCTTTATAATGTGTAGTAAGCCGCAAAAGGTTATATTTTGAAGATAGCGGTACTACTTCATTACAGTAGATGGCAGTAGTTATTTAGCTAGCTCAATAACTTCTCGTTGCAAGATACTAAAACTTGAAAATATATGAAACAGCACACGTTTAGTATTAAGTCGCGTAACCAGAAATCTGCAGTGTGAGGAGGGCCTGGTTCTGGGAGTTTCGCCCCTATCCGCCGGAGGCCATTGGTGAACTGGGGGCTGACCCCTAACACTTAAAAAATTTGATTTTTTGAACAAATAAGTTAATTTTAGGCCTATTTTGATAAAAATTCATGCTTTTGAAACGTAGCATAAAAAAGAACTCAGGTGGCATAGAAATAAGCAGTGCGAAAACATGATTAGACTCAGCCGCGTAGCCAGAAATCTGCAACGGAGTAGTCTGTTTCGGGGTGCAGGGGGCTCCGCCTCAAGCGCTCAAAACTTTGTACTTTTTTGCAAAAATAACTTTTGGGCCAATTTTGATTAAAATTAATGATTCTGAAATGTGGCATTGAAATTAGCAGTGCAAAAACATAATTCAACTGGTTACATATATGGGCAATCGCTATGTGGGAGGTGGCTAATGGCAAAAATTGCAATCTTATTTACAAGCTGGTACCGTAAATCATAAAATCTTATAGTTTAATGAAACTCACAAGGAGTAATCCATTTCGTCTATTTTTAATGGAGAAAAATAATTGGTGGGGGCTACTGGAACAATATTTAAATCGAAGTGATCGGTAACTAACTAATTCTGAATAGCCACCCCTCCCCCTATTCCTGAGCTTATATATATATTAGGGCAGACCCTTTTAGGGTCATTTTGGATTTTCAACTTGCCTGGGTGTTAGATTTATGCATTTGGCCAAAAAAATGGGAAATTCAATTAAAAAAATCGGACCCCGTTTACCTACTGCCCCTGGGGCTTTTTTAAATGGCGCCCCCCAAAAGATACTAATATCGATACAAATAAAACCAGAAGTCCTAGATATGCAATGTTGGTACTTGTATTTAATGCTTTTTACAGAGGAAGACATGTATGATCTTGGAAGTTGCATTGGGGTTACTTTGAATTTTTGTAATTTGTTATTTAAAGGAAAAATTATAACATTTTAGCATGTATTGTCAAGTCAAAAGTCGTTTAGTTTAAGAAAACGATGTAGAACAACAATAATCACACTTACTCAAATGTACATTGCAATGCTATGGGTTTTAACTACTTGGGGGAAAGCAGACACTTACTATAAGTACATGAAGATCCTGTTATTTGATAGGACAAATAAAAACTTGGCCAGAAAAAATTTTTTTTCTTCACTTTTATTCGTTTGATTGGTGGAATGGTTTTAGGAGTTTAATTGAAGTGGAGTTTGGCTTATGGCTTTTACTTCGACAACATAAACGAATGCCTGAATGCATCTTTTGCGTAATATCTGACATGATAGTAATTGCATTTAAATAAACAAAGTTATAACACATGAAGTTTCTGTAATTTTAAATTTAACTTTAAAAATGTTAATTTCTACCAGTATCCCTAGCTAAGTTTGGACCAACTTCATATTAACTCTTGTCTTTCACCATAATTAATTGGTTAACTTTTCAAGACTGCACTTGGCTTATTAATGTCAGCACAGAAGTTAGCATGATCAATATAGCCAACTTTGAGGTGATTTAGTAAGCAAATCCTACTCTGCTGATTCTAACACCAAAAAAAAAAAAAAAAAAAAATAGAACAAATAATAATTCACATAAAAACGGTCTCCCATATGACTAATCAACTCATTTTGGTGCTTTATTGATGTAATTTTGCTCTAACAATCTATGCTTGCTTGATGCTTTTTCCAGATCTTCAATTGCTTTTTGTCCAATTTCTCGATGTAAGCTTACGCCGCAAATTTGAAATCTATATCTAGTTGCAATTCTGTAGATGGAAAAAGGGGTACTGCATGAGATGTTAGGTGGTATGAGGTTACAGACCACAGTCACGATTACTTTTTTTCTCTTCTGTCAATTATTGTTGTGTGCTGTGGTCTGCTTTTTGTTTTCCTTATATGCAGTATTTGCTGGAATGTAATATCTGTTTGAATCTCGAAATTTACAAATTTAATTGGCATTACCATTGTTTTTATTTACGGTAATTATGAACCCTAAGTAGGGTGGCAACTGACTTTAACCATACGGTCTTTTCATTGTCTCCCAATCATTTGTATTTACATGCGGTGTGTTTAAAAATCTGGAGTAAATAAATAAATACATGCTGCTTTCCATGTGATTGGGATAGTGATAGTACCCTCATTTTACGAAGGGGAGCAGCAGGCGGTTGAGTTTGTCAACTTATATAGTAGCAGTGTCATTTGCTGCTCAAATTACGTGATGAGAGGGCTGGTACTGCACACTATCATATTTGTATTTCCTCCATACTACTCAAAAAGAAATTTGATATAACATAAGCTTCCAACAACTAATAGTGCAATAAGCACAAAATAAACAAATTCTGCAAATGAGGAATGAAATGTGAAGTTCCAAACATGAAGTTGTCAAATAGCTGGTCAACAATTACATGCATAAAATCACCTGTACAACTTTTGGGAGGAAATAAGCTATGGTTTTATCACTTTAGAAAAATCGCAACATGACTGTTCAAATACCCAACTATCCTTGCCCATTTCAGAAATCGAACAAATGTAGTGGTTTGCTTTTGAGTAAGTGTGATTATAGCTTCAGTAAATTGTTTACTTAAACCGACCGATTTTTGATTTGACAATACATGCTAAAATATTAAACTTTTTTTTTTAAATCACAAATTACCAAAAAATTAAAAAAGTTTAAGGTAATCCTAATGCAACTTTCAAGGTCATAGATGTCTTCCTCTCTAAAAAGCATTAAATATGAGTACCAACATTGCATATCTAGCGCTAATGGTTCTATTTCTATCGATATTAGTATATTTTTGGGGGTGTGATTCAAAAAAAGCCCCGGGGGCAGTAGGTAAACGGGGTCCAATTTCAAAAAATTTTGGATTTCCCATTTGTATGGTCAAAGGCAAAAATCTAACACCCAGGCAAGTTGAAAATCCCAAATGGCCCTAAAAGGGTCTGCCCTAATATATTATACAAACATATATGTACATACATATATTTATATATACATATAAAAATTTTGAGAAAGGCTAAGACAAGAGTCATAGTCAAGAGATTCCTAAACCGAGAGTGCTCAAAACCACTAACAAGGTGAGTGTAAATCAAATTCAGTTAAGGGGGTTCAGGACAAAAGCACTTGGGACATTGTTTCACAAAATGAATAATGATTTAATGACAATATGACAATAAATGGAAATTAGTATATTTATTGTCATAAATTAACAATAAAGCTCAATTCCATTTATAATAAAGCTCATAAATTAACTATTTATAATAATTTATTTATAATAAATAAATAAATAATAATAATTTATAATAACCATTTATAATAATGTCATAAATTAACAATAAAGCTCAATTCCATTTATTGTCATTAAATCATTATTCATTTTGTGAAACAATGTCCCAAGTGCTCTTGTCCTGAACCCCCTTAACTGAATTTGATTTTATATATTATACATATATGTACATGATTTTTTTATGAAATCTATATCCAGCATGCTTCAACAAACTATCAAGTTTATTGCTTAGTTTTTACTAACGTAATTTGTGAGTTAGTTTAAGATAGGTCGGTGCTTTCAGAAATCTCGATGATGTCTCAGAGCAATTAATAAAATAATAAAATACAGACCATAAAAAGTAAAAGTAATCTAAAACCCGCTACAGGACCACATCACCTCAAGGAAATATGGAAAAAGTCAACCTAGGCTATTCTGCAAAGAATATCCCGATACCAACCAAAATTCATATTTAAAAGCTATGATCACCAAAATCGAAAGCTTTGTTAAACGATTGCGATGAAAAGCTTTCTTCTTTGACCGGGACGACGATTGCAGCAATGCGGACACCACCGAAAGTTACGGCTTCAAACCAGAATGTAGGGGTTTTAGATTACTTTTACTTTTTATGGTCTGTATTTTATTATTTTATAAATTTGTGAGTTATATTTTTGACAAATTAGCGCCCCCCTCTAAACAAATGTTTCGATAGATGCTTTAAATCAAATTTTAGTCCATTCCAGTGTGCTAAACATTTCCAAAGATATTAAACATATTGTTTTCTTTTTTGTTTGATTGGTGTCATAAAATGGTGTCAACATTAAGACTTTTAGAAAATCGAGGCATCTTAAGCAGATACACGCAGGGTTATGGGGGGTGGGATTTTACTCTCCAGCCACTGAAAACCTTTTGGGGGGATCAGTGTGATTTCTTGAAAAAAGCTATTGAATTTTTAGCACAATTAGAATAAAAATTTGCTTTTAGAGCCACTTGAAAGATTTAAATTGCAGATGGGAAGACTTGAGCGATCTTTAACTATCCAGCTTAAGTCTAATGGACAGGAAATCAAAAGCCAGATTTAAAGGCCCAAGGGGGCTAAACCTTCCAGAAGGGTTTCTACCTTACTTCCCGTGTTTATGTTCGCTTAGTTCCTATAACATACTGCGTCGATCTACCTAACCACATATCGCCACTACACTTCTGGAGTATTCACTGAACCCGGATGCCAAAAGTGATGCTGCTTCCGGCTAAAATTGAAACAGCCAATATTATCGCTATGCCAGTGTATAGAGCAAATACTGTCCGTAAACCGCATATTCTACTACATACAGGGGAAAGTTAGCTGAAAACATTAAAACTTTGCATAAAGAACAAATTGCCAAAAAAAGCGTCCTATATATACTATTTGAACGTTTCCTATAGCTATTTTCTTCGTTTTTCGTCGAATGCTTATTCACACCATCATCCAATCTCCAGTACGATATTTCGCACGTGTGAGGGGAACAATGCATGTTCGTCTGGACTTTTACCGTATAAATACACGAAAGTTTCGCTTCAAACCAACTTGACTTTAAATCACCAAATCCATTGACAAATAACCTCTAAAAATTTGAAAAAGCAGGATGGTTGGTGTCCACTTCCACAAAGTTATCTTAATTGAAGTCAAAAAAAGTTTTGTGTGGCGATACATTTGCATATTCAAAAACAAACTTAGATGATGAGCGAAAACTGAATCGTTTATGACGTCATTGAAAAAGGATTTAGCCGCGAAATCACCATAATAACCTTATCGACACAAAATCAATGTTTCAAGTTGCTTTCAGACAATCCAACCCAAATTACATGTTTTCGGTTTAGGAGGAGGGGGTGCACTTTTGCCAATACTAAGCGTAAAATGCATTAAAGAAATAGCCCGTTAGTAAGCTAAATGCAAACTTGTTCCAGTCAAACTAGAGCCCCTAGGAGGAAGAGGTTGCGAGTAGCAAAGCTGGTGGAAAACACCATACCTTGAAAAAAAAACTCAAGGTCTGTACAAAAATACTGTACTGCCAAGCTCTATCGACCATCGTGGTACTGGAATGTTTTCTAAAAGCAATTTACAAAACTGTTAAGTAATGTTTAAAAATCCGACAAGCGTTTACCTCATTTGCGGCTCCAGCCACATGCAAAGGTTGTTCAAGTGATTCACCCATTTGCAACGCAAGTCTCAGGTCTTTCTGTTGATGCTTCAAGGGAAAATTTGCAGGAAAGTGGCCCTGAAAAATCGGCGTTTTTAACGAAACTAACCTAAATAGAAAGACAAACTAGAACCACTGAAACAATAAAACTCACGGCCAATGTAACTGAAATCAATGTACAGCACTACAAACATTTCGGCCCTCTGCTGGTGCCATTATCAACGTTTAACGACACAGCGAGTTGCGTGGTTGTTTATGACAACACTAACCCTGCCATGTAACTTTTTTCACACAACTTTTTAATTTTTTTATGCAGGCTAACTTTTTAATTTTCGTTCATTTTATTTTCATCCTGAGCAATGATGTCAAGATGCAAATCATTTATTCACAGAATAAGTAACTAGAAATGCCCGACACAAAACAAACTTTTCGACGAGCCAACTTAAGTAAACGTTTACGGGGAAAATCAGTAATACTTGTTAAAGTAAAATGCTTGAAAATTTACGGTATTATACACAATGTTTTTACTTGATAATATTGACGTCATTCCAGTGTTCCTTCTTAGGTTTAATCTGAATGTGCCCCAAAAATTAGTGATTTTTCTAGAGAGGCAACACTTCACTCACTTGTCCTAGCAATTGCCGTCGTGTGTGATTTAAAGGTTTGGGTGGGCTACCAGGATAGGCTATGTATGAATTCAGATGCTGATGAAACACTAGCCTAATGGGAAAGCAGACAACTAAGAGAAGTGCTACCTCACAGTTGTAGAAAATTTATGTTAAAAATCTGCTACGTAACTTCTGAAATTGGTGACTTTTCAATAAAAAAAAGAAAAGCAAAAATTGCCCAACGAAAACCCTTTGTTAAACATATATTAAAGTTCTCTCCATTATGTCTTAAGAAATAGCGTATACTCTCTGAAAAACGTTGCACTACACCTCGAATTTAAAATTAATACGATTGCTCATTTGTTGCAATCCTAACCAAGCAAAACGAGCGCTAACCTTTCCGTAAAACGCTGCGTTCACAGAATAGACTTAGATCGATGGACGTAAAACAAACGTTGGCGTAAGTTGAGTTGCTTAGAACTGCCTGAGATCGTACAAAGAAGAGTGAAATGCACCCACCAACATCAAATTTACCCACCGATTAACCATCTTGCTATCTTCCACCGAACTTGTTAGTTGACAATTAAATAAGTTGAAAAGTGCAATGCTAGAATTACTTCATACAAAGCAATTTGCTAGGCCATTTTTGAAAACTTTTCCCTAAAGTAGCTTTAATTTAATTTTTGTAGCGCATATTTATCCTCCTGCCACCGGACAGCGACAGATCCTAACTGTTGGACGATCCGCACACTATTCATTGCATTGACTACTTCGTGCTTGGAGGAATCCGCACCTGCTTAGGAGTTTCCATACATCCAATGTTCCTTTGGATTTCTTTGAATTCTTGTCCACTGAATTTGCTACTTGTTCGAAGCCACCAAGCTGAGATAATTATCGTAAAGCGTCTTATCCAAGGACGCAACAACGTGACCAGGGTGGGGGTTGAACCCAGATCATACGATCAGAGTCGTCGTAAAACGACGCCTTTACCCATTCGGTCACGCTGCCGACGGAAGTTAAATCGCGTTGGTACAATTGACCTTTCTTCTTCTTTCTTCGTTGCCCGCTTTTTTGTGAGGGTTGCGGGGGCAGCAGATTTCCGTGAGGATTGCGGGGGGAGCAGCTCGAGATTAAGCCGCCACTCTTCACGGTCTTCCATCACATCCATGATTTCGCTTGGGTGAAGTCCCAAGCGGTTCCATCCAAGATTCTCAATGTAATTGGTCCATCTAGTTCCAGGTCGTCCAACTGGTCTTCTACCATTTGCTTTGGCATGTAAAGCTTGTTTGGGAAGTCTTTCCTGAGGCATTCTGCTTACATGGCCAAACCATCTAAGCTGCGATCTTTCAATTCGGAAAAGCAACGGCTCGATGTCAAAAGATTTTCGAATCTCAGAGCTACGCACCTTGTTGAACAGTGTAACTCCTTCGATTTTTCGTAAAAATCTCATTTCTGACGTGATCGCACTCTTTCGGTCATTACCCAAGATTCATGACCATAAGTGAGAATGGGGACCAAAACTGTCTTGAAAATTGAGAGCTTTGCCTTTTTTTGACAAGTTTCGTTTTATGACAACCGAATAGGGCAAAGCTCGCATTACTGCACAAGCCTTGCCTACGCGAGTATCCAGTTCTTCGTCTTGCCTTCCATCACTCGTAAACGCAACCCCAAGATACTTGAACTTCTCGACCTGCTTCAGTGTGGCTCCATTCAATTGCAACACGCATTGACCAGTGTTTCTTGAAAGATGAAGAACCTCAGTTTTGGCCGAGCTTATATTCATTCCGACGGTGTTGCATGCATCTGCAAAGCTATTTAGTGCGCGCTGGAGGCCAGATTCTGCGGAAGAAACCACAACCAAATCATAAGCGAATAGCAGACGACTGATTTTGCAATTTCCAATCGTAGCACATTCATCAGCTTGGCTGCATTTGTCGATCCAATTCAAGTAAACAAAGGAAAGGAGAGGTGACAAAACGCACCCTTACCGGAGTCCAACGCCCACGTGGAACCGCTTTGATTGCTTGCCATTTACCCGAACACAAACCTCCGGTCGGCAGGAGAATGACTTAATGCATTTGACCTTTAGAATCGATATTCTACATAAAAAAAGAGTGGACGTCGCTGCACCACTACTCTGGATGAAGTGAGAATAACGAGGCTGGCGGAGGCCGAACGTCTAACGGACGCTCTGAAGGTCAGCAACAGTACACGAAAAATGTAACTTTTCCCACCCATTCCCAAAAAAATAATCCGAAAAACAAAGCAAAAACCTACCACACTGTAGATGCCGAAAACAAAAGGTTTTACGAAAAAAAGTAGCTTTTTCCACCCATTTCAACGAAAATCCAGAAAATTACTAGTGGTATTAATGCATTAACATTATAGTAACATATCTACCTCACGTGCCGACTGAGCAATGAATGCGATTTAAACTGTCCATTCACCCACTCTCTTTTACATAAGCAAAGAATCTAAGCAAAACATACGAGGGCCAGAACCGAAAAAACGGCGCCACAAAAGAGGACATTCAAAATAGGTAACAATCAACTTTTTGTTCTGTGATTAAGCCCGATCCACACTGGGCCTAAAATTATAAAATTGTGAGCGTACGAGTGCATTTTTTGTTTATTTCAACCAAATGCAGTGAGCCGGCACGAAAGACGTACATAATTTCTTTTTTTTGTTGAAAACAAAAAATACGCTCGCACGCTCATGACTTTGTAGAGCAGATCTATATGTAATTAACCTAAATTTTAGTGAATGACTTGAAAAAGTTAACTACAGTATATAGGTCAAAACGGCCCGAAAATTTACAAACTTTCGTTTGGCAAACAGAACCTAAAAAAGTGCAGGCAAAGAAATTGTACATTTGAGTAACTTGACCGGAAAATCTGAGAAAAGATACTGTACCTCAAGCTAAACTAAAAAAATATACCCAGGCAGAGGTGCCCGCAGAATTTTTTTCAGGGGGGGGGGGCAAGCGACGTATTCATTATGCACTGGATCAATTAAAATCTTACAGCTGCAGCCAGGATTTCGCTAAAGGGTTTGAACCAAAAGTTTAAATGATCCTGCTCAAAAAATGTTGCAATTCGGGCGGCATGTTGAGCAAACTGATGCAATTTAAGTGTATTATGGATGGGGGTCTGGGGGCAAAGCCCCCAATCGCTGGGGAATTTTCGCAATTTCTTGAAAAAAGTAATCAATTAAACGCCATTTGGGTGCCATTTCGAGCGTTTTTAAAGTCATTGGAAAGAACAAAGAAGCTGAGTTTACGAATATACTTGAAATTCCTAAATTGCCCAGTCATTTCAGCCCTCTTTATTTGCAGATCAAATTCAGACCATGTTTAAACGTGCGCAAATGTGAGCATGCACATAGCCAGAAATTCGCAATGGGAGGAGAGCTCCAAAATTTTGCATTTTTTTGCAAAAGTAACTTAATTTTAGGGCTATTTTGATAAAAAATAATGCTTTTTAAACGTGGCATAGAAATTGGCAGTGCAAACAGGACTAAACTGGTTGCATAAATGGGTTAAGTGGGAGTTGGCTAATGGTAAAATTTTAGTTCACTTGTTTACGTACTGGTTAATCATAAAATCCTATGGTTCAATAAAACTCACACAAAGTAATCTATTTCATCTATATTTTATAGAGAAAAATAATTGGGGGGGGGGGGCTAATGAAAAGATATTTGAGAGAAGTGATTCGTAGTAACTAATACTGAATAGTTCCCCCTCCTATTCCTGAGTTTATAATATATTTGTTGATGAAACCTATGTTCAGCGATTTTACACTAGTTATCAAATCTGAGAGCTTATTTTTGGGCATTTTTCAATGTTTTGAGTTTTATTTTTGACA
Source organism: Trididemnum nubilum (assembly GCA_963965965.1). Classification (NCBI taxonomy): domain Eukaryota; kingdom Metazoa; phylum Chordata; class Ascidiacea; order Aplousobranchia; family Didemnidae; genus Trididemnum; species Trididemnum nubilum. The sequence goes on from OZ014490.1 coordinate 5,244,927, forward strand.
AATTAGCCCCCCTGAATATATGTTTCAAAAGATGCTTTAAATCACTTTTAGTCCATTCCAGTGCAAAAACAGTCTCAGAAGTGCTAAAAACGTGGTATTTTCCTTGTTCTGCATTTTGGTCGACAGGTCATGGGAGGGGGGGCAATAGCACCCCCCATCCCGTCCCTCTGGTTACGCTACTGTATGCAAGTTAAGTTTTCCAAATAACTTGAATAAGGAGAAGAGGAGGCTAACCTCCCTTAGCCTATTTGGTTGAGCCACTGACAGTGACCTGAATTTTGTTAAGGGGGGTAAGGGGGATTGATTCACCTAAAGGTTGACATTTTTTCCAAAATGCCTCAATTGGGCAGCGTGCCGATCAAGCAGATACAACTAAAGCATATCACAGACCGGGGTCTGGAGGCAAAACCCTAGCTGCAGAGCAATTTTTGTGATATTTCAGAAAAAAAGTAACCATTTTAATGCTATTCAATTCAAATTTTACACCTTTAAGAGCCATTTAAAAAACTAACTTGATACAATTTGAAAGCCATTTGAAAAAATTAAATATCTCACCCCCTTCAAACCGTCACGTTACTCACAGGTCAAGTCCAAAACTCGTTGTAATTAAATGCTGAATAGCCCCCCTCCTATAATGCTATATTCTTTTTTTTTTTATAAATTTTACGTTAAGCATTTTGCGTCAGCGATGAATTTTGACTGCGTATTTTGACCCATGTTTTGAACTTTTTCTCGATTAATATAATGCTGTATTTTTGACAAACAAGTTAATACCATCCTCCTCCCACAAAAAATAATAATAAAACTAAATGTTTAAAAAGTGGGTTTGAACCACTTGAAAGACCATTAAAAGTGGCTTTGAACCACTTTAGAGGTTTCAAAAAGGCGAAAATTGTGGCATTTTTCTTATCGTGCACTTTGGTATACAGGCCAATGCAGGTGGCACGGCTCCCCTGGCTAAGCTATTGATTACAAGTTTGGTTTTGAATTTGGTTTCTGAGCAAAATTAATTTAATGGTGGAGTAATTATTATTTTAGTGTTTAGATAAGAACAGCATAAATTTGAAATCTTAAACACTGTATTGTATTTAAATCCAGATGGCAAAGAGGTCAAGACAGATCAGAGATGCTAAAACGTTTGATAAGTCATGTACTTCTAGAAATAACCGTGGATAAACGTTTCATAGTGATTATTCAATCAAACAATTAAATGCTTAATCCTAGAGTATTGCTAACGCTTGCTTTTAAGAAAATGCTGTATGATATTTCACATAAAATGGGCAATCCTGTTTCCCTTGCCCCGCCCTCTGCACCGAGGCAAAAAGGTAAAACAGCTCCACAAAGGGTTATTTTCTTAGTTTAGATAGATGTTTAGACTTATTTTGCAAATTTAAACATAAAAAATACTTGGCATCTTACTTTCCAGGGGGGCGCCCCTGTACCCAGGACAATCATCTCAATATACTGCAAAGTCATGGCACAGAGCACAATTGCCACTTGTGCAATAGAATGGTAGTACACTGTACAAAACCATTGCGGCTAAATAGTATTTCTTTTCGTAATAACGCGGCAAGAGTGTAACTACAAAAGGTCACGCGACTCGATACAAACGAAATAACGTCACAAGAATTGTTTTACGCAACTCCAGTTTCTCATAATGCAATGTTTAAACAATACCGGTTCAATAAACCTATCAATAATATCAAATTGGTTAAGCTAGAAATAGCACACAATTCTTCTATTACAAAATCGGAACCATCATATCAAACTCTACCAGAATAAATCAAAAAACAAAAAAAAAGTTTTTACGTGATTCCAAGCTTAAAATGATTGTTATAACTGAAAAAATTAAACTCCCATGAAAATCAACGTATTGGCATTGTGCTCCAACAAACGTCTATTGACGATGTATTCATGTACAAGGGGTAGCTAAGACTACAGCACAACTACCAACATCCAATCTCTATTCGAAATTTAATTGGTAAATCGTAGTTTACCTGAGATCAACTAGTCCGATTCCCGACAGGTCACAATATAGACTATAAAAATTGGCATTCACAGCTTCCCTGCTTGACGTCCAGCATTAAAAGTACGAAGCTTCCACTGTGTCTGGTAGACAGGTGGCAGCTTGACTCGAAGACCGAAAGGTCCCTTTCCTGTCTCCTGGCCAAAGGCAACTTGGTTAATGAAGACCAAATCAAATCAAAATCATATCAAATCTTTTATTATACTCGCTGCATTACGCCAAAGCGTGTAACGAATTAGCGGGATCTATCTCCGCGTCATCGCGCGCAGGCAACAAAGCTCCTTTCGAAGAAATATTGCAGCGGTGGCGAGCCGTAGGCAATACAGTGTCCCATTTGACCGGCTCAAGATTAGAATCTCACTCAGAGCTGCTGCTCCAGAGACGAACGCGTTACTGCTCGACCAACTGGCTGGTGTCAATGAAGAATATATAATTAAATTACTCATAAAAAAATGGATGAACCAGAAAATCTCTGTGATATATTTGCACAGAATTGCACAATCACAAGAATGACAAAGATGACATTTTGGTCAGCTCAAGCCGAAAGCCTGCGGGCAGTTAGGATAACGAATACAACGATATAGGTACATAAATGTGACAATTGTACATCAAACGGTTAGCAGTTTTCACCATTTTAAATGCATGTGGGCTACAGTAAAAAATTAAGCACTGAAATATTCGCACCTAGTTCCAATCTGAAGATGTAATAGTCAAAATAATATGTCCAATCTTGTCTCAGATTTTTTCTTTCTTTCTAGAGAGTAACCAGAGAGGCAACTTCAGCAATGGCAAAAAAAATGAATAACACAAGAAGTCATGGTCAGATTTGCCAAAAAATACAGCGAAATACCAAACTATTTGGCTACATCCAAAAAAAAGGCGCAAAGAGATCTGCACCGAAAAAACAAGCCGCTCCGAAATATCCGAGTCAGAATAACTGCAATGAACAAAGTGAACATTCGTGAAACTATAACGTTAACACTGGAACAATTCGCAGCTAGATCTAAGTTCAAAGTGCAGTGGCAAGCACTTTGATAGATCTTGTTAAAATCTACTTACCTCTAATATAGCGGAGCCCTTTGTGTCAACCATCGGACAAGCAATAGGACTGAGATTGAGAATTTCTAGCAGCATGTACTGATCCAGACCAGCTTTTTCCGCCAGTGAAAATCCTTCGGCTAGAGAGGCCATAAAAGTACCGAGCAACATATTGACTATAAGCTTGGTGTTGCCAGCACTTCCCAATTCGCCTGCAGAGAAAACAAAGCTCTTTAGCGTTAATATGTAACTGTAATTACATTTTATTCACCAAGTTATCTTGGCCAGGAGACAGCAAATGGACTTTCCTTCTTTTGAATCAAGCTGCTACCTGTCTACTACACACAGTGGAGGCTTCACAATATCCCTTAAAATGCTGAACACCAAGCAGCAAAACTTTTAATATCAACTTTTTAGTCTTTGGTTTAAGCCAACCGGTAATCGAACCCAGGTAGACCATTTCATATGCAAACGCTGTATCCACTCGACCACAGATCGGTTATATTTTATTATTGATATCTGCAAACTTCGAGCAACACGCAATAATCAATGATTGTTTTTCAACTGTTGAGTATTGAGGGTAGAAAAAATTGCAAGAATAAAATTCTGCAAGCAAATGAATACAAAAACAATAGCTTGCATGATTGATTTGTTTTATCTCATGCAGAGCATTTCTCTTTCATCCAGCAGCAAAAAATCTTTTTCAATTGTATTGACACCTTTAGCTTCCACGCTGCTCCAGCCAGGAGGCAGCGATAGATCTTTCTTCGTTTTTGAGTCAGCTACCACCTGTATATTACATTTGTGGAGGTGGAGTAGGGTGTTGCAGGTGCCCTGAGCTGTGCAAAAACCACTCAAAACATGTAAAATCTGATAAGGTCAACCTCAAGCCACGCAACATGGACATTTTTAATTGTAAAAATGCCTTTGCGTTCAAGAGTTCAGAAGAAACGATCAGTAAAACATTCAATTTAGAATGAATACTTAATTTCAGTTGGGCTCATAGTAAAATACGAGCAACGAGTAAAATAAAAATGCTATTAAACCAAAACAATGGTTTAAAATACTCTTTTTATCTTCACTTACACCTCACTTTGTCCTATTCCGACAATCTTTTAAGTATTAATAATGTTTTATTCATTACACTCCATGTTTATCTATTTTAGTTTTGAACTTGAAATAGTAAAATCCTTCTAAATGCGTATTGATTACTCAGTTGATTATACAGGGTTGGCCAAAAAAAAATGCACCCTTAGACAAAGTGCCATAACTTTTTTTGCATAAAGATAACAATTTAAAATTTTTACCATTTTTTTACAATGATATACTGCGTAGCTGTTTAAAATTTTACATTGAAATTCCAAGAAGTTATAAAATGGCGTCCATTTAATCATTGAAGACTGCAATCTCTTTTCACAAAGTGCGTTCAAAGGTTTTTTTGCAGGTAACGTAACCTTTTTTTATAATTGGCCTTTCTATACTCATTGTGACGTAACAATGCTTGAATGCTAACAGATCTTTTTTCAAATGATAATAACTTTGAAATTATCTTATCTTGAAGATCTTAATCTTATCTTAAAGAGATCTTAATCCAGTCGATTACTGCATTTGGAGCGCTCTGGAGCGAAATGTTTACCGCGGAAGATTTGAAAACACCATAGAATTGAAAGAGCCATTCTTCAAGAGTGGGAAGCATTGCCCCAAGCGGTAATCAATAACGCCATCGATGGGTTTCGATCTCCTGTGTGGTTGGTGATTGCAGAAAACGGACAACACATCGAAAAATATTGAACGAATGAACAATCGCTTACTATTTGTGCCGTGTTAAGTTTCATGCAATTGCAGTTTGTGATACTCACTATTTAAACACCTGTAATTTTGTTATTTTATGGAAATTTTTAATAAAATTTTACACAGCTAGGCAATATATTGTCGTAAAGAAACAGTAAAAATTTTAAAATGTTATCTCATTCCAAAAAAAAGTTATGACACTTTGTCCAAGGGTGCAATTTTTTTTTGCCAACCCTGTAGATAAAGAGAATTTTTAGCCAAAAACTAGACCGAAAAATCTCAAATCTTAAAAACCCAAAGCTCAAATATGATAAATTCAAAGTTAACAAGCCGAAGAAGTAAATATGTTACCAAGTACTCTACCACTACCTTTACACTGAATTATTCAGCTTCAAATTACCTTCGTAATCAATAAATTTTAAGGTGGTCTAAGCAGCTAGTTGGCTACAGATAGTACTGTTGCTGCACTGCCATTGAAAAATCACTTATGATGCAATAATTTAGTTATGTTGAGATTAAGCCGAATGATATGCAAATAATAATACAACAATCCAGTCATGGTGGAATTGAAGAACTTGAAAAATGATAAGAATTTTGTTTTGATAAGTTTGAATCACCTTGGCGCAACACATATTGCGATCCCCCACCTTACTTTCGGTGGCCTCATATCCTTCCAACCTTTCTCTGGAATGTCTGATCCCATACCCTCACTCTTCAATAGAGCCATTTTAAAATTTCAATGGGTCCCTGGTCATGCTGGTGTACTGGAAACAATGAGCTTGCTGATTCCATTGCTAGCTTGAACCTTCCTGCCCAGTGCCCACTGTAATGGTTTTTTGTTCTCTCTCCCCTGGATCACACCCACACAACCCAATTTAGGTGTCGAAAATGACCCAAACCTGATTTTTCCGAGATAAAATTTAGAGCGAAAGACGTATAGTCAACTTCTTAAGTTACATATTGCATCCTAATTGCTCTTATAGCTTGTAGCTCAGAGCCTGACGTGTTGCAATCAAACACACATGCAATTTGAACTGTTTACTTTTGTTTTCTTTAAAACGGTTAGACGTGGTGGATATTTAAGATGATCATATTGTCGTGCTAGACGTAAATTTGATCCAAATGATCTGAAATTTGAACTGAGGTGTTTCTACACAAAATCACCAAAGGAAAAAAACGGTAGGTGTGATCGGACCAAGTCGAAATTTTTAGGGGGCGCCTGCAACACCCTAAGGTGGAGGCTTCACACTGACAGTAGTATTTGAATTTTTAAACGTCAGACAGGAAAGTTGTAATTAACAATTTTATAGTCTTAGGCATGGCCCGACCGGTAATCAAAACCGAGTCTACCGCTTCTGTAGCATAGCTAAAATTGTAATTACATTTTATTCACCAAGTTGCCTTGACCAGGAGAAAGCAAAGGGTCCTTTCGGTCTTCGAGTCAAGCAGCCAACTGCCCACCTGTCTACTACACACAGTGGAGGCTTCACACTGTACCTTTAATTGCTGAACGTCAAGCAGGAAAGCTGTGAGTACCAGTTTTTATAGTCTATAGTTTGACCCGACCGGGAATCGAACCCAAATCTACGGCTTCAGCAACAGACGCTCTATCCGCTCAACCACCGATCGGCTGTAAACATCTCGATCACTAATCTATTTATCGGAGCTGGATGCCATCAACAGAAGTCCGTCCAATCGGTAATCAGCAAACGAAACATTTCACCTAAAAAGAAAGTTTTTTTTCCAATGGCTTCAAAACACGAGTAAGCGTCCATATACAACGATCTGTCGCCGGCAGCGAGGATAACGAGTTTCCCGATTTCAGCGGATTTTTTTCCTCCTGATACAGGAGCTTCTAAGAAACGACCTCCGCGCATAGTAACAGCCTGCAAAACATCAACGTAAAACTTGACCACTGAACCAAAATCGACAATTATTTTTATGCTCCGATTATTATTTCAATCTCTACTGGCTTACGGAAAACAGTAGAGAAAAGAAAAAATAGAAAAAAGGTGCTGGATGGAGATATGAACATCAGAAGACTGATAAGTTTGAATGTGAGATCGTGATGAACAGTACGAAAACTCAACCGCAACAACTGGATGACAACTGCTTGCGGGGTTGATCCTGCCGCGCTCCAGAAGTAGGAAGATACTCATCGTTAGTCTTTACTCTGATGCGAAACGATGATGACGACCTACCGCTTAAGGTAGGAGGGGGCATAATTTCAAAAGGCGTAATATGTTTTTAATCACATGGTTTTGCTATCTTAAGACTGGCTCTGCTGCTCAACCCTAACTTGAATGCAAGCTTCTGCAAATACGTACATAAAAAAAATAAAACGCAACGCGAACACAACACAATCGCGAGCTTCACCACCACGCCACAAAGACGGCGTTATCTAATATCCATACGTTAAAACGGCGCATTTATTCAAAAAGAAAAAGCGTTAGATCAGGGGTGCCCAGACTTTTTGAAGAGCGAGCCGCATTGGCTTAATTGTAAGGAGAAACCGGCCGCAGTCAACGTCTATCGACGGAGCTTTACGTGAGGACCGAATCATGTCCATTTTGGAAAAAAATTGGATGAACACAAAGAAGTCTTCGCTAGAAATTGATATTACACTTTTTTATATGAACAATTTCATAAGAACACCAGGCTCATTTTTGATCATAATTTAAGAACAATGCCAGGCTCAGCAACAAAAAACGTTAAGAACAACCGAAAAAGAATACATTTCAAATTAAAAAAGGAACTAAATTTTGTACTGATTCAAAACGATGAAATTTGAGTGATTTTCTGGCATTTACAAGCACAATTTGCAACAATTTTGAAACTATAGAGTGCTGTAGCGCTCTGCGCAGGCAACTAAAAGTTTTTTGGGCTCTCGTTCAAATGAAATGCTCGATTTTTTGCTTTCGCAATTTTACGATGCTGCAAAAACAGCAAAAAGCTTTTACTCAAACAGACTGAGCATTGGGAATAAAAGTTTTAAAAACATGGTCGCCATAATTGACATCGATGCTCTCAAAATTTATGAACAAATGAAGCTAAAATTTGGCAAAAATTAAGAACAGCCAGCCTCAACTCAAAATTTACTGGTTCGTATAAAAAAAGTGTATGTTTGTAGGTATTTTAGCTGTAATCTTAATGCAAAAAAAGACAAAGAATAACTAAAGGTCTTCGCCGGTGGTTTACTTTTTCGCAAAATTACCTCAAAATAACTTTAAAATTCCTGAGACCAATCGCACGCCACAAAATCGTTACGCGGGCCGCACTTTGGGCACCATGCGTTAGATGGTAACTATAAGGGTACATTTTGTACAAATGCTTTCGCGAGTTTGTCATTTATTTTGCAAATAATTTCCTTATTAGCCATACCGCTTTAGGCGATGCCATACTCACCCAAACTCTACCGAACAAATGTGAGTGTTACGCAACACGCAAACAGAATGGATTATAAAAGTTTCTCAGCTAATGTTATGCAAATCGGAGCTTAAAAGCACGAAAACTGGTTAGGACGGAGAAAATAATTCTAGAATGGGTACGCAGGCGGCAGCATAAATACAGTATTTGCAGACGTACTCACGATACAATGCGTTTCTAGCACATTGCAAATCGAAGTCATATGGTGCAGCGAGTTAACGAGAGACTCGTAAGCAAGAAATCATGGGTTTGATTCCGCTGAGTGCTAAACTTTTTTGCAAGATTTCGGTTAGGGATTAGAGGTTTTGAGCAGTAGTGGAACGCATTTTTGCGTTTAAGTTCGCAATTTCGAGCGCAGTCAAAAAAAGCCCGACTAGATCATTTAACAATAAGCAGATAGGAAGCAGCAGGTGGCCCATCTCTGCAATACCTCTGATATTTCGACGATTGTCTCTGCATCAACTGTCGACATTTCAATGTACGCTTTACCGGCGGCCATACTCTGCAGCACTCCACTATTTCCAACTACCAACTGCAATACAAAAATAATTGAAGAATTCGTGACTTTTAAAGATGACTATAATTTCTTTTATGATAAGTTCTTCGGAGAATCTCTGCAAGATGTAAAGTTTCTCATTTGGCAATTGTTGGCATCTTTCAGGTCTGAGGTTCAGGTTTTGGGCCGGTCAAATCGGACACAGTGTTGACAACGGCTCGCCACTGCTGCGACATTTCTTCGAAACGAGCTGTGTTAGCCGGGCGCAATGACACGGAGATGGGCCCCGCAAACTCGTTACAAACTTCGGCGTAATATAGCGAGCATAACGAAAGATTTGGTATTTGATATCACGTTGATAGTAAGATTAAATAAACGAACAATCCACCAAAACAAAGAAAATAAAGCGAAACGAATTGCAGCACCGAATAAAGCCGTCATCAGGCAGCACCCAAAGGAAGCCGAGCCCAATATTTACTGTTTTTTGTCAAGCAACTGAGAAACTCTGCATATTTTTTTAAGCAACATTTTGCAAATAGATTTATAAAATGTAAAACTTAGTTTGCATCTGCTTCACTTTTTGTTGATCTTAATTTCACCTCCATCTGCCACAGATAAGTCTGGAACAAAGATAGGGGATGCTGATGGCAGACGATGATCCCTCACGTGACACTGATCAAGGTTGATATCTAAAAACTTACATCTCTGACAGCGTCGGCATCTGATACACACGAGAAGACAATATCGCATTGCTGCACGACATCGGACGGTGTTAAACCTTGTTTAGCTCCAGCTTCTACTAACGACTTACATCTGGAATCAAGTAAAAGTCATGTTAAATAAAAATAGAAAGCAGAAAGTGCAAAAACAAGGCTGATTGTCATCGTAGATACAAATCGTGGGCGTGCAACTACCCAAGCACTGTAGCGTAGCTACTGCAGGTGTTTTCGCGAGGTAAATAGAGCGCAGCGGGATGCCGAACAAATCGGTGGGCAGCCAGTAAAACAAATCGCTAGCGCATTGTCACGGCCTGCTATTGAGAGTGTCATGCCATGAATATTTTCAAAGGAGGCCCATCTGGCACGACTAGCAGAGCCGTTGAGAGAAATTCCGGGCCGGGGACCGAGGTACAGCACAAAGAGGTAATTTCTTCACAGACGAAAAGCTACATTTTTACTCGGAAAACAGAGTAAAGTTCAAATAATGTCTTCGCCAAATTTGGACCTATTTTTCACACAAATCAACCCAAATTTTGGGGCTCCGCTCCTAAACGTTTTTAGGTGCTTGCTTGAGAACGATATTCAAACCGTTCGCCACCAACCAAATTTTGGACCTGCGTACTTTCCCCCACTTCTTATTCCCCATTCAACGGCCCTGACGTCGAGTTGGCTGATAACTTTCTGATCATTTGGGACCGGATTAAAAAGGCAAACAATGATATAATTGGCGGTTAGATGTTCCACACCACAATCACAGTTGGATAGCGCATGAAATCCACCCGGATATAATCAAGTTGAAGCCACCAACTCCTTCCATTGGCGATTTAACGTCTGACAGAAAGACACACAAGCTTTTGATAAACTCGTAATGAGCCTCTAAGCATCTCCAAAAATAAGCAGTTGGGAAAATTCGGTTTGGCCAACTACCTATTTTGGTAATTAATTCGAAGAATTTTTATCAATGAAAGGTCAGCAAGCTAGACTCACTCTTCGTTTGTTACCTGTTTTGGCTTCGATTCCACACTGTGACGTCATGGCCAGACCGAATAAGATTGAGTGCCATTGGCGAACCCATGATCCCTAATCCTAAGAAGCCGATTCTGAAAAATACAAATATACGGGTAATCGATACATGTTTTCGTGACTTTCTTCAAAACAAGATAGAGTTCGTTTCATTTGCAACGTGCTTTTCGTTATTTTTTGAAATGTAGTTTTTCCAAAATAGGGCATGACTGTAAAGCTGTTTTTGAAACATCGATCAAAACAGTCTTAAGAATTTTTTTTTAAACAATTTTATAAAAACTGAAAGTTGGATACTTGATCGAAGGGTTATTACGCGTTCGTTTCTATAACAGGAGGTTAGGGCTTCAATACTCGAGCCGTTCAAATCGAACATATAGCGACCAACGACTCACCATCGCAGCAAGAATCGTCGAAGCTGTGTTGCCGAAGCAATAGCGCAGAGATAGGCCCCGCCACCCGTTACACGCTTCGGCGTAATTAAGCGAGTATCATAAAGTTATGATTTTTTTAACACAATGTACATTGAAAAGCTATTTTACTTTTTGTCTGTCGGGATGATGTCCTTTGTGACAATATTCGTCGTGCTGTCAGCATCGGCAGTTGTGTCTGGGGATAACCGTGGATTTTTAGTCATGGAAGTCTGCTCCCTTTGAAGATTCATCTAAATATAACCACTGTGCATCAGCATCCGTCAGCACTCAATGCGTTTAGCATAGGTGATACAGAATATGTCCCTGTTGCTTTTTTACAATGCAGCCGCTGTATCAAAATTGCATAAAGAAAAAATCATTTTACGAGATTGAAAACCATTTCCGATAACGGTATCAGTATTTTGATGTTTTCATCTCATTTATATGTGGGTTATGCATATTTGAAAGACTTCGTAGGTTTATTTCACTAATACCAGTTATTAACGTCTAAGTTGCAAAACCTACTCACTGAATAAAGTTTCGCGGATGACGCTGTGCTTTGAGTGAGCAAATAATGGGACATATTCTGGTGCTTCAATGTTAACTAAATAACGACAAATTACTTTAAAATCAAGTTGATTTTAACTAATTCCTTGTCTTGATCAAACAAGTATGGACGCTGGTAGGCTCGTTAGCACCACCATTTCGTAATGTAAAGCAGTAACACAGACATTTAACCAATTATTACAGCAGCCAAATGCTTTCGAATATAGGTTGCACCATATACACGGAGTAAGAAATTTTCTTAATAGTGCATTTCTGTTTACGATGCTTTGTTGTTGTTGTATTTCTTTATTTTCTATTTTTGATCACATACAGTACACACAATCAAACTAAATTCAAAATCACTGTCTTTGACAATAAGACGAACCAAATACCAATCCATTATGCTTTTTTTCTTGTGTCTTATGACCCAACACTTGCGAGTGCGCTTTCCCCCCATGTCTTATGGTCCAATTTGCACGCTGCATCAGTAAGCAGGATTAAGTACAGTATTTCCTGGTTGACCACCTGTCTACTATACACGGTATGGGGGGGGGGGGGGGGGGGCAATGCTGAACGTCAAGCAGGAAAGCTGGGAATATCAATGTTTTTGGTTTAGCCCATTCGGTAATCAAACCTCAATCTACGGTTTCAGTAGCAGTAATTTTATGCACTTGACCACTGATCGGTTAAAGGTCATTGAGAATGAAACTTAACGTTTTTTTTTCAGGGTTATCATCTCAGCGAGCTATAGGACTAAACTCGAAGCAATTGCAGCGACTAAATGGAATAATGAGCGTGGGCCTGTGTGGTTTGACATTGCTATATGCTAAATAAAAAATCGTCGATTTTTACCTCTTCTCTTGATGGCAGCGACTTCTTGACTAATTTTTTTCTTTTCTTAGGTGGTGGTGAAATCATAGACTAAATAGAACAAAATACAAAAGATCTTCGTAGTCAAGGTTATCATTCTTGGTTTGAACCAGTGTTGAAAAAATTAATTTTTTTTGGAACTTAATCAAAAAATTAATTCCAAAAATATTTAAATTACGAACGTTTCGGTTTATATCTTAATCCATCTGCAATCTTATTCAACTGATTCTATGTAATTCTCTTGGTGGTTGCTAAACCGAAGACCTGCATCAGTCACTTTGCAATCTACGGTTGAGATTGCCAAACATGCAAAAGTTTTAATATTTTGTAAGTTTGTCTAGTCTCTTGACAAAAAAAAGTTGATCTCTCTCAATGATTTAATCCGAATGCTTTTAACTTAAATTTTGCGAGAAATATTTGGAAATTATTAAGTTCAATCATTCAATTAGTCTCAAAAAGACAAATTTGAAGACTTGAGTTCGTTATTCTGGAAGAATTTCGATTAGCATAGCTCCAAACAGTAAATGAAGTGGCCTATAAATCAAACGGATAATACCTACGCAAGAAATCAGAAAGCATTGTAGAAAATTGCTCCTTATGTTAATACCTTTCTTTTAAACTATATTCTGGTGAAAAAAATGGCTGGAAATTAAGCAAAAAACTAACCAACAATTGGAGATTTGAGGACTTTATCTACATGAAAATGTAGCATTTTCAAACAAAAAAAAACAACTGGATGGAATAATGATAATCTAAATCATATCAGTAAAAGAGCAAAACGCCATTGCACATCTTGTTCAAAAGCAGATTTATCCTGTACACAATCAACAGTTACTTGAGTATTAGTTAAACCTTTCAATAAAATCTGCTACCAAATTTAGGTTATATCTTTTAAAGTGCTTCATAAATCCATATTTAATGAGCAAATGAGATTTCTTACATCATCAGGACTGGTACGACCGTTCTTAGCTTTCACAGCTAGTGGTTCGTTGTCGTCTTCACTTCCTTCTGATTCTTCTTCTTCTTCATTGTCACTCTCTTCTGGTTTCCCTGAACAAAATAATCAAAATTACATCTTTTTTGGCGAGAGTTAGATTCGAATAGCAAAGTCACTTTGCTGCTTCTTAACCAAGGCAACAACTTAATTACAACAATCTCAATCTCAAAATTACATCTTTTTTGGCGAGAGTTAGATTCGAATAGCAAAGTCACTTTGTTGCTTCTTAACCAAGGCAACAACTTGCTTACAACAATCTCAATCTTAAAACATTATACTTTTAATCGCAAAAAGAGAGTTTAAAACGCAATACAGTTCTAGTGAGTTTGTACGCATTGAAGGACAAGTATTAAATTATATTCACGCGGTCACCACAAAGCGCTTTTTCATACCGTATCTATAACAATCCGCACAAAATGAAGAGCTGAGAAATGCTGGCCTTTGCAGGGCAAAATACTGCTGTTCGATGTAAAAATAGTGATGTTATTGTGATTAATGAACAATATTACGATGCAAGAATTAAAACGTCTTCATTGGCTCCACTACACGTTTTCAATGTGTAAATATTCGCGCTTAAATGCATTCCACGTGAACCAGAATGATACAAAAGCAAATTTTTTCTATCAACTATAACGAGACGCTCTTCTTTCTTTGCTGTTCTATCTTCTGTGCGGATTGATGGGGAAGAAGTTCAAGAATGAGTTGTCTAATGTAATAGTTTTCCATCAATGTGACCGTTACAATGGGATAGGCGAAAGCATGCAGGGCGAAGAAAATTTTTAAATCAATGATACCTTGTTGGAATCGTTCAACAGCCTTTTCAATGCTTTTAACTGCATTTAAGAACATCGATCTTTTGCTGCCTTGTGCATATTTCTCAATATTTTCTCCATACAAATGGATAAGGTCGGCTTTGGTCCAAGCACTAAAAATCAAATAAAGACTGATGCAAACGACTACTTTTGAGCACCACACAAATGATTAGTGTATTTGAATAAAAAAGGTCCTATTTTCAATCTGTTTGGTGTCAAAGCACAATATTTTTAAGCAGATTAATGGCAAATGCTGATTTCAGCAAGTGTGTGAAAAGAGACAAACTTACTATTGACAATAAATTGGTTGAGACAGACTAACGCAAGCACTATGAAAGGGGGATTGCACAAAACAAATTGCAGTGCTTCTGCTCTAATTTAAAAACTTCAACCAAAACAAAAGAAAAAATAATTATGCACAGCAAAACTAAGTGTAATTCAATATAGCAGAGTAAGGTGCAATTTGTAATTGCGATAAAAATATGAGAACCAAAAAGACATCAGTTTAATATCAAGATTTTAAACATTAGCATCTAGGTGTCATAGCTGATTTAAACAGACTAGCATTTATTTGTAAATTAACCAGTTGTATCAGTATCACTTTATAGACTAATTTTTTGACAAAACAGAATATTGTAAATACAATTATCTTTCAAGATTAAATGTTAAAAAGGAAAATAGAATACATTATACCAGGGCTGCTTACTTGACTGGTAAAACTTAGAATCAACTGATATCGTCACATTCTGGATCTGATGCTCACTATAACAGCATCAACCTGCAAGTTGTTGACGTACGATCTACTGGCTACATACAGGTCAAAATATAATACATATTGTATAATTAATACTGA
Organism: Trididemnum nubilum; assembly: GCA_963965965.1. Classification (NCBI taxonomy): domain Eukaryota; kingdom Metazoa; phylum Chordata; class Ascidiacea; order Aplousobranchia; family Didemnidae; genus Trididemnum; species Trididemnum nubilum. The sequence goes on from OZ014490.1 coordinate 5,259,934, forward strand.
TACTCACTAATCTCCAGTTCCATAGAATTTGATGAAGAAATACTCTGCTTTTTTGCTAGGCTTCTTAATGTTTTCATCCGGTTCTACTACCTAAAAATATGTCTTTTTGACAAGCTAATTTTTTGCACCCAAGTTAATAATTTATGTTTTTACATTTAAGTTAATAATAGTTCTATTCAACCATGAATTTAAATAAGAAACATGTACAAAAATTCTAACTGGAAGCTTTATAACCGACAAGTTTGACGTCCTTCGTGAGGAGTCGACCACGAAGGATGTCAAACTTGTCAGTTATGATTTCCGTGGTCACACAAGGGGAACCCTTGTAGTAGGGATAGCCTATGGCTGTTTTTACTACAAGGGTTCAGCGATTTTTTCACTTGTTTTTTTAAGTACCACAAGTGAAAAATCGTTTATTCCCTAGAAAGCCTCTGCCGCTGTGCAAGCCCTTAAGGTTTGTCCAGTTCGGCCAAGAGTCTTGTCCAAAGGTTAGTCCAGTTCGGCCAAGAGTCTTGTCCAGCTGGGGAATACCTTCACTCAGAGCAGCTGTGGATGCTTGAAAAAGTGTCTGCAGCTCTCAATACTACTCCCACTACCATCCCACAAACTCCACACATTTCCAAAAATCCACAAAAAAAAAAAAAAGCTGGGGAATAACTTTGGTAGAGAAGCTGAGGGCTGCCGATGAGAGCTAAAAGCTTGAAACAGCGCTGTCCAGCTCTGTGCATCTTATGAAAGCTTTATATTGTAATAATCAGTGGTCAAGTGGTTAAAGCGTCTGTTACTGAAACAGTAGACTCAGTTTCAATTCTCGATAGGGTCGATTCTATTCAGCAATTAAAGGGACAGAGCGAAGCCTCCATCGTGTGTGGTAGACAGGTAGCAGCTTGACTCGAAGACCAAAAGGTCCCTTTGCTCTCTCCTGGCCAAGACAACTTGGTGAATAAAATGTAATTACAATTACATCATACAAATCACAATGGAGTGGTAAAAGCATTGGCAAGCTAAATAACTACCGCATAAAAAATACATCTTATCACAAAATATCTTGAACAAAAATTAAGCCAACTAATAACAAAACATGATACTGTCACAATCTTTTGAACTTGAACAAAACTCAAAAGAGAAACTTTCATCATACAATATCATTCATAGGCTACGATGACTCTGCTTGGGCCGAAAAAAAAAAGTGATTTTTTCTACAGTAAACAACGGAAAAATCAAAAATGAGTCAGCAAGTGCCCAAAAAATTTAATGAATTGCTAATACAAATCAGCTTAATGGTTAAGGAGTGACTTTTTCAATGAAACTCTTTGAAGTTAAAAAACATAAAACAAAAATGAATGCATTGCATTTACATATTTTTTCATTTACTTTAAGGGTAAAGATTAAGGTTTGAGGTTATTTTAGAGTAAAAATTTAAGTGTGAAATAGATTTGGGTCAGAATTAATACAAAACTAGGTAGAAATTTCAACCAAAAAAGCCTCTTCCTAATGGTTATGTAGCTTTCATGGATTATGAAAAAGTAAATATTAGTCAAAGCAAATGAGGTAATCTCAAGTATAATCTTACTTTGCCTGGCCAGTACGGATAACCAGTCATCTTCGCCCTGCAAAATAACAATCTTGCTATTTAAATATGACAATCATATTTGATATGCTTGTGTTGCAGTAGTACTAATAGAACTGGAAAAGATATAACCATAATTAACAAAATCAATGACAGACCATATTTAAAATTAAAAAAACTAAAACCTCTACAGCCTGTTTCATCTGTGATTGATTTTGTTAATATAACTCTTACATCAAGTACTTTCAGGAAGCACCAACCTACCCAATACTGATTATCATGATTTAATAAATTGGTAACTTCAAAATTAGACTTTCACTAAATTACCACAGCTGTATGTAGAGGCAGGCGTTGACGATATCAGCACCAAAGTAACACTATCTGACTTATCCCTGCACACATGATGCATTTACTTCAAACAATTTAAATTTTCAAGTTATATACTGTAGCGAATTTCGATCTTCAAATATGCTAATACAGGTATCTTAATGAGAAACTAATAACAAAATAGATATTGGCAAATTTTTTCAACTTCTAATTCTTTGAAGTAATGCTAGTTAGTGGTTAGGTCAGACTTAGTGCAAAATTGCTGCAATAATTAACATGGCTACAAGGATAATAGACAATAGGGTGAAGTGAAAAATAAAAATCTTTGAATTTAAAAAAGTGGTCTTGATATATGGTCCCAAATACCAAATAAAATACTTCTATTGCAATTTTGAGTTCTTGCGCTCTCTAGTGGTCGTGCAATTTGACTGCACAAGCTCAAAATAGCCAATTTTGCCATATCTCACTAACCACATGTGCTAGAAAGCTAGTTTTTAGCTTAAAAGTTGCAGAAATAGCACATTTATTTCTCCATTCAAAATAACTTTGCTTTAAAAACGTACAGAAAAAAAGTTACGACCAAATTATTGATTACAGATTTACTGATTATTGATAAGTTTTTAGTCCTCAACTTTAAACGCATTGCAATTCATGTTGGCATTAAAAATAAGCCAGATAAGGTTTAATTTTATGCATATTTACACTTTTAGTGTGCCATGCTGCCTTATCAGCTTCAAATAGTTTCTTTAATTGCAATTAGCCTTACTCAAGTGGGTAATGTGTAACATAGTATAGAAACAAATGTTAAAAGTTTTACCCTATTGCATTATCATTTCATTAATGCTGAACTTGGGGAATTATGTCTAGTCAATTCAAAAAAGTTTAGATTGTACAGTATCATTGAAAAAGCACTGAAGAATGCAAAAGCACAAAATTAGAAAAAAAAAAAGAATTACAAAAGCAATTTCTAATTAGAAAAGCTATAGTTCTAAATGGAAGAAACTTTGGCAATACATTTAGCGAACAATTTGATATTATTGTTTATTGTATTGTAGATGCAGTATATATTGTACTTGCTGGCATAAGTTTAGTTATTTCTGAAACAGCATGCTAACTAGAAAAAGATCCAAGTCTAATGTTCTTTGTAAAAAGTTGTATGGTGCGTAAATTTTCAAAGTTCTGGTAATTTCCCTCCAGGATTGCTGCCAACCAAGAGACAAGTGATTGAGCTCAACTTTAATCACTTCAAAAAGTTGAATACAGCTCGAATTATTGCAAAAGAACTGATGCAATGTTTATTCTATTCTTGAGCTGAGTATTGCACACAGAATCGATCAACCAATGCTAAACTTCAGTGGTTTAACTAGATATTCGAAAAAATTTATAACATCAGATTGATACAAAGAGCTTGAAACTAATTTCTTGCTAGATGCTGATAAACTTTTTGATGTTGCTTTGCTATGATGACCAACAAAGAAAGCAATGTGAAATTCAGTATGGTTTGAGAATAACATCTGACGATCATGCTTTTTTTTGAAGATCAAAAACCAGAATGCAAGGGTAAATGTTTGGCAGCAATCCTGGAGGGAAATTATCGGAACTTTGAAAATTTATCCACCAGACAACTTTTTGCAAAGAACATTAGACTTGGATCTTTTTCTAGTTAGCATGCTGTTTCAAAAATAACTAAACTTATGCCAGCAAGTACAATATATACTGCATCTACAATACAAAAATCAATAATTTCAAATTGTTCGCTAAATGTATTGCCAAAGTTTCTTGCATTTAGAACTATAGCTTTTCTAATAACAAATCGCTTTTGTAATTCTTATTTTTCAAACTTTGTACTTTTGCATTCTTCAGTGCTTTTTCAATGGAACTGTACAATCTAAACTTTTTTGAATTGACTAGATATAATTCCCCAAGTTCAGCATAAATAAAATGATGATGCAAGAGCCAACTAATAGTGGATGATGCAATAGCATAAAACTTTTAACATTTGTTTCTATACTATGTTACACATTGCCCACTTGAGTAAGGCTAATTGCAATTAAAGAAACTATTTGAAGCTGATAAGGCAGCATGGCACACTAAAAGTGTAAATATGCATAAAATTAAACCTTATCTGGCTTATTTTTAATGCCAACATGAATTGTAATGCGTTTAAAGTTGAGGACTAAAAACTTATCAATAATCAGTAAATCTGTAATCAATAATTTGGCCGTAACTTTTTTTCTGTACGTTTTTAAAGCAAAGTTATTTTGAATGGAGAAATAAATGTGCTATTTCTGCAACTTTTAAGCTAAAAACTAGCTTTCTAGCACATGTGGTTAGTGAGATATGGCAAAATTGGCTATTTTGAGCTCGTGCAGTCAAATTGCACGACCACTAGAGAGTACAAGAACTCGAAATTGCAATAGAAGTATTTTATATGGTATTTGGGGCCATATATCAAGACCACTTTTTTAAATTCAAAGATTTTTATTTTTCACTCCACCCTAATAGACAAGCATGTCTACAAAGTTAAAGCAAACCTGGTTTTCATTGATAAAATGATCTCAATTAAAGCTGTGAAACGACAGCACATGTACTATGCATATATAAATAGATTAAGAGTTTATTGGCCAACAATAGCACATGAAAACAATAATGAACAAAAACAATATCAATGGTCACTGGACAGAGCATCTGCAACTCAAACATTAGACCTGGGTTTGTTCCTGGTCGGGTCAAACCATAGACTATAAAATTGGCATTAACAGCTTATCTGCTTGACATTCAGAATTAAAAGGGACAGTGAGAAGTTTCCACCGTGTAGTAGACAGGTAGCAGCTTGACTAGAAGACCAAAACGGTCCCTTTGCTATCTCCTGGCCAAGATAGCTCTGCAAATAAACTGTAATTACAATCACAATAATATGCAATCAATCTACGACATACATTTTATGTGCGCAATGGCAACACAAAAATAACAATTACCTATGAACATCATAGAGAAAACTGCAGGTAGTGAACTACCAGTTGAAAACTGATAATGTTTCACATTTTATCAGTTTACTACAGTACAAGTAGGACTACCGGTAGCAATAGTTTATAGAGAAGAAAAAACTAAAGATTGTGACGCAATCCCCATGATGTGAATGTGATGGTTAGATGCATGGAATAGGATGCCATGAAAGAGCAAACAGAAGGCAAATTTTATGATGGAAGATTGAAACTACTAAGGATGGAGTGGAATGGAAGATTTTCATGATGGGATTAAAGAATGACTTCTATCATAATTGCATACACAGCAGCCCTAAGAGCTAAGTTCCACGATAGTTGTTTTTATTATAGAAAGCAAGATTGTTCGTGACTTTCTTTATGTTATGATTAAAAAGCTGTTGCAATGACTCAACACACTAACCAAAATTGCCAACACTGCATGTAATTATAACATAAAAAAACACTGTATTTTTGCATAATATTGTGAAGATGAATGTCTGGAAGAAAGTGCATTGATCATCTCGTGTAAGCGTGGAGAGGAAGAAAGCAAGACATTATGACAATACTCACTACGGGTAACAGATTTAGAAGCCATAAAAAGTTGCAAAGTTTAGCTTTTAGATTAAACTTTCCTTATTAGCATTTCAGTTATGATAGATACCAGAATCTTATCTTAAAATGGAAAGAAAAATAACAAAAAGTAATGCAAGTTGCTAGGTGTAAGGTGAGCAAATATATCAGCAGAGTGTAAATAAGCTTGTTAATTACAAATAAGGACCTACTAGTAAACTACTGTATCGTAAAATCGCAATAACATGTTAAGGTATGTTTTCTTAGCTGGTATTTGTGTGTAAATATCATAAACAAATAAATGGAAGAAAAGTGTTAAAATAAAAGATGGAAAAAATGCCTTTTATTCTATTCCATCCCATTCCCTGGTCAGATAGTTAATACAATGAATTGAAAGTTACCATGTGGTTGATGTATGTGACGCGGTTAAGTACTCTCTTAATCTTTATTCTAAATTGAAACAATTTAAGCATATCACCATGCTTATGGTAGGCTAATAACTTACCGTACTGTATCGGTACAATTTCAAATTTTAACAAAACTTGATACCTACAAACTTACCAAACAAAATCTCCCACTTTGAAAGACATGGTCTGCGACTAATGAACAAATTCTCTTTTAAAAGCTTCTGGAAACAATGCACGGTAACCTTTTACAGAAATCAATAACTTTAAAACAAATCTTACGTTACAGCTTAGCTACGTACAGTAGCCTATCCTACCAGTATTTAATATGCCAATAGGGCTGAACTACAATCAAGATAAAATAAACAGTAACCTGGTAATATCATATCAAGTACCAGTATGCAGAAATGCGTCATTTACAGGTAGAGTAGCAGAATAGGCCTATACAATTTAAAACTTTAAGCTGGCAATAGTACAGATTAAATCAGCTAAACACACATAGGCCTATATAAATACAGACAAATAAGTTAGTCGGTGCCGGTAGGCAGGTCTAGCCAGACCAAGCTACTAACGTACCACTACTAACCTAACTACAGTACAGTAGGCAACTGTACAAATGAAATTATGAGTTTCTTTTCTTGCATTTCAAAAACTGTAAAAGTAACCAAGCCTAACTGCCTAAATAATTCCAAGTTTAGAATACTGTAGTGCACATCTGACAACGGCATGCAGGCTGCAGCTAAAAACAGGCCTAGCTCAATAGCTTTTATCTCAATACTTTACAGTCTAACAATAACGCAGAACAATGAGAGTGGCACTGCACAAAAGCCTACAGTAACCTAAAACTGTGACATACCGATTACCGGTTTGCCTAGTAGACCAAGAAGTTCTTCACTGGGTCTATTTTTAAAGTTACCGATCTAGCCTAGTGTTTAGTTTTTAACTCCAATGCCTACAAAAACAAAAAAATGGCTGTCTGACCACGGTCTGACAAAGAAGTTGCCCACAATCTCCCAACTTCATTCCAACAATGCAAAAATAAAACTCGCGCTTTATTTTGTTATTGCTCCTTCTTGCTACCTAGCGACTTTTTTTAAGATAAATTTAACACGCAAAGACAGTAAAGAGTTAAAAGATTTTCATCATATCATTTACAATGATTATATCATGGACTGTTTGCAGACTAGAAATCAACAGTTTGGTGTTTTTTTCTTCACGGTTTGTTTGTTCTAAAATACGCCAATTCATCCAATCAGCGTGACGTTTTTCTTCGCAGTTCATTCGTTCTATGAATAAGTCCAATCAAATCAATCAAATATGAGAGACCGCAAAAATCTTCGTAACGAGAGCAAACTTTTTTTCGTCAATGCTTTTCTCTTTTTCTCTGCGTGTCTGTTTTCAGTCTACTAAATATCATGGTGACGATCGGTGAGGGGCATCAGGGTATTCTTTGAATACCCAAACAAAATCATCTCATCTGTATTTATTCAAAGTAATACATCTTTTAAATAGTATTTTATAATTTGGTTATTTTTGCTTTCATGGCTAGTTGGCCACAAGCATAGCGTATTCTGCGCAGCAATTGGCGAAACCTAGTGGCAGGCAGTCAATTATTTGAGTTTTCGGCACTGTAGCGCTAAACGTTGGTATGCAGTCACTGTAGCTTGACTGCTCTGGAAGGTATCAAAGCGAAGTTATGAAAACCCAAAATGGCGTAGCAAAGTGAAACCGTGTAACGCCCCGTCTCTGTATTAACCAATCGAATTTGGTCGAGTGAAGAAACGTCACGATTGACGTCATCCTGGGTTTTCAAATAGCGAGCGTGATTACCTTGCCTTCTGCTGCCTGCATTTGTGGTTGCGCAATCGACTGTTACAGACCTGTCAATTAAATTAACTACCCTGAAACATCATAAAACTTTCTCCGTATCAAACAATTGACAGTAAAAGACTTGCAAGGTTTTTCAGCAAAAATAACTTACTATGAGGAAAACTTAAAATTTGTCAAAGTAAATTACAACAGCAATATAACACAACAAATGCTGTGCATAGTTTATCGGGATTTTCTTTCACTCAAAAAACTTTTGAAGAAAAAAAAGCAGTCCTTGCTGCTGGTAAACCCAAATCCGTTGAAAGATCGCTTTCTTCCTTAAAGGGAGGGTGCAGCCTAGCCAAGTATGACATCAAAAAATTGCATTTAATTTTCTGATCACAAAGCAAAAAGAATTTTTTTTGAAGATTGTCTAGTTTCTGAAAAAATCAAAAAAATCCGTTTCAACTCCGAACATTTGGATTGGCTAACAATTTGATGATGTACTAGTTGGTTAGCAAAAAAGCCGCGAAAGCTTGTTCACAATGGTAAACAATAAGGATAAGCGAGGTAGGAGTAAGAAATCACGCAAAATTAACAAAGAGAGATACGTAGCTTTAAAAGCGGCCATTGTTTTGAAACGATTGCTTAACACATTTTTTAGCTTATAGGTGTGTCCACTGTTTCTTCTATATGGTAGTTAGACCACGGTTATACATTGGTATACCGACACCTGGTATTGTAGAGGTTCGGCGCCCTCTACAAACAAATTGCCCAAGGTTTGCGCTTCTTTCACTTAAAATTGGTGATGAAATTCTATTTTGGAAACCTATTCGATGTTTGTTTGCTTCGAAACCTTTTGCAGCATTCGCTGCAATAATCGTGCAGCATTTTTTTTGATACGAATAGCTAAAAAAACACCGTAGGTGGTAGTAATAAGTCTATTACAATGATGAATTGAAGTGTTGTTTCGTTTCAAAAATTTGGAATTTACTGAAGAGAGAATGAACTCAAGTAACTCCTAGTGCTATCGTTTCGCTTCAATTAATCTTCATATTTAGCTCGTGCTACAGCCTGATCTTTTTAATCGTCAGATATTCTTAAATGTTCTTCAGTCTAAAGTGTCCAAGATGCGGAGAGTTTCGACATTTTTCTTGAGATGCTTGCTGTAAGTTTATTACGCCCCCCCCCCCCCCCCCCCCCCGCCAATAAAGCTATACGAAACAGTAAATATTGTGGTTGAACGACCTTGAGATCATAAACGGTTAACCGTGAGACGAATCGCCACAGTATACCGGACACATATAAGCTAAAGAATGTATATTAAGCAATCATTAAAAAACAATGGCTGCTTTTAAAGCTATCTCTTAAAGCTATCCGGTTTTAAAGCTATCTTTAGCTTATATGTGTCCGGTATACCAGGTGTCGGTATACCAATGTATAACCGTGGTCTAACTACCGTATGGAAGAAACAGTGGACACACCTATATGCTAAAAAATGTGTTAAGCAATCGTTTCAAAACAATGGCCGCTTTTAAAGCTACGTATCTCTCTTTGTTAATTTTGCGTGATTTCTTACTCCTACCTCGCTTATCCTTATTGTTTACCATTGTGAACAAGCTTTCGCAGCTTTTTTGCTAACCAACAAGTACGTCATCAAATTGTTAGCCAATCCAAATGTTCGGAGTTGAAACGGATTTTTTTGATTTTTTCAGAAACTAGACAATCTTCGAAAAAAATTCTTTTTGCTTTGTGATCAGAAAATTAAATGCAATTTTTTGATGTCATACTTGGCTAGGCTGCACCCTCCCTTTAAAACCTATCAAATCATTTTCTCAAATAAAATGGAACAAGACAGACTTTCAGATTTAGGCCTTATATCCATCGAGTCACAATTACTGACAGAAGTCATGGAAACCAAACAATTTTTTCAGGATTCAGTCATAACAGAATTTGCTTCAGCGGAAAAGCGAATGGAATTTACTTTTAAATAACTTTCTTGCATCTGCAGTAATTCTGAAACTTTGCCGATTTTAGTGCTCAGCCCTTTGTAGTAAAAAGTTTTGTTTGAATTGCTAATCAAACGGCCAAAGCTGTTTCAGCTTGTATTATTTCTTTGCTTTTTGTAGGCAACTGATCATTGGATGAGGTAAAGGCGTGTTAAAAGTTTTAATCAATTGCTTGAATTGAGTGTAGAAGTTATAGTTTATCTTTTTCATTTTTCTACACCTCCACTCATGGGCGTAGGGGCTCAAAATGATTTGAGGGGGCACCAAAGTTTTGCCCGAAAAATGACTTAAAAATTGCCTGACAAATCAATCGTTTTTTCTGACAAATCAAAAAAAAAGATCTTCACTCAAATGACCAAATAAAGGTGATCTCCAAAAAAAAAAAAAAAAAAAAAAAAAGGAAGATCTTCACTCAAATTTTTCTGTCCAAGTAAAGGTGATCTCCAAATAAAAAAAAAAAGGTCTTCACTTGTATTGAGATGGCTTTTCTGTCCAGCGCTCGGAATATTTTAGTGGGCAAACTTGCCCGAACGACATAAACTTGCCCAAAATTTTGACGCAAACTAGCCCAAAACATATGAAATTGCCCAAAATTTTGCCCGAAATTTTGACACCTTACACCAACCGGGGGGGGCCAGTCCCCCCCTCCCGGCTCCCCCACCTCCTACACCTATGCCTCCACTATACTCATTTCACTCAACAGCTGAAGCGAGACGAGAAAAATTAACTTCAGCTACGCTACCCTCAATTCGAGCCAAAACTTTTTACTCCCAAACATGTTTTTGCTACGGCCCGCCCCAGGTGTCACCATTTGGGTTGACACCAAATTATGAAGTGAAAGTATATCTCCACTGACTTGAGGTGAAGATCTTTTTTCCGTCCTCATTTGAACTGAAAACCAACCAATTTAACGGCGAAGACCTTTTTTTTTGTTTTGGAATTTACATATTTCTGGGCGAAAACCCACTACTTTGACGGCAATGATCTTTTTTTTGGTCTTCACCTATTTTTGGACCGAAAAGGGGTGACACCACGAAATTCTGCCCCGGGTGCCACCATTCCTAGCAACGCCACTGGGGTCACGTTGCTGCATTCTTGAATAAAGCGATTTTTGACGATTATCTCATCATGGTAGCTTTGAACAAGCAACAAATGCAGTGATTAAGAATTTAAAGAAACATACAGGAACATTTTAGCACTGGAAACCCCTAAGCCACTCCTAAGCAGATGCGGGATTCCTCCAAACCCGAAATAGTTAACGCAATGAAACATTGAAAACTGTGTGGATTGTCCAACAGTTAACGTCTGATGCTTTCCGATGACAGAAGGACAAATATGCACTGCAACCACAATTCAATTCAATTCAATTTATTTGTTCACTTGAGTTCAATTTCCAGAAACTTAACAACCAATAAAAAATAATAATAAATATCCACACGCACAAATAGAATGAACATTAATGCCAATCAAGGAAAATAAATGTGGGCTAATTTACTATAACACTTAACAAGAAGTAATTATTGACGAATGCGTGGAAATTAATAAACTATTCCAAAAATAAGAGTACTGTACATTAAGTTACTTACTATCAAGCAAACAGGACAGCGAAAGACCTTTTTCGGGTCATCGAGTCAAGCTGCCCATACAATTAATTAATTATTGTAATTGTTTTTGTTTTTTGAGGGGGTAATTTTTCACCATTTTTAAAACAAAGAAAAACAAAAAACAAAAAAAAAAACAACAACAAAAAGAAAAAAAAACAAAAAAACCCCTAAGTATTCAACCAAAAGGATAGCAGTTAGCATAAGAAATGAGCACACTTGGGCTTACCTCGAGTTTATCAAGACTGTAAGTACTTAAGTAATTACTTAGCATGGACAATTTTATTTGTTTGCTAAATGAGTATTTTGGTAATTGTTTGAAAGTTGGTGAAATTTTATTCCATATTTTTACTCCAATGTACGAGCAAGATCGTTGCCCGTTTCGAGTTTTAGCTCGTTCCAAATAAAAATTGTTTGCAGCAATTGATCTCGTTTTGTAATCATGATGTTTACTAGCATATTTAAAATAATTGTCGAAATTTTCAGGTAACATGGAGTGATAATAAGAGTACATAAATTTAGCAATTTCTAGTTCAAAAATGTCTTTCACTTTCAATATTTTCATGGATTTAAACAAAGTACACATTTTTGCTTTATCTTTTACAAATTTGAAGTTCATAATACGGATGATGTTGTTTTGCAGCACTTGAATCTTTGCCAAAGAAGTTTGACAAGCACTGCCCCATGAAATAATTCCATACTTTAGATACGGATAAGCAAAACTGTAATATAACTTGATTAGTGTTTGCTTGTTAACATAATGTCTGATTATAGATAGAATTCTGGCTGCATATGACAATTTTTTGATTACATAGTCAATGTGTGCTTTCCAATTTAAATGTTTATCTATCATGACACCCAAATATTTTATGGATTCCACAGATGGAATTATATGTTTGCCTATTTTTATGGTAAAGTTTTTCCAGGAACTTGAGTGACATTTTGGTGCACAAACAAAGTATGTTGTTTTGGTGTAATTTAGAGAAAGTCTATTATATTTCATCCATTCATCAATAGAAGTAAGTTCTTGATTTACTTGCTGCTGAAGATGAGCTGTATTTTTATTTTTTAGTGTTAGAACTGTGTCATCAGCAAACATGTTAACTTGAAAGTTTGTATGAAGTGGCAGATCATTTATGTACAAAGAAAACAGTAGAGGTCCCAGGGTAGAGCCTTGTGGTACCCCACACACTATTGTACTAGCTTTTGATGGAATATTGTTGCAAACAGTGAACTGTTGACGATTAGTTAAATAACTGGAGAGAAGATTATGCATATTTCCTCGAATACCATATAAATAAAGTTTATCAAGAAGTAATTTGTGATTTACAGTGTCAAAGGCTTTTGACAAATCCAAAAACAAACAGCATGAATTGTAACCATCATCTCGGTTTTTTATAAGTTGGTTATATAGGTCTGTTACTGCCATTTCAGTAGAGTAACCACAACGAAAACCAAACTGCTGTTTAGTAATTACCTTATTTTTTGAAAAAAATAACTCAAGTCTTGAATATAGCAACTTTTCAAAAATTTTTGAAATAGGTGACAAAAGAGAGATAGGTCTATAGTTACTGGCTCTATCTTTTTGTTTGGCTTTGTAGATTGGGACTATCTTTGCATTTTTTAGAGAATTAGGAAAAATTCCTGTTTCATGGCATTTATTAAATGCATCCCTCAGATAAGTGGATATTATAGGCGCTAATATTTTTAACAATTTGATTGGTACATTCTCAGGCCCAGCTGCTTTTAAAGGATTAAGTTGTAAAATTTGTGAATATACTTCATTTTCTGAAATTGGATCATACATAAAGGAGTTAGGCAAACTTGGAAAAGTAAAATGTTTGGTGGTGGCAGGTATTTTTGCATCCATATTAGGTCCTACTTTTGTAAAATACTCATTTAGCAAGTCAGGTATTATGCTTTTGTCAGTAATTTTACCCTTTTGTTCATCAATTATCAAAGGAATGCTGTTACTTTCTAATCTTTTGTAGCATAGTATTTTATTTATGATTTTCCATTGCATAGATATATTATTTTTGTGCTTTTGTAACTCATTTTGATAATAATTTCTCTTTGCAGTGTCTTTCAGTTTGGTTACTTTTTTTAAGTAAGTTTTATATTTTGAAATCAAATGAGGTCTATGTTGTTTATAGCATTGCTCAAACAATTTGTTTTTTTTTGAAATACATTCAAGCAACTCTTTGGTCAACCAAGGCTTAGCTTTGATTTTCATCTTCTTTCTAGACAATTTTGTTAATGGCGCATGCAAGTTAGTCGCTTCTGTTATAGCAGTTAAAATATGATGAATTTCTGTATTTGGATCATCATTCAGACTATGTGATAAATGTTGCAGCCTATTGTTTACGTCTTCAGAGAAGGCTTCAACATTAAATTTTTTCATATCTCTTATCATTATTCCTGGAGTGAAGCTTCTACGAATGTTACTTTTCAAAATGCAGAATGTAGGCAAGTGATCTGATACATCACTAATAAGAATCCCACTAATTGAAATTTTTTGGAGCGAGTTGCTATAGATATGGTCAAGAGTAGTGGCTGAAGCTGAAGTTATCCTAGTTGGTTTGTTAATTAGAGAGAAGCACCCAGATGAATATATTTCATTTATATATTGTTGTATCTTATTGTCAATATCTTGCTTTGATAAATCCACGTTATAGTCACCCATAAGAACAAAGGTATTGTTTGACTTACTGAATTTTTGCATAATTTTACATAACTCTTCCTTAAAGGATACATAGGAGGTATTTGGGTGTCTATAAATAACACCAACAATCAAAGCCTTGGTTGCTGTTTTTTTATTCAATTTTGGGTGGTTAAGAATTTCAATGAATAAACTTTCACAATTAGGGCAATTGATAGTTTCTGATTTGACAGAGTATTGTAAATCTTTTCTTATGTATATTCCTACACCTCCAGCATGGGACAGTGAGTCAACGTGTTCGAATAGATAGTTTTCTATATTAACTGATTTAGCATTGGCATTATTGAGCTTAGTTTCAGTAATAGTTATTATTGCAGGTAGGCAATCATCCGACAACTGTCCTAAAAAAGTATCTATTTTGTGTTTATTTTTTGGCAAGGATCTCATGTTAAAATGCACAAAAGCTAGTTGATTGAAGAACTTAGGATTTTTAACAATATTGGAATATTGAGAAACACTGAAGTAGTTACAGTCTTCAACTTGTCCACCAAAATCAGTATTTTCATTATCAAAATCAAGGTGAGCTCTATCCATCAAACCCAAAACAAAAAAACAAAAAAGAATACCAAACAAACAAACAACAAAAGCTTTAAAAAATCTTGCACTTGACCTTCACCGTAACAAGTGAAGCAGAAAACGACAACAAACTAGAACAATTAAGTCTATGCTCACTTACTCCAGACTTAATGGCAAACCGAACATTAGGCCATCGAATCAAAAAATAGTTTAGTTGAAGTGATGACATGATGGTAGTTTATCGAAAATGGTTATAAAATAACGACTTTGTGTGGTATTGCATGCTACAAATTATAACAAGCATTTTATGCAACTTAATTTATGCACAAAAGTGCTAGAGATATTGCTTACTCGACATGTTTAGCATTTTGTTGGCTATATAAGAATGTGTAGGCTATCACTTAAAAGAAAAGAGTACCGCTAAAACTAATTTAGTCAACAAAGTAGCTTACACATCAACTCTTCTCAATTTTCACATGTAGAAAAAGTTCTCATATGATAGCTTACTGGTGATGATTTTCTTCATGCTTTTTAGTGTACATCAATCCTAAATTGCTACTACGCTTGGTGTATGACAGCATATATACATATAAATCCTGGTATCAAATTAAGCAAGTACATCAACAAAGTATAAAAAGAAAAAATAAAAGAAACTGAAAGATATGACCAAGTACTTGTTTGGATTCCAAATATGTAGGATTGATTTGCTTAGAAATGATTTCAATTAAGCAACAGTTTACAAAATTGTAAATTTTGTTGAAAAAGAAAACAAATTGTATTTTTCAGGCTTGCATTACCAGCATTACATGTCAATACTAAATTACTACCGTACTTGCCAAGCTAGTTCTGTTTAGCAAACTTCAAGTCAATGTTATCAAGATTCGGAGGATCAATCATTAATTTGGTAGAGGTGCTATTTGGTTTTGTATAGAAAATCTTTCCATCTACAGTCCAATTTGAGTGTATTAGACCTTTCTTGCGTAGCTCTGTTAGTCTTTTGACACATGCTCTTCTTTGAGGAGTAAGTGCCTCAGTGATCACAATGCCCGAGTCTTTTAGTTTCTTCTTGTTTAGAAAAACCAAATTTCTAAGGCTGTAGCTTAAAAATTTTACAATTATGGGGCTTTTCTCATTTGCTGATCTTAGTCTGTGTGACCTATCAATGCAAGATTTGGTCACTTTGACTCCAAGATAATCATTAAAAATTTGAATTGCAGTTTCATCAGTGTCTTCATTCAATTTTTTTACTACACCATGTATCAGCAAACAATTTCGACGCGAGTATTGTGCCTGATTTTCCAAACCTACTTCCAGGGTTTTGATTTTTTCATTTTGAAGCCAAATTTCATCTTTCAGTTTTGCCATCTTTTCTTGAAGATCCAATGAGACAGCGTCACATATTATTTGTTTGAAGATGTTATTGGACATGATTATTTCACTGATTTTAGTCGCTATTAAGTCAATGAATTCTGAGTCATCTTTAACCTGCTGCAATAGCACAAATGCCTCATCATCAGCAGCAACTTTGCTTCTTTGTACATGATCATAATGCTTTTTTTCAGCTAGGCTCCTTTCCAGAATATCAGTGTCTTTTATTACAGATCCAATCACGTTCTCAATAACATTTCGATCTAAGCCATCCGAAACAGCAGCGCTAGGACTAGTAGGCTTAATTGTTTGTAGGCTAGATTTAGACGTACCAGCACCCGATTGCGGAGGTTTTCGAAAGCTCTTCTTTCCAGTCATTTCTATACAGTTTTCTTTTTGTCAAGTTTAGTCACCACTCACCAGTCACCACTTATCATTTATGTTTCAGTAAAGATAGCCTAACACCAGTACAGCCAAGTCTATCAGGCAGTAAACATACCCCTGTCTTATTCAAATAGAATGATAATTTGCTCGCTTTATTTTATTAATTTGCTCACAACAATAATAATTTGCTCGCTTTCTTTTCGCGTGGAATGTATGGTTTCGCCGTTTCGCCAAGAGAATAAAAAACACAAAAACAAAAATGATAAATTGTCTCTACTGACTCACAGTGCTGACTTTAATAAAATGACAAAACAAAAAATAAGAATAACGAGCTCGTAACGCGTGAATAAGCAAGTGTCACATTGTTGAGCATTGAGTCTGGTTAGGAAGGGTTTGTTAATGTTAGGTTACGGTACAACTTACCTACGGTATAAATGGTACTTAATTTACTGCACAGAGACCTGACTTAGCATTGGCTTGCACTGTAGCTCTACAGTGTAAGTGTTGGTATGGATAATATAGTTGAGGCTTAGCTGCAGACTTTAACTATTGTATTTACATTTTAGGCTGTGACTATTTTGCCACTTGAGGCAAAATAGTTCTAAGTGCTATTTTGCCTCTCGAGGCAAATTAAAATTGTTCTAAATGTTATTTTGCCTCTAGAGGAGTGGTTCTTTACCGTTCTTATGTTGTTACCCCTAAAATACTTTGAGTTTAATGTAGGCTATATCAATTATCATTATCATTTAGGCCTACCCGTTTCAGAAAAACAGCAACTAGAATAGCTTCCAATCCAAAACAAACACACAGAAAGTAAGGTCATTTTTTATAACAAATGCGTTTAATGGGAAGGTTGATGCTGATTTTTTTATGAATAATAATAATAATAACAACATGGTATTTGCAAACTGCTTAAGATGATACTGGAAGTAACCAGCATATCTGCCGAAGGGGCACGGTAAAAAAGCAAAACAGTGTACAAGAAATGAATGCAAGAAAGCACAAAGCTGATGAGTGAAGAGTAGCAACAAACAAGAATAGCCTAGGCAAGCAAAACATGCTATACAACACTAATGAAATGAGTAGCCTGGTGACAAAGCAGTCTGCAGTGGTAACATCTGACATGAAGTAATAAAAGCAAAAACACTAACATGAAATAAAGCAGACAAAAACAACACAAAAAAACTGCCAAACCAAGCTTTTTTTCTTTTTTCAAAAGAAAACACTCTGGAAGAAACATTTACACTCTAAAAAGCAATACTGATCCTATGTAAAAAGCAGACAGGCAGTAGAAAATTCACTGTAACTCAAAAATATAAAAACCAGCAAGTAAACAAAAAAAAAAAAAAAAAGAAAATCACATTTCAAACATAAGACCAAGACTCACCATTCCAACCCAAACCTGTTACACCAATGACCCTCAAACTTGATTCAAGTGTTAATGTTTAAACCATGTTCAAAGGTCATCAACATCGCAAAATGCCAGGCTGAAATAGTGACTCTTAAGATGACGTTTAAACTGTGAAACACTGTCACTATGTCTAACAGTTAAAGGCAATACATTCCATACTTCTGGAGCTGCAAAACAAAACATAGCCTGTGATTTCACAAAATTCAATCCTAGTTTAGGTTTAAGTGTCAAATGATCAGTTTTACTCGTAACATAATGTGATACAATTGGCTGATGAAAGCTTAACATATCTTTAATATAAGCAGGAGCAAGATTATGAAAACATTTGTTTGTCATTAAAGCAATTTTGAACATAATGCGAAATTTTATTGGCAAAATATGCAAACTTATTAAGTATGGAGATATTGGAATTCTCCTTAAGGACCCATAAAGACCGAAAATAAATCTCACAGCAGCATGTAACACACCTGTTAGCTTGTTTAACAAATAGACAGGCAAATGATAGTACAGTGCATTGCAATAATCTAGATGGGAAAGAATCATTGCAAATGCACTTATTGAAGTTTCAGTTCATGAAACAACTTAGAGCCAATTCTTCCCAAGTTACATATATTTAAGTAACATACATTAATTACTTTATTGATGTGCAAATTTAATGACATACCTTGGTCTAGCATTACACCCAGCATTTTTACAGATACCAACATAGGAAAAACATCACTACCACCAAATTTAGGTTTGGAATTAGTTTTGCATGCTCTCTTCCTGGATGTAACACCTCTACAAACTGAGTTTTCAATTCATTTAATTGCAAATGATTGCTATTTATCCATGCTTTTAAATCAGACACAAAGTTAGCAATTTTTATTTTTACAGTATTTAATAGCATGCTTTTATCAAAACTAAAATAACATTGAATGTCATCAGCATATATATGAATCCCAATGTTATGACTGACTGCAATGTTTTCAATGTCTTGGCAGTATAGGTTAAATAGAAGTGGGCCCAGTATTGATCCCTGGAGAACACCTAAAAAAGGTTTAGCATTTTCAGAAACTGTGTCATCTAGCTTGACAAAAAACTGCCTGCTTTGTAAATGTGACATAAACCAAGAAAAAACGGTGCCATTAATACCAAAACGATGATGAAGTTTTTTGATAAAGTGAGTATGGTCAACTGTGTCAAAAGCACAAGAAAGATCAAATGACATCACCATCATATTCAGATTAGAATCACGTAGCTGGACAATGTCATTGTGGACTTTAACTATGGCTGTCTCGGAGCTGTGATGTTGACGATAAGCAGACTGAAATTGACTTAGCAAATGATTAGCAAGCAAATGCTCATTTATTTGGCCTTACACGCATTTCTCTTAAAGCTTGGACAAAAATGATAAGTTGCTGATAGGTCTATAGTTTTTCAGGTCATTAATATCAAGTAAATCTCTTTTGAGTGGTGGAACAATGCATGCCACTTTAAGATCCTGTAAAAGCAAGCCAGTAACCAGTGACAAATTAACAATATGCAGCAAAGCTGATAGCACAGTATCAATCCAGACTTTGAATATGCTGGTTGGAATTGGGTCTAAATCACAAGTTTCAAAAGGCATGTTCATAATTATCTGCTTTAGTGCACCCACAGACAAAGGAGTGAATTCAGTCATTGGGCATATCAAGTCTTGAGCCCTAGGAAGTAAAGCAACTATATCCTTGTTTTGATTTTCAGCAGTTGAGTTTTCTAGGCCAACATAGACATTTTTTACTTTACCATCAAAATATTTCGCAAACTTCATTGTTGATTTTTCTCTTGGTTCATCAATTTTTAAAGTTTTGGTATACTGCTTATCAAGAAGCTGATTTACTGTGTGATAGGTTTTTCTCGCATCACCATAAGAATTCTGCAGTTTTGTGGAATAAAAAGATTCGCTTTTAACGTTGAACAATTGTTTTGTTTTTGTACATGCTTCCAAGTATATAGATTTATTACTCTGACTCTTGCTCTTTCTTAAAGATCTCTATGCTCTTAATCTTTCTATTTGCATCTCTTGACGTTGGACTTCCCACCATGGTGTTTTATTGAGTCTAATATGTCGCTTGATTTTAGGTGCATGTTTATCACTGACTAATGCCATGAGATTATTGAATTGCTGCATAGCTTCATCTAGAGTTGAACTGTTACACACTTTTTTTACCACATCAAAAAGTTCAATATCTTCAATGAGCAGCTTGTTGTCAATGTCTTTAACATTTCTCACAGTTTTTTCAACGTATACTTTATTAGACTTCAAAGCTTCAAATTTGACTGTAGCTGTAACCAGATAATGATCAAATGTTGTGCC
Source organism: Trididemnum nubilum (assembly GCA_963965965.1). Taxonomy (NCBI): domain Eukaryota; kingdom Metazoa; phylum Chordata; class Ascidiacea; order Aplousobranchia; family Didemnidae; genus Trididemnum; species Trididemnum nubilum. Next base: position 5,279,944 of record OZ014490.1, read on the forward strand.
AGTTGTTACAATAACCAATGGCTGTGCAAGGTCAACTCTGTCAATAGCATTATTTGGGACTATAAATGTGTCAAGCAAGCCTCCACTGCCGAGCCAAGTCAACCGACCGCGACAAACTGACCGCGAACAAACTGACCGCGAAGCAATGATGTCGTCACAAAGTGAGGGTTTGGGCAAGATGGCTCTGGGGATTGTAAAAATATGTTTAGGATCGTCCTTCTCAGCCAATTGGTGTTGTTCGCGGTCACTTTGTTTGCATTCAGTTGTCGTGGACCCCTCCACTGCAGTGTGTTGCTCGATGGTTCTTGTCAGTTAATGGTGAGTAGCCTCAACTCTCAAGCAATAAACAAAATCGTATTGTATCTTTATTCAAACTATCTTCTAGATCCAAATTAAAATCAACGCAAAGTATAAGTTTCCCATCACTTGCGGATACATCATTAAGATAAGATTCAAATTCCTCAAAAAAAAACAAGACGGCTTGGAAGATTTGTTATCCTTACGATTTCTGTTGCCCCTACCAAGTCTATAGATGAGACAGATTCTCAAGCATTTGTGTTGATTTTTAATGGTTGCCTCCATTACTTCAAAAGAATTATACTGCAGATACACATTGTTACGAACGAGTTGGAGACATGGTTTAAAGATGAATGCCAAGCCTCCACCTCTTTCAGCTCTAGCTTTGCTATGATTGCAGAATCCCATTTCATGAATCTGACTTGCTTTGGCTCTATCATTCATGCGCTACCATGTTTCAGTTACACAGAGATTATCAATTTCATGTTCATTGATGAGATCCAGAACAGACGTTATTTTGTTGCAAATGGATCTGGCGTTAAATAATCCAATTTTTAAGAGGTGACTACACTCAGACTGAGAGTCTACATTATGTTTTTTTGAATTGTATTCAATTTTTCGCTAAAGTCGGCTAATTTCCTACTGTATGTGTTCACAATCAAATGAATTAGCAGTATGATTTGAGCTTCCTGCAGTATGATCATTTACTGACCTATTGCTGCATGTGTGCTTAGTCTTGTCTGCTTTCACTATACAAGCAGCCGGCTGATGACTTCCAGCACAGAACAGACATGTTGCAGATTCAGATTTAGCTGGACAGTTCTTGGACACATGACCAGTTTTCTGGCAATGGAAACATTGTTTGGTAAAAATTCTCTCATTCACTGGACAGGAGAAGTTACAAATAAATAAATGACCACGCCTGATAACCCAGTTTCTTATCAATGGTGAAACTTTTATGCCTGCATTAACATATTGCTCATGTGTTTTCACATAAACAACCTCAAATGCATGGCCATCCTTGTATAGATCAGCAATAACATCACATTTTGCTAAGATTGCTTCTTTAACAGCAGCCCTATCTTCTAGAGAATTCGAATTGGAATCCAGAACTTCAATAAGAATTTGAAACACTGATATCTTTGGGAGTGAATTGATGTATATACTCAAAGAGTATTCCAGATCAGACTTTCTGATGATTTCAGAAGCTTTGTCTTTACTCTCACTGTTTGGAAGACCAAGAGCAATTAAGCCTGTTTGATTATTCTCTTTCATAAAGCAAATCTCCACCGAGCTCATTGCTTCAGTCAGACATTTCTGCATATTTTGCATCTAAGGAGACTTTTCAGCATTGACAATGTTAGGCTTCAGATTTACAATCTCCTTTGGCTTAGCTTTCTCTTTTTTGGCCATCATCATTGGAGCAGCAGGTAGTTTTAAGATCTCAGCATAGTTTAAAACTTTTTAAACTAGAAGTTGCTTCATCAGAAGATGTTCTATCAGCAAGAGCAGCAACTGAGCCATTTAGCTTTTGCAACTCAGTCTCAACTTTACTGTCATTGTCATGAGAGGGGATGCTTTTCACGTAACTAGATTCAACCATTGAAGCTAATTTAGCAACTTGACATTCGAGATCTTCAATTTTTTTGTTTTCAACATCAATGCAGCTAGCAACCTTGTTTGTACATTGTGTTACTATATTCAATACAGGCTGACAACTAGGGCAGATCCATTGAAATATCCCAAACTCTGATCCATTCCTTTGTTTACTCATAAAGGTATGAACATCTATAGGAATTTTGAGGCACTTGATGTGTTGCCAGCAGTCGCATAGGTCACAAGCAATACTGTTCTCTTTTTCCTTCACATTGCGTTTGCATAAACGACAGATGGAGTTTTGCTCCATACTGTAGCTTCAATCAAAATTAGGTCAGTCAATATTTTGTTCAAATAGTCTTATTCAAAATAACTTTGACATTTCACTTTTCCAGATTCAGGGCCTTATTCAAATAGAATGTGTTAAGCGTTCTAATCTAGGTTGAATACACTAGGAAAGAAAACATTTCAGATCTCATATCATTATTAATCTCAAGCTTGTTTCGATATTTTGTCTTTATGGACATCATTGAAAAAAAAACACTTCACAGCAATAAGTTAAGGAAATTGAATGAAACTTAAAGTTTTTATTGAAAGAATGGGATATTCAATTTATGTACCGGTATCTGCCCAAAGTTTTCCTATTTCTCTCTGGTTAAATTAGTTTTAAGACGTGCATCTTGGTGCAGTTGTAGTAATTCTATTTTTGCTGCCATATCATCATCACAAATAGAGTTCTCTTCAGCTGAAAATGGCTTGCTAATCCACAAAAAAATTATGTCGCTCAAAATTCCACAAAAATATTGCTTAATCGCAACATAACAAATGCTGCCCTCATGTCTATTACTAACTGGACTAGACTATCAATTGTTCATGAAACAACAGAATTTAAAGAGACCCTATAATTCTGAGTAATTAGTATAAAACTATGAAACATCATAGAAAGCATGGTGTTAGTGAAGCGAAATAAAATTTTTAGAGTTAGTATCCCCACACAATAGCAGATAGCCACAGAAGATTTCTTTTTAATTTCAAAAAATTTACATTACCTTTTTGAGAATGCGAAATTACCCATTTGGGGGTAATTACCCACAGGTTAAGAATCACTGCTCTAGAGACAAAATAGCCCTAAATACTATTTTGCCATTCTAAACACTGTCTTGGTCGTTGACTTAGGCCTTCCTACCCTTAACCCTAACAGAGGCAATATAGCTCTAAGGTTAGGGATAAAGAGGCCATAGTCAACAACCAGGACAGTGTTTAGAATGGCAAAATAGTATTTAGGGCTATTTTGTCTCTAGAGCAGTGATTTTTAACCTATGAGTAATTACCCCCAAATGGGTAATTTCGCATTCTAAAAGGGGTAATGTAAATTTTTTGAAATTAAGAAGAAATTTTCAATCACTATTGTGCAGGGTTACTAGCTCTAAAAATTTCATTTTGCTTCGCTATCACCATGATGTCATAGTTTAATACTAATTAGTCAGAAGTATTGGGTCTCTTTAAATTCTTTTTTTTTTTGTAGAAAATTGATAGTCTAGTCCAGTTAGTAATGGACATAAGGGCAGCATTTGTTATGTTGCGATTAAGCAATATTTTTGTGGAATTTTGAGCGACATAATTTTTTTGTGGATTAGCAAGCCATTTTCAGCTGAAGAGAACTCTATTTGTAATGATGATATGGCAGCAAAAATAGAATTTCTTCAACTGCAGTAAGATGCACGTCTTAAAATTAATTTTAACCAGAGAGAATATAGGAAAACTTTGGGCTGATACCAGTATTTGAAGTAAATATCCCATTCTTTCAATAATTCTTTGTGTTTCCTTCAACTTCTTGCTGTGAAGTGTTTTTTTTTCAATGATGTCCATAAAGACAAAATATTGAAACAAGCTTGAGATTGATAATGACATGAGATCTGAAATGTTTTCGTTCCTGTACTCAGCCTAGATTATAACGCTTAATAACGAAAAAAAATCTGCATCAACCTTCCCATTAAATGCAATTGTAATAAAAAATGACCTTATTTTCTGTGTGTTTGTTTTGGATTGGAAGCTATTCTAGCTGCTGTTTTTCTAATAAGGGTAGGCCTTATTGACATACATCAAAGTATTTTAGGGGTAACAACATAAGAAAGGTAAAACGTCACTGTTTAGAGGCAAAATAACATTTATAACTATTTGTATTTTGCGTTTGGAGGCGAAATAGCATTTAGGACTATTTTACCTCTAGAGGCAAAATAGCTATTTGGACTATTTTGCCTCTAGAGGCAAAATAGCCTCTGCCTACATTTTATTCACCAAGTTGCTTTGGCCAGGAGACAGCAAAGGGACTTTTCAGTCTTTGAGTAATAACTGGTGAAATTCATTTACATAATACGAGACAAAATAAAAAGAAAAACTACTTTTTGCAACTAGTGCACACATCTTAAGCCCATAAATCATTACACTACTATGGTGTGAAGTTATGGAATGAAATCCCGAAATCAAGTGAAGAAAATCCTTTCTTCAAATTAAAGAAAGAACTAAAAATTAATTTGTCCCAATATGCTGGACCACGTTAAGTCCTTGCTGTTTTGACCATGCTCCCAAATAACTTTTTTTTTTATGCCTTGTTTTGGCTTGTTAAATTGAGAACTTACCAGGATTCAGTTTTGGTGTATTGTTTCGTTGGTTGACAGTTTTTATTTTAAGTTTTTTTTTCAAGTTTTGTTTAGTTACCAGTAAGTTTTTTTAAAAGTTTTATGGTGTGTTTTTTGTGTTGACAGTTGGAAGCTTTTGGCTTTTTCTCAGTTTTGTTATGGCTGCAGACCTTGATGACTGGATGACTTGATGACTGTGCTTAGTCTTTTTGCATGCCTAAATAAATTGAACTGAATTTAATTTAATTGCTGAACATTAACCACTGAAGCAGGGAAGCTGTGAATACCAATTTTTATAGTCTTTGGTTTGACCCTACTGGGAATCGAACCCGAGTCTACTGCTTTAGCAGCAGACACTCTGTCTGCTCGACCACTGATCGGCTGTAAACATCTCGATCATTAATCTATTTATCGGAACTGGATGTTATTAACAGAAGTCCGTCCACTGAATAATCAGCAAACAAAACATTTCACCTAGAAAGAAAGTTTTTTTCCGATGGCTTTAAAACAGGAGTAGAAGCATCCATATACAACGATCTGTCGCCAGCAGCATAGGCCAGCCTACACAGCTGCCTAGACAGCTGCACACTACAATACAAGCCTAGTTACTAAGTTAGGCCTTCTAGTCCTACGTATCGTAGCCTACCATACTAGGCTACTTACTTAGTACTAAGTGGTAGAATATGGTAGCAGTATTGGCGGTATTACTACAGTATAAGATCTGAGCGGTGAGATTTAAATAAAGCATGTAGACTCTGTCAGCCTAGCTATAATACTTCTTAATCAGCTTAGGGCTTAAGCTAGTCCTATAAGCTTACCATGTGGTGACTTGCCTGAAATCAGTGAAGTGACACTTGCCAAATTATGAATATAATTCTGCATGTGAAGATCAAAATAAAGTAACCGGGAAACCTATTGGTATGTACTAGGCTAATCTGTACTGATTAGTTATGTTCTGGTACTTGATCAGTCTATACTTTAGCTTACTCTGAGAAGTGGTCAATCTGTAGTGTAGGCTACTTTTATCCCTACTTTTTTAAAAAAGTATCGACGATACTTTATTTGTTACATTTTTTAAAAGTACTGACAGTACTCGGTGTCGTTATTTGGTACAGCGCTTTTCAAAAGAAAAATTTTACTCATTTTGGAAATAATATTTTTGGTGATTTATGCGTTGACCAATGACTGAATGATTGATTGAGTCTCTTATTTGTGTTATGGCAACTGGTATAGCATGTTCAGAGTGAATCTATGGGAAGAATTACTTCAAGAAAAAAAAAAAAAAAAATTAAATGTTCATAATACAAGTCTGAAGTAATATCTTAAAACATTAGGATAGAAACAAAGTAATGGTATAGTATTCTCTGGTTGGTTTTTATGTTGTATCTTGGCTTTTATCTGTGCACGTTCTTAGCTGTTAGGCACACACTTCTTTTGTGACATTATATATATCATTATATTTGCTGTATTTTGCCCAAGCGTGTAACAAGTGTGCATGGCCCATTGCCACGACATTGCGTTTGAACAACACAGCTCTTTTCAAAGAAAAGTTGCAATGGTAGTGCGCAGTGTTCCCTCTAACTTTTTGGCAATTTGGCCAGTGCCCAAATTTTCTTGAAACAATTGTACCCAAAGCTGTGGAATATGTTTATGTGCCCTAAATTGCATACCAATCCAGTATTTAAGTACACTAAACGTTGTATTTTCACAAATTTAACGACTTTTCCAAGGCTAGGTTTATCATATTGCAAAAGATTAGCTGCTCTTGTTCCTACAAATCACTGATTCGCTAACAAGGATCAGGGTAGAGGGATTGCTGGTGGCAAGTCGTTGGCAACTCTGTGTTCAATTTGACTGGCCCAGGGTTTGAACCCCAGACCTTCCACACCAGAGCCAAGCACATTACTGCATAGGGTATCTGGCAGGCGGAAGACTTACTTAACAAATTCAGAACTATTTGAAGCTGTCCATAGAAGATGTCAGCGGGGGTTTGTCCAGTACGAACATTTTACAGACGAGTGGGGGGAGGCTTCCTGCATTGTCGATGTCCAGATTCCTTAATTACGAAGCATGAAAATTGAAAACTCAGTCGCCTTCATTGCTCTAAAATTTTAGTTGACACATTTTTGGTTCGTTTATATATCAACGCTTACGTTTGGTTAATGTGGTATGATACCTAAACATATTGTACTGAAAACGTGTTTTTAAAATGCTTCAGTAGTAAACAAAGCGCAAGTTTTGTTTATTCTTGTAACCCGCACTCAGTAACCAGTTGTGTCGCCGTTAAAAATGAATGTTAGCAAAGTTTCAAAATATGGTCTTCTGACTTGGTAACCCTGCAATGACATTGCCATGGCCATTTTTATGTCTTGTAAGTTCTCTATTGCATCTGCGCGAGTGTGCGGACAGGGGGTCAATTTTTCATGATTTTGTGCAGACTTCTTTTATGAACTGTCCCTTATGAAAGTATGTACTGCAAAAAAGGCTCTTTGGACAAAAACATAAATCTAATCTTTCTTTATACTTGCTATATTGTGCTGAAGTGTGTAACAAGTTTGCAGGGCCCATGTCCACGTCATTGCACCTGCGGGCAATACAGCTTCTTTCGAAGAAATATTGCAGCGGCGGCAAGTTGTTGGCAACACTGTGTTCCATTTGACTGGCCCAAGATTTGAACCTCGGACCTCCCGCTGCAGAGACAAATGCGTTACTGCTAGAAAATGACTTTATATGTAGAGCAGGGTGGTTCACTGGACATGCAAAAGAGTTAAATTTTTACTATCCCTTGATCTACCCTGAAAACCTCAGTGTAAAGCTATGCTACCAAAATATTTATACTTGTACAGAATGTTGTTCAGTGTTTAAGATTAACATGACAGTTTGAAGCTAACTTGTCCTAATGATTAGTGCATGTACAATGATCCCAGAACAAAGGACACCACCAAACCATTTAATTTGCAATGGTAATTCTCGAGTTGCTAATGGTAAGTTGTTTTATAAAAGACCTACAGTAAGCTTTTTTGGCTTGGCCTATTTTAAATTAAAAATAATGAATTGTAAATTTGTATCTTGACATGGTATGAATCTGAAATCTATTATGTTTCTAGCATTGCCTAACTAAAGTTTAAATCAAATCTTTCATTATCCTTGTTGTACTATGCCAAAGCATCTAATGAGTTTGCGGGGGCCCATCTCCATTTCATTGCGCCTGGGCAATTTAGCTTCTTTCGAAGAAATGTTGTAGTGGTGATGAACCCATTTGCTACTCTGTGTCCGATTTGACCAGCTCGAGATCTGAACTTTAGAGCTGTCACTTTAGAAATGAATCGCGTGGACGCATTGCCACCTTACCAACTGGTCAGTTCAACTTACGTTCAATCAGTTAAATAGCATTAGATTCAGATTTACTACAGCTGGCAACCACAAACCAGTCCTAGTTTATACAATGCTAATTGCTATCATAAGTTTGTGAAAAGTTACTGTGGCTGTTGCTTGTTTAGAAAGAGATTTAAAGTGTGATATGCCTGCTATGTATGGTTCTTAAGCCAATCATCTATTTAATCCTATTACAGTTTTAAAAACAACTTGACAATTGATGTTTTATGGTGGGATGTAATATACTATTGAAGATTGGCATTGCATAATGTTGCTCTCTAGAATGCCCTTTTGTTGATGTAGTTATTTGCTACGCCTTATGCAAGTCATTTTTGCCTGACTTCTTAGCTAGTAATAGTATGCCTACCTAACCAGAGATGCCAGTTACTTCATCATTTGGACACTATGACGTGGTTACTTCCAAAGCAGTGCTTGCTGGCACTTCTAAGTAAACTTTTTGGGCGAAAGGTTTAAGGCACCCAATGGTCATATCAAAATTTGTCATGATGCTTCCATCTAACCACCTCAGAAATAGCAACATCGCTTGATGATTAAGTCACCATCTGGAAATGCTCAACTAACGAAATAACAAGACCATAACCAGAATCCTTTAATAGCTTTAAGATTCAACTGCCACAAGAAATAGATAGCACTGGCTTTCAATCAAACATCGGCAGCAAGACTACTTGTGATTTGAACTGCTACATTGATCAACTGACACCACAAACTTTCCTCTTTGACTGTTCTAAATATCTGTTGTCATACTGCCAGCAGTTTATGTTTTTTGTATAATTAGGATTAGATTTAGCAATATGTCTGATCTACGTAGTAGCACCAAACACTTCCAAAAAGATTATTTTTATGGCAAACTTGTTTTCAGGCTTGGACTATTCTATCAAGCTATGCATTAATGGATGTGAGAAAAGGACAATGGAAAATGAAACTAACAATGAAGAAACAAAATTAGATTGTTCATGTATGCCATTAGTTTCTCAAAATTTGGTACCTAGTCCATTGTCAGATTTATCAGACACAAATGCAATTCCTTGTGAAAATATTTCAGAGGAAAGCTTGTTGCTGTCAAGCCAAAAGAAAAACAACAGACCCTCATTTCATGCTCACAAGCCTGCTGAGGTAAAACATCAACTTCTACTTCATTTTGTCGGAAACATAACTATTTTAGTCAACAATTTAATATGGTCTGCAGAATAGTGAATTGACTTTCTCATTAATCTCATTAATTGTGCAGCATTTTTAATAGTAGTATTTTGGTTTCTTTCAATTATGTCTGGATTTTGATCAATATTCTACCAATCATTCCGAGACATAATAATCCTATTGTATCAAGATTAGAAATTCCCTACTGGAAATTTTTGTACCCAGAATGATATTTTTTGATAATTCTGCCTCAAATCTAACCCAAACTCGAATCTTACTTTTTTGTGAGATCTCAAGAGTTGATCATCTGTTAATAATTTTTTTGTAAGTTTTGACTATGTACCAAAATTACTGCAGGTATTTCGAACAGACTTAATAAGTGCAATGAAAATTCCTGACACTGCTTTCCTTCCATGTGAAGACTATTTAGTTATGCAAGATCCATGGAGAATAGAGTGGGAAAAAGGTGTACAGGTAATAAATTTGTTTTGAAAATTTGAAAAGGTGATGTAGATAAAAATTTGCAGGTAGTTGGCCGATTGGCCACCTTTGACAGAGTTACCTAATAGAATTTCAAACAAAAAAATTTAATTTTTTGTATTAAAATTCAGTATTTTATTAATGGCAAATGAACATTTTCATCAACTTTCAAAGCTTTTAGCAGAATTGTTTCAGAAATACTTTATAGCCAATAGTCGCTTGCATTTGTCTTCTATATACTTTAATTAGGTGATTAACTTTTGAGTCAGTAACTATCCGAGTTAAAAATTTATTTACTTAATTGAAATTTTTAATATCTGCAAGCTGTATTTTTTAGCTTGAGGTCAAAGCTGCCCAAACCCTATTTTGTGGTAAGATGATTTTGCGGCTCTTGAGTTGTTCAAGATGAAGTAGCAGAAAAATTTTGCAGGAAACCAAATCAATTTTCCTTTGCTTTGTATGGTCACCACCTAAAATTCCGGCAAAAAACGCATTAAAATATGGTGACGACCTTTTTTTAGTATTATTTTTTTGGTCTTCATTTAAATATCCACCAGTTTTTGCATCAAATCTCACTAGAAACCGTTTGTAGTTTTTTGGCCAGGACTGATTGTTTGCCTTGTGTGGCCCTCTCAAAGTCACTGTGGTTCGTTTCTGAAAAAGTTTGGGCACCCCTGCTGTAAGTTTAAAAAATGAACATTTCATTTCAGGTTCCAGTAAATTATGATGTCATTCCTCAAATCTGTGTTTGGAAAATCAAGAAGGAAGCTTACAAAGATTTTAAGATGTAAGAGTCTTGATTCAATAAAAGATTTCATACAATTGGTCTTTGTCTACATATCAATAGTTCTGAAATTATTAATAGTCATTGAATATTAGTTAACCAAATAAATCATTTAAACTTTGTAATGTACCAAGTTAATGCATGCAGTGCCAGTAGAGAACTGTTAACAATTTGCCTTTTGGATGTTGAGTTTTTTTTTTAATTTTGCATTTGCTTTCTCATCATTATTACTGCAGTGCAGGCTGCTAAACTGTTTTGGTTTTTTTCATAACCATATTTCGTTAAAAATAATTATTCCCATGATGTTACAGACCACGAAAAATGATCCGGTCTAAACCAAAAAGTGGTGACAAGACAACAATCGATTTAGCTCAGTTAGCTGATGCAATGTGCAGATATGATTTGGACCAACTTGATGTGCATTGGTTACAAGAAATAAATAAAGAAAGAAGACTAATGGGTAACATAAATTATTTGCATCTTAAATGCTCAGCACGAGCCAAGTTTACCGACTGCCACAAACTGATCACCAGCAAATTCACCATAATCTAACTGACCACCAATATTAGGGTTGGTTGGTGGTCAGTATGTTCACGGTCAGTTTGCTTGTGACCAGTTTGCAGCAGTCAGTTAAGTGATGCTTTCTTGATGGATTGTTTAGGCAGCATTGGAAGAAGAAAACAAACATGAATTAAAAATAACAGCTAGCATTTGACCAGACGTGCTGAACTTATCAACTTCTGGTGTGCCATACCTTAAGCTTGAGCAAACGCAATCATTCGGATTCAAATGACCTGACGTAGATAGTAAGAACTCCAAACTTAGATACTCCAAATGTCTTTCACTTTGATTTATTATTGTTATTGCGCGTTTTGTTTTCAGGTTTACAATTCTTAGACGAATTCGCAATGGAATATATAATGGAAACTTTGGAAAATCAAGTAAGTTTTAAAATTTACCAGTGACTTGTGTTGTTGAACATACGCAGTCGCGCACTGCTTGCCTGGGATTGGTTATACAAAACGCACTGTATTTGGTTTACTTATTTAAGTTTCGTGTTGTCTATACTACTGCTAGAATAAGTTGTCACATGCTATAAGGGGTTTACACATTTGTTTATTTTAGTGCTACAACAACATGCAGGCAGACATTCAAACAAAGGAAGGACATGGAATAGAATTCGACGAAGACGTAGTTTGCGAAGTTTGCAGACAAGTGAGATTATTTGAAGTAAAAATTATCACCGACTTGTGACTTACGTTTTGTAGTTACACATGATTTGATATTATTAGTTACTACGTCTTTATTCCAAGTTGCTTTGTCCAGTGCCACCGAGATTGAATTTACAATCTTCGAGTTAAGTTGTTCACCTGTCCACTATCTTTTTTTATCTGTTCACCTGTCCACTATCTTTTTTCACCTGTCCAGTATCTTTTTATACTATCTTTTTTAAAGCTGAACTTTAAGCAGAGCGGCTTTTATAGTCTTTAATTATATAACCGATTTTTATAGTCTTTAAGTTGACCCGAATGGGAATCGAACCCAAGTCTACCGTTTCGGTGGCAAGTGCTTCATTCGACCATTGATGACAATTAAGGTTGGATATTAATGATATTATGCAGGAATTTAAAAAGTAGGTCAGAAATGACTACAATTTTCGGACATGCTGTTCTGCAGTTTATTGATTTATTTTACTCGAGTTGCGATGGTGCGAAAATAACATGTGCGATTAATTTCAGCCTGATACTGAAGACGAAAACGAGATGGTTTTCTGCGATGGATGCAATTTAGGAGTTCACCAAGCTTGCTATGGAATCGTTAAGGTATCTTAGTAATTTTATGTGTTAGAGCCTATCTCAAAACTTGCTCAAGTGCTTTGAAATAGTTGAATTTTCCCTGGTGCGAATAATTGCCGAAATAGAAGTTAATTTTTTTAGCCAAGCAAAATTCCTGCTAGAAAATATCGCTATAGTAAAGGAATTAAAACCACAAGAATTAAAGCTGCGCTAACCCTGTTTTTTTTGGGAGATGATACATCACGCACTAGAAAACCAAATCTTGATTCTGAAGTATATCTTTAAAAAAATCTTGGGAATATGGTGAAGGTCCCTGCTTGCTTTATCGATGTCAAATCCTTCTTCATTGGGTTTTCAATTTAAACGTTAAACACACATATTGATCCCACCAACTCTTTTATGTAACATTTTAACCTCATCATCCAGGTACCTGAAGGAAGCTGGCTTTGCAAGCCTTGTACCTTGGGTTTGCAAAAAACAGCCGAGTGTATATTGTGTGGTCGCAAAGGCGGGGCGATGAAAAGTACAAGGTCAGGTCACACTTGGGCTCATGTTATTTGTGCGTTATGGATACCAGAAATAGCCTTTGCCGATGCTGTTCGGATGGAACCCATCACAAAGGTAAGTGCATGGCTTTGTTAATCGTATGAATTATGCTGTGAAAGATTCAAAAGCTGAACTAAAAATTTGTTACATGTTAACTCTTAGCCTTAGAGTTCCAAACTAGTTGGAGAAAGAAATGCAACCCTTGCCTGTTTTTCTTCAAATTACTACGAGAAGATTTGTATTTAGTTCAGATGAGTAGCTTGAGCAATGTCTTCATAATTTTTTTCAGCTAATGATGCTGCTAATTCTGAGTTATAATACGTCTTGGTGATACTTGCTCAAATGCTTGTACAATGTACTTGTTTTGGTGTAGTTTGAAAAACAAATGCCTTTTCTTGAAGGCGAAATCTCTTTCTCCTGTTCACTTGTATAAAGCGCATTAGCGCTGTCTTATCTGATTTGTTGTCGAATTTGTAATTGCTCTCACATCTACTGTATAATTGTAATTACATTTTATTATCCGAGTTGCCTTGGCTGGAGGCAGCGAAGGGACCTTTCGATCTTTAAGTCAAGCTGCCACCTTTCTACCACGCTCGGTGGAGGCTTCACACCGAGCCAGGTCAACTGACCGCGACAAACTGACCGCGAACAAACTGACCGCGAACCATAGCTTTACGATTTCGTCACAGTGATTTGGTCAGTGATTTCGTCACAGAGATTTTGTCACAAAGTAAGGGTTTGGGCAAGATGGCTCTGGGGATAGTAAAATATGCTTATAATCGCTCTTCTCAGCTAATCGGTGTTATTTGGTTCGCGGTCAGTTTGTTCGCGGTCAGTTGTCGTGGACCCGCTTCACACTGTCCCTTTTTAATGCTGGACGTCAAGCAGGAAAACTGTGAATACCAATTTTTATAGTCTTTGGTTTGATCCGTCCAGGAACGGAACCAGAGTCTGCGTTTCGGTAGCAGACACTCTATCCAATCGACCAGTGATCGGTTGATAAGTGTATCGGATTTCATGAGGTTATTATACCAATTAGTATCGTAATGTGCTATAAAGCAGCCGAAGTTTAATTCTTGATGAAAAGTATCTCAGTTAATTGGATTAATTTTAGGTATCCCACGTTCCACCTTCTCGGTGGGCGCTGCTCTGTAGTATCTGCAAGGAGAGAGTGGGTGCTTGCATTCAGTGCAGTGTTAAGCAGTGCGTGACTGCGTATCACGTGACCTGTGCGGTTGAGGCCAAGCTGGATATGTTTACCGATTGTGACGTGAACTTAGCGGATTGTGACGCAGTAGTTTTCAGGTGAGGTAGCTTTTAAAGCGTAATATAAATTTTACATTACCAATACTTCTCTGATTAAATTTTGATTCGATACATTTTATACATGACTGTGTGTGTGTGCATAACTGTATTATGTATATTCTATAAAGAGCATAATTTTTTTGAAACTGTGATGTTAGAATTTATTCTTTGTAGTAATATGCAGTACACGTATAGCGTAGACTGCTTATATAAATACATAAAGATAAAATGCAAAGTTGAGAAGGTTGAAATAATTTAAGTCGCCAATCAACGAACAACCCGTATTAAATTGCTCATTGCTCAATGTGTATTGATTTTGAGCAAGTAGCTTATGATTGAGAAAAGTTGCCCGGAGTTGTATTTTAAATATCGCTCTGGTGATTACGATGAAGTACTATTAAGCATCCTTAGTTGCCGCTGTATTTAATATCACTTTGCAAGTGCATAATGATTTTACCGCTACTGCATGAGGATCATATTGCCGGGCAATATTCTGCAATTGTTGTGCAGCAATGTAGAATCTATGAATAATAACATTGCGGTAGTTTAACTTGTTTGATGTAATGCTATAAAATATTTGACAAACTTAATAGCAACTGCAATAGTTGTCTCAATTCTATAATGAATAAGCATTAGCATATTGTGATGGTTTTGAGTTGTGTTATGTAGATCATATTGCAAGAAACACAGCAAAAATCGCAAAAATATGATGAAAGATTCTGAACATTACAAAACAAGGAAGGACAGCGAAAAGGATCGCCGAAAGCGAATCATGGAGTTCAACAAAGACTTTCACACTTTCGTTGACCCAACAGTACGTAGCAGTGCCAATAGCTTGCGAGTATCATGGTTGCAGGCCCATAGCTAGAAGTAGGTCGGGGCTCCCATCGTAATATTTTGCCTCCTACTGAAATTGGCGAAGTAACGTAACACGTATCGCTACCAACACCACTTGGACTTGATTTCCGACCGTTAGATTTTTTGCCGCCATCGAACTTTGGCCCAGAGACTTTGCCCTTTTGGTCACAAATAATAATAAATACTAAATGTGTATCTGCTTGAATCTCGGCACGTAGCCCAAACCCAACGAAATAACTCAATTCGCTTTTCGTTCTGATTTGGACGTGTCGAAATATAAGCAATTGAAATGAGAGTCATTGTTAAGTGAAAATCTTTGATATAAATCAAAATCATGCGACAACCTCCAACAGTAATTTGATCTGCATTGGCGGAAATTTTCTACTTAAACTCTTATCAGTAGCATTGTTAACACAACCGCTAACAGGCATCATTAAGTAAACATAACATTGGAGTAGGACAGTGCTGTAACTATTATACGACCAATCATGTGTCCTTCCTATTCTCTAGATTTGTGTTAATTCGAATGCTTGCAGGGTGTTCCGAAGTTTACGCCATGAGAAAGTATGAGTTGCTCGAACGTTGGGGGAAGCTTATCCTCAATCTTGTGCCTTAGAAATTTTCTCAGCTTCCAAAGTGGAATTTTTTTATGCAGTATTACTCGTGTAGTCACTACTTAATTGCAGTTTTCCGACTTTTTGGGTATATGAAACTGAGAGCATGGTGTTCAATGAAATGTCACACCATAGAAACTTATAGATGTGCTGGAAAAGCCGGAGAAGAGTGGCCATTTTTTTGCCACTTCAAGAATGGACGGTAGGCACCCTGCACCACATAGCATGTGTTGGGTACTCTGATGTCCAATAGTGGTTGTGAGGAGTAATCATACCAGACTTCTTTCGATGGTGGGTACGTGAAGAAACTCTACGGAGACTTGGTACCGTTTGATCCCTTCTACATTACGCTGGGTTTGGGATGGGTATAGTCAGCTTCACTATTTTTCGTGTGTGCAGCAATTGCAGCTTACACCAATGCGAATTTTTTACCGCTTAGAAAATCTTGAAAATATGTTTGTTGACTCAGATTGTTGAGACCACGATAAACCTGCCATCCGATATGATTAACCAAGTGATGACGTACTGGAAGTTAAAACGAAAAGCGAATTTTAATGCCCCCTTAATCGTCCCGAAGAATGCGGAGAACACGAGCGCTGCCGAGGCTGCGGAAATGAACCTTAAACGGCGACTCCGTCTTTTTACTCATATTAGGTAAATGCACTCTTCACTGGTTGTGCTTATGAACTTCTTTTGTTTTGCGCTTTTTGTAGTTGCATCTTTATTTACAAAGTTTTCTTGGGAAAGACAGCTAACTAACTTTTCGGTCTTCAAATCTACCTGCTGCCTCTCCTCAAACGGTACAGTTTGCACTGTCGTTTTAAATGCTAAACGTCAAGCGTGGAAGTTGTCACTACCAATTTTTATGGTCTTCGGGTTGACCAAACATGGAATCAAACCCAGTGTTTATGTAGCAGATGTTCTAGCCACTCGATCACCCCAATGGATTTTTTAGTAAAGAGTTCATTCTTGCAGTCTTCGTGAACAGTGCGTTAAAGCCTGTGTTAGGAGCTTTGCACTAAAAATATACTCACTTTTCAGGCAAGATTTGGAGAGAGTACGCAATTTGTGTTACATGGTTTGTCGCCGCGAAAAACTGAAACTGGCTGGTACGAAGAATATGGAAAATGTCTTTTTGTCCCAGGTTATTGAACAAATTTTGTTTTGTGTTTCTTTAGACATGATAATTTGCACTGTAAATTGACGTGCCTAAGTATTTTGTAAATGTTGGTTAATATTCCTGTAAGTGATGCAGTTTTGCACAACGAAGCAACAATGCAATGTTTTGTTCACAAACGAAAGCCAAATGCTATTGCCGGTTGCAGACAATTGCATGGCTGCGCTTAGGTTGAGAAATTTCTGCTTCCGCAGTTCGTGCTTATATTCAAACTGTGCTTAATTTTAGTGAAACAAGGTTTGGGACTTCAACTTATTTTTAGCGAGTTAGCAAACGTATGACGATATTAGGTTTTTCTTGTTTTCGCTTTGTTCTGGTAGGTTTTCAGGTTTTAGTCGTTGAGCCATTTTCATGCTGAAAATGACTTGCTATTATGACATAAGAGCAAGAGGCATTTTTTTTCTTTGACCGGAGCTATTTTTAGCTATTTGACCACATCAGAGCTACCATTAAGAAATTTTAACCAGAACTGTGTTTAGCAGAAGCCTGGCAGGAGTGTAGGTAGCTGTTCTAGTTATCTATGTGCAGTTTTGCTCAGTGGTCGATGTTTTTGCACAGTGGTAGTTGTTACATTGACTTGGTCCATCAGCCGAGAAGAACTTTGGTTTTGTAGCTTGTTTTCGCTTCACTCTTTACAATTTATGCTGTGATATCTCGGGGTGTTATCCATGGCGCTTTTTAATTTTTTTGGACCGTTATGGTTGTTTTGTATCACTGACGTAATTCAGCTAGCTGATTATTTTGTTCTCTGCTACGCTAATACGATCCCGTGGTAGCATTTTGTTTAAATAGTAGGGTGTTTCATTTTTTCACCATTTTTGATTTGAAATACGTTCGGGGTCGCATCTGAGACTGATCGTATCTGTAATTTTTTTTCGATTATGACGTCATTAAGAGGTTTCAGCGCGCGTTTGAAATTACGTCATAAGGGTTTTTAGCGAAAATTGCGTATCTCGAAAACGGCTTACGCTAGAAAGTTGTGAGTGGTGTCAAAATGCGCAGAAGGGTCGGTTTTCTATACCTTCACTAGAGACTTAAACTGCGTATCTGCAACCAAAAAAAAGTTATTTGAAAAAAACTATATTTAAGCTGTTTTAAAAGCCGAGAGTAATCTTTTGTTTATTTTGTTATTAAAATCTTGTTTGAACATAGGGTACGCATAAATTTGATAAGGAGAACACAAGATAACTTTAAAAGCATAAGTCATTTTCATGCGCTTGCAGATTAGGCGATGGGAATCGAACTCTCAACTTGCCTGAGCTTGATTTCCGAGCAATACTTTTTGCTCATCTAACGCGTAAAACTTTTTCTGTCTAAATCTTTCTATAAATCCTTACCGACAACCTTATTCACAAAATTTTTCTTATTAATCACTGGCACTTTAAAGTTTACATTCTGCATTGCACAAGAAAGCGCGTAATCGCATATCAGAAACCTTCATTTGATCGGGATTATCACATAGTCTTTTGTCTACCAGTCCTTTCAATTTACCAATTCTACGTTCGTTTGCTCTGTTGTTATTTTCAACTGTCTTCCAAAATTGCGATGAAACCTGGTTCAATGAGATGCAAGGTGCTTCTTTGCTTTGGGTGGTAAAAAAATGCTTTAGATTACTGCTTCTGTTCGTAAGACAGGTTTCGATGTTTACTTGTGGAGGCAGAGAGCCGGTCTTGACTGCTTCTATAGAATATGGTGGTACATTTGCATGTACACTCCAAGCAACGTTCTTAGGAGACAACCATTGTGATGCATGTTTCACGTAGTACTTCCACAAAACATCTACCAGTTCAGGTTCAATTTCACGCCAAGCGAAAAGAAGGTCTCTTTGGAAAAGAGTAATGGAAGGTCCTTGAGCAGCTGATGGTTTCAAATGGATTTCAAAAAAAGAAGGAATATACGCCGACAAAATATAAGAGGCTATTTTAATTAGTCTTGCTCTTTGATCAGGTGTGATTTGTCCAGCGCCAAATATAACTGCACGCAAATACCCGTTGGCCGTAGTAACCCATCTTGCGTGGGAGATTTCTTCCTGCTTGTATTCCAGTAGATGCTTTAGATTGTCAGGAACATCCATTACTATGTAACAAGCCAATGCTAACAAACACATCTGATCACTTCTGAAGCTACTATCATCAATTCCCTTGCTCTTTTGCTCGGAGAACCATTGAACTTTGGCCTTAATGTGGAGTTGAGCCATTTTTGTGATCGGAATATTCAGCTCACTACGAGGAGTGATGTCATTTGTGCTTGGCTTTTGAATAGTCTTGATGTTGTTCAGCAGCGCACCATCTTGCATTGCCCCTGGTCCTTTTGCTTTACCTTCAATGGCGGTTTTTACATGGCTGAAATAAATTTCGTTCACGTGAAACATGCATTCTAGTGTGTGAATATCTCGCCCAACAACTTGCTTAAAATAGTCGGCAAGTATCTTGTTGATCCCACTAATTTCACCCGAATTGAGAGATGTGGTGTCGGCCATAACAGAATAAATTTTTCCTAAGTAGGAGGTGCACGTTTCATCTACTATAGCTTTACAAATAACTTCAGCAGTGACCGATTTTTCACAAAAGGACTTTACACCTAAAACTTCACATTTGTTACCATCTGATCTGAGAAATTGACCCCAAAAAACGTACCTGTCTATTTCATTGATTCGTTTTCCATCGTACGATAGTTGCAAAGCATTTGCTGCCTTGAGATTGGCCTCACTATTAGCTAATGCTTTTAATCTGCATTGGTTTCTTCTGCGATACACTGTTGCTGGCGATGCTGCAATTTTACCACCACTATTTTCCACTGACAGAAGCTGATCTGGTTTTTGTCGAATAGAAGTTAAACGTCTATCCGCCAAGATACAACTAGTATCACTCACTGAAACAAGCTTTCTAGTATACCCTTTTCCGCCAATCACTTCCTTTGGTTCAAACTGCATATCATCTTCACCAGTGTCACTGGAATCATCTTCAATAGCGGTATAGTTTGTAACAAGTTTAAAGCTTCGCAATTTGCTGGGCACAACCAAAACTTTATCATCTTCAACTGTCACGTTAATTTTGCTAGTCGTTGGTTGCTCTAAATTCTCTACATCGCCTCTTCGCTTCAGCTTATTTAAAGACACTTGCTTTTTTCTAGAATATACCAGGTCTTTGTGAGTTGTTAGGATCATTTTCCTCTCCGTTCGCTGATCTACCAAAAAAGATATCTCTTCCTTTGGAATTCAATCTTCCCACTGGCAGCCACATGAAACCTTTCCATTGAATATTTTTACATCTTCCGAAATATTACACTTGCATTTGCAGATATCAAAAAGTTTGTTCAACCAATCCTCCGAAATTCGCTTAGCGCCACTTTTACAAACTTTAGCTCTTTTCTTTGCTCCTTCAAACTTTGCAACCAAATCTTTTAGTTTTGTCTGAACTCGATTGTAGCTCAGAATTGGTAAACTTGCAGCTTTCCATATGTTGATAACATCGTTGATTACCTCATTTCGCAAGTCATTAAAATTAGGCATTTTGTTCAAAAACTCCGGTCTCGAGTCGCTGTAAAATCTACGTAAATAGTAGTAATGATTGACCACATCTATATTAAGGGGAAGCTTATTTTCTTCCAACTTTACATTCTCAACCAACGACTTTTCTGCATCTGAACTTTTTAAAGCCATCTTTTCATTCCTTTGCCTTTGATGGTTCACCTTCCTTTCATCGCAATCTAACTGTTTATAACTCTTACCTGCTCAGCTATGATATTAACATACTCTTCTAGAACATTCCAAAATTTTCTTATTAATGCATAATAATTTTCTTATTAAAGCATAAAAACATTATTGCGCAATAATGCACTTCAAGATTTTGTAGTCAAAAAGCCAATAGCTGGTGTTATAATGTACTAACTGTGTATTTAAAATAGCGTCAATGTCTAAATAGTTTTTTTAAATAACTTTGTTTTTGGTTGCAGATACGCAGTTTAAGTCTCTAGTGAAGGTATAGAAAACCGACCCTTCTGCGCATTTTGACACCACTCACAACTTTCTAGCGTAAGCCGTTTTCGAAATACGCAATTTTCGCTAAAAACCCTTATGACGTAATTTCAAACGCGCGCTGAAACCTCTTAATGACGTCATAATCGAAAAAAAATTACAGATACGATCAGTCTCAGATGCGACCCCGAACGTATTTCAAATCAAAAATGGTGAAAAAATGAAACACCCTATTAAATAGACCACATTCCTTATTGATAATAATAGCAGTCTAATCAAATCTTTCATTATACTCGCTTTATTACGCCGAAGCCTGTAACTAGTTTGCGGGGCCCATCTTCGCGTCATTGCGCCCGGGCAACACAGCTTCACTTGAAGAAAATGTTCCAGTGGTGACGAGTCGTTGGCAACACTGTGTCCAATTTGACTGGTCCGAGATTTGAACCTCAGACCTCCCGCTTCAGAGACGAACGAGTTACCGCTCGACCAACCGGCCGGTTAATAACTGTAGTGACTCATGAAGCAAAGTTATGTGTAAGAAATAACTTTGCAATAACTGTTAGCCAGTTTTTTTCTACATTATTATCGTATTTTTTAAATATCTGGTCGCAAACTTAACTTTTTCTCTACTGTTTCAGATGAAAATGCTCGAATATCGCATGAAGCAGGGTTGTTACGTCCACTCTCCTCGGTTAAAATCAATGATGCAAAACTTTGGCAAGCCAGAAGTTTGCGAAGTTGCTCAGAAAGAGACAAATTTACTTACACGAACGAAGTATTGGAATCCCAGAACACCGGAGAAGAAACTGCCAAAGCCATTCAGAAGATTTAGCCCAACTGCCTTGAAACAGCATCAGGCTAAAAACCTCGCATTAGAGAACGACGTTAAAACAATTGAGCTTCCAGCCACTGAAACGAAGCCAAAACGGCGATCGTCTTCAAACAAAACGAAAGCGGACGAGATATCGTCTAAAAAACGTGATCTCCAAAAATCTCGCCGGCATCGGACAACCACAGATACAACCCAGGACCGCGCACAAAACACTTCTCGTTTTATGTTGCGCAAACGATCGCATAGCAGTTCCGAAACCGACATCGAAACTGAGAACCTTCGACCTTCATCAGAACACAGTCCGAACTCAAAACGAGCTCGATTGGCTCAAGGTCAGCTGTTCGAAGCTAGTTTTGTTTTATCGGACGACAACAGAACCGAACCAGCCAAAGCGAACTCGAGTGTTCTGGTTGACTCGTCCACTCAAAACAGTAGTGTTTCTACAAAGTCCACCGCTGCTGTGACGAAGCAAAGCGGTCTGAAACGCGAAAAGAGCCCAGTTGCCAAGAAATCTCCGTTAAAAGCTTGCCGCAGTGACCGATTACTGAAACGCCAGCTTCGACTGCGTAGAAAATCTTCGCCATCGTACTTCTGCGCAAAGCAGTACCAATGCTACGTTTTATACTGAAGAAACTATTCAGTTAGCTATCCACATTGGCTGCTATAATAAGTGGTCAAACCCGATGGAGTCGGTAAATATTTCAAAACATGGCTTGAAGTGCCGAATTTACGATGTCGTAGAGGAAGGGACAAGATACGCTGAGCTGGAAGATTGCGTTCGTGGGCTTACGAACTATCAAGTGATTGTTTGCTTTTAGCCAAGCTTTGCTGAGCTTGGAGTTATTTGAGTTCGTTTGTGTTGTAGTTTTATTGCTTCTGTTTCTTGAGGTGTTTTGTTGCTGCGAGTAACTCTGAGCTGTTTCGATCTTGATAGCTAAGTTAGATTTTCTAAAAAAAAATAAAAATGTGATACAGTATTTAATTCATAGAAATTGTTCTGTTTCCATTAATTTTAAATATTTCACTCAAATGCTTGTGACAGACAGAATCTCTGTCATGTTCATAGTTCCACTAATGTTCTCTTTAGAATTGAACATTAATTTTTTACAGTATAAATTTGTGTCAAGTTCGCCATAATTTGCCTGAAGCATTGTACAGCAAGCTACAGTAACTTGCTTATATTTGGTGCTTTGTCTTAAAGAGACATCAATAAAGTACAACCACTATTAATTTTAAATGTACTGAATTTAATTTTGAGCCTTTCGTCACCCAAATTGAATCTTCTCGGTATATTAGCGAGTGTATAAGAAACTTCGGTCTTCTGCGCACAAGAGTGCGTTAACTGTTACATCAGCTAGATGCAAGTTTGGGGAACACTGGATTGCACGGTTTGTTGCATCCAGCTTGGCTATCCGATATGCAGTATTTTTTCTAAACTAAAAAACACTTCAACTTTAGTAAATAAATTTATTCTTTAATTGAAATCAAAAATCTTGAAAAAATCGAATCACAATCAGTGGGCGAGGAGCACAGCATAGTACATATTATATTGTGAGTCTATGACGCGCGACTACAAAAGACAATGAGCCATGAATAATTTATTCTTCAATTGAAATCAAAAATCTTGAAAAAAATCCAGTTACAACAGGGGGCGAGAAGCACAGCATAGTACATATATTGTGAGTCTCTGGCGTGCGACTACAAAAAACAATGAGCCGTGAATAAGTTTGATTATTATTTCGGGCCATGCAATGATAATGTAAAACTTGTTTGTTATCATCTGGATATTTGCTTGAGCGTAAAATTTTTCTTATGGTCCAGCATGAGAATAATAATTTGGAGTAAGCTAATGAGATATTTACATCAGGATTTCATAAGACTAGTCCACAAAATTTTCACTAAAGTAATGCTTCATTCGAGTACGCTCTTAAAAATATTGCAGAACTAGCTGATTTTCAGTAGCCCAGGCAATCGTTTTGGGTCTTTCCATCAAATTGCTAACAAGCAGGCTGGGATAGCTGTTATTAATTCGAAGTTGTTGTAGGCTAGCCAAAATTGCCATCTGTTTAGTAGCATTAAAAAAAAAGAAAATTACAACCTCCTTTGTTGAAAACAATCCCATGACAACTAGCATCTTGAACAATCCATACGAGAATGGGATTGAAAAAGCGTTTCCAAGTGCTAAATAACAAGAAAAATTGATCTAAAAATCAATTTTTTCATTATTTTCGCTGCAATACGCCGAGGCATGCAACGAGTTTGCAGGGCCCATCTCCGCGTCATTGCACCTAGGCTTTGGCGAGCCGTTGACAACACTGTCTAATTTGACCAGTACGAGATTTGAACCTCAGACCTCCCGCTACGAACGCGTTACCGCACGACCAACTGGCCGGTTAGCACCAAACTTAGTCATCTCCTTCAATGAAATCACGGAAATGTGCCAGTGCTCGCCAAACACTAATCATTTCCTATGAAATGGGAAACTGCAACTAAAAGCAACAGGTAAAAGTAATAGCAGTGGGCGGCCGAGTTTGTTTTTTCTTCAACTAACCGGCCAAAAAACAAACTACCGTACGTTACTCGTACACAAAACAGAATGATATTAGTTACGACATCATGGTAGAAATCAAAACCAAGACAAAAAACCTGGAAACAAATACTTCGATGTGGTGGTAGTCAGGTAAAACTCCGCGTAACCATTGAAGAGTAACCAGAGACTGAAACGCCATTTTAGCCTTTTGGTTCTATCTGGCTTTTTCGTTGTACTGTACCTTTCAATAATTTTAATAAAGGGGGAAAACTTTTTACAAATTATTATCATTTTCATTAACTCGATTCAACAATTTTTACAACTTATAATGATTTTCATTACTTTAATTTTCGATAAATACTAATTTAAGCAGTGAGCACGCGCTTACAGTAGCTAGGCCCAGACACAATATTAGTCCAGAGACATAACTCGAACGTTTGTGCGATACCGCACATATTTTCAAAATGCAATATTTTTGTAACCACTCTAATGAATTGCAACTAACAAGTTCTTGTAATCAATGAAAACCAATTGGCCAATTTCAAGAACGAACTCCAAAACACATTGTCCCTTTCTTTTTCACGTAACAAGACATTACATTAGATACAAAGACATAAAAGCTTTATGCATATAAAAATCGATATTGCACCAAAATCAGACTTTGCGAAGATAAGTTCCCCTACCAAAGTGACCAAGACAGTAACAACCGAGATAAAGACAAAAGCTGCATTGAACATTTCCTGCCAATGGCAGATTGACATTTTTGTCCCTTGTAACTTGAGGATAGCGCGATATTGTGTATGGTCTTCGCATGAATCATAATGACGTGTTCTTGTTGATTATACGAAAGTCTCTTCACTAAAATACAACACTGGTTGGCTTCGGGTAATTTAGAAAAGCGCAAAAGTTCCAACTTTGTACGTTGCAGCAATTTTACTGATAAACCAGTCATAAGTTAACAATCTTTGACAATGGGTTTTAAGCTGTCAAAAGAAGGGTTTAATTCCTCCCCGAGGTTTAATATCAAACCGGTGTTTGCAGAGCTTGTTGCTATGTAGCTGATCGTCAGCGGTTGTCTGAAAAAAAAAAAATGCACTCTCAAGTTATATGCAATCACAAGACAGCGGCTTTTTACCGGTCATTCCAAGGTCCATTGACCTATAGCTTTTTTAAATGGTCGAAAAAATTTAATCATTTCGATCACTATGACTTGCATATGATTGTATTTTTGTAGGAGGGTAACTGGCATATTTTTGTATTGAGTCCTAAAATAGCACTTGCAACGGCGAAATGGCTGAAGTGTTTTGACGAAAAAAATATGTTGACGCATTCGATGGAAAATTCTGGCGAAAAAATAAACCCAACTGGACGGCAAAAAAGTGAGAAGATCAAAGAGCTGACACCCTGTTTGTCATGAGACTGCTGACATTAAACATTTAAAAAAAGGAGATATATTGAGTTTTATTTCTCTCCACAAAAACACAGGACACTTAACATACATCGAAAAATGAATGAACTGTTAGATATGCTTTTTAGGTACTTTTGACTTCGATCCATTACAATGAGAAAAGTAGCAATTAAAGCATTTTAATTTTATCTATATTGGAGTGAAATCTGAAATTTGGTCATTTTTGAAGTCTTAGTTTCATGCACGCAACGATGTGAATGAGAAAAAAAACAAAAACTTACCGATTAAAATGAACAATGACATGGCTTCCATAAAAGCATATAAAATAATTGCTCTGGCCCATGCCCAGTTTGCCCGATAAATCTGAGGCGAGAGGGAAAGTGCTAAGAAATCCAGACCTCAGAGCAAATTCGGGAGCTTTTTCGTTTGTGACCTGAATTTTAAAGCTTTTAAATTTGAGGGTAGAAAAATTTCAATCTAATGTCACACGATACAAGCAAAAATGCGCCGCCATAGAACCTGAAAGAATTTCTACCATAAACTGGTTTTTGCCGTTATATCTTTCAAACAGAATCCCTTACCAATGTTTTTCCCTGACTAAGGTACCTGTACCAACTCAAAACAAATTTACGCGAAGTTGATTTTAAGACCTTTAACCGAAAATTGAACACCTGTAAATCAAATTTGACTCGCATCATATTGTAACGTAATACGTAGAGCAGTTCCCACAAATTACAAATGCGTAAAATTGTGAATTTGTATTTTTAGTTTATTTTAAAACAGTTCTAAATTTAATACGCCAAGCATACTACCTTACCAGCGTACAAGTTGCCAGTTGGTAAATAACTAACGAAACGCTTGCACGCTCACGATTTCATGCAGTGTAGACCGAGCCTTAAAAGGTAGGTAAATCATCTATTGTTGGCTTATAAGGTAAATCATACATTGCTTGTGCTGTTGGCAAATAATTATAACTGAATCATTGTTTATGTTGTTTTTTTTTCACAGCAAACCAGTATAATCCAGAAACAAGTTAAACATCAGAAACGTACTGTCAAACTTTATGGACAGAGATGTATACGACAAACTTTAATCCTAATAAAATGCTGCTAAAATACCTTTAAAATAGGCACCCCATCTCGGTCAGAGACAACAATTGCGCAAAGACCTTTTATACTCCCCAATTGTCGGTACAAGAACTTCTTCATATCTTCAGACATTGTGAAAGTTAAACAATTTCTTAAAACAGTGCTTAAACAATTTGAAAGACGATAGTTCTCTAAATATTTTCCTAATTAAGCTGATCAGAAATCACAAAATAATCATACATAAATTTGCAGAACAAAACATAATGACGCAAAATAACAGCACAAAAGGGGTACAGATAAAAGCAAAAACTCATTCAAACAAAGTTAAAATCAATGTAAAAATGTTTCAGAACAAATTGTTCAAAATAAATAACAAAACTCAATGACGTTGCATAGAATACAAAGCACATAACCTGATAACATAATATGTGAATAATGTGCAACTCCAGATGATTGAACTCATACTGGAACTTGTTCTCACTACATTTCAAAAACCTAAAACATCGGCAAAACTCGCCATACCTGCTTGCTATGCAAATGATAAAGACAAAGCAGTGTGGGGTTGCACTCTCAAGCCAAAGCTCTCTTGATAGTTGTGGATATATCGAAAAAATACAAAAACCTGGACAGTAATATAATTTTTTCATAAGCTAATAAAAATGCAGTTAACTCAAGAATGAAGGCTTATTAACCATTAAGCCATTATTTTTTAACAACAATTTTATTGGGTGCAAGCATACCAATCAACATTTGAAAATGCCAAATCAGGAGATTTCTAACCAGCAAATCAGTAGCCAGGAAGTTTCGCCCCCCAGATCTCCCTCCTGTTTCTACTGCTTGAATAATTATTGTTATCTTTTAATGTTGGTACACATTACCAAAATTTTGCATTACCATCTAGGTTCTAGCAGTTCTAACTACTAAGACAGACTAATTAACAAAGGTGGAGTCGAGGACACACGACTCAGGGCCAAGGACAGGAATGCTCGAGACCAAGGCCAAGAATCAAAGACACAGGCGCAAGTGTTCTAAAAAAAATAGGTCTTCAAACTTTTTTTCAGGCGATCTCCAAACGAGGAAAACAAAAAAGGTCTTCTCAAATTTTCCACGAGGTTTCTGGCGTTTTCCAACAAAACTTTAACGGTTCAAAAAGTAGTGCTGTACTTGAGCCAAGAATTGGGCAATTTTCAAGGACTTGAGGCTTTGAGGCCAAGGACTTCAAAATGTGTCCTAGAGGACGTCCTCAAGGACTCCACCTCTGCTAATTAAATCAAGCAGTCTTTTTATTTTGGATGTGGTACCACGTAACCAATAATATCAGTACTGTTTCATACACTTCACAGACACATGGCATAAAAAGTCATGCAACATTCAGCGCAGCAGATGCTTTCCAAAAAGTACTGAACGATAAAAGTGAAATACGTATCATTCAAACACATTTACTTTAACCAGACCTGCAACTCCCCCAAAAAATGTTTTGCCCCCCGGCCTAGACAAAATCAGTTGTATATACATATAGTGGTATATTAATTAGCACCCCTCTTAACTAGCTTTCACCACCCCCCCCACCCTTACCTCAAGCATTTGCTTCTACTTGCGGGCCTGATTTTAACTCTTGTAGGCTTGATTATATTTGCATGCGGCTTTTTTGGCAGCATTCAACCCTACTTTGGAAGGTTTAAAGCCAGCTGCATTGCGGTCACAATTTAATTAGCAATTTAAAAGCACGCACACAGTGTCATTGTGCAAACAGGTTCTGTTGTCGGTTACTATCTTCCGCACTATGGAAAAGGTTATTTTGCTACATGCATTTGAGTGAGGTAAGCACAGGAGCGATTTCATTAATGCAAGAAGATTGCTGAAAATTTGTTCACTGGCTATTTTCTTTCGCCCCATGAAAAAGATTTGCGAGCAAATTAATTAATTTTTAAATTAAAAAAATCTTGAGCTAAATCGTGATAACAGGAGATTTTTTGTTGAGATCGAAAGAGTTGGCAGGTATGGGTGCAAGCAGACTTACTTATGACTTTTCTATCATTCACTATTAAGAAATTTATTGAGTTTTAAGCATGAGCAGACACATCAAACCCTTTGAAGGAATACTGATTAAGTCAGCTCTAGTCCGAACCATCTAAATCCTGACAATAGCTGTCCTCAAACCCTCTGAACCTGGAAGCATAACGCTTATCGTAAAACACAACACCAATATACAATAAAAATGGTAACAAAAAAACCAAAGCCGTAATAACCCAAATAACACCTGTATCTGGAAGTGCTATGGTACAATTGTATTTACCAGCCCATGCTAGACGAGTATAATTCATGGAGTCAATTAAGTCACTGCACAGTTTTCCTTCCTGTTCCACCATTTCATAATAATCATCTGCTTCACAGTAGAGGGTTTTGCATTTTCCACAGACACTGTTATTGCTATCACTATCATTGTGGTAAAGTGAAAAATCCTTGAAACAGTCCAATGTAACACTTATCTTTTTTAATAGTGTTTGTGTCATAGTGCTTGGTTGAGAAGTATTTATAATGGGAGGATCAAAACATAGATCACACGTAGAAGATTCCCAAATGCTTTGGACAAACTTATGTGTTCGCAAAGATAATTGTATCGTGTCAGCTCGCAAAATTTGTTCTCGACAATTATTTTCTGGGGCTGCTCCATCATTCCATATTAGTGTAAATGCATTTTGAACAGAAACATACTCAGAAACACAGTTTTTGCAATATCGTAGTGGCCGAGAATTTGTAACAGTGCAATTAATAAATCTGGATGTAACATTACTGAAAGTATTCAAATGGGTCATGCATTGTTTCGATATGTCACCATCTTTGTACTCATGTTTTCCAACATTTTTTGGCCAAATTTCATTTAAAAACAACATGGAATGACCTTGCAAGTTAGGTGACATTCCTTTATCAAAGTTCATAAAGCTGGCAACATTGAAATGTAAAAAGCTTGAAATAAGCAAAGAGCTAATGGATAGAACTTTCATAATCATAGTTTGTACTGGCACTGGACAAGGTGGGCTAACCAATTCTGGCACACCAGAGGATATAAGCAAGGCTTAAAATTAATATTAGGCTACGTATATTTACACTTTTGCAGTCAACAGATCTACTATATATCAGATATACAGTGTTTTTAAGATTAAATTACAAATACATCACCTATTTTAGCAATACTGTACTGCACCAATAACTTAAGCTACTGGTATGCCTTCAGAATAGCCAATTACACATTAGTTTGTTTCAGAAGCAGTGTTCCCACTAAACCGATTTTTTTCAGCAAATCGGCGATTTGTTGGAGCAAGAGCAAATAATTTTTGGCAACATAGAAAACATAGCTTTAGAAAATTTGACAAATTTGTGGAAATATGACATTTGATATACTTTAATACTGAATTGGTACAAAGTTTAGGGCACATATACGTCTTTTTTTGAGGTTTGGGCACAATTGTTTAAAGAACATTTGGGCACTTGCCGATTAGCCATAAAGTTAGAGGAAACGCAGTTCAGAAGTACTGTACGATCTGACAATAAGTAATATCTCAGTAACCAGATATGATAAATTAGAAGTGCTTATTTTATATGCATGCTAGTGTGCAGTTGCATCTAGCAATCGTCACTGACTTGAATACAAATACTACTTCACTTACTATTGTTATTTGCACACTAGCATTTTTAGTTTGGGTTAGATAGTGTGGTTGGATGTTGTTAAGTATTAGAGGGAACACTGGTATAAGGCGACTGCTTTTTTTCGAAACCTCTGTGACCTGTGTATGAGTGTGCACGCGCTCTTGCTCCTTTCATGCGTGCACTCATTAGGTTTAAGGCTAGATTTGGGGAATAGCTTAGATCGGTGAGATGGAGAGAGCGAACGTGCGCTCATACACGAGTTGCAGAGCTTCCAAAAAAAGCGATCGACTTATACTTAATGATCCTGTTTGAAGTTGGAGTTATGGTAACTGATTAAGTTATACCTATATCAAGTTTTTTTATTGGCAGAGGCTGCTGTTACATTACGTAAGAATAACAAAATCACTATTCTAGCCCTAAGCCCAACCCTGAACCTAATCCAAACTCTAACCCTAGGTCTAACCGGTTGCCAGTGATTTTATCACAAAGTGATTTCGTCACAAGGTGATTACATGACAGACGGCATTCTAAAGACAAAACAGGCCCTGTGGGCCTATCTGTCAACCCCATTGTACTATCGCATCATTAAAATTAAAGCATTGACTGAGAACAGCAGTTATTAAACAAATGATAAATCTACTATCCCCAGAGCTATCTTGCCCTAACCCTTACTTTGTGGCAAAATCACTGTGACAAAATCACTTTGTGACGAGATCACTGGTAACCGGTCTAACCCTAACGTTGTTAATCCTAACCCAAACTCAAAATCCAAGCCAAACCCCAACAATAATTTAAAAAAACAAAAAAGAGTAAATGAGCACTCACTCTTTGCTCTCTTACCGTATTCTGTTTATGGGCATTACGTAACGTAATACTAGCCACTTCCTTTTTTGTTCTTATAAAACTGCACTTACTTGCACGCTAGTGTTTTTTGCAAAGAAAGAGATCTTTTATATGTTATGTACAGTACCTGGACATCGTTAAGTATAAGCACCTGCTTTTTTTCAGAATCTCTGTGACTTGTGTATGAGGATGAGCATGTGCATGCTCTCGCTCCTCTCGTGCGTGCACTCATAAGGTTAAGGCTAGATTTGGGGAATAGCTTTGATCGGAGAAAGCACATGCGCCCTCATACACGAGTCACAGAGCTTCCGAAACAAAAGCAACGACTCATACTTAAGCTGTAAGGACACCCCAGTACCTAGTCCTACAAAATAGAAACACAAGACAGATGATAGCCTACCACTCCGCACTACCTAGCCAGGTACCAACTGCCATACCTAAGATAACTTTGCTACAGTGAAATTCAATGCCTAATTAATTGTAATTTAGCAGTAAGACCTATTTCAATCTGCGATTTATCCATTCTCATTAATTTCCATAAGCCACTATTAATTTCCAGCAATCAGCAATGTTACCGTAATTCCTTGTTTTAGGAAAACTGAAAACCATTGAAAAAATTTGCAATATTGTTTGCATGCAATGCGCAAGCTTGAAGATTGTCCTTGATTGAAATCATTGAAATAACAAATGCTTTTTAAATGAATGAATCACCACAAATTCTGTGCCAACAAAACAAAACCAGTTTTTATTTAGTAGGCTAGGCTATTGGTATGCATTAACAGTTAATGTTCGGCACAAAGTGAGAGTTAGGGAAAGACAGCTCTGAGGATAGTGGAGTAGAATTCTGAATAGCCAAGTTTAATGACTGCTGTTCTCTCTCACGAGTCAATGCGTTAATTTTAATAATGCAATAGTCTCAAGTCTGATAGTGCAATACACTACAGTTGGTAGATATTAAGCTATTCTGTCTTCAGAATGCCGTCTTTCACGTAATCAGTTTGTGCTCGAAATCACTACGACAAAATCACTGGCAACCTCAGTAAGTACCTTGTTACGAATAAGCTTCCGCGCTGGCAGCCTTTAGGCCAGATAGCACGCAAACGATTAACCTAAACTTGTAAGTGGAATACTTGTTTGCTCTGCTTCATCTTACACTTGACACCTGTTGCTTGAATCTTCATTTTGTTTTCACCAATCCGATGGACAATTTGTGGTTTGTATGTGTTTTGCTGTGGTGCTTTTGCACTGGATCAGCTGCTATTATTATTATTATTATTAAGTTGTTAGGCTACAAGTACCTACCGGAACCTCAGCACCTGTAGGTAACTTGTTAGTATTTTACTATTTACTTGGATAGCCTATTGCACAGAGAGAATGCTTGTCATTGACGATTGACTCAGGGTTTTGCAAGTTACCCGTAGGCTGGGAAAGTGTCTTTGGCCAGCCTATTGTAGTATGCAGGTTAGAAGCAGTTAGGTACAGAGGTACATCACTGAATTAGTGAAAACCTGGTATGCTGTATGGCAGGCCTTAATACTGAATAGAGCAGGTATAGTTTACCACAACCCAGTAATCCACATTCCACACACTAGCTTGCATAATGCATAGCCACCTTACATATACCTGACTACAGCCCATTATTAGCCACACTCCACATCCTTAGCCTTCCTTGCTTTGTGATAGCCCTGCTGGAGCTGGGCTGCTTGCTAAACTAGGCCTAGTCTTAAGCCTAGTGTTTGCCTGTTTGGTTGGCCTTGTGAAAAACCCAATCAATGGTCGAGTGGATAGAGCTTCTGCTACTGAAGCGGTAGACTAGGGGTTCGATTCCCGGTCGGGTCATACCAAAGACAATAAAAACTTCCCTGCTTGACGTTCAGCAATTAAAGGGACTGTGTCAAGCCTCCTCCGCGTGTGGTAGACAGGTGGGCAGGTGGCAGCTTGACTCGAAGACCAAAAGGTCCCTTCACTGTCTCCTGGCCAAGGCAACTAGGTGAATCAAATGTAATTGGTAGTGACTATTTCACCGAAAATTTTCAACTTAAAGAGAATAAAACGAGAATGAGAAATATTCATCCGCGCTTTTTTCATTTGCTTTTTTAGGGGTTAAGATTAGGGTTTAGGTTAGGGTTTGGGTTAGGGTTCGATTTGGGAATACTTTTAGAGTGAGCTTTTGAGTTTGTGTCAGATTTGAGTCAGAATTAATAAAAAACTAGATAAAAATTTCCGGTGAAATAAAGCCTGCCAATGTAATTACAAGTATTATTACAATTTGTTCAATTTGTTGGTTGTTATATTTCCTAGCTAGCTGAAAGCCAAAATTCATATTTGGCAGCGCTGTGATTTCGCCACAATTGTGGCATAACAAATAATTCAAATCGATCTAGGATATGACGTCGTTTTCGGTTGTCTGTCGCACGAAATAATTATGATGTAATACTGACGTTGTGGGAATGCGAGACGTCAGTTAGACGGAGCAATCATTTAAAAATGAGAAAAACGCTAAATCTGTAAATAGCAAAGAATAAGAATTGCAGACACAATGGGATGAGCAGTAAGATCTCACATGAGTTGAAAAATTAACCCAGTCAGTCTGTCTGTACATTAGCATGCTCTCTTTAAGGTAGGTCTAGCCTACTATAGTTATTTCTGTTTTAGTATTTAGAGCTGTTGTGTTTACTGTAGACCTAATTCAGAATCTGTATATGTATAATACAGAGTAAGTACAATTATTTAGTTGGCTTTTTGCGGTAGAGGCTATTCTATCTACCGTACCTGTCTACTGTATGCTACTGTCTGACTGTACTTGCTTGGTAATACAGTACTGAATCACTACCGGTACTTCACAAAAGTGAAAATGTGTGAAATAGGGTGGCCACGACTCGGTGAGCGTTTCGCTCTTTCGTGGTCTCCCTATGTAGGCCCACTGTACTTGATTTGCAATGCCTCTGCATATTCCAAATGTGGATTTTTCTTTGTTTGCATGCACTGGTACATGAATAAACTGCCACTGACTGACTGTCACTTTATCACATGCTGGTAGAGGCGTAGCTTTCTGCTTTTAGTAGGGTAATGGCTGACTGTGTCTCAGTCTAGTTAAGCAGCTGATTAGTTTCATTTTTGCCAAGCCCACTGCCAGACTAGGCTACTGCTACTACTAGTAGTGGTAACAGGGTAGCAGCAGCCAGCAGGCTTAAATTTGTTTTGATGTGTTTGATTAAAAGGCTATCTGAGTCTATGATTGCATTGACTATTATTCACTTTAGCATTATTATTTATTCAGACCTGCCTATTTTCTAGGCAAATTTGATGTTAAACTCACTGATCATGAATGGCTTGCAAGCGAACTTTTTATAATTATCAAATAGGGCTAAATAAAAAGTAATTGAAATTAATGTTATGTACAGCATCTAATTTATCAGTCTATTTTATAATCATTAACAAATCAATTTTAGCGGCTCATGGTTTAGAGCTCAATTATAATGTCTTTACTATCAACTAGTATTAGCAAGCCCTTGCAACGTGTTTTTGAGAAAGCTTTTCTCAGACAAGTCTCTGTCAAGAATTTTCAATCTCTTCAAGCTTTACACAGTTGCAATCAATGCCATCAAAATAAGGTAAGCTCTTGAAAAGCTGCGGTATATTAGTTGCCTGTAAATTGGAAATGTTTAATTTCTGAACCGTATTTCTCATGTGGTGATTCATTTATTTATTGCTAGTCATCAGAGATCTATTTGCAGAAATTAGTTGAATAGCAACGAGATTAGCCTATGATAAATTAGTAATATTCTGTGCCAATTTTTTCAGTTGTTGTAATTGTAATTACATTTGATTCACCAAGTACCTTGGCCAAAAGACAGCAAAGGGACCTTTCGGTCTTCAAGTCAAGCTGTCACCTGCCCACCTGTCTACCATACACGGCGGAGGCTTCACACAGTCCCTTTGATTGCTGAACGTCAAGCAGTGAAGCTGTATATAAATCCCAATTTTTATAGTCTTTGGTTTGACCCGACCAGGAATCGAACCCAAGTCTACCGCTTCAGTAGCAGACACTCTATCCACTTGACCACTGATTGGTTATCCACTCGGCCACTGATCAGTTAAATGTTGTTGGCCTTGGCTTACCTGTTGTTGATACCTGGTGTATTTTTTGATTATTGAATGCGAATTACAATCAATGGAAGCTTTTTTTTACACTTACCTGACAAAATTCTTAACACTTTATTGGTGTAAAGCTGAAGGTGCTTGCTATCATCAGTGACATTTATTATCAATGATATAGTAAAAATTAAAAATTTTGTGATCAGTTTTATGTTTCTTCTGCTTTAAGATTGCTGATTCACTGGTATTGCAATACGACAATATAGTCAATCATTTTTGTGTGGGTTACTATTAAAGAACCATAGTATGATATTTGTTTCTCTTGATAAATAACTGGGTTCAAGTGCTAAGCAGTATTTTCTCGTATATGTTGGTGAATGTGCTTCCACCTCTATTTTATGTTTTAAATAAACAATGAAAATATCAAAAATAAATCAGTTTACAGTACACTCAGTGAAACTGTTGATTCGTGGATAAAAACCAACTTCGTAATTACTCAGATATAAGATTTAAAGCTATATTAGATATCAATACTTTTATTTAACTACTTACTAGTGAATATATTTCTATGTGAAATAGTGATTTTTATGCCTCTGGCCTAGTGTTTAGAAAACTTTTGATTTCGTTGCCTGTAACCTGATACTGGTAGTTGGTACCCGTAGCTTTTTAGAATGGGGGAAATAAAACTGCCCAAATTGCCTTGAACTTTGTTATCTATTAAATATAGTAACAAAAAGTTCATGAACATGAAATGATCAGGGCAATATAGTAGAAGGTAAACTCGTAGCACCAGTTGATTTACTCAACTACGTGCATAAAAAGTATTTTGAACTATAGTATGAAAATAAATGAAATTATTTTGCAGATTGATTGTATGCACACAAGATGGATCCATTCTAGTGGATTGCTACTTGTACCAGATGACTCTAGTAAATTTTCACAATCTGCATCCAAGCTGAATGACAATGGCTCAGATTCAAAAGTAAAACTAGACCACATGGAAAAACTTACACATTTCCGTGACAATATAAAATCACAAACCACAGAAA
Organism: Trididemnum nubilum; assembly: GCA_963965965.1. Classification (NCBI taxonomy): domain Eukaryota; kingdom Metazoa; phylum Chordata; class Ascidiacea; order Aplousobranchia; family Didemnidae; genus Trididemnum; species Trididemnum nubilum. Next base: position 5,316,041 of record OZ014490.1, read on the forward strand.
AACAACAATCCTCTGGAACTTCTGATCTTGCTGGTGTCAATACAGATGTTCATCCTGATGTTCTTGAAGCAAGATCAATGCAAGAAGGAGGTTACAGACTACCCCACCCAATTTGGACTGAGGATGAGGTTTCTTCAGTAAAAATCACTCATCGTCCCCCTGTTACAGTAAGTACAGTAGTAATATTAGAGCTTGACCGATATAACAGTCAGCCGATATTAGGGCCAAGGCGATATATCGTATCGGCTCTCTATTACCACTAAAATATCGGCTTAGCACAATTACCTTGAACTGTTTATTTTTGAGAGCAAGCACTACCGCTCCTGACTATTGATTGTCAAATTGTTGTATTTTTGGTTTGTTTTTTTATTGAATAATACTGGAGTGTTACTTGTGTTTGCAATAGTCTTTCTTTGGATGGAAATTAGTGATGCTTTTTGTGTTAAGTTAATTAAACAATAGTGACAAATTTTCGTAGTTAATAAGCTAATATATCGGTTATCGATATCGGTATCGGCCTGAAAAAGTCATATCGGTCGAGCTCTAGTAATAATGTTATCCTTGGAAGTTATAAATGTTACTGCTTGTTTCAATGTAATTTGTGGCAATTTCTGTATTCAGATCATTTGCTATGTTAGCCCTGTGACATAATGGTAAATGTCGTATATTGTACTTGTTTATTCATTTAATTATACAAGTAAAAGACAGGTTCACTAGCAGAAGATATATTGTACTGGTGCTCTTCTGTGTTTTGTATAGTTTTTAATATGTAGAATTAATGCTAGATACATCCAATTTTTGTCTTGTACCATGTTGAGTTTTGATATTGAACAGTTTGATTTAATTACTACTTCAATCCTGCTTGGATTCCTCTTTTCTCGACTCCAATATTAACGGCATAAATTTTCAGAAAGTGGATAAACTTGCATTTTACACCGTAAAATGCATGCGTTCTGGCTTTGATTTGCTCTCTGGTTACACTTTTGGAAACTGGAGAGGACGTTTAGATGAAAAGCAGTGGATTAAACGAATCATATTTCTTGAAACAGTTGCAGGGGTTCCAGGTTTGTTGTGAAAAACTCACTAAATTTTGAAAAATACTTTGAAATATGAACAACTTTAGTACTTTAGAGTTAGTTAACACGACCGACCCTCACCTCTCATGCTTCTTTGTTTTCACAGTAGCTATTTCGCAGAGGTGGGCAAAGCGCAATTAGAAGCGCAACTTCCGCAACCTCCGCAATTGCGTAAGTTGCGTTGCGCTTTAATTTTTTATTTTGAAACATTGCGGAAGTTGCGTTGCGGAATAAAGCCTTTAAAATTTGTTGCGCTTTAATTGCGTTGCGCTTTCAAAATTTTTTTCAGTTAAAAGCGCAATTCTATACATTGAACTTAATTTTGCTCCATTTCCATCGTAATATTGATAAATTTCGGGCTTGTTTAGCAAATTATTTGCTCTTTTTCAATCTAAAAGTGCAAAAAACGCAGTATTTGTATTGTGTTGTGAAATTTCGATTGCGGAAGTTAGGTTGCGCTTCAACTTGGTACGAAAATACCGTTCCGCAATTGCGGAATTGCGTTGCGCTTCAACTGAATGAAAAAGTTCATTGCGGAAGTTGCGCTGCGCTTCAGAAAGCAAAAAAATTAAATTGCGCATTTTGCGCTACGCTTTTACTGGTTAAAAAGATCGTTGCGCTTTGTTGCGTTGCGCTTTTGATATAACGTTATTTGTGCCCACCTCTGCTATTTCGCAGCAAACCGATGCAAAAGTTCAGGTCTTTGCATATAGCTCGGGAACGGCTCGGTGATAACTACACAAAATTGGGACGGCACTTTTAGATCAACAAGATCTTTAATTGCACCAAATTTCGAGGCAATGGGTCACATGACTTTGGCTTGAGGGCCCGAAAACCGCGATAAAGTTAAGCGAAACGGACGATCTCATTCAAAAATTGCTTTAAGTTCAACAAAAAATGTTTTCATCTATTGAGAAGTGCGAAGTTATTCTTAATGGATTTGGTTTCATACCATGATGTTATTTTGCAGGCATGGTTGGGGCGATGGTTCGACACTTGATATCATTACGTCGTTTTAAACGGGATCAGGGTTGGATTCATACCTTACTTGAAGAAGCAGAAAATGAACGGATGCACCTGATGACTGCAATGCGGGTGGGCAACCCTGGCATCATCATGAGAAGTTTTGTGTTTGTCACTCAAGGTGGCTGATTATTTTTAGTTTTGTTCTATATTTTCAAAGAAGAAATTTCTGTAAATTTTTACTTTATTGACATCAAGTAAAATCTAACCCGAGTAAATTTTTCCTCTGTGAAGATTGGCACGGCTGACTCCGTGGTGTTGGAACCTCAGCAATATGCGCAAAAAACTTGAAAAAGCAGTGGCTATTTGCACCCACAAGGGTTGGCAGAGCAGGCACCTTCTTTGTGCTACTCCGAAGAAGCACAGCCCACTGTTACCGTAATGCAAGTGTTACCGGTATCCGACTCGCTCCAAGGGATACGTGCATGAACAAACTTCAAAAACTCGACCCCTGTTGGTCTCGCTAAGAGTATTGGACGGATTAGTATTCATGGTCTCGTAACATCAACGCAGTTAGGAGCTATGGTAGCCAGCACCCTGCTTTTCTGCTTGTTCAAATTCACCGGTATCATGAGTAAATAGAGGAAGGGTTAATCGAGCTGAAGTTTGTTGCGGCGACTTCGGAAAAGCTTTACATACTCGTAGTATGTTTGTTTAATGCGTTTATGCCGGCAGCGTTACAAGTTTTAGGCTTTCACGTTACGGTATAGCGATTGAATAATTTTAGATTGTTTACTGCAGCATCCAATTACAGTATGTTGTTTTCAAGTGTGTCATCTAGTTGTATATGGTTTTCAGCTGTTTTTGTGGGTGGATTTTCATTGGCTTATCTAATTTCGCCACGTTTTTGCCATCGTTTTGTTGGCTACCTGGAGGAAGAAGCAGTGAAAACATATACTCTCTGTTTGAAGGAAATTGATGAAGGAAAGTTGAAAATGTGGAGCCGAATGAAGGCCCCAGAAATAGCTATCGAATATTGGAAACTTGAGGTACTTGTAACCATATGCTTTTCTGAATTAAAATAGTTGTTTGCTTCTGGTTGGAGCTGTTTGGCTCTTTCCTGTATTGAATCGTCACTTCGGTCAAAAAGACGTTTCTGTGTGCTTATCATTTTGGGGTGCAGATGCATGTCTGGCGGGACTTAAGCATGCAAATTCCTTCTGGTTACAGCCCTGCTGTTAGATTTAAATGTTTTTTTTTACGTTTTAACGTTTTATTGCGAATGGCATCATCTAGTAAATTTTCGTAGTATAAATACTAAATCGTCAAAACACGTATTCGTTCTAAAGCCTCCGGGCCAGCATTGTATTTTCTCATTCTACTGTATTTTAAAACGATGCTTTCAATGTAGTCACAAATTCATGCAGCTAATATGCAAGTTTTTGTTCAGCCGGATGCTATGATGCGTGACGTCATTCTGGCTATACGTGCGGACGAGGCCCACCACAGAGCTGTTAATCATACTCTGAGTGGAATGAAGCCGGACGAACAGAATCCGTTTCCACCCGGAGAGTAACCAATTTCATTTTTTTACTGGAACCTACCGAATAACTGTTATGCTTCGCTTCAGAGTTGTAAAGGCGGGTTCACACAGAAGCCGTCAACGTTACCGTTCCGTCGCAGTTACGTCTAACGTCTAGGTGTTCAAATAGAAAATTTTAGCGGTGACGGAAGTGATTTTCTTGATTTCATCCGTCTTACGTTGAGTTAAAATAGTTTTAACTTTACGTAAGTAACGTAAGCGATTTCGAGCATTTTTTTGGTGGTTGGGGCAAACTTTGAGCCACAAAAACTGAAAATCTTGAAAAAATAATTGGATTTTGTTGAAAAGTAGCTTTCAGCAGGCAATGTTAAGTGCTTAGAGCTGTATGTAGTAGGCTAGGTCTAGTCATGTACCGATACTTTGTAGTATAGGTAGTGTACAGTAGCAGTGATACTGGTATCTAGCCTAGCGGTACTTCAGACTGAATTGCTTTTTTTTCTGCTTGGGAAACGAAGAGAGAATGAGATATTGAAACTACCGGTAATTGATACAGGGTAGGCATGTTAAATCTGAGTTGGTTGCTAGCAGCCAGTTGAGAAAGCCAATTAAATTTGGCTTTCCTTGCTCTTGTTTTGGTACAATTGGCTAAAGTTCAATTTTGAACTTCAATTGACTTGACTCTTGAAAGCTGAAATGATAAACTACTGGAAGCAATCAATTTCTAAAGCAGAGACCTTTCTCATGTCTGAAAGTGGCTTTTTTGCCTCTAGATGCAAAATAGTGTTTTTCCTTTGTTTGGGTTAGGGTTTGAGTTAGGGCTAGGGTTGGGAATAGGGTTAGGGTTAGAGTTAGAGTTTGGGTTAGGGTTGGCATGAGGCTTGGGCTAATTTGGCATTTGCGGCAAAATAGCCGTTAGGACTATTTTGCCTCTAAATTGTAAAATAACGTGGGGCTATTATGCCTCTAGAAGCAAAATAGCCACTACCTTTAAATAAAGTGGCCATTTTTGACCATTTTGGACGCTGTATCATCAATAGGCCTAGTCATGATCATATACCGTAGTGCACCGGTACTTTGTACCAGTACCGATACTGGTCTGTGGTCATGATTATTGCCATGATGCATATAAATACTGACCAATGATTGCTTAGCTACCAATACCATAGACTCTTAACTTATGTTTATTTTTAGGAACTCATAAGCCTATCTATTTGTTGATTTAAGAATATTCAGGTAGAGGCTACTGGTAGTTGTTGTATCTGTATACTCTGCAGTTTGTTTTGTGTGAACGCTGAACAGTCACTGAAATGAAATTGTATGATGTAAGAATCATCTTGTATTCTTAGCAGTGGATCACTAGATGCCAAAAAAATAGCTGGTTTACTTACACAGAGTTGGTACAACGCACATACAAAGTTGGCTGTGGTTTTGAATTGCATTGAGCTTTATTTGCTTTAAGCTTAATGTGGTTTGGGGTTATAGCTACTTAAGAAAATCAACGAACCAGTACCATACAATCAAATTGGAGTGAAGAAAACATACTGTACACTGGTACAGTACTGTACAAATCAAGAGTTGAGTAGTGATAGTTTCCGCACAGTTCAATTGTCGCTGCACTTCACGCATATGCTAGCACTGTACCAGTTTGTGATAGCCTACCAGTACAGTAGACCATCACTTCGCAATATAACAGATGCCGAATACGCGAGATCGATTTCTGACAGTGCACACATACCTACGGTACATAGCGGTACTGAGCCTGGACCGCATGGGTTTGGGTTAGGTTTTTGTGCTGCTGCACTTATGATTCTGTATGTTCTAGTACTAGTAGTATGCCATATGACAGATAACAAGTGTATGATATCGGTTACCGAAACAATTCGCGATACGGTAGCGTACAAAAAAAATAGACTTCTTTAAGCGTACATACTGTAATAGCAATTTTCGATTTGATTGCGCGATAACGATTTCTGATAATGAATGCCGTAATAAACTGCATGTGCTGCATTAGATATCTTTTTCCTCACTTTCTGACCTGCTAACTGTTTTTATCGATATTAGTCAAAAATTGCAATCACATCAGATATTGAGAGTTGAAACATTTCAAAAAACTCAAACACTGATTTACCGCAATTTTGAGTATAAAAATTTCTAGTTCTGCAGGATTTACCAGTACTTTTCAGTTTTTAAAGTAATTTTTGTCACTACTCTCAGCTTTTTGAAGTCTTCTACTTTTTACATTACTCACTATTGCAGTAAGCCTACTGATTGACCCATGGCCGTAGGAGCTCAAAATGATTTGGGGGGGCAGCAAACTTTTGCCCGAAAAATGACTTGATGCATTGCGTTTCTCTGTCAAAATTGAGACGGTTTTTTCTGCCCAAATTGAGGTGTTCTCCAAAAAAAAAAAAGGTCTTCACCGAATCTGAGACGGTATTTTGGCAATGGTGTGCCCAAATATCCAGACTATTTGCCCAAATAAACAGACCATTTGCCCGAATTTTCGACGTTTTGAACCGAATGGGGGGGCGACCGCCCCCCCTGCCCCCCCGCCTCCTACGGCTATGGATTGACCAACCAAATCTGCCAAATTCAAATTCCACTTCAGTACGGTACCAACCTATATCTTATCTACAGATTATTTCTGAAAAATAAAATCTAGTGATTAGGCTATTTGAATTCATATCATATTGCTTACAGTAAATTTAAATTTAAGTTCTACACCACCTTAAAATTGTTCATGCAAATCTAATTTAAATGATATACAGGGTGGGCCATAAGTAGGTATACAGCCATCGCTCAAAAGTGCTTCAAAATTTTTTTTCCATTACAGTTTTTACTTGATTTTAAGTCATATTACAGTTCCTAGTGCTGAGCAAGTAATGCGAAGTCTTTTGGAATGTGCTGCTTATTAGAAGTGAAAAGAAATTTAAAGTGTTTATATTGTGATTGCTGTATACCTACTTTTGGCCCACCCTGTACTCTAAATGCAATTACTTACTAATCACTTTTTTACTTTTGCAAAATAGACTTAAAATCTGTGATCATATCAGTATTTGACTGTTAAGAAATTTAATTATTTAATAGAAATTCAACAAATATGTAAGGTGTAACTTAACAAAAAATCTCAGCGGTTTCTTAACCCAACGGCAGTACCATGAAAAAAATTACTTGAGCAGTACCACTGTACAACTAAGCAGTAGCGTAGCCAGGGGGGGCGGGGGGGCTCGAGCCCCCCCCTTTGGCTTGTGAAGTATGCAAAATCGCATGTTTTTTGTGCTTTTGAGGCCGATTTTTGTGTGAAAAATGGAAAATAGCCCCCCCCCTACGAAAAGAGTCCCCCTCAAACGTCTGAATTTGCGAAATTGGACGAAAAATCACTAAGACCTTTTTTTTTTTTTTTGGAGATCACCTAATTTTGGGAGGAAAAAACCTTTGAATTTCCGAGCTTTCCGAGACATTTCGTCTTAATTTTCGGACAAACCGTCTGAAACTGATTCAAGATCAATGAAAATTCGAGTCAAGGTCGTTTGCACACTTCTCACTCTTTCAAAATAGCCCCCCCCCTTTTCCAAATCCTGGCTACGCGCCTGCAACTAAGTAAAACTAAAGTTAAAACTCATCACTTGTTTCCACAATTATCACTGATACTTGATAAATGTTTGTTGATGATTTTGGCAAGCACTTCAAAACCAGCAAGTTAACCCCACAGGATAAAGTGTATTAAATAGCCTGCACATATTATCAGTAGCTCTCAATTTAAGTATAATTTGATGGTATAGTGATTACTGATTACAAAACCCAAACTTGATAGGCCTATTGGTTTATTACGGTGACGGATCAGTGTGAACCTCTCACGTTCAGGCTACCGTCACCGCCAAGTAACGGTAGAACGCTGAACGGTGACGTAAACGTTGACGGCTTGTGTGTGAACCCGCCTTAAGTCGGGCCGGATTGCCACGGCTGGATTGGGCTTGATATACGTATTTTCCTTGTGTTTTCGTCGTTTAGATGTTATTTAAGCGTACTTAAAATAACTTCTACACCGAATGACGAGTTCGTATAAAAATCAATGCGATTATTGCACAATTACTATTATTACGTCACAATTTATCGACAATGAGTTGTTTTAGTCATATACGAGCAATAACCATAGACATTTTTTAGATTTAACCGAATTTTCGGGCCTGGCTTTGGCTTCAAGTTACTTCTCGGGCTGTACTTGTCGGCCCGTTTACAACTCTTCTTCGCTTTAAACATTTGTGTGTTCACTCTGGGGCAAGAACTAGCAAATTTGATTAGCTCATTATCGTTATTATTTTGTATGGTGGTATAGACTTTAAAACTACATTATGTGCGATATCCACTGAGGATTTTGTTTGCTCAGCAAAACATGCTTCTTAAGTTCTTACAAATTTCATCATAGGTGGGCACAAGTCCGGTAATCGTTAATAACGAAGCTATCTTTACCATTAACTCGTTAATCCGTTAAAAAGTTTTTTAATGTTAACGGACTAAATTAACTTCCGTTGAGTTTCGTTCACTTACATTAAGGTTTCATCGTTAATTTATTACAAGAAATGTTCATCGTACCCGTACAAACCAATTTGCACAGGTAACACTTGTTGCGTATTACCACGAGTTTTACAGAAAAAGCGAAAGGAGCTCTTTTTAGTGGCAAATAATAACCTGCAGCCTCATAGGTCGATTAATTATCGCTGTTCGCAAATTCCACAGGTTTTCCGATCGCAGCTTCATTAATGCATTTGAACCTATTTTTATCTTGAAATTAGATTTGACGGAAAAATGTAACTTCCAAAACACAAAATGACCACCATAGCAATAAATTTTCCTTACAATCAGCTCAACAGTGTCATTACGTGTTCTAGAAGCGAATGAAAAAAAATGTAAATTACACGCAAAATATTGACGAATTAACGGACTTCATTAACTTCCGTTAATTAAAGCTGAAAATATCGAATTAACTTTAATGGAGGTATGAAGTTTGTTAAAGGACTAGTGGTTAACAAAGCTAACGTTTTGCATTAACTTGCCCACTAGTGAATTTCATAGATATGCTTTTTTTCTTGCAATGGAATTAACTGCACCGGTAGCGCAACTGTATGCAGCATTATTGTTGAAATTATCGAAGACTTGAAACGATATTAACACGCGTTTGAATGAATCTGCATCCTTGTGGTTTGGAGTTTAAATAAGTCTTCTTTTTTTAAGTGCTAAGATGTGAAGTAGCGTTTTCAGTGTATTTATTATGATCTTGTTGATATGCCCTACAATGTATTTGCCTAAGTTATTTGGCTACTTTTAACTTTTTTTATCATTTTACCAATTTTTAAAATTAGGCTTGATTACGGTATTTGTATTACAGTACTGTACCTTATAAGCTGGAACGGCTTTTTGAACTTTTGTTTTTACATCTAGGTCCGATACTAAATCTTTAAAATAATGGAAGTTTCGACACTGTATCTATCTGCCTTCCCTCTTCAAGCAAACGATAATGTTAATAACCTTCATCTTTCTGGTAGCATTCGTGTTATTATCGAAGGCAGATAAAGTAGTTATGTGCTGTCGGAGTTTTGGTATTTTACTGATTTGATTTTCACCGATGAGCGAGTATTTCCATGAAGCTTATTCAGTATATTTTGTGTAAAAAGCATAAAAAATTATAGTGATTTTCCGATGTTTAATTGCTTTGCATTTTATGCTGTTTTTATAAGAAATGAAACGAATTGTGGCAACTTGTTGATGCCCAGCTATGTTGTGGAAAATCCTGGGAAAGAAGCGGTTATTTACATCACTTGAAAGTGGTTTTGCCTGTAAATTCTTTAATTGATCGCAAGGACACTGGAGATGTTGAGCCACCCTACCGAGAATAACTCAACACATGTACAGTACTGCAGAACACGGAGACAAGTACGAGAAGCAATCGTTCATTAGCAAAATTTGAATATTTAATTAAAATGTGAATTATTGCGCAACAATCGATGTCAAAAACTTGGAACATTGCAACTTAATTCTTGGGAGCTTGGCACCGCGAAACATCAGTTGTTTAAATATTTTGCATGATGATTGATATGATCTTCCATGAATGTCGAAATGAAGAAATAACTGTGGTCGTAATCCTGTGAACAAACGATAAATTGATAACTAATTGGAAATCAACCTTTTAACCAGTAATGGAGTACTCGAGTACAGTACTCGTACTCGAAACCCCAGGTACTCGGTGGGTACTCGTACTCAAAGGTCAATGCACTCGGTACTCGGTCAAAAAAAGCGCCGAGTACACGAGTACATTTGGCATTCGCTAAAAGTAATAAACAAAATGGATTTTTGATAGTAAACTGCAGCCAACAAAACCCGCTAATTTATTGAGTTGCTTTTGCTGGAATCCGTGCAGACCGCAGCTGAACAAACAACTTTTTAACGGTGAGAACGAGCGAAATCAAGCTTTGGAATGTGGTAAAGTGATTGGGTCGACAGCGTATGGTATTGTTTGACAACAAACGCCTTTCTGCTGCAGAAAACGTGTGAAAGTTGCAGCAAATTTTAATTTATTAGGGAGTTAAAGTTACGTACCACAGAAATCGAGACACGCGTGTTACAAAGACTGCATCAGTTGGGTTAGCATTTTACGGTTTCAGCTCAAATGTTGATAGAATATTTTCTACAGTAGATGTATTACTGTAATCTCCCAATCCCAAATAATAGTTTTACTGTGGTATTGGTAGGGGTATCCGAAAAAGCATAGAGTTAGACTTGGAGGCAATATTTTCAGTGTTAAATTTAGGTCAGATGGAGATAGCTTAGTTGCATACTTATTCTGTAGATGAGTTGCAGCTGTAGGCTAAAATATACTTTTTTTTTTTGCAAGAAATCGATAAAATAATAAGTCAAGTCTTCTGATAACGCATGTAAAATGCATTTAAAATATTATTGTGACTAAGCACTAAATACGATTATTTTATAAAAATGAATGTTAGATCTGCAATTAAATTATAGAACAGTAAACAGGTAAATATAAACAATAAAAATACCGCAATAAATTACAGTAGTAGCTGATATTAAATTGCAGCATTGTTTTATGCTCACTTTCCCAAGTCACCTCTTTTGAAATGCAGCATTATTTCGAGAACATTTACTACTACGTCATTTGCAGTTTAGTGTTACAAGTTTTAGATAGTCTTTAATTAAATGCATAGGAAGGCACAAATCCGTTAATTACGAAGCTAACTTTTTCATTACTCGTTAATCCGTTAAAAAGTTTTTTCATGTTAACGGACTAAATTAACTTCCGTTAAGTTCTGCTAACTTCCGTTGAAGTTTTTATCGTTAATATCTTGCACCATTCATTAATCGTACGGGTACAAACCAGTTTGCACTGGTAACACTTGTTGCGTATTAGCACGAGCTTTAAAGAAGAAAGCGAAGAAAGAAGCTCTTTTTTGTGGCAAATAATAACCTGCAGCTTCATAGGTCTATTAATTATTGCTGTTTGCAGTTTCCAAAGATTTTCCAATCGCAGCTTCATTAGTGCATTTGAACTTATTTTTGTCTTAAAATTAGATTAGACTGTAAATTGTAATTTCCAAAACACAAAAAGACCACCATAGCAAAAATTTTTTTCTTACAATCAGCTCAACAACGTCGATACGTGCTCTAAAAGCGAGTGAATATAAAGAAATGTATATTACACGCAAAATATTAACGAATTTACGGACTTTATTAACTTCCGTTAATTAAAGCATAAAATAACGGATTAACGTTAACGGAGGTGTGAAGTTTGTTAACGGACCAGTGGCTAACGAAGCTAACGTTCTGCATTAACTTGCCTACCTATGATTAAATGTTAATTGAATATGACATTAAACCGCAAAAGCTCCCAAAAAATTGTTGTGGGTAATCATGTTTGGAGTAGAGGACTTTGAAAGCTTATTTGTGATTGAAAGAAGCATACGGTATTACAAGGTGTCGCTATTAAATAACAAGACTGGTGACATAAAGCAATTTTATTGAAGAAAAAAAAGGTCATTTTATTTTGTTTCCACTTTGGATCTATTCTCCCTGAGCATCAACACAAGATTCGGATTTTTGTAAAAAAAAAAAAAAAAAAAAAAAAAAAGAACACGAAAACACCCTTAAAAACAATCAACATTGCCTTGAATTTTGATTTTGTTTTCTTAATTCGTGGTGAGCTTGCAGTTTTCCAATGCACGGACTGCCTCCTTGTCTCTAGGTCGTACTGGAAAATTCATTTCTCATCGCAGGTACAGTAATCACACTGTCTAAAAATTTAGGGTTTTCTTCAATTTGTTTTAAAATGTCAGCGCAAATCTCTTGGCGTTTTTTCTTTTTGATCGCTAGTTGAAAGCTTTGAAACAACTTGTGCACAGACCTTTGTCATATGCAGATTGTCATGCAGTACTTGCCACACTGTCTCTTCGCCAATGGACATCCTCTCTGCTCTCAGTCAAATACTAAGCCGACAATCTTATCGGACAATTTTTCGGATATGGTTAGTGGTTTTTGATATGGTTGGGCATCGTGAACGTTCATCATCTTCAACATCAGTCCGGCCTTCACGAAATCGTTTGTGCCATTCAAAAACGCGGGTTCTTGACATACATTCTTTGCCGTAAACTTAGATCGAAGCTTGAATTTTACCAAAAATTTCAAGTTAATTCTTTGCTCGGTTTTAGAGTTAAACATTTTTCTGCGGCTGCAACAGAACTTCTTGCAACAATGAGCAATTTGCAGCTTCTGCAGGTCAAGGTTTTTTCCGATGCGCAAAAAAGCGTGCACTTGCTTTCAACGTCAAGATACCTAATTTGTTTAAAATATTGCAGTAATTTTGTGTGTAACTTATCAGAAAATTGTCGCCTGCAGTTGTGCGCCTTCTTAACATCCTACTCACAGAAAAAAACGTATTTGTTTATGTTTTTGCGACAAATTTTGGGTTTACGGTACTCGTACTTGAAGTTTTTTGCGGTACTCGTACTAGGAAGTTGAGTACTCGACTCCATCACTGCTTTTAACCAGTTTCATATTGTACTTGTATTCTAGTTCGTGGAGTCGAAACTTGTTGATATAATTTGGTCTTGAGTCAAAAATTGCAATTTTGTACTTCATAAGCTGTGATATTTTATAAGATGCAAAATATATCGATGAAAGTCATAAGGTTTACTAACTTTTTGCATTCGAAGATTTAACGGCATTCCTACATCAGCGCAAGCTCGTTGAAAATGATCCGATAGTAATTCTCTTTCAAGAAATTCGTCGCCTGTTCCTTGATCAACCAAAATATCGAGCTTTGGGCCTTTATATTTGCGGACCAACTCGCAAGAGTCGTACTCCTGCACCAAATAATTGTAATAATTCATATAACCAATAACTATCTTTGCCGGCACATCTCCAGTCACACACACACACAAAAAAAACTCTTATTTTGAGAAATAGGCTTGGTTTGGCCCTAACCGACCCGTAAAGATTAAACCCAAGCAGAGAAGAAATTCTTCAACGTTAATAGCCGCGGAGCGAAAAAAGGTATCTGAATGAACGAACAAAAACATTCTTCATCTAATCTTGATGGTGCGTCTTCCACCTTTTACTGAGTAAAGTTGGAACTTTAAAACAGCATGACAATCTTTCCCTTCCAGTAATTCAAGAGCAGTGTGTCCACAAAAATATCTCGGTGTTCTCGACCAGTGAGACTTCGACAGGTCATAATCTATACAAGAGCACAACAAAAAAAATTCAAATTTGCACTTCTGCGACGCTTCGAGCTTCCCAATAAACACATACTAATTCAAACAGAGAACGGTTCGTTATCAACAAAAAAGTAAATAACCCTGCTATACTCAAAGCAATCCTTGATGGCTAAACACACGAACTTAGTCAACGATTGTACCTTGTGTAAATCAGTGTTGCTTCCTAGGTAACCTGCGAATGCTTTCTGACCCCAAGGGCACTGTATTGGGTTGACAATGGGAGAGAAGGCAGAAACAGACTGAAAATATATGTAAAAAACGATTATGGCAAATACCTGTAATATATACAGATTTTGTAAGCAAGCGTGCGGTAAAATGAGGCATTTTACAGCAAAGTTCTGCGCCATTAAGAAATCGGTTGTGTAAGGATATTAGCTTGCATCAAAATCGAACTAACCTTGTACTTTCCAGGATTCTTTAAAGCGCAAATTAATGCTCCGTGTCCACCCATGCTGAAAAATATACGCAAAAGTTAACCTAATTCTACCAGAATCGACGATATTGCAACTTATATTAAAGTTCTTAGCTTAAAAATTATCAAATCACGACGACACTATTTAAAGTAGCTCCAGTAAAATTCATCAGTAGACACGTATTGGGACTGTAGGTAGGTTCAGTTCAGCTGTTATGGTATTTGCACTGTAACAGTTGCAGTATAAAAATCCTAATGAATTTCGTAGAACTCAAGAATGACTAGCAACAAAATTAACCTGTGTCCTGTTATTGCTGATTCGCCTGTGTCCACCATTGCAGCAAAATTTGATGAAATCACTTCGGGTAGCTAAAAAACAAAATGCCAATCATCTTCGAGACAGAAATGCAGGAAAATCAACAAAAGGAAAATGCAAGACTTTTTACGCACACTGTTTAAAGGAAAAACATTTCTAACCAGGGTGTCGAACCGTTTCAAATAACGGTTCGGGTTCAGGTTTAGCTCCTGCTCAAAATATTTTAGCGGTTCAGGTTTGGTTCAGGTTCACTCAAGTAAAATATTACTGGTTCAGGTTCGGTTCGGGTTTATAGACTTAAAATTTAACTGCCGCTACTCGTTACGTCCAGAAAAAAAAGGAGAAATTGCTGATAATCACCCCTGCTCTTATTGTGCGTGTACCAGCGCCAGCGGCATCCGGATATGGAAAAATATATTCTTACTTTTGTTAGCGGTTCAGGTTCGGTTTGGGTTCACTTGTGCACAATTTTGAGGGTTCCGTTTGGTTCAGGTTCACTGAAGTAAAATTTTGCTGGTTCAGGTTCGGTTCGGGTTCACCAAAATGAAGCGGTTCATTCGGGTTTACGGTTCGGGTTCAGGTTCGGTTCGACACCCAGTTTCTAACTCTTCATGTATTTCTAAATGGCATGATATTTGTGGTCAGCCATAAACTGCATTGAACATGTGCTCGACTTCGCTCATATCAGCAATTTTATGACGATTAAGTTATATTGAGTTCTCTTACTTCTTTAGTAATGTATGAATACATGCGATAATTGTTCTTCCACTTGGGTTCGGTTGCATCAAGGTAAAATCCCGCTCCTGAACCAAAGTCGTAACTATCATCCTCCCCTTCAATGTTGCACCCTCCTATAATCGCAACATTTTACGAAAGTCAATGCAACAAATTCCAATGAAAAGATTATTCAAAGTCGAAACGTTACATGCAAAACAAATACAGTATATCTACTATCCCGAATACCAATTTTCATTTTCCAAAATAATTTCGTCAGAAAATAGATACATCTATTTTTTAATAGTCTGATGATAATTTGCATGGAGCTCAGCACCATAGACAAATTCAGTTTACCTTACAGTTCGTGACAATCCATGACCGGAAATAAAAATTTTGCAGCTATTTGTCAAAACTTCAAATAAGGGACAAATTTATATAATTACAAGCTTCTTATTTTTAGTCGATCTAAGCTGGGCCAAGCGAGCTCTGGTAGCAAGTAACTAGAACGTGACACCGCAAGCGAGATCTGGGACATCGCGGCATTATCCAACTTTTACTGAACTTTATTAAGCTTTATATAGTGATCCGATTGCTTTAAATGAATTTGTAAAAAATGTGCTAGTTTATGGTCAGATCAATAATTTAAATGCGCCCCTTTCAAATTTTGTTTCACTAACTTAAATCGCTTCGTGGTTATTCCGGTTCGAAATTTAAATCTCTCGAAGTTATCAAAAATAATCGAGTAACGTCAATCAAAAAGCTCGCATAACAGTTTACAATACAACGTCAAATCTCAGCACTTTTTACGAGTTCTTGAACAGTTTTTCACTCCATTTGAAATAACATAAAGCTGTCTGTAAAATTCCAGGGACTTCAGCAAATTTCGTTACATCAACCTAACTTACAGCCATGTATGATTCTGAAAACGCTCTTTCGCATCGCAATTCGGCATATAATATTGGTATATAGGTTGTTTTGAAATTAAAGCCCCCTCCTCAACAGCTTAAACTAAAATACAAAAGTGCGAAAATTATGCAAATTTATTTAAGGCATTTATTTAACTTTTTTACTAAATTGTTCATGTTTTTGCCACATAGCCTCATTGGCATCGGCAAGGGAGGGCAGGGGGGCATGGCCCCCATAAGCATTTTCACACACTCTCTCCGAAACCTCCCAAACTTCAAAAATTCTTTTATTTTTAGTAGTTAATACTGGCTCTATTCTTATTGGCCCCCTGAAATTGTTTTCGCTGACGCCCTTGCATAGCCTTCATTCTCGAATGGTAAAATTTGACAAACTGCAAAAGAGGCGGAGAATCAAAATTTCTTTTCCCTAGTTAATGCTTCACTCACAAGTTGTCACTGGTGGATGAAAATAACTTGGTAATCCATTGCAGTGTTTTATACACCCTTTAATTAATGCGATCTGACTACCCGATCTTTCAAAATGACTACCCGACACTGGCGTCGATTCGAGGGGGGCGGCGCCCCTTTGGGTCTGACAATCAAAGGGGCGAAATGTCCCTGGCCCCCTCGGTTTTGCTGAATGGTTTAAGTGCTGCGCAAGCGAGTTAAAAAATCAGAAGTGGTGTCAGAAATAATTTAGTTTATAAATGATGAACATTTCAAGTTTGCTTTGTTTGCGGGATCTAATATTTCTTCTAAAACGTAATTAAGCGAGTTAGTAAAATACAGCTTTCAACAATTGCTGCGAAAATGACGAACGTGATTTTTAAGTATTGCAACAAAAAATCTACGTCGCTATTTTTAAATTACACACTTCAAGCGCAGTAATATTTCAAAATATTAATTGATCAAACATTGATGCTAATTGTAGCTTAAAATTCAAGCACTTTTAATATTTAAAAGCTTAGTAAAAAAGCATGGAAAGTAATTTGCAATCAGTGCTGGATCGCACGAACAATTTGCAATATAAAAAAACTTAAAATGATAAAACTTGGACTGTGGTTGTCACACCGAAAGAGCAAAGAATAACAAAAACTAAACTACGATCACTTGTAGTGCCAAAAGACAATTACACAAGATATTCCTGCTTAAACCAAAAACGTTAATCAGCCCAATGAAGCCTTTTTTAGGGCGTTCTCGCATTTTTGAAACAAATGTAACTCTATGGTATATGCACTCTCAAATTCAAATCAATTTGTTTCGTAGCGTAACAAATTAGTACCGGTATGTCAAACAAGTACGTATTGACCAAGCTTAAAAAGTATATTGTATACATATCTATTGAAAATACTACAATACGTTTTATTATGATATGTTTTATCGGGTGTGCTTCCAGAAAGCTTAGAATTTAGATATGTATTGGCATTTTTGTGTAATCTGGCTTTGATTTCCACATAACCTCAAAAAGATCGTTACGACACGGTTTACATTTGGCGTAAATTTGTACTTCGGGAGCATGCGATTTTATCCCAAGTTTTAACTGAAATTTCATACGTCCAGCTTACTAACGTGTTAGATACTTGAAACAAAGAATACGCTCGTACGCTAGCAATTTGAACGCCAAGTGTAGACCGGGCCTGCAGTGGCAACTGCGTGCTAAAAATAAGACCAAAACTGTTTTTCGGGGATTTTGTGGATTAATTATCGATTTACTGCTCTATGAGTCTGCTTTCGAGAAGTTATTTTGTGAGGTTAATTTTGCGTAGTTTACATCTCAGCAAGTCTGTTTAATCATAATGCTGAGATTTTTCAAATACGATGTGCTTTTGAGCCCAAAACGATTTGGCAAGACTATCTAAATTTTTGGTTGAGGTTTTCATCTTACGCGCTTTCCAGTTATCACAGAGGTTCTCTAGGGAAAAAAAACTGTGATTGCAGAGCTTAGGTCCGGTCGTTACTGTGCGTAAGATCGTATTTTTAGCTTACTCTACACAAAAATTTGGTACGCTCGGTATAGTGCCTTATCAGAGTACAAGCTGCCTGTTAGTTAAAATATTAATCTAACAATACACTCGACTTGTACACTCACAATTTTACACACAGCTTGGAGTATAGACCGGGCTTTATTAGAATTACTCAGTTTATGAAAATTGATGGGCATTATCGCACCATAACCACATTGTTGCATTATCGACTAAAACAATTTAATTATGAACACATAAACATGCGATTATGCTAAACGCTGTCACTGTGAACTTACTGCAATGCTACAAACAGATAGGCAAACAGTACTGGAACTTGAAATTGCGACTAAACGTGGGAGAATCTGCTCGTCAGAAGGACACAAAAACAGCATTCTTCACTCCCGCAAAAAACGTTTACAAAAAATTCTTACCCCAGCTTTCTTTCTTTAACAAAAAATCGACGCCTATGCTACCCAGCATGCTTTTGTGAAGATTTAGCTTAGAAAGTAAGAGGTGCTGAGAATGCACCGGCATTTCAGGCTTTTATTCTTTATCAATCCATCTATTTTTCTCAGCATCATTAGCTATATGGGTTTATCTAACCCAGCTACTCGACACGAAAGTGGAAGAAATTTGAAATCAAAAATAGCTTTGTAGAAACTTATGTTAATGAACTTCAAACAAGTCTATTGAAAAAAACTTCTTAAATTTTTACGTAAACGGTAGAGGGAGGGGCCCTAATTTCGAAACACGCTACATAATTATTAATTCCATTATTTAGCACTAAAACTTCCTTATTTACATTCTTCAAAAACCTTAAACCATAAGAAAAAGTACGCTCTCTCAACGTCACAGGTAACAGTTTCGCGAAAAAAAAAAAACTCAGCCATGTAACTCAAATTTATCCAAGCCATTAACCTCAACTTGAGTACAACATTGCAAGTGATATCTAAGGACCTCCCATAGGAATGTTTTGATGTTAGATTGTGTTTCAAAAAAACTTTTTTTTCTGTCTTCGATCACAAATCCTATGTTTATGATTAAGTCTTCGACGCTGCTTTGTGTATTTGGTTTATGATTCTTTTTAGTTGTTAAGTTTACTTCACTTTTTAATATCTATCCATTCCGAAAATTCGATCCATCTAGGTTTAACGATTCAAAAGTTAAAAATTTGGTGCCCGTTTGATGGGACCCCCATTTTGGAACCGCCAAATTTTGTCATACTTTTTCTCTTCTTTACATTGGCTTATGCTGAAAATTTCATGTGTCTAGTAACAGCGGTAAAAAAGTTTGAATTTTGGTGGCCCCGTTTTGGGGAAACCTCCCGTTTCGGTACCCCAAAACTTCTGTTATATTTTATCTTTTTTATATAGCTTATCTCCAACACTTCATGCTTTCAGCTTAAAAGGTTCGAAACTTTGAAATTTGCAAGGCCCCGTTTGGGGGGAATCTCCATTTTTGTTAGGTTGATTTTATTTCTAATATCTATCCATTCCAAAAATTCGATACATCTGCCTCTAACGAAAAGCTCAAAATTTTGGTGGCCCCATTTCATGGGAGCCCCCATTTTGGTTACCCCAAATTTTGTTAAGTTTTATCTTTTCTCCATATTTAGCTATACTGAAAATTTCGTGTGCCTAGCATGAATGGTTAAAAAGCTTCAATTTTGACAGCCCCATTCGAGGGGGAAAACCCAATTTTGGGACCCCAAACTTTTTTCAAATTCTATCTTTCCCCAGTCTTTACTTTACTTCAACAATTCATGAGTCGGGCGTTAAAAGTAAAAAGTTTGAATTTTGGAAGGCCCGTTTGGGGGTAACCTTCAATTTTTGTTACGTTCAGTTTATATTTGATATCTACCCAATCTGAAAATTTGATCCATCTAGATGTAGCGGTTTAAAAGTTTGAAATTTTGGAGGACCTTGCACCTCCGATTTCAGTCGGGCACTAGTTTTCCCTGATATCTTCAATCGCTCAAACTTTGAATACAAAGCGTGTAGCGGTTTAAAAGGAGATAGCCGGAGAATAAGAAAAAAAAAAAAGTAAAAAACAAGAAAAAAAAGAAGAAAAATAGTATTTAGGTCGGTATAAACAAACATAAGCAAAAGAAAGGCAGTTGTTAGTACGCTCAATATTTATCATTTTCCATCAAAATCAGTATTTACCGAGATATATCGGTTTAAATTCGTCCACTTTCTGCCCATTTTTGGTCTGTAACATTTCGGTTACGAGACCGAGCGCCCTCAAACTCGGTTTGCATGAACCATTTATAATCACCCACATTGTGTACAAATTTCAGCTTTACACGCCAAGTGCTTTTTGAGTTATAGGCGAATTAACAAATTTTCAAGCCAAAAATTTCCAATTTTTTTTTGTTTTAGTGTCTCAATTCACGATCACGTGACCTAGGATCCTCAAAATTGGAACACATGACGCTTTCACTAATTCTCATGTTGAGTCCAAGTTTCAACTTCCTAGGTTTTACTGTTTTCTAGTTGTGACCAAGTCAATCCTCATCTGCCAAAGTTTGCAAACAAAAACAAAGGTACTACGTGGTCACGCGAAGTCCAAATTATTAGCCAAATCAACTCGTCATATTGTACTTTGAACGCTTTCAACCTACTTGGACTGGTGTCGGGTGTTATAACAACGATGCCATGCTTAGCAGCAGGACCCTGGGCTCCTCCTTTGGTAACAACATTTTGCTCAGTACAAGTAAGACCAGAGAGATAATAAAGCACAGGGCATTTTCTTTCAGTTGCCTAAAGTAACAAAAAATAAGACGTGTTAAATTGAAGGACTTCTGAAAACGAAAATTTCAAAGTTTAGGATCCCTAAACATTGGCATTGTATAGAGAGCTCATCGGGTACTAAAACAAGAAAAACTTGTGGCATCTAGACGTTGAATACTGTAGTGTATCAATGAATTTTCGAACTTTATAATTTTTAAAAATAGAAAGCTGACAACTTTGCTTTTAACACTAAAAACACTACTGCTACAACATTGCAATTTTGTAATGAAAGAACAGTTGTTACAGATTACAAAACTAGGTAATTAATTGGCTAATCACTGTACATATACATCTATCAATGCATATGATACTGTACAGGTGTGCAAGTACGAACAACATCTAGCTTGCGATAAACATTTTTAAAAAGCATACTAACTTGAGGAGGAAAGAAAGCACCAAACTTCATTGTACATTTGCATTCTTCACTTTCATGTTGAAACACTTTTTGCCAGCCTCCAAAAATTTTCTTATTTGAAATTTCTTTTAAACCCATAGCGATTGCTTTTCGCATGAGGTAATTTTCAAATATTTAACTATATTTTCTAAAAGCATATTAGCCAATTTTATCTCCGCTATCATTGGGTGCTAACCAACTCAAAGAGATAAAATTTGAGTTGGTTAGTGCCCAATGATAACGGTGTTCAAATGGGCTGATGATTTTTTCCAATACTCACTATAACAAAATCACCGATTTTTTTGATGCAAGCAGACTTGCTAAAACCTACGAAGGAATAATAATAGATGGTAGGGAGTGACATGATGCATGAATTGATACTGCAATAAATTAAATAAAAAGTTGTCACAAACCTTTTATTATACTCAGCTAGAGAAAAAGAGGGGTTAGACTAAAATTTGTACGAAACTCCTACATAAAAGAATATCGCACAACATTCAGAACCTACATAAATAAAAACGTCATTTTTAACATTGAAGTAGAAGCAGATGTGGGCCATGGGGTAATATACGTCTAATATTACATTACATGTAATACATAGAAGTGAAATAATAAAATGTTCAAATAGGTCACTATTGTAACAGGACTGGTTTTATATTTGCCTGACATGGAATTGAAAAATTATTTGTGAGCAGTGCTAAACTATTTGTAGAAATCACTCGAGTTTATCAAAATAAGTTATGTTTTGCATCATTAACACTTCATTGCCCCATGATGTCCAACCAGGTGTTAAGTTTCGAGCAAAAAGTTCCAAACAGCGAAAAGGTTCCTGATAATATTGTTTCACACAATTTTCAATCACATTGCTCAATGATGGTTTATGGGAATGTACTGCAGAGGGCATACTGCAAATAACTAAATCCTGCAGGCTTGAAAAATCAGTCTCATTGGCAAAGTTATTGTAATAACCAAGAACCAGAGTCTCGTAAGGTTTTTTGTGCAAGCTCTCCCATGGAAAAACAGGCTCTATTGATGTAGTTACTTTTACCCAATGCCATTCAGTTATATATGTAACATTCCACTTTTTAAACAAATCTTCTTTGACCCACTTTAATAGCTTTTGCTTATTAGTAACCCACACTATCATCATACAACCATCTACACAAAATTCATTGATGGGTAAACTGGCAATTTCATCAAAAGATAATGTAGAATATTTTTTGCTTCGTTTAACAGATTTATTTTCCCATAGTGGATCCAACACAATGCAGCTGTATTTTCCATATTTCTGGCACTCCAATACTAATGGATTCAACATTGTGATGTCTGAGCATAAAAATTTGCACTGTTTAGGTATCAAATAAACATTTCCAGTAACATTTAACATATGCGAAAACCAACAGTTATTATTCACAACAACAGATGGTAGCTGATTAAGTTTAAAATTAAAGTTATCATCCAGTTTAAAACATCCAAATAGTTCTTGAAAATCTACTGAAAAAGGACAATTTGAATGATTTTCCAGACTATTACTAGTACCAGCGGAATCTGCAATAGCTTGCAGATGGCACAATTGCATCGGCATAATCTTTGAAAAATGCTGGTTGATTGCAAGCACTCCATCAATTAGGCGATCTTTTATTTCATTATGATAATCGATTAAGTCAAGCTCTCCTTGATTAAAAGATAATTTTCGTTTATACTTTCTTTTACGCCTCTTTAATTTCACATCTGATTTTGACCCAGAGCTTCCTGTATCTTGTTCATTATTAGCAGCATCATGTTGTTTTTTAACTTGAATATAAGCTTTCTCCACAACAAAATAACAACTTTTTGGAGCAAAGTAAAGCAAGTTGCATTTGTTTTGACAGCCACTTATTACATTCTTGTAGATTTCTTGTAGGTGATGTAACTGGCTAAGATAAACCACACTTTGATTGACAGTAACAAAACTTTTATCAGCAATTAAAGGTAACATTTATTGCCATACCAAGTGCTGTCTAATTACTAGCCTATTTAATAATCCAGTGAACTTGGAACTGCAACTGATTATTAATCAAGAGATACATTCAAATCTAGGCTATCTGAAAAATAAAATCCCTAAAATATAATATTTCAACTAGATGTTCCTTTTCCCGCGGGAAAATAATACAGGACTTCCCCCAGTTCCATTTCACCATCGTTCTCCCCTTCATACTTTGAAGGTTACGGATATTTCTGTAAAACTCAATCGAATGCAATGCAAACAAACTAATTTTGTCTCATGAAAAAATATATGTGGATTTTAAATCGGTTTTGGTTTGGGTAAAACCGAAGTCCAACTAAGTATCTGAACATAGCTCAGTTCATTCACAACAATTTCAAACCCTGGTGCCTTTAATCATTACGCCAGCTCAGCATATGAATCCCACTGACTAAAATCAATTGGTTAAGTTAGATTTCAAAAAGGGATTTTTGGGAAGGTTCATGTTGGAGGTTGGTAACCCCAAACCATGTAAAAAATTGTCTTTTGAATATCTACTGATATCCAAAAAGACTACCGCCCTAGATCAAGCCGTTCAAAATAGATGATATGGGGGGTCCATCTGAGAAGATTTCGGAGAGGAGTACTCAAAACTATGTCAAACATTTTGTCTCTTAAATATCTTTTGATGTAAAAAATACTGGAGCTTTAGCTTAAGTTTAACAAATTGATTTTTGTGGGGTTTATGTGGGGATTTTCGGGGGTGTGGTACCCCCATATTATGTACAAGAAAACTGGAGTTTTAGCTTCAGTCGTTCAACGCAATGAAGTTTGGGAGTTTTTGGGGGGAGGGTGCCCCCAAACTATGTTAATTTTTTGTCGCTTAAATACCTTCTAATATCAAAAACAACGAAGCCTTAAATTAAATCTTCCAAAAATTGATTTTTGTGTGGTTTATTTGGGGATTTTCGGGGGGTGGCACTTTCACAAGTGTTTGTCTTTTCAGTATTTCATAATACCAAATAAAAACTAGAGCTCTAACAGAAGCCGTTAAAAAAATTGATTTTAGGGGGTCCGTTTGGGGGGGTGGTGGTACCTCCAAACTCCGTCAAAACATTTGCCTCTAAAATATCTACTGATATCAAAAAACACAAGCATCGTAAATTTGGTCGTGCATAAATTTGATTTTTGGGGGTCCACTTTGGGGGGGTGGCACCCTCAAACTATGTTGAAATATAATATTTGTCTGCTGTATCTGTTGATATCAAAAAATAAAACTGGCGCCCTAGTTTGAGGCAAATAAAAATTAATATTCGGAGGGTCCATTTTGGGGGGGTCCAAGGGGGGATTCCAAATGATGTCAAAAACATTCGTCTCTTTAGATATTGGGTGATATTAAAAAAAAAATAGTGCCCTAGCTTGAGTCAATCAAAAAATTGATTTTGGCGGGGGTCTGTTTTGCGGGGTCCCTGGGAGGGTGGCACCCCAAACTATGTCAAAATATTCATCTCCAAAATATCTACCGCTGATATCAAAAAACACCGGCACCAAAAATTAAGTCGTTCAAAAGATTGGTTTTGGGGGATCCCCGAAGGGGGCAATACCCCCAAACCACGTCAAAATATTTGTATTGTAAATATCTACTGACAGCAAAAAAAAACACTGGCACGATAGCTTGAGCCATTCAAAAGATTGGTTTTTAAGGGGTCCATTTGGAAGGGGGCCTCAGCGAGGTGGTACCCCCAAACTCTGTGAAACTATTTGCCTCTAAATATCGACTGATATGAAAATGCACTGGCACCGTAAATTAGGTCGTTCAAAAAATTGTTTTTGGGGGTCTTTTGGGGGGGTTGGCACCCCCAAACTATGTCGAAATGTTTGTCTGTTGAGTATGTGTTGATATTGGAAAAAAGTGGCACCTTAGTTTGAGCCAATCAAAAAATTAATTTTTGGTGGGTCCATTTTGGGGGGTCCTCGGGGGTGATATCCCAAACGATGTCAAAATATTCGTCTGCTAGAAATGTGCTGATATCAAAAAAAAACTAGTGCCCTAGCCCAAGCCAAGTAAAATTGATTTTTGGGGTCCCCCAGGGGGGTGGTACCCCCAAATCACATCAAAGTATTTGTCTCTTAAATATCTACTGATATCAAGAAACACTGGTACCTTAACTGAAGTCGTTAAAAAAATTGATTTTTGAGGGCCCATTTTGGTCCTCGAGGGGGTTAGTACCCCCAAACCACCTTAAAATATTTTCCTCTTAAATATCTTCTGATATCAAAAAACACTGGCACCTTAAATTAAGTCGTTAAAAAAATTGACTTCTGGGGGGTCCATTTTGTTCCCCAAGGGGGGGGGGGGGGCGGTACCCCCAAACCCATCAAAATATTTTCCTCTTAAATATGGACTGATATCAAAAAACACTGGTACCCTATGTTAAGCAGTTCAAAAAATTGAAGCTTGAAGTGGCCATTTGGGGGGGTCTCCGGGAGGGTGGTACCCAAAAACTATGTCAAGATATTTATCTCTTTGTTGTGTCTTGATATCAAAGATGTAGCATCCTAGCTTAAGCCGTCAAAAAAACTGATATTTGTTAGGGTCCATTTGGGGGTTTGGAGGGTTGGTCCTCCCAAATTATGTCAAAATAGTTTTGTTCTAAAAAGTTCTTCTGACACCCAAAAAAAGTAGCGCGATTACTAATGGTGTTAAGAAAGCGTTGTTTGGAACGTCTTCACTGAGAATGAAACCTGATACCCTCTGATCATACCTAGTGTCGAACAAAAAATATTGAAGGAGATTTTGTCATAATCGAAAAAGAATTAATATGTTAGATTCGATATAATGTTGCTTTGATAAAAGTGATGGTCAAGTAGATAATTGAACCTAGGCCTTATGTTACAAGCACTGGCGCCTTAAACCATTCGGCCATGGCAGCACGCGTGCGTAGGTGATACCTTCAAATTAGGTCAAAATATTCTTGTCTTTAAAATTTTTAGTGGGAGCAAAAAAAAAACTAGCTTGATAGCTTGAGGTCTTACAATGCTGATTTTTGGGACGTCTTCACAGAGAATGAAACCTGATACCTTCTGATCATATCTAGTGTCAAACAAAAAATATTAAAGGAGATTTTGTCATAATGAAAAAAAAAAATTAATAATCTAGATTTAATATAATCTTGGTTTGATAAAAGCGATGGCCAATTAGAGAATTGAACCCAGGTCTTACGTTACAAGCACTGGCGCATTAAACCATTCGGCCATGGCAGCAAGCACGCGTAGGTGACTACCTCCAAAGTAGTCAAAATATTCTTGTGTTTAAAATGATTAGTGGTAGCAAAAAAAACTAGCGCACTAGCTAGAGGTATTGAAAAGCTGATTTTTGGGACGTCTTCACAGAAAATGAAACCTGATACCCTCTGATCATATATGGTGTCAAACAAAAAATATTATAAATGATTTTGTCGTAATCCAAAAAAAATTAATATGCTAGATTCAAGATAATATTAGTATGGTAAAAGAGATGGCCAACTAGAGTACTGAACCCAGGACTTATGAATTCAGCACTGGCGCCTTTAACCTTTCGACTACAGCAGCACGCGCGAATACGAGACTAAAATCACTTGATAAACTTCGCTGTCACAAGTTTGGGGTGCATATGCCCCAAACCACAAGATGTAGCGCCTCCAAAATTGCAGGTACGCAAGTTCATGTATAAACTTATAATCTGTCCAAATTTCAAGTTTCTAGCTTTGGTGGTTTTCGAGTAGTTGTCACCACCGTGTGATTTGCTTAATAAATAAATTAATAAAAGAAAAAAAAAAAGTGTCGGGATCGTCATGGTTTATTTTTGAAGGCTGAAAAGGCATGCCCAAACGCTTCTAAATTCGAAAGTTCTATTCCCCTAATGCCATTAGTTTTTGAGCTAGAGCTGTTTAAACCCAAAATTGGCATTTCATTTTTTGGCTCGGAAAGTTGTATGGCATGACCGATTGCCCCCAAAATTTGCACTAAGAATGATTCGTATGTGCCCTAGCTAAGATCTAATTTTCAAGTTTCTACCTTCAGCCGTTTGAAAGTAATAACGTTTTTTATTTTTGTTTACAAATTCGTAAAATATGCCGGAAAAAAACATAACGACTTCCGACGCAAAGCGTTGCGGAAGTCCCAATTCCAAGAGTAAAACAAATCAGCTACAAAAACTTCAATAAAACTAGGTGATAAAAGGGCAAAGGCTAAAATTACAATTGGTGAAATTACAATTTCAAGTTAAAAATATACTGCACCAATATCTGTCATCAGTACCAATAACTTCAAATTTCTACAGCTTAAGCTAGGGTCTTAGTTCCAAGATAATTCATTTAAACATTGAAAATTTTCTAGGCAATGTTAAAATTTAACCTCTTCAAATAATTTTTATGCAGTTACTTTTTACTTTATCAGTTATTGGCACATCGATTACAAGTATTTTGAAATCACATGGTTACACTTACAAACCTAATGGTTAGTCTAATTTACACAGTATCCGTTTTTTCTCCGTTTAGGCCATTTTTTACGTTTTTGCTTCTACGTGAAAAAGTATGCGCTTTTTCATCCGCATTATTATAAGTCCATATCCGCACTTAGTAGACTGTTACAAATAGATAAAAGTATTGTTCAAAAATTTTTAAAAAGTTTTAAAATTTTGTGTATGAACAATAAGAGCGATATTTCAAAATAGAGCTGTACCTCTTAACAAAAAATGTTTTCGGAAAACTTTTGTTCAGTATGTGACAGTCTGGTTGGTGCAGATATGGACACAATAAAATGCGGACAAAAAAGCACATACTTTTTCATGAAAGAGCAAAAACATAAAAAAAAACAGACGAAAAACGGATACTGTGTAAATCCACCTTAAATCACAAGCATGCTACAAATGTACAAAATAACCAATTCTGACTTTAAAAAAAGTTAAACAGATGCTCAGTTTGTAGAAAATTACCTTATACTGTAGAATTCAACTGGCAACACTACAGTTAAGATGAATTTAACTTTGGAATAGAACTGCTGAAAATGACAGGTTGTAGAAAGCTGAAAATTTTGGTGAAGGTAGCCTATGGCATACCCACAAACCTACAGATCTACCATTAGGCTTATTACTTACTGATTACCATACCGTACCTGATTGATTGATTGATTGATTGGTACATCTTTATCCTCCTATCACGAGAAAGCGACGGTGCGCTATGTTTTGGATGAATCCGCACCCGCTTAGGAGTTGACCATTTTCCAAGCTTTCCTGTTGACGTTTTAACTTCTTCCCACGTAAATTTGCTGCTTGTTCGAAGCCACCAAGCAGAGATAATTATCGTAAAGCGTCTTATCCAAGGACGCAACAACGTGACCAGGGTGCGGGTGGAACTCATGACCCTGCGATCAGAGTCGTCGTAAAAACGACGCCTTTACCCATTCGGCCACGCTGCCGACTTACCCATTCGGCCACGCTGCCGACCTACTCTGATGCAGATTTTAATCCAAAGGACTTGGCACATAGCAGTAGCCTATTGAACGTGCACATAGCCTTTTCCTTAAATAAACAAAGATTCCGATGATGTCACTTATTCTTGGAAACTATTATATTGGTTAGGGTACTGTAATTGTTAGGGTTGGGGTTAGGTTAGCGAAGTTTTTTCTTAATCTTAGTTCTTTGGGCACAAACGTTCACCAAGCTTTTTCGTAGGCCTACTGCTATGATCTATTTTTAGATCAGGTCTATGCTGTATGATTCCATGCAAGCACTCAAACCATGTAGACAAGACTAGCATATTTTACAGTAGAACATTTTTCTTTCTTAGTAAGCCTACCACAAATTTACCAGCACGTGCGCAGACTGCAATTCAAATCTGCAAAGCAATCCTGTTCTTCCAAGTTTTTTCAATAAAATTTAGAAATTTTATGTCCGTGAAGAATGGATTTGATCCGCTAATCTCTCGAACTAAACCTAGAAATAATAAGTAAAAATGCAACTAATCACAACAAACTAACTAAGCCAGTGCTGTTCAGTGATTTATATTTCATTTTTACATTTTGACTTAACCGTAAGAAATTTTGATTGATATGCTCTGAAATTAAGAAAAAGATTTTTGAATAAATTTAGAACCAACCAAACGCTATTTTACTCACAAATACTGCAATTTTAAAAACATTTGGAGTAAAAGGATGACAAAAAATACAAAAATATTTTTGCTTGTGGTAAAAGTGCCTCTGGACAACTGCTGCTTCATTAATTTATTTCGAAAACATAATTTTTTTAACACTAAAGATTTGGAATGGTTTCATCTGTAGTTATGGTTGACTGGTTTTCTGAAAATAAATGATTGTCTTATGACGATTTGTCTTGTAGTTGGAGTTTTTATTAGGTAAAGTACGGGCACAGCATGTTACTGGATGATGAAAGTCATAAGTGGAATGGTGAAAGTAGGTTAAGGTAGGCTGTTAGATTAATAGACCTACCGGTTGGCTTATAAATTTAAGAATTGATTGGGTTTGCTTAATTTGTGATGTTTATTAATCTCAAATCTGTTAAAATAGACTACCCACTACCCAGCCAGCCAGCAATGGGAAGGTACCTGTACCTATTTAGTATTAGTATTACAATTAGGCTAGGCCTACCCAAACAGTGCAGGTCACCAAGGTCAGAGCAGTAGGATAATGGTGACTCAAATATTCAAAATTAGAAATAGCTACAATTACCTGTAAATAGCCTAGTTTCAGGATGATATGGTACGGTACTTATACCAAGGGCTCAGGGGCATGGTATGGAATGGAAGGAAAATTTCGGTATGGAATTTAAAAGATGCCAGAATGGAATGGGATGGGAGACAATCTTAATACTAGATTTCGTGAATGGTATTTACTAAAAACATTTGCTGTGGTGCTTCGGCACTGGATCGGCTCATTATTATTATTATACTGGTATATTATTATTTGCAGATAATCATATAGGCTACACAGTATGAAAGTGTTTTACCCTGTATCATGAAGTGTTCAGCACTACTAGCAGCTAGCCATCTGTTGACAAATACTGAATAGTGGTAATTCGGTCATGTGTATTCCACAATCAGTGTAAATATTTCATCATAGCATATACCAGTAGTAAACATTTTTACATGAGGTTTTGCAATGGTGTTGATGAAAAATTTCAACACCATTTTGTCAAAAATCTTGGTTATTGCATCACAGAAGCTTGTATCACAAAAATTATTGATATACAAAAGTCTTCGTAACAACTGTGATATCTTTTATGATGAAATGGTGTTGATTTTTTGGGTGTCATTAAGTGTAAGCCGTCTGCTTTATTTTGGAATCTGTGCGACTCATGTATGAGCATGAGCACGCTCTCGCTTCTCTCATGTGCTCATTAGGGTTAGGGCGAGATTTGGGGAATAGCTTAGATCGAGAAAAGGAGAGAATGCACGCGCGCTCAAACACGAGTCGCAGGGCTTCTGAAAAAAAAGGCGACGGCTTATACTTAACGACACCCGGTTTTTTTCATGATCACTATTGCAAAGCCTCATGTAAAAACATTGAGTATGTTCATAGGCATTTAAAAGGATTGATGCTGACATCTGACTAGGCCTATCTTAATTTTTATTTTCAGATTAACATAGGCTAATCCCAAATTTGCCAAGTGATAAAACTGTTTCTTCCATGGTAACAAAGATTCGTATTAATTTTCTATCCCCGGTTGAGTTTAACGTTTTTTTGTTGTTTTTTTATTCATAGTTAAGCTCAGTTTTTTTGGGGGGTGCTAAAAGCTTGTTGTTGTCAAATGTGTTTTGGTAGTTTGGCTATGCCAAATTTTATAGTTGGAGTGATTACAAACTTGCAATCATTAAATCCAGTGCATACTGATTGGTCTATCGCCTATTGATTAACTCCAAAGTGATTGATATTTTGATGCGGAGTGCATTTTCATGGTACCAGTAGCTCGTTGTGAGAGAGCTTTGGATATGGGATAAGATGCGTTGTAGTTTGAAACAACTTTGATAGTTATCGGCTTGCGGTTATGATTTATCTATTGATGCATTTTAACAACAAAACCTATGTACAAAATAAAAATGGAAATTTTAGATTTATTTCACTTTGAACTCATTCAAATTTTTTAACCTCGTAGCCTACGGTATATTTGTATGTTAAAATAACTGCAAATTTTAAAAAGGCTTACACAACAATCGTCGCTGATTAATTGCTTTTTAAATAGTTTGAAACGTTTGTTTAGACCCGAAGCAGCCTAACACATAATTTGCACCTTTCCAATGTTAAGCACATCTTAATGAGTGGTTGTTTACCTTTGAGAACAACCATTCATTCATTAAGGTATGCTAAAAGCTACGAAAGTACAATAGGGTTAAATGGGGTAACTCAGGATAGCATAGGATAATTTCAGACATGAAAGTAAAATTGCATAGGTATTAGATTTTTGTATTACCTATATCATTGTAAATTATTATTTCAGTAATTAAATGATTGCTAAGTCATTTTAAGAGCAATAAAACAATTCTGCGAAGTTGCTCTCTACTTTGGTTTATAGGTTAGGTTAGATATCAATTTGTCCTGTATTGTAACCAAACACGCTCTCAAAACCTGTATTCTAAGCAAACTAGATTCCTACTAAGTTTATTTTTGCATATTAATCCCAATTTTTACGGAAAAAAGTTAAGCCCATTCCTACTCCAGGTCCAAATCTGACTTCAAAAAACCCTTAAGAGAAAGAGTTTGGGAGTAAAAACGATTGTAAAAGAAAAAACAAATTTAGAGAATAGCTTGGGGAAAATAATAAAAAACTTACATTGTTGTACAGTATTTACTAAAAGGCCTATGCATTAAAAAGTTACAAGCTACACTCGATAAATCCGCAATTTGCAGCAGAAAATCGCAGGTAAAATCATAAATCTGAAAATGGCGTGGCGCAAAACTAACTACAACCCCGACTCTACGATGATTTTGGAGTGAAGGTTAATTTAAGACAGCTACCAATTCAAGCACTTTTGCTGAGTAATGACCTTTTTTAGCAATTCAACCATGATGAAGATGTCAAAAAGGAAATTTTAATCAACATGGCGTAGGCTTATTCATTTTAATTGACATGGTGTTGCGACTAAATTGGCGCAAATGTCTGGCGGAGTGTCTTGAAATTTTCTAAAAATTACCCAATTATGCTTTTCAGCGTATTATTCTAGGTTAAAATTTCTGTAAATTTGTTATTAAAAAGTATCAATTTTGCACTTTTGCCTTAAAACATAAATGTTCGGAATTGCCCTTTCAAGGGTAATTCCAGACATGTCTGTTCAGACCGATTTTTTCATCCATTCCTTAAATATTTTTTTGAACCAATGTGAAAATACTATTGAAATGCACAAATGAAAGCACTAGTTTTGGAAGTGATTGTAGAAGAGAGAAGACAGAATGAAAATAGCGCAATTTTGCCGGAATTACCTGAGTTAATCCTACAGATTATGCTTTGCTTCCAGTCAAAACATACCTTTAATACGGAATGGAATATGGAAGAAAATTTTAGAATGGAATGGAATAGGGAGCAGAAGATTTGTAGTATGGGATGGAAGAAAATTGCCAGTGTGAAATGTGGAAAAATCGTCTTCCATACCATGCCCTGCATATACCTTTAAAAGCCTGATTGCTAAAAAAATAAGTAGTTCCACAGTTCAGAGTTGTCTAAGTCGAGTAATAGATGGAAATTAAAGCAAAGTAAAAGATATTGGTATCTTTCTTGGGCTACCTACTGGTAGTGGTGTCTGTTACCCTACTTTTGGTCGACCAGTACTGCATTCGTCTCTGGATCGGGAGGTCTGAGGTTTAGTTCTCGGGCTGGTCAAAGTATACACAGTGCTGCCAACAGCTCGCCACCACTGCAAAATTTCTCCTAATGAAACTGTGATGCCCAGGCACAATGATACCAAGATGGGCCCTGCAAATTCGTTACACACTTTGGTGTAATACAGCAAGTATAATGAAAGATTTGATCAGTTATATCATTTATGCTTAACAGATTCGTTAATCTCTGATATACCATAATGTAATTGTAAGCAGGGGCACCTGCAGGGGGGACATGTGCTCAGTGTTCCCACTAAGCCGATTTTTTTCAGCGAATCAGCGATTTGTTGGAGCAAGGGCAAATAATTTTTGGCATTATAGTAAACATACCTATAGAAAATTCGACAAATTTGTGGAATTATGACATTTGGTATACTTTAATACTGGATTGGTACAAAATTTAGGGCACTAAAACGTCTTTTTAGAGCTTTGGGCACAATTGTTTAGAGCAAATTTGGGCTCTTGCTGATTAGCTGTAAAATTAGAGGGAACACAGCATGTGCCCCCCCTGGAAATTAAGATGTCAGGAATTTTTTATGTTTAAATTTGCAGAATAAGTCAAATATATTTATCTAAACTAAGAAAACTACCCTTTGTGGAGCTTTTTTACCTTTATTACCATGGTGCAGAGGGTGGGGGCAGAAGAAACAGGATTGCTCATTTTACGTGAATTATCGTACAGCATTTTCTTAAAAGCAAGCGTAAGCAATGCTCCAGGATTAAGTATTAAACTGTTTGATAAAATAATTAATTATCAATATCAAAAGTTTATCAAACGTTTCAGCATTCTATCAATGAGTTCTTATTAGGATCTAAATACAATAAAGTGCTTAATATTTCAAATTTACGCTATGCTTATATAAACACTAGAATAATAATTACTCCGCCATTAAATTAATTTTGCCCAGAAATTGAAATCAAAACCAAACTTGCAATCAATAGCGTAGCCAGGGGGACTGTGCCAACCTGCAGTGGCCTGGTGTAGACTAAAGTGCACAATTAGAAAATGTCACATTGTTTTTTGCAGTAATACGGCCTCTAAAGTTGTTCAAAGCCACTTTAAAACATTTATTATTAATATTATTATTATAATCATACTCTTTTGTTTGTTTGGTTTTGGGGGGGAGTATTAACTTATTTATCAAAAATACAGCTAAAAAATTTATCGATAAAAACTTCAAAACATGCTAAAAAATAGCTGTCAAGATTGATTGCTTAAAGCAAAATGCTTAACGTAAGCTTCATAGAAAAAAAGAGCATCGGTGGGGTCTATTCAGAATATAGTTTATTTAATTACTACGAATTTGGACTTGACCTATGAGTAACGTGGGGGTTTGAAGAGACGGAACTATTTAATTCTTTTAAATGACTTTCAAAGTGTATCAATTTAGTTTTTTAAGTGGCTTTAAAATGATGCAAAATTTGATTTAAATAACATTTAAATGGCTGTTTTTTTCTGAAATGTCACCAAATTTGCTCAGCAGCGAGAGTTTTGCCCCAAGACCCCGATCTGTGATATGCTTTAGTTGCACCTGTTTGCTTGGAACGCTGCCCAATTGAGGCATTTTGCAAAAAAAATTTGATCTTTAGGTTAATCAAGCCCCCCCTTCTAAACAAAATTCAGGTTGTAATCAGTGAGGCAACCCAGGAGGGCTAAGGGAGCTTAGCTTCCCCTTTTCCAAGTCACTTGGAAAACTTATCTCACATACAGTAGCGTAGTCAGGTTGGGGGGCTATAGCCCTCCACCCCCCCAATTGACCTGTCAACCAAAATGCAGATTAAGAAAAATACCACGTATTTAGCTCTGTTTTAATCACTGGAATGGACGAAAAAGTGATTTATAGCATTTTTTGAAACATATTCAGGAGGACCAATTTGTCAAAAATTAAACTCACAAATCTATAAAAACTTTAAAAAATGCCCAAAAATAAGCAATCAGAGTTCATCGCTAGTGTAAAATCGCTAAACATATGTTTCATCAACAAATATATTATAAACTCAGGAGTAGGGAGAGGGGAGCTATTCAGGAATAGTTAATTACCAATCACCTCTCTCAAATATCTTTTCATTAGCCCCCCCTCCCAATTATTTTGCTCCATAAAATATAGACAAAATAGATTACTCCATGTGAGTTCTATTGAACTATAGAATTTTATGATTTACCAGCATGCAAAGAGAACTAAAATTTTACCATAGCCACCTCCTTCATAGCCCATTTATGCTACCAGTTTGATCATGTTTGCGCTGCTAATTTCTATGCCACATTTTAAAAGCACTATTTTTTTATCAAAATAGCTCCAAAATTACATTATTTTTGCAAAAAAATGCAAAATTTTCGATCGTTGGAGGCTCTGCCCGTAGACCTCCATGCCTCCGGCGGCTGTAGGCTTTGCCCCCAGCCTCTGGGGGCTTAGCTCCCAGACCTCCAATGGCTTTCGGCAGCTCTGCCCCAGACTCCCAAAACAGCCCCCCCCCCCCATTGCGAATTATGGCTATGAATGTTTAAAGGTGGTTTGAATTTGATCTGCAAATAAAGAGGGCTGAAAGGGCTAGGCAATTTAAGAATTTCAAGTAGGTTCTTAATATCAGCAACTTTGTTCTTTCCAATGGCCTTAAAAACATTCGAAATGTGATCCAAATGACGTTAAAGTGGTAATTTTTTTCCAGAAATTGCAAAAATTGCCCAGTGACTGGGGGCTTTGCCCCCAAACCCCCGTCCATAATACACTTGAATTACATCAGTTTGCTCAACATGCTGCCAAAATTGCAGCATTTTTTTTAACAGGTTCATGTAACTT
Organism: Trididemnum nubilum; assembly: GCA_963965965.1. Classification (NCBI taxonomy): domain Eukaryota; kingdom Metazoa; phylum Chordata; class Ascidiacea; order Aplousobranchia; family Didemnidae; genus Trididemnum; species Trididemnum nubilum. The sequence goes on from OZ014490.1 coordinate 5,351,533, forward strand.
TTGGTTCAAATCCCATTGCAAAATCCTGGTTGCAGCTGTAAGGTTATATTTTATCCAGTAGATAATGGATGCGTCGCTTGCCCCCCCCCCCCCCCCCCCCCCAGAAAAAAATTCTGCAGGCACCTCTGATTGTGAGCATGAAATATAATGCTGGTATGCTTAAGTGAAAAGTTTAAAAACTGCATCTCAGTAACTTCGAAGACCGAAAGATCCCTTAGCTCTTGTCTGGCCTGGGCAGCATAGTAAATAAAGATGTAGCTACAGTTAACTAGTACAGAATCAATACAAAAGATTACTCTTAATTTTGGAGCAAAAGTGCAGCAACAATTTTGTTAGAAACTATTGTAATGTAATAGTTAATCTTTAATTTGACTTTGTTTGTGTAGGCATTAAAATTACATGTTGTTATATGGAATTCATGGGTATATTTCAACGAGCTTGGAAAACCATAAATGGATTAATTGGCAGAGTTTTTCCTTCCTTGGTGCAATATCAAAAACTAAGTACAAGCGCACCTTCTAGCATGACAGGAAGGTTTCGAAGTTATGTCTGGGATCCTGCATTAATCATATCTCAAATTGTATCTTTGCAGTGTGTTTTTTATTCTACTCTTGGACTGATTACAGCATTATGTTTAGCAATGGGAGGCCACTCTCCGTCTCTCGACAATTTATTTGATTCAACATCAATTCATTATTCTGGTCAAGTTAACAGACTTGTCATGGTTGCTGTTGTTCTAAACTCTTTGTTTGGTGCACTTGCACTTTGGTATATTGTGCAAAGAGCTAAACAATGTCTTGACTTTACATGCACATTACATTTGCTCCACTTTATTGTATGCTGCATTTATTCTAGACAATTTCCAACTTATTTTATGTGGTGGCTTGTGCAATTAGTCTGTATTGTATTGATGGTTGTAATTGGGGAATATCTTTGCTTTCGATCTGATATGAAAGATATTCCTTTAGTGGGAAGTAAAGCAGATGTGTAGTTGTATTTGTAAAGGCTTTCGAAATTAAATAACTGATGCCAATAAAGATAATCCTTTGTTCAACGAGTTATATGAAGGATTGATCTTGCATATTCTCTTCATTGCAAGGTTTTGTATGTAAAGTGAGATATTAACTCTGGGAGCTAGAAAAGATGATCCTACTTTTGCGTACCGAATATTATATCAACTAAATACTACAATTTTGTGAAGCATTTAGTTCACAGAATAACATCAGTCTGTTCAGTTGTGATAGATTTTATAGGTAGGTAATACTAAGCCGTCTAAAATGTTATAAATGATAGATGTTTGCTAGCACTATATTTTATATGAAAGTTTTAGGAAATAACTATTTTCCCGAAAATTTTTAAGTTCAAGAAAGTAAAGTGAAAATTGAGGAATATTTTTCGCATATTTTTTATTTGCTTTTTTAAGGGTCAAGATTGGGGCTAGATTTGGGGTAATTTTTTGAGTAAACCTTGTTATCTTTAAAATTGGTTTAGATTTGAGTCAGCATTAGTAAAAAAGTCGATAAAAATTTACGTTGAAATACAGCCTTCCATGTCTTCTCGGCTATGCTGCTTCAAACTTCAGCAGCAGTTTTTTATTTGGATCGAAATAATACCATATTTGCTGCTATATGAAAGGTTTGAAAAGACTCTCCCATTAAAGGTTTTAGGTCTGGCTATGTAACACAAATATAACAATGAAAAAATCTTGTAATTGTGCGTTTGACTATTCAAGAGTTTTGATGCAAGAACCTATGTCTAATTTTCGCAACAAAAAAAATGAAGTGTATGAGCACTTTCTAGTCCTTCATATCAAAAGAGATAGATCGTAAATGGCTTAGCTTTAATGGGTATGTTGTGTCCTAGAGGTTTTCAGATTGAAATATGTCCATTTAGTTAGTATGATACATGTAACCTAGCTGAAAACAAACTTTTCCAAGCTCTAAAGTTGAATATACACCATTCTGTTACCCTCAATATGCTTCATTTATCATTGTTTAAAATTTAACTACAAAAAAGGAGTTTTAGACTAAATATAGAATATTGCCTTTGATGTGTAAATAATTTTTTTATATTTTTTGCGATTATTAATAGTTTATTATAGTGTTGTTATAGAAAACAATTTTTTGCTTGTTTGTTTCAATATTGTGGTATATTTTTGGTTGTATTTTATCAACAAATGTTGGAATTGAAAATATGTTTCGGTTATTTCAATTTTTTTGTCATGTTTATTATCGACATATTGCAAGTCTTGCACGCAGTTATATGCAAGAGCTGATTGAGTTTCATAGCCGTGGGGTATGTGTTTACAAGTTACTTTAAGCGTTTTGAACTATTTTCTCTGCATAATGGCTTTAAAAAAGCTGCAAATTTTGCTGAGAAATCCTTTAGAAGTCAACCGCAAAAAAACACATAAAAAAACGGTCAACTTCAAAAGGGAGCGGTTTTGCCCGAAGAATGGCGACATTATCGCTTAACAGATAAAGATACAAATATTCAACCTTTTCCCGCGCTACCGTAAGTAGAAGCGAAGTTATCGCTTTCGGTTGGGTAAATCGTGAACCTTTCAGAAGAGTTGATCTGTCCAGCTGTGTTCATTTTTCATTGTATGTTTTTGGTTAATTTTTGAAAACAGAAATCAAACAAAAAGTACCGATCAGTGGTCGAGTGAATAGAGCGTCTTTTACTACACGGTGGACTGGGGTTCGATTGCCGGTCTGGTCAAATCAAAGACTACAAAAATTGGTTTTCACAGCTTTCCTGCTTGACGTGTTCAGCAATTAAAGGAACAGTGTGAAGCCTCCACCGTGCGTGGTAGACAGGTGCGCAGGTGGCAGCTTGGTTCGAAGACCGAAAGGTCCTTCGCTGTCTCCTGGCCAAGACAACTTGGCGAATAAATGTAAATGCAATTACCGGAAAGGAACTACCAGCAAAAGAAACGGAATAGTGAACTTGAAAAAGATACGGTAATAATTACATTGCCGCTTGATTTGCTTGGATTATTATTAGCGTGCTTATATTAACTCCTAACTGGCCAGTTCGTCGAGCAGTTACGCGTTCGTCAGTGGAGCCGGAGGTCTTCGGTTCAAATCTTGGATCGGTCAATTCCGCCACAGTGCTGCCATCGCTGCGACGTTTCTTCGAAAGGAGCTGTGTTGTCCGGGCTCAACGACACGATGGGCTCTGCGAACTCGTTACACGCTTCGGTGTAATACAGCGAGTATAATGAAAGATTTGATTTAATATTAACTCCTATTAACCTTGAACGCTAGTGACTTGTGTATTACTCTTGCATTTGTGATCTTTTTTCATTAAAGTTAATATTGTTACTTCGAACACGCAGTTTTTTTTTGTCAAATTGTTGACCTTGTTTTTGGGAAGTATCGCAAATAGTTTCGGTAAGTATAAAATTGCGAACGCCTTTACCGTTTTCAAAACAGCAAACAGATCCGAAGTTATGCCAGTTTATTATACGCAAAAAAATTATTTGTCTGGATTTGAGCTTTTTTAACTATTTGCTTTCAGTTTTTTTTAACTATGTCTATGTGGTTTCAATCTGTCGTAGTTTCAAATTTCGGCTATGTTTTCAATTAAAAGGTAGAAATGCCAATAAACACTTTGATTTCACTGAAGTATTTTCTCCAACTGTTGGATCTTTAGCTATTCTTGGTCTTTCTTTTGTTTAGCCAAACGTAAACGTAAGACTCAAGTCAAATCAGGCACAGTTTTCACAACTCTGCGACATTTCGCAGGAGCTGGATACTGGATAGTAATAACCCAGAGATGGGCCCGTAGACTCGTTACACGCTCAGGACTAGATGTTTCTATCAGAAAACATTCTGTAAATGCTTTCGCATTTCTTTGCGGAATTAGGAACGTCAAGGAAACCGAACTATCAGCTAAGTTCGATTCCTTACAGTTTACACAGATATTCCTTTTGCAAGAAACAAGCTTGATAAAACAGCAGTGGCGTTTTTTAACATAAGATATGGCCCGACAAAGAATCGAACTTATTTCTCAGGATTTCAATGTGACGCATCAATTTGCGCTACATCTCAAGCTGCAGCGTTTTGCAATCGGTGAGAGAATCATCGATTTTTGAAACGCTTTGTGCTAGCGTTCATAAGCTACCAGCAGAGTTTGAAGTATTATTGACCTTGCTAAGAAACTCTTTGTACATTGCAGGGAAGGAGACCAGCAGTTTTGCAGGTAATTTACCGCACTATTTCAGTAAAACAAACTCTCAAGCTAGGCATTGAAGTTAAAAGATGCAACAACCAGCCATCAGTAACAGTTCAAAGAAGCGGCAAAAGACAGTCATATTTTGAAAGAAGTTGACTTTAAGAAAAGATCTGGTAGAGCAGTGTTAGCAGGAGTTTCTGCTTTCAAACAGCACGATAGCTGTTGATTTCTGCACAGTTTTCGAATTTCCATGTCATCTTAAGCTAATCTTTTCGGAATTTGAAGGACAAAATTTTAATCAACCCTATTTACGAGGTCTATTTGTCCAAAGCTTTGGAACTGGGTCTGGGAATCTTTGTACTTTACTCCTAAATAGTGGCGTATCTAAAGGAGCTTCTTCCCTCCTTCTTAACCTAGTCTCTTAGAGATTGTAACCCAAACATACAAGCGTTTAAACGTATTTTGTACTTGACCTTTGGCTTTAAGTAAAAAGGGATGAGGCAACGTAATTCTTTCAAATGGCTTCCGAATCTTACCAATTTAGTTGTTTCAAATAGCTCTAAAAACGTGCGAAATGTGATCCTAATGGTTGTTTTTTGCCGAAGAAACTAAAAAATTCCACAGCGGCTGAGTGCTTTCCCAAAAGCTCTATAGCCTCCGACAACTGGGGTTTACCCCCAGGGGTGCCGAAACCCGAGGGGGATATATCCGCCCCAATAATTTGACTATGGTCTGCATTTTAGCGTCGGATGGTCTTTGGATTTTTTTTTTGGCCATCACTTGACTTCGGGGAGAAAAACTCTTCAATTTTTGGTGTTTTATTGGTCTTTACTTGATTTGCTTACGTGAAAAAAATAGAGCTCGAGCTTCATCCCCCCAATGTTGAAAATAGGGCTAAATTGGAGTAAAATTGCAAATTATCCCCCCAATGCTCAACATAAATCGGCACCACTGTTTACCCTCCGAATGTGATACGCTTGAGTTGCACCAGTTTGCTCAGCACTAAACCAAAATGAGACATTCTTTATAACTTATAAAAACTTTAGATTTTGGTTTAAACCTCACGAATATCCTAGTAGCGCGTCTGCTTCTCAACCCAAAGTCAAAGGGACACCAAATTTAGCATGTTGGAAGTCTCGCGTAGTTTTAGTTGATGATGTCACCACAAAGTTCGCAAAAAGTGAGGTCACAATTTTTTTTTTTTTAACGGTCTTTATTAGCTTATGACTTTAAAGGCATTGTACTTTTCTACTCTAGGCTATATGTTTTTGAATTTGAATCATGAAATGTTTAAAGTCAAAGTGATGATATCGCAAGAACGTTTTAATTGTGAAATTATTTTAATAATTTGGCTCGAAAATGCGTGAAATCGGCTAGTTGGTCGAGCGGTACCGTGTTGGATCTTCGGATCGGGAGGTCTGATTTTTTGGATCTGGATCGGTAGGTTTGAAGTTCAAAACTTGGGCCGGTCAAATTGGACATAGTGTTGCCAACGGCTCGCCACCTTTGCGGCATTTCTTGGAAAGAAGCTGTATTGCTCGGGCGCGATGACGCGGAGATGGGCCCCGCAAACTCATTACATGCTTCGGCGAAATACGGCAGGCCTACAACGAATATAACGAAAGACTTGATTTTGATTTCAAAATGCAAAACTGTAATGCGTTTGCTTTGACAAACTTCTATCGAGGCACCAAACCTCAGTAACGTCAAATTGTTTGAGGTTATTTGTGAATACATTTTACTCGAGGTGGTTTTAAGCAGTGCTTAAATTGTAAAATTTTGCATGGGGGGACGCTTTTGCAGCCTTGACCAAACGCATTTAGTATGCGAAAGTACTTCAGTGAAGATTACGTAATTCCGTCGCCAAAATTGAATGAACACCAAAAAAAGGTCTTCGCCGAAAATTGAAGCGGTTTTTCGCCAAAATTAGGTGAAGAATTAGGTCTTTTTCGTCTGATCATTCAGCGCTCAAATCTCGATGGGGGGACGCGTCCCCCCTACAATTTAAGTACTGGTTTTAAGTAAAACGCCTTTTTGTTTTAAGAATTTTCGAGCGGCATCCCCCAAATTTTTTGTTGTTGAAAACGTCAAAAACAAGTGCGACATTGAAACATGGCAATTATAAGTGGAATGTGAAAAAAGATTATGTTAAAAAAATATGGTAAAAGCGAGAAAATTGTTAAAAATCAGCTGTTAAAACTTTCTGGTTGAGAATTGAGTCGGATGTAGGATTTGCTGGATTTTCGGTTACAGAATTGTTAAAATTTTTGTCAAAGTAGGCCTACGAGTTGAAATAAATTTTAAAAGAAGAAAAAAATCTGCTTAAAAATTTCCGGACTTTTACTGTCCTGATGTAGCTGTTTTTTATTATTATCTCGAAACAATGACGGAAGCAGAATATTACTGAAATTAAAGATGCCTAACAATAAAATACAACCAGCGGAAAATCTAAAGGCTTCAAAGGAAAGTTGTTCCACGTTATCCAAAAATGCACCTTGCACTTCCAAAGAAAGTTCAAAACAATCTTGCCTAAGGCAAGTATACATATATATTTTTTTTTTTGTTTCCTACCGTATTTCATTTCACACTGTTTCGAATGGTGTTTGTGTAACCGGTCCGTGATCGAATGGATGGAACATCTGCTGCTGAAATGGTAGACTTTGCTTCGACTCCTAGTTGGGTGAAAAAAAACTAGGAAATTGGTATTCACAGCTTTCCTGCTTGACATTTAGCAATTAATGAAACAGTGTAAATCCTCCACCATGTGTGATAGACAGGTGGCAGCTTGACTCGAAGGCACCTTCTCACTGGCTAAGGCGAATAAAGAAGTAGACTAATTACGGTTCCATTACCATAGTAGCAATTTACATACTTTACTGCACTTGAGTTTTAAAACATTTTGTTGTAACCATAACTTTTCTCAATAAATGTAAAAACTCACAGCTTGTTTCATCTTACGTACTCTATCGTTAAGGAAGTGAAATCGTGAGCAGTAGCGTAGCCAGGGGGGGGGGGCTCGAGCCCCCATTGGCCTGAAAAGTATGCAAAAAAACTCGTTTTTAGTGTTTTTGAGGCCTATTTTTGCCTCAAAAATGAAAATAGCCCCCAACGGGATTGGCAATCAGAAGGTGTGAAGGACTTGCTGTGATTTGGACCACAAAAGTAGAGTTTTTGTTTTGGATCTCACCTAAAGTTGGTCAGTTTTTTTGTTTTTTTTTCGGAAGCCACCTAAGTTTGGCCAAAAAATAGTGTCAATTCCGGTGAAGACCTTGTTTTTTTGAGATCACCTCAATCTGGACGAAAAAACCGACTCAAACTGATTAAAATCTGGATCGATTAAAATCTGGGTCAAGATTGTTTGATGTTTTTTCCAGTATCCAAAGCAGCTCTTCCCCAAAGCAAATTCCTGGCTACGCGCCTGATCGTGAGGCAGTAACGCATCTAGGGTTTTAGTTTCAGTCACCTTGGAGAACGTAATCGAAATATGTAAGCCTCTGATCAAGTCTAACACTTGACTAGTAACCAAAAAAGAGGGGCTGAAGGACTACAGTCTTCCTATCTTACAAATGGGTCATAAATGGATAAATTTTATTTTAATGGCATAAAAATTGCAAAATCGATGGAGGCCATCTGCTTCCAGACCTCTATATGTGGTCGCTGGTCAGAGTGAGATGCATCAGTCTACTCATCGTGCAAGACATTAGATGCATTTGTCGCCTAAAGCAACTTTAATGTTTGGTTTCATATGAGACTCGTGTTCGTTTGGCGATCTTGAAAGGATTTAGCATTTATCCAGCCAATGCCGGTAGTTTACTGTAGCTTCTTTCTTCATTGCCCGCTTTTCCGTGATGGTCGAAGTACAATTTTTGAACTTTTTCTCATTTTAGTGCTGCGGTTGCAAGGATATTTATGAGGTGCAAAGAGATATCCCCTAAAAAGTTTTTAAAAACCCTAAGTTTGTTTTCCAGCCTGAATTTCAAGAAAAACGGAGATGTTTACTAAAATTGAATTGGTCATGTGATGTTGCTGCAACGACAAATATTATTCGATCTCTTTTCTTTTCCCTTAAAAGTTCAGGCTAAGAGAACAGATTCAGGGTTTCCAAGTACTTTTTAGGAGGGATATATGTTTATTGAATATTTTTGCAACCGCAGCACCAAAATAAAAAAAAAAATTTCAAAAATTTTATTCCTGTTTTACCAGTTGCAAACTATCATAATTAGCTAGATGCTTCACCTCCTTCAATGAAAACATCAATTGCTAATTTGCTAAACTCCCATCCCAAGCACTCAACAATAAAATTTTGCTGTAATACCGGTTTCCGAAATCACTAAGCAAAACTGTATTTTGTAGTCAAGTTTCGGGCACTAAAACCGATCCTGAAACTCTCGCTCCGCAGTCACGAACCAAATCAAATCGAGGTCTTTTTCGTAGATTTATTTTGAAACTTTTAAGGTAAGTCAAATTGCAACAATTACGTTAACAATTTTATTTATTCATTGAAGCTAACTAAAGTTTCCTACAATTTATCGTCAATTTTGTGAGCATCGTAAATGTTATGTCACGACCAAGTTTCAACTACAAGAAGCTCGGCAATAGCTGCAGTCAAAATCAAAAAATTATACTGTCAGTTGCCAGCATCGAAAAAACTATGTAGTATCTGGGTTGTACCTACGAGTTGGTCGAGCGTTTACGCGTTCGTCAATGGAGCGGGAAGTTTGAAGTTCAAACCTTTGGCCGGTTATCGGACACAGTGTTGCCAACAGCTTGCCACCGCTGTGACGTTCTTCAAAAAGAGCTGTACTGCCAGTCGCAATGACGCGGAGATAAGGCCCCCAAAAACTTGTTACACGCTTGAGCGTAATACAGCGAGTAAAATAAAAGATTTGATTTGATATCTAGGTTGTAGAAAAGTCCTGTATCGGTGAGGTATTGCAGTCTTCTATACCCAGGTTTGTATCGAAAAAAAAAACTGATGGAAATCACACGCACTGCTTACAACAGTAGCCTCTAGTTGGTAACAAAGCATTTACATTATAACGAAACTGAAACCACGCAAAGCAACCAGTTTTCAACATACCGACGCAAATAATACGAAAGAAATAACGGCATATTTTATTTAAAGAAAGACGATGACTTTTGTTCACAGTTTGTTTCAATACTTTTTCTGATCCAGGCTTACAAAACAAGACCTTCAAGAGAAATTATTATTTCAAAAGTTGGCCTTTCACCGTCTCCCTGATGCTTTTGTGGTGATCAAACATTAGCCAAGTGGAAAAGTTGTAAAACAAATAATTGTATGCGCTTGTAAAAAAGTAAAAGTCGTGCGCCTGAAATTAGTCTAGTTTTCTCATGGAAAAGTGGTTGGGTCAATACCCATGCGCCAAGCTACCGACGCTTCTAGATCCCAGCAGTGCGATGTACCCGTTGAACCACGCTTGTTTAGGCTTTGGCAAAACTACCCAATGCGACAATGCCGCTCTTAAACGTCACGAGTAAATAATGTAGAATTGAAGTAGCCTATATAAAAATTGAAGTTGTCTAGGTTGAGAAGCGAAATCGTTTATGACTTAGTGATTTCTTGCATATTTTCTTTAACTTGTTTCTGTGCACACTAATCATACACAATCCTCTGGTGTGATCTTCCCCCAGAGGTAGTTCGGAGCCGAGTTTTCACACGGCTCAGAGTGCTGAAAGAGCGCTCCACAGTACAAGTAGTAGCTGGCAAAGTTAAAGCAATTAACAATGCATGTCTAACCACAGTCACTAAATATTAAGTGGCTATGGTCTAACAGCGGGATAGAAAGAGTATCGAATTATCATTTCATCTAAAGACCACTTGCAACATTTCAAGTTTGCTTGAATGTTTCCACGTATTACACCACCTGAGGGCTTCGATACAAAATTTTTCAATCTTATAGATATTATCGATTTGCTCTACTTCGACCTCAAAATCTTCTATCGACAAAGTAACTGTTCGTGTAGGATGTAACAACAACAAGCGATTAGGCACAAAATTTGAATCGTCAATTATTTTTTCGCAAAACACAAATTTAAACTATTCACAAAATTACTCGTTTTGTGGGTATCAACATGACCCCTTTCTAAGCGCAGACCAGGGCGCCAAAGAAGGAAACTTAGGCGATCGGTGATAGTTGAGATGGTTCCCCAGTACAAAGGCTTAATCAAGGACTCACGGCATCATGTGTGAAGATCATAGGCGTCGACCCCTTGCCCCATTTTGCGGACGCACATGACCAGGGTTTGATCAATCGGTCGCCATGCATTGCTACCACCATTTTTAAAGTTGTGCAATCCACAGCTTATGCTGTAGACACAACAAACAGAATTGCGCCTCAGTACTAAGAGTTTTGCCATATTAATCGGCTAAATTCATCAAGCAAGCAGAAGCGAACATAGTTTTGCAAATGATCATCACGCAGGGGCGTAGGAGGGTGGGGTGTCCGGGGAGGCACCTCCCCCCCACTCTACGTTTGTTTTAGTTGTCAATCGAGCGTCAAAATTTCGGGCAATTTTATATTTTTCGGGCAAATTTGCTCAGCATGTATGCTTTTTTGTAATCATTGCTGGCTATTTCATATTTGTGGTCAATATGCTAATCTATTTAATAGCCTAGTTTTTAAACTATTTTGCTGTAACCGTATGTGTCATGTCATACTGTTCCAGCATAATAATTTATTTAGCAACCGGTTTTGCGCCGTTATCGAATTTCTGTAAATCCTTAAAATTTGCACTTTTGTAACAAATTTTTGAGCGCCTTCTGCTCTTAATTAGCGTACAGTTTAAGATCACGTGACTATACTTCACCATATCCAGCTATCTTTTTGGTGAGTGATTATTAGTTTTCTTGGCGCATCTGCTTGCACGCCATTTTTAATTTTCTACAAGTTTTGCGTTCGTTGAGTTCGAGATTGGAGTGAACAAAAGTTAATATACTGTTATTGCTGCAGTTATTTTCTCTTTCCTGGTTGGTTTATTTTATTTGAGACCCGATCCTTTATCGTTACGTTATCAAAAAAAAAAACAATATACTATTTGGGTTAGAACTTGAAACTTGAGTGTTCAAGGACAGCAGGACAGTGAAAATCCTTAGGCTCCTTCTGGATTAGAACCCCGGTATTAGCTTTAGACGGAAGAGTTGTACCCGCAACACGTATTTATACCTTCATTGGGTAGTAAGTTTGGGGACAATTTCTTATTTTCCGGGCAGGTTTGCTCAGTGGCGTCGCTGAAGGGGGGGGCGGCGGGTGACACCATTTTATGATACCAATCAAACAAAAAAGAAAACAGCGATATGTTTAATATTATTGGAAATGTTTAGCACATTGGAATGAACTAAAAAATGCTTTGAAGCATCTTTTGAAACATTTATTTAGAAGGGGGGGGGGGGGGGGGGGCGCTAATTTGCCAAAAATATAAATCACAATCAGTAAAAAGTTTGAAAAATCGCCAACACTAAGCAATCAAATTTGATCGCTTGTTGAAACATGCTAAATTTAAGTTTCATAAAAAATACATTTAAGCTCAGGAATAGGGAGGGGGCTATTCAGTATTAGGTAATTACCAATCACTTCGTCTCAAATATCGTTCAATTCCCCCATCAATTATTTTTTTCTATTAACTGTAGACAAAATGGTTTACTCTTATTGAGTTTCATTGAACGATAAGATTTTATGATTTACGGTACCAGCTTGTAAAGAAGAGAACTGAAATTTTACCAATAGCTACCTCCCACATAGCCATTGCCCATTTTTGTTACCAGTTCAATCATGTTTTGCACTGCTAATTTCTATGCCACATTTCAAAGCATTAATTTTTATCAAATAGGCCTAAGATTAAGTTAAGTTTCCAAAAAAAAAAAATACAAAATTTTTGAGCACTGGGGGCTCCGCCCCCAGACTCCCGAAACAGCCCCTTCCCCTATTGCAGATTTCTGGCGACGCGCCTGAGTCTACTTGTGTTTTTTCGATGCTGATTTTCATCCCATCAGAGTTCTCCCTGATGTTACGTTTCAAAAGCATTAATTTGTGTTAAAATAAGCCAAAAATTAAGTTATTTTGCAAAAAATAGCATTTTTCGAGAGCCGGGGGTTCTGCCCCAGACCCCAATGGCCTCCGGCGGAGCTCCCAGACCCCCGAATACAACCCCTCTTCCTACTGCAGGTTTCTGGTTACGCACCTGATACAAGACGTGTGCTGCTCATACTTCCAAGTTTTAGAATCTTGCAACGAGAAGTTTTTAAGCTAGCCAATTAACAACCGCTATCTATAGTAATGAAGCAGTACCTTTATCTTTCAGATACAGCCTTTTGCAGCCTACGATACATTATGAAGGGTGAAACCACGAAATTCCGCCGTGGGTGTCACCATTCTTAGTGACGCCACTGGCTTTGCTGAGTATCAGGGTTCATGATACTTTTATACAACAGTATTTTTCAGACAATAAGGCGCACCGGAGTATAAGGCGCACTATCAATGAATGACTTTTACGGCTTTTATTTCTTTCTAGAAGTCATATAAAATGAAATGCAAATCTAAACTTGAAAAGCTTTAAATAGCTCTGAAGTAAATCATAAGAGTATCACGTGATCCACATACAAAACGCACCTTCAGTTTTTTGAAATTTTTAGTATTTTAAGGGTGCCTTATGGTTCGAAAATACGATAACAACTTTATAGGAAATAATTGTAATTCAGATTTTTTTGATGTGCACATTTTTAAGCAGAAAAATGCAGGTGACCAATTTATTTTTTGAACAAAATTCAATTTCATCAAATCATCTTTCAAGCAAAAGTTTGGTGCCCCCGCCAAATCATTTTCAGTTTTTACGCCTACGTCATCATGTGCTATCGCGCCAAAACTTCAGCCATTGTATGGCTGTACGAGGAGTTTGCTACTTTTAAAAGAATTTTGCGTATTATTTAGAGTAACCGCTTGGTTCAAAAATACGAAAAACAATGAAAATGACGAACAAGCCGACAAATTTATGGCAAAATTCCAGCAAGCACCAGCTATTGAAATCCCGAAATCTCCAGACAAAGACACCGAAGAAGAACCGAAGAAGGACGCCGAAAGCTCTCCTAAAAAGCAAATTTATTTTGTTTAATCAGTTTATGAATAAAAAGAACTCATAGGATAAAGCTAAATGGAAATACAGCCTAATGGAACTTGTTTGATTTTTACTACCTTTACCACTTGCGAAAGGAGTTCCGTTTTAAAAATTTGAAATTCTATTTTAACCAGCAGTTTACGATTTACATTCATCGACATAAAATTGGGAGTATTGGAGGTTCATCTCGCGTGCTGTACAGGTAGACAGCTTGATTTGAAAACAATCAGGTCCTTTTTCATGGCTGAAGCGGGCGATTTGATAAAAATTATTTTTAGAAAACCCGGAAAACAGAAACGGAAAACATGGGTTGTAGATCCGGCGGAGGGTTTTTATTTCTGGTGGCTTTGCATTATTACGGTTGCAATCCTATTCAACTTGGTCTTTATAATAGCAAGAGCGTGTTTTGAAGATTTGCAAACTCGTAGCAGATTGCTTTGGCTGCCTTTTGATTATCTCTGCGATATCTTTTACATCTTGGATATTATTGTACGGCAGCGGACAGGTAAGCAAGCTAACTTTTATTCAAAAAAAAATGTCCCTCAATAAAACCACGAAATCAAGACTACATTATACTCCCTGTATCATGCTGCAGATTATAACAATTTGGACATATTTCCGCGTCATTGGGAATGGGCTCCGAAAAAAATGTCACCAACATTGCGAGTCTGTGGCAACACCATCCTTTAAATGACCAGCCGTGGAGTACAGCCCCAGACCCCAAGACCTTTGTTTCAGGGATGGGCGTGACAACCCATTCATTCCTGCCTAGTTTTTTTAAATAACTAGGACAGGAACATGTTTCCGTTTAAAAGAAGAATATAAGGGAACCACTCTAACAAATTGGTTATAAGATCATGAAAATTTGATACTGTTCTTTGATTGATTAATAAAAATCGTACCAATGATTATTTCTCAAGAAAAACGCCAGCACACGGTACTCGAGAATGTATAGAACAAACACCATAAGGTCCGGTTTAAATTTTGCGTAAAATCGCGAGCGTACGAGCAAAGCCGGATTTAATTGCGCAGGGCCCCTGGCAGGCGTGGCACTTTTAGGATTTTCGCTGCACATTCTTGCCAAATGTAGACCTGTGATGACAAAAAAAAAGGTCTAGGCGCGGACCCCCCACAAAAGCGCGGGGCCCCTGACACTGTGCCATTTTTACCTTTTAGGAGATCCGGTTCTGCGTATACGAGCGTATATTTAGTTTGTTTTAACCAACGGGCAGCTTGTTCTCAGGTAAGGCGGTGCGCTGGGCTTGCCGAATGTCTGTTGAAAATGAACTAAGAATACGCTCCTTCACTCACGATTTTACGTTCAGTGCAACGGGCCTAACCCAGCATCCTTTTTAGAGTAAACATTAGGATGCTTAATTGTTTTGTACTACTTTCGCGATTTCCGTAAAATGTAAAGCAACACCTTCAAAATTTTTTTAGGTTTTTTGGAGCAAGGTCTGTTGGTGTCGGACGTTAAGCGACTGAAGGCTTCTTATCGCGCGTCGTATCAATTTTATGTCGATGCAATTTCTGTTTTGCCGACGGATCTGTTGTATGTTTATTTCGGAATCGACAGAGTTGAAGTAAGGTAAGGCTTCATCTCTCTATTTCATTAAATCGCTGCACTGTATCCTTCTGGGAAAGTTTCTGGTAGCAGTTGAAGAATTAGCCACCAGCACACTTTGCCACGGCCATGATACCAAAAATGAGAAAAGGTTCGTTTTTCGATGGCTTCTTAGGCGTGCGGAGTACTTTGACTAGAATCCGCCTTACACTCCGTGTTATAATTGCCCAGGAGAAAGGGAGGTGACTTTCAACTGTTTCAAAAAATTGCAACCTGCTTACCTGTTTACTGCATGCGGTTGAGACAGGGGTATCTACACAACAAATTAATGATAGAATCTGGAAGACAGGGATATTCAGACTCAAGAACTAAAAAGCAGGCGTATCTACAACAATAACTGCCTTCTTTAAACAAATTAGTTTAGTACACCTTTAAACGACACTGCTGTTGACAATAATTGTTGGCAGTCTCGTTGTTCTACTTCCAGATATCCTGGGTGGAGGCTACACATTAATTTTTCAGTACTGAGCGTCAAGCAGAGAAGCAACGATTGCAAAGTTCCTTAGTTCATGGTTTAATTATTCCGGGAATCGAACCCGTGTTTCGCTAATGTTGCATTGCATTTCAGACTAAACAGAGTAATCCGAGTTGGCCGTATGTTGGAATGCTTCGACCGGGTGGAGACGAGAACTTCGTACCCTAATTTGTTCCGTATCTCAATTTTAATATTCTACATTGTCATAACAATACATTGGAATGCCTGTATTTATTATGCTGTCTCCAAACGCATTGGGTAAGAGCAAAGCATAAATATTATCTTTTTAATATTTTATTTCATAACGTCATTACTGTATTAGAGAAACTGAATTTCAATTTCGGACGGTTTCAAGTTTTGTACTTTTTTAGATTTGCTCATCAATTTTCAAAAACATCGTGTGTAAAAAACGCTGTTTAAAAAGATAATACAATTAATTATTGACATAGCCATAGTGTAATCATCCGCTCCAGTCAATACGCACCCTAAAAAGAATTATATCAAAATCCAAAAACGTTACTCTGCGTTGGCGTGTTTCGAGACGCAGAATGCCAAAGGTGTCCCTTTAAATTGTAATAGTTATTACAGTTTATTCGCCAAGCTGCCATGACCACGTGACAGCGAAGAGACCTTTCAGTCTTCAAGTTAAGTTGTCACCTGCCCACCTGTCTGCCACTCACGGTGGAGGCTTCATCTGTCCCTTTAATTGCTAAACGTAAAGCAGAAAAGCCGTAGTACCAATTTTTACAGTTTTTGGTTAGATCCGACTATGCTAAGTAGCTTAAATAAATTTGATCAGATCCTTGTACTTTGCAGTTTTGGAATCGACGAATGGGTCTATCCTGACCCAAATGTTCCTCCTTTTGACACTCTGATGCGGAAATACGTGTACAGTTTGTATTGGTCAACACTGACACTGACGACAATAGGAGAAATTCCAATGCCTGTTAATGATGTGGAATATGCGTTTCAGGTAAACCATGACTTTGTTTCACTAAAAAATAAACTTTCAAGTTGCTTCTGATGAAAAACTAGTACTTTTTAATCTCGGCAAAATCTTGTTTGTTTGCAGTTTACGGAGATGGACAGGAATGTTTTAAAATGTTGCCTTTACAAACTACTGAGATAAGTAACAAGTTTGATTCTATCTCTTTTTATTTACTGAAAAAATTTTTGAGATGAAAAGACCAGGCTGTCAAATTCTTAATGATTTAACAGTTTTAGATCGTGCATAAATCAAGCATCCGTTAGTCCTAACTCTGTATTATGTCTGCATCTTGATCTTAGTTTTAGCTCTAAATTCTTGAAATGGGATTTGGTTGACTTTTCTACGATTCGCAACTTTAACGTTACAGCGTCAAGTTCAATTCAGGCTTTAAAACTTTTAATAATATTTATAACGGTTAGTCCTGCTCTTGGAATATTTTGGTTCTTCTAGATCGTCGACTTTTTAGTTGGTGTACTTATTTTTGCCACGATCGTCGGAAACGTCGGCTCAATGATAAGCAACATGAACGCTGCAAGATCCGAGTTTCAGGGCAGGATTGATGCAATCAAGCAGTATATGGAGGTAATACCATATCTGATGAAAAACTGAATAAAGCAACGTTAAAAAATAATCTTGAGACCCAAACAACAAAAATTATCAATCAGTGATAGAGTGGATTAATAAAACGGCAAACTATTGTTCGATTTTTGCTTGTCGAGTGAAACCAAAGACCATAAATAAAAATGACAGTTAGAGCTTTCCTTGCTCGACATTCAGCAAATAAACGGAATTGAGAAGTCGCCACCGTATGTGGTAGACAAGATGGGCAGATGGCTGGTTGACTCAAAGTGCGAAAGATCCTTTGATGTCTTATGCAATATACGAAGAGATATCTAGCGTGATGAATTGTAAACTTGTATCGTATTTGAACTGATCTGGAATTAAAACCCACGGACTCAAAACTTCAGTAGCGATTACAGTCACCAATTTCGCCTGAAGGTAAAATCAGATTTGAACAAATTCTCCACCCAACCGCGTATGGAAATGATCTAATCAATGAAGTTTGTCAAATACAATATTACAGAAAAACTGGGTTTCGATTCGCACAAAAACGAAGAAAGGCCAATACAGTTTTAAACTAACTTAACACGGTTGAATAAATCGACATTTAAAAATCTTGACAATTTATTGAAAATTGACAAAAAAATTATATTAACTCGAATTTCTATTTCTTTGCCAGAAATCGAATGTTTACCCATGGTAGCAAAAATTAGGAAAATATCGACCTAGGTCAAATTTAAATTTTTTTACAGAATGGAAAAATTTTATTACTCTTGCTTAACTTTGACATTTTATCGAAAATAGACAAAAAATCGATTCAAGTCAAACTTCAATTATTATTTTTTTGATAAAATCTGAAAATTTTATTCTGGTAACCGTGACATTTTGTCAAAAACTTTACTAAACTCGATTTCAATTTTATGCCAAAATTGAAAAATTTGTGCGAGACAATACTTTGACATTTTGTCGAAAATTAACGAAAAATCAGCTTAACTTGATTTTAAAGTTTTTGCCTAAGTTTGAAAACTTGCCCATGGTTACCCTTGACATTTTATGAAAACCCTTGACGTTTTATCAAAAATTGATAAAAATCGATTTAACCTGATCTTCTTTTCTTTTTTGCCAAAAATTAAAAATTTACCAATGGTTATGAAAGGTAGGAAAATATTTACTGTCGATTTAACTCAACTCGAATTTCAATTTTTTTGATAAAACTTGAAACGTTTTCATGGTAACCTTGACATTTGCCGAAAATTCACAAATAACTTACTAAACTCGATTTTCAAATTTATGCCAAAATTGGAAAATTTGCTCATGGTTAAGTTAACCTTGATATTTTATCGCAAATCGACGAAATATCTAATTAATTTTCTAAAAATTAGCAGCAAATTTGCTAATTAATTTTATTTTCAATTTTTTCCCAAATGCTCATGGTTTAGTTAACATTGATATTTTGTAGGAAACAGACAAAAAATCAACTCGATTTTCAATTTTTTGCCAGAATTTGGAAATTTGCCCATGGTTCACTTTGACAATTTATCAAAAATTGACAAAAAATTGACTTGACCAGATTTTAATTTTTTGTCAAAATTTGAAAATTTGCGCGTGGTTCACTTAGACAATTTACGGCACACTGACAGAAATCAATTGAACTCAAATTTTGTACTTGTCATGATTTAAAAAAGTTTTTTATGATGACGGACATTTATCAAAAAATCAATTCAACTCGAATTTCAATTTTTGCTGCATTTGAAATTTTTTCCATGGTTAGTTAACCTTGACATTTTATCGAAAACTAACAAAAAATTGATTTGACTCGAAATTCTCAAATTAAAAAATTTAACCATTTATCGAAAATCAAAAAAAAATTGACTTAGCTTAATCTGCAGTGGGCCATTGTCAATTTTATTGCAATAAATTATTAAAGTCGTATTAAGTTATTTAATATTGAACGTTTACTTATACGAGTCTGGGAAAATTGGTAAATGTTTGTTTACTATATACTTGCAATGTTTATGCTCGGACGCTTTCAAATTTTCTTGCAATAGTTTATTTATATTTCTGTATAATGTTTAGTTTCGTGCGGTGAACAAAATTTTGCAAAAGAAAGTTATAAAATGGTTTGACTATTTGTGGACGAACAAAAAATCTACTGACGAACAACAAGTCCTGAGTCTTCTTCCTGCCACTCTGAGAGCTGAAATTGCAATCAGCGTCCATCTTGACACATTGAAACAAGTCAGTATATTTCAGGCAAGTCAAACTAATTGCTTTACATTTTTTTTTAAAACCTTGATAGCAATGGTATTATTCAAATTTTGCAGAAACCTGATCTGTAAACGATTCTCTTAACCTTATCAACCGGTTCCTTCGAGCCAAACGGGTAGAATATCGATACAAGAAATTTTTAGCAATCGGCTCTTTAAATTTAGCAGCCAACTTGAGTGAACTGGCTGAATGCATCACATGCTCCATACCGCCTTTGCCACATTAGCCGCATTTGCCAAGTCGGCAGCGTGGCCGAAAGGGTAAAAGCGTCGTTTTTACGATGACTCTGATTGCATGATCTGGGTTCAACCCACAACCTGGTCACATTGTTGCGTCCTTGGAAAAGACGCTTTACGATGATTATCTGTGCTTGGTGGCTCCGAACAAGGGGCAAATTCAGTGGCAAGAATTCGAAAAAATCCACAGGAACTTTGAATCACTGGAAACTCCTAAGCAGGTGCAGATTCTACCAACCACGAAGTAGTCATTGCAATGAAAAGTGCGCGGATCGTCCAATATTTAGCATCTAACGCTGTCCGGTGACAGGGGGATGAATATGCGCTGCAACAACAACAAGCTTTTCCATGGCTGGGTTTTGAACTGAAATTTGATGTTGTTACTAGGGGAGGTATGTTGAACCACACAGCATTATGCAGCTCTTATTTTTCTGACGACGTCCGATAGCGTTTGGCAAGAGTAGAATTTGAGTTTTCCATTTAAAAGCCATGAATGTCAAGTTTGCGTTTTTGCATTTTTTTTGCGTAGTGACTTTATAAGTCACCTCCCTTGCATAGTATGCAGTTGTTGACGAATCGATCTTCTTCATTTTTAAAAACAGCGTTCCCAAGGATTTTTCGGACGAGTTTGAGTTGATTTGAGTTAATTTAATATATTCCGCTGTAAAATATTTTTTGCAGGATTGTGAACCAGGCTTTTTGATTGAGCTTGTATTAAAATTGCGCCCTCAAGTGTTTAGTCCTGGAGACTATATTTGCAAGAAAGGTGACGTCGGAAAGGAAATGTATATCGTAAAAGAAGGTGAAACATAATTAGTTTAGTTTTAATTTTTATAATCATTTGTTGTTCTCAACGTTGCTTAAAATATTCGTAAGATACTAATATTAAACTTTGTCAATCTGAGCAATTAAAAATTAAAGAAGATTATATGAGCAAACCCAGACAGAACAACCTAATACTGCAAATTTCAAAAATGGGTTGATTGATTGGTTAAACACAATAGTTAATTTCATGGTCTAGTCTTATAAGACTACAAGAATTAAGATTCACAGCATCCCTGCTCGGCATTCAACATCAAAAGTGACAGAGTAAAGCCTCTACTGTGAATGACAGGCAGGTGGCAGCTTGGCTCGAAAGACCGAAAGGTCCCTAACTCCCTAATTCGTCGTCTCCTGGCCGAGGTGACTTGGTGAATAAAGGTGAGATTAAGTGAAAAATTGATCTTACAGGCAAACTTGCTGTCGTTGCGGAGGATGGAGTGACGCAATTCGCTGTGCTCGGTGATGGCGCGTATTTTGGCGAAATCAGCATCCTCAACATTTCAGGAACCAAGTCTGGCAACAGAAGGACAGCTAATATTCGAAGTATCGGGTGAGTTAGGCAGTCTAGGTCTATAATCTAATTTTAATTAATTAGATTATACGTAAAGTCGAAAACGATGTACGTTTTAAAGCCGGACGCATCATTTAAAGGGGGCCTTTGCGTCTTTTAAAAGACTATTTTTTGGAGAACAATTTTTGCTTAGAAGTAACAACTAATTCTACCAACTATAATAGTCTACGATGCCAACTTAAGTTTTTATTTCTGTGATGGAACTTTTATTGAAAGAATGTTTTCCATTTTTTGCTTATTCTTTCTTACACCCAAAAAGAGGTGAAGACGAAAAAAGTTCCTCGTTTTTTTGTAAACTTAGTTTTGTTGGACCCAACCTAAAAACTACTGCAGTTATGTTTCTGAGGGTGGCAATGACTTAATTAATCGTTTATTTAAGCTCAAAGTACTCGAATAAAAATAATCATCACCGCAGGTTTTAGCATACCAGAAGCTATTTGGACTCATAACATTGCATTTACAGATACACGGATTTATTTTGTTTGTACAAAGACGATTTGATGGAAGTATTATCCGAATATCCCAGCGCAAAAGCCATCCTAGAAGAGAAAGGAAAGAAGATGTTGATGAAAGATGGGCTCGTCCAACAAGCAGAAGATGTAAGTTAGTTCAAAAAGCCTGATTGATTTTATGAGTACACGGAATCAGTCGTACGTAAAGCAGCAAATGTTTTAGTTAAAGTATATTTTGCCCGAAGGGCATCGTCAGTTCTTATTCAATAGAATCGTTTGGGGAATATAATTTTATTCAAATAAAATTATATTAATATCCTAATTCAAAAAGGAAAGGGAATGATAATACTTCTTGTTTAACAATAGTTAATTATTACCAACTCGGATCAAGAAAAGTCATAATTTTGGTATTCTTTTTCATAACCAATCGCATTAAGAAAGATTTTCTTTTTCTTTTGGTGTTTTTATTGGGCCAAAAAGTTGGGCCGCTTTTAACAAAGACTCAAAGCGGTTTTTGTTCTCCTTTAAATTCGAACAAAATTTGGGCCGCCGCTGAAAAAAAATTTAAATCTGTTTTTGTTTAAATCACTCTAGAATAGTTTTATGCTTTGATTTACGTAAACTTAATTTACTTTCCTGCATAGTGTGAGAATTTTCGGTTGATCCTAAAATTACGTACATTTATCTGTCGTACAATTTCTATTATTACCTTAATGGACTAATTGGCAACACCATTGTAACATTATAATCTTATATTTTTCTCGCAACTCTCAAAGGATATTTGAATTTATTGAGAACAGACTGCCAAGAAAAGGCACTGAGTTTTATATTACTTGAAAAGTACAGCAGCTGCTGTTCGTGAATAAAATCGAGAGTGAAATTTAGATAAGCTTTGGCTTTCAGTCGTTTGGATATTACACAAAACGACTATATTAACTGGAGCAATATTAAACAAAATGTAGCATAAATTTAACTTATTTTTGTTGAGTGCTAAATAATGAGTTTGTTCGAACAAAAATGCAGGCAATACAGTTCAAGTTATCTCCAGTATGGATTTATTCCAGCCCCAAATTCTGAATCACAGCCGATGTGTTTGCTGTGCAATAAAGAGTTTTCTAATAAAGCAATGAAACCGTCCAGACTTTCCGAGCATTTAGCGAAAATTCATCCAGATGAAGTAGGCAAAAGTGCAACGTAGGCAAAAGGCAATGCGCTGAACACACGCTTGTTCAAGCAATTGTGCAATGAGAATGACGAGGCCTTTGAGCGCTCGGTGCTCCACACCAATATATGATGGCTTTCCAAGGAAAGTTGTCTTGCACGATTTAACTCATTGTTAGATATTGTCGTGGAATTTCTACGAAGCTGTGATCCTGGCCTTGCGAAAGCAGTTATTGCTGTAAAAAAAGATATCGCCTACTTGTCAGATATAGTTGCCAAATTTAACAAAGTGAATCTATTTCTTCAGGGCAACGAGGTCAATCTAATTAAGGTAAAATCAGCACTGTTTGGGTTTAAAAATAAGCTTCCGTTGTATCAGCGAAATTTAGCTAGAATGGAATTCTTCCAGTTTTTCTACTTGCAACAACTTGATACTAACAACAAAGGCATTTATAATGTTGATGTTGAGACGAACAGCAAGCATATTCAGGAATTGCATGAAAACATGGAAGTTCGATTTCAGGATTTTTTTCAGTTGGATAATCCTAACAAGATAATCGACCCATTCATTATTGGTATTTCTGAGCTAGAGATTCTTGAAGAGGAACTTATAACCTTGCAAAATGATTTTGAGCTCAAACCAAATTTCAATATCTCGTATCAAACCAAATTTCACAGCGAAATTAAACTGAAATATCCTCAGCTGTGGGATCGGGTAAAATTTTTTTCATTGCATTTCCCAGCTCATACTTAGTAAAGCGTGCGTTCAGCGCCGTCACAGCGCTTCTGGATAACCGAAAAAACAGCCTCGACATGGTGAGACGGCATAGGTGGGCAAGTTAATGCAAAACGTTAGCTTCGTTAGCCAGTAGTCCGTTCACAAACTTCACACCTCTGTTAACGTTAATCCGTTATTTTCAGCTTTAATTTACGGAAGTTAATAAAGTCCGTTAATTCGTTAATATTTTGCGTGTGATTTACATTTCTTTTTAGTCACTCGCTTCTAGAACACGCATTGACGCTGTTGAGCAGATTGTAAGGAAATATTTATTGTTATGGTTATCTTTTCGTGGTTTGGGAGTTACATTTTGAAGTCTAATCTACTTTCAAGCTAGAAATAAGTTCAAATGCACTAACGAAGCTGCGATCGGAAAATCTTTGGAAATTGCGAACAGCGATAATTAATAGACCTATATGAGGCTGCAGGTTATTATTTGTCACAAAAAAAAGCTCCTTTCTTCGCTTTCTTCCATGAAACTCGTGCTAATAGGCAACAAGTGCTACCAGTGCAAACTGGTTTGTACCGGTACGATGAATGAATGGTGCAAGATATTAACGATAAAAACCTTAACGGAAGTTACTTTAGTCCGTTAACAGAACTTAACGAAAGTTAATTTAGTCCGTTATCATGAAAAAGCTTTTTCACGGATTAACGAGTTCAAGAAAAAGTTAGCTTCGTTATCAACGGATTAACGGACTTGTGCCCACCTATGTGAGTCGGGGAGATTTACGACTGTTTCTGACTAAAGTGGAACCGGATATCAAGAAGTTGATGAAATTGCACCAAGCTCACCCTTCTCTCTACAGTTACATAAACATTAAGTTGTGATTGTCGGTAACGGAAAATAAATTCGTTTTTACTTTTCTGTCAAGGGGGGGCGTTTGATAGTCAGTAAGTTGTTCAAGGGGGCGCTATTGGAAAAAAAACTTTGGGAAACACTGGTCTATACATTGAATGTTAAATAATCAATTTATTTTTATTGTCAAGACTGAGCTACCAAGCGGAGACTATTGACATGATAAAGTATAGGGGCTAAATAAGTTATTGCGAAATCTCACATCAGGGGTGCGAAAAGGTATAAACGGATATATTAGACGGAGTTTGGAGAGTGCTGCAAACATACTTTATGTTTCAATTTTAACTTCATTCCAATCGCAATATGCTGAAAATTTGAATAGATGACGTAGCTATTGCATGCACACTGCACAGCCAACGTCGCTGGTAAAAAGCTTGTGAGGTTAACATAACGCTATCAAGTAAAGGCTGCGAAGAGAAAGGTTGAGGACTCAATTTTCTCTGCCAATGTGAAGTCCATAAGTGGACGTAAATTATGTGTCAAAAGTTGTAATGTTATTTGACTACGTGGTTATTTGCTTTGGGGAGGAGGGGTGGGCTCGCAAACGCAAGCGTCAAAATGAGAGATGTAGTCGAATAAATTTTATATTCTTTCACATTGCTCAAAAGAACACAGACCTATGGTGGCCAAGTGGTCTAAAGTCTGTTTTTCGTCGAAAGGCTGCCGCTAATTTGAAACAAAGTGCACGCCTTTGTCTGTTATAGACATGCTGGGCTCGATTTCTATCGTAATCCTTTTTCTGTCTAAAAAAGCGGACTGTTTGGCACAGAGTTGTAAACGGGCCGACTAGTTCAGGCCCAAACCCAAAAGTATAAGCCCGAACCAGAAAACTAATTTGAAGCCCAAATCATGCCCGGAGAAACCAGAAAGTTAAGTCTAAAAAATTTTGCGATGTTGCCAAGTTATTTTGATTATATTTTTGTGCACCTAAGACAAATAGTACGTCTCAGGCCCGAATTATGCCCGAAATTTTTGTCAACTTTCGGCCCGAGCCCGACCCGAAAAGCCTGGCCCGACTTACAACTCTGGTTTGGCATCATGATTTATCTCCAACATTACTTTTAGGGTGAAGGGGAGCTGAGCGATGAGCAAACTCGTCAACGCATAGAAAGGTTGGAGAAGAAAATTAGTTTGTTTCGAAAACGACTGTCTCGGCTACAAGCTGAATATGTTGTCTCAGAACAGCGCATGAAGGAACGCATCCATCAGCTCGAAACATCGGCTGGGTTTAGCACGCAGAGCTTGTCGGTTAAATCTCTTGAACATTCCTAAACATATGGACAATATTTATACTGCAGAGAACCATTTTCACACCAGTATGCTCGTATTTCCTACTCGAGGTATATCAAGAGTCAAGTGAGAATTTTTTTCAGGGGCTTTAAGTTTTCGAAGAGCAAAAATTCGCAAGCCAAATTTTGACGATAACATTTTTTTATCTGTATCCGTTTTTCTGTATTTAATGTTATAAATTTTAATGGAAGCACTACATTGCTAGCAGTTCATACATGGAAATGTGAAAGTGACGCTCTCAAATGCTAAAAGTTTGCAACAAAAAATGGAATAAGAATTAAACGAATTCCGAAAAAAATCAAGAGATTTAGTTAAAAGCATTCAAATATGAATTATAACGAATCTTTGTCAAACTTGGAAAAAAAATTGCCGTACTTAAATCACAAGAAAAATTTTCGTCACAAAGCCAAAATTGAAATTTTAACTAATGAGCATGGTAAATGGACTTCTTGAAGAATTTGATCAAAAACAATGTCTTCGATGCTTAAAAAAAATGTCATAAATTTCCATTCATTGGCGAATTTGCAAATTAAAAAACTTTTTTGCTAACATGTTTTCAAAACGTTAAAAAAAATTTACTCTGTAGAATTTCGATTGGATGTTGCTAACAGCACGCTAGATCAAACCCTCGACAAAAGCCAGCAAAATAAACAACTATTATATAGCTAATACAATTGCGTTATCGTCGACGTGCCGCCACCACTATCTCTAACTGACTTCATTGGGACTTGGCGCGAGCGCGTAGTACTCATGTTTTTTTTCGCGGGGGCTGGCAGATGAGGAATGATTTTGCTTATAACTAGCAAACGGTAAAACCTAGAAAGTTGAAATTTGGACTCGACATAAGAACTAATGAAAGCGCTATGTGTGTCAATTTTACGGATCCTAGGTCACGTGATCGTGCATTGAGACACAAAAAAACAGCAATTTTTGGTTAGAAAAGTTATTTCAAAACCGCTAATAATTTCAAATTTCAAAACCTTATAATTTCGCTTATAGTTTCAAAACCACTTGACGCGCAAAGCGAAAAAGCTGTTTGGCATCTTTTTTCTTACTTTTTTTTTCTTTTTTTTCTCCGGCTAACTACTTCTAAACCGCTAAATGCACTGTTATCAAAGTTTGCGCGACTGAAGATATCAGGGAGGACTAGTGTCCCGATTGAAATTAAGGGTGCCAGGTTGGGGGATCCCCCTCAATCGAATCCTCCAAAATTCCAAAACTTTTAAAACTTAAACAAACTTTTAAACCAGATGGATCAAATTTTCGGATTGGAAAGATATTAAAAATAAACTCTAACAAAAATTGGGGGTTCCACAATGGGATGTTCCACTACAAAACGGCCCGCCAAAATTCAAACTTTTAAACCTTTTAAGTGAGACCCATGAAATGTTAAAATAACGTAAACATAAGGGAAAGATAAAATTTGAAAAAAATTTGGGGTCCCAGAATTGGGTTTTCCCCCTCAAACGGGGCTGTCGAAATTGAAACTTTTTCGCCACTCATGCAAGGCATACGAAATTTTCAGTGTAGGTAAATCTGAAGAAAAGATAAAACTTAACAAATTTGGAGTTACCAAAATTGGGGGTCCCCTGAAACGGGGCTGCCAAAATTTTGAACTTTAAAACCAATAGAGGTAGATGTACCGAATTTTCGAAATAGGTAGCCTAGATGTTAGAAATACACTAAACCTAGCAAAAAATGGGGGTTCAAAAATGGAGGGTCCCCCCCAACAAGGCCTTCCAAAATTCAAAGTTTTTAAAGCATGAAGTGTTTAAGGCACGCAAATACAAAAAAGATAAAATTTGACCAAAGTTTGGGGTTTCCTAAATGAGGTTTTCCCCGAAATGGGTCCGCCAAAATTTAGACTTTTTAACCACTCATGCTAGACATATGAAATTTTCAGCGTAGGCCTATATAAAGAAGAGATAAAATTTGACTAAATTTGGGGTATCAAAATAGGGGGCCCCCTCAAACGGGGCACCAAATTTTTGAACCGTTAGACCTAAATGGATCAAATTTTCGGAACGGGTAGATTTTAAAAAGTAAACTTAACAGCTAAACAGAATCATAAACTTAATGCACAAAACTGCATCATAGACGTAATCATAAACAAAAAATTTCTGATCCAAAAGAGGAAAAAAGTTCTAACACAATCTAACATCGAAACATTCAAATTGGAGGTCTCTAGATATCGCTTGCGATGTTACACTCAAGTTGAGCTTAATGGCTTGGATACCTTTGAGCAACATGGCTGAGTTTTTTTTTTCACGAAACTGTCATCTGTGAAGTTGGGAAAGCGTACTTTTTCTGATTGCTCAAGGTTTTTGAAGAATGTAAGTAAGGAAGATTTAGTGCTATATAATGGGTTTAATAATTATGCGGCGTGTTTTGAAATTAGGGTGCCTTCCTCTACCGCTTGCATGAAAATTTAAGAAGTTTTCTTCATTAGACTAGTTTTAAGTTCATTAATGTAAGTTTCTATACTAAACTATTTTGATTTCAAATTTCTTCCACTTTCGTGTCGAGCAGCTGAGTTCTTAGCATCTTTCACCTTCTAAGCAAAGCTTCACAAAAGCATGCTGGATTGCTGAGGTGGAGTCGAAGACAAAAAAGGCTCGAGGCTAAGGTCAAAGACACAAAAAAAAAGCCGAGGCCAAGGACCGACCCTCTCGAGGCCAAGGACACAGGCGCAAGTGTTCTTCCAAAAAAAAAATTTTTCAGGGTTTCTCCAAAAAAAAGGTCTTCAAACAAATTTTTCAGGCGAAATCCAAAAAAAGGTGTTCAAAATTTTTTTCAGGCGATCTGCAAAATTTTAACAATTCAAAAAATAGTGCTGTCCTCGAGCCGAGCAATTTTCGAGGACTTGAGGCCAAGGACTTCAAAATGTGTCCCCCAGGTCAAGAACGTCCTGGAGGACTCCACCTCTGCTGGATAGTCATCTCAATTGATCGCGTTAATTAAAGGGCGTGTCGAAACCTGCGACAGTTTACTAAGTTATTCTCATCGAACTGCGACAACTTGTGAGTGAAGCATTAACTAGGAAAAATAAATTTTGATTCTCCGCCTTTTTTGCAATTTGTCAAACTATTCCACTCGAGAATAAACGCTTTGTGGCAAAAGCAAGAACGATTTAGTAAAAAAGTTAAATAAATGCCTGTTGTATATTTGCATAATTTTAGCACCTTTTTTTTATTTTAGTTTATGCTGTTAAGGATTATTTTTCGAATTTTTGTTGTGGCTTTAATTTCGAAAAAACCGGAAGTATGCCAAATACTACTGTAACACTTGTATGTTGAATTGCGATGCGAGAGCTATTTCAGAATCATACATGGCTTTAAGTTTCGTTGATGTAACGAAAATTTGCTTAAGTCGCTGGTATTTTAAAGACCGCTTTATGTTATTTCAAATGGAGTGAAAAACTGTTCAAGAACTCGAAAAAGTGCTGAGATTTGACGATGTATTGTAAACTGATATGCGAGCTTTTTAAATGACGTTGCTCGATTATTTTTGATAACTTCGAGAAATCTTGAAGGCGGTGAATCATCCAGCCAATTCCGGTGGTTTACAATAGCTAAAATTGAACTATAATTTTTGATATTTTTTGTTTTGATTTTGGGGCTACGTTTGCAAAGATATTCAACAAATACAAAAAGATGTCCCCCTGAAAAAAGTTTTTGGAAACTCTGAGTTTTGTTATTCCCGCCAAAACCACAGTTCTCTAAACTATTAGGCCTAATAGTTTAGAGATAGTTAGGCCTAAGCTATTTAGAAATAAACTATCTCTAAACTATTAGGCCTACCACAGTTCTCTAAACCTTTAGGCCTACTGTGGTTTTGGCGGGAATAACAAAACTCAGAGTTTCCAAAAACTTTTTTCGGGGGGACATCTTTTTGTATTTGTTGAATATCTTTGCAACCACAGTCCCAAAATTAAAACAAAAAATATCAAAAATTATAGTTCAATTTTAGCTATTGTAAACCACTGGAATTGGCTGGATGATTCACCGCCTTTAAGTTTTGAACTCGAATAACCACAACGCGATTTTAGTGAAACAAAATTTGAAAGGGGCGCATTTAAATTATTGATTTGACTACCAACAACCACAATTTTTACAAGTTTATTCAAAACAATCGGATTACACTTTTAAAGCTTAATCAAGTTCAGTAAAAGACTGATAATGCCGCGAAGCCCCAGATATCGCTTGCGATGCCACGTTCTAGTTAGGAACTGATTTCGCTAAAAAAACGATGGCGAATGCCTAAGTATATACACAACTTGCGAAAACCGATAAATAGTAAAATTTATTGAAAATCAAAAATAGTAAGAAATCACTTCATCTAAACAATTTTGCGTCATCATTGATTGATTAACAAGAGCGGCTGGTGGATCCATTTGTTCGGCTTAAGAGCACACGGGTGTACCATTTTCAGGAGACTTAAGAGGAAAACTACGGTTTGGTTTTGAAAACGGCGATGATTTCAAGACTGACGTCATCAAAAAAATTTGAAGGCCAGTTGGCGTATTTTTGACCTACCTCGAAATTGGGAAGAGCTGAAACTTGCACCAAAATGACCGTAATGCCGGGAAAGGACAAATTCCTACTGAAATTATAAAAACAGCTAACTGCAACAGAAAACATGTTATTTCAAGCCATGTTTTTGGCTATTCAAGACAAAAAATCTTAAATTAGTAATTTTGCTGAAATTAAATCAGCTGTCAAACAAAAAGTTTGAAAAAAATTTAAATTTTTGTGATAAAAGGAGCGCAAAATTACAAGTTCCGCAACAGTTTACCACCGCGATAATGAAACGAAAAATAGCAATGCTTTTTTCTTAAATCTAGGTAATCTTTCATTGGATGGCTCTGCCTCTCAAAATCAGCTCTCCAGCAAGTTGCATTTTTTCTTAATTCCTTCGTTTGCATTTAATGCGTGTTAATCAATCGCTCCGTTTGTTTAGTTTTTGGCAACTTGGTACTTTAGCTTACCTGAACAATGATGGAGATATAACTACATTTGACAAGCATCCAATGTTATGTTTTTAGAGGCAAAATAATCTGTAACGAGGAAACTTGTGTGTGTTCTAAAACCGCCGTGATACTCCCCAAGTCCCCACGCTAGCTTTTTGGAGACTATAATATGGTTTACGGTAACGGTTTTGCCGAATCTTGCAAAAATTATTTTTCAAATTTTTAGGGAAATCAATCAAAATTTTTACCTTTAAAACGTCATCTTTACCAAAAAAATGCTTTTGCAGAGAATCCAACCGGTAACAATTGTCTTGGCAATTCTCCCATTTATCTGTTGCCAGAGTTGCGGCACTCAGCTACAAGATGCACAAAACATGACAATCTATCAGCGGCGGCGATAGCTCAGTTGGCTGGACTGTAGGGTAACTAACGTGAGTAGGTTACTTGGTAATCGAAAGGTTGCTAATTCCAGGGTTCGACTCGCTGCGCGGGCTATGCGTGGTGGTATCCTTTGAAAAGGTACCTTAAACGCTAATTCCTTTGGACGAGCAAGCGGGCCTGCGGGCCAATTTTGAAGTGTCGATAAATACTGTATGCTTAAGGAGGAGGAGGAGGTGGTGGTTTTAAGGAAAAATTTTCCGTAGCAGTCTGGTAAAATTCATATCGTTATATATGTCATTGCTAAGAAGCACAGAAAAATGACAGCGAAAAAAGCACAGAAAAATTTTCAGCGAAAAAAAAAACAACTTATACTTCTTAGTTTACTTCTTTTCGAGATACTTAATTGCAGGAAGCTGCTGTTCTGATAGTCACATGAACACGCAATCGGTACATTGTGTATACACTACCATCTGTTAATGGAATCAATAGAATTAAGCTTTATCAACTGGCAATCATTTATACAGTGCTGTAAGAAAATATGAGACCACCTAATACAATTTTGATTTGTTTTTCAATTTTGTTTTCGGAGCAAAATTACTGTTTTAAATCATTACACGTTATACATTGCTGAACGAAAAATCAAATACACTTTAGGTGTCTTCATCTTAAGCTTTAAATAGACTTAGCTCATGTACGTTCATTACATGTACAATATTTTGAGGTGTGCAAGTAACAAAACTCAATGTTCTAAAGATATTCATTCTATTGTGTTGGGAAGTCGCAAATCCTCTTGTTTTGCACACAATCCATCACTGCAGCGAGAAAATATAAAAAGGCAAGTTAGGGCTTAGTTTAGCAGTTAAGGTTGGAGTTTACCAGTAGGCTGCTGAGAAGTTAAGATGCTTTAACATCTTGCAGATGAGAAAAAGCACTTGATTGTTTATTTGCATAAAAAAGGATTATCAGAGAGAGAAATTGCATTGGAGGTGGGCGGCAGTAAAACCGGTGTGAATGGGATGAAAAAAAAGGAAGTCTTCCGAACGCGAAGATCGATTCTTGGTAAGGCTTTCTTTAGCTAATCGTCACTTTACAAACTCGGATCTGTGCAGAGAATGGCATCACACCAGTGGTGTGATGCTTGCTCCATCTAGTGTACAAACAAGCTTGTTGAGAGTTGGATTGAGAGGATGCAAAGTTAAAAGAAAATCAAACGCAACAGAAAACCAAAGGAAGGATAGGATTGCTTGTCAAAAGAACATTTAATTTGAAGTTTGGAAGATTGGGATAAGGTCATTTTTAGCAATGAGAGCACCTTTACGATACAAAACCAAGCTGGAAACAATTATGTGCGACGAGACCCAATGAGGCATTCCTTCCCCAATCCCCAGCGCATATTGCCTGTAAATTATCCGATCAGTGTCATGATCTGGGGTTGTCTGACATCACGTGGCATTGAGAGATTGCACATAAAAATATACACATGTTTTCATTCGAAATTGATTCCAAGTGCTCGGAGTTTGCTTGGGGAAAACACCTGGATATTTCAGGATGATAATGCTCTATGCCATAGAGTAACATTAGTAAAGATGGATACAATCTCATGGAGTTTGTAATATGAATTGGCCGGCCCAGTCTCCTGATCTAAACCCCATCGATATTTGTGGTACTGAATAAACACGGTTGTTGCCAAAGAAAAGCCAACCAGCAAAAGAGGATTAACTGAAAAGATTATCTTTGCTTGGATCACATTGTGACCCCAGAAGCCTTGTGCACAGCATGCTACGACGATACCTAGCCATGATTAAGAACAAAGGATCCCCCAAAAAATGTTGATTCATCAAATGCTGAAAACGCTATTAAGAGTTGCAATTTTACTGGTTTTATGTTTTCCTTTAGCTAAGATTCAATAAAGGGTCATTTTCTAAAAAATGTGGGAAGTCAACTTCAAACTTTTGTAGTTTACAGAAAAAGAATAAAACCCTCTAAACGTTCATCTATTGATTCAGCTAAACATTCGCATTCATTGATATATAACTCGCAAGGGTTGTAGGTAAACGAAAACGAAAAAAAAAAGTCGAAAACATCAAATATTGAAAAATAATCTTAGAGGTTTCATAATTTCTGACAGCACTGTATGGCAATCATTTAAGATTTCGAATTTTGCTCCAACGATAACGACAGACAATATACGTATTGCACGGAATAAAAAACAGTAATAAAAACGAAAGCTAGAAAATTCGTTTGTTTCCGTGGTATGCCACAACAAAGCAGCTCGACCCGCTCTGCAGTCGAATTTGTGTAACACCTGGTAGGTTCCACTCTATCGGTGAGACAAGCTAAGAACAAGGTCTTTTTGCTTTGTAATTTTAACAGAGTTTAATGCAGCGCGAAGTTCCCCGGACAATTGAGAAATCTGAAAAAAGTAACCACTTAAGTATCTTTCTGCGGCAACGTAGCTCAACTTGTTGAGTTATTCCCCTTAGAGACTGAGTCAATAAATTGTTATGGCGTACCAGCTAACGCTAAAGGCTTGCAAGCAGTATTCCGTGGCAAATAAGAGTGTTAAGGATTGGTGTGGTTAAATGGACCCCAGATGAGTCACATCTACTTCGAACTTTTCTCAAGCAAAATGGGGTAGATGATAAAAACCGTGGATAGAATGTCTGCTACTGAAAAGTCAGCATTGGGTTCGATTCACGGTCGGGTCAAACCAAGGCGAGAAAAACTTGACGTTTAGCACCAAAATAGGATAGTGTGTGAAGCCTTCAGCTTAAAGACCGAAAGGTCCCTTTGCTCTCTCGTGTATAAACAACCTGATAAAAAATCATACTGCACTACAATTACAACAACAAATACAGCACACTTCTAAACTTGCCATCATAATTTATCACTAAAACTTACAATTTGATTCGTCTCAAAAGTTTTTGAAGAGGATCAGCCAAAATACAATCGTAACCGAGGTAGTCCATAACCATAAAAAGCACAGTCTTAAAAATGAAATCTGGACAGGTTGATATGGTATTTAATTGAAATCGTCTCTATTACAACTTACCATTAGTACATCTTCAAGGTCGACGGGAGGTCTTCCTAAAACAGCTACTGGATCGTTACCGGAGGAGTAGAGTGGAGGAATTTTGTAGCGATTCCCACCCGTTAGTGCAGCTACTTTTCGACTACAAATAACAACGTGGTTCGATTTGGTGATTATGTAACGAAACAGCAGGTTGTATTGTCAGCAGCATACGCTTTGAGTACGATCACATGACATATTGAGACATTTAGATCAGAGTCCAAAGCTAAGCTTAACCAAATTCACCAATTTAGACCAGCTTAAAAACTAGACATTTGTAATAAAATTGATTAGGTTTTCTACTTTCAATGGGCATTATTTGTTGTTCCTCTCCAGTAAAGCATTAAATAAAATTGCTACTTGGTTTGGTGATGTGTGGCTCACTTTTGTAAATGAAATTTGATGCGTTACTTCCAGTAAGAGATTGTCTATATCTCCTTGTAAAGTTTTCATGCAAGATAAATCTGATTTTCACCTGCAGTCAAAATGCTTCAACAGAATCCACACATGCTTGACAATAGGGTAGAAAAAAATTCAAATTTTCATTACGTAAAATTTATATGCTTAAAAATTCAAATCCATAGAAAATGTTTGAGCGGAGTCAAATTCAATCTACCGTACTCGATAATCGAACTACAATTAACACCCAAAACACGAAAAAACATCACAGGAATTGCACATGCTTTTTTCATTACTTATATGTTTGAACTCGATTCATATATTCCACAGCGTCAATCTTTGAATCCAATGAGGTAATATCAATGACGTCACTGAAAATAATTGTTATCTTTAGAGAGCGCTTTCGTAGCGATAAAAAATTTGGTTTCAAATACAAAAAAATATTCTTGGTATGAAAACATCTCCCTCTCTGCTTCGAGGGAGCCTTCAAAATGTTACGCGATACATAGTTTACAACAATTATAGTATTCTTAGTTTTGTAAATATGCCAGGCTCCAGTAAACTTTGGTAAGAAGACAATGAAAGAACCCCAACCTGCTACTTGCCCATCAGTCTATTACATACGGCGGAGGCTTCCCATAGCCCCTTTTAATGACAAGTGAAGCAGGAAAGCAGTGAACTGCAATTCAAGCCTTTAGTTTAGGGGTGCCCAAAGTTTTTGGGGAGCATTACACTTTTTTTGAGCTTTAGCGAGCCGCACTATTCTCATAAAATGTTTGGATGATTTTTATTCCAAATACTGCTCATAAAAATTTTGAATTGTTCAATCAAAGTAAATAATTCTTAAACTGGAAACCTTTAACAAAACTGAACTTCGTTCTGTGTTCACCAAAATTAAAATTGCTTCAATTATATGGAAGAATTTTTATGACACAACAAAAGCAATCCGTTTATTACATAGTACCGTCATATTAAGGATTTTGCTAAGGGTGAAAGGGCTTGAATCAAAAGCGAACATTTTTCCGAGGCGCGAAGTTTGTACTGTATATCCAGCACATGACGTGTTGAATAAACAAACTGCTGCAAGTTTAAAATCATCATGGACGGCGCTGACCCGCTGAGCGATTTTTGCAATTTCATAAAAAAAATGCCATTTTAATGCCATTTAAAAGATATTTTGCATCTTTTTGGAGCCACTTTAACGAATCCCATTGCAAAGTCAATTCATCCCCCTACCTATAGATCACGTATAAAACACATTTAAAACCTAGCATATTCGGGCAAAACTTTTTAAATTGCTTGGCGAAAGAGCGAGGCTTCAGCCCTCGCAATACCTCTTCCCAATAGTTGAACTACAGAACACGTGTTGAACGAACTACGAGGTATACAGCATTACAGCTGCTGTGACCGTTCGTTTTGAAATGCAAAATGCGCAGTGACAAAATATAGATAATGAAACGATAATAGTTACACCGTAGCTTATGTACTGGCCAACAAAAACCAAATTAATTTTCTTCTTTTTAATGTACTCGTAGTGGCGTTATTAACCGAATAACATCACGAAAAATTGCTAGAAAGTAATGTTTGAAAAACCCAAAGAAAAAAACATTTTTTGGTGTAAAAATTGTTAGCGTCAAAAGAAACTTACAGTAAATCTCGAGACCAGTCGCCAGCCGTAAAAACTTAATCTGCGGGCCGCACTTAGGGCAGCCCTGCTTTAGTTTGACCTATCTGAGAATCGAACCCGAATCTATGAAAAAGGTAAGTACTCACCTGTTATACTGATGTATTATTCCTGCTAGAATGGACTGCTCGTCATGTTTGCTCTGGGAGAGGCTGCCCGCGGGAGTGGGGATGGGCGAGTCGAACGTAGGGTTGACAGGATGTGCTGAATTCACCGGGACCACATTACCCTCTTCAAGTAGTGGAGACTGTTCATCCTAAAATGTTTGCTTAATATCAAACCGGGACCCTAAGTACATTCATGGGTATGAGCCACACACTTTGTGTCTGTCCAATCATATCAACGCAGAGCTCTTCGGGTTAAGTCTGCAGGTCTTTCGACAAGTCGTGCCAATATAATGCGTAGAATGCTTGGCCCCAAAATAATTCGATGCTCATCCAACTGCCCGTGGTTTATTGGGGCAGAATAATGAAGCCTTCCAACCACCAGATGGTGAAAGACCACTAATGGGTGCCCATCAGCGGCGACATTTGTATGATCACGGACCGGCCACTCTTTGAGTGGTGTGGAAATGGCCCCTTTTCTCTCCCGGGTTCTCCAGATCAACTGTGGTGAAACATTTAACACACCATGGTCTCATTCACAGGCAGTTCCAACCAACGCTGTAAAAGCACCTTTGGGTTGCAGTAGCTCTAGTTAGCCTACACCATAATACGAACCATTTAACGACGACAAACAAATTAGAATGAAAAATAACTTTAGTTAGATGCTTACATGGTATCCTTCTTTCTTCCCGAAACAACTTTCACAACATCCCATTCTTTGAATAAAATTTCTAAAATTCAACTTTGAATCTTCGTCAAGAAACAACTTTACAAGACAGAGGTAGCAACAACTTACTAACAGTACTTGGTACACCTTGACTAAAAACTTAAATTATCTGAAACGTACAGTTAAACTTAGCCGGCTTTTACCAATCAAGCGTATTTGCGCTGTAGAAATACATTTATCATTTGATTGCATACACTTTGCCTTTTTTCTTTTTTGCATAAATGCATGCATTCGAATGATAAGCGTATTTCGGCAGCGTAAATACGCATGATCGCTAAAAGCCGCAATACTCTGCACAGTAGCTACAACAAAAATCTTATTTCATCGCGAAAATAAACTAAAATAGGTCACAAATTCTATAAAATAGTTGCACACATTTAACAACTTCCTAACCTGAAGCAAAAACTTTTCCATCACAAAGCAAGACATGTCAAAGTGTTCAGCAGCGATTCTTAAAAGTAGGTTTTTGGTGCAAAAAATTTGCGAATGTCAGTCGTTATATGAAAGCACAAGAAAAAATTAACTATTTTGAAGTGAAAAATACGGAACTTTAAAGTGACCGGTAACATGGAGCGCGCCCTTTTGCTGTGGCAGAATCAAGGAACAAACCATGGCGCAGTGGTGCACACACTTACCACGTACTCAGCTTTTACACATGTTTACGTTCTGGCACATTTTGGATTCGTTTTTAAAAAATAACATTAAAAACTGAATAAAGAATTTGGACCGAAAAGCGAAGCCAGGAACACGGGCAAGTAAAAGGGGACAAGGCCACATGCCAAATAGCACAAAGAAAAATTTCTTGATCCTGCAACTGTGAAATACAAACTGTCACCAGTAAGGTCCAAAATATGTTCGCGATGACGAGATTTGACTCCAATCAGAGGGGTTATTAAGCAACACATCCAAACAGTTACAAACAAAACTTACGATGCCGTAATTCCTACGAAACGTTGTATAATATGGCCCCTGGTCCAGCTGTTACGTCGCACACCCATTGTAAACTTAAATTAACTACAAAATCAATCGAAATATCAATTACCAACAAAACGACAAAGCGAAATCTCAAACTGCGAGTGCAGGGTACAGATAAATCAATAGACAGACAACTTAAAGAACAATATTTATCAAGCATAACCATGGTCATTGGTGAGTAGACGACAAATAGGCTCGAGTCAACTGCCACCTGCCCCACACTCACTCACAAGGATCCAGTCAAAGAGAGAAACTGCGAAGAGCTACTTGAGTATTGCGATTGACCGGGCTTAGAATCGAACATAAAACTACAGCTTGGATAACATATTCTAAACCATTAGATCAACTCATCAGCAAAGGAAAAACGAACAAACTCATAAAAGTAAACGCAAGTTAAATAGTACAGTATTTAGATACGTAAACATAACATATAATTTTATCAAATGAAATAAATACAAGGGCATCTAATAAGCACATAAAAAAACTTCACACAAAAAACATGCAGACTAATTTCTAAGAGTTATTAAAGTACCAAGGTATTAGTAATCAATTAAATATTCCGATTACTGCGGTAACAAAAAGAACAATCAAGTACCCTGATTTGTTTCAATTGTAATTGGGAAGTAATTGATGCGCAGCAGAGTACGTTGTTAATTGCTTAAGTTAGTTGGCTTGGTTATAGTGCTAGAATTAAAGAGCGACCAAATTCAATGCTTTGAAAAATCGACATAATGCAGCATGGAAATTAATGCAAAAAAGAATGCTTATAATGCCCAAAGCATTAAAAATCATTCTCAAACTTCATCATGCCAACGCGTGAAAAAATTTGATTGGTGTGCATCAATGATAAATTGATAATAGAAAATGTGATGTACTGCTTAGTGAAATAGAGACAGTTTTAGCACCAATTAAACATTGCCTATCACTGTCGTTTCCCAAAGATTTACAATCGGACTAATAATTTGCAAACAAGTATGGAGCGCCGTTTGTGTACCCTAATTTGTGCAATGCTTTTTTGCATATTTAACTAAATAGTCATTTTAATTAAATATACAAAAATAAATATACAAAAAAAACTAGTGCAGAAATAAATATGCAAAAACTTTTTGTGCGGACTTTTTTTGACTATTTATTTTTGCAATAAGAAAAAACTGCGCGGAATATACCATTGCAAAAGTAAATAGTCAAAAAAACTGCGCGCAAAATAAACCGTTGCAAAAATAAATTGTCAAAAAAACTGCGCACAAAATAAAGCGTTGCAAAAATGCGCTGCAGACATTTTTGTATAATTGTTAGTGAAGCGTGGCAAAGCGCTCTCGGCTGCTCTTTGATGCGCTATCGGCTCTTCTTTTATGCGCTATATGAGCAGCCGAGAGTGCTTTGCCACGCTTCACTAACAATTATACAAAAATGTCTGCAGCGCATTTTTGCAACGCTTTATTTTGTGCGCAGTTTTTTTGACGATTTATTTTTGCAACGGTTTATTTTGCGCGCAGTTTTTTTGACTATCCATTTTTGCAACAGTTTATTTTGCGGCAGTTTTTTCTTATTGCAAAAATAAATAGTCAGAAAAAGTCCGCACAAAAAGTTTTTGCATATTTATTTTTGCACTAGTTTTTTCTGTATATTTATTTTTGTATATTTAATTAAAATGACTATTTAATTAAATATGCAAAAAAACATTGCACAAATTAGGGTACACAAACGGCGCCCCATAAACAAGCCTTAAACTGCTCTCTGTTTCAGAGTGGTTACATTTGAAACAAGTAACATAATTATTCCTATCAATTAAGCGTAAACACAAAATAATTGGCAATTGCAATCACCAAAACTACTCAAATTCTGGTTGATTCATGTCATTTTTTCTTCAAAAATTATGATCAAATTTTTAAACTACGATGGGTAATACAAGTCAGAGTCGACTGGTGACAATGACACCAAAAGCACCAATATCGTACGACGTTTTGGAGCAAACTGAGAGCGACCTTCCCCAAAATTTGGGCATAAAAATAGATGATCTGACATAGGGCGAAAAGGAAGTATAAGAATTTTGACCTTTATAATCAAACCTATTTTCGTAATGATCAATGACGACGTTTAATTAATTCGAGCTGCCTAACCACTATATTATTTCCCAGGGGCGCCCTAATCAGATACGTAAATTGAAAAACCCCGGCTGCATATTTAGATTGTGTAACCTTTTTTTTTATCACATCTTTGCTATCAAAGGTTGGCAACGCTACCCTAACTCCAAAGAAAGTTTTGCAGAAAAAGAAGAGAACGCAACGCGAATCGCACACGACGCACGCTGCTGCAATTACGCCACGGAGGAAAAAGCTAGATTACAAATTCGCAACCATACGGTAACAAATCCATAATATACAGCCCGGGCTACCAACTTTGATGGGGACAACAACAGATGAAAATCAAATTTAGGGTTGTATCATTTCGCATTTGAACGTTTTCGGGTGTTAAATCATTGAACTGTCGAGCACAAACTTGTCGATGAGACAACAAAAACAAGGAAAAATTAAAATGATGGAAGCAGAAGCAATGAGCATGCGTTAACGTGAGTTTTTAATGGTGTACCGCAAGCACTTTTGAAATCCACTCCAACCCACGCCATAGTTGAAAGATCGAGGCTAAACAAAAAAAGTAGTGATTAGTAAGCGCAAACATCACAAATTATAGCAACATTATTGCAGCAAATTCATTCCCATTACGAATACATCATATGGCGTGACAACTTCATTTTTTTGAATGGAAGTAAAACAGACTGCTAGTTGTGACATGAAATCGTGAGAATTAATTAGTTTCTGGCTATTCAAGTGACAGTTTCGGCAAATCATTTTTTGAACAAGAACGAACTTTGAGTCAGAAAAGAAAACAAGACAAATTTTTAATACGAACGTTAACATGCATTTGCGGAACTTCCAACAGCAGAGAACCGAACCTGGGTACCAATAAAATTAAGCAAAGACCCCATGGAGATTTAAGCAAAGCGAGGAGATCCCCAGCTCCTCTATCAATTTTAGAACTAGAATATTCTCAAACTGGCTGTGATCACTGTCACTTTAAGAATTGAGTACAGCTGTCACCATTTTGCAGCGCATCCAGTTTCGCACTTTCAACATTTTTAGTTCGACAAATTAAGTAGAACGAGCAACAAATTAATGGTTTTGGAACTTTCATTCTGTATTTCTACTGCATGCAAAATTTAACAAAAAAAAAAAAAAAAGTCACAAAAAAGATCAATTTAATGGGCCATAGAAAGTTTTTGCCAAATATGCCGGACTGGTGTTATTATAAAATACGCGGTAGTCGCTTTCACTTGAGTAGTCAATGGATACGACGCGACAAAAGTTGCTGTTCGCAAAAAAAACTTCTTTCGACTCTTTTATGTAAGTTGATGGAAGGGATTTGTACGTAGTTGCTTTCAGGAAAAAAGCATTTTTCTACTTCAAATTACACAGCAAATCTGGTCAATGTAATATCCAACAAAGCATGCAACATGCAGATTGGCAACGTTTCTTATGATTATTACACCAAACCAACTAAAATTACTACTTAAAGCGTAGCTAAACAACAAAAGGCACAGCAAAAGATCATACATTCTACAGCACAGCTCTTTTGATTATGAAAGGCACTTTTTGGAACATGACACTTCAGAGCAAACTCTTTACGATAAATCGATCTTGAAATCCCTAAACCCCAAATCAGACCCAGAGCTTAAGCAGACCAGACTTTCACCAAATAGCAAAATATCACAAACTAAATTTTAAAATTTTCGCGAAGAATTTTGCAAAAAATCATAAAACAATGGTCATATAAGTTCGATCCATCGTGTTGAGAGACGATTACAAGAAAAACTTATTAGCTTTAGAATGGGAAGCAAATTCGCGCATATAGAAACGAAATTCTCGAGACACACAGTGGGAAAATCCATCGAAACCCGTGTACACGCGGTTGTAGCCCTGGCGCTGTAACATTTGAAAAACTTTAAAAGAAATTTAAAAGTTTTAGCAGCCAAAAGCAGCACACTGCCTACTTCTTTAATGAGCGTGAGAATGGGAAAAGAGATTACTCACGAGTAATAAAGAGCGGGAATATATTGCACCAGTATAATGAGCAAAATGCAAAAGGTGTAAGAAGAAGTTGGATGAATTGGAGAGAATATCAAAAGACAGTTCGGGATTGTTCCAAAAAGGCGAATATGAGATACCAGAACGTTTTCAATCGTATTTGGCTTCAAAAATTTTGCATTGTATTACATTAAAAATATTATAATGCAATCGGTTCCACGTCATCGTATGCTAGGTATTTCAGTCAACTTATTGGCATATCATTGCATAATCAAGTCCTTTTGTCCAATTTTTTTTTTTTTTGGCATGAAATAGTTTTGACTGCATTTTTAAATATTTTTAGTCAATTCTAACTTAGGCAGTTAGCTGAACAGAAAAGGCAAGCACATAATTATCACGTCACTATGCTAGCAACAGAAGCTGCCACTTTCTTACCTTTTTCTCCTCAAACTATCGATAGAAAAATAAAAATATTTACTGTACATCAAAATGATAAACTGAAATTAACAAGCTAAGCAAGTTAACTAAAAAAAAAGCATTATTTGACACAAAAAAGACGATCGTTTTGACTTTATTCAATTGAAGTTGTATCAACAAAATTGAATATATGCATTTCCTTTGGAAAATGTGTCACAAGATGCCACATGCAATATGCTTGCTCTTCAAAGATTTTGATCCATCCATTGTGGCCCCAAATATTCAGATGTGGATGTTTCTCAGCAAACCACTGTAAACTAGTTATGAGAACAGAAAACCCTGATTTCGAATCCATTAGTAAACCACCTAACAACATTCCAAAAAAAAAAAACTAATTCAATTGTTTATGGAACTCTAACAGTAAATACCATTGTCGTCATTATGACGTTAAAAAGTGCACTTAGAAAAAAAGACGTCATCACACACCGAAAAAAGCGCAAAAGTCCTCAAAAAACTTACCCTGAAACCCCGTTGGATTCTCTCCTTCATAACCCCCATGAATTCGACGTGGCTGAGGCGATTGTCTCCGTCCTTGTCGAAGAGTTGAAAGACAGTATCGACCAAATGCTCGGAGAGCTCGTGGCCGGTGGAGATCTTCACAGCCCTCTTGAACTCCGCTAGAAAAAAGTCAAATGATTCAAACAAATACAACGTTATTGTAATTCATGTACTGTAGTTTGCATTGTATCGTATACGAGCGCAATAGACAGTACAGTGAAAAAGATAAGATCTGATAATGATGAATAGCATTCAGAACTCTTGCGAAGCCAAACGATGGTTTTTGGCCAGATACAAATAATATCAGCAGTTCCGCACTGATTCAAGAGTCCTAAAAGTAATAATAAACAGAAAAAGTAAAACAATGGAAAACAAACCAAGAACTCATAATAACCAGTTATAGTAATCGTTTTACTTCATTTTGTCACTAGTAAAAGCTGCAGCCTTCGCCGTTTATCAGTAAAGCAAAGCAACGAATCATAACCACAATACTGATAAAAGTCTACTCAGCATTTCTAACTTGTACTGGGTTTGTCAGTTTATCGAGATGCGTTTAGGGGCGTTTTTAACCCAACTGTTGGGGCTCCGCGAAGTTCCTCCGCAACCACATCTTGTGCAAGTGGTGGGGTTGCATCACCATCAGGCCTTACTTACTGCTCTCACTTGTACAGTGCATTGTAGCAGCATAAATCAGCTAAACAAATCACATCAATATCGCAGCTACCTTGTCCAATGGACCTGCCAGCCAACGTGTACATTTGCATCGCGATAGCGAAATCCTCAAGGTTGTTTAGAAATTGAAAAAAACTACGAAATTCTTCGAAGGTGATTCCCTAAAAATGACATAGAGAGGAGTGAAACATGACTGATACACTTTCTCGCGAGAGAACAATCTTTAGCGAGAGAACACACTTTGTGACGACATCACTGCGACGAAATCAGTGACGAAAACATGTAACGAAATCATTGCTTCGCGGTCAGTTGACTTGGCTCGTTTTACCCACTCAACCGAGATTTGTTTTCGGGTCAGGTCAAAACAAAGACTGCAAAAATTGATCTTCGCAGCTTTCCTGCTAAACATTCAACTGGTCAGTGCGAAGCCTCCACCGTGTGTGGTAGACAGCTGGCAGCTTGACTCAAAGACCGAAAGATCCCTTCGCACTCTCCGGGCCAAAGAAACTTGAAGAATAAAGATGAAATGCAATTACACGTGTTTAATAGAAACCTGTAGGTGGTCGTAAAAGCACACATCGGATGAGAAATTATGGCAAGACCGAATTTGTTCCAAGATTTCGTAATTGGGGCACAGATACATACCTTTTCTTGCGGAATTCGCTTTCTCAGAGTGTTGATATACTCCTCAGTGTCAGCAACATCGGTGTATTTGAGAAGCACCCGACCAAAATCTTCCTCCGAAATCGTCAGCATTCCGTGACTATACGTCAGAAAGTACATACAGCAGTCAAGGGAAAGGCCATTGCCAGTCAAAAAAGCAACAAACATAATAAAGTCTAATACTAAACAGAGTAAATTCTGTTGTGGTTGCATTGCACATTTATCCTTCTGTCGCAGAACATCGTTAGACGCTAACTCTTGGATGATTCGCACACTTTTCATTGTGATAACTACTTTGTGTTTGGAGGAATCCGCTCCTGCTCAAGAGTTTCGAGTGATTCAATGCTCTAGTGGATTTATTCAATTACTTGTCCACTGAATTTGCTGCTTGTTTAAAGCCACCAAACAGGAATAATTATCGTAGAGTGCCATATCCAAGGATGCAACGACGTAATTAGGGTGCGAGTTGAGCCCAGATCATGCGATCAGGGCCATCCGAAAAACAACGCTTTCACCCTCTCGCCGATGTTACCGACATAAACTAGTGGTATTTAAATGATGTATTTTTTATTAGCAATTTCAGTAAGTTGTAACTTCAAACTAACAGAAACTGGATGTTAACGTGACCAAGAGCGGCCAAAAATTAATATTCGGTAACGAAAATAGTAAAAAATCCGTATTAAACTTCAATTCAAAAACAATCCAATACGCGAAATCATGATTAAAT
Organism: Trididemnum nubilum; assembly: GCA_963965965.1. Lineage (NCBI taxonomy): Eukaryota > Metazoa > Chordata > Ascidiacea > Aplousobranchia > Didemnidae > Trididemnum > Trididemnum nubilum. The sequence goes on from OZ014490.1 coordinate 5,396,354, forward strand.
AATTCCAGTAGATGTAACCCCCAGGGTCAGAACATTTATTTTTCCTATGGTTCGTAGTACTAAAGGATATCTCCATCTCCAGCACTTCAGTCTGCAGGTTGTCCATGAATCTGAAAACAGAAAAAATTGGGTCCACAACAACTGATGGTGAACCAAATGACAAATATTTTACCACCCCAGAGCCATCTTGTCCAAACCCTCGCTTTATGACGACACGACTGGTAACCGTCGGTTTGCGGTCAGTTGACTTGACTCGGAAAAATTAAGTCAATGCAATCGAAAAGAAGCTTTTAAACGAAACCACAAAATTGTACATAAAAAAAGCGTATTCAACGGGCAAGGCATTTTCCTAGATGCTTTCAGAACTTTCGAATCGGGCTGGAAAATGACGAAGCGATGTCACACTGTTAGGATTCGACTATCTTTGTCGCTTCTGCAACCATAGTTATGTTCCACAAAAAAAAAAAAAAAACGTCTTTGGGCGAATCCAAAAATTTATGTTCATTTTTAGCTTCAAACAATTAAAAATTTTTTGAATTTAAGACATTAGCGTGCACAATTACTGAAAAATTTTCAACCTACTTGTAAAAGTCTTCGTAGCGAATGTCATTATTTCCTCTCTTTCCGAACAAATGAACCAGCAACGTAGTGTCTTGCACAGCTTCACTATTCTGTTGGATAGCCTAAAACAAAACAAAAAATACATACAATAACAAAAACGATAGCAAAAATAAAACTAAGCGCGATATAGTAATTTTATTTTGGTAACCGTTTGAGTTTTGAAATAAACTGAAATTCCAAACGCTACATTCCCAAAATAACATTTGAATTTTCACAACACAGTTGTACAGTCCTTCATAATGAACTTTCCAAACATCGTTTTAGCAAAGGCAAAAAAGAGTAGAAAACGTCAGATTGGGCATTATATTTGAAGTTAACCGAAATGAGATCGACTTTTACTTTTCCCACCCTTAAAATGTTTGACATCATTCAGGTCCAATCGAAGTAGATTCGTAAAATTTGATCGCACTTAGTCCACTAGCATCGGCAGCCATATGAATTAGGAAACTGGTTAAACCGCATGCATTTATATGCGGATTGGCTAAGACCAGAAACCAACGAAATGACTTTTCGGTTATCTAGTCAAGCAGCCACCTGCCTACTCCACCTGTCTACTACAAACGGTGGATGCTCCACTTTGTTCTATTTAATGCTAAAGTGAACGTCAGTCAAGCAGAGAAACTGAATATTAATTTTGAAGTCTTTGATTAACCTGGCAGAGAATTGAACCCATGTACCGTTGACTGATCCAGCACCTTGAGTTCTATGCCACAATCCAACTGGTCACAGAAAGGCACTAAGTTACGACACCAAAAAAAAAAGAAATTGTGGGACCAAACACAGCAAAATTGGTGTGACAAAACGCACAACTCTAGCTTGAATATTCCTATCAGTTTATATTATAAACCCATTCAACGATTGGATAATGGATAGATATTGGTTTAGTGCAGCCTTATTGTGAGTTACTTGAAGCAAATTATTGCAACTAATTGCCAGCCATGTTAGAAACGCTAATAAAAACACAAAGTACGTAGCTTTGTCATCCACACGTATGGTGCCAAGCACTCAGCATCTGTCTTACACACCACTACAGAGCACTTTTTGCCTTCTGTTTGCAAGTCGTTCGTCAACCTCGGGCACCTCGTCGGGTAGACTGCTAGATCGCAATAGAAATGTCTTTTCCAGAAACCTAATGACGCACTATCAGTAGGGGAATCGAACCGAGAGTCAGTAACCTTTCGATTACTAGCCTGACGCTCTGCCTCTGAGCTAAAGCCGTCACTTTTCGATTTGCAATCCGTTAGAAATTTAGTGAAGCAAAAAATCTAAGGCTACGAATTACGTTAGACTTACAGCTTTTTCACGTCCAGTATATGGCTAAGCTTTATGACGTGTATAGTAGGAAGTTTGGTTTATTTATTAAAATTTGATTTCTTTGACGTCATAAAGCTTAGCCAGAACATGGAAATGCAGCACTTTATGTAGAAGTGCTCAATTCATACCTCTATTTTGAAATCACAAAATACTAGCGACTACATAATATGCAAAATTGGAATCATTCGCGATGATATTGAAATGAGAAATCACCAGCAATAAAAAAAGCTTTGACGATTCACATTGATAAGGTGAAAACAAAACCAGTCAATATAAAGCCAAGCTTAGTCATTGGGGATTAAAAAATTTTTAAGAAATTTTGTAGCTGACTGCGAAGCTTATAGAATGAACGCAAAATACCGAGTTGACCTTGTACGAAATCAATATACAGTAACAGTTATTGCAACAACAATGCAAGTAAATGCAGCCAGACCAAAAACCAAAAACAATCAATCAAGTGAAATCATGATTTCAAAATATTCGTTAGTTCATCGAACAAAACAACGCGGTAACATGCAAACTTAAAGCAGCAACAGCTTGCAAAAGCATAGCACTAATTGAACACCGGGCTGTGGACGAATTTACCCAACTCATATTAAACAGAAATAAGGCCTATAGCGCTTAAAAATGTTTTAAATTTTTTCATTTGAGTTTTTTATATTTTAGCTGAAATTCGTAGATTGTTGACATTGTACTTGACATAAAGTAAAATTTGTGAAGTTAAATAAGAAGGGTTTTTAAATAAATTTACCATCACAGTTATCACGTCACATTGATTGCTTTTTTGCTAGCAAAATCACCCAAAGAAATTTGACAAAAAAAAATGGTGCAAAAAAAGTCACTGCCAGGTGTTCACTTGAGATGATGCAGGCCCGCAAATTACGTTATGTGTAAGCTCAAAACTTAAGCCATGCATTCATACCATGATTCTCTCAGATAACAACTTTTCCTTTCCTCGTTTGTTTTTTTTTACTGCCTTTGGTTTAGGACTCTGCGTAAAAGATACCAATCGTGCAACACCTGACTTCAGTAGTGATGTTATCAACAAGCAACATCAAACAACAAAACGAATGTTTGAACACCAATACAAAAAGTAAATTGTGCCTACATTTACAATATAAGCATCAATCATTACACTAGTTTTTTTTTTATAAGAACCGGTAAATAGGTCGAGGTTGTCTGTTCGTGCATTTTCACGAATTTTTTAGCCTCATTTGTTCTTCGCGGATACAATTTTCGGAAACTGTCAAGTCAAAAAGAGCAATTGTTGCGGACTGTTAAAACTGCAGGAATAAAGCAATAGAATCCACTTGCAATGGTGGCTAAAACCGGGTTATTTCGCTACGATAGGTACTGCATAACAAAACTTTTTAAAATTTTTTCCCGAGCCGAGTTAAATATTTTTTATGCCGAGCCATTGTTCTAAAATTTTGAGCAAAAATGAACCACCTGCTGTTACGAAAAAAAAGCGTCCATTACTACAAGATGTGACGCTCAATGATTCGATAGTGAGCAATTAATATATAATAATTCGATAGTCAACTTTCGAGCTATTAAAATTCCGCAAAATGAACAGAACAAATAAAAACATTAGACAGATTTTCGTATTTTTTTATAAAAACATTTTTATTTTCTATCAAAAAAATAAAAAACAAAAATCATATAATAAAGAGCTTCAGCTATCATAAGGGGCGAGTGCAAGACTATGTTAAATCCAATCTTAGCGAATATGAGTTAGATGGGATTTCCAACCCACGTATCGCTTGCGTTTCTAGTTTTCGAAATTCTGAGTGTAAGACTACGCTATCTCACAACCGTGCAAAACTGCCATTTTCCAGTGCAATGCAACCTTCAATATACAAGTCAGCATAGTCTTGCACAAATTTCCGATTTAAACCCGACATTTTGTCAATTTAAAAGGGCATACAACCCGAATTTTGAAAAACAAAGAAAACATCTTTAAAAATATGTTTACCAACATGACCCCATTGCGATTCTTGCAACTCATCCGGTTAAGAAAATGCAAGAGAAAAAACTTCATGTTTTTCTCTTCGAATCCAAATTTCGGCCATCTTGCTTAAAAGTAGATTGCGCAATAAATCAGTGTGTAACTTCTACTTCGAGTCTTGCCAAGTACCAGGCTTTTTGGAACTTGGTGAGTGCTGAAGGTATAGGTAAATAAATTAGTGGAACAACTGCTGTTTGAATTCAGAGAGGTTAGATGCTTTCGTAGTGTGCTTTGTCCACCAAGTGCTACCAAAGTATTCGGAATCAAGATACGGTTTAAGTGCTTTAGGCGTAGTGGCCTATAGCTTATTGCGACTATTGCTTACTATAGATAGCCTATCCAAAGAAACGATTGCATGTAGAAGGCTAAAGAATCGTAGCAGACTAGATCTTGACCAAGATTCCAGTTTTTAGTAAGCCAGTAAGTTTTATGCGATTATTGCACAATTGGTTTAGGCCTAAAGGTTAGAAGACCAGTTACTTTTTTACGTACATATGCAATTGCAAGTTTCAATGCAAAGCATTTTAGTTAGTATTTTTCGTATAGGTTTGCCACGGTTATCAGCAGGTACCTACGAAGCCATTTCCTCGACAGCTGCTAATCTAGTCAGTCATTTGGAACGATTTTGACCCACGTCCGTTCAGTTTGGTTATGTTCGGAAAGCGTTTCTCCTTACTCTAAGGGGAAAAATAGTTGCGAATATCTTACAATTTCTTGGCCGAAGAAAATTAAAACTGGTGCGAAAAAATTCTAAAGAATTGCCAAAGTTGTTTCGCCATGGTTTCACAGCAAAATTTTTTAAACAAAAACGTCCTGAATGCCCTTTTAAGCCGAACGCGACCCGACAAGCCCGACTCGAGTTACACCTCTGGGCCAGATAGCAGGTTACGGAGCGATGAGTTCATTTTTGGACAAGCAGGAGTTCATTTTTCCCACTTTTCATGAAGGACACCGCACGGTTTGATTTAAACAAAGGACAAACAGAATAAATTATTATACGTTATTTATTTGTTTAAGCAACATTTCATCAAAAGCGGTAGATTTTTGGTGATAGATACTATAATCTATAATTTCCAGAAGTTGAAGCAATAAACAGTTTGAAAATAACTTAATTTTGATAAAATTTATGGTTGTGGAGAAAGAAGCTAAGAAAACTGAGTTTTCGGATGAAAAATACAAAAAAATCTAAACCATTATCTGGAAATGCTAAAAAGAATTATTCTTTTACAGTGTTGGAAGAAAGGAGACACAAATGGAAAAAAACTTGTCTGTTTAGAGAAACTTGTGAAAAGAAGAAAAAAATGTAAACATTAAAAGGTTTACAATCTGCAAATTCCCAGTTATACGAGTTGGGCGATTAGGATTTTTCCAGTACATAGATAACTTCAGCGATCGCGGATCAGCAATAGAAAAAGGTGGCATACGTCAAAGAGCAAATATACCAGCTACTGGGTCAAAAGAAACTCAATAAACTGATCATACCACGTTCCAGTTAAGCACTTAAAGTTCAGTGTTCACTGTTCAGTACATAGGTAAGCAAATCGAATTTATTCCTAGAATTTCAACCGTGTTTTTACATAAACTTAGATGAAAATAAAGAAATAAATTGGGGAAAAGAGCAATGAACTATGGTTTGCAAAAACAGTGGCCTGCACCCTAACTGCACTACTCATTGATTACACTCTTGTGAAAGTTTTTTAAATGTCGCTGTTGTTACTTGTTTTATTGTTTCTCGTTTCTGCGAACCTCCTGCATATGATTGAAGACCATTGAAATCCAATACACAAACTTGAAGCATAGTTTATTTAGAAAAACGCAAAGTCAAATAAGTTACATGAAGCAAAATGTTAATGCTTCTGTAATTGCATTTCACCACTTCAAAAAGATATTTAAGAAAAGTCAAGTTAATGACGTAGCTCATTGCCTGTTATAGACTGATCTATTTCTGACACTCATTTTAAAACCATATTGTGTAGAGGTTCTAAGGTTCTGAAAATATTTTGAACAACAAAGTTTTTTGCTTGAATCTTCTAAAATCATTTGTGGCCAGCTCATCCAAATCTGTTTTGACAAATTCTCGAAACATTAGAAATAAACGTAAAGAATTTATTAGTTTTTCTTTATAACAAGAGTTAACGTCTTGCACCGCCCCCTCACAACTATCACAGCGTATGTCAATAGATTTAAATCCATCGCTCTGAAATTTGTTCATGAAACCCTAGATGGATAAAAATATACCAACTAAACTTTTCGCATCGGCAAAAAAAACAACAAACAATTTTTTTCAACTGTAGCTTAACCTTATATTCAGTAACTAATTAACTATGCATCTTAATTGCAAAGTAGGCAAAACAACTATTATTGGATGAAAAACAACAACATTATTTTAGATTATACCACCCCATGCATACAACATAAAACCTTCACTATATAATACTATATGTTTCCATGATACAATATCACAAAATGGAGAAAACGCACCGAGCAGTATCATTGGAACGACCGACGCTCGCGTCGCGTGTTCCTTTGTTTTTACTCAGCCATTTTCCAACTAATGAGTGCGAAATTTCAGACTTTTGCTTATAACTCGAGAACGGTTGGGTCTAGCTACATGAAATTTTGACAGTAGTTTGAGATTAATGAGTTATATGTTTGTACCAAATTTGGAGGTAATAGGTCACGTGACTTTGGTTTTAGGACCCGAAAACCGCCCCGCAAGTTTGGCGTAAAAAGCGGTCTCAGTCAAAAACGGCTTAAGTAGGGCAAAAAATATTTCATAGGGTTGTATGTCTTAAGATACCCTTTTATTCCAACCAACCCACTTTTGGCCGCGATGAGGTTTATTTCTTTTTTTTTCTTCCTGATTTTTGTACGCTCTTCTTCTCCTAAACCACAAAACATCGAAATCTAATTTTTGTGTAAAGTTGTTGAGCTGCAAACGCAATTTTTTGGGGCAGCTCCACCGGGAACCCCCCCAAAAAATCAACTTTTTGAACGGCTTAAGCTAGAATGCTAGTTGTTTTTGCTATCAGTAGATATTCAACAGACAAATATTTTGACATAGTTCGGGGGTGCCACCCCCCCGGGCACCCCCCCCAAATGGACCCCCCAAAAATTAATTTTTTGAATGGCTCAACTTAGGGTGCCAGTCTGTTTTGATATCAGTAGATATTTAACAGACAAATATTTTGGTGTAGTTGGGGGTGACACCCCCTTGGGGACCCCCAAAATCAATTTTTTGAACGGCTCAAGTTAGGGTGCCAGTCTGTTATGGTATCAGCAGATATTTAGCTGACAAATATTTTGACTCTACTTTTCTTAAGGTTCCATAATCAGATATTTTTGGATAATTGGTGATTTTACGGTAGACAAAAAGTGCTTTTGAGCGTCACAGTATTTGCTTTGCGTCGGTCGTTCACTGGGTTTGCTGGCAAATTCCCATCTAGTTAATAATGATGTTAAAACAACTTGAATGACCAAACTAAATTTACCTGAAAACATGTGTTTTCTGTTCTTTTTCGAAATATTTCACCAAGCTAAAAAAATTTTAAGGTTTCAAACTAACATTTAATTTCAATCAGTCCGTGGTTGATATTAGGGTTTCAAAAAGTGCTTGATAACCCAGAGTGAGAGCTAATATCACAGTAGATTACCACAGTATCTAAAACATTAAAAATTAATAACCTATGAAACCCAACAGTCTGTTTCGCCTGTAGTTGGGATCTTGAATGAGATTCACCCCTGATGATCCCGTTTATGGGCGAAACAGACTGCTGGGTTTTAATTTTTATGTTTTAATATTATTATAATCTACTATAATTTCAACTATGTGAAAGAAAGCTTTCATAAGTTACCATGTGTAAGAGGATTGACAAAAAAAAAGGCACCGTTTTAAATAACATTGTTAAACTTTTTCATAAACGATATTGGAAAATAAAACTTTTGACATCCGTCAGTGTGGAAAATGTACCTAAATGTATTGGATTCTAAGCACAACGATAATTACATATCGCCCTTTTGCGGAAAAAACATTATTCAACCCTTGAAAATTGGCGCTAGAGAGCTGATTAGTTGCAAATCCTCCAAAGCATTATTTAGATTATTGATTTTTCCGAAAGCATAAGCAATTTAATGCTGAATCCTGTGGCGCTGCTAGAGTTAACTTCGCAAACTTACGACCATGAACTCCTTTTTATCAACCTTCTGGTTCCCATCGGCATCGAACATATTGAAAGCAATGCTGAAACCAGCTTTGGGTTCTAAAAACAAATGATAGTGTTAACATCTGTTTTTCTTTGATTACGAGCGCAATAGAATCGCAAATTACAGTCCAACGATGATACAAGAAGCAAGATTTTGAAATCCCACTGCTATAGTGCGAGGAAGAGATCAAGCCTTTCATCAAAGTCAATTCACCACATATACTAACCGTTTCACATTTTGGGGCTCACCAGCGGCACCCAGATAACTTTCGAATAGACTACAAATGCAATTACCGATAGACAGTTAAAAGTTTGTTAGGTCATAAACTTAGGTTCAGTGCGCTGTACTTGTAAGATACATACAGCATTGCAAACAAATACCATTAATAGCATTGGATTAAGAAAATAACATTGTTGGAAATGTTTTGTCGAGCGGTAAAACGTTTGTCTCTGGAGCGGGAGGTCTGAGGTTCAAATCTCGGGCCGATAAAATCAGACAGAGTGTTGCCAACGACTCGCCACCGCTGTAACATTTCTTCGAACGGAGCTGTGTTACCCGGGCGCAATGACGCGGAGATGGGCCCCGCAATCTCGTTACACGCTTCGGCGTAACACAGTAAGTACAATGAAAGATTTGGAAATGGTTTTGGGCAATGCTTTGTCGCTATTGTCATTGGTGGGCAAGTTAATGCAAAACGTTAGCTTCGTTAACCACTAGTCCTTTAACGTTACAGTTAATTCGTTACTTTCAGCTTTAATTAACGGAAGTAACTGAAGTCCGTTAATTCGTTGTAATTTACATTTTTTTTTAATTAACTTTCTTCTTGAACACGTAATGACACTGTTGAGCTGATTGTAAGAAAAAATTTATTGCTATGGTGTTTTTTTTGTGTTTTGGAAGTTATATTTTACAGTCTAATCTGATTTCAAGATAAAAATAGGTTCAAATGCACCAACGAAGCAGAGATCGAAAAATTTTTGGAAATTGCGAACAGCGATAATTAATAGAGCTATGAGGCTGCAGCCCATTATTTGCCACAAAAAGAGCTCCTTTCTTCACTTCTTCTTCTATGAAACTCGTGCTAATACGCAGCAAGTGCTACCAGTGCAAACTGGTTTGTACCGATACAACGAATGGTGAAAAAAATTAATGATGAAAACCTTAAGGTAAGTTAACGAAATTTAACGGAAGTCAATTTAGTCCGTTAACATAAAAAACTTCTTAACGAATTAAAGAGTTAATGGAAAAGTTAGCTTCGTTATTAACGGATTAACGAATTTGTGCCCACCTATGGCTATTGTCAATGCAAAAAAATTATGAAATTTCATCCAGAAAAGATTTAGCTTTTTCAATACAATCACAACCCAAAACTACAAGTTATGACGTAAAAGCTTAAAGAAATCTCCCCAAAAGTCGCATTTTGGTTTCCGTTATCATTTCTCGATTGTGAATAATAATTTACGTATTTTTAAATCAACAGTGATAAATATTACCGTTTGATCTTTTTTTGCAAACGTGTTATTGACTTGACAACGATGGATTAACGCCAAAAAAATGAAGTCTATTTTGTAAGCGAGCAAACATTAGTAGAATGAAAGAAAATCTCCCGTCTTATTTACTTGTCAGAATGCAAAGAAAGAACAAGTACTCAGTGTACGATATCAACCCCTGATCGTGTAAAGATCGAAAGAATCGCGATGAGTTCTTTTTCCTGTCTGGAGTCTTTCCCAACATTGACTTCACTTGATCGTCGCTAAATTGTAAACGTCCAATCCGGGCTGTGAAAGACAACAAATAGTTAAAGATTACTAAGTAAAATCACCTGATTCAAATTAGCCAAGATAGTTTTTAGCAATTTGTGGTATATTGCTCTATCATGTCAAGATCAATCCTCTTAAAAGATATAGTAACAAATAGAGTACAAAGCCCCTCAAGGTGAGGTTCGAGGAATCGAAGTTCGGGTTAGATCTACAAAAAATTGCTTGAAAATTAAAGGTAGCTTTGGGGTCGCAGTCCTGTGGGTACTGTTTCTAGAGAATCATTAAAAAATCCTGTACGTTTCAATAGGTCCAAGTTTTGCAGCTATTATGTTGCTTTGATAGAAAATCCACCAATTAGCACTCAAAATCACGACAAAGTCTCAGTTCTTTTGTTTAGTTTTTTTTTTCGGACCAGTCAAATATTTGACTCCACGTCTCGCCACGTACAACCAATGATTGCTTCGACAACTGTGCAGTCCTGGTGCAAAAACCGGAAAAGGGTGCCACCAGATCGTTACACGATCCAACTGTCAATTAAATCCCTTCAGGGTCGAACTCGCTTGAAAAGTAAACCAACCCCATCAACGAAAATTACACATCATAATGGAATTCTAGCGATCTTGCCGTGGTCAGAAATACTAATTGTATATGCGCCAACTATTGTATGCTAAAGAAAGGTCAATGAACGGACGTAAATGTGGTCAATAGCACGAAAAACGGTCAAGTAAAGGCTCAAAATGAACAGGTGCAAAACATGTGATTCAGAATTAACTGCAGCATTGCCAAACTGGACACCACGAGCTGAGGTGATCAATAATTGATTAGGATCATTGCAAACTCAATAGCCACAAGTAAAAAGATATTGATAGTCAAAGAGAAACTCGACAAATTTTAAGCCAAAAAGTTCTACCAGCCTAATCGCATATAACAAAATTGATTCTTAATTCATAGTTTCACCACAGGGTTTTACTATTCTAGGTTATTCTGATTTGCTAGTCCTTCCGCTCCAGAAAAAGCCACAGCAGCGTCTTTTTTTGGACGAATCTGCACTCGTTTAGGCTGCCATTCGTTCCAAGTTTTCCACTTGATTTTTTGATTTCTTTCCAGCTTAAATTGCTTTTACTTCTAAGTGGCCGATAAGAAAGAATTGCAAACAGTGAAGCGCTTTTTTCATGAACCAAGTTTCATGAACATGACCCACGAACCAGCAACAACGTGACCAGACTGAAACTCAAATCAGGTTCGGGTGATCATGGTCGTCAAAAAAAAACGACGCTTAAACCCGCTTGGCCACGTCAAAGTTGGAAAAAGAGCTTCTTCATACCATTTTTTGTTTGCAAACATTAAAATTTTTTTTTGCAAAATAATTGCGTGAGAAATTCTGGTTATACTGCCATGTCCCATGACCGCAATGATAACATTATGAAGGTAACAAAAACACAATTTTACTTGTTCAAACATTGACGAGGAAGGTGGCTAATGCAGTTGACAGCAAAAGGAAAGCAATGCTACTAATAACAGAGTTACGAATCATTAAGACGAATCGATCAAAATAACTAGAAAGTGAAGTAATCGTCACTCAGTTTGCATAAACAACTTGAAGTAAACCACTTAGTAATGAACTACATACACGCTGCAGCTCAGTATCACAGCCCCTATTTTTACAAAGTTCGAGCCTATTGCCATGTACAAGGCAAAACTTTATTGATGTTATCGACGTTTTCAATAAAAGTCTACGAAATATCGATTGATAAAGCAAAGGCTCTGGTATAACAAAGCCGCAAGATGTCCCTCGAGATTTGTAAAGACTAAATAAAGCAACAGACAGCTCAATCACGGTATTTTGAGTCTGAACAGCTGAAGTTGTAAACTATCCACACATCCTGAGACCTGACACTTGAGTGGTTTGCAAAAACTAATAAATTTTAATGAAACCCGTCTAAATTAAACGGCCTCAGTTTAGCACCTGCTACGAGAATAAAACGGCTACATTTTTAGTTGACTGCTACTCAAAACTTGGAGAAGTGTCATTTCATCTTGACAACTTCCGGGGTCAAATAGCACCAGCAAACTTGCAAACACTCAAAAGTAACTTTTAAATAGCAATGCTAAATAAAGCACAAATTTCACCCATCATAATTCAGAAATTCTGTCAACCTCAATGTGACAGTTTTCCCAAAATCAGCTAGGGAGTATGCACAAAGAAAAAGCAGGACAACTGAAGAGACAAACCACCCAAGTTATTGAATATCACTGTTACGATTGCAAAATATAATTTAAATAAAATTTGGGACTAAGAATTGAAGCTAAGTTGATAAAAATTAAGAATTCGAATTTCGACATGCACCTTTCCGATAAGAAGCAGTACAATATCATAGTAACAGTTTTGACAATTTCTATAATTTCTACTGCAAAACAAATAGAATACAACTTATACACCAGTAACCCTAAAGCAAGGCAAAACAAGTACAATACAAGTTAAACCAGTAACCCTAAAAGATATCAACACAAGATATTAAAATACTTTAAGAATAGGACGAAAAATAACTAAATGCAACAGACCAACGTAAGATGCGTTATCTTAATTCGGTTTGTTAAATGCAGCACTTTAGTACATGAAATATTTATCTGCTACGTCTTATATCATACCACTTGCATTCTCCAACCCTCAACCTATTTGATAATTTAAGATGCGACACAGTAAAAAGTGATTGGGCAATTAACAACCACTTCAACAAATCAGAAAAGAGCAAGAAGGTCAAGCAGTTAGCACCTGAAATAATCCGAACTCTCGAGGTCATATTACTACGAACTAAAAAAGGTTTGAGGCGCCAAATGTAAAGTAACAAAAATGCGTGTTTTTAAGCTTTTTTTGGTACCAAACTGCATATTTAGTAAATATCCAAAATGCCAAATGCCAAATTGCATATTCAACTAAATATGCAAAATGACAAATTACATATTTAGCTAAATAGGTAAAATGCCAAACGCCAAATTGCATATTCATCTAAATGTGCAAAATGGCAAATGCCAAATTGCATATTTAGCTAAATATGCAAAATGACACATGCCAAACTGTATATTTAATTAAATATGCAAAATGACAAATGCCAAATTGCATATTTAACCAAATACGCAAAATAACTCTAAATCTGCAAATTGACAACTGCGAAAAAGTGCATAACTTTTAATTCTAGCGGTTCAAGTGGTTTATCACAACTTCTGTTCGGTGTGTGCTCTACTCTGCAATTTGGATAGATGGAAGTCAACCGAGAGAGAAATTCATTTATAGCAAAAATTGTAGCAGCCTACAGGTTGATGCTTTGACTGTAATTGAAGTTGGGAGACTTGAAGTAGGCCTAGCTGCACAACTCGGTCAGTTTGCAGGCTTTCTCAGGTGGTAGAGATTCGTGAATTCTGTTCAATTTATCACAAAAATAAAAAGTTCCCTCTTCCAAGTAAAAATAACTACTGTTATCAGCATTATTGTATACTTACATTTTCTATACTGGAAAATTTTAAATCTGAATTTATCTACTGGCACTGCTTACAATAATGGATGATACTTGCAACCATATTAAATTATGGTAATCCGATGGTTTTACACATTTTGTGGAATACTTGTTCGCTCTGCTCCATCTTACACTTGGCACCTGTTCCTTGAGTCTTCATTTCGTTTTTACTAATCTGGTGGACATTTTGTGGTTTGTATGTGTTTTGCTACGGTACTTCTGCTAAATTCCATGTGAACCCGGTCTGGCGTGGAATTTAGAATTAAATTATTTAAAATTGCATGGTAAATAATGTAGCCTGACTGGACAGTGTGAATGCTCGACTATACAGTGGATGCCCAAAAGTCAGTCTAATTGAAAAACACGTATCTTGAGCATATGGAGGTATAGTGTATCAGAAATGTGATGATGATTAGTGTGATATGTTATCACATCTGATGATTTTTATGCTATGATGATTTTTGTGGTTGGTATGTGTTTTGTTGTGGTGCTTCTGCACTGGATCGGCTGCTGATTCTTATTATTACGTAAAGATCAGACTTAAACATGTAAACTATAGCAGCAGTGAGATTAGGTTGACTTCAATAAAAAAAAGTTAAATTATGGTAGGCCTACATGTAAATTCAGCTCAAATGCTATCTGTCGCAAAATTTTAATGGCTTTCTGCTGCTGCTGCTACTAGGCTATTCATTCTTCCAATTCGAATTTGATTTTTTTAGCATTTTTGCAGTGGTACCGGCAGCAAATAACTTAAGATTGCTCTAAACTAAGCCTATGAAATATTAGGGCCAAAAAATTCGCCCAAACAAGCCCCTCTGCCCACTTTCTTCTACTCAGGGCCTGCGAGAGGGGGTTCAAGGGGTACATCGTACCCGGGAGTACGTCTAAGTTCATGCGCACTCAAGTAGTTGCTCCAGCACTCAAGTGGTTGTGACTCGGAGTACATGCAGGCAAAAGCTGGCCGAATTTCCGGTGAAGACCTTTGTTTAAGGTTTTCACCTAACTTCCAGCCCTGATCTTAGCAAAGAGGCCCAATATCAGTTTTTGTACCCCTTGATAAGATTTTTCGCCAAGGTTCTGTTTCTACTTCATTAAACACGTAAAAAAAAGCCATTAAAATTTTGGGCCAGCTAACAGTTGAGCTTAATTTACAAGCAGGCCTACCATAATTTTTCTTTTTTTTACTGAAGTCAACCTAATGCCACTGCTGCAATAGTCTACATGTTTAAGTCTGATCTGATAGCCTATTACTTTAACCACCATCATATTTCTGATACACTACCTCTATATGCTCAAGATACGTGTTTTTCAATTAGACTGACTGACAGAGTAATTGTTCTAGAGCTAGGCCTGCTCCAAGTCTCCCAACTTCAATTATAGTCAAAGCAGAACGCTGTACAACTTTAGCTTTGAATCAATTTCTCTTCAAGTCGACTTCCATTTACCCACAATGCAGACACAGAGAACACACCGTACAGAAGTTGTGATTATGGACTTGAACCGCTAGAATTAAAAATTAAGCATCTTTGCGCAGTTGCCAATTTGCACATTTTGCGTATTTAGTTAACTATGCAATTTGGCATTTGTCATTTTGCATATTTAGTTAAATATGCAATTTGGCAAGCGTAATTTCGCATATTTAGTTAAATGTGCAATTTGGCACGTGTCATGTTGCATATTTAGCTAAATATGCAATTTGACATTTGCCATTTTGCATATTTAGCTAAATATGCAATTTAACATTTGCCATTTTGCATATTTAGTTAAATATGCAACTTGGCATTTGTCAGTTGGCCGATTTAGTTAAATATGCAATTTGGCATTTGCCATTTTGCATATTTAGCTAAATATGCAATTTGATATACAAATCACGTACCAGTTTTCATTACTTGACTGTCACCAATACATAACAAACATTTTAAATGACAATTTGCAAGTTTCACAATTGAAAAGAATGATATAACGAGGTAATTTTGGAACTTATTCCAGAGAAATTGCACAGATTTATCTTAATACTTGTTAACCAAAGTGTCATCTTGATAGGACATCTTTCGTCATAAAACAACTTAAAAACTTACGCCTGGGTCTTTCTTCAGTGACACATTCAAGAAAATCTTGTGGGGTCATAAAATGCTCGCCTTTAATTTCAACAGATGCAAAATCGTGGAAACGTTTCTCTCTGGTGGAGTGACATGGATCAGTTTCATTGATCTACATGCAAAAAAGATTATTAATAAAAAATATTGCTCAATTTACTAGGAGCAAGATAATGTTCAAAGGGGGTGAAGCATCCCATTTCAAATAAGACCACAAAATAACATCTAAAACAAATCTTTACCGAATTTCAGCTTTTTACAACTCATCATTTCCAAAATATTTCATTCCAAAGTAAAAAAGAGTTCCTCTGCAGTGTTGCCAGATAAAATTTAATTTTCCACAAACTGTGATCCTATACTAAGCACTTTTGTAACACCGATCCATCGCTAAAGTTTTCCAATCATTCACTTTCAAAATACTATGAAAAGTTGCAGTATCTCATTATAATTTTAGCAAGGTTTAAACTTTAACTGATAATACTGCAGAAAAACATTTTGTAACTGTAATATACAATAACTCAAGAAAGACACTTCATAGAAAGCTGCAATTTGGTGAAGATGTACTTTAAATGCTCTATCTTTGGCACATAATCCTAGACAGGATGCTTCCCTTCTTGTTAAGTCCTGAAAATTTAGGAATTTATTACAAAACAGCCTGCTAATCAGTCAACATTCAAGATTTTCTTTAGATTAAAAACAGTGCTTTTTTTAAACGTATATCACAATATAGCAGACGTAAACATTGTAATGCTATGCATTCAACACTAGTGATATTCATTTATAGTATAGAGTTAAGTTTTGTGATAATTTGTCAAACAAATTTGAGTGGAAAATAATTTTTGGCAATACGAAAAACTTCAGAAAAGTCGCCAAATTTGTAAAACTATGACATTTAGTACAGTATAACATACTTTAATGCCGGATTAGTATGAAATTTAAAGTATATAAATGTCTTTTTGAAGCTTTGGGCTCAATCATTTCAAGAAAAATTGGGCACTTGCTAGTTAAAAAAAAGTTAGAGAAAACACTATTGAAAAATAATTGTAATTCTTAAAAACATAAAAAGCTTGTTGCCAGTTAGTCGAGCGGTAACGTGTTTGTCTCTGAGGCAGGAGATCTAAGGTTTTAATCTCGGGCCGGTCAAATCAGACACAGTGTTGCCAACGGCTTGCCACCGCTGCACCATTTCTTCCAAAGGAGCTGTGTTGCCTGGGCGCAATGACGCAGAGATGGGCCTTGCAAACTCGTTACGCACTTCTGCGTAATACAGCAAGTATAATGAAAGAATTGATTTGATTAGTTGTAATAGCCAGACTGCTCATAAAAACTGGTTGAAACATTATGTTAAAGGCACCCTGGTATGCATTGAGCAATACGACAGAGTAACTTACATCAGATAATGTATTTTTCTGATAATGTTGATGTTCATGTGTAGCTGCTAAAACTTCTCGAGGTTTTACAAATCGAGACCAAAATGTAGACAACTGCTTTGACTTCACTGAAGAATAGTAAATGACTGCAGATCCACAGGCCATGCAAACTGTTGGTATAAGAATGCGATGCTTTCTTGATAGAGCTTGAAACATTTTGAACATTTTAATAGAGAAATTACTAGCATTTGAAGCCATTTTGAGATCAGCTTATTAAACTAACAATAACATCAATCTAAACAAATTCGGCTTGGTCTACACCAGTGTTTCCTCTAAGCACAAAAAAATGTAAAAAACAATATTTTCCAGAATTTTTGCACAATTTTTTCACAGGTGCGACAGGGATTTTCGGCATTTTGAAGTTTCATTATACCGTAAAAATAATTATTTCAAGATTGAAAAAGACCTAAAACCATATTCTGCAGTTAGGTACTTTGGTGATTCAGCAATTTCAAACTCTTACATCCCACCATATAGCAATATCTGGAAACAAGTTAAAAAGTTCAAATATTCTGTGCCGGATTTTAGCACTAACCTAGCACTCATTTGTTTTCTGCACCATGTCAATCAAAATGCAACAATCATGCCAATTTAGATGGAGAGAATTAGTTTCCAAAAATCTATGTTTTCTTTTGCTCTGGGACTTGACCTCTAAAAAAAGGTCTTCACTTCCTTGGTTTACTTAACATACCGGTAGTTAAGGTGCTTTTGCGCCAAAGCTGTTTTCCATTTTCCCCACCAAATTGGAGCAAGACTTTGCAATACTGAGGGATGGATTTCTCCGGTGTAACATTCAAACTTCTAAATGGGACTCTGGAACTAACATAAATTGCTACAGGTGACAATCAAAAAACTGCACTAAGTAGTGTTTTTCGGGCATTTTTTTTGTGGACTGGGGAATTTACAAGGCCAAACCTGCAGCATTTTTGCAAAGATGTTACAGTATCATATTTTCGTACCTTTTCCGACACTTACTCAGAAGGTAAAAACTTAGAGGAAACACTGGTCTAGATCACACAAGTGCACAGTGTACACTACACTTGGCATATAGGTCAATAATAGGCTTTAATGATACCAGCATAACAAATGAGCTGCATTAATTATCTTAGATCTTCTTCAATCACTTGTTGTGTTAGTAGGAACATTTAGTTTTAATATATCATTTTGTACAGTGTAAATCTAAAATGAAAAAGAGACAAAAATTTGATTTAAAACCGTAAATAAGTCTGCGAGTGCACTGACATGATTTGGTAAAAGATATTAATTTCAAATTTTCAATTTTTTTTTTTTTGCATTTTTTGAATGCTTATACCCATCTGCAGCTTGTGTTCAAATTTCAAGTTTGAACTCCTTACCAATAAAAAGATATTAAGAGTGGAAAAAGATATTAACTCCACTTTGTCCAAAAGTGAGTAAAATTTGTGAAATTTTGACCGTAAAGGGTAATACCGGTAACTCCTATTGTGATTGCATGCTATTGTTTCAACACACACAAAGCAATGAGTTTTTTCAATCAAAAGTTAGAAGAGGAAAAATGGCTGATTTGCAAACTCGGCAACTTGCAAATGCTTGGTGTAGAGTAATGGAAAAGTTATTAAATAAAACAGAATATGATATCTACGCCATGTGAAGTAGTGAGAAATTGTAAAAAGGATTTTGGTAGTGAATGCAGCAAGCTAGAAAGGCAGAGGTGGGCAGTATCGAGTACAAAAGCACCGCAGTACTTTTTTAGTACCGATACTGACAGTACTTTTTCAAAAATGGTATCGAAGTACCGATACCACAGTACTTTTATTAAATGTATTCCATATTATCTGGTTTTTGTTACCACTTATCGATTGAAAATCAAACTATCTCTTTCTCTTTGGAGTGGAGCAAACAAATTTTTAACTCTGTCCAAAGAAAGGTTCAAAGTGTGCTTGCCAACAATTAGTATGTGATTGCAACATCTCTGCATCCGCATTTTCCGTATTATCTATCATAACAATCAAAGACGAAAAAGATAAAACTCCTTTGGGTGCAGAGGAATGCTGCAAACAGTCAAAGCCAAAGTAGTTCACTTGCTACAAGAGAAGTTGAAAGCACAAGATGCTTCTGATGAGAGCAGCAATATGAACAAAAAAGAACATTAGGACAAACTATTTGATTTTTTATAGAACAAAAGCAATAACACTTGCTGAGACAGGGCCAAAGTTCCCACTTCGCCAATTTTTTTCAGCGAATCAGCGATTTATTGGAGCAAGGGCAAATAGTTTTTGGCAATATAGTAAACAAAGCTTTAGAAAATTCTACAAACTAGTGAAAATAAGACATTTGGTATACTTTAATACTGGATTGGTACAAAATTTAGGGCACATAAACGTCTTTTTAGACCTTTGGGCACAATTGCTTCAAGATAATTTGGGCACTTGCCAACTAGCCATAAAGTTAGAGGGAACCCACGAAAGTGCTACAAAGATTTTTGAAAGTTTTGCCGATTAAAAGCCTCAACCCAAAATTAGTTCATGTGGTGTCTAACTTTCAAAATGATGCGCTGAAAAATCTCTTTATTTGATACAAATATAACACTGCACTGCCTTCAAATGCAGCAGTCGAAAGAGGGTTTTCTGCAGGGAAAGACATGTTAACTCTATTTTACATGAGGTATTTGACCAACGGTATTTTACATGGGTAACAGATTAAAAAAAAACTGGTTCTGAGTTCATGACGTCACGGCCATACTTTCAAAAAATGAAATCATTTTTTGCAATGACGTCACAGGCTGTTCAAATTTTATACATAAGTTTGTTATTTGATGCCGAACCATACAATGCCTATAAGCCAAGTTAGTTACATCACAAAACGTTTTATGACATCATTTACCTTAAATATTGGCAAAAAAATACTCAAATTTTGGAAATAAACTTCAGGACACCTCAAAATTGGAAAACTTTTCATTACCTTAGCAACTTGAAATTTTTAGGAGGTAATTGTGATGAAACTTGACTCAAAATCAAGTTGATTTGAAACAAAATCTTTCTTCTGAAGGGATTTATCACAAAACAAAAAAACAAAAAGGGGGACAAAAATGTCTCCGTGTAAAATAGGTTTAAAAACCTAAAGACGCGGGTGAAGTGATGAATTGACGATCATTTTGAAATGCTGATTTTTCTAAAAGTAAACGGTTGCGCTCGTAATCTTGGTTTGTCGTGCTTTTTTTCTAAAAGTTACACATTTTTTTAGAACAAATGTTCTTCAAAAATTTTGAGACAATTAAGTTAAATCATCAAAAAGTACAGTACCGAGTATCGATACCATGGTACTTTTTTAAAATAGTAACGGTACCAACAGTATTTTTTCAAGCAAGTTCTGGTAATGATACTGCGGTACTTTTAGAACGTACTGTGCCCACCTCTGTAGAAAGGACAGGCTAAGATGTGATACTGCATTTAACATTAAACAGAGCCTAGCTCTAGATTGTTGTAAATCAAATCAAAAATTTCAAAGTTGTTTTGTGAAATCGCATTACCTGCTAATAGCAGGGTTTCCCAAGTAATTAGACATAACTCAATAAGTTTGGGCCATGAATTTGAGGTCCCTCTTTAATTTTTGAATGTAATAATTTTGATTTTGCGGTTTATATTAATTTTACTTTTCCACCAACAGATTATAGGCAAGCACTAACGATTTTGTCTGTTAATATCATTCAATATTTGGTCCATTGCTCACATAGAAGCGAGCATTGGCTCTACTTCAACTTTGCTATCCCATTACCTAAGGACTTTTTGTCTTCCCCATAAATTAGAACATGATAAATTGTGACTGGTCAGAACAACTTGGTTGTCTAGGGCCTCAATCCCTAACAGTGAGCCTACATTGCAAAGCATGCCAAGCAAAGTAGGCCTATGTAATTGTAAAGTGAAATAACGAGCCCTTTTATTATTTTCAGTTCTTAGACTAATTATCATTATTTACTAATACAGGTACTAATTCAAGGATAAACTTTACATTGGCTAACACTTTAAGAAAACTCAAAACTGAAGAAAAAAATTAATGAAAAATATAGTTGTGGTCGATGTTTTGCAACTCTGAATAACAGACTTTTATGTTATTTTTTATCAAAACCCAGTCTACACTGTGCATACAAGCATTAGTGTACAATATTAACCTTAATTTGCTTTAACCAACTTGTAGATTGTATGCTGGTAAGGTGGTATGCCAGCTAGCTGGGGTACCAATTTTCTGTTTGAAAAAGATCAAAATATGTTTAAAAAAGTAATGCCAAAAGTACTCAAAAAGTGTAATCAAGCAAAAATTTTGGAACTTGAATGAAAAAATACTTGAAATAAAGTACGAAGTATTGACTAAAAAAGTACAGGTGTCGTTAAGTGCAACCCTTGTGAGCATGCATGCGCTCTTTCCTTCTCTTTGATTTAAGCTATTTCTCAAATCTAGCCCTAACCATAATGAGTGCACGCCTTCAAGAGGAGAGAGAAAGAACGTGCGCTCATATACAAGTTACAGAGCTTCTGAAAAAAAGGGACAGCTTACATGGCTTATAACGACACCTAAAAAAAAGAGTTACCTCTGGTAATTTTGAACAGAGAAAATTCCGGAAAGCTTAGGGTAATTCCGAACATGAGAGTAAAATTGAATTATTATGTTTTTGTATTACCTATATCATTTTAGATTACTATTTGAATAATTAAATAATTACCTGGTCATTTTATAGGCAACAAAACAATTATGAGTAGTAGCTCTCTACTTACGTTAATAGATTAAATTAGATATTAATCTGCCCTATATTGTAACCAAACCCGCTCTCATAGCCTGCATTTTAAGCTAACCAGATTCCAATTATAATTATTTTTTCATAATTCCAATTTTTTACTGATAAAAATCAAATTCATTCCTACTTTGTGTCCAAATCTGACTTCAAAAAGACGTAAAAGAATGAGTTTGGGAGTAAAAATGATTGTAAACAAAAAAACAAATTTAGAGGATAGCTCGGGGTAAAAAATTTTTAAAATGCATTGCTGTATTTACTAAAAACCCAATGCATTTAAAAGTACATGCTGCACTTGATAAATCCGCAATCTGCAGCAGAAAATCAAGGATAAAATCTGGCAATGGCATGGTGCAAAACTAACCAAAACCTCAACTCTACGGTAATTTCGGGGTGGCTGTTAATTTAAGACGGCTGCAAATTCAAGAGCATTAGCAGAGCAATGATCTTTTTTAGCGATTTAGCCACAGTGAAAGTGTTGAAAGGGAAATTTTAATCACCATGGCTTAGGCTCATCCATTTTAATCAACATGGTGTAATGACCAAATTGGCACTACTTTGGCGCAAATGTTCGACGGAGTGTATTAAATTTTCCAAAAAAGTATGCAGTTATGCTTCTTAATATTAGCACAATTATCCAGTTTACAATTTTCATAAATCTGCTATTAAAAAGTATCAATTTTGCACTTTTGCCTTAAATACTTAGATTTCGGAATTACCCTTTCAAGGGTAATTCTGGACATGTCCATTTAGATCAAAGCAGTGGCTATTTTGCCTCAAGAGGCAAAATAGTCCCAAATGCTATTTTGCCTCTTGAGGCAGAATAGTCCTAATTGATATTTTGCCTCTAGAGGCAAATTAAAATAGTTCTAAATGTTATTTTGCCTCTAGAGCAGTAGTTGTTTACCTTTCTTATGTTGTTACCAATAAAATATTTTGATGTATATCAATTAGGCAGGCCCTGTTTAGAGTTTACAAAACAGCAACTATAGTAGCTTCCAATCCAAAACAAACACACAGAAAAATAAAGGTCATTTTTTGTTACAAATGCATTTATTGGGAAGGTTGATGCTGATTTTTTTTTGTTATTAAGCGTTTTAATATAGGCTGAGTGCAGGAAAGAAAACATCTCAGATCTCATATCATTATCAATCTCAAGCCTGTTTCAATCTTTTGTCTTTATGGACACCATTGAAAAAAAAACTCTTCACTGCAATAAGTTGAAGGAGATTGAATGAAACCCAAAGCTTTGATTGAAAGGATGGGATATTCATTTTAAATACTGGTATCAGCACCAAATTTTCCTATATTCTCTCTGGTTAAATCAGTTTTTAAGGCATGCATCTTCGTGCAGTTAAAGAAATTCTATTTTTGCTGCTATATCATCATCATAAATAGAGTTTTCTTCAACTAAAAATAGCTTGCTAATCCACAAAAAATTATGTCACTCAAAATTCCAAGAAAATATTGCTTAATCACAACAAAGCAAATGCTCTCCTCACGCCTACTACTAAGTGGACTAGACTATCAATTGTTTACAAAACAATATAATTTAAACAGAGCCTATATGATTCTGACTAATTAGAATTAAACTATGACACCATGGTGATAGTGAAGTAAAATGAAATTTTTAGAGTTAGAATCCCCACATGATAGCCATAGAAGATTTCTTTTTAATTTCAAAAAATTTACATCACCTTTTTTAGAATGCCATATCACCCCTTTGGGTATAATTACCGACAGGTTAAGAATCACTGCTCTGGAAGTAAAATATTAAATAGCCCAAAATACTATTTTGCCATTCTGAACACTGTCCTGGTCAATGACATAGGCCTCCCTAACCCTAACCTTAGGGCTACTTTGAATCTGTTTGTGTTAGGGATAGGGATGCTGTCAACAAGCAGTACAGTGTTTAGACTGACAAAATAGGATTCAGGGCTATTTTGTTTCTGGAGCAGTGGTTCTTAACCAGGCGGTAATTATCCCCAAAGGGATAATCCGGCATTCTAAAAAAAGATAATGTAAATTTTTTGAAATTAAAAAGAAATCTTCTATGGCTATCATGTGGGGATACTAACTCCAAAAATTTCATTCTGCTTCATAGTTTAATTCTAATTAGTCAGAATTATATACCGTATATACTCGTGTATAAGTCGAGTTTCTGGGACCCGATTTTAAGGTAAAATTTCTGGGGTCGACTTATACACGAGTAATGTTTTTGGACATGTTGCTGCTGAGTCGACTTGAATGTGGTATGAAAAGAAAACTCCATTAATACTTTATTACATCATTATTACTGGTATTCATGCAATATACAAACATGTTCAAGTTACTTAACAGTATAGTAGTACACAGTATACGGTAGTATTGCTTATTGCACATGGTTAAATGTTCGATCAGCTACCCAATTTGCGCTTCAAGTTACTAGTAATTATTTTAAAGTAATCTCGAATCGCAGAGTCGACTTATACACGGGTAATACCTTTAATGATGCAATTTCTTGTCTTAAAATGCATATCAACTTATACACAAGGTCGACTTGTACACGAGTATACACGGTAGACTCTGTTTAAATTCTTTTGTTTCGTAAACAATTGATAATCTAGTCCAGTAAGTAGTACAAGCCAAGTCAACTGACCGCGAACAAACTGACTGCGAAGCAATGATTTCGTTACATGTTTTCATCACTGATTTCATTGTAGTGATTTCATCACAAAGTGAGGGTTTGGGCAAGATGGCTCCGGGGATGGTAAAAATATATTTACGATTGCCCTTCTTAGCCAATCAGCCTTGTTCGTGGTCGGTTTGTTTGAGGTCAGTTTGTCGCGGTCAGTTGTCGTGGACCCTTAGTAGTAGGCGTGAGGAGAGCATTTGCTTTGTTGTGATTAAGCAATATTTTCTTGGAATTTTGAGCAATATAATTTTTTGTGGATTAGCAAGCCATTTTCAGTTGAAGAAAACTCTAATTATGATGATGATATAGCAGCAAAAATAGAATTTCTTTAACTGCACAAAGATGCACGCCTTAAAAACTGATTTAACCAGAGAGAATATAGGAAAATTTGGTGCTGATAACGGTATTTAAAATGAATATCCCATCCTTTCAATCAAAGCTTTGAGTTTCATTCAATTTCCTTCAATTTATTGCTGTGAAGAGTTTTTTTTTCAATGGTGTCCATAAAGACAAAAGATTGAAACAGGCTTGAGATTGATAATGATATGAGATCTGAGATGTTTTCTTTCCTGCACTCAGCCTATATTAAAATGCTTAATAACAAAAAAAAATCAGCATCAACCTTCCCAATAAATGCATTTGTAACAAAAAATGACCTTTATTTTTCTGTGTGTTTGTTTTGGATTGGAAGCTACTATAGTTGCTGTTTTGTAAACTCTAAACAGGGCCTGCCTAATTGATATACATCAAAATATTTTAAGGGTAACAACATTAAGAAAGGTAAAGAACCACTGCTCTAGAGGCAAAATAGCATTTAGGACTATTCTGCCTCTAGAGGCAAAATAGCAATTAGGACTACAGTATTTTGCCTCAAGAGGCAAAAGAGCCACTGCCTTAGATCTATTTTTGATCCAAAACTTAAATACTTTTTTTGAACCAGCGTGAAAATAATAATGATAATAATAAAGCAATTTATCAACCCCTTGAGATAAGATAGCAAGAAGCTAACATCTGACTAAGGGGCACTTGTTACTAAAGCAGGTGAAAAAGCAAAAAACTAACACATACAAAAAGTAAACATCGGGCTTATTAAAAGATCATGAAGACAGTACAGTGTTAAAGGACACAAATCAATGTCATGCACATCGATAAAGGTCATATTAAAATGATATGTTTTCAATTTAGTTTTGAACGATGAAATGCTGCTACTTTCCCAAATATCAAGAGGCAAAACATTCCAAACAGTAACTGAAGCATGTGAGAAAATTGATTCAGATTTGTTGTAGTTTAACTGGATAGTTTTTTCCAGCAAAAGCAGATCGTAGTTTCTAGGAAAATCATAAGTAGCAGATCGCTAATGCAGGGCATTAACTCTTGAAGGTAACCAGTAGCACAATGCTTTAAACACTTAAAAACCAGAAATGCAATTTTTAAATTAATACAATATTTTATATGTAAAAAATGAAGTTTCTTCAAAAATGGTAACATATAATAGCATCATTGAGAATACTTAAAGCTAAAAATAAAGCACACAGCAGCATACAACACTTTGGTAAGTCTACGCAACATACAGTCTGGCAGTCCATAAACCAAAGCATTACAATAGTCCAGATAGCGCAAAAACATAGAATGAACAAATTGAATTTTAAGATTTACCGATAGTTTGGATGCAATTCTACATAAATATCTGAGATTACTGTAACATATAGACACACCACTTTATTGAAATGGTCTGATAAATTTAGCTTGTTATCAAAAAGCATGCCTAAAGTTTTAATTGACACACAAGGAGACAATGGCTCAGTTTCAAAAACGTTAATAGCAGATATAACCCTATTCATATTTTGAGATGGCACAAACTCAACAAAATTGGTTTTCTGCTCATTCATTAATAAAAAATTTGCATTCATCCAACTTTTGAAGTCAGAAACAAAACACTATATTTTCTTAACAATGAGAGTCAAAGGTGATCACAAGCAAAACCAAAATAACACTGAATGTCATCTGCATACATGTGGATCTTAAAATTGTGCAGTTGTGCAACATGTTCAACTTCGTGCACATACAAACTAAATAGTAGTGGGCCTAAAATAGACCCTTGGGGAACACCTGATAAAACATTGACATCATGTGAAGAAGAATTATTGACTTTAAATGTAATACTTTCTACATGACAAGTAAGATTCAAACCAAGCAAAAACAGTGTCAGTTAAACCATACTGTGGTCCAAGTTTTCCCAGTAAAATATTGTGGTTGACAGTGTCAAAATGCAGCAGACAGATCAAACACCAAATGCACAACATTTAGTTTAGAATCAAGCATACACCCGATACCATTATGAATCATCATCAAAGCTGTTTTGCAACTGTGATAAGGCCTATATGCTGATTGGAAATGACCAAGGAGGTCAGTAGACAAGAGATGCTGCATAAGTCAGTAAGTTGGCTGTAAACACATTTTTCAATTACTTTAGATAAAAAAGACATATTGCTTATTGGTCGATAATTTTGCATAACATCACGGTCAGCTGAAGAATTTTTAAGAAAGGAACAATGCATGCATGCTTAAACTCAGTAGGAAAGATACCGGTACAACTAAACAGTGATAAATTAACAATATGCAGAATACGGTACCGGTATGTACCATAGCAACAAGAAATCTAAACAGCTTTTCAGAATCAGAGAATTGGAGTAGGCAATGAGTCTAGTTCACAAGTTTTGGATTGCATACTGGTTAAGGCCGATTTAAGATCTGCCAATGATAAAACTTCAAATGTATTTAGCGTTTCAACATTATGAACCATTGAAGTTTTAGAAACAACATTAACCTTGTTGAAACATTAGTCAATTTCATTACCAGGGCTCATAAGTCCAATATTGAAATGCATAAATAAAAGCAATAGCTTTGGAAATGATTGTAAAAAAAACAAAAACAGAAAATTAGCAGAATTTTGTCCGGAATTACCCAAGGTAACCCTACTTCTGTAAAAAAACTCTAGTCAATTTTAAAAGTACACAATTATATGTAGGCTATTTCTGAAAGTATTTAAGCAAAATTTGGTACTGCATTTAGAATAACACTGAATAACGTAGCCTAAGCTACTCAGCCCGTAAGCTAGGCTACTGTAAATTGTTACACTGTAACTGTAACTACCGGTAATTGACAGTAGTCTAATGTAAACTCTGAACTCAACAAACAACAGCTAACCGGTAAACCTATCAGGCTGTTGATTTAGTATTCCTAATAGGCCTACTACCCAATTACTAAATATTACGGTATTAAACTCGTTACAGTATCACTACCAGCAGTCCGCACACAGCTGCGACAAACCTTCCCTATTCCCCTACGCGCTTTGCCTCTTTTCTGCCCTAATTCTTGGAATATTGGAACTGAAGACACTCTTAACACTGTGTGACGCATTCTCAACAACTAAACCTTTATTTCAATCTGTGAAAGGATTGGGAATTATCTTAATGAAAAAGTAATAGCGCCAAGACCAGTGACGTCGCTACGGGGGCCAGGGGGGCGGTGCCCGCCCTAATGACTGCTTGTGCCCCCACATTTCGGATTACTCAGAATACTTCTGTGGAGCATCACGTAACAACACGACAACAGGCAATAATGGAAAAAGAAATAATAACTTTCAAATATAATTCTCTTTTGAAATTTTCTCGATTCTTTACGAAATTGCGGTGACCAACAGTTGTACGTAAATGTGACGCAATAATCTCAGGGATGTAGCCAGAACGGAATTTTTGGGGAGCAAGCGAAATTTTGAGGAGGCAATTAAAGAGCCGATTTGGTCCCTAAGACCAAAAAAAGAAAAAAGGTTTTCACTGAAATTAAGCCGCATTTTCTGGCCAAAATAAGGTGAAAACAAAAAAAAAACAAAAAAAAAAACGTTTCACTCAGATTGAGCCACATTTTCTTGCCAAAGTAACGTCAACACCAAAAAAACATCTAAAAATCTGACTTTTAACGTTCTGCACCAAATCATTTGGGGCGGCAAAAAAACGAATTTTGACTTAATATGCATGAAATTTTCTGAAAAATTGCATTTAACTGAAATTATTTGGGGGGGGCAAAGCAAAATTTTGCTCCCCCCTGGCTACGTTTCTGATTAATCCGCCTTATTAACACGCCTTTACGGATGTGTCGCGGAATTGGGATGTAAGCCTACAGAATCGTTACAGGTACTTCGTTAGCGATTATGATCTGAAACAATACGTGAAAACGTTTTTTAAAGATCAGCTGTTTTTGTTTTAGAGCACACTCAATATTTTTTAGGTCGCAGTCTATTTCGAAACCAGAGGATAGGGTCTAAGGGGGCTTCATCCCCCTTTAGCCAAGTCATTGAGAAAATATACTCCCAAAAAAAACAAGCATTTAGGTGTTTTGTACGTGACCTTAAGTATAAAAAGGGGCTAAAGGGGCTAGGCAATTTAATTCTTGCAATGACTTCTGAATTTTGGCAATTTGCTCTAATTATTCATATGGCTTCAAAAACATGCGAAATGTGATTGAAATGGCGTTAAAATCGCTATTTTTTGCCATAAAATGACAAAAGTCATCCACCGGCTGGGGGCTCTGCCCCCAAGTCCCTTTGTGATTCGCTTAAGTTGCATCGGTTTGTTCAACGCGAGCCTAATTAGACAATTTTTGTACAAAAAAAATTTACTTTTGGTTCAAGCTCCTTTTTCCTAGCAAAATTCTTGTTGCGCTTCTGGTTGCATTTTGGCTTCAAAAACGTGCGAAATGTGATAAAAGGCGTTAAAATTGCTGTTTTTTGCCGCAAAATCACAAAAATCATTCAGACGCAGGGGGCTTTGCCCCCAGGCCCCTCTGTGACACAGTTGAGTTGCATTGGTTTGTTTAAAACGGGGCCTAAATTTGACAAATTTTGTGCAAAAAAAGTTTACTTTTGGTTCTAGTCCCCCCGTCTAAGCAAATTCCTGGTTGTGCTTCTAATCCCAATCACTGCAGCAGACAGATTTTTCAAGGAATTATGTGGACCGCTAATAAACGCTGCTAGGCTTATAGGTCTCTTTTTTTTTAACGTGAATTCAAAATTTTGAAAATAGCGCATAATTTATAGCCGTAAAATATCAGTTTTTATATGCAAAAGCTCAGTTTATTTTAGTGCCCCCCCCCACTTTCGGCTAGTGCCCCATCACTTCGGTTGCTCTGGCGACGGCACTGGCCAAGACTACTAATTTTTGACATATTTTATTTATTTTAGAGATGTTTCAGATAATAACTATAACCGTCGGTAGCGTGGCCGAGAGGGAAAAGGTGTCGTTTTTTACGACGATTCTGATCGAAGGATCTGGATTTAACCCGCACCCGGGTCAGTGGTCACGTTGTTGCGTCTTTGGATAAGACGCTTTACGATAATTATCTCTGCTTGGTGGCTTTGAACAAGCAGTAAATTCATTGGACAAGAATTCGAAGAAATTCACTGGAACATTGATTCATCGGAAACTTCTAAGCAGGTGCGGATTCCTCCAACCATGAAGTAGTCAATGCAGTGAAAAGTGCGTGGATGGTCCAATAAGTTAGCGTCCGACGCTGTCCGGTGACAGGAGGATAAATATGGGCTACAACAACAATCATTGTCAATGTACAAACAAAAAACAACGGCGACAGCTAAAATTTTAGACTTCAACGATAATTATTTCTAACGATATTTTAAAGAGATACAGCTCGAAATTGACTTTAGTGAAAAATGAGAATTATTGGACGTAATAAAGAGGTGTCCCAAAGTTCCAAACCTTGTTCCACAAATCCCTTTATCCGTGAAAATAGATTTAATTCGTTTGACTCCGTACCATTAGCAACCCTGCGTTTCAAAATTTTGTGACATCAGAGAAGGATGACTTTGCAAATTTTTTTGTAGAATAAGCAAAGCGATGTTCCATGGTATCGAATATGGTGTTACTTACTCTGCAAGAAATAATCGATAATCAAACATATCGGAAGAAAAAAATGAGATTATTCTGCAAGAAATGTTCGATGATCAAATATCTCTTTGCGAACGAAAAGTGTAACAAAAATGGTAATAAAAAATTTTCGAAGTTTCTGATTTGAAATGCCTCGGGTACAATTGCGTTACATTTTTTTAAAAAATGGTGATGATGATTACATTTTATTCACCAAGTTACCTTTTTCAGGAGACAGCAAAGCGACCTTTCGGTCTT
The DNA here is from genome assembly GCA_963965965.1 of Trididemnum nubilum. Classification (NCBI taxonomy): domain Eukaryota; kingdom Metazoa; phylum Chordata; class Ascidiacea; order Aplousobranchia; family Didemnidae; genus Trididemnum; species Trididemnum nubilum. Next base: position 5,426,934 of record OZ014490.1, read on the forward strand.
CGAGTTAAAAGCAATAATTATTATTTTGAGGATTGCGCTCAAGTTACAATATGACGTTTGGGTGCAGTGTTTAACATGCAATTGAAAACTTGGAACAAAATTCGCGCAGTATGGTTAGATACTTACTTTGGTCATTACATAGGCGTAGCCGGCTGGGGCTTGGGGGCCGCCCCCCCTCCCAAATGAAATGCTACCAATGAAAAACAATGTCACAAAAAAGACTATTGTTTCTTTAGTTTCAGTTTCTTTTAGCATCTTCGCGTACAAGAGTACACGAGTACAACAGTAATTAACAATAATATTCATCCAGAGGGATCCGGATCCCCTCAATTTAATTTTTGCCAACCAATTTAAATGGCCCCTAAAATGATATTTAAATGGCCCCCAATTCAAATGGGCCCCAACAATATTATTGATCCAGGGGGCCCGGGCCCCTTCAATTTAATGTTTGCCAACCAATTTAAAAATGCCCCCACCACAATATTTAAATAACCCCAAATTTAAATGGGCCCCAACAATAATATTGTTCCAGGGGGCCCAGGTCCCTTCAATTTAATGTTTGCCTACTAATTTAAACGTAGCTTATAACCCGAGCAATATTAAGGGTTTTTATCCGAAAAGTTGCTAACAGAAGCCCTCATCTAATCTTTTTATGAACGTAATGCAATAACCAGGGACAGATTTAACACATGACAGAGTGCCGGGGGCCCCGTGCTCAGATAAGACTTTTATTTGGTCTTCACCTGTATTTGGTCGGAAAATACTGCGAATATCCCAGAGTGCCAGGGGCCCAACTCAATGTAAATCCGGCCCGGGCAATAACATGTTTACTAGGCGTAACCATCTATTGTACATTTTTCTATAACAATTCACCTCCACCTCGTCAGTTTTTTGCAACAAAATAATTTTGAAAAAAAATTTGCTGCAATAAGGGGAATGCTCATTGAACAAGTTTTTGAATTGTGAAGATCTGGGCCCCCTGGCCGTTTATATATTTCTATAACTGGTTGTTTTCATGACAAAACAATAATCTCTAAGGAAAATATTCGACTGGATTGTTATTTACAACTAAGATATTGCAGGAGACAATGTGCTTTACTTCCCCCTACCTGGACTAAAGCACTTACAAAATTTAACCCTAAAGATCAAAATTTTAAACGTGTTTTGGATTTAAATTGCAAGCAAAAGGAGAACTGAACAACTTAATTTTTTCAATTGGCTTTCAAACGTTAAAAATTTTAAATGTAATCTAGTACTTTCAAATGGCTCTGAATACGTGCGAAATGTGATCCAATGGTATTAAAATACCTTTTTTTTCCAAAAAATTACGAAAAGTCGCCCAGCGGCAGTGGGCTTCGCCCCCAGACCCCCATAGCCTCTGGCGGCTGGGGGCTCCGCCCCCAGACCCCGTCTGTAATACGTTTCAATTACAATACACTTCTTTACTCAAACATGTCTTCCAATTTAGACATTGTCGCATTTTAACTGTTGATTTAAGCTCTCTCCTTGAAAGAGTTTCTAGTTACGTGCCTACACCAGGCCACAGCTTCTGATCTTCCAAACTACCATATTTTTGCCCACACAAAAGATTCCTCTTTCGAAGTTTCTGGTGACGTCATTGCAAGTGATTTGCGGTTTGGCCCCCCATCAAAAATCCTGGCCACGCCTATGGGTCACTAATGTACTACATAGGCGTATGGTAAGCTTGTAGCCTTATCAATATCACCTAAGGCCAGTTTTACCATCACGGGGATTTACGCGCGTATTTACACGCATAACTGTTGACTGAATGCATTTTGCCTTTTTTGTGGTTACATTATAAAAGATGTCACGCGCATTGTCGCGTGATCGATTAAAGCCGCTAAGCTAAGCTAATATGGGGCATGAAATCTCGTCGGCTGTAAATTCGATCTGTGCATTGCCTGTGAATATCAGGCTGTAACTACTGTTTTCAATGTTTTCATTTTGTGATATTTTTGGCGTCAGGTATTGCGTGACTGATTGATTTAATGATTTCTTGCTGGTACCGTTATACAGCACTTGGAATTCCTAACAGAATGAGAACATATTTAAAAAGCTTGTTAATGGTACAGAATTCCGAAATAGCTTTTAATAGCGTTGGAGCTATCATTTCCACTGTTTGAGAAATGGATAGCCTTCAAAAAGGCTGTTTTAGATTGAACGTTTTCGTCCAGCTCTGTTCATGAATCTACGCTGGAATCAAGAAAAACTAAAATGCGGTGGTATGTATAGAGGTACATTGCATTGAAATCGATACTGGGTAGTCATTATGACATAAGATGCTGCAAAAATCACCTAAAATAGTTTAAAGTTAATGCAAAAAAATAGAAAATTTCTCGTTGTATTTTGATTGGTCAAAATTTGTCATTTAACAATTTGATTGAGAATCAAATTGTCAAAAAAGCTATTTAAAATGAGAACTTTTAAAGCTATTTGGAATGAGATCACAAAACAAACAAAAAAACAAAAAATAATGATTAAGCTTAGAACTATTAAAGAATTCCATGAACCATCACAGTAACGAAGAGTGAAGGAATGAATGAATGGATTGATGAGCAACGAACTACCGACAAAGATCGGAAAAACTAACTAATGAATCGTTCGGTCAACTATCAAAACATTTTAAGCTTAAAGCAAAAGTGATTCCAGTTATTTCATTCTGCTGAGAAATAAGCGTTTTTTATAGATATATATGAATTTGATTAAGCATTAATTTCCACTCTCGAAAAAGGGAAGGCGCCCTAAAATAATCATAACTCAGCGCAAAATTTATCACACAAATCCATATCGTTCATTAAGATTTTTGTGACGTTCCAAGGTTTTCAATTGATTTTCGACATCTTTTTTTCAAAAAGGACGAACATTATTTCAAATAGATCAAAGGCAATTTGTTCAACACAACTGTTTACTCGCACACGTGGAAAATGCAACGTAAGGAAACCGAATCTATGCCCTTAAGAATCTGACTCCGATTTTCTATCGTTGCGCTATCTGTAATCGCAATAATTTTTGACAACGTCCGGCAAATAAACTTGCTGCTTGTTCGAAACCACCCCGCGAGAAAATTACCATAAACCGCCTTACCCCGTTGATGTACCAGTGTGACATTGATGAGAGTTGAACACTCGTCACACAACCGTGTTTGTTGCTTGTTAACCCTCCTGGCTACGTTGTCCACGAATTTATTGCGATTTCATCCTCATTTTGTTGCGATGGTGGATTTGTAACCAAACCTATTTTCAGTCGAAAATATTGTAAGACTTTAAATATTCCAAAAACAATTAAGCCTCCTGAAAATTAGAATGTTTTGCAATACCTACGTCACTAATCATTGATAATTACAGATACATCAATGTTTAAAATTAAAATATGACTTTCATTAATTTAATTTCAAACTATTTTGTGCCAAGACAATTTATCTAACAACCAATACTAAAAAAGAATTCTCAAAAATACAACTTTAAATATATTATAATTATCTAAAAACATGGTGGTATGTTTTTCCTATAGAATATTATAGGCTTGATTGTATACGTGCGTAAGAGGCAAATCTAAGTAATTTAACCTCAAAACACATCATTTTACTGCGATTGAACAGCGAAGAGCCACACCTGGTGTCTCAGCGTTACTTCATGTCACGTCACTTTTTGACAGGTATGACAGCGACATACGCACTATTAATTATTGCTATTTTTGTGCTGTAGCATTATTTATCCATCCCGATCTATTTTCTAAAACAAACTCTTGTAAGACCTACTAAACATTTATACAAATTTAGCTTTCTGAAATTCAAATTTTGGGGCTCTAGAGTATCTAACAACTCCAAACTTCGAAATTACGTAGAGTCGAAATTTGAATGGTCTTTAACAACTATGCGACCAATATTTTGATGTAACAAGAAATCAATGACGGGATGAGTAATTCAAGTTTTGTTTATGATTATTCTTAGGTTTGGTTTGCCATTAACACGTGACGCTACCAAAACATAGAACAGTAAGAACATAGGTTTGGAAATTTTTTGCCCATAGATCAGTACATGACTTGAGCACAATTCTACTATTAAACAAAAACAGAAATTGTTGGCTATTAACCGAAGAGATTTAGGAAAAAAGAGGTTGCATAAAAAGAATTTTTTCAATCACATACCAATATATTAAAAGCTGATTGAAGTTTGAAATAACGCTAAAAAGATTTTCAATATTAATTCAGCTTTTCAGGTCATTGATTTAAAGGCAATAGCTTTCCGTCATGGAAAAATCTTATCCAAGGACGTTTTTGTTGTTTTGTTATTCGTTGAAGCATTTTTGATCAATAAATAATCAAATTATTTATAACATCAAAGCGTCAGATACGTATTAAGTGTAAGCCCATGGTATAAGCACTGTCTTCGTTAAAAAAAAATAAGTACTGTAGATTAATTTCGGAAAAATACAATAGAGCACAGCTCTCATTTGTTACTCGGGTATAGGTTTAGTTATTTGTTAGCAGTTTATGAGTTTATTTCGCAACATAACTTAAAATTCCAAATCGCTGCTGTCTAAGATGTTAATGCAACAAAAGTACTCTACTTTTTACCGCAATATTGTAAACTGTAAAGGGAAACCCGGAGATCTATAACAAGCGGTGAAGAACGGGACTTTAACTTCCAAGGATTAGCGTTTAATTTCCTTTATCTTGACAGTTCTGACGTCCTTATCCATTAGTTTAATTTTTCGCTTAGAATTTTTGGTCATATATCCAAATTTAAACTTAATTTTTCGGTCATTTCAGAATTTATTTCGGCCTTTATTATCATTGCAAGCATGACCGCAAGATTTGAATATTAAATCTTGCTAATTTTTTGGGTCATTTTAACCGAATCGGGTAATTTATTTTCGGACATTCACCAAAAATTTAGGTTAATGACCGACAAATGGCTGAAAAAACAAATTAAATTCACATACAAGTTCATACACACCTTTATGCTTGAAGCAAAAGTGTGATAATTTTTAAATTTAACTTTCGCGCATTTTACCAAAAAAAAAAACGCCGCAGCGTTTTGCACCTGCACTTTTTGAAACTGTTGTGTTTATAGCACCAGATTAACATTACTGCTATACAAAATTTGGGGTTCATTCTCCGCCCGTTCAGATAAAAAACAGTTGCTAACGAATTGCCACCGCTGTAACATCTTTTTCAACAACCCGCCAATTCGTCACACGCTTTGGCACTACAGCGAAATTTTGCTGCTATCCAGTCCTTAAAAGTAGTTTCTCTATTACCTAAGATTTCCTTTGTAAATTAAAACTTCACTCCGATACTATAGGTACCGGTACTGGTGCTACAAAACGTAGGTGGAAACAGGAAGCTTGAAGCAAAACATGTTGATTTAAAAACTATTCAGCTTTGTCGTTTACAAAAACATGTTTATGAAAATTATTTTGCTTCCATTATAAATACGTGTTTTTTGAAGTTTGAAAAATTTTCGGTTTTTTTAACAGTATATGCCACAGGCTCACACCTGGAGAGGCCACATGGTGTTCAACATCACTACAGAGAAGTGTAAAATGATGATTATGCGAAATAAGCTTGTTCAAAGGACTGTTTTTGCGGCCATAGAACACAGTTTGAAGCTCGATTTTATATAAACATTAGCATACAATTTACTTATCTCCCGCTAAGTCGCAGTAATGCTTATTTATCCACTTCTGGCAACACAATAAAAGCTAAAATATGGCAGAAACGCAAAGCAAAAATTTTATCTTTTTTCAATTAAAAAAATAGACAATAAAAAGCAACAGGTCAATTGAGGATTAATAAAACAGTATAAGTCAAATTAATCTTGATTAATAGGTATCATTTCACGATAAAAAGCGATCAATTTTTGCTCATTTAGAAAACGTTTAATTGCAATATGACTCTGTTGGAGGTCCAAAAAATATTGGGCATTTTTTGATTTTTCTTTAACCTCTCGGTAGATGCCGGATCATTACAATTGAAAAATTTCATTATCGTTATTTCAGCGCCTTACTTTGGTGGTCTTATAAAGTAAAATTATGTTATCCGACTTCGATTTTTTGTTATTTTTACCGTACATGCTTTGGCACAGCCTGCAGTTTCGAATGTAGGTAGGAAACATTTTTATTATGGCGTCATCTACTACTTTCATTAGGGAGAGCCCTGCTTTTACAAGCAACTTTTTCAAAATTTGCAGGTAAGTTCTCATTTCAACATAGCAACGGGCTGAGAAATATTATTTGAAGAGAAAAATTTCCTTTTTTTCAACAATGCTTGTACTGTATTATAAGGGGTCAAACAGATTCGAGCCAAATTATAATTTTGAAAAAAATATTTGGAAATGCAGGAGTAAAATCCCTACCGCTGCTGAAGGAAAAATTTTGCAATTATAACTAGCAATATCATGCTTTGTGCCTAAAAAAGTTAAACTGTTGGCCAAAGCTTCCTTTGTAACGTTTTTGTCGAAACATTTTTAAAGTTGATTATCCAAGAAATTATCATCTACAAAATCTTTGCGAACCGGTTCGAATCTTTGCCATGCAAATTTGTCAAATCCTCACAAAATTATCTTCCTGGTATTTTCTAAAATTGTATTTACATTTTTATTCACGAAGTTGCTTTGGTCAGAAGACAGCGAAGGGACCTTTGCGGTCTCCACGTCAAGTTGCCACCTGCCCACTTCATTTTTCTGCTTAGGTTAAAAGCTTCGCAGTTCTGTCCCTTCTATTGCAAACCGTCAAGCAGGAAAGCTGAGAATGCCACTTTTTCTAATTTTTGGTTTAACCCGATCGGGAATCGAACTCGATTTTACAGTATCCGCAATAGACGCTCTATCCACTCGACCATTGATCAATTACTTGGCGTTGGTCTTATTTGAAGAAATTTTGCTCTTTTCTGAAATCTAGGATCAACTATTGATCAATTTTTTGTTGATCTGTCTAACTAACGATGCACCTTTTATGATCCGAATAATGCACTTCGTGAGTTATATTGAGATATTTCGCAACTTACGTCTATAGATTCCAAACAGGTGCTCAGGGTGTGAAAGTTTTAAGTAGAGAAAAAGTGGGAGAATTGGAAACAGATCTAATTTTGTCGTAACACGCTCTTTTGTTTTGGCAACACTGAAAATATGCTAAGCAATATCGACTGTATTACTGGCCGTGATGAGTTCAACAAAATGATTAGAAGATAATGGGAAAGAATTTCAACTATTATCGACCAACACGAAGAAATTTTGAAAACTTTTAAAGGTCAACTCGACAACAATACAAACTCGAAGCTAATAATTATATCACAACTGAATATGAACTACTGGTATAGGCCTACGTATATTTTTCAATATGACAAACCACAAATTTCAAAATTAACACAAAACAGTTTCATAACAAAAATTTAGGATGTGCAACAATGCAGAGTTGTAAGTCGGCCCGGGCTTGTCGGGTCGGGTTCAGGCCCAAAGTTGACAAAATTTTCGGGCTTCATTCGGGCCTGAGACGTACTTTTTGTCTTTGGTGCACAAAAATAGAATTAAAATAACTTGGCAACTTTGCTAAATTTTCAGACCTAACTTAACTTTTGGTTTTTTTCGGGCATGATTTGGGCTTCAAATTAGTTTTCGGGTTCGGGTCGGGTTCGGGCTTATATTTTCAGGTTCGGGCCTGAACTAGTCGGCCCGTTTACAACTCTGCAACAATGATAAAACACATGTACTTGTGGATGTACAACAATGTACAACGCTGTATTACTGGGCATGATGAGTTGCAGAGTTGTAGAATCAGTAACGGAAAAAGGAACCGATCTATCAACCTTTGGAATTGAGTTACAATGCCGGTTTTTACTACTATCCTATTTTCAATTTCCTCGTTGTCTTTCTCTTGCCAAATCCTGTCAGTACCTCACCAGCGTTACAATACGCTTTTATTGACTTTCCATAGGTTCAGTGCAGAGCGTAACTGCACTTAAAACAGAAATTCAATCAATCTTGCGACACATGTTCGATTCCGGCTGCAGGTTGCTCGAAATAATTACAGTTGTTTAAGAGGCGCATTTGTTAATTGAATTTGCCTAAGTGCTTGTGCTTTTCTGGCAGCATTTTTTGGTTCGTTTTCAAAGATTCAAAAGCCAAAACCAAACATGAGGCTAGAAAAAAAAAAAGAAAAGTAAATATATACAACCATTTTTCATGTCCGTAGTTTGCGATAAACCCGAGTCCAAGCTGCAGGTGCGTAGCTAGAATTACATAATGGGGAGAGGACGTTTCGGCGAAGCTCCCAGCCGCCGGAATCACGAAGTCTGGGACTGGAACCCACAGCGCTGATACTGAATAAGAAGAAGACTGATACCGAATAACCCTTTCCCCCCTATTCCTGAGTTTATAATACGCCTATATTTTTTTGATGAAACCTAAGTTCAGCATTTTTAAACAAGTGATCAAATTTGATTGCTTAGTTTTGACCATTTTTTAAATTTTTTCACTGATTTTTGAGTTTCATTATTGACAAATTAGCCCCTCCCCTAAATGCATAGTGTTTTACCTTGGTGTTTTATCCTCTGCTGTGGCAACCCTGCGTTGACAAAAGCCTACATCCAGATCTATGAAAAAGAGTATGGTGTTTTACATGTGTGTTCAAATGGTAGTCGTACAGATAATGAAACGTTCGTGAGTTATAAAGTAAGCAATCTTTGGACCAAAAGTGATATTGGTAATGAACTAAAAAGATTGAAATGTAGGAAACGTTTGTCTGTTTTCCATTTCTGAAATACAAACTATTTATTTCAAAGAATATATCTGAACCAAATTAAAACACTTCCATCTATCAAAGACCCCTTGGAATTTATTTTGGTATTATGCAAGTGACCATTCATACGATGTTTAAAATACATTTGACGACACTGGGGGATTTCCCATCACTACTTTTTTCCCATATTTTGAGAAATCTTGCGTGCTGCGAATACGAGAATGAAATGCCAGTTTCAAACAACAATCGGTGTAGGTTGGTGCATAAAAATATGTGAGAATCTGCAAGATTTTGCGAATGATTTCATAAGGAAATGCCTCCGATTAGCTGCATCACAGTAAATAGCAGCGTATCGGGAAGTTTGTTCTCCATTGCCTACACCGTGGGCTCGCTTCTCTGGGCTGCTATAGCTCGGATAAAAGGAAGCGTAACCGACCGATTTTCAGTGTCTGAATTCCCGCCTTTGTTACAAGAAATTCCGATGTCTAGAAGCAGAATACCAATCGATCAAGCTATGGCAGACAGACGTTTCTATCGACGAAGATCAACAAATAAATCCACGTACTCAGTTGCAACAGTTCCACAAAGGCTGTTTAACGATTCTATACCAGTGATCCATGATAGTTTTCCGGATCCTATTTTATGGAATAGAATTGAAGAAAATTTAATATTGCAAGAAGAGAAAGTGTTCAGAAAAAACCCTAATTTATCAAAAACAAACTTAAAAAGAACAATGCCCATTACCTCAAAACAAAATGTAAGAACAATATCACATTCTAGTTCAAAACAATACTTTTCTAAATCAAGATCAAGACATAAAAGAAGTGTGAGAATATTCCAAAATTTAGAAGGTGTATTTAGAAGAAGACAACTGTACTGTCAGACCGGCTATCACTTACAAGTTTTACCGAACGGCCGGGTTGCCGGAACTGCTAAAGATCACGATAAATATGGTAAGTCTGCTTGCGTTCATGTAACAAAACTCGAAAATATAAAATAGTTCAGGCAAAGTTAAAACGGCCCAAAACTGTAAAAAATTGTCTTTGATTTTGGCCGGCCGACTGCACGAAAATTGCAGTCGTTGAGATAAACTTGTATAATTTTCGGCCAAAAAAGTATTTTTTACCAGTAATAGACCTGCTCCACTTTAAAATAATATTGTCTAATTAAAATTATAGGGCAGCCGGTATTCAGTTGCTAGGCTGCTTGGCAACGCGTGGTTATGCAAATTAGCCCCTCGAGCCCTACTTTCTCCAAGGATAAGTTGTCAATCTCAAAACTGGTAAAATCTGCTTGATTGAAAAAAAAAGCACAAGTTAAATCGGAATATTTTTTTTAAAAGTTTGTTTATTTATTTGAACTCTGATCGGTTAACCAGTGACACACAGAATAATATTCAAATACTTTTATATTTTGCTGTGCACAACAAGCGCTTTAGTATAAGTAAATTCAAACGCCAAGGCGAATGAATTGCTCGGGCAATTTATAACGGAACAAAGGTTAATGTTTTTCTCAAGGCCATACGACTCAGTTTAATTCCATCCGAATAAACCATCAAATTTTGATCCCATTAGCGTTTTAATCATTCTAACAAAGCTCAAGAACTTCCTAAGTTGTAATTAAAGTGCCGAGCACATGTAATTTCTATTACAAAAATTATAATATATCATAAAATCCACAAATCCATCATTTCCGATTGCGTGTGTGAAGTGAAATTTTTTTAAAGTCATTTTTGAGTGAAATGTGGCATCTCGAAATAGAAAGCACTACAAGTTATAATAAAATTTCATCACAAAAATGCGCAGTGGTTTTTGGTGATGCATTGTTGTCATGCTTCGTTAATAGTTTTACTGAACGTATAATTTGTCCAAGCGATTCAGCATTCAATAAAAAGCTTAGTTTACGTGGATTGCATTGTCCGGTACAGCTGGGGCTAAGAAAAGACAACAGTAATTTGAAATAGCTTTTTCTGGGTTCCTTATAAGCTAGCGTGAGAGTCTAAGTGGCTGAGGTAAATAAGATCTTAATAGAATCAGATCTCGTTTTATGCGCATGTTTACCGCGAGCTAATTGAATAGACGGTCAAAAATATCCCGCTACCTTTATGATACCGCGAAGAGCGCAGTAATCCTTACTGTCTTTCAAGTGCGTTAAGGTCACGCAATTGACTTTTAGGATATATCTTGGAGAAAAAAGGCACAAGTTTATTCTAATTCCTAATGCCCAAATTATAACATTGCAGTTTGACACGACCCACAAACATTTTTGTAATCAACAATTATTTCTAACATAACAAATTCAATCTTTTGCACATGCAGTTGAAGCAGTGGTGAAAATTTACTATCTAACTCACAGGGTTGGGAGTGAAATTCCCCCTGCGGTTGCTGATTTTGCAAGAGCATGTAAAAGTTTTTTTGTGTGCGTAAAATTTATTGTTTTTTAATAGAAACTTGTTTTGTTTCAAAAAATTTAAGGTTCTTTCACAACTCGCCGTGTGTTTTTTCAACAACAAAAAAAAAAGTCAAATCTGCTGAAATAGGGCAGTGTAACACTGTTCAAAATGGTACAGCAGAAAAAGCTTTATGGCAGATAAAAAACACACGCCTGTAAAACAATTGGTTTCATTTTACCAGTTGACATCCATTATGACAAGCTAATTGGGTCGATAAAACTCCAGGGAAAAAGTAAAGCGAAATGCGTGATGGGGCGTAAAACGAGCGGTAATTGCAGAATTTCGCCCCGGGGCAAAATCGAAAATTTTACGTTCGCTAGAAAACTTTTAGCGACTCATTTGTTGCGCTATTTGCTGCAGATAACGAACGATTAGAGGCGGTAATTTGTTCAATCCCATTTAAAACCTCTACAGTTTCGCTTGTCAGCTTGCTGCCTCTATTAGAATTGTACTTCTACTACTGACAAGAAATCCACATTCCTCGTAACGTTTTTTTTTGCATTTGGATAGCAAATTTATCAGCAGCTCAGTAAAACTTGCGAGATGGGGCTAAGAGGAATTGGGGTTATGTAATCTAATCTATGCAAAACTTTTTTTTTTCGAAACAAAAAGCAATAAAACTTTGAGGCATCTAAATTTTGAAAAGGTATCTTTTGTTCAAAATACACCAAACAATAATTTTTATAAAGTTATGTTTAAACTCACCAGCGCCAAAAGTGTAAGAAAAATATTTAAATACGTGGGTTTACGTGTACAGCCGGTCAGCCCCTGATACCGTCCCTTTATTTGCTTTAAAAATTCCTCTCAACTCGGATTAAATTTTAAACGCACACTTAAAATATATAAATCGCTCTATTTCAATAAGTTATGTAATCCCTTGATGAAGCCAGCTGTACGATGATCTTGCAAAACGTTTGCTAAAAGGTGGATCAGTTTTGCAAAAGATAGAACTTTTGCGACAAAACAAATTACAGCAGTGGCTGAATGGTAACGGCTTTCGTATAATTATCACTGCACGTGCTAATGTTTATTCGGTACTGATTGCACGGCAATTTTATTGAATTTGATTAGAAACAGCTAAACCTTTGTTAAAAAAGTCAAATTTTTAAACGTTTCGAACGTACTGTAGCTACATCCATCATCTGTAAAAAATGAACTGTAATCACGCGTAACTGAGGGTGTCTACAGTAGCAGAATGATTTGTTTACATCAAGCAAAAATTGTTACGTACAGTATACAACGCATTAAATTACAGCTTTGTATTGCGATGATTAACGAGGCTACCTGTATTCGAGATCTATCACACACTTTTAATACTTTTTGCTGCAAGTGCAAATGCTTTAGTGTTATGGAAAATTCTCACGGAAAACACAGTTGGAAGTTAGGAGGTCACAAGTTTGAACTGCTGGACGCTTTTACAGTTTCTAGTTTTCTAGGTGCAGTGTAGCTGCTGTAAGACACCTATGTAGGATTGTTAACCATATTACAGATTACCAGCAAGACAATACGCATATGTTTTGTCTAAACTAGAACAGGTTTCACTACCCACTGGGCAGTGGGCAGGCTTGTGAAAACATTCTAATTGATTGATTGATTGATTGGTGCATGTTTATCCTCCTATCACGAGAAAGCGACGGTGCGCTATGTTTTGGACGAATCCGCACCCGCTTAGGAGTTGACCATTTTCCAAGCTTTCCTGTTGACGTTTTGACTTCTTCCCGCGTAAATTTGCTGCTTGTTCGAAGCCACCAAGCAGAGATAATTATCGTAAAGCGTCTTATCCAAGGACGCAACAACGTGACCAGGGTGCGGGTTGAACTCATGATCCTGCGATCAGAGTCGTCGTAAAAACGACGCCTTTACCCATTCGGCCCCGCTGCCGACAATCATCGTAATCATCGAAAACGATCAGTGAACGACATGAAACAGTTGTCCAACAGCGACATAAGCAGAGCAACTTATATATATAATTTATACTTTTGATTATTTCTTAACATTAAACATAATTGGGAAGGCTGTAATATCAAATTTTGCAAATTTTGTTTTCGGTTTCAACAATGCAAAAGTGCAAATAATGTTATCAGATGAAAGTTGTAACCAAATTTTTTGATAAGATATAATAATGCATTAGTCACGCGAGTACTGTTACGTTGTTGCTGTAGGAATGATGATCAAATGATCAGGCCAAAAGCATGCCTTAAAATTTTGAAAATGCCCTAAAACTCTTGTATTTTCTAACCAAACTTTCTTTATGCTATACTATTGAAATGAGGCACCGCGCTTTTATCACCTTGGCAAACTGTTTTTGGTGGCGAAGTTGAAGCTAAGATTCCTTTTATGTGCAGGAACCTCAGATTTCATTTTCCCAAAGATTGGCACATTTGCTTAAATGGATTATTGACACACTTATACTATGCAATGTCGATTGTGAGGAAGAGGGTAAAGATTTTACTTTTGGCAGAGCCCCCTGATGATCCCGAAACCGGGTCAAACAACCTTCAGGGTTGAAATTTTTATTTTTGTGGCGAGCATACAGTGCTAGGAGGGCAAAGTTTAATAAAATTTAATTTTTGACTATGTGCCTAGAATTAAACGCATAACTGCAATAATTCAACTCTTAAATCTTCAACAGCTATAATAAAGTGATTGGTACAAGAAACTACCATCATCCTGGTGAAATTATATACTTTTTAGCGATTCTGGATTTCATATCTGTTGGCATTGGTCTTGTTACAATTCGCGGAGTCGATAGTGGAAAATATCTATCCATGGATCATAGAGGTCGACTTTACGGATCGGTAGGTTGTTTCTTTAGTTTTTAACTGGAAAAATAAGCCCTTAGCTTCCTGTAGTTATCCGGTGGGGAATCAAGCTCACAATGCAGTTTCAAGCCCTTAGTTCCCACCCATTTGGGCAGTAACCAACTTTGCAGTTAGCACAAAAATTGTGACCTGATTGTCAAAATTTCAGTAATAAAATTGCTCCATAAGTGACTTGAAAAAAATAAGAAGAAATTAGAGAAAACTGACGAGTAAAACGAGTGTTAAAACCAGAGTTGTAAACGGGCCGACTAGTTCAGGCCCGAACCCGAAAATATAAGCCTGAACCCTGCCCGAACCCGAAAACTAATTTGAAGCCCAAATCTTCCCCGAAAAAACCCAACAGGTAAGTTAGGTCTGAAAAATTTAGCAATGTTGCCAAGTTATTTTGATTATATTTTTGTGCACCAAAGACAAAAAGTACGTCTCAGGCCCGAATGAAGCCCAAAATTTTTGTCAACTTTGGGCCCGAACCCGAAAAGCCCGGCCCGACTTACAACTCTGGTTAAAACTGTACAGAAATGACGATTTAACCGCTTGCCAGAATAAACCGTACAATGTAGGAGTAGGCATGGCGTAGGAAAAAATGTCGTATTTGAACAGTTTGATTAAATATGCCGCAATGGAGATCTTAGTATTATCAATTAGAAGGTTTGCAGTTTTGCCAATCTGTCAGTCATATTTCTTCCTCATCAATTTGTCGCTTACTTCGGCAAAATATTTTTGTACTTTATCATTTAGCAAATAATAATCAGTAAAACTAAACCAAACCCAGACCAAATGGATCATAAAAATCGCGTGCAAATATTATACGGAAACGAGTTTGGAATAAAGATATCAATGAAATGATGTGAGCTGTCGCTATTGCGCGCCTGATTATCACATCTCGCTGTCAAATACTCGGATTAGAAAGATTTAAATTTGCTGGTCCAATTAGCGCTAATGTTACGTTTTTAATTCGTTATTTAATCGGACGCTCACAGACGCAAAGGCGTCACCGCTCTAAGCAAAGCAGATGTTTTGACCCCAAATTAAACGATGTATTGAAGAAGCTATTTCAATAACTACCCTTTAATTTTCCAAAATGGTGTGTTGTACGAAATTATGATATTATTTAATGATAAAAATTATACTGTGTTAAAACTAGAGTTGTAAATCGGGCCGGGTTTTCGGGTTCGGGTTTAAGATTGACAAAATGTCGGGCTTAATTCAGAATTGATAATACGTATTTGCCTTGTGTTTTCGGCTTTTGTATGCTATAAAAGCGTAATTAAAATAACTTTGCAACACTGAATGACGACTTTGTTTAAGCATCAATCCGATTATCATAACACAATTATTATTATTACGTCACAGTTTATCAGCAATGAGGAGTTTAATTACGAGCATTACGAGCAATAACCGTACGCTTACAGATCTAACCTAATTTTTTTTTTTTTTTTTCGGGTCTGGCTTTGGCTTCAGATGACTTTTCGGGTTCGTGCCGGGTTCGGGCTGATACTTGCCGGCCCGTTTACAACTCTGATTAAAACTCACAAAACTTCGGAATTTCAATCTTGTAAATGCCAGAGCTGGAGTCGAGAATACAAGGCTCGAGGCCAAGGCCATGGACACAAAAAAATCCAAGGCCAAGGACCGACTTTCCGAGAACAGACCCTCTCTAGGTCAAGAACAGCAATGCTCGAGGCCAAGGCCAAGAACCAAGAACACAACGCGCCAGTGCTCTCCAAAATAAAAAAAGGTTATCGCGCAAAAATATCGCAAAATTTCCGCGAAATTCAGGCGTTCTCCAAAAAAAAAAGGTCTTCATAATTTTCCGCGAGATCTCTGGCGTGCTCCACGACGAAGAAAAGAAAGGGTTATTACCTTGGCCAATTTTCAGCAAATTAAAAAATAGTGCTGCCCTCGGCGAGGACAGGGCATTTTCGAGGACTTGTAGGCTTCGATGCCAAGGCCAAAAACTTGACCTTCGAGGACAAGGTCAAGGACTTTAAGATGTGTCCTCGAGGAAAAATTCCTACGAGTCATCCATTCTACAGTAATTGAGGCAGCGAATAGAACAAAAAACAAAAACAAAAGAACTTGCAAAGTGTACCCAAACAAATTTTGTGATATGGAAACAAATATTATTGCTTTTTACCACTGAATAAAATCGAATTTCGAAAAATTTGATCAAGTTTAGATTGCTAAAATTAAAATTAAGCTACTGGCTGAAAAGCATCAGCAAAAATATTTGTGTGGCCATCATGCTTTACTAAACTTGGCACTATAAAATTAGGTAAAGTGTTTTTTTACGTGTATTTTGAGTGGCAACACTGTTAAACAAAAAGAAACGCAATCACTATTTAATTTTTTTAATGTTTAGGATGTCAGGACAAAAAATAGTGTTTTCCAGGAAACTCTTCAAGAAAATTGGTACAACACTTACTCGGCTACACGAACTCGACGACATGTTAAGAAGTGTTTCATCACGATAAACAAAAATGGAAAATGGCGACCTGGGTGCCGGTCTACTTCAAACCAACGAATTACCCACTTTTTACCCCGACCTGTGGACCCAAAAAAAGTACCTGAACTTTACAAAGGCATTTTGTACTGAAAAACAAAATAAAAATCCGGTTAAAATTTCGTATCGAAGAAAATTTTGCTAACTATTGCGGCAATTCAGTTTTACTGCTTTAGGAATGACAGCAACAGCATTGCCCTTTTGAAACCTAAGACCACAAAGATTTTGATAAAGAAATTTGCGCTATGTAATTATGCAGTAAATTGCGTTGATGTATTTAAACTTGTCCTTATAGTATTGTTTTCTACATCGCCTTATTATTTATATTGTTTTTTTTTGTCTACACTAGAAAACTGACAAGCTTGATTGCTGCAGTTGCTACAAGTTCTTAACTGACGAGGTTTATCTTTAACCAGACTGAACTGATCCACAAAATTTTTGCTTCAGATGGAAAAATTATTACTTTCACAAATATCTGCCATTTTAAAGTGGTTTCTCAGTTGTTTAATAAATTGCAGCAATAGTATAGAGATTTTTCTAGAAAAATACTAAAGTTTTTAATTTTAGACGCTACTACTCGCACGTTTTGATAAAATTTTACCTCCTTCCATCAAAAAATGACACTTCCATTCCAAAAATACACCACAAAAAACTCCAAATCTTAGATATTTCAAGTCTAACACATTATAGACGTCGATATCTCAAAAATGTTAGCCCCTTAAATCTTTACCTTCTGCAGCCTTTAAATCTGCTAAGTGCTGTAATGACATTGGCGTTGTTGTTGTTATTGTAGCGCATATTTATCCTCCTATCACCGGACAGTGTCAGACGCTAACTTATTGGACCATCCGCACACTTTTCATTACAACGACTACCTCGTGATTGGAGGAATCCGCACCTGCTTAGGAGTTTCCAATCACCCAATTGTGAATTTCTTCGAATTCTTGTCCAATGAATTTGCTGCTTGTTCGAAGCCACCAAGCAGAGACAATGATCGTAAAGCGTCTTATCCAAAACGCAACAACTTGACCAGGATGAAGGTTGAGCCCAGATCATTCGATCAGGGTCGTCGTAAAAACGACGCCATAACCCATTCGGCCACGCTGCCGACGCGTTTTACTGTAACAATATTGTTCTCGCCAACTATATGTGACAATGGTGCATTTTACATCAAGTGTGATATGTATTGCAAAAATGTTTGAAAATTAGTCTTTTGTACTCAAATTGTTGTAGATGACCTGACATCGATAATTTGATGAGATACATTTGAGCAACTTTTAGAAAATTCATAAAAAGATCAAATTCTTTTCAAATGCATCATTTTTAATTTTGTTGCCCAAAAATTACATCAAAATCGTATTTTGAACATGATGGTCAATATTGCTAAACCTGCATTATCGATCTTGCGTAAAATTCACTGAGGCTTCTACATTAGTTTTATTTTAAACATGATTTGTTTGATACAGAAACGCTTGGCAGTTTGTGTTTCATGACTCGTTATTGCCATCTACCGACTTTAAATCGCTCGTTGCAGTGCATATTTATCCTCCAGTCACCGGACAGCATCAGACTCTTTAACTATTGCACGATCCGCACACTTTTCATTGGGACGACTAATTCGTGCTTGGAGGAATTCGAATCTACTTAGGAGTTCCAGTGATCCAATGTTCGTGCAGATTTCTTCGAATTCTCGTCCACTTAATTTGCTGCTTGTTCGAATCAACCAAGCAGAGATAATCATCGTAAAGCGTCTTAACTAAGGACGCAACAACGTGACCAGGGTGCGGGTTGAACCCAGATTATGGATCAGAGTCATTGTAAAACCAACGCCTTTACACTCTTGGCCATGCTGCCGATTTTCTCGGTAACAAATCGCTCGTATACAAATGCGTAAAGAAGGGAAAATAATATCTAATTTCATCCCACTGCTTTTTCTGATGAAAGTGTACTATTGAGAGCCAGAATAATACGAACCTTTGATAACCTCATGTTGTTCGGTTTTCTCGGCGCCGTTTATAGGTTATGCTCTTGATTTGTTTACTTGCTCGGGAACAACTCAAAAGAGGGAAATATGAAAGAGCAAACCAATTATTGGTGTAATGTTCAACACGCGATATTGTTATGTAACGATACATCTTGATTCTCCCTTCACGAAAACAGCGGCAGTTCATTCACTTGCATGAATGCGTTCACGCTTAGCTGCTAATCACTACATGTTTTCCAGTTGGCGTTGGACTTCTGAGTAAATTTGCTGCTTGTTCGAAGCAACCAAGCAGCTCAAAAAAGACCACACTAAAGCCAATAGTGGCGACTGGCTCTGCGACAATCGTATTTGTCAGAGATCAATTACAGTAGATTTGCGATTTTAATTGATGCTCTTTGCCAAGGGTACTCGGCTACTCAGAGGATGCAAACTATCGTGCAAAGAGACGCAGAAATTCGTTTGGTTGACGGAGTTTCTATTTCGAGCCTCACGACTGCAAAATCATCTCAGAAAAAATCACTTCCATTGTGATGTCAACACCATTATATTCACGCACATTTTTCAGTATTAACAGCAATACGACATGCAATAGTCTAAAAAGCGTGGACAATACTGCTACTGCAAGCAACGATTTTGCTTAAAACGCAAAATTTTCAATATTAATTGCAAAAACTCATTTAAAATCTAGACACTATCTAACATGGGAGAAGTTTCAGCACTATCTGTAAACTAAAACAGCTTTACAGAATGCTGTTTCGATCTACGAAATTATACTAAAGCAGAAGTACCATACGCGCCACATTCTCAAAAAACATACCTAGTCGTTAAAACAAAGCTATCAAAGCACGAATATGCGGCGCCCTCTAGGGGAAAAATGCGTTCAATTGCAGTGCGAAAGAAAAAATATGACCTACTCACCATGATTTTGTAATAACAAAAGGTCTGGAAAGTGGAAGTCGGTCATTTTTCAGTTTGGAGTCGAAATCAGCTTCTCGCTGAGTTGTCAATCGAACTTCCACGTCACAAAAATTTTATTGAAAAGTGTGGAAATTTTTAGAATTGTTCGGAGTACACTGATATTGAACTTTTTCACAAGACCATTTTTTTCGCAGTTATGCTCCGCCAGTCTGAAGCGGCTGGTATTTAATTAACCGCACGTTTTTGTATGACTTGCTTTCAGGGGTGCCAATTTATGTTGAGCATTGGGGGGGATAATTTGCAATTTTACCCCAATTTTGCCGTAGTTTGAACATTGGGGTTTTATAGTGATTTTATAGTTTATAGTCGAATTTTATAGTATTTGTACTGCAGAGATTTTATAGTCGAACCACAACCCATGGTCTGGACCAGAGGTCAAAGATAGAAAGGAAGAGCCCAAAAAAGGTTCAGAGGTAGGACAAATGAATGCAGTGGAAGAAAATACTTTGATATACTTTGGCAGACAAAACAAAACAACTATTGCACTAAAAATACATCAACTGGGCTATTCTACGACTTACTCTACCGAAAAAAGTACACAATACAGCTTCTGTAAACGCATTATCTTCGGATTAGGAGCGATAAGGTAAAAATTAATGCATTGGAATTGTAAACCAACCGTGTATTTTTGTTAAAAACAAAACAGCGTAATTGCGTAATTTTCGTTCTAAATGTTTACAATAAAAAATAGTTTTCAGACTGTTTTGTTTTCAACCAAAATCAGCAAATTTGCGTTTTTAATCTACCAACTGAGTGTTGGTTTATCAAACCAAAAGGACATGTAAAAGCGAACATGATTAAAGAGGAAATTTAATGTGCAAAAGAATATAAATTAGGGTTGTTTTTTTTCTCAAGACTTCAACTTTTTACGTCGGTAACGGGGTACAATTAGTATTTATATTAGCACATTAAATTACCACTAAACGACTCAAATTAAGGCAGATTTGCGCTCATAATCCATAACCAAGAGATACTAAACTAAGACATATAATAGTTTGGATTTCAAGACATCATCCAGTTCACGCTGCGTATGTCGAATCTAAAGTTCTTTCACGATATCAAGGCACTTCAGGTTTTTAGCGACTAAGTTGTAACGAAAAAAATAGGTTCAAAAGGCACCAAGCTCAAAAAAAATCAAACAAAACGTTAAATTAACAGTGAATCAAAAGCAAATCGTGGTTTTTACCCCTGATGTAACTCAACACCTCATTTATGACGAGTTTGCGAGCAACTCATTAAACCGCTTTAAAAAATTTTATTCGAGGATTATTCAAAAGAATCAATCCAGAAATAGGCTACCTCGCAGTAAAAGTACTCTCTTCAGCAAATAAATTATTTTTTATACTTCTGCATGCTACCAAAGACAAACAAGTTTACTGGTAGAGATTTCTCGGTTGTTCTACCACGCTAAAAAAAAACCTTGATCAAGTAGCCCCGAAGTAAGATCGATTCGGAATACCAAGAAATTTGACGCTGTAATAATGTAGGCTACTATGTCTGCAACGGAAAACTTGTAACCAAATATTTTAAGCAAACACTAAAAATTTTCCATTGCAAACAATAGTGGGTATTAGTTTGGCAGTATCTAGCTCTTTGGAAAGCTGGTTACACTACGCTTTCAAATAAGACACCGCCACCCGCTTAGTAAACAAAGATACAAAAGAATTCATGCTGCTGCATCATCTTCGGTCTTGTAAGCGCTTTCAAAAAAATAGAAAATTTTTAACTACGGTGTTCGTTGTTGAAAGTACGAATTACCACCAGTAGGATACGTAGTTGCACAATTATAGTTTTAACAAAAAATTAGTTGATAGTTTAAAAATGCAACGATTTAGTTTTTACCAAGCATACAATCTTCGAGTGCGATAGAAGAGAATCGTATTCCCCTACAGGTTCAATGTAGGAAAAAAGAAATTTAACTTCTAATGCCTTCTATCCAAAATTCAATATACACAAATTGCACTTGAAAAATCCGGTTATTTGCGCAACATTTCACCCGGCAGCTTAAGAGGGCACCTCGCCGTTAATCAGCACCTCAATCACGTGACAGTGATCACGTCATAATATCACGTTGGCAATGCGCCGGTGACGTCAATATTACGAGCTATTTCGTGAACTTCTTCATCACCAGGAATGATTCCAAGCCGCTTTAAAGAGTCCCAAGTTCCAATTAATGTACTAAAAAATTAGAATTTCATTGGCAATTCCTAACAACTCCAAAGCTAAGCAAAGCAAAACCTGTCAATTTAACTTTAAACAAAACCTTATCGTCGAGAGCTTATGACGTTTGGGGAGAGCTCCCTCTTCTGATATTGACGTTTAATTACCTGAGTATAGCTTTTCGGTTTTTTGGATAAATTCTTATGTAAATTAAAATCTTGAATAACATTTAGGACAATTTTTAAATTTCAACCATTTTCCACTTAAAATTATGACACGGAAAGGTCTGCACTTTACGAGCATTCAAATGCCGCACGTAGTGTCTAGAATAGGTACCAATGTAATATTAAAAAAAGCAACTTACGCGCCAACTCCAACAAATATTAGCAAATAATCCAGAAACCGTTTGCCTTTTGTCATATCACTTAAAAAAAAGTTTATAGTTACGTCACAGAATAAGAAACGTTTCAAAAATCTTCATCAAACTCATAGCTTCACACTAAAGCAAAAAACGAGTCGGCGGATCCAAACACCACAAATAAACAACACAGCTTCAAAATATATCGCAGCGATGGCGAGCCGTTCGGTCTACTTTTATTCGCGGACGTTTAGGCGCCTAGACTATTGTGCGCCGGGACCAGGGGTGCAAATCTTTGTTGAGCATTGGGGGGATAATTTGCAATTTTAGCCCAATTTTGCCCTATTTTCAACATTGGGGGGGATGAACCTCGACCACTATTTTTTTCAGGTGAGCAAATTAAGTGAAGACCAAAAAACGGAACACTTTTTTCCCCAAAATCAGGTGAAGACCAAAAAAAAGGTCTTCACCAACAATGGAACACTTTTTATCCTCAAATTCAGGTGGAGACCTGCGCTCAGATCCACACCAGAGTCAAATTATTGGGGGGGATATATCCCTCCCATCCCCCCCGGGTTTCGGCACCCCTGGCCGGGATTATTAGGTGCTGAGACTTTTACGCACCACAGGTGAAACAAATTTTTTTCCAAAATTTTTTTTTGAAAAAGTTTTTTTCCTAAAAGATTTTTCTTTTTCAAAAGAAAAAAATTTTGTCTGAAATTACAGTTTTAAAAAAAAACAAAAAAAAAAACGGTTTTTTTACAATTTTTCTTGTAAAACTTTTCATAGAAGTGCTATTGTTTAAATTCATCACGCTCACTCCATTCCCTTCAATAAAAAATAAAAAGATAGATGAAAAGGTATCGAGAAGAGCTCTCTCAATACTGCACATAGTGCTGTCGTCGAGAGTAGCCCTCCGACCTGTCATTTTACCTAATTCTTAAGAGGGTTGAGGTCACGGAGAAACTCCGAAGAAACTCAACAATTAGACCACGCGCAAGGTCTGAGCCTGAGCTCAGAAGTCAACGATGGATAAAGATGGAAAATGGGTTCGGCAGTCACCTTCACCAACACTTCTAACCCCCCTCAGTCACGATTTTTCTTGAAAAGTGTCAGATGATAAGCTTTGACGATATTAACATTTTAATCAAAGCAAAACTTTTTTGTTTGAAAAATCTTTTTTTTTTTTTGGAAAAAGCTTTTATTTAAAAAAATGTTTTTGAAAATAAAACTAATGTTTTTGAAAAAAAAATTGAATAACTGTTATTTTTGAAAAAAAAAACTCAAAAAATTTTTGAAACTTTTTTTTGAAAATTTTTTTTCACCTCTGGCGCCTCTCAGTCCTGGTGTATAAACGTCCACGCCGAAAAGTCACGATCCGCGAGCCGTTTGACCCATCTGGAAAATAAAGCCCTGACGCACCGCCCTTTTAACTAGACGAATGAAATGGCAGGGCAGTAAAATGTTGGGCAAACTGGATTTCAAACATTGCAAGTTTGGAACTGGCAACTAAGCTTGTTAATCAGGCAAAAATTAATCTAAAATGTCCCATTATTATCAGGAAGAAATCAAAACCATATTGATTTTTCGACGAAAATCTTGCAGCCCAGTGCAAAAATTACCGATAGCTATGATGGAAAGTCGA
This sequence comes from Trididemnum nubilum, assembly GCA_963965965.1. Lineage (NCBI taxonomy): Eukaryota > Metazoa > Chordata > Ascidiacea > Aplousobranchia > Didemnidae > Trididemnum > Trididemnum nubilum. The sequence continues at coordinate 5,450,595 of OZ014490.1, forward strand.
ACAAACTTAATCTACAACTACACTTAAAATACTGTACAGTAATTAGAGCGTATTCGTGATAAAACTACAGTAATCACAACAAGTCGTTTAGCATTATGAAATTAAAAGGTGTTGAACTTACTAAATCCCCCTCAAAGGAATTGAATGAAACAATGGCATAGACGAAACGTTCTCAGTTGTAGTATTGTAACTTATAGCTGAAAAATGTTAGTCACGTGATACTTACTTTTTAAATATCTTCATATGAAATATTGCAGGAAGGATAAAGGCTAAGGGGCTGCAACAAACAGCGCCCACTAGCGACATGAGAGTAGAAAAAGAAGGGATGATAAGAACAATCAATCCAGTGACAGCAACCATTAGAGCACGAAGTAAGTTCTGCAACGATATTTGAAAACTCCTTACTGTCCACGTTTAAAATCATCATAACTAAAAGAAGTTATTGTAATACAGGCTTTATGCAAGACTACGCTAGTATAAACTTATTGATGCTACAGATCAAACAAACTTTCAGCCTATACCGTCTACAAAATATGGGTCAATCTAAAACGTAAAAAAAGGAGGAAAACAAAGTTCCAAAAGCTAAAAAACGCTAACTTATACCCAGGTTGCTAGCTTGCGTTCGAAAGCTTAACCTATTGACTAACGAAGCATCTTCATCGAAGTTGCACCATTGAATAAATGCAAAACAACTGCATTGGTCGATTTAATTCCAATTCTTCAGTAAAGCTTCTTAGCACTGCTCTACTATACTCTAACTCAACTAAACATAACTCAAGCTGAAACAAATCAGGATACCAATTCGCAATGCATAATTGGGAACTAAGACCAAGATATTCCAGTGATACCATGGCACAGACTAAGGCTTCTTTAGCTACTGATGGAATTCTTATGGCCCTAACTCGACGTAAGTACTAAATAATATCAGTCTGCTACTTGATTTGGATAACCAATATCGGCATGTTTTTTGAATAAATTATGAAATTACTATTGCACTGTTTCGTAGACAACCTACTGCTCCGACACCAAACTAAGTCATCTGAAGGAATTTAAGGCCTACCAAATGATAAGATTCTCCCAGAGTATAGTACGGCGGTTCGTCCGTTTCTATAAGAGATGGAGTGAGGATCGTACTTTACGATGAAGCGGCGGAACGATAGTGTAACAGTTTCCGCATACCAACATCTCCCACGCTGCTGGTTAAATACCAACTGTCCAATCGAAGGCACATCAACGCATGATGCTAGCATTAAACGAAGATGCCTTCCTTAACCTCTTGCGCTCAGCAAACGTAATCAATTAAAACCTACCGTACTTCAAGCCGCATTGTGAGTGCTTGATAGCGGTAATCTATCTCATCAAAACATTGCAGAATTTAGGGTGTGTCAAAAACAAACTTTTTTTGATTTTTTAAAGTCTCAGGTGTTTAAAGGGTGCTTTTTATAGTAAAACTACCTCAAAATAATTTCATTAAATTTTATTGATATTTAATGGGTGCTCAACCCCCCCAATTTTGACGCACTCCCCGAAATCAAAAAAATGCTATATCTTGTGAACCAGTTGAGCTAGAGACTTCATTCAACTACCAAAACATGCAGAAATGATGGTTTTCTATCTATGTTTGATACATTTTGTTACCGTATCTAGTCAAATATTTGAGGTATATTAAAAAAACATTTTTAGATCAAAAATGATGCAATAATCACCACGTTACAATACTTAAAAGACTCCACATAACATGTTTCTGAAAAATTGATGTTCAGAAATAAATTTAGCTGATTAGAACTAATCTTGCAATACACCATCAACCATTTTAATGGTAAAGTACGTCATGTGTACGCACTATAGGCAGACAAAGAAAAGTTTATAAAGTTTTTGATTATGGTACCGGTATGTTTTATTGTCACAACATTTTTCGTTCAAAGTGGATTTTGCAATGTAATGTCACCCACTAAGTTTGTGTTCAGTAGTGTAGATATCCGCTTGCCCAAAATTTTTCATCGCAGCAAAAGTACCACGTGGTATAAATGAGATCTTTCATTTGGGTTTGAGGTTAATTTATTGTGAAAGGTTTTAACCAGCAATATGGCTCTTTCTGCAGAATCATTAACGACCTGCATTTTACTCAGTTTTCTTTAAAAAGTGGTAATTGGAATTGCTTTCCCATTGCGAAGCTTGTACTTCCAAAAAAGTTGATCCAAATAGATTTTTTTTGCACATTTTTTGAGCTCTGGTGTCACCACTTTGCTTAATTTTTGAAGAGCAAGACTGGATTTCGGTTTGTATCGCAACATTTCCTTTCTGCATTGATCTTTTTTGTTGACAGTCAACTGCTTTGAAAAAAAGCCAAAAGTGCCATTTCTTCGCTGAGGTACCACAGATGAGCATCAAGAAGATTCAGAGCTGCTGTTATAAAACCATCACAAAACGGGAGAAGATTTGATTTGCCTTGCACGCTTCTGAGTTGGTGGAAAAAACCGAGATTATTGACTGTAGCTTCAAAAGGAAGTGGACACTGAATCCAAGATTTGACATAGAATATTGAGAGGAACAGAGCTAAATATCTATGCTGTTCGATCTCGAAGTTACTAGTAAACATCCCAAGTTTACGAAGTTGAGCCGAGTGCAGAGCACTTTTTTGTTCAAAGATTGATTAAATTTTAGCCATGCGTTTTGAGTTGCTAATGCAACCAATAGTCCTGATAGGAGATCTAGGCACATTACTTGGATATGAATTCAACAATATTAACAAAATCACCAACTCGATGGTAAAAAATGACAACTGGGAGCTGATTCAACTTGGGCTGTTATTGTTGAATTCATATCCAAGTAATGTGCCTAAACCTCCTATCAGGACTATTGGTTGCATTAGCAACTCAAAACGCATGGCTAAAATTTAATCAATCTTTGAACAAAAAAGTGCTCTGCACTCGGCTCAACTTCGTAAACTTGGGATGTTTACTAGTAACTTCGAGATTGAACAGCATAGATATTTAGCTCTGTTCCTCTCAATATTCTATGTCAAATCTTGGATTCAGTGTCCACTTCCTTTTGAAGCTACAGTCAATAATCTCGGTTTTTTCCACCAACTCAGAAGCGTGCAAGGCAAATCAAATCTTCTCCCGTTTTGTGATGGTTTTATAACAGCAGTTCTGAATCTTCTTGATGCTCATCTGTGGTACCTTAGCGAAGAAATGGCACTTTTGGCTTTTTTTCAAAGCAGTTGACTGTCAACAAAAAAGATCAATGCAGAAAGGAAATGTTGCGATACAAACCGAAATCCAGTCTTGCTCTTCAAAAATTAAGCAAAGTGGTGACACCAGAGCTCAAAAAATGTACGTAAACAAAAAAAACCTATTTAGACCAAATTCGTTTCTGATTCCGGCAAAAATGGAAACAGCACCAACTTTTTGGAAGTACAAGCTTCGCAATGGGAAAACGATTCCAATAACCCCTTTTTAAAGAAAACTCTTGAGTAAAATGCTGGTCGTTAATGATTCTGCAGAAAGAGCCATATTGCTGGTTAAAACCTTTCACAATAAATTAACCTCAAACCCAAATGAAAGTTCTCATTTATACCATGTGGTACCTATGCTGCGATGAAAAATTCTGGGCAAGCGGATATCTACACTATTGAACACAAACTTAGTATATGACATTACATTGCAAAATCCACTTTGAACGAAAAATGTTGTGACAATAAAACATACCGGTACCATAATCAGAAACTTTATAAACTTTTCTTTGTCTGCCTGTAGTGCGTACACATGACGTACTTTACCATTAAAATGGTTGATGGTGTATTGCAAGATTAGTTCTAATCAGCTAAATTTATTTCTGAACATCAATTTTTCAGAAACATGTTATGTGGAGTCTTTTAAGTATTGTAACGTGGTGATTATTGCATCATTTTTGATCTAAAAATGTTTTTTTAATATACCTCAAATATTTGACTAGATACGGTAACAAAATGTATCAAACATAGATAGAAAACCATCATTTCTACATGTTTTGGTAGTTGAATGAAGTCTCTAGCTCAACTGGTTCACAAGATATAGCATTTTTTGATTTCGGGGGGTGCATCAAAATTGGGGGGGTTGAGCACCCATTAAATATCAATAAAATTTAATGAAATTATTTTGAGGTAGTTTTACTATAAAAGGCACCCTTTAAACACCTGAGACTTTAAAAAATCAAAAAAAGTTTGTTTTGACACACCCTACTGCGGATGTCAAAAGGAGCACTGCTTTTGATTACAAAGCTATATCCACCAAGCAGATACCCAAGAGGCCGAATAGATTAAACTATTTTTTTGCTCCATTCATGATTACCCCTGTTAACGAAGGCAGTTATATTTGTGCACAAAAAAGTACTGAATACGCACGAAAATCCGCACAGATTTAGTCGGATAGACGTCAGACACAAATATACAATTGTACATAGCCAATGTGAATCTGGGTGCCTGCTTCAACCTGCAAAGTACAAATGCCTTCAATACTTACTCCAGCCATATAAGAAGAAAATATGTTGTTTGTTCTCTTTTCAATAATTTGTACCACAGGAAACATCATCACGGGGTAGGTAAAAAATAAGGAAAAGCAAAGGCACATTTTCACGAGCAGAGGAAATATACCTGAAAAGTTATTCTGAAAATTTCCAACTGTATTAATACCCTGATCGAAAATATAAAAAAGCTACACTCTGAAATTACCAAGCATAATCGATTTTGGATCCATCCGAAATCTAAACAACAAATGTCGCTACTAGTCAGTGCAAGTGATTCAAAACAATACCCGGTAGTTCAGAATAGTTGTAACGAGTATATTCATATCATGAGATTACTATTTATAACGTGCTATTATTTAACTAACAGTACAGCAGCGAATATTAATAGCTAGCACTAAGTTTTCTTCATAATTTTGCGGCAAACACTATAAAAAAATTCCCCATTTCTCCAAAAAATAAAATCTTATTTCCCCCAAAACAACGGTCAATGAAACAGAGAATTTAATTTCACCAGAAAGGAATTAGAATTTTTAAAGTAGCAGAGTGTGACAATAGTTTTAAGTCAGAATGAATAGTAGTAAATTTCAACCATTCACTTTGAAACCATGTCTAACATCCATCACAATTTGTGGAATACTAACCGAATCTCTAGATGGAAAATCAAACAAAAGCGATTGAGAGCGAAATATACCTAAATCACAGAAGATAGAGTTGTTAATTGATTAGGGGCTGTTCATAAAAGACGTCCGCACAAAATTGCAAAAATTTGACCCCCCCTCCCCCCATGTCCGCAATGACTAAACCCCCCCCCTCCCCCTTGTCCATGCGGACACGAAAATGCGTTAATTAGACACTGACACACACAAAGTTTTAATACAAAGTTTGCACGGTTTAATTATATACTAAGTTTTAATACAAAGTTTACACAGAGCAAGCACAGCGCAAGGTGACGTAAAACGTACAGTCATGTGATTTGTTTTGTGTGCGCTTCGCGCCCTTAAATCACATGACTGTACGTTTTATGCGTGGTTCACACTGGCCCGGAAAACCGAAAACGGAATAAAACAATCTGCGATTTTCCGTCGCGGAAAAAGTTGAAATATGGACGTTCGCATTCCAGAAACCCCCCTCCCCCCTTGTCCGCAAATCTATTACCCCCCTCCCCCCCTGAGTGCGGACGTCTTTTATGAACAGCCCCTTAGTTAAAACAAAGCAACTAAACTTACCTAAGGGAAGGTTTAGAGTAATGATTTGATTCGTATCTTCACCAAACGACTACAAAAATTGAAATTAGTCACAAGGCAATCAACCAAAAATTAGCAGCCTAGAGTATCTCCAAAAAGAAAATAAGTTGCCGATTGCGATTTAGGATGGAGACAAAGACACACTGAGAAACGAAGATGAATGAATCGTACGAAGTGTTCATTGTGGAGTTTTAAGGGCTCAGAACAGGAGTGATAAAATGCGGGACCTCTGTCAGAGTTTCATCACAAATCCAGATCTTAAAATCGCTAAAAAGCACACCACAAGCTCTCAGCAATACTGCTACAATAACTGCAAACTCTTTAAGGTATTTTTGTTTAAATTAAACAGTATTATAGTTAAAAATCATATTCTACAAGTTGTGTAATAAACAATTAAAATTCAAAATTAAGCAATAAAATGCTAAAACAAACTCACCAAATAGCCACAGACACCAAACAGAATATAGAGTGTTGTTATGACAAGCAATGCAAGCTTAAAGATTCTGAAACAAAATTATCATACTTCAAGAACTTAGAAATAAATTTTGTTATACAAGTACCCATACATAAGAATATTCAAAACATGAGATTTCTGTTTTATTACCAGGTGAGCTCAACGCATCTACTACTGTATCATAAACATCAAACAAACTTGTCATCAACTAATATTAAATTTTTGCTACTATAGCAAAGTTATAAGTCGGCCCGGGCTTTTCTGGCCGGGCTCGGGCTTAAGACTGACAAAATGTCAAGCTTAAGTCGAGCGTGATATACATACTTGCTTCGTGTTTTCGACTTTAAGATGCTACGAAAGCGTAATTGAATTAACTTTGTAAATAATAATTTAATTGTGATGTTTTGACGTTTGCGGAACCAGAGTTTTAATGTTAACGGGCTATCTGGCCTAAAGGCTACCATCGCGGAAGCCTAGGGAAGAGCCACCAAAACGTCGACTGATTAAAAAACAAGCAACACGAAAAACTTGTCTTCCCGCAGAAATCGAACCTACAGCCTTTGGGTTACTGGTCCACTGCTCTAAAATAACTTTGCTACACTGAATGACTACTTCGTTCAAGCATCAATGCGATTATTATTACACAATTATTATTATTACGTCACAATTCATCAGCAATGGGTAGTTTTATTTTAACCGCATTTGAGCAATAAGCGTACACATTGTTTCGTTTTTTTTGGGCCTGGTTTTGGCTTCAAATGACTTTTCGGGTTCGGGCCTGTACTTGCCGGCTCGTTTAGAACTCTGTGCTACAGCAATTTTAACTTGCACGTTTTGGACTATCAAATCAGATCTCGAGCGTAACGCGTTCGTCTCTGGAGCAGGAGGTCTGAGGTTCAAATCTCGGGCCGGTCAAATCGAACACAGTGTTGCCAATGGCTCGCCACCGCTGCAGCATTTCTTCAAAAGGAGCTGTGTTGGCCGCAGGCAAAATGACGCGTAGATAAGCCCTGCAAACTCATTACACGCTTCGTCGTAATACAGTGAGTATAATGAAAAATTAGATTTTATCTTTTGGACTAGATTAAGATTGTTGATAATCTTTTTATGGTTTGTATTTTATGATTGGGTGGTATGTTTGCATCTATTTAAACCTGCTGCAAAACGATAGTAAATCTTAAAAGAAACCTACCGCCTGAACCCTGATCGTATATCCGCGGCCATAGAAGCTTCTAAGGATAAAATCATCCCGGCGCCCTGAAAAAGTTGAATCAGCAAAAACAATAGCCAAACATTTGCTTACATAAGTTTACTGTTTGAAAAAGCAAAAACATAATTGTAAACACGGAGAAGCTGGAAGAGAAATGAAACAGTGCCAATATCTTCAGGTGCCAGTGTCATTTTCAATGGATCCAATATCTTTACTGCTCAAATAATTGAAACTAGGATGAGGTTTGGTAATTTAGTTGCAAACGATCATACAAGTCAAAAACTGCCGGAGCCAGAGCCTAAAAAAGATAGTCTTACCTCGTAACAATAAACGGCCATTCCGGCAAAAAAAGGAAACCCAGCCAGGTCGAATTCTCTTGGATGAATGCTGAAAACATGCCATTTCATAATCTGGTTACCTTAGATAATTTATCGGAGCCCAAACCAAGATATAACAGAAAACTAGATGGGAGCTCGCTGCGAAGCAATCTCAGTGAACGACAGACGCACGTTGAACAATGAGATTCCCCCCCAAAAAAGTTTCACTTTCCCGTCAGCAAATTAATTAGAAATATCTTCCGGGAAAAGAGGGTTTGGATTTCAAACATTGTCAATACATACATTTAATTGACAACATAGTGACTGGTCATAATACAAAAAACATCCTATCCAAGCTTAAGCCGTTGGAACTATGTCAAAATACTTGTCTCTTAAACAACCGCTGAAAGCAAAAAAACTAACACCCTAGCTTGAGCCTTTCAAAAAATTGATTTGGAGGGGTCCATTTGGGGAGTCTCCAGCGGGGATGGTACCCCCAAACCATGTCAAAATATTTGTCTATTAAATACCTACTGATATCAAAAAACTGGCACCTTAGGTTAAGCCGTTCAAAAAATTGATTTTTGGGGGTCCCTGGGAGTGTGGCACCCCCAGAGTATGTCAAAATATCTGTCTGTTAAATATCTACTGTTCTCAAAAAGCAATGGCACCTTAGGTAAAGCCATTCAAAAAATTGATTTTTGGGGGGTTTCGGGGGGGTGCAGTAGCCCCAAACTAAGTCAAACTATTTGTCTGGTAAATATCTACTGATATCAAACAACACTGGCACCCTACGTTAAGCCAATCAAAAAATTGATTTTTGAGGGGGTTTCCAAGGGGGGTACCCTAAATTATGTCAAAATATTTGTCTCTCAAAAATTTACTGATATCAAAAACCACTGGCACTAAGTCAGGCGAAAAATTCATTTTTCCAGGGGGTGGTACCCCCAAACTATGTCAAAATATTTGTCTCTCAAATATCCACTGCAATCAAAAAAAAACTAGCGCCCTAGCTTGAGCCATTTAAAAAATTGATTTTTTGGGGCCCCATTTCGAGGAGGTTCTCGGGGGAGCAGCCTAAAAAAATTTCGGGAAGAAAAAAATTGCGTTTGCAGCTCAACAACTTTACAAAAAATTAGATTTCGATGTTTTGTGGTTTAGAAGAGCATACAAGATTTAGCAAGAAAAAACAAAAGAGAAAAACCTGATCGCGGCCTAAAGTGGGTTGGTAGGGATGAAAGGGTATCTTAAGACATATAACCGTGTTACATATTTTTGCCGTACTTAAGCCGTTTTTGACTGAGACGGCTTTTTACGCCAAACTTTCGGGGCTGTTTTCGGGTCCTAAAACCAAAGTTAAGTGACTAATTGATTTATGCTGCTTTGCTGCGAGTGCTGGAGCGCTACAAGATTTATTAGATGTGTATAGTAATTATGCCTAATTACATGATATTATTTTTGATTGTAAAAAGACTGTTGGTATGACTTTTTCTTTAAAGGATATGTACACGTTTATGCCTTGCCATATGAAAATTGATGGTGAGAAAATTAAATATGTGAATAATGTGGTATTAGCTGTGATTTATGTGATGATACTGATATTGCAAGACAAGCGAGATATTTATATTGTGCAGCCAATAAGCTCAAAACTCGTTTTTCTAATGTTCAATTGAGGTAAAAAACATTTTATTTCGTGCACACTACATGTGTTTTTATGCTAGTCAACTATGGTGTAACTACTCCACATCAGCTATAAATCGGTTAAAAGTTGCCTACAACGATGCGTATACAATTCTGCATAGCATGCCTCGCTATCACAGTGCCAGAGAAAGTCAAATATACTATAACATTGATTCGTTCTACGCTCTACAGCGTAAAATTACTGATAAATTTGTTGAACGCTGTCACTTATCTAAGAACCTTTGGCTTAAAACGTTAATGTCTTCTGATTGCTTCTATATACTATGATCATTATTGTGGCATTTTGGATGTGAATGAATAGAAGATGATGTATGTGGCACCATTTAGGACAAGAACTGCTCTTGCTGTATAGTGTTTCTTTATTTTTGTGTGTGTGTATAGCGCTTGTATATGGACTTTATGAGTCTGAAATAAATCCTGAATAAAAATTGCCTCAAAATTTGGTACAAACATACAACTTATTGATCGCAAACTGCTGTCAAAATTTCTTGTAGCTAGACCAAACTGTTCTCGAGTTATAAGCAAAAGTCTGAAATCTCACACTCGTTAGTTGGATAATGGCTGAGTAAAAACAAAGAAACACGCGACGCGAGCGTCGGTCATTCCAATTATGTATAGCAAAGTCAGTATTTTTCTGGAGCAATAAAAATTAATGGTTTTTAAATGGTGAAGGGTAACCAATAGTCAAATTTATAGTGATCTGCCTTTTATATGGGATCAAGTTCTACACTACCACTGTCTACCAAACAATCAAAACAAGGTTGCAAAAAGCTAAATTTCTACCACCTTTTCTCTTGCAGTCGGCATCTAACCAGTACTACTGAATAACACTTGCATATTGCAACCTCAAAATCCTCTACGGTGCTAGTAATACTGGTGAACAAACTAAGCAAGTCCTAATTTCCCATTATAAATGCAATATTCTTATCCATAGTGCTATAGAAATATAGGCCACTAAACAATGTTTTGCTTACCTTACAGTGTGTTTTTGTTCAAAATCAAACCAAAAAACGATTGAATAAGCAAAAATATTGGCGAAGTCGGCCATAATGCTGAAAAAGATGAAACATTTACATTTTAAATGGTAAGTATGTAATAAAATGATAAAACATATTAAGATTACGGGAAATCAAAAACCTAACCACTGCAAACCTTGAATATATAACTGTTGATTAACAATAATAAAACATCCCTAAAATCATTAAAATAACGCCCCCAACAAGCTTTGACCTAGCGTCATCGAGCTCTTTGTCTGGTTTGCAACAAAAAACACTCATAACTGTTGATTCGTAAGAACAAGGACACGAAGTCTGCAGGTGCACGCAGAAATGGGTAACTAAATAATACAAACAAAATTCACAAAATTTCCAAGACCTGGGTATGTCTTAAGCTGCATTTACCCAGGCGACTTATAGCTGCGACAATTGGTATATTGCCTTTTTTCTTTCCCAGTCGATTTGAGAAAGAAAAAACACAAAATGCCCATTATCATATGTGAATGCAGCTTTACTGTTACATCTGAGCTTGGTAGAAACTAGCAACATACATAAACTCTAAACTTATGGCCTATGCAACTGTACTTTAAAAAACAACTAAATGTTGTCACTACAACATAGCACACCTGAACATGGCTAGTTTATCAAGATGACGCAAAAAGCACAACAAGCATAATGGAAGGAGCATGATAAATAAGATATATCGCTGAATGAAAGAATTGTTCTCATCATTTTCTTTGTTTTCAGTCATGTTGACATCAGACGATGATGGTGTTGCAGTCAAAAAATAATGAGACATATTCTCAGTAATGAAAATTAAATAAGCGCAGCAAAAACCTAAAACAATATTTTTAGACACATTCGACTTAAGAAACAACAAACAAAACATTTATTGATATATATAGTATACACTGAATAAAATCATGCTATTTTTGATCTAGCGTAATCAAGTAATATCACAAAATAATTTGCAGTTGTTTTCACACAACTCATGACAATACTTTAGATCAAAGCAAGACACACTGAGTTGAGTAGAGTAAGTTCACTTTTTACCACACCAATAAATAAATCAAGGGCCAGGCCATGCTATTTGATACTTGTCATCAATGAGTTAAATCACAACCTTAAAAGCATGAAATAGCACACAGTAAGGTTAACAAAAAAAGAAGGCTAAGCTGTTAATGTATTAGACTAACTGTGTATAAAATACCTGTTTGAGATACTACAATGGCAATATCAACCAGTAAAGCACCAGTTCTACCATAAGCATAAAAACCAACATCACCATATCCAATATCATGGTTTGGCTGAGGTTGAGGGGGTTCCTGCAAACATAAAAGTTAAATAAAAAAAATAATTTAATGAGTAATAAAAAATGTGTTTTACTTTTTGGATTCCCATCACATTCATTGATAGCACATCTGCCACGATTGATCTAAACAGGCACAGGCAGACAGGTATAGACAAGGTAAGAGTTTTGCTATGCCTACTTAGAAAAACTCTAACTGCGACAAGATAAGTAGATTAGATATTACAAAAAGCAATTGCATATTTATCTCAGGCATCTAGACAACAGTGTCACATACTAAATTCCGCAAGAAAAAAACATTGATTGAACTCAGACAATAAAATGTTCTTAAACACAGAAGTTCAACTTTTTAATGTTTTTAATTAAACTTACAAAACACAATAAGAATTACTATATTTTATAAAAAATGGGTAGTGTAGTTTAATTTTGACAAAGGTTAGCTAATAGTGGCAAAACCTACATCAGGGTCTGTTTGAGCATTTCCATTTGACAACAGTGCAGTGGATTGCTCAACATCAACTGTACGAGAAGGACTGGTGGCACTGCGTTTCTGCTGATTTGATTCCATGAAATCTTTGCAATCAATCAATAAAAGCATGGCACAAACACTAAATAGTAGCAGATATAAAATCCTCAATTCACCAAAAAATTTTAAAGTGAATAGAAAAAGTAACCATAGATTGTAAAATCATTATTGATATCCGCTTTAAAGATACAACGAAACGGTTGAGATTAAGTTCAATACACACCTATTACGACTTTATGCTTAAATGCAGCTTAATGAAATGGTATGTATGAAGTATTTGTATACACATAACACAGTACAGGCCAGACATGGCTAAAGGAGTCCACAACAATTGAAATCAATACATTAATAAGATCTTATAAAAAAAGTAGATATATTTATTCCATCTCTATGACAAAACGTGATTGACTATGCAATTCACAGATTGTAGAACCACTAACTAGAGATTAGACGCACCAACATTATCCAAATTAGAGCAAATGTAGATCAAAACTGTTATGCAACATGCAATATACATGGGAACAAATTTGAAACATAAACTTAATGGCATTCTGGTGTGTGATTTATACAGTTATTTCTTTATCTTAATGATATCAATTAAGTAAAAAAGAAAGCTTAAACATTGTACTGACCTCAAATAACCAACTATACTCATAATGAACACTCCTTCCAAAATTCCAGCCTGAAAATTCATCAAAATAAAATGTACAGGGTGGTTGAAAAGTAACTAGGCATTAAAAATTTGTAATAATTTCCAAAATTTGACTTTAAGCTTAATGAAATACAAAGGAGCATATTGAATATTACAGGAGAAAGTATAATTGCTCAGTTGAATTACTTAAAATTTGTAACAAAGATCAAATATTCATATTTCAACGTATGCACCATTTGCTTCAACTAGCTTCATTAAACGACCAGGGATAGAACGAACAACTTTTAAAAGAATGTCATTGGGGATAGCATTCAAAACTTGTTGGATTCTTATCTCCAAATCTTCCAATGTGCGAGGTTTTGTCTTGTACACTTCCTCTTTTGTGTAACCCCACAGGTAAAAATCACACGGTGTAAGATCTGGGCTTCTCGGAGGCCATTCATGAGGTCCGCGTCGACCCAGCCATCGACCTGAAAAGTGTTCAGATACCATGAATGCGGAGCGCTACCTTCACATGCTTGATAGTTTTGTGTGGCCCACAGTGTCTGGTTGGGATAACATCGATAACTTAATATTTATGCAAGATGGTGCACCACCCCACTTTGCTCTCACTGTGCGAGCGTGGTTAGACCAACACTTTTCAGGTCGATGGCTGGGTCGACGCGGACCTCATGAATGGCCTCCGAGAAGCCCAGATCTTACACCGTGTGATTTTTACCTGTGGGGTTACACAAAAGAGGAAGTGTACAAGACAAAACCTCGCACATTGGAAGATTTGGAGATAAGAATCCAACAAGTTTTGAATGCTATCCCCAATGACATTCTTTTAAAAGTTGTTCGTTCTATCCCTGGTCGTTTAATGAAGCTAGTTGAAGCAAATGGTGCATACGTTGAAATATGAATATTTGATCTTTGTTACAAATTTTAAGTAATTCAACTGAGCAATTATACTTTCTCCTGTAATATTCAATATGCTCCTTTGTATTTCATTAAGCTTAAAGTCAAATTTTGGAAATTATTACAAATTTTTAATGCCTAGTTACTTTTCAACCACCCTGTATATAAATTGGTTAATGGCCTAATCCACAAAAAATTAAAGCCAAATACCACAAATTGTAAATATGCTGCTCTGTGTTGAAATTTACATTTAAGCTATTTAAAGCACTAGCAGTCTAAAAGAATTTAGGGTAGCTCAAAAACTTGCATAATCTAACAAAAAAGACACAAGTTTATATTTTGTAAAGTGAGAGTCTATGAAGTCCAAATTTTGAAACAGTAAATAATCACATCAAAATTTGCAAAATCATTAGGCTCAAATATTACTTGCATTAGGGCTTACTTATTTACCACAATTTGTACAACAACAATAGGCACCAAATTCCTACTCCATCAAACTCAGAAGAATATCTGGATATGACAAGTTGGATTTCCTTTCATGCTGCTTTAAATTGAACATTTTACCTCTTTAAAAGCATATGGAAGTCCCAATACACCAGCTCCAATAAATGAAATGAAAATATTCCCAAAGACCTTGGGAATACTTTTCGTTCCTCCACTGCTTCCATGCATCTCAACTTTAAGACACTATAACTTGGCTGGAAAAATTAATACAGAATACCATAAGCCTTGCATACACTTAGTACTTTCTGTCTTATGACAGTGCAAATCACCAAGCAGTTGACTAGAAGCCTTACTACAAGATATAACAGAGGACCTATATATGACATAACAAATTAGTAGTTAAAGGGACAGGGAACTCAAAATCAATGTTTTTTGAGTTCTGAATTGTGTTAATAGTACTTGCAACACCTTATAGAGATGATATTTTTATAACTTTTTTCAAAACTGAGCTTTTTTTGGTTTCTTCTGAAGTAGCTGTAAACATAGTAACATTTTCAATTGAAGTATCCATGTCGTCATAATGACCTGTGACGCATGGTTCATTCATAATTATCCAGTGGACTAATCGCGTACGCATAATAACGTTGCACCATTTCGGTCCGTTTTGAAGAAAAAAAGCACCGTCTTGCTGGAAAAGCAAGCGTGCTTTTTTTGCTAATTCAATAGAACAGGTCTAGTGCAGTATTGCTTAGTGTGCGAATGGAAAAGCTGAATGCAAACAATCGCTGATTTCGAGAGAACCTGCATTTTACGCGCTTGCAAAAAGTGCTCAATGTATAAAAACAGAGCTAAAATAAAACGTAAAACCAGATCTAAAGCTTTTAGATCTGGTTTTACGTTTTATTTTAGCTCTGTTTTTATACATTGAACCTGGATTTTATGTTGTCAGCGAAAATCTATTTTGTTTTGCAATCTATGCAATTACAGTAGAATTTAAAAGGGGTTTAATTATTATCTAGTGATCATTCGGAGTCAACCTATGTAAGTGCAGCAGCACATTTAAACAAAGATTTTCTGTCGGTCGTTGTGAGGTAGCTTAATTCCAAATAAAATGCAGCACAAAGCAGATATTATATGCATTATCTTTGTCGGGATGATTCGATTTGCTCCACATTTTTGCAGCGTTTCACAATTAGCATATACCTGGGTTCACACTGGAACTTTTTTTGGTTACACACTATCAAAGTGAGGGGCATGGCCACCTTCCCCCACCAGGCTACGCCCCTGCGATTGCATTACCTATTCTGATTGATTGATTGGTCCCATCTTTATCCTTCTTTCACAGGAAAGCGACAATGGTGCTATACGTTGGATGAATCCTCACCCGCTTAGGAGTTACCGGTGTTTTGTCGAACGTTTTATTGCTCCTTCCCATTTCCACCAAGCAGAGATAAGGGTCGTGAAGCGTTTTATCTAAGGACGAAACAATGCCACGAGGGCACGAGTTGAACTGCAAACCTTTCAATCATGACCACCGTAAAAATGGCGCTCGACCACACTGCCGACCATGTTAGTAGTAGCAAATACATTCATGCATTCTGTTATGCATTATGCGCATTATCTACAACAAAAATCGACAAGATGGCCGAGCGGTAATGAGCTCGACTCTGGTACGGTAGGTCTAGGTTCAAATCCTGGATCGGTCAAATTGGAGAGTTGCCAACGGCTCGCCACTGCTGCAACTTTTCTTCGACAAGAGCTGTGTTGTCCAGGCGCAATGTCGCGGCAATGGGCCCCGCAAACTCGTTTCACGCTTTGGCGTAATACAGCGCGTGTAATGAAAATTTGATTTTTTGAACATATCTACAACTAAATTAGAGAATAAGAGTGGTTGTTATCACCAGGTCTACCGGGGATGGTAATTAATAATAGGTTAGCCCAGTCTCACTGCTCTTCCGGTAGAGGTATCAAAGAAACAATGAACAACGCTATTTATTCAACCTAACTTTTCGCTTGGCTGGTATACGCTCTGAAACCAAACTACGTACAGTAGTTTTACCGTAGCAACGGACCTGGTTGCTACCGCAAAACTATGGCAATCACCAATCAAAATTGTCAGAATTGACCACCAATTGACGCAAAATAAAAGTTGATACCAGAGCGTATATGGCCGAGCATCTTCAGAGGGGAGATAACGGAGTGCCACGCACCCTCCACTACAAGCAAAAACAGTGCATACTCATACTTTACAATCGGCCTACTATACAAAATTTTATTCTTGTTTTCTGACTGTTTTTGCTAGAAGTAGATGGGTGCCTGACACTCCTTTACCTCACCTAGGTTGTCTATTAAAATCAGCAATTACAGCATTTGCATTCAGCTTTTCCGCTAAAACGTACACTAGGCTACATACAGCTGTGCTATACCGTCCTATAACTATACTATCGAATTAGCAAAAAAGCAGGCTTGCTTTCTAGCAAAACGGCGTTTCTATTTTCTTCAAACTTTTAAACTTTTATGCTATGACTACCATCTACACTTCTACACTACAGGGACTTGCTTACTGCTTCTAATCACTGAGGTCTCGAAGCACAAAAAAATGAAATCTGCACTAGACTTAGATGATGGTTTTTCGAAAAAGCAGCAGCAGAAATCGCAGCACAGGTTTTGACTGACAACATAGGCCTACTGTGCTATGCAGTTTTTCTCTCGAAATCGTGTGAACACTGATGCTGTATATTTGTGCATTTAGCTTTTCCATTAAAACGTACATTACGCTATATTGCGCTACCCGTTATATTGAATTAGCAAAAAAACTCGCTTGCTTTTTCAGGAAGACGGTGCTTTTTTTCTTCAAAACAGACCGAAATGGCGCAACGTTATTACGCGAACGCGATTAGTCCACTGGATAATTATGAATGAACCATGCGTCACAGGCCATTGTGACGTCATAGATACCTCGATTGAAAATGTTACTATGTTTACAGCTACTTGAGAAAAAACTAAATAAAACTCAGCTACAAAAAAAAAATTTAAACTATCACTGGATCAGCTTTGTAAGGTGTTACAAGTAGTATTTAAATGACCAAACCTTGATAAGAATTACAGTTGTGTTCCCTGTCCCTTTAAAGGTCCAAAAATCACTAAAAATGGATGGCTGATGTGATCAGCCTTAAAATAAGGGATATTTGTGAAAAAGACAAGGGAATATTTGTGAAAAACCAGTCTGCAAGTGTAGTATATATCAATAAAAACAAATTCAATTTGAAATCAGTTTGATACTTTAGCAGAATATCATAGTTCAAACCAGTAATAACTTCTGTAAAGCAGCTCATGTCAGAAGTCTGAGTTTATTTTTCTACATTACTAGCATTAGTTTCAGAATTAACAATAACCGTCCAAATTTACCACTATTTGTTTCTTGAATTTGTTTCCTGTCAGGCAGTTAAATTTTTTTTGAAATTGTTTTTATCACTGCAAAAATGCAAGCATAATTTTTAAGCCCTGCATTCAGAACAATCATATGTAAGTAATTTCTTTGAAAGCAATTATAATAATAACAATAACAAAAATAATAAAAAGCAATTTGTCACCCCTTAAGAGAAACAGCAAGATGCTAACATCTGACTAAGAAACATTTCTGACTTGCTATAAAATCAGGTCAAAAAGTAGAAAATTAATAGATACAAAATGCAAAATAGAACTTGTTAAATGATCATGAAGACAGTACAGTTTTAAAGCATACGGTACTAATCAATTCAGGCACATTGATAAAGGCCTTATTAAAATATTAGGTTTTCAATTTAGTTTGAACAATGAAATACTGCTACTTTCCAGAATATCAAGAGGCAAATCATTCCAAACAGTGGGCTAACTGAAGCATGTGAAAAAATTGATTCAGATTTGTTGTAGTTGAATTGACTAATTTTTTCCAAAAGAAGCACATTGCAGTTACCACAAAAATTACAAGCAGCAGATGGCTTAAAAAGGGCAATTAACTGTCAAAGTTAAAGACTTTTTGAGTTTTGCAAGTCACTATTTTACTTGAAATTTTCATCTCGGGGCATTTTTATCAAATAATTCTGGCTTAAAAAATGCAAATTAAATTCGTACTCTCTGCTGTAGAGCTCTGAACTGATCCCAAACATAACTTAATAATAATAAATGAAACGACAAGCAGAATCGCTTTAACATCTACAGTATGCCAAGAAAAATTGTCAAATACTCAGAATCATTAAAAACAAAGCTATATAGGCCTATCCAAATTAGTGCACATACCGGTAGGTAACAGAAACTTATGAAAAGCAAGTCGAAAAACATGCAAATGCATTATGAATAGATAATCCAGTTTATAGGCTACCTACCGCTACAATATATCTCTGATATAACATTCAAGCTTATCTTATAAACAAGGGGAAGGTTGAAGAATGCAATATAAATGATGCATGTTACTAAAGATATTGAGTTTCAACAGGCCTACAGTAAGTGCACTTTCAACATCACCAAGCAAAAAAGAAAAAGGTCTACTCAGTCAGTCAGCAGTCACTTGTCAGTACTTACAGGTACCTGTTATCAGTATAATACCGGTAAGTCATAATACTCATAAACTCCAACTCAAACCCTAATCTATCCAATAAAAAAGTAGCATACCGGTAAATGAAAAATACTGTGATATAAACTTTGAAGTGACTTGGCGCATGCGTGGTTAAATAAACAAAGATTCTGATGACATCACTCATTTTCAGAAATTTGCATTTCAGTTACCACAGTTATAGGATTGGGCTAGGACTAGGAGGGGATTAGGGTTAGGCTGTTTAGGCTTTATTACATTATGTTTGTGCCTACGGAACGCGATTCCAGCCTGCCAGTCTTATTCTGTAAAATCAAACCTACTTATTTTTGGACGTTGTTAAGTACAAGCCGTCCACTTTTTTTCGGAATCTTTGTAACTCGTGTAGGCCTATGAATGAGCATGTGCATGTTCCCCCTCCCCTCATGCATGCTCTCATTAGGGTTAGGGCTAGATTTAAGGAATAGCTGAGATCGGAGAGGAGAGAGCACATGTGCACTCATACATGAGTCTGGAGTTGCATAGCTTCTGAAAAAAAGCAACGGCTTATACCGTACTGTACTTAACGACACCCTTCTTTTTTTTCCTTCGCTGCTCTCTTGATCTTAAAAAAATTTAGGTGAAATAGGCTAATTGGCGCTCCTTAACTAATAACTCTACTCAGAGTTTGATAACTGACTAGGTTAAAGAACTGTTGCCAACGCAGTCTGTAGTTGCGGTAGCTCTTAGAATTAGGCCTAGATCAATATCACTTCAAAAGGTAATCACTGATTCAGTGTCAAATTTTAATGACATACGGTACCAGCTCTCAGCTATCTATGCTGCTAGCTGGTTCCTCAACATGCTACAGTATGAGCCTACCGCACCATGTACCGGTAATTATTAAAGTTTGAATGGGATTACCGATGAGACTAGACCTAGCCTAATGATGATTACCAGTATGTAATGTTTAACCCACGTATAAATAATTCAAAATATGTAAGTCTACACTTAAGAGTTTAGCCTATGATAGTCTCTTTATATTCTGTAACCCCTAAGGGCCCTAACCAATCAGATTGTAGCCTTTTTTCACCTGTTCTTTGGATAGCGACTAGCCAGCGTCATGCAGGATCAGAGATGGAATTGGAAATTTGGAATGAAAAGTTTGAATGAAAACACTGCACTACGCCGCATATTTGCGCCACGCCAGGCCAATCAAACCAGATTTTATTAAGCGCGCCGATTACAACGAATAAATTTTTTGTTATAATTTTTTTAGCTGTGATTGAATTTAAAAAAAAAAGTTTTTCCGAATTCACATTTTTTTGCCACAAAAACCCAAACGTATGGTAAGTACCAGTAACTTAAATTTAGATAAGAGATTAGCCAATTTTTACTGGTTTCTCTGGAAGGCCAGTTGACTGTTATCGACAGGACCATAATCAACTGCTATTTGCGACTAATAAACATGAAACCGTAAGACAACGCAGCAATAGCACACGACAAGTTTTTCTAAAGCGGACGATGTTTTCGCCGTTTAGCATATCTGGAGCGGTGTAGTCAGGGAACCATCCAGACGCGTAGCCAGAAATTCGCAATGGGGGTCTGGGGGTTTGGGGGCAAAGCCCCCAGCCGCCGGACGCACGGGGGTTTGGGGGCGGAGCTCCCAGCACTCGAAAGTTTTGCATTTTTTTGCAAAAATAACTTAATTATAGGCTATTTTGATAAAAAATAATGCTTTTAAAACGTGGCTCAAAAATTGACAGTGAGAACATGATATAAACTGGTTGCAAACATGGGCTATGTGAGAGGTGGCTAATGGTAAAATTTTAGTTCTCCTATTTGGATGCTAGTAAATTATAAAATCGAATAGTTCAATAAAAGTCACACGGAGTCATCTATTTCGTATACAGTTTATAGAGAAAAATAAATGGGGGGGGGCTAATGAAAAAAAATTTGAGAGAAATGATTGGTAATTAACTTTTACTGAATAGCCCCCCTATTCTTTAGTTTATAGTAGGTATATTTGTTGATGACACCAAAGTTTAGCATTTTTACACTTGTGATCAAAAATGATTGCTTATTTTGACCATTTTTCATAGTTTTCATTTATTTGTTTGTTGTATTTTTGACTAATTACCCCCCCCCCCCCCCTTGACTTAATGTTTCAAAAGATGTTCTAAATCACTACTTAGTCCACTCCAGTGCATAAAACAGTCTCGAAAGTGCTAAAAACACAGTTTTTTTCTCATTCTGCATTTTGGTCGACATGCCAATGGGGGGGGGGGGCTATAGCCCCCCCCCTTAGCCCCCCTGACTACGCTACTGGAACCATCGTGTAGTCTATGCAGCACAAAGAGTTGGACACTAAAAAAAGAAATAAAACAGAAAGAACAATTTTGAAGTGATTATGCGCAGCTTGTTTCGAAAGAGCAAACCGAGCAAAAAATTACTTATAAAATCAATTGATAAAAAAGCAATATTTTTTTGAGATTTAAGAACCTAGAAAATTTTGGATTACCACAAAACAGGATAAATTGAACCTAGAGATCAAAAGCATTGGTAACTTAATTATGATGACTTCCATTTATAGTTTTTCAAAGAATGCCATTTTATCCCCGTGGGCACAAAAATATTCAAATAGACGTTTAAACGTGGTCTAGATTTGTGCAGCAGACATAATTTAGATGGTTTAATTTTTGTCTGAATGTCTATTTTGCAAAAATGCATGTAGTCGAAGAGACGTCTGTACAAAGACGTCGAATATGCGTAACTCATAGACCTTGACAGGTTGCTTAATTTTGCGTGCTTTCGTCATCTTTGTAAAGACGTCTATTCAACTTTGTGCATTTTGCAAAATAGACAACATTATTTAGGCCAATTTTGTTTTAGACGTCTTTTAGACGTTTTGTGCCCACTGGGATGAATCGCTGATTTCATGTTTAGAAAAGTTCACCACTTTTTTTGTCAACCGGCAAGTTGGTCGAGCGGTAACGCACTCGTCTCTGGAGCGGAAAGTTTGAGGTTTGAATCTCGATCCAGTCAAATCGGACCTAATAATGTTGCCAACGGCTCCACACTGCAGCGACATTTCTTCTAAAGGAGCTGTGTTCATACGCGTAGCCAGGATTTTTGATTGAGAGGGCCCAAACCACAAATCACATGCAAAGACGTCAATAGATTGAAGTCTTTGAAAGAGAAATTTTTTGTGGGACAAAGATATCGCAGAATGGAAGATCAGAAGCCGAGGCTTGTTCAGGTTCGTAACCAGGATTTTACTCAAAGAGGTCACAGTGGAGGTGAGTTGAATTGAAAAATGGTACAATAAATGGTTACGCCTAATAACCAAGTTATTGATTGCCTGGGCCGGATTTACATTGCGCCGGGCGCTTGGCACTCTGGAGATTTTTGCAAAAATTTTCGGCTAAATACAGGTGAAGACCAAAAAAGTCTTACCATACGAGTGCGAGGCCCCTGGCACTGTGCCATATGATAAATCCGGCCTAGGTTATTGCATTACGTTCATAAAAATGTTAGATGAGGGCCTGAGGTAGCAACTTTTAGGATAAAAACCCTTAATTTCACTCGGGTTAGTCTATACATTTAAATTGGTTGGCAAAAATTGAATTGAGGGGCCCGGGCTCCTTGGGTCGTCGACAGTGCCGTCGCTATGGGGGGGGCCAGGGGGCCGTGCCCCCTAACAAATGCTGGTTCCCCCCATTTAGGTTTACTCAAAATAAGCTACTGTTTTTGGAAAATCACTCAATGTTAAGACAACACACAATGATTGGAAAACGAATAATTACAAACAAACGTAATTCTCTTTGGAAGTTTTCTCAAGTCTTTGCAAAATTGCTGGCAACCAAGTGCTGCGTGACATAAATCTGACGCAATATTTCATCTTATTAACACGCCTTTACGGATGTGTCGCGAAAGAGAGATGTAAGCCTGCAGAATCGTTACTGATACTTCGTTAGTAATTATGACATAAAACAATACGCGATGCATTTTTTTTCAAAGACCAGCTGTTTTAAATTTTAGAGTACACTCAAGATTTTGAGGTTGCAGTCAGTGGCGCAATGAGAGTGAAAAGGCTTAAGCCCCTTTAGTAGAAAATTTAACCTTAAAATACGAGCGTTTAAATGTATTTTAGATTTGACTTGAAGTAAGGAGGGGGGTTGAAGGTGTTAAGCAATTTAATTGTTTGAAATTATTTCTCAATTTTAGCAATTAGTTATACGGCTTCAAAAAGTGCGAAGTGTGATTAAAATGTCGTTAAAATTGTTATTTTTTTGCTGCAAAATTGAAAAAATTGCCCAGCGTCTGGGGCTCCGCCCCAGGCCCCCGTTTACAGTCACTATATATTTAGTGACTACTGTGTATGTCCCGTCTGTGACATGCTTGAGTTACATTAATTTGTTCAGCACGGGGGCTAAATCATGCAGTTTTAGGGCAAAAAACATTTACTTTTAGTTCACCCCTCTAATCAAAATCTTGGTTGTACGTCTGGTAGCATTCAGCACTGCTGTTGATAGATTTTTCAAGCGACTATGGACTGCAGACAAAACGAGCTGAGAAACGCTGCCGGCCTTATTTAAAAATTGCGCATAATTGTAGCGATACGATCTGAAGATCAGTTTTTTAATGCAAAATTTAGTGCCCCCCGCTTTTGGCTAGTGCCCCCTCACTTTATTTGCTCTAGCGACGGCACTGGTCGTCAACATTATACTTAATAACCGTTGTACGCGTGTACCGTTGTTCGCGAAGACGCTAAGAGAAATTGAAACTGAAGAAAGAATCGGTTTTTTTCGTTTTTTTTTTTTTTTTTTATCACGTTTTTATCGTTGGTAGCATTTCAATTGGGGGGGGGGCGGGCAGTGCCGTTGCCAGAGCAGAGTTGTAAGTCCGGCCGGGCTTTTCGGGTCGGGTTCGGGCCTGAAGTTGACAAAAATTTCGGGGTTAAATTGGGCCTGAGACGAGCTTTTTGTTTTAGGTGAACAAAAATATTATCAAAATAACTTGGCAACATTGCTAAATTTTTCAGACCTAACATAACTTTCGGTTTTTTTCGGGCAGATTTGGGCTTCAAATTAGTTTTCGGGTTCGGGCCTGAACTAGTCGGCCCGTTTACAACTCTGTGCCAGAGCAACCGAAGTGAGGGGGCACTAGCCGAAAGTGGGAGGGGGTACTTGTTTCAGCATCACCTTAATATGTCTCACCGCGGTTCCTAACTTAATTTGCGTTTGTAAGTTCAATCGTTTAACTATCGTACTTGACCACTTCCATTGCAATTGGCGAATCACCACCTAAAGCCGAATTTTGTTAAATTGGTTTGAAGCAACTTTACGTCATGTTCACGTAACAACTTTTTTCCACATTGAACACGTGAAGCATTGGTAGTGCTCATTTTTAGTTGACGGCAGTGCAGGAAACACCGCACTTATTTTGTCTCGTTTTAGTTGAATTCTGCTGCTGATTTGTTTTGAAGTGTGGAAAACCTCGGTCAAATTTTTGCTTCCTTTTTTGAATTTGTCATATCTTAATCTGGCTGAAACCAATATATTATACTTTTACCCATAGGTGGGCAAGTTAATGCAAAACGTTAGCTTCGTTAACCGCTAGTCCATTAACAAACTTCACACCTCTGTTAACGTTAATCCGTTATTTTCAGCTTTAATTAACGGAAGTTAATACAGTCCGTTAATCCGTTTACATTTTTAGGGTAATTTACATTTCTTTATGTTCACTCGCTTCTAGACCACGTATTGACGCTGTTGAGCTGATTGTAAGGAAATATTTATTGCAATGGTGTGTCTTTTTGTGTTTTGGAAGTTACATTTTACAGTCTAATCTAATTTCAAGATAAAAGTAAGTTCAAGTGCTCAACGAAGCTGCGATCGGAAAATCTTTGGAAATTGTAAACAGCGATAATTAATAGACCTATGACGCTGCAGCTTATTATTTGCCTCAAAAAAAAGCTCCTTTCTTCGCTCTCTTCTGTAAAACTCGTGCTAATACGCAACAAGTGTTACCAGTGCAAACTTGTTTGTACCGGTCCGATGAATAAATGATGCAAGATATTAACGATGAAAACCTTAACGGAAGTTAACAGAACTTAACGGAAGTTACTTTAGTCCGTTAAAAGAACTTAACGGAAGTTATTTTAGTCCGTTAACATGAAAAAACTTTTTAGGACGGAAAGGAAGTGAAGACCCGCGAGCTCCTCCAGGGTTTAGTTAAATGTTGCCTGTTGGTAACAGCACTAAAATAAACTGAATTTTTGCACATAAAAACTAATATTTTACGGCTACAAATTAAGCGCTATTTTATCAATTTTGCATTCATGTCTGAAAAAAAGACGTGTAAGGCCGGTAGCGTTTTTCAGCTCATTTTGTATCTGGTATATATAATCGCTTGATAAAATCTGTCTGCAGCAGTGAATGCGACCAGAAGCGCAACCCGAATTTTGCTAAGAGGAAAGGAGCTTAAACCAAAAGTAAAATTTTTTGCTCAAAAATTGTCCAGTTTAGGCCCAGTGCTGAACAAACTGGTGCAACACAAGCGTGTCACAGAGAAAGCCTGGAGGGTAGAGCCTCCAACCGCTGGACGATTTTGTAATTTTGCGGCAAAAATAGCAATTTAGCGCTATTTCAATCACATTTCGCAAGTTTTTAAAGCCATATGAATATTAAATCAAAGTCAAATATTTCATTGCACTTGCTGTATTACTCTGAAGCGTGTAACGAGTTTGCGGGACCCGTTTCCGCGTCATTGCGCCCGGGCAAAACACAGGCCCGGCGCCACGGGGGGACATTACGGGGCCGTTCCCCTCCAAATGACTGCTTGTGCCCCCCAAACGAAAATTGTGCCCCCCAAGCGAGGACTGTGCCCCGAAGAAATTAACAGACTCGGGGCTTCTAGAGTGCAAATCGAGGCCTAAGACACCCAAATTAGTGTTTACAGCCCAGGAATTCGTGAGCAAGAACTGCTTTTAGCGAATTTGCACCGAATTTCACTTAAGTTTTGGGACAAACACCTTTTTTTTTTCTTTATGGTCTTCACTTTAGAATTCGACGAAAATCGTAAGAATTTGGAGACTACAGCCACAATTTGTGGAAATTTTGAGACGAAGACCTTTTTTTTAACTTCTCGCGCCCGCGTCCCCCGATTGAATTTACATAAATAAACTTCTCGAGCCCCCCCAAAATTTATTTCTGCCCCCTTAGTCACGCTATCCTGGCGCCGGGCCTGGCAAAACAGCTTTCTTTGAAGAAATGTCTCAATTGTAGCGAGCCTTTGGCAACACCGTCTCCGATTGTACCGGCCCAAGATTTGAACCCCAAACATTCCGCTCCAGAAAGGAACGCGTTACCGCTTGACCAATTGGCCGGTAACTGATCAATAAAAAAAAGCTGCGCATAAAATACTATGAAAAGTTTATAATGCAATTTCATTCCAGGTAATAACCTAGTACAGTACAACTACATCCACTTTGTACAACTACATGCACTTTTTTACGACTAGTTGTAATTTTTTACTACTGGATCCATATGAATAACTGCAATAAATAGCTAAAACTCAGAATTCATTGAAATGATTAAATTGCCTTTAAGACCCTTCTGGCCCCCTTATACTTTACGTCAAGTCCAAAACATGTTTAAATGCCTGTATTTAGGGGCTAAATTTTCTAAATGACTTGGCTAAAGGAGCTGAAGCCCTCTTAGCCCCTTCTACTTGGTTGCACCACCGACTGCGACCTAAAAAAATCTTGGAAATGCTCTAAAAAAACAAAACAACTGGTCTTTGAAAATGTTTTCAGGTACTGTTTCAGGTCATAATCGGTAACGAAGTACCGGTACCGATTCTTTAGGCTTACATCTCCATTTCGCGACACAGCCGTAAAGGCGTGCTAATAAAACGGATTATTGCGTCACATTTATGCACAGCAGTTGGAGGCCAGCAATTTCCCAAAGAATCGAGAAACTTTTAACGAGATTTATGTTTGAACGTCATTATTTCTTTTTTCATTATTGTCTGTTGTCTGGTCGCTACGTGATGTTCCAAAAATGTATTTAGAGTAGACCGAAATGGTGGGCACAAGCAGTCGTTAGGGGGCACGACCCCATGGCTCCCCATAGCGGCGGCACTGGGCCCGGGACACCCCTGGCTACGCCTATGGCTGTGTTGCCGGGGCGCAATGACGCGGAGATGGGCCCCGAAAACTCGTTGCACGCTTCGGCGTAAAACCACCAAGACAATAAAAGATTTGATTGATTTGACTTTTTTTTGTTTATAGCCTCTTAAATTCCTACTTCGTCTTAAATAATAAGGAGTTTGTGGCGTTATAACCGCGTTCGCATAGCACGAAAGTCTAGCTACAGAAAAAAAAAAATTAGAGTTTCTAAGCGGATCCATGTATATTCAACTCTGGTACATGCAATCCATTAGTCATCGTCTAAATTAAACTTGAAACTTTCTAAATGATGCTTGATTGACGCATCTTTGTCCTCCTTTACGAGAAAGTGACGGTGGCGGTGGCGCGATCCTTTAGACGAATCTGCATTTGGGGGGTCATTACATGCTCTTCGTTATTTATCGAATGTTCGTTATTCGAAAAATAGTTTTACATACTCCAAAAATAACGAATGACTCGGAAATTGCGACAAAAAATTCCATTACTAGCACATGTTCGCTATACTCGTAATATATGCTCTTCGTTATTTGGTATTATACTTGCTTAAATTTTATAAATAACGAATGGCGAATATTCAATTACTATAGGCTGCGTCATTTTTTTTTTTTTGAAAATATTTCGAATTCTTACGTAAACATTCGTTAACTTTATTTTTATCAATCTTGAGAAAATATTTTATTGTCGATCAGTCTAAAAAGTTGCGAAAAAGCATATACCTGTATACGCTTTCATCGTTTTGTATGTACCGGTATGCAGTGGTGGCGATCTTTGTTGAGCATTGGGGGGGATAATTTGCAATTTTACCCCACTTTTGCCCTATTTTCAACATTGGGGGGATGAACCTCGACCACGGTTTTGCTCAGGTGTGGAAATTTAGTGAAGACCAAAGAAAAAAATGCTAATGGAACACTTTTTCTTCCCGAATTCAGGTGAAGACCAAAAAAAAAGGTCTTATCAAAACTAGAGCACTTTTTTCCCCCCAAATTTTCGCTCTGATGTAATACCCATTTAAAATATTGGGGGGGATGCAGATGTGGACCATTCTCAAACTATTGGGGGGGGGATACAGCCAAATCATTGGGGGGGATATATCCCCTCCATCCCCCCGGGTTTCGGCACCCCTGCGTAGCCTACGTATTGTCTTAGACAAAAAATTGCTACCGGTAAATCTTTTTGGAAAGACGCATGCTACCAACAATATGGTATGCCAAACATTAAACGAAATAAAAATTGCTGATAACTACAAACTTTAAATTACAGGTGGGCAACTTTATCTCCCTTGATAGCATAAAGATTTATCTAAAATGTATTTGTGACATAATATTCTAGTAGCCTACTATACACGCCAATTAATATATTCATCAAATACGGTAAAAATATTTCTTTCAACTGAGTAAGAATTCGACCAAATTTTACAATATTGGAACAATATTCTTATTAACGCTATAAGAAGAATGCAAACGGCATTTCGGTTTAATACAGATTTACGAAACTATATGTCACTAAATAAAATCTGAACGTCGTTCAAACAAAAAACAAAGAATGAGTAAAGTTTGGAAATCGCCAAAATGTTTTCAAGCTCTCACTGCATTACTAGATCGAGTAATTCAGATTGAAACTTATATTAGTGCTATTGTTTCTTTTTAGCAAATAAATGACCAAAGGCTTATTACCGTATTTGACGGCATATAGGACTCACAGGCATGTAAGACGCACCCCATTTCAGCAGGTCAGATTCAGGAAAAAATGTTTTTAGTGTATTTAAGCATTTGTTGTTGAAAATAGTCTAGCAAAACATACACAAGCAGAAACATAGCTGCATACAGGGCCGGGCTCAAGGGGCCCGGAAGAGTTCAGGTTTCCGTGTTAAGTTTTGGTATCGCACCATAACACTGAAATCAAACTTGCCTACAGCAAAAAATATCAATCAGCCTATTCTCTTATTCAGTACTAGTAATTGGTCGCTATTTTTGCTACACAGCCTTTAGGGCATCTAATAATGGCCGATTTGATTAAACGAAAGAGGAAAATGTATCAAAAGCCATACACTTGCACCGAAATTAACGTTTTGTTACATTTCTCTGACTTGAGAGCCCTAATTCTACGGTATAACAATGTACGAGGGCCCACATTTCCAGAGATCCAAAAGCATTTCAACCTTAGAGAGCGGAGTCATAGTTGACATGCTATACTACTATCATTAAGTAACTCACTCTATCTGTATGAGTTTAATAGGTATTTGGGTTTGTGAAGTCTATGATTGCAGATGACTTCTTAAAACTTTTATCAGTAAAATATTTGGATTTGCAGTATTAAAGTCATTATATTGTATAATATTGTGTCAATGTCATCATCCCCCACTTCACATACTTTCTTTCATGTATATCACGTTTTCTGCTTGTCAATTTAAGCAAGTTTGGTGCTGGGATGTTGCTCAAATGCTGTATTTTACCCTCAAGATACATAAAAAGTGCTAAAGCTTCCGGGGCTCTGCCCCGGACCCCGCTGGGGGAGCTCACAGCGCTCCCCCAGACCCCCTAGCTGGATTTAAACCAATTTAAAATCTAGTTGTGTTTTTCATAGGTCCTAAACTGTATGCGAATATCGCTATCCCCTCACTTTTAAATGAAGGTCTACACCGATCCGACAAAAACGATTTAACGGCATGGCCCCGATAAGGCTCGGGGGGCCCAATAAGATTTGGGGGCCCGGTATCGACCATCGTAACCCCTGGAAAATTTTCTCTCTGAGGCCCTGGCTGCATACAAGCAATTTAGCAGCAAAAACGCGCCAGTAGTAATGCAATAATACCGGCAATAATACTATAATACCAGGAGTAATATAAGGATGCAGTTTAGGGTAAAAACACCGGTAATAATACAAAAATACCAGCAGTAATACCAGCAATAATAGATGGATGCATGGAGTTTAGGGCATACCTGTCAACTCTCCAGATTTCGTCGGGAGACTCCCGATATCGAGAATTTCTCCCGATCATCTGATCTCAACAAAAAATCTCCCGATATCAGAATTTAACTGTAGATTTTTTCAATTTAAAATTTAATCAATTTTTTGAAAAATTGATCTATTTTGTTCGCGAAACTTTTTTTTTTGTCTGAAAGGGAAAGAATACACTACGACTCTTGTTTCCATAGATTTCATATTTTTCAAGAGTTTTGATTTGAAATTTGTGTGTGATCTTGCTTTCACATAACGGGTAACATCAATTCGAATCGTTAATTGCAGCTGAAAAAAGAAATCAAAGGATAACCAGCTTTATGGTAAAGGGACCAGAAGAGAGCGATAAACTTATTTTTGCGGAAACAAACTTTGCAATGTTCGTGGTGAAGAACAACTTGCCGTTTTGCTCACTCAAACGCATCTAGCGAAAGAACTTTTTCCATAGTGCGGATGATTGCAACCCATGGATGCACAAACTGCGGCCGTAAAAGAAACGTTACGAACAGTTACGATTTGTTAACTGTAGAGTTAATTAAGACGATAATATGCCAATGCTCTTTATCTACCAATTCGTAACTATACCCAAAAAGTTTAAATTTGATAGTTTCGTAAGTTTTCAACGTCACAGTTATTTTAACTACATACCTATAGTTTATTCCTGAAAATTTATGTTTGTTATTTAACAATTACGCTAGTTTAATGCCGAGTACAAATTTCTGACTGTGACGTTACAATGATATAATTTTTACGTACGAGTTAGTTTTTCTTGGATTTTTCAGGATTGTTCCTTTTACCTATAAATAACGTGAATATTCTTGACTTACGGAATAGAAGTTAGAATAAGCTTTGACGTAAAACTGCTGTTAAATTGCATTACTTGTTTTAGCCTATTACGTCGTTTAGGATTCAGTTAACTTTAGGGTAGGTAAAAGCCATACGTGGGCACAAGTTTTTTTTTTTTTGTTAGTTTTAAGTGTCTACAGAATGTTCGTTTTTGTTTGTTTGTTTGTTGTTTTGATAGCCGGGTGGCGTGAGCATGGCAGGTCTCTATCTCTATTGTAACTATATTATATTTTATTGCTATGATTTGGTTTTTGCCATGTTATAACGTAAGTTTGCGTTTTTCTTGCGTCTCCTTTTTTGGTGTCAACGTTGTGACTTGGCATTCAAAATAAAACTCAGAAAGAAAGAAAAAAAGAAAGTCCGTTAATCGTTAATCCGTTATTAACGAAGCTAACTTTTTCATTAACTCGTTAATCCGTTAAAAAGTTTTGTCATGTTAACGGACTAAATTAACTTCCGTTACGTTCTGTTAACGGACTAAAGTAACTTATGTTAAGTTCTGTTAACTTCCGTTAAGGTTTTTATAGTTAATAATTTGCACCATTCATTTATCGTACCGCTACAAACCAGTTTGCACTGGTAACACTTGTTGCGTATTACCACGAGTTTTATAGAAGAGAGCGAAGAAAGGAGCTTTTTTTTGTGGCAAATAATAACCTGCAGCCTCATATAGGTCTGTCTATTAATTATCGCTGTTCACCATTTCCAAAGATTTTCCGATCGTATCTTCGTTAGTGCATTTGAACTTATTTTTATTTTAAAATTGTATAAGACTGTTAAATGTAACTTCCAACACACAAAAAGACCACCATTGCAATAAATATTTCCTTACAATCAGCTCAACAGCGTCAATACGTGTTCTAGAAGCAAGTGAATAATAAGAAATCTAAATTATACGCAAAATGTTAACGAATTAAGCCGCTTTTACCGAAAGTCCGTATTTACGCATATGCGTAAAAAAATACGGATATGCGTATAAAAATACGCTTATGCGTATAAAATTTTTACTCTCGTTGGTTTATTTTATATTGCCTTTTACCGAACATGCGTATTTACGCATGCGTTTTTTTACGCTTGGCAAAGAATAAAATACGGACACGGTATGCGTATTTTTCAGGCTTTTATAAAGAAATTTTTTTGCAATGTGACGTTCCAAGGTTGCTTAGTGTAGTGGTTATGATACTAGTCTTTGATACTTTGAATCTGAGTTCGGTTCTCATCAAAATCTAAACTTTTATTTTTGCACAAATGCAAGAGACTTTTTTTCAATCATTTTTGAGATCTTTTGTTTGGAAATTTTTACAAAGTTTCTACGACTAGGCCTATAGTACTTGACTAGTAGACGTTTTTATTTAATTGTTTAGTTCCGCATTATCATCATCATCATATTTATTTATTTACCAAGTGACGTCATATCACAAGAAAAAAACTGCAACTTCCTCTAGGTCTATCACCAAAGCATCGAAATATGCAATTTCTTTAAAACCAAACACACAAACTTGCAGAGTCAAAGCGATATTTAGTCACTTGGTGAGGAGACAGCGAAGGACTGAAAGGTCATCTAAGTCTACTGCCACCTCACCAAGTTAAGGTTAGAAAAAACAGCTTCTAGATTTTCTCAGTCTGCTACTTTCTATGATAAAAAATTTTACGCAAAATTAAAACAAAGTGTTGCAAAGATATGTACATTTTGTACAGTGTATACACAAAACTCACAGTCACCATGTAAAGAAAATGCAAGACAACATTAGAATTGTTCTGACTCTAAGCATACTAAAAAATAAAAATGCTGTAACTACAGATTGGATGGAAATAAAATTAATAAAGTTCATAATGCTTATTTATGTTTGATAGAATTGAAAGTGGGCAATTGGAGTGAAAAAAACCTCCTTGCTTTGTTTTGTATTGTTTGCCAATATGTCATTAGTACTGGTACAATTTCCAATACCAGTATATATCAACCTCAGTCAGTTATTGCAAAATTACTAATAATTCATGGGCACATCAAAATGAGAGATGACGTATTGTAATAAATGTATGATAGATGAATGCACCAAACTCATGCTATTCAAGCAAAGAATAGGTTATTGTTGAACTAAAGCATAAATATGCAACTATGATTCCTGTAATTACTACTGCATTGCTGATAGAAAGCTGTTATTCTAGCTTTTATCGGTTTCATAGTTTGATAAAAAATGAGCTTTAACAGCTTTTTAAATCTGTAGAATGAAACTTCTTTCATACTGCTTGGAATTTCATTCCAAACTTTAATTCCTGCGAATGATAAAGGCTTTTGCCCTAATCTTGTTCTAGTTCTTGGAAGAAAGAAGTTGTTTTTGTGGCTCAATCTTGTCTAATGTGTATAGCAGTTTTTTATTAGGTTAAACTTATCTGAATTTGCAAAAGATAATACATTATTGTGAATTCTGTACATTAGCTTTGCAGTTTCCAGAGAGTAAATATCCTTGAGTTTTAAGCATTTAGCTCGATAGAACAAAGGATTAGTATGCTCACGATATCCACTTCCACTTAACAATCTGATGCTTCTTTTTTGCAGAATAAAGAGAGGTGCTAATGTTGATTTTGAAGCAGTCCCCCAACTACTTATGCAGTATTGTAGATGAGAGTATATGAGGCAGTGGTAAACAGATCTTAAGGTTTGCTCATCTACAAAGTGTTTTAATTGATTAAGGGCCCAAGATCCCCTTGCTACCTTTGAACATTGTTCCTTGATTTGTTGTTTCCAGTTTAGATTGTCGTCTATGAGAACACCTAGATACTTTATGTGATGTGATTGCTTGATTGGATTATTATCTATTGATACTTTGAGTTCAGGTTTATTTTGTTTTGTTGTCACTACCATAAACTCAGTTTTATTAAAGTTAATTGATAATTTATTCACCTTGAACCAATTGCTTACATTGACTAATTCATCATTAATATTTTGTTGAGGTGTTGAAACATTAGAATGGGAGAGAGTAAGGTTTGTATCATCAGCAAAAAGATGAATTGTGGAATTTGAGGCAAGTGGTAGATCATTGATGTAAATATTAAATAACAACGGACCTAGAGTTGATCCCTGAGGAATACCGCAAATAACATCTCTTGACTTGGATTTATATTGATTTACAATTGTATACTGTTGACGGTCAGTCAGGTAAATTGCTAGTAACTGTAATGGTAATCCTCTAATTCCATACTTTTCTAGTTTCTTGATCAGTATTTTGTGATTGATGGTATCATATGCTTTTCTTAAATCTAAGAAAATAGAACATGTAATGAGCTTTTTATCCATATTGTCAAGTAGCTTATTGTAAATATCTAAAACGGCTTCATTTGTTGAGCAATTTTTCTTAAAACCATACTGATTTGGACTAATCAAATTATTGCTCACAAAATAATTGTTTAGTTGATCAAGCAGACACTTTTCAAAAAGTTTGGCAAAAGGATTTAAAATAGAAATAGGGCGATAATTACTGCATAACTCTCTTTCGCCTTTTTTGAAAATTGGAACAACTTCAGCGGTTTTTAACACTTTTGGAAAATATCCTGTTGATATGCATGCATTAAAAATGTTAGTTAGAACTGGAGCTATTACAGAGCCTGACATTTTTATATACTTTGCAGCAGAGGTGGGCACAAATAACATTATATCAAAAGCGCAACGCAACAAAGCGCAACGATCTTTTCAGGCAGCAAAAGCGCAGCGCAAAATGCGCAATATAATTTTTTTGCTTTCTGAAGCGCAGCGCAACTTCCGCAATGAACTTTTTGATTCAGTTGAAGCGCAACGCAATTCCGCAATTGCGGAACGGTATTTTCGTACCAAGTTAAAGCGCAACCTAACTTCCGCAATCGAAATTTCACAACACAACGCAAATACTGCGTTTTTTGCAATTTCAGACTGAAAAACAGTAAATAATTTGCTAAACAAGCCCGAAATTTATCAATTTTACGATGGAAATAGAGCAAAATTAAGTTCAATGTATAGAATTGCGCTTTTAACCGAAAAAAAAATTGAAAGCGCAACGCAAAGCGCAACAAATTTTAAAGGCTTTATTCCGCAACGCAACTTCCGCAATGTTTCAAAATAAAAAATTAAAGCGCAACGCAACTTACGCAATTGCGGAGGTTGCGGAAGTTGCGCTTTGCGCTTCTAATTTCGCTTTGCCCACCTCTGCTTTGCAGCATAGGTGGGCACAAGTCCGTTAATCGTTAATCCGTTAATAACGAAGCTAACTTTTTCATCAACTCGTTAATCCGTTAAAAAGTTTTTTCATGTTAACGGACTAAATTAACTTCCGTTAAAATGCCCGTTAACTTAACGACAATGGTTCATTAACTTACTTTAAGTTGCGTTAACACAAGGTTTTCATCGTTAATTTCTTGCACCATCCATTCATCGTACCGGTACAAACCAGTTTGCGCTGGTAACACTTGTTGCGTAATTTGCGCGAGTTTTATAGAAGAAAAAGCGAAGGAGCTGCGAGATAAACAAGCGAGCGCGGGATCAAATGAGCAGCAGAGCAGGCGCAATAAGAAATGCTGCGAGTATAATTTCAATCATGCAAGTATAAAGTGGGTTAGATCTTAGATGAGTTGAACTGCGATACTGCAATAGACCCATGATGTACCCATGAATAATCTGTCATTGGTGGTAAGATGAAAGTGACTATAGCATGGCAGCGTTAGCAAGAAAAGTGGACATGGATAGTTCGTTAGCCCAACCTATAGCTGAAATGATCTCGATTATTATCGTAGTCTACAAGCACTAATTTGTAATCGATTCCGCAATTTTTAAATTATCGTTATTAGAAATCAATTACGAAGGATCGTAATCTACGAATCGCAAATAATCGAGCCATGGCTGGCTACTACTATATAGGCTAGGCTTCCAGTACCAAGCAAAAGCGTGAATGATGATTTAATTAGTGTATAAACTCTACTATGGGAGGAGTACCGTTGACCAACTACAGAACAGAATGCAAGTGCAAGACATGCATGATTGCAATTTTAATAACAGCTTAATAATAATGATAATACAAAACAGAATTGCAGGGTAAATTGCAGCATTCCGACTTCGTTAGTGCTGTTACAAAAATTATTTTTTAATTTTGACGAAGCGATGTAATCGTAATAGCGATGATTAAAGGTGAAATAATCGCAATGGAAAATCGATTGCATAGGTGCGTATTTGTAATCGCAATCGGCGGAATCGATATAATCAAACCAAAGATCATTGAAAGAACAGAATGTAGGTACCGGTACTAAAATATAGCTGTAAAAACAGTGTTTATTTTGAGCTAAGTGTTAATGTCATCCAAAAACTTGGAAGTGTTTGCATCCACGGATCGCGGATGGTTTCAAAACGGCAAATCTACGTAGGCCTACACTGTACAGTGGTTGGTGATAGGACTAAAACGAGAATGAATGACGAATATTCATTCGCAATTTTTTTAGTTACTTTTTTAAGAGTCAAGATTAAGCTTTGGGTTAGGTTGGATCTCGGCACTGTCTAGAAATTGTTTTGCAAGTCACAGCTTAAATAGTTAATTTTAGATGCTGTTGTGGGAATACGGTTAACTCCGTCTGCTGTAATTATATATATATTTTTTTGGCAACTCTTTTTCATATTACGCTATGGTAAATAATCAGTCTTTCTTTTTCGGCTGCCAACGTGGCACGATAAGCTGGTCTAAAAATTTATCATACAGTCAAACTTCGATACTATGCCACCTCGCTACTATGCCACCCTCGCTACAATACCACTTTTGATCGTCACCAACTAAATTCAATAGAAAATATATTTACTATGCCACCACTTACCCTCGCTACTATGCCACATGAGGTACAGTATTTCAGTGTATTAACGAAACAATAAACGCTACGAACGAAACAATTAAACGGCTGTGAAACGGCAAAAGTATACAGTATGTGCATGTAATATGTTCTCTCAAGTTATCTACTGTAGCTCAGCCCAAAACTCTGAGGAATCGTCTGCTGGCGCATGTTCTTTCTGCGGATTTCATGCGCTTCGTCGTCCAGCCGATCGCATGCTTGCATCACACTGGCCTTCACACCGGCCTTCCCGAAACTACTGCTCTGTACTGTACATTATACTGAAATACATGTAAATTATAATCGTACAATACAACGTGGCATTACATTGTTACATCACAAGGCTGTTTTTACAAATTCTTGTTACTATGCCACCCTCGCTACTATGCCACTTTCTCTCGGTCCCAAAGGGTGGCATAGTATCGAAGTTAGACTGTATTTAATCGCTCTTTATGATATCATCTTTGAATCGATTTTTGGTAATAAACAATAAATGGAGAACAAGCAATTATTCAAGTGAATCTATCAAGCTAAAAGACAATTGTGGCCTCTCGCGAGACAGGCTGGAAGGAGGAACGTCACAAACTGGTGACCCCGACGTACCCTAACCCTAACCCTAGCTGCTCTCCGTTTTGCATCTGAAACTCCAAAATAGGACACCTTCCCTTTTCCATCCCTGGATTTTTTTTATTTCGAGTTTCGGAGCAGACTTCGTTTTTGCTCCATATACCAAATTATTTCAGCAATGTGTAGCTCAAATTTCTTTTGTCCCTTGCTCGCAGCCACTGACGTCTGAGCCGGAAATATGCAACCCTTTGTGGACTTTGGTCAAAGAACTGTCATTAAAGATTACTTCTTCAACCACCCATTGGATACTTTTTTTTTACTTTTCTTTTTTTTGTCCCCAGCCTAAAGCGGAGGCTGATTCTTTTATTTGTGCCAGTTTTCTTGTTGTGTGTTTTCACTTGCTTGTTTTAATGCTCCCCTGTGATTACATTAGTTCCTTTCTTTGTTCATCAGTTTTTTTTGTATTCCCACGAATTTGTCATTCAGGCTTCGGTCGATTGTACCAATCGTCCGATGCCTTGGTGGGGGGTATTGTGGGAATACGGTTAACTCCGTCTGTCGTAATTATATATTTTTTTGGCAACTCTTTTTTTCCATATTACGCAATGATAAATAATCAGTCTTTCTTTTTCGGCTGCCTACGTGGCACGATAAGCTGGTCTAAAAATCTATCATATTTAATCGCTCTTTATGATATCATCTTTGAATCGATTTTTGGTAATAAACAATAAATGGAGAACAAGCAATTATTCGAGTGAATTTATCAAGCTGGAAGACAATTGTGGCCTCTCGCGAGACAGGCTGGAAGGAGGAACGCCACACTGTTGTAGCGTGAAAGCACAGAGAGTTAGTGTCGTGGACTGAGTTAGCAACCGTCTCTATCTAACAGTTTCCATAATGTTTAATCGTTTACGTACTCTCTGGCCTAAAACTGCCAGCGCGGAAGCCCAGGGAAGAGCCACCAGAACGGCGACTACTTAAAAACAAGCAATGCGAAAAAATGGCTCTTCTTGGGCTTCTGCGCTGGTAGCCTTTAGGCAGGGACACCGAGAGGGGGAAGTGAGGTGAGACAATGACCCTGGTGCCCATGGAGTTTAGGAGGCCCATCAGGGGGCCCATGGGCTTTGAGGGGCGCTTGGACTTCAGGGGGCCTATGGAAGTGACACTGACAAATCAGTTTGTGGAACATCGAAGACCTTTTTTTTTTGAGATCACATCAAAATCCGAAGAAAATTGTGGCATTTTCCTCTTCCTTTTTGAAGTTCACAAAGCTGGAGATGCCCAATATTTGAGCTGACCCTGAGCCTACGTTTGGCTCTCGGCGCCCCTACAAACAATTAACGATTCATCTATTGCTTTTTATGGCAAATAATAAGCTGCAGCCTCATAAGTCTATTAATTATCGCTGTTCGCAACCTCGAAAGATTTTCCGATCGCTACTTTGTTACTGCACATGAGCTTATTATTATCTTGAAATTAGATTTGACTGTAAAATGTAACATCCAAAACAAAAGGATCATCATAGCAATAAATTTTTCCTTACAATCAGCTCAACAGGTGATTACGCGTGTTCTAAAAGTGAATGAATGAAAAGAAATGTAAATTATACTCAAAATGTTAACGGATTAACGGACTTCATTAACTTCCGTTACTTTCAGCTGAAAATAACGAATTAACTTTAACGGAGGTAAGAAGTTTGCTAACGGACTAGTGGTTAACGAAGCTAACGTTTTGCATTAACTTGCCCATCTATGCTCTGCAGGAATTCCATGTCTTCCTGTACTTTTTGATGGATTCATAGCTCTGATGTAATTTACTACTTCTTCAACTATTGGTTCTAGAAAAAACGAATTGCCACAACTCTGAATCAAAGATGTGGCATTAAATTTGCCATCAATTATAGCTGGTGTTTCGATTGTAGACGCAAGGTTAACTCCTATCTCCATGAAATATTTATTGAACAAGTTACTGATGGCCTGTGGACCTTGTGCACTTTCACTTTTGGAAGCATACATTTTATTAGGAATGTTATTTTTCTTCACATTTTTCAAGTGAATAATTTTATTTATAATTTTCCAAAGCGACGAGGTGTCATGCTTATTATCATTCACTAAATTTTTAATGTAAAGTCGTTTTGCATATTCCTTAATATGAGTCAGTTTATTTCTATAGACTTTGTATTGTGCCCATGTATTACTGTCATTTAATTTAAGGGCTCTTTTGTACAATAAATTTTTTTTCTGGATTGATATAAGGATTCCTTTGGATAACCATGGTTTGTTGTTTAGTTTTGTTTCCTTTCTGCTTTGTTTTCGTAATGGTGCATGTATGTTTAAAGTCTTATGAAAAATGTCAATAAACTTTTCAGTGTAGTTCTCAATGCATTCCTCTTTGATATCACCTAATAGCTCCATTCCTTCAGTTAATTCGTCTAGAAATTTTTTGTATCACGAATTAGGGTGACAGTTGATTTTTCACTCTTGGGCAGGCTTAAATTAGAACACATCATTACTGGCAGGTGATCACTTACATCTTCCACCAGAATAAAACTTTTGTGTTCACCCGCTACATTGTTTGTATAAACATGATCTAAAAGAGTTGAGCTTGTAGTGGTTATTCTTGTCGGGAGTGTAATTAAGGGAATGCAGCCTAAGCTACAGTATATGTTAAATTCATGAAATCTTTAATATTGATATCAGAGTTACTTTTCAACAAATCTGCGTTGAAGTCTCCTCCGATATAATACATCAATTTTCTACAATTCAATTTTTCAATGGTTGATTCAAAACTCTTGCAAAACTCTGATAATTTCTGTTTAGGGTGTCTGTAAATTACTCCCACTATACATTTTTTGTTATTCCCTAAATCTAGTTGAATCCACATATCTTCACAGTTAGGAATGTTTAAATCAAACTCCTTGCAAATTGAAATTGATAAAGACTCCTTAACAAACAATCCTACTCCTCCCCATCTTGTAGTTGTGCCTTTGTGGTAAAAATGGTACCCACTTAACTTTGCAATGTATACCTGTAACAATTTAAGTTTGGTTTCACTTATAGCAATGATATCAGGTAAGATATCATAATTTGTTAAAAGTTCATTCAATTTATCAAAATTTGCATTTAAGCTTCTTATATTCACGCAAAGCAAAGAAAATTTACACTTTTGATAATAATATTGGCTTCGGCCTGTGAGCAGTATTTTGAGTCAACCAAACTAGAATTTAAATCATTTAGTAAGCTTTTTATCTTGTTGTCTGCCTGTAAGCATTTAGCTGGGAAAAACGAATTATTTGTGTGATTAATATCAAAGTTTAGTTTGTCATCATTTCTCATTTCATTTAACAATTGCTTATCATCTAGGGTTTGAAAAGGAAACAATTCACTGTAACAATTTTGGCAGAGGTATGGTTCAGTAGAAGAACAAAGAGTGTGAAATTTAAGGGGACTAATGACTGTGCATTTGAGATGAATCCATCCACCACACATATCACACTGAATAGCACACTGGTTCCTTTTACAAGGTCTTAAACATATTTCACATGGACATTTAACTGGCATTATCAAGCAGTCAAACTAATGAAAGATTCTACACTAGTTAGACAAAATAGCAAATTTAAAATCAGCCACAAAATATGTAGAAAAAGTTGTTTTGAATTTAAAATGAAAACAGGTGAAAATTATCTTTCAATATACTGGTAATTATAAATTTAGACAAAAAGGTAGGCCTACAGAAAAAAAAAAAAGTCAGATCCAACTATGCACACAAAAATACAAAAACTACTAATGTCAGATCCTGCTATGTAGTCACAAAACACTAAAAGAGTGCTGAGTGTCAGGTTGAAGTAGCCTTCTTATTCATACACCCAAGAGTTGTTAGCACAGCAATAATTGTTAAGTTCACCTTCTTTAAACCATAAAGCTATTTCTTTCTTTGCTGTTTCCACAGAGTCAGATCCATGATATATGTTTCTCCCAATGTCAATACAATAATCTCCACGAATTGTTCCAGGAAGAGAATCAACAGGGTTAACCTCTCCAAGCATTTTACGATCAGTTTTAACTGCTCTTTTTCCTTCCCAAACCATTGCCACAACTGGCCCAGACAACATAAATTCAACAAGTTTTGGGAAAAATGGTTTTGAACTGAGATCTGCAAAGTGCATTTCTAGCAAATCTTTACTGGCAGTCGTCATTTTCATGGCACAAAGCCTAAAACCGTTCTCCTCGAAACGGCAAATTATTTTGCCAACTAGACCCAGCTGAACACCATCTGGCTTCACTGCAATAAAATCTTTAAGAAAAAGTTGGATTTGACCAAAGAGGGGGAAGGCTTGAACCACAAGTTAAAAGATTCCACCACCAACTATGAATAGGCCTACCACTAGGCCTACCGTTTATATCAATTGTTAGTGATAAAAAATTTCTTATTCAAATAGAATCAAATTATATCTTTAAATTAAATTATATCTTTAAATTAAATTATATCATTAAATTATATCTTTCGTTCTCGCTGCAATACGCCGAAGCGTGAAACAAGTTAGCGGGGCCTATCTGTTCGGCAATGAAAGGTTACTTGTAGCCTACTACTACAGTATTTTTGCTTGCAGATCTAACTGAATTCTACGGAAGCAACTCAGTCAATGTTTTGATGTTTGAGATAAAGTAGTTGCTCTCTCGGTAAATCACTAACTAGGCATTTCCAAGTTTTAGTTGTTCAGCGAACCACAAGCAAATCAACCACAATTCATAACAAGATGCTATCAATGCGTTTGTAAAATAATATCCTTTGCTCATTGCTGTTGCAAACATTTAAATCACGCAATTGAACGCATGTTGATTGATGTCCGAGTGGACGATGGTGAATATCCCTAGGCAGGTAATTGTTTTCATTCTGGTTAGGACTCTTAGCTTCGAAAATCACCGAGGGCAACAACTTTTTTACAATTAGTTACAGAATTTTAAATAAATAAAATTTTTTTTAAAAGATGTATGAAATTAGGATGAAGCAAGTTTAAGGAGAAATGATTCAAGAAAAGTCCCCGATATTCTGTTGCTCGTTTCAGGTTTTGTCATACCGGTATTCCAATCCAAGGGCAAAAAAAGTTTGGCCCATGGCCAAACTTCGGGCCTAGCATAACCCTTAAAAATCAGAAGCTTAAAACCAAAGTAATAATATACCTT
Organism: Trididemnum nubilum; assembly: GCA_963965965.1. Taxonomy (NCBI): domain Eukaryota; kingdom Metazoa; phylum Chordata; class Ascidiacea; order Aplousobranchia; family Didemnidae; genus Trididemnum; species Trididemnum nubilum. The sequence continues at coordinate 5,492,985 of OZ014490.1, forward strand.
GGAAATATTGCAAAGGGCTTCAGGCTGCGAATTCGATTAAAGATTTATGCTAGGCTTTTATAACATGTAACGTTAGGCTACAGCTTTGAAGCTCCCGATAGGATAGTGCTCAGACGGGCAACGAGGTTGCTTAGGGAAAGGAGGTTTGCATCCAAAGGGTCCCAATTGAGAAGGACACCCATACTGCTAATTGTCCCAATTGAGAACACCCATACTGCTTCTCCTTTGGTTTAAAGGTTGCACAGCCCATCTCCTACGGCCGCGTAATCTCCTTGCGACGATAAAGGCTCCCAAAGCAATAATTGTGTCGTCAGCGGTTTCCGATTGAGATGTTATCAGCGACATTTCAACGATCAAATAAAAGGTAATACGAAACTCACAAGCCATTTATTTTTTGCTTTGGAGATACGCTCGCTAAAATACGCATACGCGTATTTCCGCATATCAATAAATCACCCTGCGTAAATACGCGTATGCGTAAATACGGACTTTCGGTAAAAGCGGCTTTAACGGACTTTATTAACTTCCGTTAATTGAGGCTGAAAATAACGGATTGACGTTAACAGAGGTGTGAAGTGTGTTAACGGACTAGTGGTTAACGAAGCTAACGTTTTGCATTAACTTGCCCACCTATGGTAAAAGCACTAAGTGAAAGCTGGGTTAGTGAGCGTCAGAGTGAAGATTAGCCTAGGCCTACCAAAGGTCTCGGACTTTACCTACGCCATGAAAGATGCAGGGCGATTTTTTGAGCCAAAATTTTTTAGAAAAAAAGTGCGTCTTATATGCCGTCAAATACGGTAACTGGCAGCAGTCGAAGAGATGAAAAATTGAAATGTATACTGCAAAACAGTTCCAACTAATTACAACTGATTGCAACGACAAGGACCATAGATGATAGAAATATAACGTAACAGTCGGAACGGAGTTAACGAAATGATTTCATTCTTTTTAAATGAAATTTTTTGTTACGAACCGAGCATTTAATAGCATTCGATTCGTTACAGCACAAAAATGTGTCATTCAAAAAAGTTTAGCCAAAGATCATGCGATCATGAGTGCAGGTTGAACCAAAGATCAGGCGATCATTGTCGTCGTGAAAACGACGCCTTTGCCTCTCGGTCTTGCTGCCGAGTAATTCTGTAAAAGTAGGCCTAATAATGTAGTTTAAAAACATGTTGCTATGCGAAAACGGTGAAAACTAAAGAATTGAAGATAAATATTTAAAAATCGGTGAGGGGCATCAAACCCTCAAATATATGGTGATTAGCCAAATTTGAGCGATCGAGCACAAGGCCCAAAGGTACTCAATCCAACAAGTGAAAAGCACAGCAGAAATCTAGCTTCTCAATAACATGCAATAAAACACGTCAAGCAGGTCCTCCAACCTATGGACCATGGGATAAGGCAAATTTGAACCGAACAAGCAAACCGGGGGCAATTTTTCCAAAGCACTGCCCTGCTGGCCTCCAGTGCGGGAGACTGTGCAGTGCTTTGGAAAAATTGCCCCGGGTGTGCTTATTTGCAGAGGTGGAGTCCTCGACGACACATTTTGAAGTCCTTGGCCTTGGCCTCGAAGGTCAAGTACTTGGCCTTGGCCTCAAAGCCTTAAGTTCTCGAAAATTGCCCTGTCATCGGCTCGAGGACGGCACAATTTTCGGAAACGTTAAAATTTTGTAGACCGCTTGAAAAAATTTTCGGAGACCATTTTTTCGGGAGATTGACTAAAAATTGTGGTTGAAGACCTTTTTTTTTTTTTTTTCTTGGATCGACTGAAAAAATTTTTTTGAAGACCTTTTTTTTGGGGGGGGAAGCACTTGCTGTCGGTGTCCTTGGCCTCGAGTGGGTCTGTCCTCGGATGGGCTGTCCTTGGCCTTGGCCTAGGATTTTTTTGTGTCCTTGGCCTCGAGCCTTGTGTTCTCGACTCCACCTCTGCTTGTTTGGTTCAAATTTGCCTGGCTCCACTTCCATGGTCGATTGGTTGTGGTGCCTCCTTGACATGCTTTATTTCATGTGGTTGAGGAGCTAGATTTCTCATATCTACCACCCTTTTCACTTGAAGAACTGAAGTTGAAAGAAATATGAAACGGATTTTATCTTGATCGAGCTAATGCGATTTTTTACGAGAAATCGTTAGCTGACATTTTTTAAATGATAGTGCGAAATTTGAAAAATTACGTACAATTTCCAGCTTTTCCACATTACGTCCAGCATAAGAGGTACATGAGCTTCAAAGATATAATTCACTAGAATCACTAACTCGAACGCCGCCTAGTTTCTTTTCTGTCTTTTGGTAAATACGATTCAACAAATTTTATCAGAACACTACTAAAACTATGTTTTTTGCAAAAAAATTACCAAAGCATGTTTCACTCAGTAGCATAAGGCGTCAAACTGAAGGATTGCTGTAAGTTAACCAACACCTTGCGTTCGCGATAGCAATAGGTACGGTACCGGTACTGTGCATATCATAGGCGTAGCCAAGGAGGGAGGGAGGCGGGCCCCCACCCCAATTCAGTGCCGTCGCTACGGGGGGCTAGGGGGGCCGTGCCCCTGTTTTGGTCTACTGTGAATACGTTTATAGAACATCACGTAAGCGACCAGACAACAGACAATAATGAAAAAAGGAATAATAACGTTTAAACTTCATTCTTGTTTAAAGTTTTTTCCATTCTTTGCAAAATTGCTGGCCTCCAACTGCTGTTCATAAATGTGATGCAATAATCCGTCTTATTAACACGTCTTTACGGATGTATCGCGGAATAGAGATGTAAGCTTATACAATCGTTACCGGTACGCAGTAGCGTAGCAAGGGGGGGGGGGGGGGGGCTATAGCCCCCCCCATTGGCATGTGGACCAAAATGAGAAAACACTACGACCAAAATGCAGAATGAGAAAAACACTACGTTTTTAGCACTTTTGAGATCGTTCAATGCACTAGAGTGGACTAAATAGTGATTTAAAACATCTTTCGAACATATTTAGGGGGGGGGGCTAATTTGTTGAAAATAAAACCAACAAATAAAAAAAACGTTGAAAATGGTCAAAAATGCGCAATCAAATTTGACAGCAAGTGTAAAAATGCTAAACATCGGTGTCATCAACAAATATACTATGAACTAAGAGATAGGGGGGGGGGAGGGGGCTATTGAGTATTAGTTAAGTACCAATTTCTCTCAAACTTCTTTTCATTAGCCCCCCTAATTATTTTTCTCTATAGACTGTATACAAAATAGATTACTCCGTGTGAGATTTATTGAACTATTCGATTTTATAATTTACCAGCATCTAAATAAGAGAACTAAAATTTTAACATTAGCCACCTCCCAAATAGAACATTTATGCAACCAGTTTAATCATGTTTGCACTGCCAATTTCTAAGCCACGTTTTAAAAGCACTCAACTTAGCCCTAAAATTAAGTTATTTTTGCAAAAAATGCAAAATTTTTGAGCGCTGGGGCTCTGCCCCCAGACTCCGGCAGCTGGGGGCGGGGCCTCTAGACCCCAATTGGCCTCCGGCGGCTAGGGGCTCCGCCCCCACACCCCTCAAACAGCCCCCCATTGCGAATTTCTGGCTACGCGACTGCCGGTATCTGTACTTCGTTAGTGATTATGACCTGAAAGAATACGTAAAAAATTTTTTTTGAAGAGACCGACTGTTTTTGTTCTTTTAAATCACACTCATGATTTTTTAGGTTGCCGCTCAGTTGCGTAACCGGGGAGAAGGGTCAAGGGGGTTTCAGCCGCTTTTAGCCAAGTCATTTAGAAAATTTATCCCTAAAATATAAGCGTTTTAGCGTGTTTTGCAGATGAACTGAAGTAAGGGGCTGAGGGGGCTAAGGAATCTAATTCTTTCAATTACTTCTGAATTTTAGCGTTTTCCTGGAGTTATCCATATAGCTTCAAAAGCGTGCAAAAAGTGAATGAAATAGCGTTAAAATCGCTTTTTTTTGCCGCAAAATCACAAAATTTGCCCAGCGGCTGGAGGCTCTACCTCCCAGGCCCCCTCAGTGATACACTTAAGATGCATTAGTTTATTCAGCACTGGGCCTAAATTAGACGTTTTTTGCAAACAAAATTTACTTTTGGCTTAAGCCCCTCCCTTTGAGAAAAATCGTGGTTGCACGTCAGGTCGCATTCAATGCTGCAGACAGATTTTTCTTGCGATTATATGGGCCGCATACGAAACAAGCTAAGAAACGCTGCCTGCCTTATACGTCTTTTTTATCAGATATTAATGTAAAATTGTTAAAAATGCGCATAACTTTTAGCCGTGAAATATCAATTTTATGAGCAAAAGTTCAGTCTATTTTTGTGCCCCCCCACTTTTGGCTAGTGCCCCTCACTTCGTTTGCTCTGGCTACGGCACTGCCCCAATTGAAACACCACCAATCATAAAATGCGACAAAAAGCCTATTGTTTCTTCAGTTTTAGCTTCTTTTAACATCTTTGCGTACAACAATACACTCGTACAACTGTAGTTAACAATAATATTGACAACCAGGGGGCCCGGGCCCCTTCATTTCAATTTTTGCCAACCAATTTGAATGTATAACCTGGATGAAATCAAAGGTTTTTATTCTAAAAGTTGCTACATCAGGCTTTCATCTAACCTTTTGTGAACGTAATGCAATAACCTGGGCAGGATTTACCAAATGGCACAGTGCCAGGGGCCCCGCCCTCAGATGGTAAAACCTTTTTTTGTCTTCACCTGTATTTGGCAGGAAGATGTTGCGAATATCCTTAAAGTGCCTGGGGCCACGTGCAATGTAAAACCCGGCGCGGGCAATAACATCTTTAGTAGGCTTAATCATTTATTTTACCATTTTTCAAAAACAAGTCATTTCCACCTCGTCAGTTTTTATGCGACAAAATACTTTTGACAAAAAAATTAGCCAGAGGAAACGCTCTTTGACCAAATTATTAAATTTAAATTGAGGGGGCCTGGGCTCCCTTGCTTTACATCTAATCCTATTACTGGTTATTTTCATGATAGAGCAAAAAATCTCGCAATGAAAATCTTCGAGAGGATAATTATTTACTGCTAAAATATTGCAAAAGGCAATGTAGGTACTTCACCCTACATGGGCCAAATCACTTACAAAATTTAATACCAAAATGCAAAAATTTAAACATGTTTTTGACTGAAATTGCAAGTAAAAAAAGGATCGAGCAATTAAATGTTTTCAATTGGCTTTCAAAATTAGTTTTTTCAAATGGCTCTGAACACGTGGGAAATGTGATCCAATGGCATAAAAATAGCTTTTTTTTCAAAAAAAAAAAGCAAAAACGAAAAATCGCCCAGCGGCTGGGGATCTTGCCCCCAGAGCCTCTGGCGGCGGAGCCCCCACACCCCCGTCTGCGATACGTTTAACTAGCACTAGCTTACTCAAAACGTCTTAAAATCTAGCCATTTCCAGTTTTGGTTAGAGCTCTTTTCTTTTAGCAAAATCCTAGTTATGTACCTCGACTTACGATCTTTCATTCTACGATATTTTTGCCCCACAAAAATTTTTTCTTTCGAAAAATTCTGATGACGTCATTGCAGGTGATTCATGGCCCCCCAAATCAAAAATCCTGGCTACGCCTATAGTATATATTTGGTGACCGTAAAAATCGATCGTTTGTTAAATTCAAAATAGCGTTTCAAGTAATTCTTGATATTCAGTCGTGCTTTTTTGCTGATGAGCAAATTTTTCGACTTTTGTTACGTGTTCAAAAGGGCGAAGGAGGACGTACATTGCCTCAGAAAACCAAAAAAAAATTTTTGGTGTTCCATACCTTGCAATTATTTACTCTTGTGCGTGATTTATATTCTTAATATACGCAATAATTGTGCGTTGTTAAAATTAAACTACCACTACCACCATCACTACGAGGTAAAATCTGGTTGGGTTAGGATCTACAATTGCTTCTCTTAGCTCTAGTAGTACACTACTGCAATGTTTCTTCCGTTGCGTGTTTACTGTTTACTTTGAAGTCGTATTGCTGATGCCCTCAAAACATTTGAAACCGCTCGACAATTTGCGGTTGCAGAAATCTGCCTGAGCAACAATAACGGTAAACGAAAGAGATGTTTAAAGAGGCGGCGCATCATAATTCACAAGAGCTTGATGATTTCATGCATTACATCCCTGACCATAGATTACGATGGTGGAAACGCTATGATAGCGCACCTTCGATTTTCCAGAGATTCAGCTTATGGTCTTAACTAAAGCATTTATATTTTGGACACAAGCAGAAGGCTAGTCGATTAGACAGTCGCGTAGCCAGAAGTCTGCAATGGGGGGAGGGCTGTAGCAGGGGCTTATGGCACAAACATAAGTCTTCATCAAAAATTGGAACGATTTTTCTGCTCAAACTCAGTTGAAGATAAAAAGAGATCTCCTTTTAAAATTGTAACTGCCAATGGGGGGAGGCTATTTTCCATTCTAGTACAGAAATCAGGCTCATAAGTGCTAAAAACGAGGTACTTTCTATAATCTGCATGACAATGGGGAGGTGTAAAGCCTCCCCCCCTGGCTAAGCTACTGCGCTGAGAGATTCTATTTCTATCATAAGCATCAAGAAAACCACGCCAATACCGGTACTGCGTTAATTTTTTTTTTCAGTGAAACCGAATCAGTTTCTAACACAAAATTACACAAGTTAGTTGACACAACCAGTCGTACACTCATAACGTCGGTAAATGGCGTTTAATCACAGCATTCTAATAATTTTCAACGCACAATAGCATTTCTGATAATAGTAACCAGTTAAACTACAAAAACATAACAAGCAGCTCTTTGTTACGTTGACTATTGAAATCCTAAATTTACAAACTATGCTGAAACCTATCAAATACGCTGAGCACTGTACAAATTTGAAGAAATATTGCTCGGTAATCAGAGTAAAACTGAGCCAAATTGCATTAGTAATCACGCATCGATTTTAGGAACACAACATGCGAACTGCGATACAAATCAATGATAACGGACCAGGATATGCATTTATTCAACAATGAGACGAAAAATGTACGAGAATCAACTTTGACACTTGTAGCATAAAATATTGACCTTGTGGTCATACAAATTAGAAAATATCTTTTTAAGCATTATTCAGGTTCTATCTCTTTCTGTCATATCCACTGTCGTTTTGGGGTAACATCTCTCTTCGTATAACTCACCAAATAGACCTACCATTCATTATATCCATCCTACCAAAACACGACAAAATGGTCAAAAATTAATCCTTCTTTAATTTCTTTTCTAATGTCACAGTCTTAGCAAATCCTCCTAACACAAATAAACCAAATACTGCGTTCAATTTGAAATAAACATTGAATCCTTTAGATCCCCGAACGCAATAATTATTCCCTGCTCCGTATGTCTTAGGATGGGGGCTATGCACTACGTTCGATTATTGAAACATGATAAACTGATTATTGGAAAATGATAAATGCTACAGAAAGCAAATGACTAGTTCTGATGATCAGTGACCGAATATGAAGTAGCTCGATCAATTGGGCTACTGCATTCTCGTCAGCTAGCAATCATGCAGTACAGTCAGTATATCGCAATGGGCATCTACAGTTGTCGTTGCAAGTGCTGTATGCTGCGATTCTTGTTCAGAAATATGCAACTTCATTGGCATTAGTTTTAGCGTTGGGATACGTTACTGTTAAAATAGCTTGGTTTAAGTTACTGTGTTCGTTTTCAAACAATGCTTGTCAATATAAACGCTTTTTCGACAACATACTGTAGTTGAATGCAGACCAACTAAAAAAAAGCAAAAAAACTTGAATCAGGCAAAATTTGCATTCAGTAACCAACAAACTGGCTTTTACTATTACGTTTGCAAATTTTCCTAAACAAATATAAGACGACTAAACACACACCATTCACACATAAAAACAGAGAAACAATGACTTTATGGAACCTTATTAGTAAATTACACAAAAGTTTAAAATTGGAAGGGTGATGACAAAATATATTTGTGGCTTTGGGCATTGGAAAAATAAAACGAAAACAACTGTGTATTATCATACATACCTTCAACTATTTTGTAGGATGTAGAATTGCAAAAAAAAAAAGATTCGTCATACGAAAGCAACGATTTGTCAGTGCAAGATAAAAAACTGGCAACTTCGAAATTAATCCGAAACTAAATCACGTTTACATATTAAAAAAATCGTATGAATAACTCTTTTTAAGATCTTATAGGTGCAAGGGGTTCACATGCAAAGTTACATTTAACAAATGAAGCAATATTGAATCGGAATGCCTGAATTTTTGTAGTCATAAGCATAATTTCGCAAACCAGGAACTCGTCGCAACTTAGTTAAAAAAAAACGCATGTTATTTCGTAACAAAAATTTGCAAATGCACTAATTGGTCCATGATGCTATATTATAATCCTGTGGTTTTCATAAAAGGTTAACACTTATCTTTCTAACCCGAAACGTTTTTGGGAGAATTATTTTCGGGGCTTGAATCTGCGTAGGCCGCAGACGAAATTTTTTAATACAATACCACAATTGAGATCTCAATAACAGTTCAAGAGAATCTTTGTACATCTACTAATTTATATTTATTTTGAGGTCTACATTTGCACCTAATTCATGTAAACACGGTAACATTTAATATTTGGGACAATTTGCAACAAAATTTCGAAGAAAATAAATCAGAATTTGATTAAAAACAGTAAAACCTTATTTAAAATAGTAAAATTTTTAAACGTTTTGGACTTAGCTATGTCCATCATCAGTAAAAAGTAAAATCTTATTCAAATAATTCTCAGTAAAAAGCACAGAGCCAATACAACTGAAAACATTCTTCTATTGCTTACGTTTCGAGATTATACTTATCTCATTATCAAATTCAGCTTTGATAATGAGATAAGTATAATCTCAAAACGTAAGCAATAAAAGAATGTTTTCAGTTGTATTGGCTCTGTGCTTTTTACTGAGAATTGTTCGCCGATCCCGTCATTTATTCAAATAGATTATTTGAATAAGATTTTATTGAATAGCTAAGCCCGAAACGTTTAATATAGCTAAGTCCGAAACGTTTAATATAGCTAAGTCCGAAACGTTTAAAAATTTTACTATTTTAAATAAGGCTTTATTGTTTTCAATCAAATTAAACAAAACTTCCGAGCAATCAGTACCGAAAATCAGAATTTCTACTACAATATTAAAAAATGCAGCTTCAAAACTTGGTCTAAGTACTACATGTTAAATCTTAAAATTAAGTGTATTTTTACAATAAAACTTCAATTCAATCCTCAAATTAAAACGCAAGCTCTTCACTTCAGCTACTTTTCTAAGACTTAAGCCTTTTTGTTTGGTCGGTTTTCAAAAAGGACATCAATTACGGATTCATCTGCCATTGTCGAGATGTCTCCAAGCTCCCGACTTCCCTTCGCAATGCTTCTTAAAACACGCCTCATGATTTTTCCTGAACGTGTTTTTGGCAACCCTGGAGCATTTTGAACATAATCTGGTGAGGCAAACGGACCGATACTGGAGCGAATTTTCTCCTTAACTGCAGCTACAATGGAATCAGAAAATTCTACTCCATTAATCAGAGTGACAAAGCAATGGAGGCATTCTCCTTTTACGCTGTCAGGACGGCCAACAACAGCAGTTTCAGCAACAGAAGGGTGCTCAATTAAACTAGATTCAATTTCAGCTGTACTCAAAAGATGACCAGATACATTGATCATATCATCAATTCTGCCTGTGATCCAGAAATAGCCATCTTCATCCCTTCGACAGCCATCGCCAGGAACATAGAATCCAGGAAACTTTCCAAAGTAGGTTTTCTCAAAACGTTTCTGATCACCATATATGGTCCGCATCATACCCGGCCATGGCTGCTTGAAAACTAGATAACCTTCTTGTGAATCCTCGATTTCTTCACCAGATTCAGACAACACAGCCGGAACAACACCAAAAAACGGAAAAGTTGCAGACCCTGGTTTGGCAGGAGTGCACCCAGGAAGTGGAGTAAGAACATGACCACCTGTCTCGGTCTGCCAAAAAGTGTCTACAACACTACAATTCGAGTTCCCGATGACATTGTGGTAAAAGAGCCAAGCTTCAGGATTAATTGGCTCACCAACAGTACCAAGGACACGCAGCGCTTTACGCTGATATCTCTTCACTGGCTCCTCTCCGTGCTTCATCAGTGATCGTATAGCTGTTGGTGCTGTGTAAAACTTAGACACATTGTATTTATCTACGATTGCCCAGTAGCGACTTGGGTCAGGAAAAAAAGGAACTCCTTCAAAAAGAACAGATGTAGCACAATTGAGCAAGGGACCGTAGGTGATGTAAGTGTGGCCAGTAATCCAACCAATATCAGCTGTGCAAAAATACACATCTCCCTTATGATAATCAAATGTGTATTTATGAGTAGTGGATGCCCATAGCATATAGCCAGTAATGTGATGGAGTATGCCTTTCGGTTTTCCTGTAGATCCACTCGTGTACAAAATAAACAAAGACTCTTCACTTTCCATCCATTCTGGCTCACAAGTGTCAACCGCATCAGCCATTAGGTCATGCCACCAGCGATCAATTTCAGGATTCCAAGGAACGTTTACATTCCTACAAGGTCTCATTGCAGGCCTATCGCTTGCATCATCACAGAAACTTGGACCAGTTAAATGCTTGACTGTAATGCAACACTGAACTTTGTGCTTAGCTTCAGCACACTTTTGCAAAGCTTCATCTGCAATTGCTTTCAAGTTAATTAACTTTGTACCACGATAAACTCCATCTGCAGTTATAAGGATAGAACAATCAGAATCCAGTATACGATTGAAAAGGGAATCAGCAGAAAATCCCCCGAAAACAATTGAATGAATTGCACCAATTCGAGCACAAGCTAACATAGCAACTACTAATTCAATTATCATAGGCATATAAATCGCAACTCTGTCGCCTTTTTTCAAGCCCATTGATTTCAACACATTTGAAAACTTACAAACTTGAATTAGAAGTTCTTTGTAAGTTACTTTACAAAAATCCATTGGATCATTGCCTTCCCAAAAATATGCTACAGTGTCACCAAATCCAGCATTTACATGCCTATCCAAGCAATTATAGCATATGTTGGTTATAGCACCATCCATACATTTGACATAGATATCACCTTTGGTAACATCAAAATTATACTCCATAAATTTTCCACTGTGCTTTTGTTTAAAATAAAATTGGTCAGCAATTTTACCCCAAAAGCTTGCAGGATCTTCAACACTTTCTTTATACATCTTTTTATATTCTTCCATGCTCTTGCAATGAGACACCTTTTGAACATCACTACAAGGAGGATAAAGATCTGAAGTTGGATTATCACTCATGTTGACAAAAAAGTAAGGGTTAGTGATACTTAACTAAATCTATTGGAAATAATACTTAATTAAATCTATTGGTATTGGAAATTACTTTGATTTAAAGTATTAAAATTATCCTTTGTAATATTGTGATTACTTTATATTTTTGGAAAAAAAAATTGTGTCATGATCTGGTTAATTTGCGATTCTTTACCTTTCTACGCTCATGTTCATACCTGTAGTCCTAGCTATACTGACGAGGAATAAAAGACAAATGTCGATTCCAAAACAGTATGTCTTAGGCTGTTAATCAAAGGTTTGATTGTGCCTATAAGACTCTGTACACTGTCTATAGCTTATTGTTAATTCAATCTGTAATCAAAAAATATGCATATATATGTACAATAGCTGTTCTTCCAGGCATCTCCAGTCAAAGAGAGCTATTTGAATATGAAGTTTTTTTCTTATGGATTAATACATTTGACTGTGAATAAACTCATAAAGGAAGTGGTTAGTGTTACGTTACATAATGCCCATAAAGAGAATAGGAGAGCAAAGAGTGCTTATTTGCTCATTTAATCTTTTTTAGTATTTAATTATCGGTAGGATTTGGGTTAGACTTTGAGTTTGGATTAGGATTAACATTAGGGTTAGAGCTAGGATTAGTGTTTGGGTTAGCTTTAGGGTAGGGGTTAAAGCAGAATAGCGATTTTCTTATTCTTAAGTAAAGTAACAGCGGCCTCTACCAATCATAAACATTGAACACCAATGGAGAATATAAGTTTTTTTAGGCTAAAAAAAGACTAAATTGAAAGCAAGGACCAGAGCATATATCATGGGATGACATAATGATCTTCACGGAAAAAATTATTTAAAGCACTATAGATTGTTTCCCCAGTTTTCAAGATCACCACATACCAGACATTCAAAAGAGTCTTAATTCCATTAGGTAATATTATCACATACCTTTGTTGTTACATTGGAATAAAACAACTCTATTAATGGAATCACAACAACTAGTCTGTCTGTTGGGTAAGCAAGTTTTTCGTCAGGTGAAATATATTCATAAGACTGTGCATATCAATTGCACAGGCCCAAAATAGTTCTACCATTTCATTTTCATTTAAGCATACCTGAAATATCGTGTCATAACCAATGTTCCCTCTAAGGTTTTGGTGAGTCAGCATGTGCCCAAAAAATCGGTGATTTTTCCATAGCAGTAGTACCTTTATTTTTGGTTAGGAACACACACATACATAATTTCAATAACACATTGTGAAACACAAAAGAAAAAAAAGAAACAGTGATATCCTGGTGAGAGGCTGCGAAAGACCTCATATCAAGTCCAAGGGCTGAACTGGCGCAGTCGTCAAGTCTGCAGCTTCTCAAACGAAAATGGAAAATCCAATAATGAGTCAGCATGCGCCCGATAAAATTGCTGCTTTGCTGATTAAAATCGGCCTAATGGTTACAGAGGTCATAACAAGTGATAAAGAAAGTTACAGTGCAGAGCATAACATGATAACGGTAAGTAATTAAAATATGCCCTACAACAACAGCAAATTCATGTGTGAGGACATGGAAGTTAATACTGGATAAGGGATAGGCGATGTGTGTATATGTGCAAACTATGAAATTAATAGACTACTGGTACCTAACTGCTGAATGACTCTGCAGGGTACGAAATTAATGCTTGGCCCTTGCAAGCTAAAATCATCTCAAACAAGTTATTTTCTAGCTTCACTTGCCCAACAGGCAAGTCAGTAAAACACAATGCATGAAATAAGCAACTTTAAACAAGAAAAATTTGTCTTTCTTGATCCATGGTGTTTAACCTATAACAGACTAACCTATGAACATTACAGATTAGATTACTGTAGGCAGGGTGCACTCAAGAAATTTTTGAAGCGGGGGTTTCAATTTTTTAAAAAACAACCAATACCCAACGGTAGTAAAATTATTTCAAACATTAATGAAAATGCACGCTATTACAGTCAAACAGGGTTTCATGGTAATAGTGGTTTTTGTTACATTTGTTTACTCAGAAACTTTGTAATAACGATTTTGAAAGTTGTTGGTTGTGAAGATTGTGTGCGAGAGTACAAGTTACCACAATAGGGGCCTGGGGGCAAAGCCTCCAGCTGCTGGGTAATTCCTGCAATTTCTTTGGAAAAAAATAGCTATTTTAATGCCACTTGGATAGGATTTCGCACGTTTTTAGAACAATTAGAAACAGCTAAATTACTAAGATTTGGAAAAATGGAAAGCAGATAGTGTAGTGGTTAGCGCGCTCGCCTGCCAATCTGAGGGTTGGGGTATCTATTCGCGCTGGACATGCTTGGAAAATATGGCGCTAGAGAGCAATATCACAATACAACTCTTTTTTCTCAAGAACCTTACGATTAGAGTTAGGGTTCAGGCAGCGATGCCAGTTTGAGAGATAATAAATATAACTGCAAAAAGTAATGACCGGCGACACCGGTGCAGCAGCGATTTGATGTTGGAAACAGATTTCGTGCAGCAGACACTGCCTTTTTAAATTAAAAAAGCTCGTTAGAGTTACAAAATTTAAAAATAGCTTTTCATAGTGTCGGGGCTACCATTTTTCCAACTGTTTGAGAAGTAGGTAGCTTAAAAACGGCTGTTTTAGATTAAACATTTTCGTCCAGCTCTCTTCATGAATCTACACTAGAATGAAGAACAATGAAAATGCGGTAGTATACATAGAGGTTGATTACATTGAAATAGACTATGCGTTGTTATCAGGGTTGGAAGTCGATGCTGTTTAAAAGCAAAGATGAATCAATAGTTCATACGAAAAGCATAGACTAAAGTAAAGAACCAAAAAGCAAAGATTAGTATAGTAAATGATGCCGAAATGCGAACAAAATTTTTTTCTATTTTTGATAAGGATGCACAAAAATTTTTGCTGTATTGACAGTTAAATGAAACTTGTGAGGGGAAAAACTATCATTACCGTACTATAAAGGATAAAAAAAAAATACACTTTTAGGATAATATTATAAAGAGCAATACAGCATAAGAGAAACGAAACGACGTAAGCATAGGCAGACTCAACTAGAACAAAAGTAAAGTTTAAAGATTCTACCAATTGATAAAATGCAAGCAAAAAGCATAGAATAGGCAATGGTCAATAGAAATAATAGAAAGCAAAGCATCTGCGATAATCAATAACAGAAAACCAAAGAATGTAGTATCGATTACTAATCGATATTTCCAACCCTGGTAGTTATTATGACATATGATGCTGTGAAAATCACATAAAATAGACCTACTACAAAGTTAATGCAAAAATATAGAAAAAATTATTTGAAAACGATAGCTTCGATGCTATAAAAAGCTGTTTTTAAATTCCTGAATATGGTTGCAATATAAAAACCTTGACGTTTGAATGTAATTTTGCAGCAGCATTCATTTTCAGTGGATTTGTTTGCTTTTTTTTTGCAAAGGTGTGTTTGGCTTAGGATTTTGTTTAAACAAGGGTGGCTTTTTTCACTAAATGGCCGTCTTCTAGTATGAAGCTCTGTTCTGCTCAGAAGTTTATTTTTGGACATAATATATCCATTGCTAAATATTCATAAATATATCAGATATTAAATACAAACAGTAACACAATGTTTCTGTGAGCAATATTACAGGAAGGAGACAAATACAAAAATCTGAATTGCTTAGTAAAATAGGTATTGCGCAGGATTAATTACGACCCTAAAACCACATCTTAAGTGATTAACAACTTAAGTAATTATTTAGTGAAAAGTAAATACAGCAAAGTGTTACAAACTGCGTAACTACATATCAACAATTCCATGTTGTTTCTGAGTTCCAAAAGGGGAGTTTCGACCCTCAAATGCCCCCCCCCTTTGGGAGCGCCACTGACTGTAGGTATCAGTAGTGCTGTACTGGCAGACCGGTACATTGTAACAGGTAAAGTGTTGATGCTGTAAATTTTCAAGAAATCTAAATTAACAAACTAATGGTATAATATTCTCCTTAGTTGATTTTCGTGCTGTACAGGTATCTTGGCTTATTCTGTATTACTACTGGAACTACCTACTGGTATGCTGTGTTTGAATCAAAGTGCTGTATTTAATTCAAATTAATGAGAAAAAAGCAATAAATTGTAAACTAATGGCACTGCAGCTTTTTAAATGTTGGAAACCGACCCGTGCACTGGACACTACCTTTCGTATTTCCGCCTTCTACTGTTTTAGTTGCATATTGGCGCGTACCGGTAATATACCGTCGCCGTATAGTAGGCTATAGGCCTAGACTAGCCCTAGTAACTTGCGACTTAACTGGTAGGTACCTGTACCACACACTTCGGATTGACCTTGACAACAGCTGCTGCAATGAGCAAGCAATTTGTTGCTTACTCGCATAGCCGTAGCAGGTAGGAGGCGGGGGGGCGGTCGCCCCCCCATTTGGTTCAAAACGTCGAAAATTCGGGCAAATAGTTTTTTATTTGGGCACACCATTGGCGAAAAACTGTCACAATTTCAGTGAAGATTTTTCTTTTTCTTATTGGAGAACACCTATAGTTTGATTGGACAGAAAAACCGATTGATTTTTCGTGCAAAACTCAATGTCAATGCATCAATGATCAAGGCATTTTTCGGGCAAAAGTTTGGTGCCCACCAAATCATTTTGAGCTCCTACAGCCATGCTTACTAACCTCAGCCTATCCTGTTAACAACTTCCATCGGAACTTTCTACAGCCCATGATTTCGATTTTAACTTCAACCTTCAACTTTTAAAAGATTGTTCCAACGGTGGGAAAAAAAATAGAGTTAACGGAGTTATGTGGAGTAACACAATTATTGGAACGACCGACGCTCGCGTCGCGTGTTCCTCTGTTTTTTACTCGGCCATTTTCCAACTAACGAGTGTTAAATTTCAGACTTTTGCTTATCACTCAAGAACGGTTGGGTCTAGTTACATGAAATTTTGACAGCAGTTTCAGAATAATGAGTTATATGTTTGTACACAATTTCGAGGCAATAGGTCACGTGACTTCGGTTTTAGAACCCGAAAACCGCCCCGCAAGTTTGGCGTAAAAAGCCGTCTCAGTCAAAAACGGCTTAAATACGGCAAAAAATATTTCATATGGATG
Organism: Trididemnum nubilum; assembly: GCA_963965965.1. NCBI lineage: Eukaryota > Metazoa > Chordata > Ascidiacea > Aplousobranchia > Didemnidae > Trididemnum > Trididemnum nubilum. The sequence goes on from OZ014490.1 coordinate 5,509,432, forward strand.
TATGTCTTAAGATACCCGTTCATCCCAACCAACCCACTTTTATTCGTTAATGAGAAAGCATACTGCAAATTTCATAATAAGATGCAAGCACTCTCCAAACGCTTACATTCAACAAATTTTTGGCTCTGCATGTTTTCTTGATTCTGATTTTTCAGTACATTACTCAAAATTACATTTTGGCTAAATTAGCACGCATGTTTATGCTTTGTGTTGTGCCTGATAAATTTGTTTGTATGTTTTTGTTTTTCTTGTTATTATGGACCTTTGTTGAGTCTGACATAAATAAATAAATAAATTTGTCAAAAAGCTTTTGAATCTTTGCAATTAGTCCTTTCACAAGACTTCACGGTACAAACGTGAAGGAAAAGGCACCCTAATGCATATCATCACTTTATGCAACGCGTCCATTGACGATTTTCGATACGTAAGAAAAAGGCAAGATATATCGGAGGCTCGGAGGGCCTTAACTAGCGATGCACGCACGAAGTTGAATTATTCTACATGCTTAATTCTAAATTTCTGAATTCTAAAATTCCTTAATATTATGGATTCTTGATGCTGGATGCTTAATTGGAACGACCGACGCTCGCGTCGCGTGTTCCTCTGTTTTTACTCGGCCATTTTCCAACTAACGAGTGCGAAATTTCAAACTTTTGCTTATAACTCAAGAACAGTTGGGTCTAGCTATATGAAATTTCGACAGCAGTTTGAGATTAATGAGTTGTATGTTTGTACACAATTTCGAGGCAATAGGTTACGTGACTTCGGTTTTAGAACCCGAAAACCGCCCCGCAAGTTTGGCGTAAAAAGCCGTCTCAGTCAAAAACGGCTTAAGTACGGCAAAAAATATTTCATAGGGTCAATGTCTTAAGATACCCGTTCATCCCAACCAACCCACTTTTGGCTGCGATGAGGTTTATTTCTTTTTTTTTTCCTTTTTTTTCTTCCTAATTTTTGTACGCTCTTCTTCTAAACCACAAAACATCGAAATCTAATTTTTGTGTAAATTTGTTGAGCTGCAAACGCATATGCAATTTTTTCTCCCGAAATTTTTTGGAGCAACTCCACCGGGACCTCCCCCAAAATGGGGCCCCAAAAATCCATTTTTTGGACGGCTCAAGCTAGGGTGCTAGTTCTTTTTGATATCAGTAGATATTTAACAGACAAATATTTTGACATAGTTTGGGGGTGCCACCCTCTCGGGGACCTCCCAAATGGACTACCCAAAAATCAATTTTTTGGACGGCTCAAGGTAGAGTTCTACTTTTTTTTGATATCAGTAGATATTTAACAGACAAATATTTTGACATAGTTTGGGGGTGCCATCCCCCCGGGGACCCCCGAATGGACCCCCCAAAAATCAATTTTTTGAACAGCTCAAGGTAGAGTTCTACTTTTTTTGATATCAGTAGATATTCAACAGACAAATGTTTTGACATAGTTTGGGGGTGCCACCTCCCCGGGGACCCCCCAAATGGACCCCCAAAAATCAATTTTTTAAATAGCTCAACTTGGGTGCCAGTCTGTTTTGATATCAGCAGATATTAAACAAACAAATATTTTGACATAGTTTGGGGGTGCCACCCCTCCAGGGACCCCCCAAATGGACTCCCCAAAAATCAGTTTTTGAACGGCTCAAGCTAGAATGCCAGTGTTTTATGATATCAGGAGATATTTAACTGACAAATATTTTGACTCCACTTTTCTGGAGGTTCCATAATCAGATATTTTTGAATAATTGCTGATTTTACGGTAGACAAAAAGTACTTTTGAGCGTCACAGCATTAGCTATGCGTCGGTCGTTCACTGGGTTTGCTGGCAAACTCCCATCTAGTTATTCATTCTAAATTATTGATTCTGGATTATTCTAAATCTCGTGGTTGTAAATTTCTGTATTTGAAATTCTAAGACGTTATTCCTAATTCCAATTTATCCAGATTCTTTTCTCTAAATCGCATCAATATAGTTCCGTCAGTAGAAGATTGGTCTTGTTTTGCTCTGAACAAGAGAGACAAGGAAGTTAATTACAAAAGCAAAGTTCACAAAAGGCAAGAAACATAAAGATTCTACAATAGAAAAGCTGTTGGGAGACAGTTAGTAACTCACTTTACGGCGAGGAGTTACCAACAAAATCCCACAAACGTGCAATATGCCATCCGAATGGGTTAAATTGGCTATTTTTTTGAAAAATCGCGTTAACTACCCAGAGCGGGGAGGCTTTGCCCCCAGGCCCCCGTAGTCTCCGACGGCTAAAATAGTGTCAAAGTTGAGTTATTCTCTTCCACGATTTGTAAAAATCTTTATGCGCTTAAGGTTCTTCCCCCAGACTCCATAATTGTCTCCGGCGGCTATGTGTTTTATCCCCGATTCCTTAGCCTATGATGCATTTCTACCAGAGGTGGAGTCGAGGTCACGAGGCTCGAGGCCAAGGACACAAAGAAACCCGAGGCCAAGGCCAAAGACAGCTCCCTTCCGAGGACAGACCCTCTCGAGGCCAAGGACAGGAATGCTCGACGCCAAGGCCAAGGACCAAGGACACAGGCGCAAATGTTCTCCAAAAAAAAGGTCTTCAAAAGAGTTTTTTAGGCCATCTCCAAAAAAAAGGTCTTCAAACAAATTTTTCAGGCGATCTCCAAAAGAGGAAAACAAAATAGGTCTTTGCAAATTTTCCGCGAGGTTTCTAGCAGCTTCCAACAAAATTTTAACGGTTCACAAAGTAGTGCTGTTCTCGGCCGAATACAGGGCAATTTTCGAGGACTTGAGGCTTCGACGCCAAGGCTAAGGACTTCAAAATGTGTCCTCGAGGACGTCCTCGGCTCTACCTCTGATTTCTACCCCATCGTGGCTCCTCAGTTTTGAATTTCGTGTTTACGCCTTTGAGCCAACTTACACACATACGTTGATCAGAGTTATAATTTGGACCTGCAGGCTTTTCGGCTCGAGTTCGGGCTTGAGATCGGCAAAATATCACGCTTAAAGGGAGTGAGGCATTCAGCCAATTGCGGTATTTTGCAATAGCTAAAATTGGAATATAATTTTTGAAATTTTTCGTTCTCATTTTCGGGGCTCCTGTTGTATAGATATTCAACATATACAAAGAAATACCTTCCTAAAAATTTTTTGGAAACCCTGAATTTTCAAAAAAGGGGTACTAAATTGGATTGGTCACATGATGTTACTGGAAAGCTTAGTGATATTCAGTCTCTTTTTTTCCCTCGAAGTTCAGGCTGGAAGAACAGATTCAGGGTTTCTGAAAACTTTTGAGGGGGGCTCAGTAGCGTACGCAGAATTTTGAAAAGGGGGGGGGGGGGGGCAGGAACTTCAGAAAATTTGAGAAGAAAGATCAGAATCAGAAATCAGTCCAATTTCTCTTGCCCAAAATTAAATGACGAGCAAAAAAAAAAGGTCTTCCCTCAAATTTCGTCCGATTTTTTGCCCGAAATTAGGTGAAGAGCAAAAAAAAAAAGGTCTTCACTCAAAATTTGGTCTGATTTTTCCCCCAAACTCGGGTGCAGGCCTAAAACAAACGAACAAAAACATACCCTTTGTAATTACATCTTATTCACCAAATTGCTTTGGCCAGGAGACAGCGAAGGGACCTTTCGGTCTTCGAGTCAAGCTGCCACCTGCCCACCTGTCTACCACACACGGCGGAGGCTTCACACTGTCCCTTTTAATGCTGAACGTCAAGCAGGAAAGCTGTGAATACCAATTTTTAGAGTCTTTGGTTTGACCCGACCGGAAATCGAACCCGAGTCTACCGCTTCAGTAGCAGACGCTCTATCCACTCGACCACTGATCGGTTACCATTTGTGTAATCAAAGCCTCTGCCCAACTTGCAAGGGGGGGGGGGGGGGGTGGCATGCCGCAATTTTGCATGCTATTCTATGCTAAATATACAGGGTGTCCATAAAGTCTTGAACACTTTTCAAAATTGTATTGCTAAATAACTAAAGCAGATAAAATCATACAGTTTTTTGCAAAGTAAAGTTTGTTTATTAAAGTTTTACATATAAAAATTTCTAGCAGTTTAAGTAATAGCCATATTTCAAGAATTTAATTTTCCATGCTATTCATAGACTTCAACATGTGCTCCATTTGTTGCTCTCAATATGTCAAGGCGATACTCAATTTCGCGCCAAGTGTTCTCCAGCATTTCTTTGTTTACTGTGGCGAGAACCTCAATTATTCGTGACTGCAATGTTTCGACGTCACGTACTGGCGTTCTGTAAACTCTGTCTTTTACATAACCCCACAAGAAAAAGTCTACAGGGGTGATATCTAGAGATCTTGGCGGCCATGGTGTTGGGCCATTTCTTCCAATCCATCGGTTTGGAAAAGTTTCATTTAAAAAGTCACGAACTATCAAACCCGAGTGTGGAGGGGCACCGTCTTGCTGAAACACAACCCTCTGCTGGAACTCTTCTAATTGAGGAACAACGTAATGTTTTAGCATATCCAGATAAAAGTTTGCTGTAATGGTGGATTCAGCAAAAATGAACGGACCAATAATCTGGTTGTGCATTAAACCACACCAAACATTGATTTTGGGACTGTCTCTTTCTAAAACCTCGCAAGGATTTTGTGAACCCCATATTCGAATGTTATGCTTATTGACTTTCCCGGATACATGAAAAGTTGCTTCGTCGGAAAAACACACACTGTTAAGGTAGCCATTGTCATCATCAATGCGCTGAAGAATTTCTTCAGCGAAAGCTGCTCGGCGAGGGCGATCATCCGGCTTAAGAGCTTGAACAATTTGTAACTTGTAAGCATGGAGCCGAAGTCGTTTATGTAAAACTTTGTGAACTGTGCTTCGAGGAATAGCAAGTTCATTTGATGCAACACGAATTGATTTCCTTGGGCTGCGATGAAATGCTACACGGACAGCATCAACAGTCTCTTCATCAATGCTTGGCCTACCTGATCGTTTGCGATCCAAAATGCTGCCGGTTTCCATAAAATTTTTAAACCATTTCTTAATGCTGTTAGTGTTTGGAGGGTCTTGTCCAAACTCATTTCTAAACTTACGTTGTACTGCAGTTGGTGATTTCAATTCATTGTACCCATAGATGGGCAAGTTAATGCAAAACGTTAGCTTCGTTAACCACTAGTCCGTTAACAAACTTCACACCTCCGTTAACGTTAATCCGTTATTTTCAGCTTTAATTAACGGAAGTTAATAAAGTCCGTTAATCCGTTAACATTTTGCGTGTAATTTACATTTCTTTATGTTCACTCGCTTCTAGAACACGTATTGACGCTGTTGAGCTGATTGTAAGGAAATATTTATTGCTGTGGTGGTCTTTTTGTGTTTTGAAAGTTACATTTTACAGTCTAACCTAATTTCAAGATAAAAACAAGTTCAAATGCACAACGAAGCTGCAAGATATGAACGATAAAAACCTTAACGGAAGGTAAGAGAACTTAACGGAAGTTACTTTAGTCCGTTAACAGCACTTAACGGAAGTTAATTTAGTCCGTTAACATGAAAAAAGTTTTTAACGGATTAACGAGTTAATGAAAATGTTAGCTTCGTTATTAACGGATTAACGATTAACGGAATTGTGCCCATCTATGATTGTACCAAAGAACACATTGTGCTTTTTGTTGAATGGTCAATATTTTTCATAATTTGTTGCAAACTTACTCCTTACTCCTTTATTAAAAATGACTTATTCGTACTCACTTTAACAATAAAATAACCTGTGAAAAAAAAAACAACTTTATGGTGGTATAATTCACTGTCGAAAATTTAAAGTTTCTACCATATGGGGTTTTTGAGATATTAAAATTTTAAATGTGTGCAGGACTTTATGGACACCCTGTACTATCCTGGCAACCCAAAGGGGGGGCCATGGCCCAATGCCCCCCCTAAATACGCCCCTGGGGGGCTATATGATTGTATTTGTTGAATACCTTTGCAACCTCAACCCAAAATGAGAACAAAAATTTCTGAAGTTGTATTTTCATTTTAATGTTGTAAACCACTGCAATTGGCTAAATGTTTCATCTCCTTTCAATATTCAGCAGACAGCAGGCTTGATATACGCACGTACTTGTCTGGCGTTCGTTAGCCTTTTAGGTGCTACGAAAGCTAAATTAAAATGATTTTGCAACACTGAATGACGACTTCGTTAAGCATTAATACAATTATTAATTTAGTACTACATGATTATTACTGCGTCATATTTATCAGACGTAGTTTTATTTTAACCGTATACGAACAATAACCGTACCGGTACATTTTTAGACATTCTAACCAGTACTTAAATTGTAAAATTTTGCATGGAGGGACGCTTTTGCAGCCTTGACCAAACGCATTTGGCTTGCGGAAGTACTTTAGTGAACATTATGTAATTCCGTCGCCGAAATTGAATGAAAAACAAACAGAAAAGTCTTCGCCGAAAATTGAACTGTTTTTTTCCCCGAAATTAGGTGAAGACCAAAAAAAAGGTCTTCGCCGAAAATTTTCCTCAAATTCAGTCTTCCCCCGCAAATTGGTGCTATATTTGGCCGGAATTTGTAGGATTTTTTCATGCTGGCTGGCTCTTTTACGTCTGATCATCCAGCGCTCAAATCTCGATGGGGGGACACGTAAATCTCGATGGAGGGATGCTAACTCTCGATCGGGAAACGTTAACTCTCGATGGGGAGACGCGTCCCCCCTACAATTTAAGTACTGCTTCTAACTTAACTTTCGAGCCTGATTTTGACTCCAGATAACTTTTTCAGTTAACAAAGCAAAGTACCTTGGTATACTTTTAGACGTAGGTGGGCAAGTTAATGCAAAACGTTAGCTTCGTTAACCACTAGTCCATTAACAAACTTCACACCTCTGTTAACGTAAATCCGCTATTTTCAGCTTTAATTAACGGAAGTTAATAAAGTCCGTTAATTCGTTAATATTTTGCGTGTAATTTACATTTCTTTTTATTCACTCGCTTCTAGAACACGGATTGACGCTGTTGAGCTGATTGTAAGGAAATATTTATTGCAATGGTGGTTTTTTTGTGTTTAGGAAGTTACAATATTTACAGTCTAATCTAATTTCAAGATAAAAATAAGTTCAAATGCACAGCGAAGCTGCGATCGAAAAATCTTTGGAAATAGTGAACAGCGACAATTAATAGACCTATGAGGCTATGAGGCAGCAGGTTATTATTTGCCTGAAAAAAGAGCTGCTTTCTTCGCTTTCTTCTATAAAACTTGTGCTAATACGCAACAAGTGTTACCAGTGCAAACTGATTTGTACCGGTCCGATGAATGAATGGTGCAAGATATTAACGATAAAAGCCTCAACGGAAGTTAACAGAACTTTACGGAAGTTACTTTTATCCGTTAACAGAACTTAACAGAAGTTAATTTAGTCCGTTAACATGAAAAAACTTTTTAACGGATTAACGAGTTAATGAAAAAGTTAGCTTCGTTAATAACGGATTAACGATTAACGGACTTGTGCCCACCTATGCTTTTAGACGTTATGTTAACTTTTTCAGACCATATCAAAGCTCTTTAAAATAAAATTTCTAGATCTGTGGGAATTCTAAGTAAATTAAAATATTTTTTACCTCAAGATGCTCTTCTTAAACTTTATTACGCTTTAATTCACTCGCATCTTAAAAATTATGGAATATAAGCATGGGGAAACACCTATCACTCGTATCTTTTTAAATTAAAGAAATTGCAAAATAAAAAAATGACCTTTGTGACGTATAGTGGATGGAACGATAGGGCTTTTTCCTTGTTTAAAAAAAATCAATGTCTTTACTATACCGTGGTTATTTCAATATGAAACGGCCAAACTCGTTCATAAGACGCAGCATCAAGAATCTTCCTGTAAATTTGTCTTTTTTGTATCTAAATTGGTTAAACCGGAATGAACTCTTTGATGGACAGCGGTTTAGAGAATTATTGTTTTGCGTTAAATTTAGGGTTCTCTGAGCCGTTCGTTTTCGCCGTGGTTTCTTTTTTCGTATGAAAATGTATCATTTCGAAGTTAACAGTTTTAAACTAAGATTGGGCAGATATGGAATATGTATATTTTTTACTATGGAATAGCAGATATTAGAGAAAGTGCTACCTCACAGTAATGAAAAAAAGTTTGAGCTTTAAATCTGCTTTGTAACTTCTAAATATTCAGTTATTATTCGAGTTTTAATTGTAATTGACCGTACTGTTTGATTGACATATTTTTCGAAAATTGGCTTTTAGTGATCTTTTTCAAAATTACTTTTTTATTACTAAATTAATTATCGTTTAATATTATTCTATTATTTTACACTTACTTTGCTTTTATTGTTTAATTCTATTTGAATAAGCTTCTATTTGAATAAGATAATTGATTAGCATAGTTATAGTCAAGGATGGCAGTACGGTACGGTACGTTCAGAATTTGCGTACTACGTACCTCGCATCTTGAACCGTACCGTACCAGCGTACCGTACTTCAGTTTAATTTTTGAAGCGTACCGTACCAACGTACCGTACCCGTACCATTTAAAAAAAGGCATACCGTGCCAGCGTACCGTACTTCTTCGCAAAAATTCAAGTATACTGTACCGTACTTACGTACCGTACCGTACTGCCATCCTTGCTTTCAACTTCTCACTGCTTTAACTGACTGTGAAATCACTAGTCTATAAATCAACGATCTCAATTCACACATTTGACGTCGGCTTCAGCTGTCTTTTGCTTCTGCATACAAAAATCCAGAGCAATGTGCGAAAAGTCTGGGATTTTTAATTCAAACAGCGTACCAACGTACCGTACCCGTACCATTACAAAAAAGGCGTACCGTACCAGCGTACCGTACTTCTTGGCAAAAATTGAGGCATACCGTACCAACGTACCGTACTGCCATCCTTGGTTATAGTATTTATTGAATAGGCAGGGGCGCCGAGAGCCGAACGTGGGCCCGGGGCCAGCTCAAATACAACGGATTTCCGGTTGTGTGAACTCCAAACCAGAAGCAGAAAATGCCGCTTAAAAAAGGTTTTCACCAAAATTCCAACGGTTTTTCCGGCCGAAATTAGGTGATCTCCAAAATAAAAGGAGGTCTTCAGGCCTGACGTGCTGATTTCGTAGTGTCATTTGAGTGAGCCCTCCTAAAGCCCATGAGCACCCTAAAGTCCATGGGCCCCGGAGTCATTGTTCCCCCTCTCGGTGGCCTTGTGAATAGGCCTAATCGAGATTCGAGAAGCAATAGAAGACTTCAAGTTCAAGCCAGAAGATTCTGGTAACTTGCTTTTGAATAGAAACTTTTAGAACAATTTTATATTGTCAAAATTTTTTTATTCAACTAGGTCTACTACCAACGAAACTTACAGACGCCGTTATTTAGACTGCAAAGAACCCAAAAATCCATTAAATTTACTGATGCTAAAATAGGGAATTCTATCCCGGGTAACATAAGAAAATCCTCGTTTCGAAGCTTTAAAAAAATCTTCAAAACATATCTACTTCACTCATCTAATTACTATCATTTTGTCGCTCTGCACTCCGTCAACCAATTGTATGGTTGATTTAATCTCTTAAGTTTACTGAAACGTAATGGATGCGCGCTTTGCGTTATTTTTTGCTTTTGAAATTTTGAATTTTTTTTTTTTGTTCCATGCAGGCGCGAAGCCAGAAATCCGCAAAGGGGAGGGGCTAGTTTGGGGGTCTGGGGGCGGAGCCCCCAGCACTCAAAAATTTTGCATTTTTTTGCAAAAATAACTTAATTTTAGGGTTATTTTAGTAAAAAATAATGCTTTCAAAACGTGGTATAAAAATTGGCAGTGCAACATGATTCAACCGGTTGCATTAATGGGCTATGTGGGAGGTGGCTAATGATAACACTGTTGTTCTCTTGTTTACATGCTGGTAAATCATAAAATCCTATTATTCAATAAAACTCACACGTAGTAGTCTATTTAATTTGGGGGGGGGGGGGCTAATGGAAAGATATTTGAGAGAAGTGATTGGTAATTAACAAACACTAAATAGCCCCCCCCCCCCCCCCCCTTATTCCATAGTTATGATATATTTGTTGATAAAACCTATGTTTGGCATTTTTTCACTAGCGATCAAATTTCATTGTTTATTTTTGGACATTTTTAAAAGTTTTCACTGATTTGTGACTTTAATTTTTGAAAAATTAGCCCCCCCTGAATACATGTTTCAAAAATTGCTTTAAATCACTTTTTACTCCATTTCAGGGAAAAAAAATCGTCTCAGTAGAGCTAAAAATGTGGTATTTTCCTTATTCTGCGTTTTGGTTGACAGGCCAATGGGAGGGGGGCTATAGCCCCCTCTCCCCCCTGGCTACGCTGCTGATTTCATGACTAGGTTAAGTTGATGCCTGTAACTGTTAAGTACTGCTAAAAGGCATAGGTGGGCACAAGTCCGTTAATCGTTAATCCGTTAATAGCGAAGCTAACTTTTTCATTAACTCGTTAAAAAGTTTTTTCATGTTGACGGATTAAAGTAACTTCCGTTAAGTTCTTTTAACTTCCGTTAAGGCTTTTATGGTTAATATCTTGCGCCATTCCTTCATCGTACCGGTACATCCCAATTTGCACTGGTAACCCTTGTTGCGTATTAGCACGAGTTTTATGGAAGAAAGCGAAGAAAAGAGCTCTTTTTATTGGAAAATATTAAGCTGCAGCCTATTAATTATCGCTGTTCACAATTTCCAAAGATTTTCCGATCGCAGCTTCGTTAGTGCATCCGAATTTATTTTATTTTGAAGTTAGATTAGACCATAAAATGTAACTTCCAAAACACAAAAAGACCATCGTAGCAATAAATATTTCCTTACAATCAGCTCAACAGCGTCAATACGCGTTCTAGAAGCGAGAGAATAAAAAGAAATGTAAATTACAAGCAAAATATTAGCGGATTAACAGACTTTATTAACTTCCGTTAATTAAAGCTGAAAATAGCGGATTAACGTTAACGGAGGTGTGAAGTTTGTTAACGAACTAGTGGTTAACAAAGCTGACGTTTTGTGTCAACTTGCCCACCTATGCCAAAAGGTGCAGTTGACCTAGATGACCGCGTGGTCTTATCGCTGTTTCCTGCCTGCGTACTTTTAAGCGTTTGGTGATATAAACTGGACTTGTGTTGTATGGTTCCTGAGCAATCCTGTGGCTTTAGCTGACGTCGGGGATATGGTTTCTCTTCATACTGGTTGATTCATAGCAGCTAACATTAGCACCTTGGATTCTTTTATTGCCTGATATTTTTCCTCTTCTAACCCTCGACTATCTTGGAATTTAAAGTCATCTTTTCAAGATGTACAGAGATGGCTACGGTCTCGAAGACCTCACGGTCCCCACGTAGCTTCTCAGCTGCTGCTCTTGTCGATATTATCTTGTTGATATTTGTTTAGTTTAACTTTACCGGCAAAGTTGCTTTTTTTTGACTAGTGCAATGCTATGTAATGGAATTAAAACTTTGGGCTCGGGCCGGTACCAGTCGGCAAGTTTCCAACGTTGACGTTGTTGATAAGACATTTTGTTTCCCGTCAATGAAAAAGAACACCAGCAAAAAAGTGTCCTCCATCCAAAATTTTACAATTTAAGTACCGGGATATAATCATCATATAGTAGTCTTATCCTTTTTGCAGGTAGGCGCGTAATTTACCATCTTCTTAAATTGTTCAAAGCGGCTATTTTTGCGCTACTCCGCTTCTCTAATTCTCTGTCTCTGGAATTGGAGGTCTGGCGTTCAACTCCACGTCGTTCAAATTGGACACAGTTTGATAATCTTTCTGGTGTGTGAGGACGTCTTTGGGAAACGCGGAGAAAAACAGAACTATTATTAAACATAATGGAAACAATATTAATAGCTTGTGATTTGTTTTACAAATAACTTAATCAATGTAACATCTGGGCTAAAAGAACGCGTCCTAATGCGGACGACCGAGTTGGCTAAACAACCTACTAGTGTCTCTCCAGCCTTGACTTAAGAAGCAATGCATTCGATTTCACTTCTACTTATGGCTGCGTTGGAGTGGCAGCGCTACACAGATAATACGCAGCACTTAATTTATTACAATTTCACGAAAAATAAAACGACGTAAACTACTACAAAACCGAACTAAGTTGCAGGGCAGAGTGCGATTTACTAACTTAATTCAGTGATTGAAATGGATACGAAAATTAGATTACAAAAATAACGCCAAGCTTTAATTGCACAATACAACTTCAAGATACAAAAACTTAAGTCATGAATAAAATAAAGCTGTGGTTAATTTAGTTGCAGAGGTGGGCACAGTACTTTCCAAACGAACAACGGTACCGGTACTTGCTTGAAGTACCGTTTGTACCAGTACTATTTTAAAAAAGTACCACGGTACGGTTGTTTGTTTTAAAAATGTAATTTTTTAGTGAAAAATGCAAGACAAACCAAGATTACGAGCAACCATTTACTCTAAGAAAAATCAGCATCTCAAAACGATCGTAAATTCGTCACTTAACCCAACTGTTTTGGGTTTTAAACGTAATTTACACGCGGGTATTTTGTCCCCTCTCGCGTTTTTATCGTGATAAATCCCTTCAGAAAAAAAAACTTTTTTCAAATCAATTTGATGTTGAGTCAAGTTTCAACACAAATAACTCCAAATAATTTCAAGCTGCTAAGGTAATGGAAAGTTTTCCAATTTCGAGTTCTCCCGAAGTTACTTTCCAAAGTCTGAACATTTTTTGGCCAATAATTAACTTAAATGACGTCATAAGACGTTTTGTGATGTAATCAACTTAATTTAGCCATTTTATGATTCAGCATCAAAAAAAAACCTATGTATAAAATTTGAACAGCCTGTGACGTCATCGCCAGAATGACATCATTTTTTGAAAATATGACCGCGACGTCATAAACTCAGAACCAGTTTTTCTTTTTAATTTTGGTGAACAGCAACCGCATATCAAATTTCAAAAATTTGGTGTTCGAATGACTTTTGGTTTAGGAGTTGGGGGAGCATTTTTGTTCCCCCGCGTAAAATACCGTTGGTCAAAAACCCTGTGTAAAATAAAGTTAATAAGTCTCAAGCTATAGAGAACACTCGTTCAACCGCTGCAATCGAAGGCAGTGCAGTGTTATGTTTACATCAAATAAAGAGATTTTTCTACGCATCATTTTGAAATTTAGACATTAGACAGCAAATGAACAAATTTTCCGTTGAGGCTTTTGATTGACGAAACTTTCAAAAATCTTTGTAGCACGGTCTCGGCAAGTGTTATTGTTTGTTTTGCATAAAAAATCAAAAAGTTAGTCCGCATGTTCACTTTCGTTCATTTCGCTGCTCGCATCAGGAGCATCTTGCGCTTCCTATTTCTCTTGTAAGAAGTTAACTACTTTGGCTTTGACCGTTTGCTGCATTCCTCTATACACTAAGGAGTTTCATCATTTTCGTCTTTGATCGTCATCGTAAATAATGCGGAAAATGCGGATGCAGAGATGTTGCAATGACAAATTCATTGTTGGCAAGCACACTTTAAACCCTTCTTTGGAGCGAACCGCAATGGTATATTTCGAAGTTAAAAATTCATTGATAGTTTGATTTTCGATCTACAAGTGATAACAAAAAACTGAAAATACCGAATACTTTTTAAAAAAAAGTACCGCGGTACGATTTCTGAAAAGTACAGTCGGTACCGGTATCGGTACTGAAAAGTATCGCGGTACTGCCCACTTCTGTTTTGTAGCGTAAGTAAAATTACTGGGGCTTACAATAGCAATAGAACTGGCAAACTTTTCGAAGTTGGTACACAGAATACGTTTCAAGTAAACCAACACACACTTTCCGTTTTCTGCCATCATTTTCTTGATTGTGGTGTGCTGGTAATAGGATTCGATAGATAATTTCAGTTACCATCATTCATTACTTGTCTGATGGCTATAACCAAATTTTACCACATCCAGAAATTAATTGACACGCCAGACACGGTTGCAGACAAAAAGATGCACAATGTAAGATGCACAATGTAAGCTTCCTAAGGCACACAATGAAAACATCCTACTAAGCATCAAAACCGATAGATATTAAACTGCTTTTCTGAGAGATAAAATGGCTCATTCCTAGTCTCAGTTTAGCAACAAGTTAGTGTCTTTTATCCGAAAATCGGCTCTTAGACAAAATGTGCACTATACACAAGACGGATAGTGGTGCAGACAATGAAACCTTTCTTTCCGTAATTTTTATAAATAACCTTTTCATTGCAAAATGTTAAATCAGCCTTTTGGTAACGATTTTTGCTGTGTTTTTTTTTTAGTTACTACATCTCATTACCGTCAACGTTAAGAAATAAAATCATTTCCGAAGAACATTAGTTTCCGGAATTTGTGTTGGATGGAGAAAGCTGATTATTTTATCAGTAAAATTCAAAAGTTACACAAAAACAGCTAGAAAGAAAAATATTGCTGCATTGGATGATGAATTAGTGCATTAAAATAAAAAGCAAAGCAACAGAAACTATAAACAGTTTTCGTAAACAACATCAGCACATTACACTACGCAAATTTAAAGGAAAAATATTACTCTCCGGTTCCAGCTGAAAATAACAGCTTTACGAGACAAATGTAGTGCAAACTAGAGGCTAGGTTAAGTGCATCCTTTGAAGCAGTTGATTGAACTACCAAAGCTTAAAAGAGGGTGTGTAAGAAATTAAACATTGTTGATGGCCTTTCCAATACTTCGTTTATCTTGAAACTTGGCAATTTCTAAAAAAAATCGCTAAATAAATTATAACGCCACAAAGAGAGATTTTTTGCAAAAATAGTCTGTCTAAAAGTTGACAAAAATGTACAGCTCTGTTAATAAACCTTATTTTTGAGATAGAGGGATTAGGTACGTATAAACCTAACTCGTAAGAGATCATGAGTCACAGACGAGGAAAACTGCGTTGAAAACGTTTGAATAATTTACAAACAATACGCTAACGATCAACACAAAATAACCACGGAAAGCTAGGCATAAAACCTTGCTTAAGTTACTATTTTAAAGTAACTTAAGCAAGGTTTTATGTCTTATGCTAACTCAAATTTTTATCTGACCGCTGGGTATGTGCGCCCCCAATATTTAAAAAAGAAGCCCATAGGACCTTCTTGAAAGTGTGCTACATCTGAAATCTTAAATAATTTTTACGATTGATTTAGTAGGGCTAACGCCACACAAATGCTCACTGCTTTAATATGAGGTAATCTTTTACGCTTATTTCATCTTAGACTAATTCGAATTAAGTTATTTTACCAAGTTTGAGCTTTGCGTTTTCTTCTGCCATTTCGTTGTTTCTTGCATGGAGAAACACTGCATCTTGTACAGCATCATCCAGCAGCGCCCTCCAGCGATTCTCTAATTCTGCTTTGTATTCTTCAAACACCTATAAAAAAGAAGATGGTAGTGATGCTTTTGCTGAAAAAGAAACAAGATGGTAGTGTTGCTTTTGCTGAAATACAATCATTTTTTTGCTGAAAAATAATTTTTCGCAAAAAAAAGCAGCCATGTGGAAAAAATTTTTGATAGAGTTAAACCCAACCAAAAACAAAGTTAGGGATACTGTAGTTAGACTTCCGAACTTCAAACAGGAAAAATATTTTATCAAGTAAGACTCATGCTTTCACACCTCTCGATAAGCGCGGAATGTTTGAAGATTTTGAAGCTGTTGTATCTCCAACTCTCGTGAATGCTTCTCCGCCAATATTCTCATGTGCTCCTCCATCTGTGCGCGTTCTTTCTTCATAACGTCCAACTAAACAAAAACAAATCAAATTAGGTGTTTCAGAAGCGATTTCAAAATTAAATCATGCAACTTTCAGCTGTCGGATGAAAAGATGTTGATAAAGATTGGTTTTATTTTTCCTTCTTTCTTATGTCTAAATCAAGCTCTTTGCGTCTGTCTAACCACACCAATACAGAGCACCCTTTTCCTTTCAGGGTTCCGTTCGCAAGTCTTTTATCAGGCTGGACCACCACAATGCGTGGACTTTGGTTGATTTCAACTCAAACCACGGTGTCTTATATGAATGAGGTGCGAACAGAGATGGGTGCTGCTAGCAGCACGGAATGTCTTCTGAATATACTGACTACCCTTACGTCGCTACAAGACTCTCTTTGAGCATGGTGGGCTTTGGTAGCACTTTAAATTCAAACGAGCGTTTTGGGATAGAATTGAATCCGGTTTCACAAACTGTAAGACCCAAAGTCTATTTCAAAAAAATTTATGAACATTTGAACAAAGTTGAAAATGTATTTTGTAAAAAAAGTCTCTCGCCTGTAAGTTTTGTTGCTGTTTTCTTTCTATGGTACTAGAAACTCAACTAGTACACAAAATTTCCAGTTTTTGTACCACTAACGCAAATATACGCATTGTATCATACACAAAACAATTTTGAAGGCTCGCCGCAAACTTACTTGTGTAGTTATGACCGATTTCTCAGACTGCAGCTGAGCCAATTCTATGCGGTGCTGCAGCACTTCCTGGTCGGATTTGACGAGTGACTGAGAGGAGAACTTCATTTGCAGATCTGCCTTCTCCTGCTCAACATCAACCTAAAAGCAAGTTTCCATCACTGGGAGTAGAAAATTACATACATAAGAGCATGAAAAAATTTTTGGAAAATTGAAACCGTATCAGCTATTTATTTGAAAAGAAATCACCTACAGAAAGTTGGTCAGAGCTCAAGCAGTAGGCCTACACTAGTAACAGAAAATACGGCTGATTTGTGTTTTTCTAACCGAAGAAGTTGCCAGAGAAAATTTTTCAACGATATTAACGAGATAGAAGACAACTAGCTTAAAGACACGTTTTGATGATACAAGCTTTATAAAATTCGATCGTCATGTGACTTAGTACCTTCATTTTGTCTAATTCTTCTTCAACAAGTTGTTCATTGTCTTGTCTCGTCTTTTCGCGCTCTTCTGCCATCGCGCGAAAAGCAACGTCGAAGCTCGAAGAGCTTTCTTCAACCCCACTCTAAAATCATCAAATATTTAGCAATGCAATTGGTTTGAAGCCTTTCTTACTCCGAAAGAAACTATGGCTCTATTATGTCGCCTATGTGTTGGATAGAGTAAGTAGAGTAGCAAATGTAAAAGCGTCGGTTTCATCATCTTTGATCTTTTCACGCTAATTACATGGTATTACTTTTTGTGAAGTAATCAAAAAACTACCTTTATCTTTTAGAAAACGTTGACGTTTCACAGAAAACAGAAAAATTGCCAGCACCACTTCTAACTATCCAACTTTCTTCAGTTGGTATTGGTCGGCTAACGTGATACTCAGAAGTGCATGAAGCAAAGAGTGAAACATCTAACCCACCTGTCTTTCAAGTTGCAGTTGGTTTTGCACGTCTTTGAGTTTGCTTTTGATTTGCTTTGACTTTTCCATTTCTACCTTGTGTCTTTCCTTTAGCTCAGAAATGGCTGCCACGTGAGATTTCTTAGTGTTATCATCCGGTGTGCCTAGAATACAAAAATTTCATAAACAAGTGTTACACAAATAACATTCTTTTTTCTCTTGCACCAAAAAAAAAACGTTCATATTTTAGGAAGCTTTGCCGCAAGTGCACAGTATCTTAGTACAGAAATGAATATCAAAAACAGTGAAGCCTTATTTACAATAGAATGATTTTCAACCTTTCGAACTCAGCTACGTCCTTCATCAGTGAAAAACAAAATCTTATTGGAATAGAAAAAACGGTAAAAATAATCCTTGCTGATGATAGACGTATTTGAGTCTAAAACATCAAAAATTTTTACTATTTTAAATAAAGCTTCATTGTTTTTAATCAGATTAAGTAAAGCTGCTGTGCAATCTGAACCAAAGAAATGATTAAATGAATCTAGATTACTATAGAAGGTACTGCGTAGAAGATGAATCAGACTCAGGTCTTAAGAAAAAGACTGAGGATGGGATTTGAACCCATGTTGCAGCAACCAAAAACATACGTTTGGTTTTAGAGTCGCAAGTTCTTCAAAACGCTGGACAGATGCAACCCCACTCTGCCTCCACAGCAATCTTTAAGAGCCATGCACAACTTTAAAAAATACATTATTGGCTTGTCCAATGTTCACATATACGCGCAGAGACCGTCGGCTGCGATTTGAAACTATGGACACTACAACGACTACTGCTTATGGTTCCAAATTCAGCAAAGTTAGTGAACATGGTGACTTTCAAAAAGTTAAAGATAAAGACAAGTTTAAGATTTACAATTAAATTCATCAGGAGTTGTGTTGGAGATAAGCGACAACAATTACACAAAAGAACAATAGATTTGCGTGATAATACGTCATAATGGTTAAAAATTAACTTTTCTATGACGAGAACCAACTCAAATGTCACGCTTTATCTTACCGTTAATGTAGAGAAAAAAATTTTT
This sequence comes from Trididemnum nubilum, assembly GCA_963965965.1. Classification (NCBI taxonomy): domain Eukaryota; kingdom Metazoa; phylum Chordata; class Ascidiacea; order Aplousobranchia; family Didemnidae; genus Trididemnum; species Trididemnum nubilum. The sequence goes on from OZ014490.1 coordinate 5,527,797, forward strand.
GCCTACAAAGTACAAACTTAATACTGAATACTGCAACAGACAAATCATAATAAGTATCATATATTTGCAATATGCTCAATGGTTCTCACACTTACTCAACAAACACGAGAAATTTTACTGGTTTTCTGCAGTACAACTTAACCGAGGCATCGTTATTTCATTTACATCACAAATTACCAGAATTGATCAGCTGTGTGTAGTCTTCGATTTTCTCCTTCAAGTCTGTGTTCAAACGATCGGTCAAATGGCGCTGGTTCTTGTACTCGGCAGTAAGCTGGGAAAAATATCGTATCATACATTGAAACAACACTTTTATTATACTTGTTGTATTCCGCCAAAGCGAACGTGAAAAAAAAAACAAGTAGAGTATGAAATGAAGAAAAATGGACTGAAGAAAGAGGATGAATGAGATCGAACGAACTGGCGAGGCGTGGCGAAGACAATGACCATACGATATCCGGCCAAATCCGTCGACGAGGTAGAACCTGGATCCAACTGAACTGATGATGACAATATTCCGCCGAAGCGTGTGACAAGCTGGTGGGGCCCATTTACGCGTCCTTGCGCTAGGGCAACTCAGCGTCGTTACAAATGCAGCAGCATTGCCGGGCCGTTGGAATAGTAAGTCAGATTAGACTGGCCCAAGAATCGAATCTCAGACCTCTCGTCCTCAGAGAGAACACATTTGACCGTTTGACCAACTGGCAAAGGTCATATTACACATTTAACAGAGAAACACGACGTTATAAAAGGCCAACCTTAACGTAACTTTACCGCGTAAATTTCACTTACTTTGTTTTTTTGCTTTTGAAGGTTTTTCACGTTTTCTCTATTCGCCTTCTTGGTGGATTCCAAAATCCACGACAACCCTCTAAAATGAAGCAAAATTTTAGTTTTAATCAAACAATATTGAAGATGTCGCATTACATCCTTTCCTTAACTAACCTGTTAGCAAAGTTGATTTTTCTTTCCTCATAAAATTGGTCAGATCTGAGTACGGTTTGCTCCCAGCCACTGCGCTTCGTTTCATCTAAGTCCCTCATAAGCTTCTCCATGTGAGCCAAGTCGTCTGCATACAAAGTAAGCTTTGCATTTCGGAGTACTCTTTAACTTGCCTCAAAAAAATTACATTGTTGGATTTATGCTGCAATGTTCCATAAGATTAATGATAATAAAATTGCAATCCAACGCAGCAAAATTATCGGAAAAATCCTTCCTGACAATGCTTTTTACATTGCAACTGTATCATTACAACGGTTGTTACTGTACTTTTTAGGTCATCATAAGAAAGGTTTTAATATTGAAAGATTTCTTCACCAATCCTATTTGTGCAATGTGCATTTAATCTTACCTCTAGGAACATACATGTTTTTAAAGTTAAAATGTTACAAAAGCTACTTACAAACCGTAATTTAATTCTTGGTAAAACAATACAGTTTTGAGGTTAGATACTAGATTAAGAACATTGTCTAAGGGCTACTTTTTTTTCGTGCTGACAACGGTACCAACAAAGGGGGGCAAAGCGTTTCCAGTGATAAATTTTATTGAGTTACAATAGCTGTTATGTTCGTTTCATAATTATTTCAAACAAGGTTTGACTTACTTTTGTTTGGTGGCGATTGACTGGCCAGTCGGTTCCTAACTTTTGCAATTTCACTACGTAGCTGCTGCATCACCACCTCACTATCGTCTCTGTTAACTTTAGCTGGTGGCCCCAACCCTGATAATGCAGCTGCAATAGCGAGAAGTTGGTTGGAGAGTTCTGTATCTAAAAATTAAATACGGCAAATAGCAATCGGAAAGATCAGTATAAAAGTGCATATGGCTAATTGGCAGTATGTTTACCAGCTCACCTTTGCAGCGAGGATTTGGGATTTAATTCTCGGCTCAGTCAAATGAATGCAGTTTACTTGACAGCTGAATCTCTTTTTCAAGGCTGTATAGCCAAGGCGCAAGGGCGCGGAGATGATCCATGACAAGTCATAACATGCTTCGGCGTGATTCAGCGAGTAAAATCAAGATCATTTTTATAATAAAACTTAATTTGCCGTATTCTATAAAAATGATAAACAATTTAAAATGAATTGGTAATTAATAACGAAATAAAACAACAAAAATTACATAAATGGCAAAGAAAATGATTAGGTGGTAGCAAAGCACTGCGGACGAAGTTGACAAAGAAATAAAGTATCATCTATCACGAAAACTTACCATTCCCTCCTACGCTGGCCAGTAGGCAAGTGTTCGAGTTTCCCAGAAGCGCATCCAGTAGAATTTCGCTCGCTGCTGAATCATCAGAAGCTGCTTTGTTGAGTTTGCCTTTTCTTTGAGCCACTTCTGACAACAACGGAAAAACTCTGGAATCGAAAAAAAAATCAATTACCAAAAAGAGGAAAAGATCTCCTATTGGTTGGTGGTTGGAATACATTTATGGAAGAAAAACTAATGTCACTTTTAACGCGGAATGAAGGACGAGCAGCACCCCAGAAACATTGCGTTTGGCCTTCTCCACGATAAGAAGTTGGCAAATCGCTTAAATTATGCTTTGAATTGTCAAGATAAGTGTACTTTTATCTGACAATAATAATATATTCCTGCATCTATCATCTGAAGATAGTAATACCACACAGGCCACACCTAAACGTTTTTGTACAAAAAAAAACATCTGAAAAAGCTTCGTTCATAAGGCGAATCAAATTCGTTTCAAAACATCCCCGTAGAATCTACCAGTGGACGGATAGAACTGACATCCCTTACTTTCCAGCATTGCTTTTCTCCGAATAATAAGTGACAAATCGTAAGCTGGAGATTGTAGATGAACCCGACCGCGAACCTAAACACATTAACCAACTACTTTTAAGCTGGCAGCGAATCGTCAATTAGCTTTTGTATTTCCAGGAAAATATCACTACTAAAGCAGACTTGTCAAACGCTCAATCATAGTTAAACACTTTCTGTCGATCTGCATAGTATTGGTTCGGCTGGTGGAGAGTTTATTGGCAAATTTCCTTTCAGGCAAACTCCTTGACCATAGAAGTGTACGGAAATCTAATACTACTGTATTTGTAAGATTTAAGTAACATTAATTAATCCTCAGTCTAAAGTAAAAAACAAACACCCAAAAAAGCCATACCATCAGAAAGTACCACAATTGTTTTGTATTTGTACTCTATCTACTGTTTTTGTGAAATCTGATAATAAAGTACCTGTCGGTCTTTGCAAAATCTTGACTGTAAAGCTGACTACGCACGGGCTAAGTTTCAAAGCGTTCAAGGCTTGATATCCATCCTCGTACAATTTTAATGCCTCGTCAGCAGAAGTACAAACGACTTGGGAAAGTCCGTCCACAAACCTGGATTACACAAATTACTTTTTTTACTTATCACCTATAGAGCTCACGAACATTGTATTAGCTGTTTAGCTGAAAAATTAATTTGTAAGAAACTTATAATACGGTTTATTTTGCAGTCATTTAAATCGCTCCTTAACAAACATTGAGAGAAGAGTCGTTTATTTATTTTGTTCCAATAACAACAATAAGAACATTGCAATTTCACATAAAATTTACTCTGGGGCAGTAACAGAGCAGAGCTCATTTAGTCCCTGCAATACATTACAAAATTATCCGTTTGTTCTTGGATAAAGTTACTTCTTTGGTTTTGTCAAATATCATTTGGCAATGGTTTTAAGTAACATACTGCATATGCTTAGATAGATCATACAACAAACTCAATTGCAATTTTGCTCGACATATGGAAGTGAATCAACTAAGAGTAAGTGAAAAATCATGCAGTAACAAAACTTAGGTCCAGTATTTGGGATTACAAAACCGTAGCCATAGCAGCTTACCTTTACTCCATTTCATTGATATGCTTTATAATCTTTAATCAATATTTATTACTTTGTGATCTTTAGTAGATAATGCAACAAACGCATCAATGTGATACAAAGCAATCATGGTAATGCTCATTACTAAACAATTAAATCAACAATAAACTAAATTGTATCAACTTGTCAACTTACATTCCTTGTTTTGAATGCTTCATCACAGTCATATTCCTTCCTTGAGGACTGACCAAGTCAGTAAAAATGCCATTGTTTGACACCTTGACAAAAAACTAAGTGTTACAAAAAACACAAGGCAAACTTTACAGAAAGAAAAACAGTAATTACATAAAAGAACAAGGCAAAATCAAGTTTATAAATTTTTATATTGTATACGTTGAGAGGTTGCTTTTGCTATCAACAGGTAAAGACTGACACACAACTAAGCACTTATGGTAACATATTCGAAAATTATGCTGAAAGTTTTTTGCAAAACACTAAGCCCTTGATGAAACATATCTACAGAGTAATATAATGAGTTGCAACTTATCACCATACAATCAAGTAAATGCGCAATTCCACTGATTTTTTTTTAACAAAAACGTTTAGTTTTCATAAATGTACTTCATTAAAATGCTTAGTTTCATGCCAGTTTTATGTTTAGCAGTCTGCAATATGGCCAATAATTAGTGATACCATTTCAATTAATGTTTTACCATCACTTCCTTGAACAATAATAGTATCAATAGTATTAAAATGAACTGATTATCCTATGGACTGACTGATTACAGTGTTGATTTAACTTGTGTCATTCAATGGCACTATTTCACAACATTGTACCTGCAACATGGAAATGGACACAAGATATTTAGACTTTCCAGAATTTCTTGCAATATGAGAAAATACATCAGCAACATAACGTCCAAGCAAACTGCTCTCTCCCAAATATATAGCATCACTGTCAACTGAAAAAACATTATTACAAAAAATAGTGTCATTTTACTTCACCAATCCTGATTTCAACATCTGCTGTCCTCTTATCCCTGATTAGTAGTATAGGTCACACTTATTTTAATGAAAACCAAATATTTTTGATTGGTATAAAATTAAGAGTAAAAAACATACAATGACAAAATGATTATGTATAATCCACAGAATTCTACCTGATGAATTAGATGAAATGGTTACAACAGACCCATTGGTTCCACCAACCAGCTCTGAAATATTCTTTTGCAGGTGATTGGAATAAAGATCTGCTCCATGGGATAGCAAGTAGGCACCATCAAATTTGTGAGATTGATTTCCCTAAAATAAAATAAAACTAAGATTGCAACTAGTATAAATGAACTAAACGTTAAAATATAGGTCAAAACAAAAATAAAAAACAAACTTTTCATGTAGTTGGGGTGTGAGTTTTGCCATTTCATTTTTGTTAATCACACACTACAGTAATTTTTAAAGATTATGTTTTATTCAAATCAAATACAGAAATCAATCAGTTAAATCCAGCAAGAAATCCAAAATTTTAATATATTTTAACTTAATAATTTCTTAATATCAAATTCTGGAGTCGAATGCTTAAACTTTATTACACTGTCTTCTCTCAGTAGCACATTTTCATCTAAATGAATAAAATATGCTGCATTGCCTCAGAAAGAATTTTGAATTTAATGAAGTTATAAAATACAGCTGTAGCAAACTGATGTGAAAACGTAGATATAAAAGTTTTAAAATTTTAACTTAGTGTTGCAAAATTATATATAAAATTTATCACCTAACTACTATATTTTCAAGTAATTTATACCAATAACTCCAATTTTTCTAGTGCAAAATTGTTTATGCCATAATTTGGTGCTAAACTCTTATATAATTGGAAATAACACTCAGGACTGGTATCACTAACATATACAGGACTAAAAAAGATTGCAAGGGTTCTTTCTTTCTTTCTGAGTTTAATTTTGGATGCGAAGTTGCAACGTTGGGTTAGAGTTAGGGTTCTTGTGATCTTTGTTGTTCTGTATGTTTTAGTAGCACCCTTCAGAACTGCTTATTTGCATGTTCACTTTTTATGAAACCTTTCACCCTAATTTGAATAATTTATGAAACTGAACTTGACTGAAGCAGCTAACCCAAATTATTTTTGAAAACAGTTAAGAAGACTTTTTTTGAAGGCATTGTATGTAATTTATTCCAAGATTTGTTGAGTTAAGCAAAATAATATCAATTATGATGTCTACTTATTAACCTTTATGCTACTGACTTTCTGAAGAAAAATTTCAAACTTTTTTAATGTTCTTAAATATTGCACTATTAAACGTAGTTCAAAACCCAATAAAACCATATACATTAGCGAAAATTATAATGTGATCTTTTATCTACCTATAAAAAATAAAGAACGTAATTGACAAATTTGACATATAACGTCAAAATGGTGGACAATTTTTCTGAAAAAAATTGCTTTTCAAATTAGTCCAACTTTCACTCATTTTTGTTTCATTTAAAAAAAAACAGAAATGCAAATAATCAACACAAAAATGTTGTTTGCTTAAAATAAAAAAAAATTTTAAATCTAAATTTTTGACAAAATTATTGCAGCTCTTTTTGTAAAATGATCAAAATTTTGAAAACTAGAAAAAATTATTAACATGGAAATTTAGTCTATATTATTGATGTGGAAGTTACTTTTCTGATTTTATTGTTTGCAAAGCTTTTCTGAGGTTAATAAAAATGCTTTAAAATTATACAAATGAAATCCCCTTGACTAATGTTTTTGCCAAATTTGCTAAACTGAAGTGTAGTAATTTTTGACTTGCTTCAACTTTTCTATTACCAAAAAACATGTCTTGAATTTTAGCTTGTCTACCTGGTAATATTATTTTGCTGATAAACTGTAGAAATGAGACAATAAAATTTCACAAACAACACATTCATGATGTTTGGAGTAATCAGAATTTTGTGAATGAAAGCTGAATTCTGTACCACTTTGCCAATGATCATGAGTATTAACTGGAGTGCTTATCAGCTCAGAAAGCATTATACTATCAAGCATATAGATCACAACCTAAATTTCATCACCTAAATCAAAGTCTAAGTTATATATACACATTTTCTTCCAATTCAATGTCATAATGCCATCATTGCTGATTTCATTCATCCAACACAAAAACCACTCTTTCGTGATCAATATTGATCATTTGCATCACAAACTAGGTAAACCGTATCAAAAAACAGGTGATATACAATAGAATGTTTATAGAAAACCAAATTGCAAAATGAAACTAAAGTTAACAAAATATATGGAAATGGTTCTAAACTTGCATATGTTGTTATTATTACTTCCAATACCGAATACGTGCTTTATTGCACACAGATTTCTAGCGAACAAAAACCTACTAATTTGGCTGTGACATTTTCAAAATCTACTTGGTTTGCAAAATTACAAACACATGATCTATTTTGCATAGAGGCATTCATCCAAAGCAATTTTATTAACGTACAATAGTTATCTGAATATTGGCTAGCAAAACTCATGTGTAATGAATCGCGCAACTGATGCGAGAAGGTTAAGGACATAAATAAAAAATAAATTTTTCAATTATCGAGGCAGTATAGAAACAAACTGATATTGGTATTTCATATGCTCTATTGTTTTTTTATAACCATTTTAAACTAATTAAATTGTTCAAACTTGGTATCTTCAAATAAATTTGCCATAGGTTTCACACAATATACAAAATACAGTAGCCAACTTTTATCACACCTTGCTATCCAAATGCACCGTAACAGTTTTGTCTTTAGAAACCTTGAATCCATCAGTTTGCTCAATGAAAGCAACTGATTCAATAGTCATGTTGATAATATTTGATAAAGTTACCACAACTAAGCAAAAACACTATTTGAAAGTAGGAACACAAATCCCAAGCTCAGGTCTGAAGTTGAAACCTAAACAGTAGTCTGTTAGTCTTAGCCTATCTATGTCATTTTGGTAAACCTCCTACTAGGCTACCCTACTACTATACTGCAGACTGTAATATGTTAAATATCAGTAGATAGGTGCTTGGTATGCTTTGCACGTTGTGTCCTAACTGTACTGCTGTATATAAAGTGCTCAGGTGAATAGATCTCTAAACCTGTAAACAAGATCATATCATTAAACTCAAACCCAAAATCAAAAAAGCGCGAATGAAATGGAACATTCCTCATCTAACTTTTTATCGTATTTTCTTTGCAACTTTTATCCATTTAACATACCCTTAACTTTTCTGGTGAAATAGACTAGGTCTGGTCTGTATACCGGTAACTGATTTAGTTCTCATTCTGAGTTAATACGGCAATTAATCTAGGTCTATTCAGCACTGGTAATTATCGTGGTAGAGCTGAGTGGTAGGTTATCTCACTGTCTCACTCTCAGTATCTCGAATGAGATTTCTTTGGAATGGCAAAAACAAGAGTGGAACTCTGGTGGCATCTTCCCGGTATATCAGATTTTCATCAACATTTCACTAGCTGGATTCACAGTGCACAATGGCGTCACTTGCTTTGACAACACGCATTCATGCGTATCCTTTTTAAAGTTTCCTAAAATATTTTTTAACATAAACCAGGCTATTTCGAAAATGATCAAACAAATGTCTCTAATTTATAAAAAAAAAAAATTCAAGTAGGAAATAAGGCCTTTTAGTTACTATCTTATTACTAGTAAATAATACTGTGGCAAATCAACTAATTCTGAGTCTTTTATTTGGAACGATCGGCGTGTTCCTTTGCTTTTACTCGGCCATTTTCCAACTAACGAGTGCGAAATTTCAGACTTTTGCTTATAACTCAAGAACGGTTTGATCTAGTTTCATGAAATTTTGACAGCAGTTTCAGAATAATGAGTTATATGTTTGTACCAAATTTCGAGGCAATAGATGATGTGACTTTGGTTTTACAACTTGAAAACCGCCCCGGAAGTTTGGCGTAAAAAGCGATCTCAGTCAAAAACGGCTTAAGTACGGCAAAAAATATTTCATATAGTTGTATGTATCAAGACACCCTTTTATCCCAACCAACCCACTTTTGGCCGCCATGAGATTTTTTTCCTTTTTTTTTCTTCCTAAATCTTGTACGCTCTTCTCCTAAACTACAAAACATTGAAATCTAGTTTTTGTGTAAAGTTGTTAAGCTGCAAACAGTGGCGGATTTAGGGGGGGGGATGGGGGGGATGCATCCCCCCCACCAGCCTAAAAGTAACGATTTCGGCCGAAAAATCTGCCTCTGTTTCGAATAATTCGGCTCCATTTCGGGATGCATCCCCCCCACCGACCTAAACGTAACGAATCCGGCGAAAAATCAGTCTCAATTTTGGTGAAGACCTTTTTTTTTTTGGAGACCACCTGATTTTGGGCGAAAAAAACGTTTGAATTTCCGATTCCGGCCGAAAAATCACTCTCAATTTGGGTGAAGACCTTTTTTTTTTTTTTTTTGGAGACCACCTGAATGTGGGCGAAAAAAACGTTTGAATTTTCCGATTCCGGCCGAAAAATCACTCTCAATTTTATTTTATTTTGTCATTTTGTGCTTCAAATCCCCCCCCACCAAAATTTTCTGGATCCGCCACTGGCTGCAAACGCAATTTTTTCTCCCGAAATTGTTTGGGGCGAGTCCCTCAGGAACTCCCCGAAAATGGGACCCCCAAAATCAATTTTTTGAACGGCTTAAGCTAAGGCACCAGTTTTTGTGATATAAGGAGATATTTAAGAGACAAATACTTTGACATACCGGTAGTTTGGGGGTACCACCCCCCGGGGACCCCCATATACACCCCCCAAAAATCAATTTTTGGAACGACTCAAGCTAGAGTGCCATTTTTGTTTTGATATCAACTGATACTTTACAGACAAATATTTTGATATAGGTTGGGGGTGCCACCCCCACAAAAAAAAAAAAATGGACCCCCAAAATAAATTTTTTGAACGGCTTAACTTCGGGAGCCAGTGCTGTTTAATGTTAGTAGATATTTAAGAGACAAATATTTTGACATATTGGGGGTGCCACCCCCCGGGACCCCCAAAATAGACCTCCCAAAAATCAATTTTTTGAACGGCTAAACTTCGGTTGCCAGTGTTGAGGTCAGTGGATATTTAAGAGACAAATATTTTGTCATATTTTGATGGTGCCACCCCCTCAGGGACACCCCCAAATGGACTCCCCAAAAATCAATTTTTGGAACGGCTTAACTTTGGGTGCAAGTGTTTTTTGGTAACAGTAGATATTTTACAGACAAATATTTTGACACAGTTTGGGGGTACCCCCTACCCCCGGCGACCTCCCATATGGACCCCCAAAACTCAATTTTTTGAACGGCAAAACCTTGGGTGTCAGTTTTCTTGATATCAGTCGATAATTAAAAGACAAATATTTTGACAAAGTTTGGGGGGTACCAACCCCCCGGAGACCTCAAATGGTACCCCGAAAGATCAAGTTTTTGAAAGGCTCAAGCTAGGGCGTTAGTTTTTTGATATCAGCAGTTGTTTAAGAGACAAATATTTTGACATAGTTTCAACAGCTTGGATTGGATGTTTTTTCAATATGATCAGTCACTATGTTGTCAATTAAATATATGCTGACAACGTTTGAAATTCCAAACCCTCTTTCCCCAAAAAACATTTCTGATTAATTTTTTAACGGGAAAGCGAAAGTTTTTTTTTTTTTTTGAGAATCTCATTGTTCAACATGCGTTAGTCGTTCACTGAGATTGCTTCTCAGCAAGCTCCTATTTAGTTTTACTAGCATGCAAATTGATGAAACAGTTTTAAATCCTGACAGTCGCAGAACTTCGTGGTTGAATGGTAATCTCCGAATGGCAGCGTTTAAACGAAAGCGGATGCAGGTGACACGGTGAAGCTTTACTCTTTCACTGCATCCACGGCGTGCATTTATTATGGTATATGGTAACACCTACTTTGTCTTAATTGCTCTTTTGCGAATGACGAGTGTGCCATTTTATGATTCTGCTTGCATACTGAAAAACAAAAATACTTGACCGTTGAATGCAAATGGGACCGGCTGATGCGAATCAACCGGATCGGGACACTACTGGGTCTACATTCGGATTCACGACGTGAAACTACCGCCTACGACAGCGCAAAGGTTCATGAAGGTCCGTTAACTCCGAATACCGCTAAGTTTCTATGGCTTAAATTATCACAACATTGCATAACAGTTTGTAATAAAAAGCAGTAATTTTTTAGCTGCTAAATAGCAGAAGAGAACTTTAAAAAACAAAGTCAACACAAAATAGTAATACTGAGTGTCAATAAAGAGTTCATGGTGTCAAAACACAACAGATTCGCAACTAAAGGCGAGTGGGCCACAGGTCGCCCCCCCCAACAAAGATTTCGCCCCCCCCCCAAAACGCCAAAGCGACAATTGGAGAAAATATTGGTACGCATTGTAAGGCTGTTGATTAATGATTTGAACTGATGCGAAATATTGCGTTTCGCAAAAACATTGATTGTGATGGCACCCTGCAGGGCCTGCGAGAGGGGGGTTCAAGGGATACATCGTACCCGGGCCCGGGCCTAGGGGGGGCCCGGAAGAGTTCAGGTTTCCGCGTTAAATTTTGGTATCGCACCAAAACATCATATAATCAAACTTGCCTACAGCAAAAATATCAGTCAGCCTATTCAGAACTGGTAATTGGTCGCTATTTTTGCTACACTGCCTTTAGGGCATCCAATAGTGGCCGATTTGATTAAAAAAAGATGAAAATGTATCAAAAGTCATACACTTGCACCGAAATTAATGTTTTGTTACGTTTCTCTGACTTGAGAGCCCTAATTCTACGGTATAACAATGTACGAGGGCCCACATTTCCAGAGATCCAAAAGCATTTCAACCTCAGAGAACGGAGTCAAAGTTGACATGCTATACTACTATCATTAAGTAACTCACTCTATCTGTATGAGTTTAATAGGTATTTGGGTTTGTGAAGTCTATGATTGCAGATGACTTTTTAAAACTTTTATCTCTAAAATATTAGGATTTGCAGTATTGAAGTCATTATATTGCATAATATTGTGTCAATGTCATCATCCCCCACTTCACATACTTTATTTCATGCATATCACGTTTTCTGCTTGTCAATTTAAGCAAGTTTGGTGCTGGGGTATTAATCAAATGCTGTATTTTACCCTCGAGAAACATAAAAAGTGCTAAAGCTTCCGGGGCTCTGCCCCGGACCCCACTGGGGGAGCTCACAGCGCTCCCCCAAACCCCCTAGCTGGATTTAAACCAATTTTATGTCTAGTTGTGTTTTTCATAGGTCCTAACTGTATGCGAATATCGTTATCCCTTGACTTTTAAATGAAGATCTACACTAATCCAACAAAAATGATTTAACGGCATGGGCCCCGATAAAGCTTGGGGGGCCCAATATGATTTGGGGGCCTGGTATCGACCTTCGTACCCCCTGGAAAATTTTCTCTCTGAGGCCCTGGACCCTGTATGCATATTGCACAATTGTAATCCTTGCTTGATTTAGCTGACAAGCTACAAATTGTTTGGTAAGTAAAATCTTTGAAGGATATGGCGAAATTTTTTTGTGACGCAATAGCAACTTTTTTACAATCGAAAATTTGAAGTTAAGTGCGGTTGCGGTAGGCATGCTGGCATTAGCAATGAGCGCACGCCGTCGCTTTCACGTAGGCCAAAAAGTTGTTAAGTAACTGTTGTACACTGCGCTTTGTTGAGTCTTAACTCTTAATCAGCGATAGGTTGTCCCGAGAAGTAATAGAGACCCTCACCCCGGTCCGAATCCTGCTTCCTCTGAAGCTACCGACATTCCTTCTCACTTCCTTATCTGCAAAGGCTACTGGTGCCTTTGGTGATCTTAACCTTCTGGCTCCTTCACGTCCAAACTTGAACTCATTCACCAAAGGAAAAAATAACCGTCGCTTTTGTCGCGAATGGTACAATTAATTTTCATGGCGGGAATATTCCATTGACAGAGAGGCAGCTTTTTGTTTTCCTTGTCCCGATTTCAAAACCATACCCGCACCAACCGGTGAATTGAACTCAGCTTCAGAGGTTGCTAAAAGGTTTCTAATTTCCAAAACAAAACTGCCCAGCATGCTCGAATTGTAGAAAAAAGCAGTAATTTTTGCCCCCCCCCTGATAGAAATCTTGCCCCCCTAAAGCAACGCTCTAGTTGCGGCACTGCTACACAAGAATTTTGTAGAAAAATATGTTTTTTCTTTTTTGCAGGGTTTAAATAATTAGTCAGATTTACGTAACTAGCCGTAGCAAAGCCCATGCTCATAGCCATAACTTATACCTTTAAACCATAGCAGTAGCACAACGTATGCAGGTGCATAGGCTACCGGTCCCGTAATAGGCCTGGAATGAATCTGAATGTACTCAAAATATTCTGATGAGTTAGAACTAGAATGTTTAGGCGGTTTCAATTTGAATTTTAGGTATTTGAAATTGTTGAATTTGACGTTCCGTTTTAAAAAAAATTAAAAGTTTCTTTTTTTATGATTTTCATAAATTTGATTGTTGAGTTTGTTTGATTACCGTAATTCAATTGAAGTTTTTTGACCTTTCAAAAACGTTGATTTTCAAGTTTGAAAATTTGTAAATTTTTTCAACCTAGCCCGCCAATAGTCGAACCCAGAAGTAAAACCGATTTAATTTGGCCTTTGGCACTGGGTCTTTGGCACTTTGTCTTTGGCACGGGAGGTTTGGGATTTTAATCCTGAAACGATTAAATGTTCAGACACAGTTTGCTATCGACCTTGCGATGGCTCCCCACCTCTGCGACATTTTTCAAAATAAGCAACTTGCGCAATGACGCGGAGATGAGCCCTGCCAACTAAGTCACACGCTAAAGCGTAATTCAGACACTAGAATAAAGATTTGGGGTTTTTTTGACCATCTATTTGACCTTTCAGGGAATTCCCTATTAACCAATTTTCGCGATACCAGAGCAATCACACCGTTTACAGTTGCTTTGTAAATTTATCGAAAAGAATTTTAACAAGTGTAAAACAAAAAATAAACAAAAAATGCTGTAAAAAGCACTTTAGTCAACAGCATAATTATCACGAGATTTTTGTTATTAAATCAGCTTTTCATATCACGAAATACATGTATGATGAGGCACTTGATCGAGTGGCGAGTAGTAAAGCAAAACTAGGATTGGTTTTTATTGTTTTTAATATGAGTACACTGACTAATATCGTGACAACTATGTAGCTCTCATCAAATACTGCAACAAAAATTCTGTATAAAAAGTTGTTTCTCGAGCTTTTGCAAAATAATAATCTTTTTGGTCGCTCCTTTTTTTTGCAGATTTTAATGATGAAAACTGATCGCACAAAAATAATGTAGAAAAATTCACAGTAAACACAATAAAATAAAACTTAGGATGATTCAAACGATAGAGAGAATCTCAATAATTTTGTTGACTTTATTGCATTTGTCACCAGTCCACCACTGACATTACTTTACACACAAGAAATTTCTACTGTGTTGCCAAGATGTGAAAAAACTCAACAGCGTAAATAGGCTTTTACTGAAGTCTAGGTGTTATGCGCCTTGACAGAGCAATACATACTGCATTACACGGTGCATAGTTAAACGGCAATAATTTTCAATCCGAAAATAAGGCCGATAAGATGACGTCAAATATCGTGTAATGCAACCTATAACATAATATCAAGCGTTGCTAAAGGCCGTAGGATTATCAACAGAAATACAGCATTACATTTTAGGGGTGCACAAAAAAGTAAATCAAACAATTTCATGAAAAGCTATTATAAACAGTATCCAGAGTCTTAGAAGCACAATCAAAACTATGATTAACAGCCTATCAGTCACATTGTTTAGGAATCGGCATTCGTATTTTATTCCTCGTCAGGATAGCTAGATCTACAAGTATGAACATGAGCGTGGAAAGCTCAAGAATTACAAATTAATCACTAATCAGATCACAACGAAATATCAAAAAGTTAACAATCATTTAATGAAAAATATTAACTAATCACAATATTACAGCGATTTCGCCTAATTTCAAGGCTCTTAATAAGGCTAGCAAGGTCAAAATGACAAATATCACCAGTGATAAAAATCTTCAAACCACACATCTTTACCCCTTTATCAATTAATGAATAAATTTTTACCGATTTTGCTTATATTGCATAAATCTTTACCCAACAGTTTCGGCTAAACTAAGTAAATCTTATTGGTGAAAATATGTTTTGAAAATGTTTATCCCTGGTAGTAAATATCATTTTGTCCTTGCTATAGCCTTACTGAAAAGCCTCGAAGTGAGACGAAACAGCTGTCTACGGCATGCTATTGGAAATTATTTTGTACTAGAATATCTCTTGTGATACTGTGATTTGATTTTCAGTTAATTAATTGTAAACTTTTTATCATTTCGTTATGATCTGATTAATCTAGACCTAGCGTTTCTGACGAGGAATAAAAGGCTTAAGTCGATTCTGAAACACTACGTATATCATAGGCTGTTAATCATAGATTTGATTGTGCCTCTAAGACTCTAGAGCCTACAGTCTAATGTCCATACAGTAGCTTATCATTGATATATGAGTACATTTTTCTTAATAAACAATTTCATATGGCATTTTCATAACATTTACACCAGCTGAAGGCCAAAACAATCTAATTGCGAAAAGGACGTTGTCTTTAAAACTAAGTAAAGCTTATGAATCGATTAGCAATATTCATCACTTCATGATTCTGAGTCTTGCTTTTACTGAATAGATGTTATCTTAATGCGGTGCTGAAACCGTCAACTACAGTAAAACAATAACTTTTTAAAGATACTATTTCAAGTTTTTGCATTCGATATCGACTCATAGATGGCTAAAGAAAAAAAAAAAAAATACAAAAAAATGCAAAATCCATGAATTTCGTATAAAAACTGCAACTAATCAACTATTGGTTTCAAATTTATTCAATAAAAAAAAGTTAGAAAAATTGCAAAAGGCAAATTCTATGGAATTTATATGAACTGCAACTGAATGAATGTCCAATGTCCACGCATACAATTAACTAGTTAATCACAATACCACAAAAACATACATAAAAGAGTACGGTACCTTTTGAAACTAAAAAAAGCTGAAAATAAATAAATGATGTACGTACAACATTGCTGGTGCAATAACAATACCAATAAATTCAAGAACATAAAGAAACTAACAATTGATACTGTACTATTTTTGGCAGAAATATTATCTCATTCACGCGCGTAAGAATGCCTGCCATTTGATCGCTTACAGTTTGCTTAATCTGATAGGTAAACTTCACCTTGTAGTTACTATCGAACAATAAAAGTCTCAAAACGGCATTCAAGTCAAGTTTTTCACTGTTGACCACAATGTTGGAATAAGCCTAAAATGCATTCTCACCAAATTTGAACTTTCTACATGTTGCCCTTTTCAAGCTATTACAGTTCAAAGCTAACAATTTTCCTCTCACTTTAGTGTTGCCATTTTGCCAGTATTATGACAGAAAATCAACTTTGCAAAAGTTGATTTAAATTTACTTGAAAAGCAGCCAATTTACAATTCTGATCCTTTGTTTTGTTTTGACAACAACACTGCTGAAAATACTAAGAGCTACAAACATGCAGTAACTTTTTGAAATTTTGTTTGTAATTGGCGACCCTGGCAAAATTCTTGCGGAGAAAAAGCTTTAGTAAAGGGAAATCTAGTTGTCATGCCTTGGGAACGGAAGGTTGTAGAAAGCTCAAGTTTGGTGAAGTTAGTCTTTAGATCTGTCAAAAAATCTTAAGAGAAAACCCGAGCAAAATTTTTTTTCGACTTGAATGCTCTTTTGATTTTTTGTTGTTGACACAACTTTTTGACTCAGATTTTAGATTATTAAATTTGTGAAGCCTCTCGAATCCAGGGTATCTTTTTCAACCTAGCTGATCCCATTTTTTACGAAAGCATTTCAAAATGAATTTTAATCAGGAAAAAGCAAAAAACTACACTTTGGATTGGTTAGATGAATCGGCTTGAACAGCGCCATCTGCTGATGAAGAAACTGTGTTGGTTGTCGCTCGTTTTTGGCACGGAAAAAGGATTTGTTTCCACTTTGGAAAGATAAGGACGCAACAAACCACGTTAACAAGTAGGTTGAAGTCATACATCAGCTGGGCTGCAGGATGCTGAACTATGATAGTAGCAATGGCTGCAGCTACGTCAGTGATGACGCAAACAACAGCAGCTGCTACGCAACGTTGAACAATCGCAATCCGGCTACAATTTCGCGGAGTAGTCGTTGTCCTTCGCGACCGGCATTCATGCAAAGTAGAATCCATTCTATAATGCTGATGGATAAGAGGAAAAATGAACAACGCAAGCAGCTGTCCTTGTCCTATCAGGGTTAGGCACACCAAGATACCAGATAAAATTATGGTGTACAAATGCTCTTTGTCCTCAGAGTTTTGATTTGCATTGCAACTGGAAAAGTGAATTAATCTTGAACCAGCTAAAACTACCATGACAATGCCAAGAACCAGAATAACCAATGCGCTCCAGCTGAGAAATAGAACCACTTTTTTCCGTAGTTCTGAAAGATTGATGCTGGTGTTCAATGTGTGTTGTCTGGTCCACAAGAAGATGTAGGTGGCTAAAAGTCCTAGGGTGTATGTTGCAAGCCATAAAATACCAAAAGCTCTGCACGTATCGGAATCGCTAGTTACAAAATAGCTGGTAAATACAACAAAGTGATGGAAAAGCGCAAAAACAGCAGCTACAAGACAAAAAATTCTAAGCAATCGGGATATCCTAATGTTTTGTTCTAAAGCTGTGGTGTGGCACTTTCTTAGTTCATAAATAAGCAAAGCGATTGCTAAATAAGTAGCGAAAATCCCAAAAACTCCATTTGCAACCAGGGAAACAAAACTGGTTACATCCAAATATTCAAGGCTGTCCATGACATTCACAAAATTTATTGCACCTCTCACAATATAATATTTTATTATCTTTATCGAATCTGAAATAACAAGAGCATAATTTAGTTATTGGCAGTTTTAGAGATTATGTGCATTCCTTTTCTGCTGTGTGTTATCTGCACAGCTTACATTATTTATAATTTTATTTTAAACATTAAAGCTTTTAAGTCGTAGTGGAAATGACGAAGACAAAAAGCGCCTTGACTAGTATACCTCAAGGTTGTTCGGCGCTCCTTGGACTCAGAGATTGTATATAATTTTGTTATATATATTTTTTGATCGTATTATTTACACTATCTTATATATATAACATATATTTTTTCTTTGGATCGTTGGTGGCTGAGGCCATTGACTTACTTAATTTATTATTATTGTTACAGTAACGACGTTTTGATGAATCATAAGCGAATCAAATTTGAATTTTATTTGTTTATTTAATTAATAATTTTGTGATGATTATTGACTGACAAAATACATAGGCTGGCATGATTGTAGATGGTGGGAATTCATAAAATAAAATTCAGACCGAAACAGCACCAACTGGCAAAGTGAAACGTGGAGCGTTTTGCAATTTCAATAATTTTAATTGCATTTTTATTCACTAAATTGCTTTGACAGGAAGACAGCGAAAGGACCTCTCGATCCTCGAGTCAAGCAGCCACCAGCGCGCCTGTCTACCACACACGGTGGAGGCTTCACACTGTCCTTTTATACGCTGAACGTCAAGCACGAAAACTGTGAATAACAATTTTTATAGTCTTTGGCTTGACCCGACCAGAAATCGAACCCGCGTCCACTGGCTCAGTAGCAGACGCTCTATCCACTCGACCACTAATCGATTAATGATCAGTAAACAAATATTTAATAATTTAATATCTGATTTTGCATAAACAATCAAAGTTTTACCCCCTGTAGATAAACTTGAGTGTCACTCCCCAAAAACCTTGAATACAAAAAAAAACTAGCTAGGAATTTAAAACCTGCATATAGACTTTAGCTGGCACAGAACTGCACTGAAGCATAGTTTTGTCCTTTCGACTTTAGCTGTAAAATTATTAAATGTATATCAACTATCTTTCAGCCATGCTCTTATATACAGTATTACACAATTGCGCCAAAAATCGAACAGCTTACGCAACACGAAGCGTTTTCGACAGAAATACTTGTCCAACAAGACATAAAGTTTATGGGCAAATTTTACTATTTATTTGTGAATTGCGATAGTCGTCTGTTAAGCCTATTTCATGTCCGGATATTCAAATATAAAACTCAGTTCATGCTCTATTACATAAGGTGAATAGCGCTTTTCGCATAGTTGTAAGTCGGGCCGGGCTTTTCGGGTCGGGCTTCAAGTTGACAAAAACTTCGGGCTTAATTCGGGTCTGAGATGTGCTTTTGTCTTAAGTGCACAAAAATTTAATCAAAATAACTTGGTAACATTGCTAAATTTTTCAGACGTTTTTTTTTTCCGGGCACAATTTGGGCTTATATTTTCGGGTTCGTGCCGAGTTCGGGCTTGAACTAGTCCGCCCGTTTACAACTCTGGCTTTACGAGAAAAAGAAACAACTAACATTATCGTAATTGTTTCTGCTATTGTGCGTGAAGAAAAAAACATTTTTCTATATTATTGACTGCATACTAGCTATTGGCTGCCGTCATAAAACCTAAATATCTTATTTAGAAATACCTAAGATGATCATTAACATCTCCTAAGTTGCTAACACTAAAAATACAGCCTGATTTTCGTTATTCACTTTCTTTAATTTTTTCAAGGAATTAACGGATTGTATTTCGGGTTAAGAATAAATTTGACTGAAAATATGCCTACTGAATTTCGAAGTAGATTCAAACAACAGTGCAATCAGTTATCTTATAGAGCTCATCATTCAATTCAAAGAGGTGTAATTACCAACTACTGAAAGTTCCGATCCAAACACGGCACTGTATATTTCGGAAACAAAATTACAGAAAGTAAATTAAAATAGATGCAGTTGCACTAACGTATAAATTGCAAAGAGCTCCCAAAGCAAATCTAAGAAAAAAATTTGCTACGTCTATACTTCAAAATTAATTTGGGGTCGTGCCTACATTCAGTTTCCTGAGCCGGTAATACTTTTGAACAGATGGGTTTCTAATCTCTTTACGCTTTTTTCTGATTTAATGTGGTAATTATGATATCACTTACCAATAAATTACAATATATTTTAATATTTTTTGTTAGAATACCACTAGCAAGTGCAAGCCCGTAATAACCTCAAAAATTGATGAACTACGAAAAAAAAAATGCAAATGAAATCTAAGACTTACACCTCTAGTATTGCGGTGGACTTATGAATAGTCATAAATCGGATCGTATGATGACAATCATATGACTTCCGTATTTTTTTTTGTGCGCGGCTAATCTTATATTTTCTCTTTATTTGAGTTATTCTCTTGATATAAATAAAGTAGAACTAACTGTAGCTAAGGAGCGATGAAAAGTACTACACTATTACAATACTAATTAGAAAGTTTTCGCTAATATAATCAGTGAAACCTCAATTGTTGTAATACTCGAAATTGAATCGTAATAAATAAAAAAAGTGAAGTATCTAACCAATTCCGGTAGTTTACGATTGCTAAAATCAAAATAGAATTTTTTTATTTTTTTATTATCATTTTGGGGCTGCCGTTGCAAAGATATTCAACCAATGTAAAAAGATATTCCACCTAAAAGTTTTTGGAAACCCTGAGTATATTTTCTCAGCCTGAATTTCCAAGAAAAAGAGAGACTGAGTAATAATGTTTAGCATTTAGCCTTCCTGTAACTTCTTGTGACCAGTCCAATTTTGGTAAATCTTTCCTTTTTCTGGAAATTCCTGCTGAGAGAACTAACTCAAGATTAAAAAAAACTTTTTTGGGTAGATATATCTTTTTATTTGTTGAATATCTTCGCAACTGCAGCTCTGAATTGAGAACAAAAAATTTCAAAAGTTTAATTTCGATTTTAGCTATTGTATAACCTATTGGAATTGGCCGGAAGCTTTACCCCCTTTAAACGTACACTTAAAAGCTAAACCGCTATAATCTACTACGGACATTACTTTTCCACCAATGAATGGCAAACATAATTTATTTTTCTCCGAAATAAGGATAAGACTTTTTGTGCAGTATATTATTTAATTTTTTTGAAATGCCATTAAAATAGTTAGAATAAAATGATTTTGTTATGTCTGAAACAATATTGAGCTTGCTGCTCTTTTGCACTTACGTTGGCAATCATGATAACTAAACGTGAACTTTAGCATTTTTACTGTAGTTTCTATTAAATATTAAACTTTTCAGGAACCAATATGACCTAGTCACATTGCATAAATTGCATACGAATCTGTCTATATTAGAGCGAATAGGATATGATTACGTATTGATCTTATACAATCAATTATGATGCAATATTAATTTTCATTAATTGATGCCAAAAACTAAAATGAAAGCTTCCAATTTAATTGCTATACACAAAATAATTGCTATACAAAGCAATTTAATAATTGCTATACAAAATCTACAGCAAGATTGTAAAAGTCGTCACTAACAGGGTTGTTGTGAGGAAGATGCTATGAGCTACCAGATTAGGGAATTTTGGGGACCCCGCCCAAACTAAAGGGAACTAAACTATTTGAATATTGGTCTTAAGCAATTACATAAAATTGTTGAGAAACAGAGTCCCGCTAAACCATATTTTTCGGTCTTTATCTTAAAAATTCGGAAAAAAAGTAGCCCAAATCCGACAAAGATTTTGTTTAGTCTATTCACTCCAAAGTAATTTCGGAATGACAAGGTGTTCGACTGTAAAAAAATTACCCTTGCCATCGTGCTGTACCCCAGGATCGGGATTTCTCAGAACGATCCTGGTCACCGAAGATGAAATAGATTTAGTTTTACAAAATCTTGGTTTTGAAGTTTTAATGACTCCCCTACGATCAATACTCGAAGAGCAAATTGTTTTTATTTGCCTTTTCCTTTCTTTTTGTATGAGTTAATGATCGACCAAATTTTACCATCTCGTGTTTTCAAAAACTATTTTTACTGTTCTAATATGTAAAGTAAATGCTGCACGCAATCACATTTAAATAATACTCAAGAAAAAAAATTCCTAGTATCTTTCAGTTTCGAGATTCTATACAATTTATGTCGCATTGAATCAAAATGAGATCAGGGGGGTCATTACATGCTCTTCGTTATTTATAGAATGTTCATCATTCGAAACATGCCAAAAAGTGGTATTACATGCTCCAAAAATATCGAATGACCGGTATTGACCTTTCGGAAATTGTCGCACAAATTTCACTACTATCGGATGTTCGCTATTCGTGATTCGGTATTATCTGCTATTAGTAATTCGTTATTAGCTATTGCATGCTTAACTTATATGAATAACATACAGCGGCTATTCGATAACTACGTCATTTTTTGCAAAATATTTCGAATTCTGTAAACCCTTGGATAACTTCATTTTTATCAGTTTTGACACAATATTTTATTGTCGATCAGTATAAAAAGTTGCGAAAAGGCAAATACCGGTACGTTTTTATCGTTTTGTATGTTAGAAGTGGATTTACATAGTATCCGCAATGCGCAGTTTCATCCGTTTTTACGTACGTAAAACGCATACGCTTTTCCAGTTCGTAAACGGACAAAAACGAATACGCAAATTTCGCACGTTTCGTACGCACACAGCATCCGTAATTTCCGTACATTTCATATGCAACTATCAGAATGAAGCAGAACAACAAAATAGCTTTTGCTGTGGTATCTGCTCATCATTACATGCTTTTGTGCGTCATCGCAGCTGTTTCAAAAAAAGAACGACGAAATAATTAAGCGTTAGGCGCATATCAACGTTTTTTTGGATTGTTACCGTAAGTCGCACTGGCTTCTAGGCCTATTTTCAATGAAATAGGCTACCGATTCGACCAGCAGCAGTGTTTAACTTTGTCCCTAAAACAAGTTACCAAGCTTGCTACAAAAACAAATTCTTAATAAAACTTAACAAAATTATTACGCAATTTTAAAAGTCAGCGCTTTTCCAAAATTAGCCGCAGAGTGAAGTGTCTAGGCCCAGAGGCGTCGCTAAGACTGGTGGCACCCGGGGCAGGATTTTGTGGTGGCACCCTTTATTGGCCAAAAAATAGGTGAAGACCAAAAAAAAAAGCTCTTCGCTGCAAAACGAGTTGGTTTTCAGTCCGAACCTATAAGATGACGTAAAAAAAAAGGTCTTTGCCTACCAATCAGTGGGTTTCGGTCTCAAAAGAAAAAAACAAAACAAATGGTGACACCCAGGGCGGGCCGCCCCCCACCCTACCCTAGCGACGCCACTGACTAGGTCTACTCTCATCTGGGCATACCCAACGTAACTAATAAGTGGTCGACGTAACTTGCTACTAATCACAATGTAACTCAGAACTACCATAACTCTGACAAAACCACTGAAACTGAAGTTAGCTCAAATAGCCTAACCTACTGATTCGTGCGGAAGCGGAAAAAAGTAAAGCAATGCTCTACTCGGTGCGTTAGTAAAATCTGCGGATACGCTTTCGTCCGCACGACAAAAAAACGGATGTGCATATACGCAGGGCCTCAGAGAGAAATTTTTCCAGGGGGTACGAAGGTCGATACCGCACCCCCAAATCTCTTTGGGCACCAAACTTGCGCAAAATTTTTTATTTTGTTTTTTTGCCCAAAACTAGGTGAAAAGCAAAAAAAAGGTCTTCACTGAAATTTAGTTCGATTTTTTGCCCAAAATTAGGTAAAGAGCAAAAAAAAAAGGTCTTCACTCAAATTTAGTCCCATAGATACGCCACTGGGTGTGTATCTAAAAATTAACGCGGACACCTGAACTCTTCCGGGCCCCCCTAGGCCCGGGTACGATGTACCCTCTGAACTCCCTCTCGTAGGCCTTGCATATACGTACGTAAAAAAAGCGGATGCGTTTTCCGCACGTACAAAAACCTTACGAAAAATGGATACTGTGGAAACCCATCTTTATATTGTCTTAGACAAGAAATTGATAAATCTTTTTGGAAAGAACATTGTTGCCAATAATACGGTATACCAAAAATTTAACGAAATAAAAATTGCAGATAACAACAAACTTTGAATAGGACAAGTTTATCTCCCTTGATAACAGAAAAGCTTTATCTGAAACGTATTTGCGACGTAATAGCCTAGTAGCCTACTATTATACACGCCAATTAAAAGATTCATCAAATGCAGTTAATTAAAGCTAAATTGTTTTTTAACTCAGACTGAACTGAGTAAGAATTCTATCAAATTTTGCAATGTAAACTTTGGAACAGCATTCTTATAAATGCTTTAAGAAAGAATACAAAAAGCATTTTATAAACAATAAGCAATCCTTATACTATATGTCACTAAATAAAATTTGATCGCCGAAAAAAATTATGATAATAAGCAAAAAAGTTTTGAAATTGCCAAATTTTTTTCAATTTTGATCTGCACTAATAAATTGACTACTTTGGTTCCACAATTTGGAATTAGTTTTTGCAGGATTAAATGCTCCAATGAAAAAGAGTAGTTCTTACCATCAAATCAATAAATATCCAAGTTTCCGTTCTCGACCCTCAACCCCCTTCTCTCATACTGTTTCATGTTTATTTGGCTTCGGCTATTGAAACTTATATCAGTGTTTTTTCTTTCCAACAAATAAATGACCGAAAGCTTATTAACTAATAGCAGTCGAAGAGATGGAATAATCGTATTGTACACTGCAGAACAATTTCAACCAATTACAGTATAATTGATTGCAACGGCTAAAACTATAGGAAACACAATTATGACGTAACAGTTGGAACAGAGTTACCGAAGTGATTTCATTCTTTTCTAATGAATTTTTCTGTTACGAATGGAGCACGTAATAGCATTCGTTTCGTTCTTCGTTAAAGCACAAAAATGTGTTAGCGCATTTGAAAATAAAACTTCGAATAACGCATACGAATAACGAAATACCGCATACGAGCAGCGAATATGAATAACGAAATACCGCATACGAGCAGCGAATATGAATAACGAAATACCATAACGAAGTAGAAATGTTCGGTAAATAACGAAGAGCATGTAATGACCCCTTTGCAGTAGTGTAGCCAGGGCGGGGGGGGGGGGCTATAGCCCCCCCATTGGCATATCGACCAAAATGCAAAATGAGAAAAACACTACGTTTTTAGCACTTTTGAGACCGTTAAATGCACTAGAGTGAACTAAATAGTGATTTAAAACATCTTGTGAAACATATATTTAGGGGGGGGCTAATTTGTTAAAAATAAAACTAACAAATAAATGAAAACTTTGGAAAATGGTCAAAAATATGCAATCAAATTTGATCGCAAGTGCGAAAATGCTAAACGTAGGTGTCATCAACAAATATACTATAAACTAAGGAATGGGGGGCTATTCACTATTAGTTAATTACCAATTTCTCTCAAATTTCTTTTCATTAGCCCCCCCCAATTAGTTTTCTCTAGAAACTGTATACGAAATAGATCACTTCGTGGGAGTTTTATTGAACTACTCGCTTTTCTAATTTACCTGCATCTAAATAAAAGAACTAAAATTTTACCATTAGCCGCCTTCCAAACAGCACATTTATGCAACCAGTTTAATCATGTTTTCACTGCCAATTTTTAAGCTACGGTTTAAAAGCATTATTTTTTTATCAAAATAGCCCTAAAATTAAGTTATTTTTGCAAAAAAATGCAAAATTTTTCGACCGCTGGAGGCTCCGCCCCCAGACCCCCATGCCTCCGGCGGCTGGGAGCTTTGCCTCCAAACCCCCTGGCCCCCTTTGGCCTCCGGCGGCTGGGGGCCTGCCTTCAGACCCCCAAACACAGCCCCCATTGCAAATTTCTGGCTACGCGCCTGCCCCCAGTGGAATTATTATGCAACGCAGCACAAGAGTTGCGACGTCGTAAGCTCTTTAAAACAAACAAAACTTACGATGTCGTAACTCTTGCGAAACGTTGCTTAATACTGCCCAGAAACACGACGTTTTTAAATAGAAAAATATGAAAATTTAGCTTTCCAAAATTAGACAAAACTAAAAAAAATGCATCCATATGCAAAAACAAACTAAGCCGTCTCAATAGCCCTTCGTAGAAATCGTAATCTTCTAGAGTTTTGACTGTTATTCTAATCAAATCAAATCCCCCATTATACTCGCTATATTACACCAAAGCGTGTAGCGAGTTGGTGAGGCCCTTCTCCGTGTCGTTGCGCCTGCAGGGTGAAGACAAACACAGCTCTTTTCAAAGAAGTGTTGCAGAAGAGCGAGCCGTTGACAAAGCTGTGTCCGATTTTGACCGGTTCGAGATTTAAACCTCAGACCTCCCGCTCTAAGGACCAACGTTCCTTTTTTTCTATTTTATTCTTATGCCTGCGTTTCTGCAGAAGTAACTGAAAGGGCCCTTTTGAGAGTGAATTCGATTTTACTTTTTGTACAAAAATGTTGTCGAGCAGACAGGTTTTAAAGTTTTTATGCTTTTCGTTTTTACTCCTTCAGTGTTATCTTCGTTTGGTGGTTCATTGAATAGAGCGTCTGCTACTAAAACAATAGACTTTGGTTCGCTTCTCGGTCGGTTCAAACAAAGGGCAGTTGTCCCTTGGTCAAGGCAACCTGGCGAACAAAATTGCAATTACAGTTGCAATAATAAAACGTGGACACATAAGATTCGTCAATATTTAGCAAAATTTCCAAACAAATTTGGAAAAATATTTGCGGCCATTACTTTCGTCATAGACTCTTGATGTAGTAGACCAGAAACAAACGTGAGGAGAAAAAGAGATAAAGATTGAAGAAAAAAAGTTTGCTCCTTGTTGCCAAGGTTTTTTTGGTGTCACACGTATTCGACTAATTTGCTTGAACATATTCGTAGAACGAGTGAACCATGAAGAAAAAAGACAAAACTTTCAGTTTACAGTTTACTACTAAAGAGTCTATATGCTTTTCTTAAAAATGCTTTTGCTCATATTTTTTATATTTGATCGCATTACCAACTTACAAAAATATGGAAGTTTTTGCATCATCCTAAAATCTGAAGTATTATTTGATTCATTTTCTTATAAATTCTGTAGCTACAGAATATATGGAGCACTTCTCTCTAACTTAACAAACCAATACATTTTTTTGTTCTTCTGTTAATGATGCAAGTATAAAAAATTTCTAGAAGTTTTACTTTTGAAACTGTTCTGAGTTAAAAATATCATCAATTTCTAAAACGTCTCATCAGAACAATAATGGCTAATGCTAACCTTATTCAACTAATAACACTAACTCACTTTTGTATTTTTATTTCGTAAATTTATGACATTAGGATCTGCGTCGTGTGGTCATGAAATGAAAGCTTTGATTCTTGTATTACTGGATAGTTGTATATTGGGTATTTTTAATAGTATTGACAAGTCATATCACTATTTGACTAAGTCTTTTAATAACGTTTTTGCCTCAAAATAAAACTTAATTAACTTCTCGAAAATCTTAAATCTTATTGTTCCACAGTATCAGTAATATAAAAAGAAGCAGTATCCGGAAATGGATGAAAACTTTGTGCATAAAAAAAACGCAATGTTAGATTCGAAATAATAAACGCGTCTGCAAAACCAAACTAGCACTTCATTTGTTGTTCCTGAACGCTTCGCAATTTATCCAAGAAAAAGATTCTATCGAAATCAACGAATATTGATAAAAATGATTCTATAACTTACTTAAATGTGTTTGACGACCATTTGAACGAAGGCACCAAAACGTCTATTTTTATAAATTTTTCATTTTTGATTGTTTTGTTTTTAATTGTGCTATTACAAGAAGTCCAGATATCAAATTTTCTTCGCATTATGATTGTCGTTTTCCAGCGAAGTTCGCATTTTCTGGTAATACAAATATTTTCTTCCAACCGTTTTATTACATTAATTTCACCAAAAATTTCTGTCTAGCTTTTTATTTATTCTGCTTTGATTCTAACCCAAACTCAAGCGCTAACTCCAAATCAAATGCAAGCTCAAACTCTAATTTTGAGCCTTAAAAGAGCAAACAAAAATGCGGGAAAAAATATTACTCATTCTCGTTCTACTCTCAATTTAAAATCATAACGGTGAAATGGTCATTCCTTTTACGGTGAAACAGCCACTTCCTAATACAGTGCATTTCTTATACATTTCAGTACAAGCCTATACGTAGCGAGTACTTCCTACTCTTGTTAACACTACCAAATATTACTAATATCCCTACTACATAGTCACAAATACCTGCTAATCTAATTGTCTTTTACCTGCATCAAAATATGACAGATCTAACGTTCAACCTGACAATTAACACGACCAGCGGGCTTGTCCGATTTCGCGAAGGCTGTAATTATTAAGTTTTTATCTTTCTCTTGAGCTTTTGTGATCAATATACTGTGCAGTGTCATACTGAAATACACAACCATATATCATATAGACGTAATAATTTAGGCAGAATTTATTCTACATATTAAAATTTCGACATTACTTATGACTATCATCAACACCCAACCAAATTTTTAAAATTTGAAAGCAATCGGAAAAATTAAATTGTTCAGTCTTCCCGTTACTTATAGGACAAGTACAAAAACTCATTTAAAATCTTGTATTTTTAGGTTAAATTTTGTAAGTGACTTGGTCCAGGTGGGGGAAGCAAGGTACATTGCCTCCAGCAATATTTTTAGAAGTAAATAATAATTCCCTCAAAGATTTGCAATGGAGATTTTGTTTTGTCATGAAAATAAACAGTACTCGACCTGCACATATACGACCTGGGGCCCAAGATCCCTCAATTCAAATTCAATAATTTGTTCAATAAGATTTCGCCCTAATAATCTTTTTTCAAAAGTATTTTGTCGCGTAAGAACTGGCGAGGTGGTGTGTCATTTAAAGTTGGTACAATAGATGGTTACTAATCATGTTATTATGTTACGTTCATAAAAAGTCAGATGGAGACCTGAGGTTGCAACTTTTGGAAAAAACCCTGAATTTTTCCCGGGTGATATGTTTAATATGGTTGGCAAAAATTTGAATTGAGGGGCCCCGCGCCCCTTGGTCGTCAATATAGACATTATTGTTAATTATACTCAGTACTTAAATTGTTGGGGGGACGGGGGGGGGGGGGACGCGTCCCCCCATCGAAAGTTAGCGTCCCCCATCGAGATTGAGCGTCCCTCCATCGAGATTTAGGTGTCCCCCATCGTGATTTGAGCGCTGGGTAATCAGAGAAAAAAGACCTACAAAATCCGGTCGAATATAGCACCAAATTCCGCAGGAAAAGGGATTCAAAAGGAAAAACACTTCAACCGTCGGCAAAGACCTTTTTTTTTGGTCTTCACCGAATTTTGGCGAAAAAGCACTTAGTCTCTCGGCGAAGACCTTTTTGTTTTTTGGTCTTTATTCAATTTCGTTTACAGAATTACGTAATCGTTACAAAGGTTTGGTCAAGGCTGCAAAAGCGTCCCCCCATGCAAAATTTTACGATTTAAGTACTGATTAAATTGTTATACGCCAAAATACTAAAAAAAATTGAAATTCAAGAAACATTAGGCTTTGTAATCGTAATTTTTATCATTGATGGCATTTTAGTTGGGGAAGGGGCTCCCCCTGACTACGCCTATGAGTAGATCAATCCATTAAAACGTCGCTATTCTGCGCTAATTTTATCTTGTAGACAGACAGCAGTGTTGCAAGCTTCAGCAAAACACGGTATTTTTCGATAAAGTATTACGTGGGAGAAACAAAAGATTTCGACAATATCACGTTTGTAAGAATGTTGCAATCATCAGCAAAACGCGGTATTTTTCCAGAAAGTTTGGTTTGGGAGAACCGAAAAATTTCGACAATGTCACGTTTTTTTGTCGATAGTTGGCCTTCGATAAAACAAACATGTGATACGACAATCAAGCGATGTTGCGCCGCTATAATGTGACCGTGACTCAAACGTTGTTTTCTTTGTTCATTGTGGTTGTTTTTCAATAAATACAAACAAAAAATAGAATATAAGGTATGAGTGGTTGGAATACTCCGTTATGAGTTGTTTCTACGCCACTTGTGTGGTATAGATGTGATAGATCACCAACAGCGCTAACACTTGTTTATACGGACTAACAGTCCGTATAAGCGCTGTCCGTCTCCGTGAACTTAAGACTATCGAATTTTCACAGCATTTGTTGAAGCTCATCTTTTGGCCGAGGAATTCATGTGCTCACCTGTGGAGCAGTAGATGTGGTTCATATTCTTTGCTGACAAAATTGAACACGCTATTCCAACATCTTCTCACAAGAATAAGCTTGCGTAATCAAGTAGATTCAGGTCGTTCAGTAGTGGAAGTCCACCAACTGGTTGTGTATTAATTTCTTAATGTTTAATTTTTGATTTTGGCAGACAATTCGTTGGACTTTTTGTTCGTTTCATCTTGTGCTTTCCGACGCAAACTAAAAAAGATTGCCAACTAGAGACTTAGAACTTTTGCGCCATGTGACAATAAAAAGTAGTGTACAGTTTTAACACTTGATGGAGCTAAAAAATTAAAGGCTAAAAAGTTAAAGGCAAATAATAATCAACAATTTGCTAATTAAATGGATACTAACTTGCAGACAAGGATGGCAGTACGCTACGGTACGTTCAGAATTTGCGTACCTCGCACCTTTAACCGTACCGTACTTCTTAGCAAAAATTGAGGCGTACCGTATTTACGTTAGAGTGGAGAGGAGTGGCTAATTTTCACGCTCCGGCTCCACTCCGATATTTCTTCAACTGACTCCGGCTCCGAACTTTTACAACAACACTCCGCTCCGAAATACTCCGAGACAAAAATACGCTTCGACGAAAAATTCAAACCAATTTTTATATTGCTCAATAGCCTGGTATAAACCTAGCCTAGCTACATATTCTGATATTCTATATCCAGAATGCAAAAATAGTTACTCATTTTACTACCAACTATCACTTCGACTTAAAAGACTACTTTAATGTCAGACTCCGGCTCCTAATTTTTTAAAAAAATTTTCACTCCGGCTCCGGCGTAAAAAAGCAAAATCCGGCTCCGACTTTACTCCGGCTCCAAGCTCCACTCTAATTTACGTACAGTACTGCCATCCTTGCTTGCAGATACAGCGGTTAAGAATTGAACTTAAACTCGCAAGAGTAACGGCTCGATTCGCTGCTAGTACGAATTCCGCAAGTACGTAAAAATACCTGTGTTCAAAAATCGACTTGTTTTACTTTCAAATTTATATTCGTCCTGTTTAAAAAAAAACTGAAAGGACTTGCGGATGTCGGAGTGGTGAAGAATCAGATTCAAACTCGCAAGGACAATGGTTCGGCTCCCAGCTGCTGCATATTCCGCAAGCGTACATACTTTTGTTGAAACAATAATTGTATTTTGTTTTTTTGAGTTTGTTTGAAAAAAATTTTTTTTGAACTCGCAGATTTGCACAGAGGTAAAGTATCGGACTTAAACTTGCAAGGGCGATGGTTCGGTTCCCTACTGTTACAAATGATGCAAGAGCGAGCACATACCTATGTCTTTAATGTTGTTGCTAAGTTCGATTTAGTGTCATGTTAATTCCTCATGAGTGAGCAAATAACACTGCATACTGCAGCCTTTTACATGTTCATCAGGGTTAAAGTCAAAGGGGGCAACACCATCAGGAACGTTCAGCGCTTGCTAGCTACAAAGTACAATTACCAAGTTCTAAAATACGTAAAGCCTTGTTTGAATTTCGCTGAGCCCAGACTACGGCTTTATACTGAACAGATGTGAAGCCTTTTAATTTTGTTGGGCGAATGGTTTATCAGTTTATAGTCAACGTGAAAAATAATAGCTTAAAAGGGGGTTAGGCATCAATTCACTGGCCAGTTGGTCTCATCGATAACGCGTTCGTCTCAAAAGCGGAAGGTCCGAGGTTCGAATCTTGGTCGGTCAAATCGGACACAGTGTTGCCAACGGTTTGCCATCGCGGCTACATTTCTTTGAAAAGAGGTATGCTACCCGACCGCAATGACACAGAGATGGGCCCCGCCAACTCGTCACACGTTTCAGCGCAATGTAGCGCGTATAATCAAAGATTTGATCTAAGCACCTCTCCTATCACGAAGGAGTTTCTGCAATAAAAAGTGTGCGGATCGTACAATAGTTAGCGTCCGACGCTGTCCGGTGACAGGAGGATAAATATGCAATACAATAACCAGCCAATTCCGGTAGTTTACAATAGCTAAACTAAAACCAAAAAATTTTTTTTCGCTTTGGGCTGCAGTTGCAGAGATATTCAGCAAATGCAAAGAAATATCCCTCTAAATAGTTGTTAGAAACCCTGAGTTTGTTCTCTCAGCCTGAATTATGAAGGTTTAACGAAATTGGGTTGAAATCACATGATGTTACCGGAAAGATAAATACAGTATTATTCAGACTCTCTTTTTCCGTGAAAGTTCAGGCTAAGAGAATAGAGTCAAGGTTTCGAAAAACTTTTAGGGGGATATCTCTTAGTATTTATCAAATATATTTGCAACCGCAGCTCCAAAGTGAGAAAAAATTTCAAAAATTATATTATGATTTCAGCTATTGCAAACTACTTGAATTGGCTGGATGCCTTACCCCCTTTAACGCGGCAGAAATCTCGAAGTTGTATCAATACCGGTCAAGTTGATAAAAGTAATTGATAAGAAATGCATGTTTTATGTATCCGAATTTGACACAACTTTAACAATCGTATAATATTCCGCCGAAAAGGGAAACATTGTGGCGTCATATAGCAGGTCGAAAAAAAATAGTCATTGAAAAACACAAGCATGCACCAAAAACATCATTGTATTGTACATAGGACAAAACAAACACCACTTCTAAACCAAAAACACTTTTTGTCCTGCACGCAGTGCCGATTGAAAGCAGAAATCACGGTATTAAAAATGCAATAATCAAAACATTACTTTAGCTAAATATCATGAAAACTAAACTAAGCGCTCGGAGTCCAAAAACATATTGGGACGAGCTACAATAATGTAGGTCTGTTAATGTATCCAAACGTTTCTCTAGTTCGGGATTGCGCATTATTAATTGCCAGTTGGCACTTCAAACGTCCGCAAATGATGAAGTCTGCAAGTCAATTATAGGAGTAATTTTACTTCAGAGTTAACCCAAAATTGAAAATCTAAAAACATTTATGGTGTTATTGCAATTCAAGATAAAGCACACCCCCAAAAATATTAAGCTTATTAGAGCTAGGTTATGGAATACGTTTCTTTTTCTTCATTGCCGTGGTTTGGCATTTCACCATTTAGTCCACACTGCCGTAGACCGTCCTAGTTTTTAACAACTATCTCTACTTTCAATCCTGAATCTCAGAGTATGTACCTCAGTAGTTAGTATCTACATATTATGTTACCTATCCTAAAAGCGAGCTTTCGTTCACACTTTAACTCGCGCAAACTCCGCACGGCGTATCGTTAGGTTCCACGTATCAGAAACTATCAATAAGAGCTCGATAAATTTCACCCACGCTATCAGTGGGAGTGAAGAGGAAATTGCGTAGAGGGTTAAGCTAATTTCATTTATTTGAAGCTGTCTGTGATTTTAATTGTTTGGTAATTCATTGCGCAATGATAAGCTGTAAAACTTATGAAAAGTGCCGACAAAGTTGAAAGAAACAAACTATGAAGCGATGGTTGCGGCAGTAACCTGTTTTAACTACGAAAGTCTACGGAATATACTATACTGTAAGTTGGGAACTACACAAAGATTGACACAAATTCGGCGAACAATACAAGGTATCAAAGATTGGTAATGAATTTTAAAAATAGTAAGGGGTTAAAATACTGTGAATGATACTTTTATGAGCAAATTTTCATTCTTCATCCCATTTTGACTGTGTACAAATATCTTAATTAAAAAAACTCGTCACACGATACGAAACATTTAATAACTTTTGCACCAAGTTAAAAACGATGAAAATTTTTGAAACATAATGAAAATCCATTTTAGCAGTTTTTTTACCCTCCTTTAATCAAAACAATAATTA
Source organism: Trididemnum nubilum (assembly GCA_963965965.1). Lineage (NCBI taxonomy): Eukaryota > Metazoa > Chordata > Ascidiacea > Aplousobranchia > Didemnidae > Trididemnum > Trididemnum nubilum. The sequence goes on from OZ014490.1 coordinate 5,561,665, forward strand.
GGCGCGCAGCCGCACATAAACACTTTGCGTTACTGTCTCACTAATAACACTTCAGTTTGCAAATTATCAGTTTTCAGGTTCAAAATAGCACGCTTTGGCAGTAAAAAATACTGTGGGCCTCCGTCCAGCCCTTTGCTGTGAACTCAACACTCTACGTAACGATACGTGGGAGTGCCTTTGACCTGATCAGAACACTGGCCACTGGCCAGCAGTCACTCATGGCCACCCTCCGAAGTGCGAGCCGTTGAAGAGATGAGAAAAAAGTTTTCAACATGGATATTTTGAAAATAGTACGTTAGGAGTTCAGACTGGCAGACATCGTAAGTTGCTTTTCCATTGAAAATGTCCAAACCAAAAGTGCTGAAATTTTTTTCAAGGAGGGTTAACCTTGACTTCGCAAAAATGCTCCTAGGCTAGCAGTTCCTTGATTGCACCACTTTGCAATCTGGATAACCCCACTAAGATCATTGTCCATTGCACAAATCAGATCAGAAACCAGGATAAGACCAAAAAAGGGTCTTCGGGCTTCATCCGGAGCATTTGGATCAATAATAGTGAAAGCCAAAACAATAAAAGTCCTTGGCATGCTTCTTGAGCCGATTTAAACGTAATTGCAGGCTAAACTTGGTAGAAAAAGAGGAAGACCGGGCGCAGACCGGACTTCGAAACGGATACTCCTGGCTTCAAGATTTGTATTGCAAGTGTTTTACAGTAACAGACTACAGACATTAAACACATACAAGCACAAACCTAGTCGTCGCATTAAGAGTTAGTGAAAAGCGATTGACTTGACAATAGCTGACAACAGACTATTTGTATCAACTATTACCAAGTTGCCAAACAATTCGGACAATTGCTAATGGATTGAAAATAAACCAAATCGCTCCATTCCAATTACACCCATTTTCCGATTTCAAATAATACTTAAGGTAAGGTCTGGTTGTAATGGACTCCAGAAATCGTGCATTATTGGCTGGATGTTCAGGAATAAGCAACTAAACCTAGTTTTATAAACGCGAGAAGCATTGCAATTCCAATACAAGACAAAAATCAAAGCCATTCATTAATCGAGTGACGTTTAAACGCATTATTTCGTCGTAATTGCCGCAGTGCCAACAATCAAAGTTACTTATAAATTGAAGTGAAATTGGGCGAGCAACTTATCAAGAATCATTACGTCAAAATGACGTCAGTCATCCTTGCTTTTTTCCCGATCGGTTTCAGATTCACTCAGATCAGAGTAATCCGTCGGTTCTTCACCTGGCTTTAACAATTTTCCAATCAGGTCGTACTTTTCTAAAAAAAATTTTTTAAACTTAAAACAAACAGTTCATTGTAGAAGTTAGGTGGCTGTTCAAATCAAGTCTTTCATTATGCTCGCTGTATTACGCCAAAACGTGTGAAGAGTCAGCGGACCCATCTCCACATAATTGCGCTGGCAGGCAACACAGCTCCTTTCGAAGAGCTGTTGCAGTGGCGAGCCGTTGGTAACACTGTTTCCAATTTAACTGAACCAAGAATTAAACTTCAGACCTCCCACTCCAGAGACGAACGCATCACCGCTAGACCAACTGGCAGTTTATGTGGTTGTTTGATTTAAAGTTTCGAGGGGAATTTGATTAGCTAGAATTTTCCAGCTCTTTCTGTGGATGACAGCATGACACAGCAGAGTGTTACGTCATAAAATATCAATGGTGTTTGCCAAAAACCTAGGGATCAGTATTTGCCAGGAAGGTCATCTCGAACTCCAACCGCTGCAAGAAACCAAAAAAGATCTGGCGGCGATGCACGGTTGAGTGGTCAGACATGGCGTGGAGTTAACAACAACCAATCTCTGTTCGACAGCCAATAATGATAATTTATGGTTAAGTTGAAACCAACAAAAACGAAAATTGGTTGCAAAACAAACAAATCTAATCGAGTATTCACGCCAAATGACCGCCACAAACTGACTGCGAACAAACTGACCGCCAACTAACCCTGACCCTAATGTTTGGGCCAGTGCGTTAGCGGCTAGTTTGCGGCGGTCAGTTGACTTGGTCCGTCTACTTGAACGCTAAACGGAAAATGTTACAATTTTTGTTGTAAAATATCTTATAATTTAATTCCTTTTATTCTGTTTTCCACTCAGGGCTTTCAAACCACCATAAAAACTTTTTATTCATTAAAATTATGTGTAACAAACTCAAAAAAAGCTTAGCCATATTATGTGGAAGTGGAAAAGGAAAAATCAACCTACTTTGGCCAGGGTAGATAAAAATTATTATTTATTAAATCAAAAAAACTGATTTTTTAAAATTTAAATCATTTTTTATTTGAATCTTTCTCTTTTCTATTTTTGATTTTAAGTTTTTTCAACTTTATCAAAAATAAATCATTTGATTTAAATCAAACAACCCTGCTTTTAGGATTTGTGACAACTACAAATCATAGAGTTCGAACTATGCCTTATTATGTTCCTATTCGCGTCAGCTAGCCAGAGCATTGTCAGTCATCAAACTCATCAAACTAAAACTTTTAAGTGCACATAATCGACGATCTGAAGGCTCCGTTAAAACCAGTGAAATGCACAACACATTAACACGACTATGATAAAAAACCGGTTATTGCATCAAACGTTACGGGTACTATTCTACTTCATTAGTGATGAAACCACAATATTCGGATGTTATACAGCAAATTTTTTTAAGTTTCAGCATGCCGAAATTTACACCATGGTCTATCGTGTTTTTCTGCATTAAAAAGCTGGATTTTCGTATTGTTTTATAATTTGTCAGTTAAAAAATAAGCCATCTTTCAACTTCTTAAGTATAATACTTGATGACTGTTCTTTTGTCTTTTTTCTAATAAGGACTTCAAACACCTCTTATATGTGAGCTATGAGTAAAGAGCTTAGTAAGACTAAGCGTAAGAGCATGTTATTAACAACGTTCACACAATTAATCCTATTAGGCAGAGTTTCAAAATACCGATTGTGTTTTCCAAGTAATGCTGATTTATGTCCAAGTTTACGACACAAATCAAGTATTTTTAGACCTAGCTGACGCACATATAGTCTATCAATGGTGCAAATTTAAACCTCTTTGTCTTATTTACTTTGCTTCTTAAAACCATTTAAAAAGCTATTATAAGTTATTACATCTTTTCATTAATAAAGTCACTTTGGCCGGGCCAGGAAAAAGTAAAAAATCGTTGTGGTCTTCGAGTCAAGCTGCCACCTATCCACCTGCCTAGTGCATACGGTGAAGGCTTCACACTGTGCTTTTTAATGCTGAACGTTAAGCAGAAAGTTGTAAACAGCAAAGTTTAGTCTTCGATTTGACTCGACCACCATCGAACCAAAGGTTACGGTTTCAGAGGCAGAATTATCCATCTGACCACTAATCCGTTAAATATGCAAAATATAAACACAATCACAAATTAGTTGCTTCTTAAAACAACACTAATTTTCCAAAAATGCCTCAGACTCTGATTCAAAAACGATTGAAAAAAACGAGAAATCTCTTTTTCTTTATTTCAAAACATTCAATACGAGACTTTTTTTTACCTTTTTACCAGCAACAAGATACAAAATCCCGGTAATAGTCACGCATTCACGAGTTCTCAAACAAATTCAACATGCTAATACACCACGTTCATGCGTTGTAACGCTTGCTTCCGGACCTTCACCTTTCAGTGGCCATTTTTCAGTCAACTTTGGCTTCGTTCTCAAAAATAGCGCCAAAAAAACAACCATTAAACAAAAAGAAAATGGAAGCTGACCCAAATAATGGGACAAGAAAAAAAAAAAGCGTACATACCAAAAAGATTTCAATTTTTTTTCTTCAAAAAATACAAAAAGCAAAAGTGAGCGATGTGATACAAAAGCAAAAAGTAATATTAAGTAGTGATCTTAGACGCATTTTTAAAATACATGCAAGCAGTAACTAAGTGCATGCGGAATATGCGACAAAACGGACTCGAACCATTATCCTTGCGATTTTGAGACCAATTCTTTGCCGCTGCGCTATTCGCAAATGCTCACAGACGGTTTTGTAGTCTTTTATGACAGAAATGTGACTAAAAGCATCACTTTGTCAATTACGAAAATTTAATTAGGATCTTCGCTCTTAGAATATAATTCAAATACATAAGACACCGGTGCCTCTATTTTTTTAGACTAATCTGCTGGTATCCGAATTTTCAAAAGAACTGTATCAATCATACCGGTATTTCCAATCCTGAGATCTCTCCCAATTGCGTAAACTGTTCCTTTGCAACAGTAAATGCATTTTTAACAATATGCATGAGTTAAGCAAAATAATGATGTTACAACTGCTTGTTTTTAGAACAATTTAATCGCGATTTTTTGGCGTTTAATTATCAACATCATAGTAAAAGCACGTTGCTGGATTTAAATAGACAAAATTAAGCATGCGAAGAGACATCCTTTCTAACTCAAGTGGTAGAGCAATGGACCGGTAATCCAAAGGCTGCAGTCTGTACGAGGACAACGTTTTCGGAATGCTTGTTTTAAGAAGTTGCCGTTCTGGTGGCTCTTTCCTAGGCTTCCGCGTTGGTAGCCTTTAGGCCAGAAAGCATGGAAACGATTAAATGCTTGTTTTTAAGCGCATACTGTTATTTATCAAGTAGAACTAGACAGGATATATTAAAACCACATTGTTACACGCATATTTTAAATTAGCATGACCAAAAGTTGACTTCGTAACCTTGGGTTGTACAAAGGAAATTTATTATACTGCACCAGAGTTGTAAGTCGGGCCGGGCTTTTCGGGTCGGGTTCGGGCCTAAATTTGACAAAAATTTCGGGCTTAATTCGGGCCTGAAACGTACTTTTTGTCTTAGGTGCACAAAAATATAATCAAAATAACTTTGCAAAATTGCTAAATTTTCCAGACCTAACCTCACTTTCGGGCCTGATCTGGGCTTCAAAATAGCTTTCGAGTTCGGGCCTGAACTAGTCGGCCCGTTTACAACTCTGTAGTCTCTACTGCACTGTAGAAGAGCGTCTGGAGAAGTAACTGGTCCTGGGGCCGAATTAATTTTAACTACGTTTTCATTTACTAAGTTGGCTAGGCCAGAAGACTGCGACGAGACCTTTCGCTATTCCGAGTCAAGCTGCCCCTTGCCCACCTGCTTACCACACACGGTAGAGGCTTCACTCGGTCCCTTTTTAATGCTGAACGTCAAGCAAGGAAGCTGTGAATTTGGGATGAGGAAGCAGTTAATTTTTTAATGCTTTCTTTCCAGCTCCTCTTGAAGTGTCACGCTTCCGAGTTCGCTTCCAAGTCAGCTTCCGCTCCTAGGTCATTTTTTCAAAACTCTTTCGCTTCCAGACAAGTTTTACCGCTTGTGCATTCGCCTTAATTACAGTAATTGTATTTGTCTAAGTTGTTCCAGCATGCTCAGAATGAAGCATGAAATATAAACAGTGTAAAGAAAAGCGTAAAGCTTACTGGTTTAGGCTGCTACGTTTACAGTAAATTCTTTGGGACATTAGTTCGTTTTTGATGCAGGAGGTCAAATCGGACACAGTGTTGCCAACTGCTCGCCACCGCTGCAAGATTTTTTTGAAAAGAGTTGTGTAGCCAGCAGGCACAACGACACGGAGATGGGGTTCGCAAACTCCTTACAAGCTTCTTACACTCGTTACACACTACGTAAGCATAATGCAAGATTTGAGTTGATTTAAAATTTTAACTTTATTAATTTCATTTTGGCACAACCGGTACCACATGAAATGAACAATTTTTCTTCCAAGAATCGATTTTTTCCGAATTTGAGTCTTTGTAAGTATTTGAAATTGAAAATCTCAAGAAGCTATACAGTAATTACTTAAAAAAGTTATTACCTACTGTAAATTGTTAAATGCTAACTTACGAACTCTAAATTTCTCGATAGATTGGCCAACATCAGTAGTGGCACTGGCCCTTCTACAGATGTGTTAAATTTTAAACATGCTACATCACATCAAAGACCTTTTAGCAAAGCTAAGTTGCACATATCCCGGCATCTGTAAGCGGCACCAGATTCAGTATACACTAAGTTACGAAAACAGCTAAAAATTTAGGCAGCGGCGCTAGAACTTTTTTTTGGCTCGGGGACCAACTTTACAAACCATCCTTTATCTATTGTCAAGCCCTTCTTACTATCGATCATAACTTTGACCTCTACCTCAGATGTTGGGATGTGGCCAGACTGTTGAGTCTCCACAGAGTTCCTTTGTGCCTCCAACCCACGAATGGGGTAAGGAAGCATAAGAAAAAAATGCCCCCTCTTAGCTAAGCATTCTTTTTTTATCTTCTTTGATGCTCTAATGTTTGTGTTATCAGTTTTTAAACAAGTTGTTGTTGATCTTTAAGCCTAATAATACGTGAAATGAGCCATCTTACAATTTACAAAACGTTTCGACCCATTTTTGGCATATTTTTGACCATCCAGTCTACCAAATAGGGAGAGGCATCCAAGGCCCAAGATAGCTGAAAAAGTGATATCTTGCTTACCACGACCATGAATTAAAAAGCAGCTGTAGAGCCAAACTGTGCACTTCTATTAATATTCCGTAGAAGTAATTACTATTATTATTAAACTTTATTTCAAAACTTGTGATAACCAATATTCGGTTTTCAGAGGAAGCGTATTATTTTTTTAAAAATTGCTTCTGCATCTCCAAAACTCATATGTTTCGGAGTCTGCTTTTGACTTCTTTTATCAAAATGCTTCTACTTCCTCAAAAAAATTATCTGCTTCCGCATCCCTGCTGTGAATACCAAGTTTTATAGTCTTTGCTTTGACTTGACCAGAAATCGAATTCAAATGTACCGTTTCAGTAATAGACACTCTGCATATTCGACCACTGATCAGCAAATTGGTCTCGATATTCAAATTAAATGCTAATCAAAATTCACACAAATACTAGCCCTAACTTAATGGTTTTTTGAGTCAGATTTAAATCCTTATGAATAACTGTCATATCACGAAACATAAAATTCATTACAATATCACAAGAATCTAACCTGAAAATTGCATTTCCCATTCTCTTACACTGTCCATTTCCATAGGACTTAAATCAGAGATGTCATCATACTCATCTTTAATGGCTTCCTTATCCAGGCGGAACTGTGCCAAACCTCTGCTGGCATCTCGACCAGCAAAAACACCGTATGGGCCGTCTGGAAAAAATTAAGAATTATACATTTAAAAAATATGAGTATAGTGATGTGAACATGTAATTTTTTTTGTTTTTTGAGATCAATCAATACGTTATGTTGTTAGTGAAATAAAATGCCTTCTTCTTGAGCAGTATTAAAAAAAAGAAATACGAGTGAAGCACACCTGGGCCATAAAACTTCTTTCCACGAGTAACATCAAAGATTTTTCCATTAACAGCAATCAGTATGCGACCATCATTTTTAACTCCATCAAATTCACGAAGCTCAGAATTGGTCATGTCTTTTTTCGGCAGCTTCGGAAGCTCAGGTTCAGGGGGAGGCCCAGTGTTCAGCTGAAAAAAAGTTGCAGCACTCAAGGTAATTTGTAATCAAATCTTTCATTATACTTGCTGCATTATGTCAAAGCATTGTAACAAGTTTGAGGAGCCCATCTCTGCATCATTGCGCCTAGGCAACATAGCCCCTTTTAAAGAAATGTTGCAACGATAGCAAGTCCTTGACAACTCTGTGTCTGATTAATGGCCCAAGATTTGAACCTCAAACCTCCCACTCCTGAGATGAATGCGTTATTACTCAACCAACTGGCCGGTCTGAAAAATTGTACTGGTAGCAATGCAGAATAATTTTGTACCAAAGCTGCATTAAAGACATACTTTTCAGCCGTAGTACAACATTCAACTTTGATAATTGCAAGTAAGTCAATACCTATTCAAGCTTAATAGCCAGGTGTTGTATTGGTATAAAAACAATACTGATAAAAATTATCACTGCAATAAAGAAACAGATTCGGCTCATGTTTTTTTAATGTTTGGCTATAATTTTTGTAAAATCATTTTGCAAAGTTTGCATTCTACAATTAATAACACAGCAACTTAAGTTTAGTTAGTAATCGATAGAATCACTATTACGTACCTCATCTGTATTGGGCTTGAAGATTTTGTAGAGTAAATATGCACAAATCAATAACAATATCACATTTAAAGGATTGGTGATTATGCTCTTTAAAAGTCCAACTTCTTCAGCAGCCATTTTAAATACTTTATACACTACCAAGTTATGCCTACCAAAACTATCTACCAGTGGTACTTCTATCTTTTAGATTACAGTAGTCCTTATCATCTAAAATCTACTGTAATTGTGTTAAGTGTTGAAGTTGACCAAACTTTATAACTTGTTAATCTTAAGTGTTGAATAAACTTTCACTTCTGATGATGGCACTGAGTTGCTTGAAATTTAGTAACCTAACGAGATTTGATTTTAACATATTTTTGAAAGAATTTGTGAAAATGCTAATTGTTTCAGCAAACTTTTAAAGATGCTTTTTTACCTGAGCATATTTTGTCACTCAGTGTAACTTTGATTGTACTACACAGGCATAGCAAGGTAAGGGTTGGGATTGGGGTTTTAGAAAGCCATACTATGTCTGCTTAGAACAATCTGTCTAAGTATCTGACAATGGCATTCTTGATTAAATGTCTATTCTCTAATTTTAAATTTTATCTTTGTTTATTTTTACTATTAAACATAACAGTAATGCACTAAAATTTAGGGTAATGACAATTGACCAACAAATGACAAAAAAAACTCCTAGCATTCTAAATTAATTAGTGGAAGAAATGGACATGTAAAAAGAGCTAAGACTGTAACACTGGGCTACTGTGTATGTTATAATTTGACAAGCTTCCATACAAAAAAAATTAATTAACTGATTCAGCACTTACAAGTTAAGGAAGCAAAATAACAGTTGCTGGTTATAACTTATATTGATAGGTTTATGCTATGCAGCTCATATCACCAGGTCACAACAATAACATGAGATTCTTCTAAATCAAAGTTTTAAGTTACATTGTTCTCATTGTGGTGTTTGAGTTGAGGAATATGAATTATGCTGAGCACAATTATTGAATTAGGTGGTAGACAAAAAAATGGTGGATATTATTTTTGACTCTTTGTACTAACGTGCCGTGTGATTGTGCATTACAGATTCTTGATTTCTGATTTTGCATTGCACGGCAAGTCAATGCTGAACTGTGAAAATAAAATCAAACATTTTTTAAATTGAAAATATAATAAAAAAAAACCAGTTGTCTATTGTTCTAGGCTTAGGCTGTAATTATGTAAATTAACTAAAAGCATCTTAGAAACATAGTTACCATTCATATTAATAAAACTAGTTCCGATATAAAATAAAGATTTAGATGTATTTATTTGCACCAAATTTAAACACTTTACAGACAAATCAAAAGGTTGGGAGACAACAAAAAGACTGTATGGTCATCAGAGTCAGTTGCCACTCTATTCAGGATTAATAATTTAATGAAAATGCAGCTGATGCCAATTAAATATGTAAATACGGAGATTTTTTAAACAAAAATATTATGTTTCAGCAAATATTTAATAATGAGGGAAACAAAAATCAAACATAGCACACAAAATAATTGACAGAAAAAAACAAAAAACAATCACAAGAAAAAAACAAAAACAAAGAAAGCAGAAAAGCAAAACAGAAGACGGTCTACTGATATCAAGAAAAATCAATTTTTTGATTGATAATTACTTAGCAGAGCAATTAAGCATTCGCCTTCCATATTGACATTGAAATGATTTTGTACAGTGGCTCCCAAACTGTAGTACGGAAGAGTCTTTCAGGTGGTATGCGAGCTACTTCAGCTTACTTAAAAATTTGCTAAGACATTCAACTTCTAAAACTTTCCTACTTCTTGCTTTAAACAAGTTCAAAAACTTTCAGATTGAGTAACTTGTAATATTGCGGTTTAATTTGCTCACTTGTCTACCACATTTTTTGACTTCTAATAGCATTTTAATTACCTTTACTTTGAGGCTTCCCATGTTTATGATGCAACACTCATTGTGTTCAACACAAAAGCCATATCAGGATTAGGGCTGCACTAAACCCTTTGTAAAATTTTCTTCGAAGTTAGTCTGATTCTAGGCAAAGTTTGTTTTTTTTTGCCTTCACCTAAATTTGGGAGGAAAATCCATAATTTCGACCAAACACAGAATCAATTTGCAGTGAAGATCTTTCTTTTTTTTTTGTCTTCACTCAAATATGAGGTCAGATTGCTGCCGCATTAGAATGCATCTGGTCATGGCTACAAAAGCATCCATCCATGCTATATTTTACAGTTTAAATGCTGGCTACATGGTAATTCTTCTTATATACTGATGCAGGAGTATTGTTTAGTTTGAGATATTCTAGTCTAGTCAGACGCAACTTACAGTAAGTGGTACACAAACACTGTACAAAAGCTTAAAATGGTACGCGTGTAAAAAAGTTTGGGAATCACTGATTCAGTACAAAGGCTTTTCATATCACTGGGTATCTAATGCCCTATTTTTGGCCCAGAGGAATAATTTGGTTGATTTGCCTTTTTGGTTCTTGCAGAAGTTTGAATGTAAACTGACTTTGTAAAATTTCTAGTGTGATAGTGATGGAAATTTTCGACCCAGGAAAAACCAAAATACAAACTTGAAGTTTTATTGTTGCGAACAGAATGCATAATCTTAGGTAACTGCAACTTTACAATATCATTTAAATTTTAACAACTGCAATTTTTGGTGTGGAGGGGAAGCAGATTGACGCCCACAAGTATTGGTCATAATTTTTAGAGCTTAATTTTGAAGGGTTAGAATAGGTTTTAGAGAGGTTTTGTTTGCCAGTCAACATAAGAACAGTACTGAAGGTGAGGATAGATCGGTTCATAATTAGCACAATGTGAAATGGATAAATTAACATATTTTCTTAAATTTGTTAATGCCCAGTTACCGTGAGCAATTTTTGAGCATTGATTATGTAATACATAAATGTGATGTCCATAAAAGATCCTCATCAATCATTACTCCCAAGTATTTTACATGCTTGACTTGAGCAATGTTATTCTTTCTTATTCTAATATACAGAGTTCGACATTTCAACTTTGACTTGTTCCTTCTAGAAATTTTGTTTTATTATAGTTCAGAGTTTAAAAATAGTTTATTAGTTTTCAACCATTCATCTACTGTGTTCAACTCATCAGTCATATAGTTTTCTAACAGCGTTTTTCATTTGTTGTACATAGTCAAACTTGCAGCATCAGAAAACAGTTGCATGCGGAGACTACAAGCATTGGGCAAATTATTGATATACAGTAAATGAAAAATAGTACTGGTCTGTGGTAGAGGCCCTAATGTCAAGCCCAGAGGAACACCAGGAAGATTCCGCTGGATGAACAACAGTATATTGCTGTCTGTTTGTTATCGGTAAGTAACTGCTCAAGAATTGTAGAGGCAAAACTCTAACTCCATAACAATTTCATTTTTTTATTAAAATATGATGATTAACTGTATCAAAAGCTATTTTGAAATCTAAAAAAACCTAGGTATGTTATTTTTTTACTTTCTTTACCTTTCATAATAACTTATTAGCAATTACACTACACCATACAGCTATTTACTTTGACTTGTGATTCTGGATTTAAGCATACATCTTTTTAGTCATTTGGTGATTATTAGGGCAAGTTTTTGCAACTTTTTTTTACAGATTCCGACAGCTTCTAAAACACTCAAATTTTAGATAGTACAATGTTTTAAGCTGTTTCCTTGAATTTTATTTTGCAACTTTTTTCGATTTTATTTGCAACTTTTTACGGCAACTTTTATCGATTTTTGTGCAAAATATAAAAAGCGTGCTTTGAAAAATATGCTTTGAAACTGCAGAATTTCAGATTAATTGTGGTATTGTTTTTGAATTGTGTGACAATGAGCTTTGTGACATATTGGCTTCATCTCAATGTTATCTATGATGCAACAGTTGGTTTGCACAAACAGGTTCAGCTACAACCGTAGAAGTACTAGTACCATAGTGTCAGAACCAGGGGTGTGGAGCAATTGCAGAAATGACTGGGCCAAACATTAGCCCCGAACTTTGTGCAAAATTATTAAACTGCCATGCATCTTCAAGCTCTGTGGAGCGAAGTTTCAGTATGCTGTGGAAACTGTTGTCAAACGATCGCCATTTCTCTTCAGACAATGTTTGGAAGTATCTAGCATTGCATGTTAATAAATCTCTTTAATAATTAAACTATAGCGATTGTCCCTTTTCCAGTTTAATGGTTTTCCATTTCGTACGATGGCAACACTTGTATGCATGTTTTTCTTTTTGGTTGGATTTGATGGTAGAAACGCGGTTAGTGTTTTGTTCCTTAATTTGACCAAACCAAGGTTATTTGAAAAGTATAACTGTGTGGTAACTAGTGAGTAGCAACAAAATCAGTGTTGTTTAAACTCGTTGTGCACAGGCCTAAATCCAACTTTTTACTGCAACTTTCCTTAAAAATAAATGCAACTTTTTAGTGCAACTTTTGTTAAAAATAAATGCAACTTTTTCAGAGTTTTAGAGCAACAAAAACTTGCCCTAGTGATTATTGACCTAAATTTGAAATTTTTGGTGGAAGATGAAAGATCAAAATGGCAAAAATAAACTAGCCAATATGGACAAAATGACACAAAATTAGCACTGTTTTGCATTCAAAATCTGAAATGACATGACTTTAAAGACTTAAATAAACTCTGAAATGACCAATCAATTCTGCGCATAAGGTTTAGCAATTAACTTAACAGTCTAACAATAACAAACATCACTTTTTGCCAAAATTACTGTCACTTTGGACTTTTTTTAAGTGTTAGTTTGCACTTTTGACAAATATTGATGTGTTATGGTACGTTGTAGTGGTAACTAGTACCATATGCTCCTCACTTCCTGGGTACAACGTTTCAGATCTGAACATCAACTGTAAAAATGATTGCAGCCATTTCACAATTATGATAATGTGCATGTTAATATAGTCTAATAACAATAACGGAATAAGGGAGTGACTATTTGAGATTTCCATTTACTACAAAAATTTCACAAAAAAATGAAAAAAAAGCAAAAATGAGGAATATTCAATAAATCACCTTTGAATTTTTCATTTACGTTTTTAAAGGTCAAGATTGAGAATTTGGGTTAGTTTCAGAGTAAGAATTTGAGTTTGTTAGATTCCAGGTTTGAGCCAGAATTAAAGCTAGGTTACTGTAACTTACCAATAACTGCAGATAGAAACTTCTAGTGAAATAGGCCAGTTTCTTCCTTACAGTAAGATTAATGAACTGGTCCAGCACAACTACTGATAAAAGGGCCTATTAATTAGTACTAGGTAGTGACTTTTCACCAAAAATTTTCAAGTTAAGGAGAATAAAACAAAAATGAGAAATAGTCATCCGCATTTTTTTAGCGGTTAAGATTAGGGTTGAAGTTAGTGTTATTTTCATGCTTTTCTGGCTTTAATTTTTCCTTTTTTTTGCTGTGGTTTATTAGTTGCCTTGGTGCTATAGCCTACCCCGCAACAAAAATCGCAGGTAGAACCTGCCATGCTAAGAATGTGTGTAATGGTGACTGTATCCTAACGTTTGTTAGTTGGGTATGGGAGTTTAGAGATGAACTCTTACACCATATAATCTTGCAAACAACGCAAATCTTATACCATGCCAGCTTCCATCTGGGTACAAGTTGTGTTTGATAATTAAATGCCAAATTTGTGCTAATTCTTTGCTATGATCTCCACTCTGATAATGGTCACACACCATCAGTGGTTTCCTCAAATGATCATTATGAATTAATTGAACAGATACTGTTGTATCTAAGATTAATGGTTGGACTTGTACTAGTAAAGTAGATGACTTAGTAAAGTCACCAGCAAATGTGACCCAACGTAAATGGTAGCGGTTAACTACCACATCAATAGTCGTTAGCTTTTTAACTCATATGTGTGTAGTTTAAAAAAAAAAACATATCGGTTGTTATTTTGCTCTGCATAAAGAGAGATGCCCTCAGAATTTATATATTTATATATATATATAGTGTTTGGGTTAGGGTTTGATTTGGGGATTGTTTTAGAGTACGCACTTGAGTTTGGGTTAAATTTGAATCCGAATCAATAAAAAAGTAGATAAAAATTTCTGGTGAAATAAAGCCTTGCTTTGTATTAGCATAGGCTAATTTAACGTTGAATCTTTTATTTGGAATTTGTTGTTTTTTAGTTCAGAGTACAGTAGCCTATATCAAAAATTTGGTTATTTGATTGATTGAATAAGGAAGCAAAAACTAAAGCTGATTGAAAGCTAACAAGCCTAGTTCCAATCATTTTAATCTCTGGTAGTAGGTTAGGTTCAAATAAATAGATAAATATTAAATAAATTCTATAAAATCAGAAACACTGTGATTTATTTATAACTTAGCAAAAGCTTGAAAACTGAAGCATTTAAAAAGCAGAATAGGCTCTTTAGCTAAAGCCTCTTTCTACTCTCAGATTCAGGACTGTAGCCTATATAGCCTGTCGATATAGGTTGTAGCCCTACAGTACCAGTAGGCCGACTGTCTTAACCATAACTAGGCTAGGTCCAAGTCTATTAATTAGAGGCATTTAAATTCAGTTCAGAGTTGACATAGCCTACAGGCTTAAGATGATAGTTTACTGCTTACTAACTTCCATTTTTCTTTAAAAGGTAGTGTGGGGTAATTCAGGACAACGGTAAAATCAGGACAGCATGGGGCTAGAGATGGTGTGGCAGGGCATGGTATGGAAATTTTGGTATAAAATATGGAAGATGCCAGAATGGAATGGAATATTTCAAGAATGGAAGACAATCTTCCATACTTCCATACCAATTCCATACTAGATTTCGTACACTGTATTTACAGAAAAATACATATAGATGTCGGGTAGTGATAAATAATATTGTTAGGGAAGTATTCAACTTCAATATTTACGCATATTATTTGTCGACAAATCGTGGTACTTTGGTTGGGTACACTGCACAAACAGTGTACGTATTGCTTCATTATAAGTACATTGCAATTTAATTGCAGCATTGATGTTACAGTTGACGACCTTCATAGATTTGACTTGTTTTTTTTTTTATTTTGAGGCAGACAATTTGCCCAGTCATAAATTTTGTTTTCTTACATCGTCACGAAAACTCGTATTTGCTATTTCATCCCCGTTTCAGCTTAATTTTATTTATATTTTTAGTTTTTAAGCTTATAGTAATTCTTTTTGGTGTTAAAGCTTGTTATTTCTATTACGGTAAATGTTCTAGTTGATTTGAGGGCAAGCTTGTACGGTAATCATTTAACCATAGGCATAGCCAGAAGGACCGGGCCCACCGCTTCCACCCCAATTGAAAAGCTACCAATGATAAAAATGATGACACAAAGCCTATTTATTCAGTTTCTTTTAGCATTTTTGGAGTGCAACAGTACATTCGTACAACGGCAATTAGCAATAACTTAATATTAATATTGACTACCAGGGGGCTCATGCCTTCTCAATTTAAATTTTTACCAACCAATTTAAATGTACAAGCCGGGAGAAGTTTTTGTTCTAAAAGGTGCAATCTCAAGCACTCATCTAACTTGTTTATGCAATAATATGTTTTAGGCCCCAGCTAACTTTCATATTACAATAACATGTTTAGTGACCATTTATGGCATCTAATGTACCAACTTTAAATAACTTGAAATTACCAACTTTAAATAACAATCCATCTCCATCTCGTCAGTTTTCACGCGACAAAATGCTTTTGAAAAATGCTTAAACTGAAAAATCAAAATGCTTATTGAACAAATTATTGAATTTGAATCGAGGGTGCCTGGGCCCCTGGTCGTACATATATTTCTAAAACTGGTTATTTTCATGACAAAACAAAAATCTTCTAATGCAAATCTTCGAGTGCATTATTTAAAGCTAAAAATGTTGCAGAAAGCAATGTACCTTGATTTCCCTGACTTGGGCCAAGTCACAAAATTTAACCCCACAATGCAAGATTTTAAATGTGTTTTGGACTTGACCTAAAGTAAAGGGAGCGATTTTTTCAATTGGCTTTCAAACATCAAAAATTTTGTTCTTTCAAATGGCTCTGAAAACGTGCGAAATGTGATCCGAATCACATCAAAATAGCCATTTTTTTCCAAAAAATTACCCAGCAGCTGGGGGCTCCGCCCCAATGCCCCCTCTGTGACATGTTTGAGTAGCACTAATTTGCTCACCATGTCTCCCAAGTTTGATAGGATAGACAAATTTTTAACTTGCGGTTTTAGTTCTTCCTCTATAGCAAATCCAGGTTACGAGCCAAATCAGACGCCCAGCTTTTGATCTTTCATTCTTTGTCCCATTAAAAATCCCTCTTCTCAAAAACTAATGATGGCGTCATTGCATGATTTGCGTTTTAGCCCTCCCCCAATTCAAAATCCAAGCTATACGCCTATGCATTTAACTATGTGCAATATGCATACAACATTCTGGTGGTTGCATCTTAATATTGTTGGCGCGCCTTCACGAGCAGTTGCTTACAACATTGCAAAGGTGCAAAACAACAAAATATTTGTTGCATTGCTTCCAGTCTAAAATTTCTTTGGTATGGAAGTATGGAATGGATAATGGAAGAAAATTTTAGTATGGAATGGAATATGGAAGAAAACTTTAGTATGGAATGGAATGGAAGATTTTTGGAATGGAATGGAAATGGAATGGAAGAAAATTGCCAGTTTGGAATATGGAAAAATCGTCTTCCATTCCATTCCATACCATGCCCTGTGGTGCGGTCCGCAAAATTTTTGTTCGCAAACTGCACCGCACCGCTCAATTCTGTCCGCATACCGCACTGCAAAAAATTTGTAAGCAAGTTGCACCACACCGCAAATACTACCGCAAGTCAAAATATAATGGTTAACGATATTGTGTAGCACTAATACTGTAGCTTACTGCATGCAAAGTTACAAACCAAACAGGTTGGCACCCATGGTTCACCTGATGCTAGTTAAACAATAGCTTTGAATAATGACTTGGTCCAAATTGTAGCTTAAATAAACAAGCCCATTTACCCAGACGTCAAGCTTGTTCAAAACAAAAGTATTTCAATCATGAATCTAACCATGGACATTACCGATATGTTTGGAAAATATCACCACTTCCACTTTAACTGCCAAAGTTTGCTCGCTCCAATAATGCATTCATGTAAACAGTAACACTAAAAGCACACTCACATCATTACTAGTCTTGCCAGGAGTAAGTCATGATCATGCTTGATAAGCTACAGTGTATACAAATCTGTGCTTTAATTGTAATTTAATACAACACAAGTAGGCTATAAATACATTTTAAGTTTCATATCAATTTAGCTCTAAAATTCCAGTACACATATACCACTCTAAAATATTAAAATTTAAAAACTATCTAAAACCGACAGACTGTTTCACCTATGAAAGGATCATCAGGGGTCTTATTCAAATAGAATAGCTCTAAAAATCTATAACTTGTCTTGCATAATAAACAACTTTAGCTCAAAGTTTCTAAAGCTTAAAGTGAAGATTTGTTATGCAAAAGCAGTTTTAATCATTACCGGTACATCTTAGTTTTTGTTACAGGTATCATGTATGATATTGGAATACTGATAAATAACAAATGAAAAAGGTGGTCTAAGCACTCACTGCTTTTGCACCTTTAGTCAATGAGTATTGACATGTTGAATTTGAAGCATTGTTAGAAGCAATTATTACCAACTATGGTATCTTGTATTGCTTAGAAATGGAGAGAAATGTATGTATATATCTACATATATACAATGACCCAAAACTGAAAAAGATTGTGTGTGACTAAGAGCGTGCAAAGATATAAGCCGAGATGCAACATTGCAACACATAAAAATCAACCATACATAATATTATACCATTACTTTGTTTCTACCTCACTGTTTTAAAATATTACTTGAAAACAAACAGCATCAACTCTTTGCAGTGTACCTAATGTTCAAAGTCATTTAACACCAAGAAATACAAATTGAAGCAAGCAAATAACACAAGGCAGAACAGAAATTTTAGCAAGCAAATAACACATGACAAAAATAGGCAAGCCAGAAGCATAGCATTGCAAGCATGTGGTACCACACAAACACGGTTAAAAGAGAAAAAGATACACTGACATCAAAATATGGGTCCTCTTAAAACAGTAGAACTCTGAGGCTACTTTACACTGTACAGGAATAGGTTGGCATGTGGGGTTGGGTTATAGTGATACTCATTGGTGGGGACAAGTCCGTTAATCGTTAATAACGAAGCTAACTTTTTCTTGAACTCCTTAATCCGTTAAAAAGTTTTTTCATGTTAATGGATTAAATTAACTTCCGTTAAGTCCTGTTAACGTACCGGTACTAAAGTAACTTCCGTTAAGTTCTGTTAACTTCCGTTAAGGTTTTTATCGTTAATATCTCGCACCATTCATTCATCGTACTGGTACAAACTAGTTCGCACTGGTAGCACTTGTTGGATAATAGCATGAGTTTTATAGAAGAAAGCAAAAAAAAGGAGCTCTTTTTTGTGGCAAATAATAAGCTGCAGCCTCAGAGGTCTATTAATTATCGCTGTTTGCAATTTTCAAAGATTTTCCAATCGCAGCTTCGTTGTGCGTTTGAACTTATTTCTATCTTGAAATTAGATTAGACTTTAAAATGTAACTTCCAAAACACAAAAAGACCACCATAGCAATAAATCTTTCCTTACAATCTGCTCAACAGCGTCAATACATGTTATAGAAGCGAGTGAAAAATACGAAATATAAATTACCTGCAAAATGTTAACGAATTAACGAACTTTATTAACTTTCGTTAATTAAAGCTGAAACTAACGGATTAACGTTAACGGAGGTGTGAAGTTTGTTAACGGACTAGGAGTAGTGGTTAACGAAGCTAACGTTTTGTATTAACTTGCCCACCTATGGTGATACTAACTACAATTACATGAGAGAGATTTTCAAATTACCGTATGTGAAATTCTTAACTCACAGCTCAGATTACACTACAGTACTCTGGTACTGTAGACTCAAGCATTCAGCAAAATTTTTTCATGCTCTCATGCTATAATGATAAATTCTATTTGAATAAGGTGATATAAGTTGAATAAGATAGGCCTATAGTATCTGGTTGATATACTTGAATAAGTTGAATTAGATCTGTATCCTATTCTGTAGTAGATGTGTAGTTATGATGAAAGGCAATCCTGAGTGCCAAATATGTAATCAAGAGGTATGCGACGAATCCAGCCTAGGCTGTGATTGGTGCGATTCCTGGTACCATTCCAATTGCCTTAAAATACCAAAAACTGTGTTCAAGTTTCTGGCAGAGTCCAAAGATGCTAATAAGTATGGTGCATATCAGTGGCATTGCCCTACCTGCTGCCGACCTGAGAATCCTAGGTATTCTAAGCGGCAGTTTGAAAAGCTCAATGCTATGCAGCTAGAGCAACAAGACAGGATTAGTACTTTGGAATTTCAAGTTGCCAAATTGATGTCAGCTGCTACTACTGACACCTTGTCTGCTCAATCACCTAGTGAATCTGTACCTGATCTATCTCTCCATGAATGTTCAACTTCTCTTGAGGTTCTACCTCAAGCTCAATTAATTCAGGATATTCCAAAATTAACTTACGCTAAAGCATTGGTAGGCGGAAGTGGAAGTAAAACTAATGGTGATATCAAAAAGCTTAACAGTTCTCCCAAAGTTAAACCAGCTTTGGTGAAAGTCAGAGCTAAACCAACTGAAATTATGGTGCTGAAAAGGAATACAAGTAGTAGTTCAACTGCGGATCCCTCACAATCAAAGAAAATAAAAGAAATGGTATATTCTTGTTTATCTGAAGTCGAGATGTGTTTCATGAAATTAAATGAAACGTCTGGAAAAATCTCGATTGGTTTTCCAAACCTTGAAAATAAAACCAAAGCTGAAGAATGCTTGACTGAATTGAATCTTGAGGCCAAAGGTTACTCGGCATCAACGAAGAACATCCATTTGCCACGGCTTACTGTTACGCAAATTCCTATTGAAACAATTGATTTATCAGGAGAATTTGGCCCAGAGTTAGATTCTGAAGTTTCAAAACATAACAACTTGTCTGTTCAACAGCAATATGAAAAAGATACTGTGAAAAAGTGCATTCTTCAAAAAAGTTCAGAATTAGCCAATCTTTGTAACCTTGGGCATACTTTTGATATAGTGTTTTTGAAAAAACTGAATGATTACCTCAACATTGGAATCAAGGTTTCTCCAACCATTAGAGAGTGGATTTTAAACAGGGGCTTCCTATTTATTGGAAACAGCTGCTGCCCTGTGATTGATCGGTTAGTTGTTAAGCAGTGTTACCACTGCCAGCAAATTGGCCATGTTTCGAGCAGATGCCCATCTAAGTCTCAGAACCCAACTTGTTTGTATTGCATGGAAGAGCATCGTTCTTCAACATGCCCTACAAAATTGGATCCATCAACTTTTCGATGCTGTAACTGTTCAAATCACACCTTGTATTCTAAGAATGTTGGTCATACATCCAATTCATATGATTGCCTCTTATACAGAAGGAACTGATCAGATTGCAGCAACACATTGATTACACCTCAAAAAACGTGATGTGACCATGGGCTCTTTTCATTCACATGGCTTTCTATCTCAAAAATTATTCAACATTGGACTCTTTAGTGCTCGTTCCATCTGTAACAAACTTCATGATGTGCTAGAACTTGTAATACAGGAAGACATAGACATTCTTTGTGTAACTGAGACATGGTTGAAACTAGATGACAAAGTCAAATTTCGTGAAATTCACGAACTTGGTTTTTCCATTATCAGTCAACCAAGAATGGGTCGTGGAGGTGGCATTGCATTTATTTTCAAGCTGGGTTGGCCTATAAAACAAAACTGTGTTCAAAAGTTCAAGTCATTTGAGGTTTGTGAAGCCATCTTGAATACCAACTGTGAGTCTATACGTTTATGTCTAATTTATAGACCTGGTGTCTCATCAAAAAATAAAGCAAATTATGAGGACTCAAAAGTCACTGTGTTC
Organism: Trididemnum nubilum; assembly: GCA_963965965.1. NCBI lineage: Eukaryota > Metazoa > Chordata > Ascidiacea > Aplousobranchia > Didemnidae > Trididemnum > Trididemnum nubilum. The sequence continues at coordinate 5,582,758 of OZ014490.1, forward strand.
TTGAATGAATTTGAAACTTATTTGAATCAAGTAATGACTAAACATGGTAAGCCTATCCTGTGTGGCGATTTTAACTTTCATCTCGAAGGTAAAATTGATGACAAATCCCAAAAGTTTTTAAACTTATTAGAGAGTTGTGGCTTTAGCCCTTCTATTGATACTAATCCGTGTGCTACTCACTCTTGTGGTGGTATACTTGATGTGCTCATCACAGCTCTAAACATTACGGACAATGTCCATCTTTCTCCCATCACTGTAATTACTAACACTGGCACTTCATCTGATCACTACTTGGTTAAAACATCGGTAGACATCGATTTAGGAAATAAGTGGAAGAATACTAAGTGGAAGAAAAAGATCATCAGAGATCTGAAAGAAATTAATATGCAGCAGTTTAAAGAAGACCTAAATGACTTGGATATGAAAGACAACATCACTAATTGTTCGGATGCATCTCAGGCAGTTAATTTGTTTAATATGACTGTTGGTAAAGTTCTTAACAAGCATGCTCCCATTGTCACTAAATATTTTAAATTAGTCAGAAATCCTTGGTGGAGTAGCGAATGTCAGGAAGTAAGACGGAAGCGACGTAGAGCTGAGCGCTTGTTTAGAAAAGAGCGCACAACAACTAACCGTAAACTTTACTATGCTGCATGTAGTAATGCCAAGATGATTTATACCATACAAAGAGAAGCTTATTATGTAAATAAATTGCAGTCATACCAAGGTGATAGCAGAAATACCTATCGTATAATCAATCAACTACTTGACAAGCAGTTTAGTGATACTGATTATTCTTCTAATTCTACTCAAGATCATGAGCTGGCATGCAAATTTGCTGACTATTTTGATTACAAAATTCGAAAAATTTCATCCAATATTTTGGCAAGTTTCTCTAAGATCTGGTAATGGAATTGACAAATGTTTCAACAACTTCAATGTTGTTTCTGAAACTTCAATGGTTCATAACGTTGAAAAGTTGAATACATTTGAAGTTTTGTCATTGGCAGATCTTAAATTGGTCATAACCAGTATGCAATCCAAAACTTGTGAATTAGACTCATTACCTACTCCAATTCTGAAAAGCTGTTTAGATGTCTTGTTGCTACCTATTCTGCATATTGTTAATTTATCATTGCGTAGTGGTATCTTTCCTACTGAGTTGAAGCATGCATGCATTGTTCCATTGTTAAAAAATTCTTCAGCTGACCATGATGTTATGCAAAATTATCGACCAATAAGCAATTTGTCTTTTTTATCTAAAGTAATTGAAAAATGTGTTTACAGCCAAGTTATGCAGCATCTCTTGTCTAATGACCTACTTGGTCATTTCCAATCAGCATATAGGCCTAATCACAGTTGCGAAACAGCTTTGATGATGATTCATAATGACATCGGGAGTATGCTTGATGCTAAATTAAATGTTGTGCTTTTGGTATTTGATCTGTCAGCTGCATTTGACACTGTCAACCACAATATTTTACTTGAAAAACTTGGACAACAGTATGGTATAACTGATACCGTTTTTGCTTGGTTTGAATCTTATTTGTCATCTAGGAAGTATTACGTCAAAGTCAATAATTCTTCTTCACATGATGTCAGTGTTTCATCAGGTGTTCCCCAAGGGTCTATTTTAGGCCCACTGCTATTTAGTTTGTATGTGCGCGAAGTTGAATGCATTGCACAACTGCATAATTTTAAGATCCACATGTATGCAGATGACATACAGTGTTATTTTGGATTTGCTAGTGATACACCTATGACTCTCATTGTTAAGAAAATACAGTGTTTTGTGTCTGACTTGAAAAGTTGGATGAATGCAAATTTTTTATTACTGAATGAGCAGAAAACCAATTTTGTTGAGTTTGTGCCATCTTGAAATGTGAATAGGGTCATATCTGCAATTAACTTTTTTGAAACTGAGCCATTGTCCCCTTGTGTGTCAATTAAAACTCTAGGCATGCTTTATGATAACAAGTTAAATTTATCAGACCATCTCAATAAAGTGGTGTCTATATGTTACAGTAATCTCAGAAATTTGGGTAAAATTGCATCCAAACTATCGGTAAATCTTAAAATTCAACTCGTTCATTCTATGATTTTGTGTCATCTGGACTATTGTAATGCTTTGTTTTATGGACTGCCAGACTGTATGTTGCGTAGACTTACCAAAGTGTTGTATGCTGCTGTGCGCTTTATTTTTAGCTTTAAGTATTCTCAACGACGCTATCATATGTTACCATTTTTGAAGAAACTTCACTTTTTACCTATAAAGTATCGTATTAATTTTAAAATTGCATTGTTGGTTTTTAAGTGTTTAAAGCATTGTGCTCCTGGTTACCTTCAAGAGTTAATTGTCCTGCATAAGCCATCTGCTGCTTATGATTTTCGTAGAAACTGCGATCTGCTTTTGCTGGAAAAAACTAGCCAATTAAACTACAACAAATCTGAATCAATTTTCTCACATGCTTCAGTTACTGTTTGGAATGATTTGCCTCTTGATATTCGGGAAAGTAGCAGCATTTCATCGTTCAAAACTAAATTGAAAACACACTATTTCAATATGGCCTTTATTGATGTGCCTGATATTGATTAGTATGCTTTTACACTGTACTGTCGTCATGATTTTTTTACCAAGCCCGATTTTTGCTTTTTGTATGTGTTAATTTTTTTGCTTTTTCACCTGCTTTAGTAACAAGTGCCCCTTAGTCAGATGTTAGCTTCTTGCTATCTTATCTCAAGGGGTTGATAAATTGCTTTGTTATTATTAGTATTATTATAAACTTTAATTTTCATTGTAATGGATCATTCAGTTCTTAGCAATACTCATACAGTAATAGCCACTAGCTTACTGATCAGTGATATGCAACAAACTCCACAAAATCAAAAGCCTTGACCGTTGACTTTACTACACACAAAAAGCTAAAGTAGGCCTACCATACCAGTCAGCACTTAGCAGCAACCAATAGGCTGATAGGCCTATCATTACAGGTATCACCTACCAGTATTCGGCGACACTCAGTATTTGGTTTAACTTAACCCACAAGTGTACCGTACCTGCTAACAGTTTGACTTATATCTGAGTTATACTGTAAATGACATGGTATTGATATCACCTTATCTGTTGTGTCTGGTGTTAGGCCTAAGCAGTAGGCTATGCAATAGCCTAGGGTAACTATTACCACTGGCACAGAATCACCAACTACGATACCACTCAGTACAAGTAGGCTACTCATCTAGCCCAGCATACCGGAACTTTTAGATACCGGTAGCCTATGCAAGGTTATAAGGTAGGCCAACGATTTGAAAGATAAACCAAGCTTACCGGTAAACCACGGTACCAAACAGACTTGGGCTGGTTATATTGGAGACTGAATTTAACAACTGAGGTAAAGCTACCGGTACTAAAGAGTGGCTGATTCCTAACCTAATCCTAATGCAAAGAAGTGGTCTCATCCTCCTTCACGCTGCGCGGCACTGCACTGCAAAACTGCTGGAATTTACCACGCGGCGCGGTTGGTCTAACCGCGTACGCTGCGCGGCTACCATCACTACATGGGGCAATTTGGGACTGGTGTGGTGTATTAAAGACATCTCTTTACATTCATCTTTAAATACAAGTGTATTGGGGACAAGTGTTTAAACAATCTTATGTACGCTGATGACATTTGCTGCTTTGCTCCTAGTTTCAAAGGCTTACAAAGGCTTGTTGATACTTGCGTCGAATTTGCTGCAAAGCACAATATTGTCTTCAATTGCAGGAAAACCAAAGCTATGTATTTTCCTTGTAAATTCTTCAAAACCACTGATCATAATCTAACTGTGAATGACCAGCATGTTGAATTTGTGAATAGTATCAAATACCTTGGTGTTACAATTAGCAGTGTTCTTTCTGATGAACTTGATATTAAAGCTCGAGTAAGATCCAGGCGCGTAGCCAGGATTTGGAAAAGGGGGGGGGGCTATTTTGAAAGAGTGAGAAGTGTGCAAACGACCTTGACTCGAATTCTCATTGATCTTGAATCAGTTTCAGACGGTTTGTCCGAAACTTGAGGCGAAATGTCTCGGAAAGCTCGGAAATTCAAAGGTTTTTTTCGCCCAAATTTAGGTGATCTCCAAAAAAAAAAAAAAAAAAAAAGGTCTTCGCCTAAATTCAGAGTGATTTTTTGGCCGAAATCCGAAATTCGAAGGTTTTTTCTGCCCAAAATTAGGTGATCTCCAAAAAAAATAAAAAAAAAAAAAGGTCTTCACCAAAATTGAGGCTGCTATTTCGTCCAATTTCGCAAATTCAGACGTTTGAGGGGGGGCTGTTTTCGAATGGGGGGGGGCTATTTTCCATTTTTCACATGAAATCGGCCTCAAAAGCACAAAAAGCATGCGATTTTGCATACTTCACAAGCCAATGGGGGGGCTCGAGCCCCCCCCCCCTGGCTACGCTTCTGGTAAGATCTATATATTGCATAGCTAATATGCTTCGTACTAGGTTTTTCAAATGCTCTGTTAATGCAAAAAACATTTTGTTTCGTTATTTTTGTTCCTCAATTTACGGCATCAATCTTTGGTGTCGTTATCCTGCGTCCAGTATAAATCGTCTTCGTGTAGCTTACAACAGTGCTTATCGTATACTTTTTAATCTCCCTAGAAGAATACACATCAATGAAACTATGATTAAAATAACAGCATCTCGACCTTTTATTCGTTAATGAGAAAACATACTGCAAATTTCATAATAAGATGTAAGCACTCTCCAAACGCTTACATTCAACAAATTTTTGGCTCTGCATGTTTTCTTGATTCTGATTTTTCAGTACATTACTCAAAATTACATTTTGGCTAAATTAGCACGCATGTTTATGCTTTGTGTTGTGCCTGATAAATTTGTTTGTGTGTTTTTGTTTTTTCGCGTTATTATGGACCTTTGTTGAGTCTGACACAAATAAATAATAATAAGCAAGGCTTTATTTCACCGGAAATTTTTATCTAGTTTTTTATTAATTCTGACTCAAATCTAACACAAACTCAAATGCTTAGTCTAAAACTATTCCCAAATCGAACCCTAACCCAAACCCTAACCTAAACCCTAATCCTAATCCCTAAAAAAGCAAATGAAAAAAGCGCGGATGAATATTTCTCATTCTCGTTTTATTCTCTCTAAGTTGAAAATTTTCGGTGAAATAGTCACTACCTAATAATAATAAGGTAGTGACTATTTCACCGAAAATTTTCAACTTAGAGAGAATAAAACGAGAATGAGAAATATTCATCCGCGCTTTTTTCATTTGCTTTTTTAGGGGTTAAGATTAGGGTTTAGGTTAGGGTTTGGGTTAGGGTTCGATTTGGGAATAGTTTTAGACTAAGCATTTGAGTTTGTGTTATATTTGAGTCAGAATTAATAAAAAACTAGATAAAAATTTCCGGTGAAATAAAGCCTTCCTAATAATAATAATAATACAAGTCGTTAAGGATCCAATGTGCTAAACTTTTTTCAAAAAATTTGCGGAGTAGCGTTCTTAATTCCATTCCAAAAATTATCCTTGTAAGTCCATTTTGCTGCAATCCTAGCTTAAAGCTTTAAACTACACAATGCAACACATTGATTACCATATGACTTTAATCGGTTTCACATTTATTACGCTCATTGTGTGATAAAAAAAAAGTTACTACATGCTCGATCAAAAATTAAATAAAATTGAAACAAACCAAGGGTCTACAGGAGCAACCAATCAGCCTAATTCAGCACTAAAAATGAAGCAATATCCCCTCACAAAGCAACGTGCTGTACAATTCAATTAGCAGTTTGTCCTCCCATGACAAAATCTACCAAGGAATCTCTAGCCAACGCCACACGGAAACATAAAAGTGCCCATGAAGAACATGGCAAAGTTCTTATAACTGACGACTCTCAAGAAAGGTTATCATAAGAAAAGAACAGCAAAGCAAAGCTAGGAAAAAAGCTGCATCGACTGGTATCAGATCGAAAACCTCTTCCGTTCAGAAGTTGTTGAATCTTATTAGTTCTGGCATTTGCTATTCCTGTATGTTAAGAGAAACCGTCATTGCATGACAATGAAAAAGAAAATGATAAAGAACAGATCCATTGGGTTTGTCGCTTGGTCGTTGTTACAGACTAATATTTCTTGATTGATTTTTTTATTCAGAATTTTGCGTGTTCTTCACGACCAAACAACATCAATATGAATGTATGAATTTGCTGAAAGAACAGTTAAACGGTACAGCGTAAATAAAGCGAAAACAGAATTTTACTCAGAACTGTTCATAGTTTCCACCGATGCAACTGAAACTATGTCAAACAATGTGAGAAAGTTTAACGAATTACATAAAGTTATGAATTTTTCGTGGGAAAGTTTTCGCTGGCTGCGACAGATTCAATGCAATCATTGTAAGCGATGGTACCACATCCAGAGGCGTGCGGTCAGGGGAGGCAGGTGAGGCCGTGCCTCACCTGAAGAATTGTACGAAGAAAAACAAAAATACAAGTATACAATTAACATAAAATGTTTTCACGCAAATCAAAATATTACTCAAAAACTTGACTAATTTTTATCATATTTAGTTTTTTGTGCATTCACTGCTTTTATGTTATGCTCTTCGCATTAAAACGCCGAAACTATTCGGTTAATTGCTATCTCTCTATGCGCGCCAGCGAGCATCGCTTGAAATATGCGAAGTAAGGCATTTTCGATTGTGCCTCATTTCAGCCAAGCAAATTTTAATAAACGAACTAAAAGTATGCCTTTTTCTCTCAGACAAATCGCGGACAACGCATAATGCTTTAAAACCTGATTTTGAGGCACGCCTCACCTATGACGTCATAGAATACAAAAAAGTCAACGCAGTTTTTTTGTAGTCTTTTGTTCATTGCGAAATTGAACGAGTTACGTTTTGAGCGAAATTAAAACAATTTATTACGAGGAAATGAACAAAAATGGAAGAAAATTTAGTCTTAAAGCTGAGAGATTTTTCCATAACTAAACTTGAAGTTTTAGCTCGAACAAAACCGGTTTAAAAGATTTGCTCGAGACATCAATACGAAAGAAATCCCTCATTTCAGAAAGAGTACTACCGGACTCAAGAAAAGAGTGGTTGCGCAATAAAAATCGTCATTTCTGCTTTTATATTTTTAGCAAATAATAATGTTGGGACTGAAACCTGGTTTTTGTGACTTAGCAAGAACCAAAACTTCAATCGTGTCCACATTCAAAGTCAAATAATTGGCCATCTTTATGAATTTTCGAAACTTGAAGAATTCATTTGGCTTTATGGCTTTAAGTGAACAGCAGAGATTAAACAAGTAGTTAGTTATCGAAAAATATGGTCTTCTTTTAATGGCTATGAAAACAGTTATTTGCTTGTCATTCATTGTCTTAAATAATTTTTTTGCAAACATGTGTCAGGGCCGCTACTAGGGGGGGGGGGGCAAAAGGGGGCGGCGCCCCCCAAAACAAAACTCCTCCCCCCCAAACTGCCCAGCATACCCACCCAAACTTTCGTTACCCTTGCAGCAGTTTCAAAATGGTTGCTTTTTTTTTTTGAAACCAACCGAGACCTCGGAGAAAAGTAGACCATATTGGCGCGATGACCTTTTTTTTTTGGATATCAACAGAGAACTTGGTGAAAACTAGACCAACCCAAAAATTTTGGCCCCTCCAGAAACAAATTTTGCCCCCTTAGAACTATACGTTCTAGTTGCGGCATTGACATGTGTGTGAAAAAAATTGTGCCTCACCAACCAGAAGCCTCACCGCACGTCACTGACCACATCATACACGTGACGACATTGCTAATCCGTGCAAACGCTGCTGCTTAATTGGGTGGTTACTCGACAAGATCTAGATTCTAGATGACCGTGTAACGTATGCGTCAAAAGGACGCATCCCAATGCGGTCCACCGGCTCAGTTGAAAAACCTATCAAGCTATTCTCCAGGTTGACTAATCAATCCATACATCCAGTTTCACTTTTACTTGCAGCTATGTTGGAGCTGCCGCTACATCATCCCCCTCCCTTAACGCTGGCGACGGCTCACCCACGTCTCCAACCAGCACAAGGGAGAGCGTCCACCACTCCAACGTCCTGTCGTGCTCGCCATTGTAATGTTTATGTCAAAAGGACGTGTCCCAATGCGGTCGACCGGCTCGGTTGAACAACCTATCGAGCTACTCTCTGGGTTGACTTATTAATCCATACCTTCGGTTTCGCTTCTACTTGTGGCTGCGTTGGAGCTGCCGCTACATCATCCCCCTCCCATTACGCGGGCGACGGCTCATCCACGTCTCCAACCAGCACAAGGGAGAGCGTCCACCACTCCAACGTCCTGGCGTGCTCGCCATTGTAACGTACGTGTCAAAAGACGCGTCCCAATGCGGTCGATCGGCTCGGTTGAACAACCTATCGAGCTTCTCTCTGGGTTGACTTATTAATCCATATGTCCAATTAATCTTTCACTTGTAGCTACGTTGGAGCTGAGGCTACATCATCCCCCTCCCTTTACGCTGGCGACGGCTCATCCACGTCTCCAACCAGCACAAGGGAGAGCGTCCACCACTCCAACGTCCTGTCATGCTCGCCATTGTAACGTACGTGTCAAAAGGACGCGTCCCAATGCGGTCGACCGGCTCGATTGAACAACCTATCGAGCTATTCTCCGGGTTGACTAATCAATCCATACATCCAGTTTCACTTTTAGTTGCGGCTACGTTGGAGCTGCCGCTACAACCGCAAAGTCTTTTCGCAACCTCTATGCCTTGGGAATTGGAGGAGGTCACCAATCACGGAATCCTTCTCACTGCATCTCCCCATCATTAATAACTTTGATCCAATTTTATATTTGTGATATGTTTTAGTGTGTTTTGTCATTTAATGAAAAACAACCGTTTGTTGGTTTACAGCGATAATTTTTATTGATTATGAATAATTTTATCGATTAATAATTGCCTGCCTTTACCAGTTTTATCCTCAAAGCTTCCGTATTTGTGCTTAAGTTTAGCGTTGTTTTGTTGATTGCTCTGTTGTTTCGTACTCAAGATTTTCGTAATAGGCTTATCTTCGAACTTCGCCACTTGAATGTAACTTTCAATAAACACGCTAAAATGCAAAAATGTTGTTTTTTGTCGATAATTAAGTTGGAGCATTATTCAAAAAATCACTAATCCTGAAGAAAGCAGTGTTTGGCAGCTGAACCATCTTGACGCATTTAACAATCTTCGTCTTCACTTTGTTTGCACTCCATTCCAAAGCTGCAATAAACGAGAAGCTAGTCATTCAAAACTGATGCAGGGAGCCGCACTAAAGCGTAGTGGTACCAATAGTACAGTTGTTGCCTTAGCCTAGTCATGTAGGCTAGTCTACCCATGTCGCTGAAACGGCACGAAAATTTGCTGTAATGCATTTTCCAGAGGTGGAGTCGAGGACACAAGGCTCGAGGCCAAGGCCAAGGCCAAGGACACAAAAAAAATCCGAGGCCAAGGCCAAGGACAGCCTTTCCGAGGACAGACACTCTTGAGGCCAAGGACAGGAATGCTCGAGGCCAAGGCCAAGGACCAAGGACACAAAGCGCAAGTGCTCTCCAAAAAAAAAAAAAAAAAAAAACAGGTCTTCACAAAAATTTTTCAGGCGATCTCCAAAAAAAAAAAAAAAAAAAAAAAAAAAAGGTCTTCACAAAAATCTTTCAGGCGATCTCCAAAAAAAAAAAAAAAAAAAAAAGGTCTTCACAAAAATTTTTCAAGCAATCTCCACGAAAAAACGCTTTCCAAAAAATTTTTCAGCCGCTCCACAAAATTTTAACTTTCCAAAAAATAGTGCTGTCCTCAAGCCGAGGACTGGCCAATTTTCGAGGACTTGAGGCCTCGAGGCCAAGGCCAAGGACTTGACCTTCGAGGCCAAGGCCAAGGCCAAGGACTTCAAAATCTGTCCTCGAGGACGTCCTCGAGGCCAAGGACGTCCTCGAGGACTCCACCTCTGGCATTTTCCCACTTCAACTTCCCGGCCTAATTTCTACTTTGATGCAGCTTGGAGCAAATCGCCAAATGGCTACTATTTACACTCCGTTCCAATACTTTTTGAACAGACTCCGCCTCCAATCCAAGTCCGAAACCACGCAGAACAGTGGCCAGAGTGTGAAAATTAGCCACTTTGCTCCATTCTAGATGCTGTTCGGCGAAGTCAAAGTTTCCATTGTTGGCCTACTGGTTACATATGGTAACTTCAGGCATAGATGCAACCTTTTCAATTGAGAGAGAGTTTGTTTGGCAACTACTGTTTAGCACATACCAGTACATTATAAAACAATAATAAACATGAACCATAATACCGGTAGTTAACTCAATTCATTTCAATTTAATTTATTTAGGCATGCGAAAAGATTAAGCACAGTCATCAAGGTCGGCAGCCTTAACAGTACTGAGAAAAAACAGAAACAAAAAAACAAACAAAAAGCTTTCAACTGTCAACTCAAAAAGCACACTACTAAACTTTAAAAAAAACAACTGTCAATAGACAATAGAATAAACGAAACAACACACCAGAACTGAATACTGGTACCAGTCCTCAATCTAACAGGCCCAAATCGAAACATAAAAAATGTTAAGTGGGGGCATGGTCAAAACTGCAACAACTCAATGTGTTCCAACATATTGGGACAACGGTAATTTTTAGCTCTTTCTTGAATTTAAAGAAAGTGTTTTCTTTAATTGGTTTTGGGATTTCATTCCATAACTTTGCACCATAATAATACTCCTAAGTATTTGATGCATTTACTTCATTTAATTGTAGATTGATCAATTTTTACTGTATAATCTAATTTTGCTTGTTTGTTGGTGATAATTATGTACTGTACCGGTATTTGTTTTTTCGGAGTTAATTGTAAGTGTATTGATCTTCATCCTGTTACTGATACGAACTACCGGTAACTCATTATTCACTGACTTTGCTAAAATGCCTTTGTTGTAGTGAGATCTAGTTAAATTTGTGTCATCGGCAAACAATCTGACTTGGAAGTTTTCTTGTAAGTGGTGAATTGTTTAGGCCTATATAAATATTAAATAGAAGAAGCCCAGGGGTTGAACCCTGAGGAATCCCACAATTAATATTGTTCATGTGTGATGATACATTGTTAACACTGGTCAACTGTTGTCTGTTTTGAAAATACCTTTGAAATAGTTTTATTGGAAGTCCACGTACACCATCCATATTTTTCCATTTTTTTGAGCGATACCGGTATGTCATGATTTATACAATCAAATGCTTTTACCAGATCTAAGAAAACAGAACAAGTTATTTTCTTTTCATTTAGATTTTGTAGAATTTGGTTATAGATATCAAGTATATATTTATAGCATCACTAGTGTAGAACTTTTTTATAAAACCATATTGATTTTTGTTGAGAAGATTGTTTCGTGAAAAGTAATTATATAATTGAAAATTTAAACATTTTTCAAAAATTTTTGCAAATGGGCTTAGTAGAGAAATAGGGCAAACCGGCGATAGCCGATAGTTAGAACAGATGTCTTTTGGGTCTGCTTTGTGAATTGCAATGACTTCAGCAACTTTTAGAACATCTGGAAACAAACCCGTAATAATACATTGGTTGTAGATTTTATTAAGTATTGGCGAAATCACATCAACAGCTACTTCAGTACTATAATGTATTTTATACCGTAGGTATTCCAAATTTTCCTGAGCTTTTGTTTGATTTCATGCGGTACCAATTATATGTTTAAGAATTTCATCTACACTAATTGGACGCAAAAAGAATGATTTTGAATTGTTATTAACTATTAAAGATGTATCAGTATCAGTAAAAGAACAGTTTATAATACAGGAAATTTTGTTAGTTAGAGAGTGACCAACATTAATGAAATAATTGTGAAAAGAATTACTAATTTCTTGTTGATCATAAATCCTTTTACCATCTACACATATGTTTTTCAGAGTTTGATTAATAGCCTTACTTGTTTTATTACTAATTATTTGATGAGTGGTCTTCCATAATTGATTTATATTCTGCTTATTTTCAGATATCAATTTTTGAAAGTAATCTTGTGTTGCAATTTCTTTTAAATGCGTAACTTTGTTTCTGTGTTGCTTGTAACTCTTGTTTTTATGCTGTATGGATTTTAAGATGACCCTAGTTATCTGAGGTGGAGTTGAGGACACAAGGCTCGAGGCCAAGGACACAAAAAAATCTGAGGCCAAGGCCAAGGACAGCCTTTCTGAAGACAGACCCTCTCAAGGCCAAGGACAGGAATGCTCGAGGCCAAGGACCAAGGACATAGCCGCAAGTGTTCTCAAAAAAAAAAAAAAAATGTCTTCAAAAAAGTTTTTCAGGCAATCTCTAATTTATAGGCGTAGCCAAAATTTTTGATTGGGGAGGCCTAAATCACATGCAATAACATCAAAAATTTGCCTGTTGGCACTTAACCAGAATTTTGCAAAAGGAAAGGGCTTATACTGATATAGTTGAAAAGTGCAAATACGTAACTTTGGAGATGAGAAAGCCAGTGTAACTCAAACGTATCACGGACGGGAGGTCTGGGGGTGGGGCCCCAGCGGCCGAAGGCTTTGGGGGTCTTGGGGCAAAGCCCCCAGCTGTTGGGCGATTTTTTGTAATTTTTTGGAAAAAAAGCTATTTTAATGCCATTGAATCACATTTTGCACTTGTTTAAAGCCATTTGAAAGCCAGTTAAAAAAATTAAGTTGTTTAATCCTTCTTCTAGTTGCAATTTAAGTCCAAAACACGTTTAACATCATGCATTTTGGTGTTACAGTTTAATTGTACGTGTTTTGGTCCAGGTAGGGGGAAGTAAGGTGCATTGTCTCATGCAACATTTTAGCCGTAAATGAAAACTCACTCGAAGATTTTCCTTTAAGATTTTCGTTTTGTCATGAAAATAACCAGTTATAGAAGTGCATGTTGGGCCAGGGGGCCCAGGCCCCCTCAATTGAAGTTCAACGATTTGTTCAATCAGCATTTTCCATGGCTAATTTTTTAAAAAGTATTTTATGCATAAAAACTGGCGAGGTGGGTGGAGGGGAAATATTAAATTGTTATTGAAACATAGTACAATAGATTGTTACGCTTACTAACCGTGTTATTGCTGGGCCGGATGGCACTTTGGAGATTTTTGCAACATCTTTTTGCCAAATGTAGGTGAAGACTATAAAAAGTCTTAAGATTTGAGCGCAGGGCCATTAGCTGATACTGCGCCATATTGTGGTAAATCCGGCCTTGGTTGATGCATTACGTTCATAAAAAGGCTAGATGTGATCCTGAGATAGCAACTTTTAGGACGAAAACTATCCATTTCTTCTGGGCTATACATTTAAATTGGCTGGCAAAAATTGATTTGAGGGGGTCCCGGGGCCCCTTGTCTTCAATATTGTTGTTCGCTACTGGTGTTAGTGAAAAATGCTAAAACGAAACTAAAACTGAAGAAACAATAGGCTTTTTTGTCACACTTTTGGTGAAATTTCAATTGGGAGGAAGGCCCGCTTGGCTCAGCCTATGCTCCAATTGCGGAAAACGAAACAGGTTTTTTGCAAATTTTCTGCGAGGTTTCTGGCGTTTTCGAACAAAATTTCAATGGTTCAAAAAATTGTGCTGTCCTCAAGTCGAGGACAAGGCAGTTTTCGAGGACCTAAGGCTTCAAGGCCAAGGACTTCAAAATGTGTCCTTGAGGCCAAGGATGTCCTTGAGGACTCCTCCTCTGCTAGTTATCCAATGTTTTACTTTAAGGTTTTTTCCTTAAGTGTTTGCCTTCTTAATGGTGCAAATTTGTTCAAAGTATTATGAAAAATATTAATAGAATTAATCATATATTTGTTTACATTGTGTTAATGATCTTCATTAAGATTGTCTAAATTGGCCCACAATTTTTCAGTAAATCTTTCTGCATCAAATCGTGTTGTATCTCTAAAAGGTATAGTTGCACTGTCTTGCTCATAAAATTTTAATTTGGTACTCACCAAAATTGGCAGATGGTCTGTCAAATCATGAATTAGTATGAAACTTTTAATTGTTTTAGATATATTATTTGTGTAGATATCTGATATGATCTATTATGGTAGAACTTGTTCCTGTGATATGTGTGGGATGTGTGATTATGGGAACACATTCCTGGCTATATAACATGTCAGTGTATCGTTTTATAGAATTTTGTGAAGATAAAAAGTTTATGCTTAAATCACCACCCACATAATAAAATTCTTTATCAGTTTTTAAGCTCTCAAGTGTTTTCTCTAATTCTTTATGGAATGAGGTAATGTTTTGACAAGGATGTCGATGAACTACTCCCACTTTGTACAGGGTGGGCCGTAAATAACGCACCAAAGCATATTAAACAATATTGATAATAATAACACCAAAGCATATTAAACAATATTGATAATAATAATAATATTTCACATCACAATTTACTTTTAATTCTTGGGTGCGTAACTTACGGCCCACCCTTTTGTTATAATTATCAGAATTGTTTTATATGCTTTGGTGCGTTATTTACGGCCCACCCTGTATTTTAGATTTTGATGCTGTAGCATAATCCATGAATCTTCACAATGTGCCACATTCATCTTAAGGTTATGATTTATTTTATAAGTGATATGTTCTTTAATAAAAATGCCAACCTCTCCACAATTAGTCGTAGAGCCATTATGTAAGAAGTTATATCCCTTCAGAATTAAGTTACAATTTTGAGGTACTTTTAATTTTGTTTCGCTTAGTGCTATCACATCAGGTTTGATCTTGCATTCCGATATCATTTCTTGCAATCCGCAGAAATTGGCATATTATATACAGCGCATATTTACATGTAATTTAGTAAAGTTAATCACTTCTTCAAGTTTGTCTGCAAGTTTATTTACTGTGCAGTATTGGGATTCATGACCATTAATTTTATGTGCGCAATGGCAGAGAGCACCTGACAACCATTACGTTGTCACAATGCTCCCTCTGCCCTGACATCAGTGCAATCAGCAATTAATATATAGTACCGTGAAATGAGTTATCAGTAGACTAAATAATAGGACAAAAAAAAAGAAAGCACAGAACAAGACCATGCAAGAATGCAGTAGCCTACAGTAGGTAGGTACTGTTAATTATCGGAAAAATATTTTAGGATAGCGGATGTGCTCATTTAAATTTTAAAAGCTTGAAAATCCAAATAAACAGTAAAAGTTCATAGACTAATGATTTGCAGAAGATTTTTTTTGAATTTATTTTTTAAAGAAACCCAGTGCATGCTTTTTATAAGGCACTATAGCAGGCTGTGCAAAAACTAATACCGGTAATTAAACAAGTTGTTAAAAAACTAAAACATCAAAAATGATTTAAATGTTCGAGGGATAATACTTGGTATTATCAGTTATCAATATCATGTTTTTCAAAAATAGTAATGATAAGATGAGCAGTAGGCAAAGAGGTAAACTAAAACTTCTGTTTTGATTTTCTGAGAAAGTATAAATCGATATTGTTTTGCATTTATGACAGTTTGGCGTAACTGCAACGACATACTGACATAATGCTACAGGTTCTGCTTTTGCAGTTGTCTGTCTAGGACCAGTGTTCCCTCTAACTTCTCACCTACTGTGTAAATGCCGGAAATGGTACGAAAGTTCTGAACTCAACGTGAAAATGCCGGAGCTCTTGAGGCGTTCTCAATCTGTGGCAACAATTTTCTGCTCGAATTTTGGCTTTCTCCAAAAAAAGAAAAAAAAAAAAAGGTTATCGGTCTGAGAGATCCGCAAATATCCTAGTGTTCTACTGGCTTCATGTAGTAAATAAGGGCGTGGCGCCGCAAACCGGAGCTGCCTATGGTTTTCGACGGGAAATAAAAACGCCGGTTTTTGGCGGGAGAAAAAATGCCAGACTTAGCAAAAAATCAGTACAAAAATGCCGGAAAAAATTTCGTACTTTTTGCACTTTTTTGTAAAGAAACACTGTCTAGGACACAAGGCTTGTGCAGTAGTGTAGGTGTAGGCTATAGGATTTATTTTAGTTCTGAGTTAAAATGGTTTTAAATAGGTTTAACTAGTAACTGTTTAATTATATCAGATATTACTGTATAGGAGTATTGCGACGATATTTGTGTGATAGGACAACTTTTTGCTGAAGATCTTAAGGTACTGGTAGGTTATAGATCAAAGTCTCCATAATGTTTGGTGGAGTGCCAAAATCTTCAAGCACTAGTGGATTTAATTTCGGGTAAGTTATGAGCAAAAAGTGTGAACTTATGCTACATGGTACCGGTACAAGTTTTTTTGAGTGGTACCAGATACAGTACTGATACCTACGGTATCAGCTACCGGTATTGCGGTAAATATTAACAAAATGAAGAGACTAAGTTTAATTTCAATGAAAGTTACTACAGTAGCGTGTTGTACCATTTTGTGCTCTAATCAAGGATGGCAGTATGGTACCGTACATTGAAAATTTGAACATGGTGTGCTTTAAAACGGATGCCACCGAAGTCGTCCCTCGAACAAGTCAACCCCTCTAACCCTAACCCCAAGGTAGCGCTAATCCTAGCTCAAAACTAACTTAGGATGATTGCCCTAACCCTAATTTTGGATATAAGCTGACTACTGCGGTATTTTGGGACGACTTCGGTGGCACCCCTTTAAAACTACTGTACCGGTACCATACTAATGTAACGCTACAAGTACAAAAACAAATTTTGTGCCCATACTATACCTACGCTACATACTTTTCATTATGTTAAGAGCGTACCTTCTGATGAAAAGTACGGTATGTAGGTACCATGTACCTAGGTCAGTCAAAGGATGGTTAGCTCTAAATATACCATACTTTAAAGGTATAGTTATAGTGCATAGGTCAGTTTTCTCATTAGTTTTCACCTTCTGTGTAAGTGCCGAAAAAGGTGTAAAAGTATTCTGAAGTCTTTGTGAAAATGCCGTAGCTTAGGCTCTGTGAAGCTACTGATCCATGAAAGAGACATCACCAAAAAAAAAGTTTATTGTGCGAAAAACTCGTTACTTTCTCAGAGTTATGAAGCAATCTCAAAAAAAAAAAAAAAAAAATTCAATGTGCTGGAAACCTGTTACTTTTTGCAAGATGAGAAGCAATCTCCAAAAACAAAAAAATGCCACAAATCCCTTTTTCTGAAAATCAAAATGTCAAAAACTCATAAATCAGAAACACTGTTTTGCAGTTGTGAAAGATTTGTGTAAAAATGTTGGAAAATATTTTGAGTTTTTTGCAGTTATTTGCACTTAGAAGGAACACAGACATAGGTAAAAAAAATTGCTAAGGTTTTTCTGAAGTTCTCATTTTCCGTGCTTTAAAAGAGGTTTAACTGCATATATATTTTAAAATGTGATTCATGGATATCAGTTATGCCAAGTGTGGAGCTGTTTAGTGATGCCGCTTGGCCTTAAATCTTGGGGGGGGAAAGGGGATAGGAACAAATAAACCTAAGACCACAGGCAAAATAATTGAGTGTAAGGTTACTCTGTCATATCAAAAGGAAGGGGTTCAGATTTGTAGTTTATTGCGCGTCCTTCGACAACATGCTAAATAAAACAATATTCTATCTTTCCTGTCGCGTTGTATTTTCTCAGTGTTAGTTAGTTAGAATCTAGCAGAAGCAAGCATAGATAGTTGTCGTAAAAGGTTTTATCCAGTAATGAAAGAACATGATGAGGATGCGAGTTGGACAAGTGGTTTTCGGACCGTCACCAATGTTTACGATTAAGGTGAAAGAGGCTTTTCGCTGTTCCTTCAATGCTGAATAAGCAGTATGGAAGCTGTAAATACAACTTTCTACATGTTTTTGGTACCGGTATGAGTCAACAAGAGAGTGAATCAAGGTTTATTGACTGTGAGGGTGCAAGTTGGATGGTGCCGGTGAATATCTGAATGACGAAACTTATTATGCATATGCTTCACCTACAGCATTATGGGCCATGTGGTTATTATTTATAACTCTTCCACTAAGTTGTTATGTTGTAGTGATTGATAAATCTTGAATAGCAAATGTCGGGCTGTTACATCACCGCAGTCTTAGAAGCCAGAACACGTGCTGTAAATAACCTAATTTGTACACACATAACAATACACCACACTAACACAAATATGATACGTAGCATCGTCAGTGAGTTGCAAATGTCGATCCATCTCGTATTTGCATGGTACAGTTGGTAGGTTTAGTGCAGACATTCAAATAGCATTCCAAAGTAATGTTACCCTTACCTTCACAAAAAGCATGCACCATACTTTTTAGCAAAAATTGAGGCGTATTGTACCATATTGTACTGCCACACTTGGTTCTAATGGTGCAGTAGATATTGTGTGCTATCATACTAATGTAAGCTCTGCCTTTCTTGAAACTTGGTTATCTAGAAAAGCTTTTTCTTATCATTCCCAAAAACTAAATACTGGTATTTCCAAAGTCAAACAAGTAGGCTTTAGTTTGCAGAGTTTACTGTTTTGGTGATTACTGGGGCAAGTTTTTACAATAAAGTCAATTTTTTGGTAGTAAGCTTGAATGACGTGCTTTTTTGCAAGAACTTTGGATACAAGGAGTAAGTTTCATGTTTTTAATTTAAAAGGTCAATAAAAAGTCGATTTTTTACCGTTAGATCAATTTTTTTTAAAGGTCAATAAAAAGTCAATTTTTTACCGTTAGATCAATTTTTTTTTTAAAGGTCAATAAAGTCAATTTTGTATAGTTATCTTCATCATCACCATTATTTAAAATTTTCCTTTAGTATTGGTGCGAAAAAGTTACAATTTAAAAGTCAACTGCTTGTTAAACGGTAGTAGTGCAGATTACCATATCTGTGGCAGTCAAAGGATTGTGATGCAAAAGTTAAAATTGGATAATAAAACATTCGAGTATGTTTCAATTAAATAGTTGCTTGTGACTTGTGCGTCTTGTGGCTAGTTTAGCAGGGACAATATTGCTTAAGTTTTTTGCGAAAAATGATTGCAGGGTAGCAGCGCAGACAGGTATTTCAGTAGTTAGCTCAGAAACAAAGAGGCATCTGCGTTGTTAGTTTGGACTAACATTTTATTATTTAGTCTGCTATATAGTAAATAAAAATAAAGACATGAATTATAGTTTATTTAAGCAAGTGCAGTCTGCAAGCTAACTAAGGCTATACATTTGCATAAGGTCTAACTTACAAAAATATATGATTGCTGCTGGTATAACACTAAAATCTCTGTATCCCAAGCTGTTTCACGTGATGTACGTAGCACATTTACTGCATAATTGTGCTATGAAAATCAAATCTCATTTTGAAGATTTGGATGAGCTAATTGCAAAAATCAAAGCAGTAACAATTAAAAATAAAACCAGACAGGCAAAATTCTATGCTATTGGTTACTCACCTAAGCCAGTTCCTACAAGATGGGGAAGCTGGTTAAATGCTGCCTTGTATTACGCAAAAAATTTGCTCGAAGTAAAAGCAATTGTGGAAAGTTTTGTAGGTTCTGGGATTTTGGTAACTCAAGCAAAGGTTAGCTTGCAAAAAGTGGTTTACTTGGTCAACTGCTTAAAATCAAAGACCAATATGAATGCCTAGTTAAGCTTATAGAAAAGATGGAAAGCGCAAAGTATACCATTAAAGAAGCAGTGCAAGCAATCCAAGAACTTGATTTTGGTGAAGACACTTGTAACATCAACCAATACATTAAAAAAAGAATGCAAAACAATGACATTTCTGAAATAATAAATATGGAAAAGCAAGATATTTCACCTGCTGTGTATCACATCCTTCAAAATTCTCAGCCCACATCTGCTTCTGTAGAAATAAGCTTTTCCATGTTGAAAAATTTGTTGTTAAAGTTTCCTCTTAAGGTGATTGCTTATCTGAAACAAATTATGCAATTTAAGGGCCGGAATATTAAACTCTTAAAGAAAGAAGACTGATGCATTGATTGGTATCATTATAGCTAAAAACTTATAATAGCGTACTTTTTAAGGTATATTTAAGGTGGAACTTTCCAGTCAAAGAATTTTATCTGCCTATGGATCATTGTATGAGCCAGGTCAACTGACCGCGACAAACTGATCGCAAACAAACTGACTGCAAACCAATGGTCTTGTCACAGTGATTTAGTGACTGATTTCGTCACAGCGATTTTGTCACAAAGTGAGGGTTTAGGCAACTTGGCTCTGGGGTTAGTAAAATATGCTTATGATTGCTCTTCTCAGCTGATTGGTGTTATTTGGTTCGCGGTCAGTTTGTTTGCGGTCAGTTTGTCGCAGTCAGTTGTCGTGGACCCATCATTGTATGCTTTATTGAGCTAATATTTTTGACTTTGCTTATGGCGTAATTGATTTTAACCAATGTGGCCTTAATCTTATTGGTTTTGATTGCATTTAGTGATTTTTGGTTTAACCTTTTCACTTGACATTTTTTTTCAATTTTGTGTTTGCCAACTTGACTTCATTATTATGGTAAAATTATCGGTCCATAACTGGCACAATCATGCAAAAAGCATTTTTTTTGAAATCTGAAATTCACTAAAAGCATCTTATTATATTTGTAAACCTAAAATGATGTACTAAAACTGATCTTTATAGGTCCACTAAGGTATTGCTTTGTAGTGCGTAGCTGGTATTATGACATCATAGAAAAAAACTTTTATAATGCATTTCAAGTTTGAAAAAGTCAGATCAGGTGTTAAAACCAGCATTTCAGGTTCAAAAGGTCTAGAAGTGTTTTACCTAGTTGAGTGGTTGATGTTTTGTTACTTCCTTTTACACTTATGTACAACTAAGATAATTAGATGCTGTGCTGTTTTGTTTTAATGCCTGGGCTCTTGGCTGGGGGCACCTGTACCTCTTGGGGGTACAAAGCACCAAAGCAGTGGGTACGAGATGAGGCGTCCAAATAAAGGTTATTTAGAACTATTCGCTAGAAATTGGACCACCGGAGCACTGACTTGTGGTCTGTGGTTCAAACTTGGCACTCTGCTGAATCCATGGACCTCCAGAGTCACCTCATGCGGCGATACGCATTGTCTGCCTGTACCATGAGGACTGCATAAACTTGTACCAAATTGCGATGAAGGCCTTTTTTTTTTTTTTTTGTCTTCATTCGAATCTGGGGACTAATTCCATTCCAAATCACAGTGAAGACTTTTTTGGACTTTAATAGATTTGAAAACATTTTGCAAAAAAGGTAAGGGGTATGAAAACACTTTACCAAATTTTAAGGGGTACTAACGCAGAAAAGGTTAAGAAACACTGTTTCAATGAGGTGATGTCTGTGATCTTCTACGTTGTGGTTAATCCTATCTACTCTTGATGCATTTTGCATTATTAAGTAAATATTTTTAAAATTAATTATCCAATAATTTTAGTTCGAGCAGTGCAGGTGGATTTTCGTTTGGATCAAATACTGCAGCTGGAACAACGGCTTTCAGTCAGAAATCTCGTTCTGGTAAGTTGCTTCTAGTTGTGGTCTTTAGTATCACACATTAGTGTGGTAATTTACAAGCTAGTATTGAATTTTCTGGCTAATAAGCCAACTTGTTGAATAAGCCGAAACCAATTTTTACTCTTAAATTGAAGGTTTTGCCATAATACCACCCAATAAGCTGAAATAGAAAATTTGATCGGCACAGTGCAGTGCCAGATTGATCTGGTGCCTGGCAGCACAAAATTTTGCGCCGATTTGGAGCAGAAAATGCAAATTTCATCTGTCTTAATTGCACATGCAATTACAGTACTGATAGTGCAAAGTGCAAAATACAGTAGTTGGCTGTTAATTGATGCATAGTGGGATGAGATCATGTTATAATCGTGCTTGTGAATTGACATTTGACAGATAGTGTGATCGTGCTGTGAATTGATCCGCACTGAGATTTTGACCTTCGGTATTTCTGGTTCAAGGTGTATCTTCCCAATAGGCTGACCTATAAAAATCAGGTTCAAAAACTGGCCCAAAAAATTGGCTTATTGGTTGAAAAATATGGTGTTTGGTTGATCAATGGATTGATCCTTTTACTGATACTGCAACAAGGTGTAGTTATTAGCTGGCAGTAAGAAGTGTTCCTTTTAGGTTTTAGTCTGCTTGAGCCAAAAAAACAGCACTTTTTCTGTATTAAACTATGGAAAAATCAAATGCAAGTCAAAATGGTCCTACAGAAATTCTGAAATGATTACGTTGTCATCTGACCTGTAAAAGAAATGCATCGTGATAGAGATCTATGTTTTATTCTTCTGGGATAAGTTTTGAAAAACCATGAGGTTTTAAATTGTTACAACATGGGTGTCCAAGCTTTTTTGAATGAAAGCCAAATTAGACTTTGGAAAGGTGTTTGTGGGCCAACAGCTCTAATGGCACCACTTTGCATACCAGGTTGTCTGGCCAAGATCACTGGCTAATGTGCAAATCAGGTTAAAAATATGTGAAGGAAGGTCGAAAAAAGGTCTTCTTGCTTTATCTGAAGCATTTTGGTTCAAAAAATGAACAAACACTGAAGAAATGTTATTCCTTGGCATGCTAGCAATTTGAAGGTATCTGCTGGTAAATTCAGTTGGAAAAAAGGTAAAGACTATGCTAGGGCCAGATACCATTTTATCACTGGCTGCAAATTGCCTGCGGGCTGGACTTGACAGAATGTGGCTAAACTATTAGGCATAGATGTTTAGGCGTGGTAGGATTAGGCATTGCCGATTATGCGGCGAGACTATTTCAGATAATGGCTTTTTTAAAAATAGAATTTTTTTTCAAAAAAAATTGATTTCCATTATTGTTTAAAAATTTTTTTCCTATGCATGTTTACAAAGTTTTATTTTTTTGAGCCAGACATATGTAATCTGTGGTGCATGGGCACGAGTTGCTTGTGTAATCTTTGCACACGCAGCAAGCTGCGTGACGTTTCATGGTTATTTTAAGTTTACCTCTACCAAACAATACAGTACAAAGTTTTTTCAAGAGTTGAAGATTCATCTCCCAGCAGATTCCTATTTATGATCATTAGACTTTGTTGTAAATAATGTGTCAATAGATATTTTTAAGTTTAATCGTTACACGTTGTTGTAAATAGCTTATTGTAAAAACAATATTAAATTCTTGCAGTTAATTTCTTCAGAATTGCGTAAAGAACTTTTGAAGTTGTGTGGGATTGAATACTACTTCAAATTATTGTTTTATTTTTGAATTATTTTTGTGTCTGAGTTGAATTAAACTTAAAAATTGTAACAATTAAACTTGAAAATATCCATTCAAATATTGTAACGATCATTAATAGGAATCTGCTGGTAGATGAATCCTGAAAAACTTTCTATGGTATTTTTTAGTGCAGGTAGACTTAAAATAACCATGAAACGCCATGCGGCTTGCTGCATGTGCCAAGATTACACAAGCAGCTCATGCCTGTGCGCTGCAGAATTCCAGACTGTGGATGCAGGTTGCATGTGTCTGGCTTTGAAAATAGAACTATGTGAACATGCTATGAAAAAATTTTTTTTTTACAAAAAATACCATAAAGGAAATCAAATTTTTGAAAAGTTTTTTTGAAAGCTTTTTAAAAAAATTCATCTTGAAAAACATTTTTTATAAATTTTTTTGAAACAAATTTTGTTTTGCTCTGGCACCCAAAAGTTTTGAGACCTGATAGTCTTGGAGCATAATAGTCCTGGTACCTAATTGGCAGTGCCTAATTGTCCCATACATAATCATCCCGTGCCTAACGGGACTTTGAACACCCCTGATATGCCCTATTTAAATTGTACTTAGCATTTTTCATTCACTTAATGATCATTGACATTTGAAATCTTTAGTAAACGTTCGAAAAAAATTCAGTTGTTTTGGTCACAACAACCAAAAAAATTCATAAGTTTTGTAAAGCTTTGAAATTGTACTTACAATTGCAAAAAAGACCTGGAGTTTTAAAAAAGATGACAAACTTAGAGCCAAGCAATGATAGTGCGGTGCAAACTGCTGTTTTCAAATTTTGGATTGTTGGGAGAGTGAGTTACACAGATATGCATTATCAAATGCAATCATGATGTTGATGGATATATTTACTTTTCAAGAAAAGTTTTTCTTAAAATTAAGTCGCAACTAACTCTGAGCTCTTAGTCATGTTCGTATTTTGTCATGAACTATCTCTTAAATTTATTTGCATGGAATCTGCACTTTGCAGAAATTCTTACAGTTGAGTCATTTTTTGGTCACTTAAGTTTGGAAGCTAAATGTAGTTACCGGTACCACTACAATAAAAGGTGGTAGAAAGTAGAAACCTTGCTTTTTTTCCAAGTGTCTGCAGTATGCAAATTTAACACTATCTTAGTAATGTACAATTCAATTGTTGGATTTGTGGAGTAGCGTAGAGCTCAATCCCTTAAATGCTAAAACGGCAGTTTGTAACATCAAACAGTCCATCACTCACAGTAGGGTGCTAACGCTGTTCATTTTTTGTTAATCGTCAAACAGGAAAGATGCAAATACCAGTTGCCTAGTCTTTGGTTTGGCCCAATTTGATGTTAAATGCGAGTTTTTATTTTAGAGACCTTCAACACCTCTGGCAGTAGTACTTCCACCATTGGCCCTTTGATCTCACAAAAGCCTGGTGCTGCTCCTACACAGCCTTTCAAAGGACTTGGTGGAATTGATGTTGTTAAAAAAAGCACGAACACAGCCGACTGTAATGGCAAAAACGATGTAATAAGCCAGGCAGTCCAAGACCAAGCTGTGCCTGATGAAATATGCAAAGATGTGAAGATTTTTGAGTAAGTTTGTATTTTTTGCCTGAGTATTTTTTCATGCTGATTATCTGTTACGTTATGGTATCAAATTGTTTTGCATTTGTGCACAATGCTGCCTCATTTGCTTGGTTAATTCTCTATATATTTTTTTTTAGAATTGATGATTATTGTGGTGTTAGATTGTACCATTTATGATATGTTAGGCACTAGGCATTAGGCAGTGATTGTCTTTCCATGGTCTACTTGACTTTTAATCAAAAATTCCAATTCAACTCGAGCTTCAGGAGATGAATCTTACAAAAGAATAATGGTTAGCAGAACGTAGTTACATTTGTTATATTTTTATTTGCAGAGATTATGTTGCCAAACAAAAAGAGGAGAGTAATGAAGTGGGAAAATTTTCAGTTCGGTCTCTTCACAAAATTAGTGAAGAAGTTAAAAGTCTTTCTGCTTCAATTGCTACAATTTCATCTGCTGTTCACCGGTAACTTGATTAAAAGTTTGTGAGGATATTATAACTTTTGTGTCCACATAAATGTGTTTGTGCTATCACAGTAGAGAATCTTTGAATTTATCGTGGTATAGAAATAGCGTCGTACAGTTCAGCAGATGCATTGCCTGCCGTACTTACATGGCATTACAGCAGTGTAACTCAATAGAAAAGTTGTAATCCTTCGTAACTTATTTTTTCGTACAGAAACCTTCCATTAGCCTATGGTGTTATTTTGCAGAAATAAGGCTTTTGTTGAGAATCTGCGAGAAGCTTACGGAAAGCAGCTACAGCATGCTGAAATGGCTCAACGCACGCAGAATATTCCACCAACGCTTCAGCCTGATAATGTCGCTCCTGTGCAGTGAGTTTTTACTGCTTTTGCCTGCTGAATGTAAAGGAATCCGCAGTTTACAGTGTTGCTACATTACCAAAGAAGTCTAGGTGGCCATGCACGGCTGAGTGGTTACAGTTGTCGCATTCCTTCTCCAGCCAATGACGTTGTGGAAGCTGGCAGCGAAATATACACAAGCAAGAAATAATTAGAACCGATTGCTTCTTACGCATACAAACCATACAGTTCGTAGGTTGTTCAACCGAGCCGGTTAACCGCAATCGGAGCGCGCTCCTTTTGACCCGTCTCACAGTGCTCTGTCTGCAATATCCACCCTTGTTTCGAATTTAGCTTTGGGAAATCGTAGTAGAATTGAGAATATACAGGGTGTCCATAAAGTCTTGAACACTTTTCAAAATTGTATTGCTAAATAACTGAAGCAGGTAAAATCATACAGTTTTTTGCAAAGTAAAGTTTGTTTATTAAAGTTTTACATATAAAAATTTCTAGCAGTTTAAGTAATAGCCATATTTCAAGAATTTAATTTTCCATGCTATTCATAGACTTCAACATGTGCTCCATTTGTTGCTCTCAATATGTCAAGGCGATACTCAATTTCGCGCCAAGTGTTCTCCAGCATTTCTTCGTTTACTGTGGCGAGAACCTCAATTATTCGTGACTGCAATGTTTCGACGTCACGTACTGGCGTTCTGTAAACTCTGTCTTTTACATAACCCCACAAGAAAAAGTCTAAAGGGGTGATATCTGGAGATCTTGGCGGCCATGGTGTTGGGCCATTTCTTCCAATCCATCGGTTTGGAAAAGTTTCATTTAAAAAGTCACGAACTATCAAACCCCAGTGTGGAGGGGCACCGTCTTGCTGAAACACAACCCTCTGCTGGAACTCTTCTAATTGAGGAACAACGTAATGTTTTAGCATATCCAGATAAATGTTTGCTGTAATGGTGGATTCAGCAAAAATGAACGGACCAATAATCTGGTTGTGCATTAAACCACACCAAACATTGATTTTGGGACTGTCTCTTTCTCAAACCTCGCAAGGATTTTGTGAACCCCATATTCGAATGTAATGCTTATTGACTTTCCCGGATACATGAAAAGTTGCTTCGTCGGAAAAACACACACTGTTAAGGTAGCCATTGTCATCATCAATGCGCTGAAGAATTTCTTCAGCGAAAGCTGCTCGGCGAGGGCGATCATCCGGCTTAAGAGCTTGAACAATTTGTAACTTGTAAGCATGGAGCCGAAGTCGTTTATGTAAAACTTTGTGAACTGTGCTTCGAGGAATAGCAAGTTCATTTGATGCAACACGAATTGATTTCCTTGGGCTGCGATGAAATGCTACACGGACAGCATCAACAGTCTCTTCATCAATGCTTGGCCTACCTGATCGTTTGCGATCCAAAATGCTGCCGGTTTCCATAAAATTTTTAAACCATTTCTTAATGCTGTTAGTGTTTGGAGGGTCTTGTCCAAACTCATTTCTAAACTTACGTTGTACTGCAGTTGGTGATTTCAATTCATTGTACCAAAGAACACATTGTGCTTTTTGTTGAATGGTCAATATTTTTCATAATTTGTTGCAAACTTACTCCTTACTCCTTTATTAAAAATGACTTATTCGTACTCACTTTAACAATAAAATATCCTGTGAAAAATAACAAAAAAACTTTATGGTGGTATAATTCACTGTCGAAAATCTAAAGTTTCTACCATATGGGGTTTTTGAGATATTAAAATTTTAAATGTGTGCAGGACTTTATGGACACCCTGTACTGTAAAAAAGTAGATATGTAAAACAAAATTTTAACGCAATGCAATGCTAGCAGATTAATACTGATATAAAACTGAACATTTTTCAACCCGAGTTGTAAACGAAGACGTAAAATTGTGGTATTGCATGAAAAGTTAAAGCAATGCAAAAATTTATATGATTCCAAAACTCACATCCCGCTTTTATTTGAAAAAATGGGGGTCACTTTTGATCTAGTAATTGATGTATTGTATCCCTTGTTTATTTGAAAGCGTATCGCTGACATGTTGAACTGCTTTGACTCTGTTTTGTTTTTTATAGATAATTTTTGAGTTCAATTTTTATTGAAATTGGTAATTGATCTTGATCAATATTTTTCAGTTACTTCGTTGAATTGGCAAATAATTTTGACGAAAACATGAAGCTGTATAGACAACAAATTGACGAATTGGAAAACCATTTACAATCTGCCCAAGCCAGTTTTCTTACCCCGCAAGGTACCTTGGGCGACTTAATTTTGTTAAGTTTTAAAAAAACTGGGCTAGTCATAATTGCCAGATCAGCAATACAATACATACATATATACATACAAATTTTTCTTTTGAGAAAAAAACATAAAAACACAAAAAATTAACATATTAGCAATCTCGACGGGAGATTGCGAAGTGACCGTTAAGGCCGTTTACGCCCAAGTTTTGGCGGAGCGGGCTGCATTACCCTTTTTTTGAGCTTGAGCGGGCCACACAATCTACTGCTGCACCGAATTTGAGGTAATTTTCGGCAGAATTCGGTTTTCGTTGAGGTCTGATGTAATTTTCGGCCGAAATTAGGCGAGAACCTAAAAAAGCTCTACCGAGATCTTGAAATACTCTTTTGGCCGAGAAACCGGGCTTTATCGAGATTTGATGTAATGTTCAGTTCGGTTTACTTACCTTCAGCGATCTTGAGACCAGTCGTGTGCCACAAAAACTTGTTATGCGGGCTGCAATCTGCGCATGCTGCCCGCGAAACGCTTGTGGACAGCCCTGGTTTATGGTCTTCGAGTCGAACGGCTACTCGGAAATTCAAACTTTTGCAAACATTATGTTAAGTTATATTTTTTTTAGCTTAAGGAAAGAATATTGTTTAAAACTTTGTTTTTGCTGTTTAAAGATTTGTATTGTAACCTTCGTAATGCTGTACGCGTCAAAAAAAAAAAATGTAAAACCCTATACGCTCCAGTCTGTTTCACTCGAAATCGGAATCATTAGTGGTATCTTATTCTAATCTGTTGAATTCAAACTCCACTCACCGCATTGTAACCTTCTGTTGATTGATTCTTGAAGGTTGTTTGCAACCTTTTAAAGATCCTACTGAACGACGACTACTTAATTATAAGCATTAAAAAGAAGTTTCTTTCACTGAGATTAATCATTTGGATTTTCGTTTTCTGCTAACTCTTTAAATATAGTTTTTAAAGCGTTTTCTATCTATCCCACTGACATAATTTTTTTTGTAGACATATCACTTGCTCTAGTGAAGATGCAAGAAACTTTCGTTACGCTTGCCTCTAACCTTCATTCTATACACGATAACGTAAAGGTAAATTGAATTTGCTTTGCTAACTTGTTGGCATTGCTTTTCCCACTGGTTGCAAAAAAATCAAGGAATTAAAAATGATCACAATTTCGATTTCGTAGAACATCATCATGGGTAACTTTTTTCTGTGATTACTGAAATTTCATTTAACCGTCAAGTTGGTCGAGCGGTAGCGCGTTCTTTTCGGGATTGGGAGGTCTGAGCTTCAAATTTCGGATCGGTCAAATCTGACACAGTGTTGCCAACTGCTCGCCATCGCTGCAACATTTCTTTGAAAGAAACTGTTTCGCCCGCTGGCGCAATGACGTGGAGATTGGTCCCGCAAACTCGTTACACGCTTTGGCGTAATGCAGCGAGTATAATGAAAGATTTGATTTGAAATTTCATATTAATTTACCAAGTTACTCTAGCCAGGAAACAGCAAAGGGCCTTTCGGTCTTCAAGTTAAGCTACCACCCGCCCATCTGCCTATACCACACACGGTGGAGACTTCATTATCTCGTTTATTGCTAAAAGTCAAGCAGAAAGCTGTAAAATAATTGTTGGTTTGACTGGACCTGGAATCAAAATCAAGTCCACTGTTTGAGCTAAAGGCTCTTTTTTCTTGAAACTGTTTACTAATCTGTTTCAGAGGGATCTTGAACCTTGCTGGTTTTTAATGCTGTATTGAATTAGATGATTAAATCTGATATTGATTTTTACTAAAACGTAATCGATATTTTTTAGCGTTTAAAAGATCAATACTTAGCATACCGAAGAATAGTTCACAATGACAACGTTGATGTGTTCGCCACTCATAAGGAAAACAAATTGAAAAGTAGGTTGGGTAACGCGTGTTTAATTTTTGTGGTATTACAAATGTTTGAATATTATTGATACTCCGTTTTAGAACTGATTTGTGGATAGGCTGTAATGGCATACATGTGGTGTAGCTTATCTGTTGTTCATTTATTTTTACGTGGTGATGAAGCTACCCGACCCCTCGTAGGGATGGGGGCACGGAGATCTCCGTGAAAACCCAACAATTGGGTCTCTTTGTAGATCTTGATTAGAGGTCAAAAATAAAAAAGAAAAAGTCAATTTTTTACTTTGCTTTGGAATTAGTTTGGCATTGGCAGTATTTTAGTTAGAAATTAGGTTGGACCATTCACCTTACCACCTAATTACTAGTTTGGCATCATCGCATTTTAAATGGTTTAGTTAATTTTAGTAAAAGCCATAATTTCTGTAACATTCTATTTTCAGTTTAAAGAGGTGCGGAGAATATCCCGTGATTAAAAATTTCAGTAGGACAGGCAATTAAATATGGCCGATTTGTTTATAAAGCGAATCTTGCTTGAGTTAAAATTTCCTTGGCTTTATGCTAGCTTGTGTTGTCTCTAACTCGTGTTTATCTACTGTAATTTTTTAATGCTTATTCATTCTCTAACACAGTGCATACAATAACCGGTCGTTAATTCCACAGCTTTAACGTCCGATCGAGACAAAGACGATTGTCGCTGCTACCTAGGGATGCCTCCATTCCAAAATCTAAGTAACGTGGCTGCTCTTGCTGTGGCGTCGATGATGCAGCCTCAGCAGCAAACCCAGGCCCCTCCTCAGCAGAATCTACTCAACCCAACGTTCGGCTCGACTGGACAGAGTAAGTCCTTTGTGGCCGAAATCGGTCGGTGGTTCTTAGTAATACTTTGAAATCTGGCTGTTTACTGTAGATGAGGCACGGTGCAAAGGAATGTCACATCTTTGAGTATAAAACCCCGTAGAGAGGTAGTTTTGCCCAGATCAGAACGTTTTGACGCAACCTGTTTGATTAATCTTGCCCAGATCAGAACGTTTTGATGCAACCAGTTTGATTAATCTTGCCCAGATCAGAACGTTTTGACGCAACCGGTTTTGATGCTGCCGCGTTAGGGTAAGGTTAGAATTAGGGTTTCGTGTCAAATCATCCTAGGGGTTGAAGTAAGGGTTTGTGTTTAACCGGCGGCATCAAAAAGTTAGGTCACAATTTCAATACCACTCTTTAGATGACCGGTAGTGGTTCCACATTGCTACGCAAACGCCAACTGTTGATGGGTACTCATTAGTGCATGCGGCTAAGAAGGTAAAAAACTCTCTTCAGTTGCAAGTTCGTAACATACTAATGTAATATTGCTCCGTTTTCTATGCCAATTAAGTCTATTATTGATGTGCTGGCATTTTTTTTTCTAGTAGATTTTCGGTTTTTCAGGTATAGCCAACCCCTTTGGAACGAAAACAACTACTGGGGGTTTGTTTGGTGGAAAAACATCTGGAAGTTTGTTTGGTTCCAATGCTTTCGGGCAAAGCGCCAACCCTAAACCTTCGGCTTTAAGTGCAGGTATGCTGATCTATGTGAATTTGTTCGCTGCTTTTTGTTTGGTGTTAGAATTTTTTTAAATATGACCTACTTTGTAGTTCAGTTGTCACATTAAACTTGATAAGGTTTTTGTTGTGAAATATATTTGACACATAATGTAAAATTGTTTGGGTTTTACTACCTATGAAAGGTATGTAATGCGTACTACCGTACGTACTCCTTGCACTGTAACTGCTGAAGTTTTAGTTATCTATTGGGGGGTACTGAAAAATATGTCTCTGTGAGCCTTGT
This sequence comes from Trididemnum nubilum, assembly GCA_963965965.1. Lineage (NCBI taxonomy): Eukaryota > Metazoa > Chordata > Ascidiacea > Aplousobranchia > Didemnidae > Trididemnum > Trididemnum nubilum. The sequence continues at coordinate 5,614,263 of OZ014490.1, forward strand.
GTGGTTCTACCAAGCATTTTCCTACTCATGAATTCCATTTTTTTTCTAATTTCATTTTTAAACTTTTTATCAATCCCGGACTATTTGGATGTGGATGGGATCGCAAATGGGTATGTGCTTTTATGCTGATGGATTTTGTGTGGGTCCGTGAAGTATTCGGATTGCTTGAGTTCCTGTTTTGATTCCCAACTATGGTGGTAAAAAAAAACTTAGCAACATTCCCTAACCCATGGTCTATGATGTGTACCACGGGGTGGGTCATATCTACGGGGACCCTCTTCCCCCCGCCTCTCCTTGGCTAGATAACCTTACTGTTTTAGGCGTGGCCTCGACAAGCAGTGGGAATTTATTCTTTGGCAACACAGCGTTTAATTCTAGCGCCGGCGTTACCTTCGGCGGCTCAGCGACCGCGAACAAGAACACTTTCGATCTGAAGCCCCCTCCCGCTGGTAATAAACGGAACAAAAAGCTTATTTAATCGGAAATGAAGAGGTCATGAAGTAGTTCAAGAGGAGTTAGGTGGAATGTGGAACTGATTAACACTGCTTGACGGGTTGAACTGTTGATTCAAAAGTAGTCACCACCCAATGTTGTTGGACTTGAATGTTTACTGATTCGCACTTGCGCGTTTTTATACTGATAAATTGAATGCAGTTGCGACAACATTGCGTTAATATCTCATTTTGCAGCGTTGCTGGTGCTTCAGTGAAATAATATTTTTCTCCCCGAGATTTTATGCTGCCCCTAAATGAGTATTATTTGAATTGGTTATTGAGAAAAGCTTTTTTAAATGATTTTTTCTCTACCTACAAAATTTTGAGTGGCCGGATTCGCATATGTGACTACGTGCTTGATCTGTCGTTAAATGTTGAAAAAACTAATTTTGTCAACTACAAAACAATCTTACAGTTAATTTTATTGTAGATGTTTCAAACTGACTTTTTTCATGATGGGTAAAGCAATCAAAAAAAATGGTGATAAACTTATAGTTAGGTTGAAACTTTACTGTGGAAATTCATTTACATCTGTTTTGTTTTTAACAAAAAGTAGCAAATTTGTCGTTTTGATGTGCTGACTACGGTAATTCTTATCTTTTGGTAAAAGCACAAAATTTCATTTTTTACAGTAAGGACAACATTTAAAATAGGTCGCATGTTGGAGTAGAATGATGTCTCGTAGCAGATGGTACACCCGTATGGCAATGAGCGTAAATTTTTAGTACAGTGTAATGAACTAAAAACTGCATTTTACGTTTGCTTTGTTTATGTGGCCTAGTTTTAAGTGTCATGCACGGCTTGCACACCCATTGCCATTAATCAACGCATTAAAAATACAATCTTTTTTCAGCAAAAATGGTTGAACGTTTGTAAATCTAAAACTTTGCCAGTGATCAAAAGCCGAACCTTGATATCTTTTAATCCTATTTTGTATTTTAATCCTAGCTTACTTAAAAAATGAAGAGTTGCAACTTGCACCAAAATGGCCGAAACGCATCGTTTCCAATTGGATTTCATGCATTGGAAAACGCTCAACACAACAAAAATCTAAATATTGAGAAACTTAACATATTTTGGGCCATTTTGGATTTTTAAATCTTCGGTCGTTTGGTAAAGTGACGAAGAGGTGGCATGTTGTGCCATCTAGCATCTCCACCATTTTTGCCTTCTAGGATGTTGCATTTCTTTTTCGGTTTGTTTCATCATCTTAATTCATTCGAGTTAGAAGGGAATTTAAGTTGGGAGGTTATTTTGCTCTGTATTCTCACAAAAAATAACTTATCTTCAAAGTTTTGACCGAGTTACCAAATTTGTGCTTTTTACTGCAAGATATTTAATTAGAAGTTTCCCATTAGAAAGCGGATTGGGTTTGATTCGAAAAATGTACCCCAAAACCACCGCAATCTTTTGATTACCAAGTAACCTAGTCAGCACTCACGTTACCAACCCGACGGTCCTGCCAACTGAGCTGTCGCCGCAGCTGATAGATAGTGATGTTCTCAGCGTCTTATACCTGAGTGTTCGCAACTGTGATACTGATACTGTATTTTGATTATTTAGTTTAAATCAAATCAAATCTTTCATTATACTCGCTGTAGTACGCCGAAGCGTGTAACGAGTTAGCGGGGCCCATCTCCGCGTCATTGCGCCCGGGCAACACAGCTCCTATCGAAGAAATATCGCAGCGGTGGCGAGCCGTTAGCAACACTTCGTCTGATTTGACCGGCCCGAGATTTGAACCCCTGACCTCCCGCTCCAGAGAAGAACGCGTAACCGCTCGACCAACTAGATAAGGGAAAATAACAGATAGATGGCCGTCGCTGAGCGATACATTTTTTCTTCCGCCTTCCGGTCATTTTTGGTGCAAGTTTTCTAGGTGGCATTTTAAGATCACTTCAGAATGACAAATAGTCTTATTCTTGTACACCGTGATTTCAAGTCGCAATAAAACAGACGAAAGCTGTTCCACAAATCCCGTGACTTCGAAAAAGAAACCTTTCGGCCGATCTTTTTTTTTATTTTACACATGATGGCATCTTAGCCAGAAGACTCTGTAGTTAGTCTACCCATACTCATTAAGCGTTCCAGGCTTTCGGCTGACCCGACCGAAAATTGAACCAGAGGCGACTCGATCGGTGGAAAACGCCCCCTCCACTCGACGCAATCTGTCTTTTGTGGTGTACCACACATGGTGGCATTAAACTTGTTGGTCTACCATACACATAAAGGGTTTCAATCTTTTAACTGATCCGACCGAGAATTAAACCAGAGTCAAGTATGTCAGTGGCAAACGCTTATCCACTCGACCACTGATCGATACGTCTGTCTCCTTGAAAACAAAGGGTTTGCTTTCTCAACCTTTTATTGTAGCACGAAAAGTAAACTACAGACGACGTCCGCGCCTTCCACCCTTTCGTCTTGTACTGTCTGAAGGGATTGGTGTTACATCCTCTGAAAAAGATAAAAAGTTGAAAAGTATGTGGAATACAAAATCGGCTTTTTGTTACAAGTGCTATAAGATGCAACAAATATGACAATCTGTCAGCGGCGACGATAGCTCAGTTGGCAGGAGCGTCGGGTTAGTAACGTGAGTAGGTTACTTGGTAATCGAAAGGTTGCTAATTCCAGGGTTCGACTCGCTGCCCTGGCTTATGCGTCGTGAAAGACACCGTAAACGGTAATTCCCCCGGACGAGCAATTGGGCTTTAGGGCCCAATTTGAAGTACTCGATAATCTTGTTAAATTAGAAGAGGTGGAGGAGGTGATTTTAAAAAATTTTCGAACCTTCAGCCGTTAAAGATTTGCATGTTTTGATTTTTGTGGTTCGAAAAATAACGATAAAGCGAACTTACACGAGGACTTAAGGCAAAATCAATGGAGGTGTCTCGAGTTAGACCAATCGCATAAGACTAGATTGGCGTTGACTTCATCCTTCTTTACCCGGTCGTTCTAAACCTATTCTACTTCAAACACGACGTCGGGGGCCTTTAATGTTTTAAATCTTAATATTATTTGCTACTACATTGCGTCGTTTCGCTGAGCACTAATCAGTTTGATCTTGTCAATAGAACAGATCTGAGCTGGAAAAGAGTAGACTGCTCTGTAGCCTAGATAACAAACGTCGAAGAACAAGCGAATGTAAGGCTAGTAGAGTTATTAGACTAGTAGGCCCTTTGTTTGCAGCTTAGTTGAAAAAGTTAACTCCAGAATCACAAAATACTGTAAGCAAATACAATAGGCCTACTCAAATACCGGTAGTCTTATTATCACGTACAGGTTAGTACTTTGTAGCCTCCAAAACACGTTTAAAATCTAGCATCTTTAAGTTAAATTTTGTGACTTGGCCCACGTGGGGAAAGCAGGGTACATTGCCTTTTGCGAATTTTTAGCACTAAGTAATCCCTCAAATATTTGTCTTATAGTTTTGTCATGAAAATAACCAGTTTTAGGAGTACATGTATGACCTAAAGGCCTAGGCCCGCTCAATTCAAATTCAATAATTTGTTCAATAAGCATTTTCCTTATTTAATTTTCTTTTTTTTATCAAAATTATTTGGCGAGGTGGAGGTGGATTGTTATTTGAAGTTGGTGCAATAGATGGTTACTACAGTAAGTAACCAATAAGTAGTCATGTTATTGCATTAATTTCACAAAATCATTAGATAAATGCCAGAGTTTGCAACTTTTTGATTGGTCAAAAACCCTGAATTTCTCCTGGGCTTATACATTTAAATTGTTGGCAAAAATTTGATTTGATGGGGGCCTAGAGGCCTCCTGGTCGTCAATATTAATTAGTCTGTTGTCCTAGTTTACTGTTATTTTTATCATTCGTAGCACTTCAATAATGGGAAGGGGGCGGGCCTCCTGCCCCCCTTGGCTACGCCTATGACGAGGTAGATTCATAAAAGTCTCGTCATGGGAAGTTCCATTCGTCTACTGCTTGCAAAACTTCCATTGAATTTACAGCAGGGGTCTTCGTTCGCTGAAACTAGATATTTTTTGCCGATTTTTCAAAAAAAAAAAAAAATCCAAATGAGTATTAAAAAATGGTTGTTGTACTGTAAAACTGGCTTTAGGCGAAGCGTTACCCGCCACAGTCTGATTTTTTTACCGTAATTCAAATACAAGAAACAACAAAAACTATTGATTAATTAATTTTTTTTAAATAATTGACATGCCTGGTGTACAACCACATTACAATTTTTTTCCTTGTCCAGGAAAACTAGAAAGATACTTCAAACAGGAGTGACAGCATTGGTAGGTCTTATAACAATACTTAGATGGTTCAAAAAAGATTTTTTAGCATGCTCCATTCGTCAGAGAGTGATGCTAATTGCTGCAGAAGCAAAAATATGCATCGAAGCTTGTAAAGATTTCCTTGACGGGCAGTCAGAAAAAAAACAGCGACTTTGCAGTCGCTCGCTGGCAAGCACATGAATACTTAATTAGTGGAACTTTTTAACACCCCGATTTCTTTAAGAGCGGTGTTGGGAGTCTTTTTTCATCACGTATAAAGACGGTCTACGCCCAAAGCGGTTAAGCGATGCGCATTTTCAAATGCATGATTTTTTGAAAGGTACATAATTTGTTATTTGCTAATTTGGTAGCGTGCATACTTTGTTTTGAACATTAGTTTCGTACCATAGCCTAGCGCACTTTAAATTATACTTTTCCATTATACTGTTCAGTGATTCAATTAGAATTATAAAAGGTCAAACTTGCGCGTGCGCTTGCGGCGCAATTATTTTTTTGGGCTTGCGGAAACGCTTGCGGCGTAACTTTTATGACTTGCGCTGCCAACCTCTGAAACTGACATTGCGTCGCTAACGACGCTAAGACTATCAACGCCACACTATTTACTCCAGTGTTATGAGAGCAGAAATGCTATATACTCCTTGCAAAGCTGATCAATATTTTGGAAACAATAAAATTTTTTTCAAAACTTCAACTTATTTTGATGAAATAAAAATTGTTGGAAAAAAAATTTTTTTGCAATAATTTCTATTTCATCAAAATAAAACATAAAAACTCACCAATACGTCCGATCTTCATTCCTGATCTTGCTAAAGCTCGAAGTGCACTTTGAGCTCCAGGGCCAGGAGTTTTAGTCTTGGTCCCTCCAGTAGCTCGCAATTTTACGTGAAGAGCAGTAATTCCAAGTTCCTTGCAACTAAAATAACAATGTAAGTCGAAGTAAAACGGAAATGAGCTAACAATGATGCATTGTATATCCTAGCAAATCACCAGTAAACACGGTTGGTTTATCTCGAGAAAAGTGGAGCACAACGTGAGCCAGCAACTACCCTAACAAAAGTTAAACAACATGCCCAAGATGCAGCTTTGCCTGGACTGTTGAAAAGCCGGTCAAAATTAGCTTGTGTCACTGGAAGTACAGTACTAGTAATCTGAAAAGCAGTTGTAAAGATTTAACCCCGTCTACAGCTGTACCAAAAGGTAGAAATAATTCAGATTTTACATTTCCGTAAATCAGAGATGTGGAAGCACTAATCAGTCCTACAAAGCGAAAAGATTAAAAAAAGTTCCTAAAGTAAAGCAATTTTACTTTCCGTTTGTACTGTAATTGCATATGTATTTATCGTCCTGTATCCCGACAGCGTCAGAGGCGCAACCAGGGGGGGAGGGCTTCAGCCCTACTAGCCAAGCCACTTAAAAAATTTGACCCCTAAAATGCAGCATTTTGTGTTTTGGATTGGCCCAGTAACTAAAAGGGGGGGCTGAAATGGATTGACAATTTATTCTTTAACTGGCTTTCAAATCTTAGCAATTTAGTTCTTTTAAATGGCTTTAAAAAAACGTGCAAAATGTGGTCCAAATGACGTTAAAATGGCTGATTTTTATCGAAAAACATAAAAATCGCCAACAGCTGGAGACTTCGCCCCCCGACTCACATGACCCGTCTATGATATGCTTAGGTTTCACCACTCTAAAGCCGCCCATTTGAAGCATTTTTCACTCGAAAACATCTTAAGTTTGAGTTCAAGACCCTTCTTTGCTAAATTCAGGTTGCACGACTGTTGGATGAGCTGCACACATTGCGCTACGATAAGTATTTTGAAGGCACCAAGCATAGATAATCATAGTATAGCGTCTTATCAAAGGACGCAACAACATGAAAGGGTGTAGGTTGAACCCAGATCATGCGATCAGGGTCGTCGTCAAAACAACGCGTTTACTCTCTCGGCCACGCAGCCATGTTGTATAACACCATAAAAAAAGAAATTACTTCTACAAACGAAAAAAATTGACATGCTCTTCTGTCGATCCATGGAATTAGGACGAAACAGCACGAGCAGCCAGCAGTAATATCAATCTCAGCGCCCTGTGGTTGAAATTTGATCAACGCAAACATAAGTATTTTTTCTATCACTCGTTTTCATCGGTTTTGTACATCAAGACAAAAACAACAATCCACCATTCCATTATTTACATGTGGCTTAACAATTAACATTTGTGAGACCAGTTTCACAGACCAAACGAAGATGCTTCAGTCCACATGCAAGCTTAATAGGTTAATCCGGCCTCAACCAGCAGGTTTTTCAATCGTAAAACAAAGAAAAAATCTTACCGGGCAGCGACATCTTGAGCAGCCAACATAGCAGCATAGGGAGAGGCTTCATCTCTGTCAGCTTTAACCTTCATGCCTCCAGTAATGCGCACTAAAGTTTCTCTAAAACACATTCGTTTCAATAATAGCATAATACGAAATATCTCCATGAATCTCTCTTAAATATCTCCATTTCCCGGTCATCAGTGAAACGCAATGAAGTGCAAAAACTTAACTGCTTATAGTCAAATTTGGTAAGACTAAAAAATTTCTTGGGTTCTTGCATTTTTTTCAAATCACTTTGTAATGTATCTCATGCAGGTTATTATAGGGTAGGACAGATAAACCTACCATAGTTTGTGATGTCTTACCGGTACTAAAAGCAACGCTGATCAGGCTATTCACATAGCTGAAGTGAAATTAGACAGTAATTGAATCGCAATTTGGCCTAAAATGAAAGATCAGAAAAACTAGTAAATGATTTGTTAATTTTTTTTTTTAACAATAGTTTGAAGTCTAGATTTGCCAGAACAGGCAAAAATTGGGCATATATTTTGAAAAAAATTGTCACTTACAGAGAAGCAGAAACCGCAACCTAAGTTTATGGAGAACAACTTTACTGCCGTGCCAGCCTATAGGTCAAAAGGAGCTATAGACTCCACACAGCTGTAGGCCTCCTCGCTTCTCAACAGAGTTAGAACTTAGGACTTGAAATTTTTGTTTAGGCCGAATCTATAATTCAGAATGGCAATTCAATCACTGCTTAAATTAATTCCAAGTATGTGATCATCAATTAAAACAGCACTGTCATTGTAAGTCTTTAGCAATTTTTTCTGCCTCCTTTTGTACTTAAAAACAGTTTGGTTCAGACGCTGGGTTTGTTTTTTCGATTAAATGACCAAAATTGAAAGCATTTTTCTGTTTTCATGATTTATTCTAATCATTGCAAGTATGATTTTAGCTCTTGAACCCAAATCTTACTACTTCGATTCTTTTGATCAAATAGGCTATCATTCAATCAGAAAAAATATAGGTCAATGACTGACAAAAAACGTTCTGAAGTACATACGCTGCAAGTACTTCTTAAAACAAGTATGGCAAAATACTGTTTTTACTATTTCACTTCCAAATATATCTCAAGTATACAACCACACAATTCAAAATGGATAAAGCAGTCAACACTAAAAACAAAACAGACCATCAGTGTCTTAAACCTTACTTTAGCAGTCCTATGTAAGTCCAAGACTGTAACTATCATTTTGAGTGATGTCTTGAAAGTATGGAACACAAGCCAACCAAAATCCTGGTAAGGTAAGTCACATGAGATATCTAACAATTTTCAGAACTAACTTTTGCGGAAAGGATCATTGGAAGCATACAACAATATGAGTATAGTTTTATTCACAGTCAAATTTAGAAATCCGTAACAGTCCGTTTCACTCTCACTCATTTATGAGTCACTCAAGATTTCAAACATAATCGATGGAAAACCCAGCTTGCGTAGTTTTTGTAAACACAATGTTGTCTGCCTTTTAACTTAAAAGTCCTACAACAGCTGTTTTGTGGTTCTATTTGATACAGTTTTGGGGGCCTGGAAGATATATTATTTTGTTAACCACTGCTTACAAATTCATATTTTAAGTGTAACTATTCAATTTGCTTTTTATGTATGTTATTTGGAAGTTCTCTTCTGATGATCCAGTAAAGGTAAAACTAGAATAATTTACCCCTATAGAATGTGACACTTACTGCTAAAAAGTAGTTCCATTTTTCAAGACACTTAATACCAAAACACAAACATATCAGCACTCTCATTCCAAAACAAAAAATCGCAAAAGATACAAACTAGACAAACTACTTTATTTACAACACTGTGAATTTTTTTGAAGCTACAAAAAGGCAACTCTAACTCCCATTAATGCCAAATTTTTAGGAGGCATGACTTTTATTGTAATCGAAGCAATGCCTTTACAAGTTAAAAAAAAAGACAAAAGCCCAGCCAGATTTTCCAGTTTTCTTCGGTTGCCAGTGATTTTGTCATAAAGTGATTACGTCAAAGACGGCATTCTGAAGAAAGAAAAGACCAATCTGCCAACTATATTGTACTATTGCATTATCAAAATTAAAGCATTGACTGAAAACAGCAGTCATTAAACTGTTCTACAATCACCAGAGCTGTCTTACACCAACCTCACTTTGTGGTGAAATCACTTTGTGATGAGATCACTAGTAATGATTTTTTAAATACACTTTTATAACTATAGCAATATGCTAACATAGGCAACAACAACTGTTTTATATACTAATTATTTACAAATTAGTTCTGTAAACAATGCAAAAACTCAACGATGTATCTAAATTTTGTTTTGTTCAAGCTAAACCTCTAAATGACACTTCTGAAACAAATAAAGCATTTACAAAGCTAACATCTGTCAGATTTATCAAACATCTCCTTTAAGTAAACCAGCATGATAGACTAATACTGTTAGTTCAGAGTTTGGCTAATTGAATATAAAATATATATATAATCAACAGATCGTTGCTTCAAGCAATATAATCAATTAAAATGGATAAGTTATTAAGTTTCACTGGAGATTTAGTGGAATTTTATGGCAAATTATTTCCCAATTCTTACCGGTAATTCTTATTCCGAGTCAACACAAACTTTAATACTTTCCCTTAAAAACATCAGCAACAAATGCATGCACTGATTTTTCAAGTGAAAGTTATTCTACAATCCAAATGCCACTTGGGTGCATGTTACCGGTACATTTTATTGAATGCCATTATGATCACTTACAATGATACAGTATATACAAAGCTATTTTTATGATTGCTTATTCAAAAAACATGTAATACTCACCTACAGCACACATTGAAAACGATCTTTAACAATTATTTTAAGTCAGCAATTTTAAGTTGGGCCTACTTACTTTCCTGACAAATCCGTTACATGTACAAAGGTGTCATTAAATGAAGCATAAATATGTGCAACACCAAACACGATTTCTCCTTCTGCCACTTGAGGTCCAAGATGAACCACTTCCTCAGTTCGTTCGACTTTTTGTTTGCGCGGCATTTTCTGCAAAAATGATGCAGTGTTTAAAAAACAAAAAAGCTGCTGTTAGTATGGGTCTGTCAAAAATGAGAATTTTTTATGAAATTTTGCAACCCAAGCCTTTGGTTTGTCCAATACCGTACTTAACAACTAAACTTCGAACAGCTCCCCCAGTGGTTGGTTTTGACTATTAGTATTTATGTTTTTTAGATGGGGGTTTTGGAAACTTGCTGAACCCTTTCTTAAAGGCAGGGGCTGCTGTTACGTTATGTAAAAATAAGAAAATCGCTATTCTAGCCCAAACCCCAACCCTAAATCTAAACCAAACCCTAACCCTAGGTCTAACCCTAACGTTAACCCTAAACCAAACTCAAAATCTAACCCAAACTCTAACGATAATTAAAAAAAAAAGAGTAAATGAGCAATCACTCATTGCTCTTTTATTCACTTTATGGGCGTTACGTAATGTAATACTAGCCACTTCCTTCATAAAAAAAATCATCCACAAGGGGCAATCTCCAAAGTATAGGCCTAGTCATTTTACGGTAAGTACCGGTATAAGGTAAGATATAAAAAAAGCAAGCACAAATGTAGGTTATCTGCTCCTTCTTAGTGCTTAAAAATGGAATACAGTAACGATACAGTTAATTGTTAAGACATAAGAGTTGGTGATAGGCTTTAAATTAGGTTAAACTGGGGTTAACACTTAACAAAAGCTTAGCATAGGTTACCGGTACCTTAGAAAAGTTGCTTTTAGGGTAATTACAGTAGAATAAAATTGAAACCACCAGTAATGCAGAAGAAAATTAAGGCTTTACAGTGGCCAACAGCATGTTTAAATGTGTTAGGCTGACAAAATCCTTGTGGTACCCAGGTAGGCTAGGGTGTCGTTAAGTATAAGCCGTCTGCTTTTATTCGGAAGCTCTGCGACCCGTGTATGAGCGAGCGTATGCTCATTCCTTCTGTCCAATCTAAGCTGTTCCCCAAATCTAGCTTTAACTCTAATAAGTGCACGCATGAGAGGAGTGAGAGCGTGCAGCTCATACTTGAGTCGCAGAGGTTCCGAAAAAAAGTGGACGGCTTATAGTTATACTTAACGACAACCGATAGGCTACCACTTCAGCTGAGACTGGGCTTACTACTGAAAACAGTACAATCTATAGCGTTGATTTTAAAGTAGACTTCTTCTGATAATAATACAGTGTCTACAACCTGTCACTCAGCACTAAAGACTATTTATTAGTGCACAGTGGTAGGCACACCTCAGATCAGAAAATGCCATAATGATCTCGTAATCACCTTTGTCTAGCTACTAAACCTATACAGAAAATACATCATAAACGAATAATAACAGATGCATAACATAAATCTAAAAAGAAATAACAAAACCGAGTTATTATTAGGTTATTAAAACTTACCTAGTCTAGATTTTCAGCGCCCACCTCACCACATAATCTGAAAAAAGGCAGAGCTACGAAATTTTCTGGTAAACTGAAATATTAGCGGAGTTAGTTTTTTAATTTATCCATTCCAAACACTTCTTGAAAAAATACTGCTCGAAATCGGTTTTATTCAAGAAACGAAAATTATCTGAGGTAATAAAGAGGTGCTGCATACCTTTTTCCACAATTTCCCTTATTCTAGAAATTACTAATCATTCCGTTTGACTCCGTACCAGTGCCATCGCCAGAGCAAACGAAATGAGGGGGCACTAGCCGAAAGTGGGGGGGCACTAATATAAACTGAACTTTTGCGAATAAAAAATAATCTTGTGCCGCTACAAATCAGAGTGGAGTCCTCGAGGACGTCCTTGGCCTCGAGGACGTCCTCGAGGACAAATTTTGAAGTCCTTGGCCTTGGCCTTGGCCTCGAATTGGAATCTACTCGATGTAGCGTGCGGACGTGTTTCTAGAGCTCCGCATTTTCAAGCAACTTACTATGAATCTAGATCAATCAATCAATCAATCACGTTTATTTGTGCTCAAATCAAAATAATCAGATTTCAAAATACAGCACAGAAAATAAAGCACCAGGAGATGGCGAAAATGACCGTTCGGTCTTCAAGTCAACCACCACCTGTCACAAGTCATGTAGCGTGAAAGTATGTTTTGAGAAAGTACATTTACACAAATAAACAAAAAAAAATGAGTAAACAGCAACAAAAAATAAAAACAAATCAAATCATAGTTCAGATATTTACATTACATGACTCTGATGATGTCACGTTTATTTTAGCCTAATCAAGAATATATTTGCTAATAAAATGGAATTTTAGTTTCCGTTTGAATTGACTGAAATTTAATAATTTGAGTTCGTTTGGTACAATTTGCCATACTTTTGGTCCCACAAAAGAAAACGATTTTTTACCAAAATCTGTCCGTTTCCGAGGAATAAAGTAGTTATTCTTTGATGAGAGTCGTGTGTGATGTTTGTGCATCTGTGTTGCAAGGCAAAAGATTTGGCTATCGTGCAATGTCATTTTATTCTTTATTTGAAACATATTTTTTGCAATTTCTAAATTACAAATGTCATGTATTTTTAATAAATTTAGTTTGAAAAAGAGTGGAGTAGTGTGTTCAAGATAAGAGCTATTAGTTATATTTCGGATGATACGTTTGTGTAATTTTTCAAGAGGACTGTGTGCATTTGCATGGGCCAGTCCCCACGAGGAGATGCAGTATTGCAAATGCGAATATATTAAGGAGAAATAAACTGTTTTAAGTGTTGGAAGGTCTACATATTGTCTTAATTTTAATATTGCCCATGATCCGGAAGAAAGTTTAGAACAAATCTGTTGGATATGCGATTTCCAAGTTAATTTGTCATCAAATGTGATTCCTATAAATACTTGATTTGAGATACTTGTTCAATTTTGTGCTTGCCTATGGTAATTTTAAAATTAATCAAATCTTCTGAAATTGCTTTTTTTGTTATCAACATGTATTTAGATTTGCTATAGTTCAGTGATAGTTTGTTTAATCTCATCCATTCGTCAATCTTTGTCAATTCCTTATTCACATCATATTGTAAGGTAGTTATGCAAGAGTTGGTCATTGTTAAGGCTGTATCATCAGCAAATAATTTTGTTGTGAAATTTGATATACAAGGCAAATCATTTACGTAGATCAGGAACAGTAAAGGGCCTAAAGTAGACCCCTGAGGTACTCCACATTTGACTTTATTTAAATCAGACTTAGTACCATTCACCATTGTATATTGACGTCTATCAGTGAGGTAGCTTTGGATAAGCTGTAATGGAATTCCTCTAAAGCCATAAATTTCTAGTTTCTTTAATAGGATCTCATGGTCAACAGTATCAAATGCTTTGCTCAGGTCTATAAACACTGAGCAAGTGATTTTTTTCTTGTCCAGATTTTCCAGAAAATCGTCATAAAGTTGACGCACTGCTTGTGATGTTGCACAGTTTTGTCTAAATCCGAATTGGTTTGGGGTAAGTAATTTAAATTTTTCAAGATATGTATACATTTGTTCATAAATGCATTTTTCAAAAATTTTTGAAAGTGGACTAAGAAGTGTTATGGGTCTATAGTTACAACATTCATTCTTTGGACCTTTTTTGTGTATTGGGACTATTTTACCAATTTTTAGAGAGTCAGGAAATACTCCATTAATTAAACATTTGTTAAATAGATGTTCTAAGACAGGAGCTATGACAGATGCAGACATTTTAATAATCTTAATGGGAATATCTTCTGGACCAGCACTTTTATTGACATTTAGTTGTTGTATGTAGGTTAAGATATCTGTTGTAGTAACTGGTTTGAAAAAGAAAGATTTACTTCTGTTTGCAATTGATGGATTTGTGGAATTTGTGTTAGTTGCAGACGGTTTGTCAATTTTAGCTGCCATTTTTTGTCCAATTTCAGAAAAGTAATCATTTAACAGATTTGCCATTTTAATGTGGTCAGTGACTTTTATGCCTGCTTCATCAAGTAATTCAGTAATTTGCAAATTTGATCTTTTTTTGAATTTAGTGATGTCATTAATGGTTTTCCATAGTGTTCTCATGTTGTGTTTTGAATCACTAACAAGTTTAGAATAATATTCTCTTTTTGACATTTCTTTAATGTGGGATAACTTGTTGCGATAGGCTTTGTACAGCTTAACGTCCTCTGATTTTCCTGTGAGACTTATTTGGTACAGTTTGTTTTTGGTCTTGCTTGAATTTAATATGCCTTTCGTGATCCATGGCTTATTGCCAAGTTTAATCTCTTTTCTTGATTTTTTTCTTAATGGAGCATGTTTGTTCAAGGCGTTGACAAAGATTTGGAGAAAAGTTGCAAAATCATCTCTAGAGGAAGGAAGATCTAAAGTGAAATTTACTCCATCTAGTTCTTCAGATAGATCAACTATGAAATCTTCTGGTTTGAAAGATTTGTAATCTCTTATCATACTAGTTGTTAGAGTGCTTTTATTTTTTAAGTTATGTATCAGAACTGAAACAGGAAAGTGATCAGAAAAATCATTCAATATAACATTGGATGTGATGTTTTGTGTTGTAGCATTGGTGTAAATGTGGTCAATAAGTGTGGAGCTAGTTGGAGTTATTCGAGTAGGGTGTTTGATTAAAGGCAGGCAACCAGAGCTACAAAGCATGTCTACATAGTTTTTGACACTGCTTTTTGATTCATAGTCCAATAAGTTAATATTCACATCACCACCAATATAATATTGTGCCTTTTCCCTATTCAGTGTCGCCAGGGTTAGTTCAAAAGATTTGTTGAATTTGGTAAAGTCAGTTTGTGGATGCCTATATAAAACCCCAAAGACTTTTTTTGTGTTGTTTATGTTAACAGTTATCCATAAATCTTCACAACCCTCCGTATTAAGTTGATATTTGTTTAAAGATTGGAAAGTTAAAGTTTCTTTAATGAACATTCCTACTCCACCTGCATTTGTATTAGAGTTGTTTTGAATGAAAGTATAGCCTTGAAGTTGCATTTTAAACTCTGAGTGTAGTTTGGTTTCGGATATTGCTATTATCTCTGGTAACTTTCCAAGTTGTGTCACAAATTCCTCAAGTTTTTCAAAATGTTTGTTCAGACTTCGTGTATTGATGTGCAGCATGAAAAAATCATCATTGGTGCTCGTAGCATATTGTTTGTAAAAATTTTCAGGGGTTATGTAGTTATTTGAAAAGTCACATAAATTATCATCAAAAATATGTAGAAAATTGGACAAAGAACTTTTTCCCTCATTTGAATGGATTTTAGAAAATTCAGCTTTGTTTAAGTTGTGATATGGAAAGATTGTTTCGTAGCACTTAATGCAAAAGTATGGCAAATTAGATTTACCCAATTCAGTAAACTCTTTAATTGACAGTTCAGAACATTTTTGGTGAAGCCATTTCTGGCAAATATCACAATAGATGGCATTTTGATTCGATTTACAAGATTTGGCACAGACAATGCAAAAAAATTTTGCAGGCATAAACAAAACAGTTAAAAAATATCACAATGAAATCTATTAGTTCATATATCATTCATAACGGCTTAAAGTACTTCAATTACAGGCGGCTATATGATGTTAACAACCTTAAACCCTATGGCCAGCATCCAAAGTAGTTTAGATAAAATTGCCTGGAAAATAGAATGATAGTTGAGGAATGTCTTTAATGTGATGTATCTATGTATTTTATGTCAACTTTAGCATACAATCTACGTAAGGAAAGGATTAGTTTATCTGGATATAGAAGTTGAGAATAACTATAAATATTAAATAAATGATGAATTGTTAGAGACTGAATCTATTAAGAAAAGTGGTTTTAAGTAGCATGACTAAAACAATTACTTGCAGCATTGGTTATCATTATTGCCTTTACATTAACAGCACTTCTACTGCACTTTCTGCGTAAAGCACTTAAAATTAAATAAATACAGCATTGTTAACAGTTAAGCAATGTACTTCCAGTTTTAAAATAACTATACGATTGCAGGTGCATTGTTCGAATACAAAGATGTACTGTTAGAGAGTGTAGGAGAATTGAGTTTTAAGTATTATGAGTAAGGGACAAAATACTTGAAGAAATGACTAAAACAATTAATTTCAACAATGGTTACAGCCAGTCACTAGAGAAAGTTTCAGCTCAAATTTAATATGAACAGAAGCAAAAAGGCGCCGTGAACATCAATACATAATTGATCAACGCGAAAGCAAGAAGCAAACCTAGAAAATCTTGCAAAACAAACAATCAATTCAGCTTCTCAGCTTAGCCAAAACTGCGTCGCCATTTTTTCTTTGACCAGCATAGTTAACTGTTACGTCATAGTCACGTTATCATGTTCAAACGAAAATCTACAGATGCTAAGATTACTGTTACTGACTTAGACAACATTCAGAATTTAATTAATAAAGCTGTTACCAAATTACTCGCTAAACATTCTCAGAAGACGCTGGAACTAAAAGACGAACTAGTTGAAATGAAAAAAAAACAAAAAGATATGCGAAACCTAATAAATGCTCTAAAAGCTGAAAACAATAAGCTGAGAGAATCTAATCAAAAGGTGGACGAACGTGAAGTTCGAGAACAAGTGAAATCATTAATAGATGAAGAAAGATCTTCAACCAAACAGGAGAAAGTGAAGCTAAGGCAAGAAGTTGATCAACTAACGACAAGAGCTGACATGCTAATAATAACCGATCAGTGGTCGAGTGGATAGAGCGTCTGCTACTGAAACGGTAGACTCGGGTTCGATTCCCGGTCGGGTCATACCAAAGACTATAAAAACTGGTATTCACAGCTTCCCTGCTTGACGTTCAGCAATTAAAGGGACAGTATGAAGCCTCCGCCGTGTGTGGTAGACAGGTGGGCAGGTGGCAGCTTGACTCGAAGACCGAAAGGTCCTTTCGCTGTCTCCTGGCCAAGGCAACTTGGTGAATAAAATGTAATTACAATTACAAAAATTACAAAATTACAATTACAAATTACAATTACAATTGCTTTCTGGAAGTGTGGCCTTCATCGCGGACCAATATGACTTTGACACTGCTAAATTTTCCATTGCCTCTAAACTAGCCAAGGAAACCTCTGATAAACTTTTAAAAGTAAGAAGTGAAATTGACCACTTAAAAATGCAACAACAATCAACTGCAATGCATCTGGACAAACTAGAGCAATATGGCAGACGAGAAAATTTTGAAATCCACGGTGTACCGACAATGAGGAACGAAAATACGAATCAAATAGTTAAAACCGTGGCAAAAGCTCTGAATGTGCAATTGGACGAGAGGCACATTTCAACTTCTCACCGACTATCGAAACCTCAAAACCAAAAAGAAACCCGTCAGTACCCGCCGATTATTGTGCGTTTTTCGAATCGAGACAAACGCAACGAAATATTCAGAAAACGCCAATCAATACTTAAAATCAACGCCAATCAATACATAAAATCAACGTTTGGCAATGCCAACCTGAAGATAACAGAAAATCTGACCTGGTATAAAAAAACTCTATTTGATACCACTAAATTGGCCAACCAAGATCTCCATTATAAATTCCTTTGAACTTCTCAAGGCCAAATTCGCCTTAGACAGAAACCAGATGCCAAAATCATTACTGTGTCCTCACTCTCTGACTTGAACAAGCTTGGGTATTCCGGCCCTGTTGCTGGAAAAACTGGGACGAAGTGTTAAGTGTGCCTATTATTGCACTTCACCAGTATCATACTACATTAATTTTTATTATACAGCAAAATGACCTTGTGCAACAAAAAGACTTTATGTAAGACCTGTAGCATGCTCAATTGTACCACCATATGCAACAAGTGTTGCAATGCCTTACTTCCCTTTTTTTCAATTAGCGACTTAGAATATAAAATTTTGAATACCGGTATCAGTGATCACAATTCAATCCAATCTAATAACAATGCTGAAACCAGTATAAGAGACTATGAATATTTTTCTCCCAAACAACTTTGAAATCTTATGAGTAAGCGAAATAATTCATCCTTAATAATTCACTTTAATACAAGAAGTTTAGCAAAAAACAAAAATTTAATTGAAGAATTCTCAACCGAAATCAAATATTCTCCAGAGATAATTGGCATATCAGAAACTAAAATCAATTCTAACCCGTGTCTCAATTTAAACATTCCAAATTTCGATTTTTTTCATAATGACTCTCCCACGAACGCAGGAGGAGTTGGAATATATGTAAACTAAAGTTTGAAATATAAACTAAGAAAGGATTTATTGCTCAACGTACCAAATTGCGAAGATATATGGGCAGAAGTTTCAACCAACCAAGGCAGTATATTTTTTGCTGTAATTTACCGACATCCATGTGCTAACTTCCTAGTTTTTGAAAATGCCTTGTGTAACACCTTAACCGAATTGGAAAACCAAAAACTTAAGTATGTAGTCAGTGGGGATATAAACATAAATCATTTAGCATTTAATAATCAAAAAATCAGCAATTACTTTAATTCGCTAAATGCGTTAGGTAGCAAACTTTTAATTAATGCACCTACACGGTTTTCGAGACTTAGCAAGCCTTCTTTGTTGGATCATGTTTACTCCAACATCACTCAAAAAGAAATTATTGGTAAGCCATGCTTATTTCACATATCTGACCACTTGCCGACTTGTGCAATAATAAACAGTTTTAGTGCTAACAAAAAATTCAAGTCAAAAATGAAGAGGTATATGAAAACCTTTAAAGTAAAAAACTTTATTATTGATCTAAATTGCCAATTGCAAAGCTGTCGTAATACAAATAACCAAGACACGGATGTCAATGAAGATGTCTCCAGAATTACGGAAATTTTTATGAAAACCTTAAATAGCCATGCACCCCTAATGTTTATGTCTCGACGTGAAAGAAAACTGAACGAGAAACCTTGGATAACTAAAGGCATTTTGAAATCAATCAAAACGAAAAACAAGCTATTCAAATCTTGTTATAAGTGTTCTGAAGTCAGCAAAATTGAGTTTCACAAAAAATACCGCAACAAGCTCACGCATGTAAAATTTCTTGCAAGGAGTCAATATTACAACAGTTTATTAACAGAAAACCGATCCAACCCTAAAAAAACCTGGGAGATTCTTCGACAAATTATTGAAGGCAAGAACAGCTCGCGCAATAAACTACCCACTTCCTTAAAAATAAACGGACTAACATGTGAAACTGACAGTGATGAATTCTTAAACCGAATGAGTGAATATTTCGCCAACGTTGGCTCAAACTTATCGAAAAGTAATAAATCTGACATTTCCCAACTAAAGAATTTTTCCAAGTCTATAATGCAGAGTTTTATGTTGCATGAATTTACTGAAAGCGAAGTGTCTCTCGCATAGGTGGACAAGTTAATGCAAAACATTAGCTTCGTTAACCACTCGTCCGTTAACAAACTTCACACCTCCGTTAACGTTAATCCGTTATTTCCAGCTTTAATTAACGGAAGTTAATAAAGTCCGTTAATTCGTTAATATTTTGCGTGTAATTTAGATTTCTTTTTATTCACTCGCTTCTAGACCACGTATTGACGATGTTGAGCTGATTGTAATGAAATATTTATTGCAATGGTGGTCTTTTTGTATTTTGGAAGTTACATTTTACAGTCTAATCTAATTTCAAGATAAAAATAAGTTCAATGCACTAACGAAGCTGCGATCGGAAAATCTTTGGAAATTGCAAACAGCAATAATTAATGCACCTACTGTATGAAGCTGCAGCTTATTATTTGCCACAAAAAAGAGCTCCTTTTTTCGTTCTCTTCTATAAAACTCGTGCTAATACGCAACAAGTGTTACCAATGCAAACTGGTTTGTACCGGTACGATGAATGAATGGAGCTAGATATTAACGACAAAGACCTTAACGGAAGTTGACAGAACTTAACGGAAGTTAATTTAGTCCGTTAACACAGCTTAACGGAAGTTAATTTAAATTTAGTCCGTTAACATGAAAAAACTTTTTAACGGATCAACGAGTTAATGAAAAAGTTAGCTTCGTTATTAACGGATGAACGATTAACGGACTTGTGCCCACCTATGGTCTCTCGCTATTAGCGATGTTAAAAGTAATTCGGCTCCTGGAATTGACGGCATTTCTCCAAAATTTATGAAAATGGCCAAAGTTGCCTTAGCTCCTATTTTGACTAAATTATACAGTAAATGTTTGGAACAGGAATGTTTTCCAGATGATTTTAAAATAGGTCAAGTCATTCCAATTCCGAAAACATTAGCACCCAAAGAACTTGGTGAATTTCGACCTATAACTCTCTTAAACCTCTTTTCTAAAGTTTTCGAAAAAGTGTTGAAGTCTAAATTTATGGATTTTATTGGCAAATATAATATACTAGTTCCTGAACAATTTGGATTTACGACAAACAGCTCCACTGAACTAGCAATATCCACGATTTACGACAAATTACTTGATGATCTTGATAAAAATCAATATACTTGTGCTATATTTCCCGACATCAAAAAGGCTTTTGATTCCCTTGACCACAAAATCCTCCTGAAGAAGCTAGATCACTATGGTTTTCGAGGAAAAATTTGGAATTTGATGAAATCCTATTTGGAAAACAGAAAAATTTGCACTAAAGTAGAATTAAACACTTCGGGTTTTTTTAAAGTAACTCACGGAATTCCTCAAGGCTCTGTCTTAGGACCACTTCTTTTTCTGTTGTTTATCAATGACTTACCTCAAGCATCAAAATTCAATGCTACTTTGTTTGCTGATGATGCTAACTTGCATATTTCCCACCAAAATCCACACATTTTGCAAGTAATGGTTAATGAAGAAATCGAGAAAATTGAAAACTGGATGTACTCTAACAAACTAACGTTAAACTACTCGAAGTGTTGCTATATGATTATAAGCCGCAAGCCCCTTAATATCTCAGAATTTAGTTTGACAATGAATAACTTGAATATCAAACGAAGTGATTGCGTAAAATATCTAGGTGTGTTATTAGATGAAAACTTAACCTAGAAAAATAAAGTACAAAAACTAAACAAAAGCCTTTCAAAAATAAGTGGGTTAATCTTTAAAATAAGACACTATGTACCCTTAGCCACTCGCAAACTAATTTATTACTCTATATTTCACTCCGACATATCGTACTCTTAAATTAATTGGGGAAGAACTACAAATTCGTGTCTACACCAACTGGAAGTTTTGCAAAATAAATTTATCAGAGCCAGTTTATTTCTTCCTCGAAATTCTATCGATTATCTTTATGTTAAATTTCAAACTTTAAAACTAAGACATGATCAAATTTGAATTTGCAAAATTTATTTTTAAATTTAAAAATAACATGCTTCCTTTATCATTTAGTAATTACTTTGTCGATCTAACTAAGATACACAAACACAACACTAGACAAAAATCAGCCGGCGGTTATCATCATCATACATTCGACAGTGAGTTTGGGAGGAAAAGATTACATCACGCGTGTTTGAAGGAATGGGAAGCTATTCCTCTTGCTCAAAAAAATTGCTCCTTTGCTAAATTTAAAAATAATTATAAATCAGTTACTTTGGAACGTTTCTCCAAAGACGATGGTTAAATACATAATTTTGCTTAACTGCTTGTTTTTTTTTCAAGTGGAGTAAAATATGTAGTAAGTGTGATCGTTAATCTTTAGACTTACATTGATGTAAAGAAACGTTTTAGCTAAAATTAAACTTGTATTTCACTAGAAAACGTGTTTGCTAGATTAGACCTGTATTGTTATTAGGAAAAAGTAATGTAATTATTCAATAACACCTATCGCATATTGTTGTTAATGAGAAATAGCTCAACAAAAATTTGACTAATTTGATGGATGCACGGTACCCATTAATGCGAAAACTGATATAGATTGTAAATATTGTTTGCTTTATGACAGTGCTGCTTTTTTACTATGCTTTGTAGAATTGTGTTAATTTTTCGGCAAGCTTAAGTTTACGTCTGATACTGTTTAAGTATTTCTATTTGGTGCAGTTGACATAGATGACCGCATGGTCTTTCGCTGCTTCCTGCCTGCGTACTTTTTAACGTATGGTAAAATAAATTTGACTTGACTTGAAGCCTCATGTCCTCGAAAATTGCCCTGTCCTTGGCTCGAGGACAGCACTACTTCTTGAACAGTTGAAATTTCGTTTGAAAACGCCAGAAACGTCGCGGAAAATTTGCGAACACCTTTTTGTTTTCCTCGTTTGGAGCACAGGTGTAGCCAAGGGGGAAGGGGGGGGACAGGGGGCCCGGTTTCCCCCCAATTAAAATTTTATCAAAAACGCCTATTGTTTCTTCAGTTTCAGTTTCTTTTTAGCATTGTTTGCTTACAATAGTAACTAACAACAATATTAAAGACCAGGGGCCCCTGGCCCCCCTAAATTCAATTGTTGCCAGCCAATTTAAACGTATAACCCGAAAGAAATGGAAAGTTTTCGTCCTATAAGTTGCTATCTCAGGCCCACATCTAGTCTTTTTATGAACGCAATGCATTAATCAGGGCCGGATTTACCATAATATGGCGCAATACCACCTAGGGGCCCCGCGCTGAAATCGTAAGACTTTTTATGGTCTTCACCTATATTTGGCAGAAAGATGTTGCGAAAATCTCCAAAGTGCCAGGGGCCTAGCGCGATGTAAATCTGGCCCGGCAATAGCATGGTTAGTAGGCGTAACCATTTATTGCACCATTTTTCAATAACAATTCAATAATTCACCTCCAACCTCGCCGGTTTTTACCCACCAAATACTTTTAAAAAAATTAGCCATGGAAAATGCTGATTGAACAAATCATTGAACAACAGTAAAGGGAGCCTGGGCCTCTTGGTCGAACATGTACTCTTATAACTGGTTATTTTCATGACAAAACAAAAGTTTTGAAGGAAAATCTTTGAGTGGATTATTATTTACTGCTAAAATGTAGCAAGAGACAATGCACCTTACTTCCCCCCATAGGCGTAGCCAGGATTTTTGATTGGGGTGGGGGGCACAAACCACAAATCACATGCAATGATGTCATCAGAAATTTTCAAAAAAAGAACTTTTTGTGGGGCAAAGATATCGTAAAATGGAAGATCTGAAGCTGTAGCCTGTAGGCACTTTACCAGGATTTTGATAAAGGGAGAGGGCAGAAACTAATAATTAGAAAGTGCAAATGTCCAACTTAGGAGACGTGTTTAGTAAGCTAGTGTATTCAAACGTATCACAGACGGGGGTCTGGGGGCTGAGCCCCCAGCCGCCAGTGGCTATGGGGGTCTGGGGGCAAAGCCCCCAGCCTCTGGGCAATATTTGTAAGTTTTTGGAAAAAAAGGCTATTTTAATCCCATTGGATCACATTTTGCACGTGTTCACAGCCATTTGAAACAACTAGATTTTTAACATTTGAAAACCAATCGAAAAAATTTAACTGTTCAATCCTTCTTTTACTCGCAATTAAAGTCCGAAACACGTTTAAAATCTTGCATTATGGTGTACAATTTTAATTGTAAGTGATTTGGTCCGTGTAAGGGTAAATAAGACACATTGCCTCCTGCAATATTTTAGCAATAAATAGTAATCCACTCGTAGATTTTCCTTCAAGATTTTTGCTTTGTCATGAAGTTAACCAGTTATAGGAGTACATGTATGGCCAGGGGCCCAAGCCCCCTCAATTGAAATTCAATAATTTGTTCAATGAGCATTTTCCCTATCTATTTTGTTTTAAGTATTTTGTGCGTAAAAACTGGCGAGGTGGAGGTGAATCGTTATCGAAAAATGCTACAATAGATGGTTGCGCTTACTAAACATGTTTTTCCTGGGCTGGATTTACATTGCGCTGGGCCCCTCGCACTGAAGGGATTTTTGCAACATCTTCTTGCCAAATATAAGTGAAGATCTTAAGAAGTCCTACCATCTGAGCACTGGGCCCTGGCACTGTGCCATATGGCAAATACAGCGCTGGTTACTGCATCACGTTAATAAAAAGTTTAGATGAGAGCCTGAGGTAGCAACTTTCAGGACGAAATCCATGATTTCACCCCGGTTATACGTTTAAATTGGTTGGAAAAAATTAAATTAAGGGGGTGCGCCAGGCCCCCTTGTCGTCAATATTATTTATTGTTAATTATTGTTGTACGAGTGTACTGTTGTATGCAAAGATGCTAAAAGAAACTGAAAATGAAGAAATAAGTTTTTTTTGTTAAATTTTTGTCATTGGTGGCATTTCAATTGAGGAGGCCCGGGCCCCCTGGGCAACCTCCGTGGCTACGCCTATGATTTTGTGATAAGATCGCGCCCTTAAGTTCATTCACAAAAAAAAAAACATTTAAAGCAAAATTACAATAACTTTTTTTCCAAAACGTGGAGGACTCGAGTCAAGTCATGTGACGGTTTTTTGAAACCTCCAAGAATTGCATGACATTAATATGACGTGGACAGGTGGTCGTCATTATTATTTACGCGTAAATCCTAAATTAAAGAAACTGCAATTCCGGACAAGGACAACATACTGGTTATGTTCTCATTATATTTATCATTGGTAGTATTTCAATTAGGGTTTGCGTTACCGCCTGTGTTATAGCATTAAGTTCATAACAACGTTAAACGAAGGCCTGGGGTTGCAACTTTCAGCACAAAACTCTTAGTTTTTTCACAGGTTTTGCATATAAATTGTTAAAGTTTTGAATTACGGGGCCCCTGGCCCGGAAACCTTGGTCATCAGTTAGGGGCTCCCTAGTCGTCAGTTAGGGGCTCCTGGGCCTTCTGGTTGTCGGTTAGGAGTCCCGGGGCACCCTGGTCATTAGCTACGGGCCCTGGGGCTCCCTGGTCGTATGTTAGGCCCCAGGGGCCCCCTGGTTTTCAATTAGGAGCCCCAGGACCCCCTATTTATCAATTAGGGGCTCCGGGTTCCCTGGTTGTTAGTTAGGGTCCCTGGGGGCCTCTGGTTGTCAAATTAGGGACCCCAGGGCCCCTGTTCATCAGCAAGGAGCCCCGGAGCCCCCGTTGTTTGTTAGGGACCCTGGAGCCCTTGGTTGTTGTTAGGGGTTTCGGAGCTCCTTGTTCGTCAGTTAGAGGCCCGGGAGTCCCCGTTTGTCAGTTAGTGGCCCCGGGGCCCCCTGGTTGTCGGTTAAGGGCTCCGGGGCCCCCTGTTTGTCAGTTAGAGGCCCTGGGGCCTCCTGGTTGTTGATTAGGGGCCCCAAGGCCCCCTGGTTGTCGGTTAGGGGCCCACGTTTGTCAGCTAGGGGGCCCAGGGTTCCCTGGTTGTCGGTTAGAGGCCACGGGGCCCCTGTTTGTCAGTTAGGGGGCCCGGGGCTCCCTGGTCGTTAGTTAGGTGCCCCAGGGCCCCCCGGTTCTCGGTTAGGGGCCCCCCTGATTGTTAGTTAGTGGCCCCGGGCCCTTTGGTTGTTAGTTAATGGCCCCGGGGCTACCTCATTCTCCGTAACTGCAACGAAACATCGCTAGACTATGTTGTCATAATTTTTTATCATTGGTGGTGTTTTAATTGGGGGGGGGGGCCGGGCTCCCTGGCCCCCCCCCTTGGCTATGCCTATGCTTCTCCCTACGCGGACCAAATCACTTACAATCAGTACTTGAATTGTAAAATTTTGCATGGGGGGACGCTTTTGCAGCCTTGACCAACTTTACAAAAAGTTTGGTGGAAATGATGTATTTCCGTCGCCGAAATTGAATGAAAACCAAAAAAAAGGTCTTCGCCGCAAATTGGAATCAGTTTTCCCCGAAATCAGGTGAAGACCAAAAAAAAAGAAGCAATTGTTTCAAAATCAGGCGCTTCCAAATTTTCGACCTGGCTACAACCGTTGGGGTAAAATGTTACAATAAGAATAACAATATAGAATCGACAACCAGGGCATGGTATGGAATGGAACGGAAATTTCGATATGGAATATGGAAGATGCCAGAATGGAATGGAATAGAAGATTTCAAGAATGAAATGGAAGACAATCTTCCATACTTCCATACCAATTTCATACTAGATTTTGTGCATTGCATTTACAGAAAAATACATACCGATGTCGGGTGGTGATAAATAATATTGTCACAGAAGTATTCAACTTCAATACCACGGGTAATATTTGTCGACAAATCGCGGTACTTTGGTTGTTTATATTGCGCTAACAGTGTACGTATTGCATCATTGTAAGCACAAAGCACATTGCAATTTGCAGCATTGATGTTATAGTTGACGACTTTCACGTTTGGCTTGTTTTTTTTTTTTTGAGATTGACAATTTGCCAAGTCCTAAATTTTGTTTTCTTACATCGTCACGAAAAGTCGTATTTGTTATTTCATTTCCGTTTCAGCTTAATTTTATTTCTATTTTTAGTTTTTCAGCTCACAATAATTCTTTTTGGTGTTGAAGCGTGGTATTTCTATTACGGTAAATGTTCTTTAGCAGTTTGGTTAAGACAAAATTTATAGTTGATATGAGAGCAAACTTGTACGGTAATCATTAGACCATAAGCGTAACCAGGGGGCCCAGGCCCTCTGCCTCCCCCCCAATTGAAATGCTACCAATGATAAAAATGATGACACAAACCGTAATTATTCAGTTTTTTTAACATTTTTTGGGCTCAACAGTAAATGCGTACAACAGCAATTAGCAGTAACTTCATATTGACAACTAGGGGGTCCGGGCCCTCTCAATTTAAATTTTTGCCAACCAATTTAAATGTCCAAGCCGGAAGAAATTCTGTGGTTTTGTTCTAAAAGGTGCAATCTCAGGCCCTCATCTAACTTTTTTAAGCAATAATATGTTTTAGGCCCCCAGCTAACTTTTATATTGCAATAAGATGATTAGTTACCATTTATTGCATCTAATGTACCAACTTGAAATAACTTTAAATTCCACCTTCACCACCTACCAACTTTAAATAACAATCCACCTCCATCTCGTCAGTTTTCACGCGACAAAATGCTTTTGAAAAAAAATAGCTTGGGGAAATGCTTATTGAACAAATTATTGAAGTTGAATCGAGGGTGATTGGGCTCCAGGTCGTATATATTCCCAAAACTGGTTAGTTTCATGACAAAGCAAAAATCTTCAAACGCAAATTTCGAGTGAATGATTTAATGCTAAAAATGCTGCAGAAAGCAATGTACCTTGATTCCCCTGACCTGGCCAAGTCACAAAATTTAACCCCAAAATGAAAGATTTTAAACGTGTTTTAGACTTGACTTGAAGTAAAGGGAGGGATTTGTTCAATTGACTCTCAAATCTCAAAAAATTTGTTCTTTCAAATGGCTCTGAAAGCGTGCGAAATGTGATCCAAATGGCATTTAAATAGACATTTTTTTCCAAAAGCTTACAAACAATCGTCCAACGGCTGGGTGCATCGCCCATAGACTCCCATAGCCTCCGGCGGCTGGTGGCTCCACACCCAGGCCCCATTTGTGACACGTTTGAGTTGCAGTAATTTGCTTACCACGTCTCCCAATTTTGATACGTTAATAAACCTTTTTAACTTGCGGCTTTAGTCTTTTCTCTTTAGCAAATCCTGGTTACGTGCTGAAGCAGACTCCCAGCTTTTGATCTTTCATTTTTTGTCCCATAAAAAGTCTCTTTTTTTGAAAATTTCTGATGACTTCGTTGCATGTGATTTACTGTTTAGCCCTCCCCTAATCCAAAATCCTGGCTATGCCTTTGCATTAAATCATGTGCAATACGCATACCAGATACCGGTTGAGGCATCTTAGTATTAATTGTTGACGCAGCTTCGCGAGCGGTTGCTTACAACATTGCAAAGATGCAAAGCAGCAAAATAGACGTTCCATTGCTTCCAGTCTACACTTTCTTTGGTATGGAAATATGGAATATGGAAGAAAATTTTAGTACGGAATGAAATATGCAATGGAAGACTTTTAGTATGGAATGGAAATGTAATGGACGAAAATTGCCAGTATGGAATACGGAAAAATCGTCTTCCATTCCATGCCATGCCCTGGCAACAACACAAGTCAAACAAAATAGCTTACAAAGTAAACTTGCCTGCTTTTTTTTTTAAATTAAATGCAATTAGCTGTTTCATACTGAGCAGGGATGTGGAAGCGGTTAAATTTTTGTGGAAGCGGAAGCACTTTGATGAAAAAGACTGGAAGCGGAAGCGAACTCGGAAGCGATTAGCTCTATCCGGAGCCGGAAGCGGAAGCAAAAAATTCCAAAGGTGAGGAAGCGGAAGCGAACTCGGAAGCATAAAACTTCAAGAGGAGCTGGAAGCGGAAGCATTAAAAATTTGACTGCTTCCACATCCCTGCAATCAAAAGTCCTGGCTACACCTATGGTTACAAATGCTTAGTTAGGTAGCCTACCATCGGTTACAGTCACATCTGGCGTCATAAGCCGATTGTACGTTAGGCTACTTTTTGTCTTCGAGTTAGTACTAATTATGATTAGAGTAGGTGCTAAGTTTAGGTTATGAATGTGATTAACTCTATCTCTAAAACTAACTCTAGTTATCCCTAACCTACTTTGCTATTCGGTTTGTGACGTCAGATATGATTGCAAATGGTAGAAAATATCGATATCGATTTGCAACTGGCAGAAAATTGATATTTTTCGAACACATTTTGTTATCATCTTATCTTAGTAAATAATAGAGTGATTGTCATTGAAAATAAGCAGAAAAACTTTCAATTACAATTACAATTATCGACTTGTGAAAAATTTCAATTACAGTTACAATTACAATTATAGCAAAATCGTTTAATTAATTACAGTTTCGTCAATTACAATTATAATTATTTTTTCAAGCCTTCCCTGAAACCACCACTCGTATGCCCTGCCTACGTCTAAATTTTAAAATCACAATCTTTTATTTTGTGTAAATATACAGCGATCAAAAATATTTTCAATTACAACTTAAAATTGACCGTAAACCTTTTTTACATGAGGCTTTGCAAGGTTGTTCATGAAAAAAATCAACACCATTTTGTCACAAAAAATATCACGATTATCATGAATACTTTTATAAGTAATACCGGTAATACTATTCATCATACAAGCTCGTGTGATCATTGATCAATAACCAATATTTATGACGAAATGGTGTTGAAAATTTTCATCATCACCATCGCAAAACCTCATGTAAAAAAATTGTCTAGGGCAGGAGAGAGCACATTGCACATCTAGCGAGAGTGGACAGTTTGGTCCGATCCTCGCTAGGCGTGAAATCGTAATCGTACGAGCGTGTTCTTATAATTTACTTTAACAAACTGGCATTCTCGTGATTTTTCTACTGTGAAATCCGCAGTGTGTGCTAGACAGGTGGCAGCTTGACTCGAAGACCGAATGGTCCCTTTATCATCTTCTGGCTAAGGCAACTGGTTGAATAAAGTGTAATTACAATTATAATTTTGCGAAAAAAATTGGCCCAAAGCAATTTTTGTCGATTGCAGCCATGACACCAACATTTGTTAACTTCATGAATTTTTTTGTTAAAAATAACTACAAATGTTATTGATTTGAATAATCCGCACTCCACAGGTGGCGAGTGCCACTACCGGGCACATTTATTAACCTCTCTTCGCTCAATTTATTAACTTCAGGCTTTTGGAATTCAGTGACAGTGTGCAATATTTATTTGGAAATCGCGTTTATTAAAAAATATAAGAGCTTTATGGCATAATATCATTTTCTCAAACAAAGACATAACACACTTAATATCATAGCATGATAATGGTGATACATCCGTAGCCATCTGTAAGTTCTCATGAACCGAGTAGGTCCACCGATCAACAACACACGAGGCGTTGGACTTTGTTTGTCATAGATGTGAAGCATGAATGTTGGTCATCAAAGTACAATGGTTGGTCATCGAAATACTGTAGAGAAGTTAGACAGGAGAAATTAAAACAACATAAAGTGGAATTTCTTGTAAATAGTACAATGAAGATCAATATTTCAAGTTGGAGTGTTTGCGCTAAACAAAAAAAAACAGCATTCCTGCGAAGCAGTAATGTGGTAATTCAGAATTTTAAAAAAACTTTATCATTATCAGTGTGTAGTCGGTAGCCTGGCTTAAAAGATGAAGAAATCATCTTTATCACGACCTTGATTTTATGATCTAGATAGACCTGCATCCTGGTCCCGTGGTTATCCCCTTAAACAAGCCGCTTTGAACCATGGTCATTTTTGCCTGTATTCCTGCTTGGTGGCTTTCAAAAAGCAGCAAATTTAGGTGGGAAAACGTCAAATGTCCTAATGTCCTCCGGTAACCTTGGGATGTCGTAACTCTTAATGGGATGCGGATTCCTCCAAATGATATGTAATCGTTGCTTTCTCGTGGCAGGAGGATAAAAATGCGTCTATCAATAAATTGAGGTTGCGCTTCTTTCTTTCTCATAGCGGCACCAACAAAAGTATGCCAACCTGCTGCATACAACTTTTAAGGTTAGATGATAGTAAAAGAATTTAGGAGTGGTCTGGGTAACGGCAAGGTCTTTTCGTCGGAAAACCGTCAAAACTGCAGAATAACATCCTAAATTGTCGTTTCAATCCACCACGTGGATACAACAAACAAAGCACGGTGATGTCCTTCAAAATGCGCAGTGTTTTGTGAACAACTTGTTTACCGTGTCTTCTATATAGATGTTTAACGTTAGAAAGAGAAAAGCACTTCAGCCAATGAGTAGCACAGATGCATATCACACGACAAAAGCATAATTTGCAAACACTAATTGATGATATCCCTATTGTTTTTATAGTCAACTGAATGGATATAAAAGCAAAAAGATATTATTGCTTCCTTTGTCGGTAAAAAAGAGAGATCTAGTGTTGATACGGCAAAAAGAAAAAAAATCATTTGATTTTTAAAGTCGGAGTGTAGATTTTAACCGATCAGTGGTAGAGTGGATAGAACGTCTGCTATTAAAACGGTAGACTCGGATTCGATTCCCGGTCGGGTCAAAACAAGAAAAATAAAAATTGGTATTCACAGCTTCCATGCTTGATGTTCAGCAATTACAATGACAGTGTGAAGCCTCCACCAGAGTTATAAGTCGGGCCGGGCTTTTCGGGTCGGGTTCGGGCCTAAAGTTGACAAAAATGTCCGGCTTAATTCGGGCCTGAGACGTACTTTTTGTCTTAGGTGTACAAAAAATAATCAAAATTACTTGGCAATATTGCTAAATTTTTTAGACCTAAGTTAACTTTCGGATTTTTTCGGACATGATTTTGGCTTCAAATTTATTTTCGGGTTCGGGCCGGGTTCCGGCAGGGTTCGGGCCTGAACTTGTCAGCCCGTTTACAACTCTGGCCTCCACCGTGAGTGGTAGACAGGTAGGCAGGTAGCAGCGTGACTCGAAGACCGAAAGGTCCTTTTGCTGTCTCCAGTTTTATTAAAACAGTAGAGCGAGAAAAATAAATGATTATTTATTGAAGGGATGTTAATTAAATTCACCGTATAAAGTTTGCAAATTACTGCAATCCTCATAAATACAGTTGTCCTAGAAAACAATAATATAATGATATTATTAAAACTGAACAAAGTGCTTGAACCTGAAAAATGTTTAAAAAAGTTTTGAAAAAGCAAAAACCCTTTTAAAAAAATCAAAAATTTTTGTTTTCATTTCAGAGATTACGTGGTAAAATTTTATAGTTTGTAAGTTATAGCATTTGCAATTATTTTTTGCTTATTTAAATATGAAAAACGTTTGTACTTTATCATCAAATCACCACTTCAAAAATAGGCCACCTCAAGAACCGATTAATATTGCGACCAAAAACTTTTCTTCTGAAAACAAAAATCCGTGGAAATCCCCGGAGCTAAAAGAATTGGGTTGGGCAGAATTTATGAAAAGAAAAACAGAAGAAACACTGAGATCAATCAACGGTAAACATTTGAAAGATTGTTTTGCATGAAAAGTAATTATTCATTTTCATGCAGTTAGTATCAAAATTTGTAGTATTTGATACAAAAATGCGGCCATTTTTGTTTGTAAATGATATCATTATAAAATTATTTTTAACTAATTTCGTGTTTGCATAAGCTGCTTGACTCACTCATAGTTCTATTAAAAGTCTTCAATCACATCGTTATGTGCTTCAATTTACAAAATCTGAAACGGAATTCACATTTTAAAATCGCCTTATTTCTGAAACAACATTCTAACCAATAGGTAAATGTAAATTCCAGTATTAATACAATTATAAATTATAATCACTGTATAAAAAATTTTAAATTTCAACAATATTTTTAGAAAAAAAAATTGAAGATGTCCGGCGACAACGAACACTAGCTAGAACTGCCTCAGCGCCTGTTAAGATTCCAAAACAAAAATCGAAGGGCCATCGTTCCAACCGAAAAAAAGACCTTGTGAGAGTAAAGAGTACTGGTCCTCCTTCAGCTAGATCAGATGCTGTATCAGTAGGTACGCATATGATATTACAGAGGTTTTGTTGCGTTGCTAATAAAATTACCCAAAAACGAGAAAAACCTCGTTATTCAAGGCTAAAGTTTGAATGAACTTTGGTTCATTCGAGCGCATGAATTGGCAATTTTGCGTCTGTACCACCCAAATTTACCGAGAACATCCCTAATTCCGCATTTTGGATGAGTTTGCAAATCTTTGTTCGAATGGATCACCACAAAGGATAAATTGCTTGGCCCTGTTGAAAAAAAAATCTTTATTGGTCGTGCCAGTGAACAGGAGGCTTGCATGTTACGAGTTTAAGGCAGAGACCAAAGAACTAGGCTGTAACTAGCTCGTTGCGATCGAAGTTGCTTTAGCCATATGTTTTGTACTGGCACAAAAACATTTTTTATTTGCATTAATTGATGTCTTGTATACTGCAGTTGGATACAAACATTTTGACAGCGCGTCAGTGACCTTGAATAAACTGCGTTTTGTTTCGGCAAAATAATCTTAACGATACTAACTAACGTTGTTGCCTTTATTCAATATTGCAGCAAGGTCTATGCGATGTAGGACACTGGCATCATTAATCACAAGTTGTGAGTTCGGTTCTCGATCTCATCCGCAAAATTTTCGGAAATTCATGTAAATACTACTGTCGTCGCATGCAAAGTTCAAAAATAATATCTTGTAAACGGCGTAAACTTGCTTTTCGTCTTGTTTTAAAAAAGTCATAAAAAAACGAGAAGAAAAGCGAGATCTAACGAATTTGCAAAATTATTTGCTATGCTGTTATGCTTCAGAAAATGAAAACGTAAAGGTATTACGATATAAAACATTACTGCGATAGATCTCGAGTGTTCTTCGTCTCTTTGTTTACTGAATAATATTGGTGAGTTAAATCATTGATTTAGGCTCTCATTCACCTCGAATTAGCTATGGAAGAGACTTTCTTCTAAACTGTCGGGAATCACCGATATGTTCAACGCCACCTAGCGACCTTCCTGTGATACCAGGAGCTACTGCACCAGCGCAGAGAAGAGCACGAAAAGCACTTGGTAAAAACTAAGTAACCACTTCAAAAAAAAATTTTTAGCTGTAAAATAAAATTGAAATACCTATTTTTAACCATTGAAATAAATAACAAAATTTCAATTTTTCTCAAATTTAAAGACCAAACTAAGAACAGCGCGAACCTCGTGTAAAAAATGAAATAATTTAGTTTCGGGAGATGGCACTGAAAAGACTGTATGCAACAGAAAATACATTCTCCATTCGCAGCAGTACACTAAACTAGTAAACCACATCAAGTAAAATTAGTGTTATTGTGTGTTAAATGTTTTGTTTGTAAAACTGTCGTTATAATATTATTTTTCAATAATCAAATTGCGGAATAACTACAAGCATTAAATTACTTTAAGTGGTGCAACCGTTGTTACTGTACTTTAGAAAAAACCGATTCCAACATATCTGTCGCATCTACAGCATCGACATCTTCAAACTTGACCGACAAAGATACAAATGCCGACGAAATGAAGCAATAGGTTTTGGACACTTTGACAAGGACAACTCGATTAATGGGAATCTACCATTGTTTTCTAGCGTTACTTTAAATTTCGTCCATCCAGTGTTTCACAAACCTAAACTGCCTCGATGGTTCAAGGCAGTTACTCTCCTTTGGCAGCAGGTTTTAGTCAGATGGGGGTAGAACAACAAGCTTGCATTTGAGGCCGTAGCAAAAGGGGGCCAGCAAAGCTCAACCTGAGCTCAGCCTGAAAAATTTAAACTCATCAGTACTGTAGCCGTTCGCACTTACAGATATTTTTTAAGCCCCACCTTAAGCTACGCGTCTGGTTACGGCCCTGCTTTCTTTGCAGCATTCTTGAAGCACATATCAAGGTTTTATGTTACTTTCCAATTTTACTGCAATTTTTCAAAACATTTTTGATACATTGATCTTAAAACCCTTTTAGGTCCGGTTTAAAGTTCAAATCTTGCTGAAAGCACTTCTGTCTTTCGTTGAAAAGGGCAACTTGGGCAATAAAATCTCTCTCAAGTTCTGATTTATTTTGGAATTTATGTTCCAAGCAATATCCATTATCTTACAATTCAATGCTGCTTTGTTGTAAAATGATTGTTAAGCTGGAAAGAACTCAAGAAAAATGGATTATGAAAGAAAATTTATATTCAACGAGTAATAGATCTTACAGTTACAAACGATAATTTAGCAAAACATTACAAAAAACTTATGCAGAAGTGCCCCGATATTTATGAAAGACTGGACAGCGAGATTCCTAAATTTGTAATGGGTGTGATTGTGTCCCCCCAAGCTAAAAGTGCAATGAGTTAATTTTTCACGTGCAATCAATAGCAAGGAATCATTTTTTTGTGCGTTGCAATTAAGAATTTTGCATTTAGCTTTATTAATTCAAACTTTTTTTCTGCTGTGCTTTTGTAATTCTTTGTTTGTTGTGCTGTGCTTGTTATTGCAAGTTTGAGCGTGTGTATGTATGTGCTTGATTGTTTGTCTACCTATACCTGCATGTTGTTTGTATCAATGTGTTATGGGTTAAATTATTCAAATTTATTCGTGTTTCTATCATTTTTGCTCCTTGATAAATTTATTAAATCGTTATAAATGGTTATTGTCGAACAATACCGTGACAAATATCACTACTAAACCCATTTATTACCAAGACTGCTTTTACTCTATACATTCTTATTGAATTACTAAAAAAGTGAAAAGGGTTTATTTTAACCTTACCGTACTCTAGAACCGCTAGATAACCTCAGTAATACGCGAAGTTTTCCAGCACTTAACTTTGATTAGTTGCAGGCTAGAGTTGTTATGCATTATACTGTAAGTTTAAGACATTCGCATACTGCAGTTGCCTATATTAAGAATTGCATTCTCAGGGGAGAATCCGGTCGCGTTTTGACTTTGCATTACAGTGTATACTGTATCTCGGATTAGGCAATAAGTGATCACATCTTCACTGTACTGTAGTTCACAGTATTGAGTTAGGCAGATGAAAAGATGATCATACGAAAAGTAATTTGCGCACTGGTGACGTTATTTCACGCAGTCTCTAGTTTATTGTGGCATGATCGACGATAACGAGAAAGCCAGGTTCACACTTGGCGTAATATCGTGTGTTATGAGCAAAGTTTTTTGTTTAAAACCAAAAATTTCGGTACTGCAATTAAGCGTGCCGCTTTAGCTGAGTAAAGTTTGTTAAACTGAACAATGGATACACTCGTACGCTCATGTTTGTAAATGTCAAATGTAGCCCGGGCCGAAAATGCAAAAATACAAACCGGAGCTGAATGCGACATTTCGGAATTAGTATCTCTCTTTCGTTATACTCGCTATCTCAAATTAGCCCGTCTTTCCAAATTAAGAAGAATACAGTATATATGTATAGTACTACTGAAGATAAGACTCCCAATGCTAAAAAATAACGAGCTGATGCGACGATGAAATAACTTTGTTTCGTGAAGTTTTTAGTTATTTTAGTTATTTGAAAAATGTTGCGTCACAAAGTTTTAATTTCTTTTCCATAGACGTAAAGTATAACTTCATGAAATAATTGGCTAGCCAATCAGTGTCGATTTAGTACAAGTTAGATGAGAGAGCAGCAGCTGAATTGACGCTACATCTGTCAACGCTTTATAACTTGCTGTAGACTGCTTTCCTTCTGTACCTAGCAACCTTCTATGCTGTAGTATATAGGAGCAATATTTTATCGTTGCAGAGCAGCGAGCTCATATTATGCTTTAGATGTATGATAATGAAGTTCATAGCTCCCCGTCAAAAAGCTACGCAAAAAGTGAGGTGCCATCAGTAGCGTACGCAGGATTTTCGAAAGGGGAGGGTCAGGGAATTCAGAAAATTTGAGATTAATGAAGACGAGAATGAAAATTTTCCAGCCCAAAACCAAGTTTGTTTTCCTACCCAAACTTAGGTGACGACCAATAACAAAAAAAAAGGTCTTTCCTCAAATTTAGTCCGGTTTTAGGCCCAAAATTAGGTGAAGAAAAAAAAGGTCTTCACCTAATGTTGGGCCAAAAAAAGACTTCGCCCACCGTTTCTATGCTCAAACCTTCTGCCCAAGTTACAAGGGGGGGGGGGGGCATGCCACAATTTTGCATACTATTCTATGCTGATTATACGATCCTGGCGACCCAAACGGGGGCATGGCCCAATGGTCCCCTCCTAAATACCCCCCTGGGTGCCATAGGCCGATATAGCAAAAACTGCTGAAATTTTTCTGAATCAATGCGAGAGAATAAAAAAAATGCATTAGCAGTTTCTCACAATGTACATCGTAAAAAGCAGAGTTGCATGTATCATGACTTTCGTCTAAAAAATGAGGAATGTAAACAAAAGAATTGAGATTAAGTGGGAGGCGTGCACAGCGTGCCCTTCGAAAGTCATTCGATTTGTAGCCAAATACTACTGTACGTTAAGTGCCGCGAGGAGGTATTGACGTACTGTACATTGACTTTTGAAGATTCGTGTTTGTTTCCGTATTTATTGTAGCAATAAATTAAACTTAAAACTGATGTCATTTTCATCGGACTCATCAGCAGAGAATTCTGCTCAGCAACCGGCCCAGGTGCTCAATTTTGTGTACGTAGCACTGCAAGATCAATTCCCACCATCTACAATACTCCCTTTTCCGCAATCCACTCCGCAATATGATGAGCACGACTCCGCTCTCGGCCAAACAGTCATCTCAAAACAAGTAAGTGCTTCGTTATCACAGAAAATTGCGGCGGCGATAATTCAGTTGGTAGAGCATCGCGTTAGTAGTCAAAAGGTTGTCGACTCCCGGTTCTATCCCCAAATTGATAATTCGTTGTTGTACTTGGTAAAGACTCTTAACACATATTTTCCATAGGGGTCAATAAGCAGTCGACCAGTTGTGGTGGCCCAGCCTAACGCAAAACAGCACCCAAAATGGGTGCTTGGCGTTGGTGTGGTTTAAGACTAACGCAGAGTGCTAGATGCAACATGTGGAAAAATGAAGAAGAAAATTGAAGTACTCTCATCCGCTGAAGTATGCGCCTTCTGGCGGAAGAAGTTTGTGAGATATTGAAATTACGCTCTATTTTGATGGCATGGCATTATTTTATTTAGCCCTTCCAGCGGAAACTGCAAGGTATCTTTACAATACTGAAAAAAAAAAATACGTAAACAAATAAATAATTAATAAGTGTCTGCAAAAGTCAGCTTTTTCTGATCTTTGTAGGTCCCAACATCTCTCGTTTATCCTTCTTTGTATTGGATTCCTGATTATCTCATCAACCCTACTGACGTAATAACTCATTGCCCAACTGCAGGAACAACGTATTCAGCTCAGTAAGTGGCTTATAATAAAAAGAAGTTTCAAGGGGTTAAGTAGGAATAAGGTCAAGAAACCCAATATCAAAGTCAAAGGAACGAGGATCAGCTACTTTGCGGGCTGTGGTGTTATGAGTATAGAGTAAAAGTTACATGAGAATGCTGCATACCAGTCACTTGTACATGAATGTGCGTTTTCAATCATCGAGCATCCAAGGCGAAACGTCAAAATCCTTTAGCTGAATTTCTGTCAAAATTACAGCTAGCAGGCGGCATGTAATTGATTGGCTCCACGTAGTAGGTCAAATAAAGAAGTTTTTTTAATTTTTTTGGTTTGATTTGAATCGTAAACGATCTTTAGTCTACCGTGCTATTTCAATAGCAGTCATCTATCGACACTGTATGTATTCCCTTATAGGCAATATATATAAAGCGTACAAAATTGGTAAACTTCTAGGAAATTGTTCCTTTTTGCCAATTAGTGGTCTTACCTTCTGCTTGTAAACGACAACATTGCCTTCCATCCCCGCCTTAGCTAAACCTCAGAGTATAAAAATGAACATTCACATCAGCTCCCCTACTTGCCGTTTAGCACTATAAGGGAGAGTGTGAAACCTCCACCGTGTATCGTACACAGGTGGGCTGGTGGCAGCTTGAATCCAAGGCCGAAGCAGAGTTGTAAACGGGCCGACTAGTTCAGGTCCGAACCCGGCCCGAACACGAAAATATAAGCCCGAACCCGGCCCGAACCCGAAAACTAATTTAAAGCCCAAATCATGCCCGAAAAAAAAACGAAAGTTAAGTTAGGTCTGAAAAATTTAGCAATGTTGCCAAGTGATTTTGATTATATTTTTGTGAACCGAAGACTCGAATCAAATCTCAGGCCCGAATCAAGCCCAAAATTTTTGTCAAGTTTAGGCCCGAACCCGAACCCCACCCGAAAAGCCCAGCCCGACTTACAGCTCTGGGCCGAAGCGTCCCTGTGACCCTTCACGTTTTCCTAGCCAAGGCAAACTTGACGATAAAAGATGTACTGTACTTAGGTTAGATGATCTGATGGAAGGATTTGCTGACCTTTCCTTCGGGTTTGACCCTCCACTGCAGCCTCCAGCCAACTACCTTTGCCATCTCTGCTTCACCAAAGGACATTTTATCACCGACTGTCCTCATGTGAGTTTCCTGTTTTCCTCGTTTCTTTGTTTTTATCTTGTTTATCTTAATAAAAAAAGCAATAAAACAACAGAAATTAGCTTATAGAGAATCCTGTTAAAAAAAGCACTATTCTTAAAAAGATTGCACTGCTAATTTGCTATTATAAGTTTCATTGGTAGGTTGAGAACTTTTATTACTGTTTGTACTTTTTTACCATTATCAAAAGTAACTAATGCGCTTCTTTTGTGCTTTTTGCCCTCGAGTAAACGTGGAGCTTTAAAATGTACAAAACTTGAACTGCAAAGTAGATTCAAGTCGTTGGGAAAAGCTGCCTGTACGTCTACATGAGGTGCAGGCCCTTGATCTCCATGCCACACTAAAGCAGAAAAGCCAAGGTCTAAAAAAGTTTTTGATAGCTATTTCAAGGAGGTCGGTTTCCTTCCTTTGAGTACGTAGGCTCTGCGCTACAGGTATCTATATCCGGTCCGGGTCCACCCCTGACTATGTCACAATCGTCAGTCTCAGCGAGTATGAGTCTAGCATAGGCAGAATATCCAGTCCTGATGATGACCACACCTGACCATGCCACAATCGTCTGTCTCAGTGATGATAAGGGAGGTATTGGCAAAACAACAATGCATAGTAATTATTTTTTAAATTTAGCCATATTAATACGGGAAAAAGTGTAGATGTTGCAACTTATACTTGGAGCTTGTATGAATTTAGCATTATTTGCAGGCGAGATCAAAAGGTGAAGGCTTGACACCTTACCAAGGCAAAAAGCGCTGTTTTGGCGAATACAAATGTCCAAAGTGTAAACGAAAATGGATGAGCGGAAACAGCTGGGCCAATATGGGACAAGATTGCATCAAATGCCGTATCAATGTTTATCCGCACAAACAGGTACCGAGACTGAATCACAAATTCTGGAGGCTTATTGAGTATTAATAGTCAATTTCGAAATCTCAAAATATTTGTGGATTAAAAAGATCATCGAGTGGTTTAGAGGATATGGAGCGTTTGCCACTGAGACGGTTGTCACGGATTCGATTCTCGGTCAGGTTGAACCTAAATGCCGGTATCCACAGCTTTCCTGCTTGGCGTTTAGCGATGGAATGGACAGTGTAAAGCAACTCACTTTGCGGGGTATATGTGGGCAGGTGGCAGATTGAAACTAAAAGATTGAGTCCCAATTAGGTCCCTTTCGCGGTGAACCTGAGCATGAACAGTAAATGATATTGTCGACTCAAGACAAACAACAACCATTCTTAACTTTATTTTGTAGATGCTAATATTACATATTTTATACCTGAAAAAATGTTTTAAAATAATACTTTTTTTTTTAGTACGCTTGAAATATACTGTTGAGCATTTGTACGTGGCACCCTATTAAAAGAATTGCCAACTATGGAAAAAGTGGATTGAAGAATGAATGAATCATCGGCTACATTTTCTATCATAAAGTTTATTTCTCTTTAGCGCCCTCTGGAGAAACCTGATGGACTAGACGTTTCAGATCAAAGCAAAGAACATCCTCAACATCTCTGCGAAAAATGCAAAGCTCTTGGATATTATTGTCGACGAATAACATAAAAAAATACAATGGCAATGCCTTTGTAACCAATTTTTAAAAATTTACATTACCATTGTCACGTGGTACTTGCTAGTTACGTAACAGCTTTTTGCTGTGATCGTTTTACGAACTTTGGTTAATCAATCAATCAATCACGGTTTAAAAACATTAAAACATATAAAATCTAATGAACCCAACAGTCTGTTTCGCCCGTAAATGGGATCATCAGGGCATATTTTATTCATTCAATGAACATACCCCTGATGATACCATTTTCGGTTGAAACAGACTGTTGGATTTTATAGATTTTATCTGCTTTAATGTTATGGTGTCCATAGTGTTAAAGGAAACTTGATTTTTTTGTTGCCAATAATAAGTTTGTTTTTCATATTTATTTTTAAATCAACAAAAAGAATATTAGGAAAGTAGTTAATTTTAATTTCAGTAAAATTGCTCAGTATAAATGTTCAAATCAGTTGTATTTATACATAATGTAAGCAACTTGCTGTTTTTTTTAAAAATTTTATTAATGAGCATGTTTCATTGCATTTCTCCATCTTATATGTTGTCAATGACTCTTGCCGGTATATCGTATATTTTTGTTTTTGTCTTGTGCATCAAATAAATTTTGCAACATTTTTGAATACAATATTGTTCAAATTCATTAAAGGCTATAGTGTTGAAAAGATCCTTATTTATTCCAATTAAATTGGAAATCAATAGGTAGATGATAATTTCATTAGTTTTTAGGGTTTCAAAGATTATTTGATTTAATACTTCATAAATGATGTAAATTAGTAAACCGCGCTCACACTTTAACCGTCCGACGCGACTATATACGATCTTTGATTTACATTAGCATGACGTAATTTGGTGATATTTTACAGTGGGTATCTCGATATTGTTTCCGATCTTGACGTCATGCGAATCTGTTGCGTATCTCCCTGGTATCTCCTAAGGAAGACTTAAGTTTTGTTTTTGGTAGTTTTACCTTCTCGAATAGTCACGCGATGTTGGGTAAATAAAGCTCGCGTTACTTCTATATTTCGAGTAGAGCCAAACCCACGTTTCGAAGTAAACAGCTGTAATAGGACGCTTTTGTGTCAGCGAGGTCTGGGTTACACATTCAAGTTTTTGCAAAAATAGTTGCAGAAATATTGAATGATTTTGAGCCACTCTTGATGAGGTAGTTACACACTTAAAAGAGTTATTGATTCAATATTTCTTCTGGCACCGGTACCATACTAAAAGTTTATTTTATAGCCTTATGAAGTCAAAGTTTTAAGCGAAATTACTCTACTTTTAGGCAAGAAAATTTTAGCACTTTGTAACTGCAATATTTTTGCAACATAGCTGCAAGAACTTCTTTCTAAGCGACTTCGACATCATGAATCGAAATAAGAAGGTATTGTTTCAAAGGTGTTTAACACAATTAATCCAGTAGTGTTTATTTCTAGTAGTATTTATTTTTAGTGTTTATTTCTAGCGTTTATTTCTAACCCAAATTAAATATCTCTCATTTTCCCGAAGTTCCTCTCTAAATTTTACTCAGCCATCAAAAATCCTTACCAACATTAATTAATAACGAAAGGGTACGTATTTTCCAGATTTTTCTTCAATTGTTTGTCAATTATAAAGGTAACGTCTCTTCTTTTGGCTGCTTTTACCGATCACGAGTATTTTTGCGCTGATATACGCGTGATATTTTTTTGGACGTAAATGCAAAACAAACAAAAAAGGCAAAATGCATCCAATGAATTAACTCGAGTAATTTATCTACATGCGTTGATACGCGTAATCGGCGAAACATGCTTTATTCTAAATTATTATTTTTTGGTGAAATTGTCATTCAGAATCAAATCAAATCCGGCCAGTTGGTCAAGGGGTGAAGCGTTCGTCTCTGGAGCGGGAGGTCCGAGGTTCAAATCGCAGGCCGGTCAAATCGAACACACTGCTGCCAACAGCTTGCCACTGCTGCAACATTTCTTCGAAAGAAGCCGTGTTGCCCGCAGGCGCAATGACGCGGAGATGGGCGCCGCAAACTCGTTACACGCTTAGGCGTAATACAGCAAGTATAATAAAAGATTTGATTTGATTTGACTTGAAATAGTCATTCAGCTTGCACAATTTTTCAGCATAACAAAAAAAAACAACACAAAAACCACAACAGATAAGAACAGATGTGCCATTTAACTTAAAACATTGTTTAAGTTCAATTTATTGCAAGTTAAAAACATTGCAAGCTCATTCAACAGAGTAAGTCGTAGAAATTCATTGTCGAAGAGATTCTGAAAGAGTATGCTATTTGAAATCTATTCTGTACCGATACCAATATTTCACAACAATTGAAAGCGCCCCCAAATTCAGTAAGAGTATCGATCAAATATCATCAACATAACAAATATCTTATTCTTTGTCTCGGGGAATCCCAAACTTAAATTGAATTTATTGTTTGTTTGTCGAATC
This sequence comes from Trididemnum nubilum, assembly GCA_963965965.1. Taxonomy (NCBI): domain Eukaryota; kingdom Metazoa; phylum Chordata; class Ascidiacea; order Aplousobranchia; family Didemnidae; genus Trididemnum; species Trididemnum nubilum. The sequence goes on from OZ014490.1 coordinate 5,657,229, forward strand.
GAATTGCCCCCCACCTGTAGCTTTGTCTCGTGTTTTTCACCAGTACCATTACAATAGGACAAGATTTTTAAATAATCAGCTCCAGCGACTTAAAAATAACAATAAGCCTCAACGCAATATACGATATTGTTGATCTTTTTGTAGGAAGAAACGGTACAGCCAGCTAAACCATTGCACTGTTAACTGTTTAATGATATTTTATTTCATTTTTGAACGATTTTATTAGTATTTTTTTATGTTTTCGAACAACTTTTGCGATGGGACATATTTTTAGAATAAATATTTTGTTTGTAATGGCCTCATGGCGTGATGTACTATGATCATCTTCTACCACTACAGTACATCTATAAGTATTTATCTTTTTTGAATTAAAAATGGAATAGTTTTATTCTAATTTCAACTGCGAAATTATTTTCAACAAAAACTTTTAAAGTGCTACAGTACAACCGATTCAAATCGAGTTTTTCGTTTAATTGTAATTTGTTTGCTGAATGCTATACTTTTGTATAGTTTTCATTTTTAAGAATTTAATTGAAAAATTTAGACTGGTGGAAAAGGACTGACTCCGTATCAAGGAAACAGGCGATGTTTTGGGGAGTATCAGTGCCCACAATGCCATCGAACGTGGATGAGTGGAAACAGCTGGGCCGACATGGGCCAGGAATGCAATGTTTGTCGTATTAAAGTTTACCCTCACAAGCAGGTATAATGTATAAGCTTTTATGTATAGCTGTGTGCGGTAGGTGTTGGTGTTTAGAATTGAATGCCTTTTTACATTACCAGTTTTTCAGATGTTTTGGTTCTTTTTTCATTTTCTTTGTTTCTTTTTTTTTAAATTAAAAAAAAATTAGAGAAGTACAAAATTTAGCGAGGTTTTTCATGGATATATTCATGGAGGTAAGAGGTAAATTCGAACAGCTTTTAAGCTGCTTATCTTGAACTTTTCTGTATAGTTGTTTAACTTATTTTGGTGTCAGCCTGACATCGGACAATGCTAATAGCAACAATTTATATTTGATTTTTTGAATAAGTTTTATTTGAGTGATGTTATCTGACGAAGCTTTATATACTTTAAGACTGATTAGCAGTATTTTTCTTTGAGAAACAAACACGAACGATTCATAGTTTTGTTTCAATGACATTAAGTCGGTCCCGTGCTGAAATTTAACGCTGTACTAGTTAAATTTTCGAAATCAAAATTAAATCTTTAGTTGTAATCGCTGTAACGACGTCGAAGCGTGAACGAGTTTGCGGCGCCCATCTCCGCGTCACTGTGCCTATACGCAACACAGCTCCTTGCGAAGAAATGTCGCAGTGGTGGCGAGCCGTTGGCAACACTGCGTCCGATTTGACTGGCCCGAAATTTGAACCTCGGATTTTCCGCTCCAGAGACGAACACGTTACCACTTGCCAACTGGCTAACAGATTAATTTTCACTCGAATTAGAATTGATCAAAAGTTGTAAGACGTTGGGATAATAACTCGAGCTGTTTCTATGTACCTGTTTATGGCTATAGGCTTCTAAAGTTAAAGTAAAATTAAAAGCTGTATCAGCCTGTGCAGCTAACATTTTAAAAACATATATATTTCACCTAAAAGGGGCATTATTAATGCTGAAAAATAACATCAGCGTGCAACATACAAGAATAAATGGCAACACTAACAGATATTTTGGCTGGTCCTCCTATTCAAAAATTTCTGTGTGGCTAGACTTCTCAGCATTTTTTGTTTATATATTTCAAATTATGCTTAGCTAACTGGCCGAAAAATTGATGGATGGAATACTGAAACATTCCATTCTCTTACTTTGTTTTTGTATCCAGAGACCCCTAGAAAAACCTGATGGATTAGACGTTTCGGACGACACTGTGCACCATCCTCAGCATCTTTGTGAAAAATGCAAGACGTTGGGAAGAAACTGCAGAGAATACAGAAGATATTAGTTACTGAGATTGTTGATATTCCGCAATTAACTTTGAATTGTTTCGATTTTTGCTGTTTATGATTCAAATGACTTGCTAATCATTTTACATACCTATTTCAATAACCTAGGCAGCGAAAAGGAGCAACACTTTGCTTTGTTGGATCTTATTACTTGCGTGTAGACACTAAACATTTTATCATGATAGCTACACGAACACTAACTTATAATAAGCTGAAAGTTTTTAAGTTGTGGGACGAAGTTACTCAAAAACTTGTTTTTTTTGCTATGTAAAACAGCATTTCAAGGCTACGCAATACTTTTCGAAAAATAAATACCATGTTATTCAAAGCAAGACTGAAATTCCAATTTCGTTCGAAAAAAAAGTAAGGTTGTAGACTTGTAGAGTATCACTGCTTCATTTTGAAGGCAAAATCCAAACTAATGTGCAAAATAATTAGGTGATTACACAGCCGTTGATGCTTTTCGAGCATGGAAATTAATAGCTCTAAAAATGTACCATGGATTACCATTACACAACTTTGGAACAAGCAAAAAAAGCTACAGTATTCCAGTTACAAAATTGTCAGAGCAACCATTATGCAACCTAAGGTGGCTTTTGCCGATCAGGCGTATTTACAAGCGGAAATAAGTGTGATATTTTTTCAATGTAAAAGCAAAAAAAGAAAAAAGGCAAAAGGGCATGTAGTTAAAATGACATGCGTATTTCTGCGCGCAAATACGCGTGATCCGTCAAAGCCGCGTAAGGCCAGGTGTACACTGAGCGTAAATCGTGAGCGTACGAACGTGTGTTTAGTTTATTTTAAACAGAAATTAGGTGAGCTGGCGCAGTGGCGTCGCTAGGGGGGGGGGGGGGGGGGGGCGGCCCGCCCCGGGTGTCACCATTTTGGGGTGACACCGTTTGTTTTTTTTTCTTTTGAGACTGAAAACCCACTGATTGGTTGGCAAAGACCTTTTTCTTGTTTTGTTTTTGGTCATCACATACTTTCGGACTGAAAACCGACTCGTTTTGCAGCGAAGACCCTTTTTTTTTTGGTCTTCACCTATATTCTGGCCGATAAAGGGTGCCACCACGAAATCCCGCCCCGGGTACCACCATTCTTAGCGACGCCTCTGCGCTGGCGTACTACCTTGCCAGCGCACAAGCTGCCAGTTGGTTAAAATAAACAAAGAATACGCTCGTACGCTCACGATGTTACGTTCAGTGTAGACCGGGCCTGAAAGGTGTAAAATATAGCATTATTTGCAAATAAAAGTTGTCATGTATGTACAAAGCTAACAAAAAGTTGTAATTTATTTGCATTCCGCATTCCAAATTAAAAATTGCGTCACAGTCACGTTAAAGCGGCACTTAGGTTTGTTATTGGCATTTCAAATTTTGGGCCCTTCATACAATTCTGCATGTTAAAGGGCCACTTAGAAGCGGGGTTGGATTCAATCATTTTTAAAAAATTTTAGATTCAGTTTCAAATTCATTGACTTTGCAAAATCTAAATTTAAATTCAAATTCATCTCTAACTTGCGAGCGGATAAAAATTCAAATTCAATCCAACCGTACTTAAAAATGTTTTATTTATTCTTCCTGAAAAATAGAAAGGCAGCAAACAAATGCAATCTTTACCAAATTAAAATACAGTAGAACGCCGATTATCCTAACTAATTAAAACTAGGGGTGGTTCGGATAAGCGATTTGTTCGGATAATCAAACAACACGCAAGATTAGGAAAATTCATCATTTAGGCTACAGCAACATGCAATACTGCAATAAGAATTACGAAAATACATCATTTACAGTACACAGGCATTGTGGTTCATTGTATATTATTAGTGCTAGTGTTATAGCAATCACTCATTTTTTTGTTTTAAATTTGCTAAAGTCGTGTGTGATTGGTTTAATGACTTTGGTTGAGTTTGTGTTCGGATAACAGGCGTTTTGGATAATAGGCGTTCGGATAATCGGCGTTCTACTGCAGCTATAGATTATAACTTTATCAACGCAATTATAGAACACTTCGTGCTATTGGTGCTTTTTCATTGCTTACAGTGTGGTGTTGCGATCAATATTTTAATAAAATTTCCGGTCATAGGTCTAAAATCTTTCAAAATTTACTTGAGATGATTGTACCTGGCACTTTTAACCATGTTTTAGGGACTTTTACCTCAAACAAAGCTTTTGGAAAATGCAGACAAGTAAACTTCTGAATGATTGTTTTCAGTTAGCAACGCCAGCAGTTTTTTGAAAAAAACCCTTTATTCGACTCGCTCTATCTTAAAAATGCTAGATTGTAAAAAGCAAAGGATACACTTTTCATTCTTTTGCTTAGTAAAACCAATTATGTCTACTGTAGACCTGTGACCTTCTTTAAAGAATAATATTGCATGGTGCAGCTTATTATACTGTATCTCGGCAATGTTGCACAAATATTTGCATTAAAGGTTAACTACAAAAATGTACTTTCGTCGAATTGTGCAGAATGTGGAAGTATTAAGCACCAGCATGCCTATGGCTGTAACGTCGCTAAGAAATGACAGCTTCACTTTGGGAGAATTTTAAACGTCAATAAAACTTAAAGTTGAATTTACTTTTCTTCATCACTTTTTGCTTGACTTTCAAATACTATTCGCTTTAAAATGCCGTTGGAAAACAATTTACTTATCTTTGTGATCTAACTATAGTGACCAAAATCACTACAAAACAATGGAGAAAAAGCGTTTTAAATAGTGATTGCTAATTTTGTCATTTTCTTAAAGAAAACTTGTCATAACACGAGTGTAAATTTTTGCTACCGGTGTAAATAATTTTGGAAAAAACATTTAATGCTCTATAACGTATAAAAGCCATGCCATTCAGTTAATGATAGTTTTTAAGCACAAGAGCAAATTGTGGATCAAAAATCCACAGTAGACTGAGAAGACGCAGTTGAGACTAAGAGATAAGAAGAAACATAACCTAAAACGGCATTCAAATTCAACAAAAATTCAAATTGCATTAACACTGTAAAACCATAAGGACAGACAGTATACGGATATGCAGTATGTACTGACTCAGCATGAATCAGCAGCTATCCCAGCCTCTGCATATTGATGTGGCATTTGTTGTTCCTGCATCTGGTGTTGACAATGGCATAAGCCGACGACCGAAACGTATGCGATTCAACATGATAATCTGGAATAAATACAAGAACAGGGCATGGAATGGAATGAAAAATGGAATGGAACGAAAATTTCGGTATGGAGTGTATAAGATGCCAGAGTGAAATGGAATGGAAGATTTCAAGAATGGAATGAAAGACAATCTTCCATACTTCCATACCAATTCCATACTAGGTTTCGCTCATGGCATTTACAGAAAAATATGTACGGATAGTGATAACTAAAAATATGTGGAAGCGTTTAGCAGCTAATCATCTGTCGACAAATTATTAGGGTAATTCGGTCACGACTCATGAACATTGTGCAAACAGTGTAGGGGATTGCATCATCAGATCATTGACTCTTTGCGCATCTGTTTCTAGACTACTAAATAAACAGTGTACGATCAGATGATAAAATATGTTCATTGCAATTTTCAGCTGCATTGATGCTGACTGGCTTTAATTTTTGTTTTGAGAATGACAATTTGCCTAGTGCCGTTGCCAGAGCAAACAAAGTGAGGGGGCACTAAAATAGACTGAACTTTTCACATTAAAACTGATCTTGTACAGCTGCAAGTTATGCACAATTTCAAAATTCTGCAATCATGTCTAAAAAAGAGACATTTAAGTCGGTAGCGTTTCTTAGCTCTTTTCTTTTCCGGCCCATTATCAGGCGCGTAGCCAGAAATTCGCAATGGGGGGTTGTTTTGGGAGGTCTGGGAATTTGGAAGCAAAGCCCCCTGCCGCCGGAGGCACGGGGGTCTGGAGGCGGAGCCCCCAGCGCTCGAAAATTTTGCGTTTTTTTTCAAAAATAACTAAATTTTAGTGCTATTTTGATAAAAAAATAATGCTTTTAAAACGTGGCTTAGAAGTTGGTAGTGCAAACATGATTAAACTGGTGGCATAAATGGGCTATTTGGGAGGTGGCGAACGGTAAAATATTAGTTCTCTTATTTAGATGCTGGTAAATTTTAAAATCTAATAGTTCAATAAAACTCACACGGAGTAATCTATTTTGTATACAGTTTATAGACAAAAATAATTGGGGGTCTACTGAAAAGAGATTTGAGAGAAATGATTGGTAATTAACTTATACGGAATAGCCCCCCCCCCTATTCCTTAGTTTATAGTACGTTTGTTGATGACACCTATATGTTTAGCATTTTTACACATGCGATCAACTTTGATTGCTTATTTCTGACCAGTTTTCAAAGTTTTTATTTATTTGTTGGTTCTATTTTTGAAAATTAGCCCCCCCCTTTGAATATATGCTTCAAAAAATGTTTTAAATCACCATTTAGTCCACTCCAGTGCATAAACCAGTCTTAAAAGTGCTAAAAGCGTAGTGTTTATTCTCATTCTGCATTTTGATCGACATGCCAATGGGGGGGGGGGGGGGGTGGGGGCTAAGCCCCCCCGCCCCCCCTGGCTACGCTACTGCCCATAATCACTAAGTTTATATGCAGCATAGACCGCGAACTAAACAACATTGAGCGTGCTCTAAAAAAACAAAAACAGCTGGTTTATTAAAAACGAAACAAATGATTTGGTTGGTCTACATTTCCACTCTCCGACACACCCGTAAACAGACGTGCGACCAAGATTTTACTAAAGGATGGGGTTTGGAAGCTAAAAATTTTTTGTTTGAAAGACGCCTGGATTGGGTCTAGAGCTGAGCAAAATGCTGCAACTTAATCATCTCATATAGACGAGGATCTGGGGACCAGAGCTGTAAGTCGAGCCAGACTTTTCGGGTCGGGTTCGGGCCTGAAGTTGACAAAAATTTCTGGCTCAATTCGTGCCTGACACGTGCTTTTTCTCTTACAGGTGCACAAAATATAATCAAAATAACTTGGCAACATTGCGAAATTTTTCAGACCTAACTTAACTTTCAGTTTTTTTCGGGAATGATTTGGGCTTCAAATTAGTTTTCGGGTTCGGGCCGGGTTCGGGCCTGAACTAGTCGGTCCATTTACAACTCTGCTGGGGGCAAAGCCCGTGTCTTTGAACGATTTTTTGATTTTTTCGAAAAAAATAAAACACTATTTCCACGTCATTTGGATCACATTTTGAACGTTTTTAAAGCTATTTGAAAGAATTAAATTGCTAAGACTTAGAAGCCAATAGAAAAATTAAATTGCCCAACCCATTCAGCCCTTACTTTACCCACAGGTCAATTCAAAAACACATTCCATAGTTAGTGTGATTACAAACTTGCAATCATTAAACCCAGTGCCACCAGTCAACCTATTGTCAGTTGATTAAGTGGTTGATTATTTCATTCTGAGTGAATTTTTACGGTATAGCTCATTGCAATAGTGCTTCAAATATGGGATGAGATGCATCGTACCATACAGCTTACCTTCGCCAGCGGCAAGTCGCGAAGGTACGCCAAACGCTGGAAAATTACGCGTAGCTTCCGGTCTAAACTTATCTTGGTATGGATGTAAGGAATGGAATATGGAAGAAAGTTTATAATGGAATGAACGATATTTAGCAGAGGTGGAATCCTCGAGGACACATTTTGAAGTCCTTGGCCTCGAAGCCTACAAGTCCTTGAAAATGCCTTGTCCTCGGTTGAGTACAGCGCTATTTTTTGAGTTGTTGAAAACGGGCCAAGGTCATGACCTTTTTTTTCTACGCCTGAAACTTTGCTGAGAGTCTGCAATTTTTTGCGCGAAGAAGACCTTTTTTTTTAGGAAAACATCTGCGCGTTGTGTCCTTGGTCCTTGGCCTCAAGCATTTCTCTCCTTGGCCTCGAGAGGGTTTGTCCTCGAAAGTTGGTTCTTGCCTTGGCTTCGGATTTTTTTTTGTGTCCTTGACCGTCGCCTCGAGCCCTTATGTGTTCTCAACTCCATCTCTGATTTTTTGTATGGAATGGAAGAAAATTGCCAGTATCGAATATGGAAAAATCATCTTCCATTCCATTTCATCTCATACCCGGTACAAAAGTCAACAATTGGGTAAAATAGGTTGAAGTTTGTTTTAAAACCACTGAATTAATTGTCTTAAGTTGAGCTTTACTTTGCACGATTTTCCCATGTTTACAGTTTACCTAAGTCAGAAAATTGATCAGCTTAATTGACAAAGCTGGACCAAAAACAATACAGTCGTTTGAAAACACATTTAAACATTATTTGACATGAAAATAGGCCCATGTACAGTACTTAATCTTTAAATAAGTAAGTAAACAAAATTTGGAAAAGTACAGTATATGCTTCCAAGCTTACAATTTCGGAAGTGTTTTTACTGAAACAACCAAGATGGGACGAAAAAAGAAGCAAGTAAGATAAAGGCTACTTTATTCAGTTCAAAGTTAGCTTTTGTTCTTTTGCTCTAAACCTACAACTACTGCAGATCCTAAAATCTAAATTGTTGATTAAATGTACACTAGTTATATCTCTCTAGCAGCCTTTTAATTGCCATCAGCCTTTTTTTAGCAGAAAAATCAAATCAAGCTTTTTTATCCTCACTGAGCCTGTATTACGCCAAACCGTGTAAAAAGTTAGCAGGCCCATATTCACGTCACTGCGCTTAAGCAACACAGCTCTTTTTAAATAATTTATGACAGCAGTCACGAACCGTAGGCAACACTGCATCCGATTTGACCGGTCCGAGATTCGAATCTCAAGAGACAATCTGCTGCAGGGACGAACTCGTTATTGCTTGACCAACTGGCCGGTCTTAAGCAGAAAAATTAAATTGTTAAGCTGATTTCAAAAAACTTCAGACTAATTTATAAAATTGCTACATTTGAAGAACAGTAAATGAAATTGAAAAGCTCTGGTATTGCTTTCAGTAGCGAATTTAATTAATTGAATCTATTTCAAAGGAAATCCCCAGTAACGCTTGCGTTTGGGAATATCATTGTTCCGAATGTGATCAGACGTGGAAAAGTGGAAAAAGTTGGGCGGAAAAATTAATGAAGTGCAGAAATTGTGGTTCCAAAATTTTGCCACGCCGGGAGGTGAATTAATTTTGAATAACTAAAGTTCAGCATTTATAACAGCAAAATACTGACCGAAAAGTTTGACGTCCTTCGTGGTCGACTCCTGGGAAATCATAACGACTTCCACTGCCAGTGGAAGTCGTTATGATTTCCCAGGAGATTTCCCATAATGCTTTAAGATTAAGAAATCATAACGACTTCCACTGGCAGTGGAAGTCGTTATGATTTCCCAGGAGTCGACCACGAAGGACGTCAAACTTTTCGGTTATGATTTCCGTGGTCACACAAGGGGAACCCTTGTAGTAGGGATAGTCTATGGCTGTCCTTACTACAAGGGTTCAGCGATTTTTTCACTTGTTTTCTTTTTTTAAGTACCACAAGTGAAAAATCGTTTATTCCCTACAAAGCCTCTGCCGCTGTGCAAGCCCTTAAGGTTTGTCCAGTTCGGCCAAGAGTCTTGTCCAGCTGGGGAATACCTTCAATTAAAGAATAAAAAGATTAAAATTGATCAACATTGAAAAAAATTGTGACATGTTGTGTTCTGTTTGTTTCTCGTAGTTTTGTGATAAAAAAAAAACCACAACGGCTGGAGAATAATTTTGTTAGAGAAGCTGAGGGCAGCCGATGAGAGCTAAAAGCTCGAAACAGCGCTGTCCAGCTCTGAGCAAAATACTGCTCTGCTATAAATTAAAATTCTTGCATGTTCAATACATTCTGCTCGCTTTTGTGTCCTAACTGTCTGATTGATACTGCTTTGCATATTATAAATATTGAGAGTTGCACTGGTGGTGATGCCCAAGCGCGCTACCAGGATTTCAAAAGATGTTTCAATTAGACGGCTGTGGACCAAACTGGCGCAACTCAAGAATATCACAGAACGTGGATATGGAGGCAGAGTTTCTAGCCACCATAAGTCATAGGCAAATTAAGTCCCCAGCCGTTAGGTGATTTTTGGGATTTTTTGGCAAAAAATAGTCATTTTAACGCCATTTGGATCAGATGTCGCTCGTTTTTGAAAACGTACGGACGAACTTAATAAAATTTAAAAACCAGTTGACCAGCCCCATTTACCGCCTCCCTTAGTTAAAGGTCAAGTCCAAAACACGGTTAAACGCCTGCATTTGGGGCTAAATTTAAATTTTCTAGGTGACTTGGCTAAGGGGGGTGAGGGGGCTGAAGCTCCCTGGTTGTGCCGCTGGTGGCGCCTGAGCCGTTGGTATCTTAATAGTACATAAAAAAAAAGAATGGCTGCATTGCGGCTTCTACTTTGAACACTTGGTACTTGACTACTTTAATCGTTCAACATTTGCGATTGCGATTTCTATTTCTGCCAAAAAATTTAGATAGGGTATAGGATTATTTTCCACGATCGCACTCGAGCCTGCTGCCTTTGGATTTCTGGTTTTCTGCTCTACCACTTGAGCTAGAGAGAACGTCTCTAAAACGGACGTCTCTAAAATAAGAGGACATCTCACTATTGCTTATTGAGCTAAAAAGGACGTCTTTAGAAAAGCCTGATGACCTCATTGGGCACCCATTTATTATAAATAAATGTATTAATTTTGAAGTCATGTGCAACTAAAATTAAAATTTTGGTGCAGAAAAAGATCTTAATGCTTTCTTAAAAACATTGAAAACAGTAACTTGTTTGCTTTTCAGATAGGACTTACCCCTTACCAAGGCAAACGGCGCATGTTCGGCGAATTCCAGTGTCCAAACTGTAACCGACTGTGGAGAAGTGCCAACACCTGGGCAAACATGGGGCAGGAATGTAACGCCTGCAGAATAAATGTTTATCCTCACAAGCAAGTAAGTTAAATAATAACATACACGATGTTTTTTATGAAATCCTTTTAGCTTCTCCTCTGCCAAGTCTGCGCTGAACGTAAAATCATAAGCGTAAGAACATATTTTTAACTTATTTTAAACAAAAATTTATTAGTGTACAATTTATTAGTAATGTTTGGTTAAAATATACTGAGGATACACTCATACGCTGACGATTTTATGTACAGCGTTACGTAGACCGGGCCTAATGATTGGTATTTAAAAACAAGGTCGAAAAAATGAAAACCGCCAGCGTTGCTTTGGAAATCAGTAAATTCTTAAATCTCATCCGCAAAACTTTTCATCGCATATTCAATCAATCAGTGTAAAATATACTTCCTCTTCCAATCAAACAAGTGGAGTCATTTCTCCTTTATATTTCGGAGATTGACATTTTCTAGTTTCTTTCTCTTATAGTATAACTGCATGCTGATGTGATGCACTTAGCTAGCTTTATATTAGCCCATTAGTGGTTCTTAACCTGGGTTCGATCGAACCCTTAAGGTTTGCCAGAAATGTTTCAGGGGTTCAGCAAAAGTCCTCAAAATTTTGACTCAGGCTTTACAGACATAGATTCCTGAGTTATTTCTAGTCTGGCAGGGGTTAAAACAAAACGCAAATAAAAACAAAAACAAACAAGCTTGCAGGTGAAAATGACATGAGACATGCCTTATTCCGAAACACAGACTCAAATTTCCCAGCTGATTGTCAAAATTAAAACAAAAAAACAAAAAAAAAACCACTTCGTTACAAACATAATGCTTTAAGATTAAATTTAGTTGGTTTTTATATATTTGAGTAAAAAAAACTTAGGGTTCGCAAAACCTTGCAGAATAGTGCAAGGGTTCGTCGCTTTACAAAAAAGGTTAGGAAACGCTGTATCAGCCAATTTTACTGTACATTTGTAATTAAGTTATCATTTGTCATTTACCCAACTTAAAAGTAATGTGCCGCATTAATTCCGTTTTATAGTCAAGTTAAAAACAAAGTAAGGCGTTTTATAGAGCTACCCTGTGTAGATAGTTTGACATTAAATATCGTCGTTGTCTGTCAATGTGGTTTTTTTTGCAGAGACCGCTTTTGGCTCCAGACGGGTTGAAATCATCTAAGAGAAAACCCCACCCTGAAGAACTTTGTGAAAAGTGCAAGTGTTTAGGTCACAGTTGTCTAGAAGAAGATGACTGAACAATTTTGAACGCTTGTTGGATGTGTTAATAGGCCATTATCATTACACTTTTAAAATTAATTTAAATCTTGTTCATTATCAAAATTTATTAATTGATTGATGCAGCATCTCATTTTCTTGTCACGAGAAAACAGCGGTGGCGCTGTATCCTAGACGAATACGACCGTACCTTGTAGAATTTACCCTTTTGGACTTGTGGACTGCGCAGCCGTAAAAAAATCGGACTCAAACTTCAAGGGCGGAAGTTCGGTTCTCTGCCATGGCAAATTCCGCAAGTGCGTTTAAATACTTGCTTTGAAAAAAGTATATTGCTTTATGTCTAATTTGTAATTGTCCTGTTTATTAAAAAATGATCATTTTTCAAGATTTACTGTTGATGTTTGGCTTTTTTTTCAATTGAATTTGCTGGTTGTTTGAATTCATCAAGCAGAGATAATCATTGTAAAGTGTCTAATGCATCAAAGACCCAAATAATGTGAATCCAGGTCATGTTATTAGGGGTGTCGCGAAAACAACGTCTTTATCTTCTCAGCCTTGCCGAATCGAGCATTCGAAATTTGTCAATGAGTCTTGTTTAATGAACTAGATGGGAGTTTGCCAGCAAACCCAGTGAACGACCGACGCATAGCTAATGCTGTGACGCTCAAAAGTACTTTTTGTCTATCGTAAAATCAGCAATTATTCAAAAATATCTGATTATAGAACCTCCAGAAAAATGGAGTCAAAATATTTGTCAGTTAAATATCTCCTGATATCATAAAACACTGGCACCCTAGCTTGAGCCGATCAGAAATTGATTTTTGGGGGTCCATTTGGGGGGGTCCCTGGGGGGTGGCATCCCCAAACTATGTCAAAATATTTGTTTGTTAAATATCTGCTGATTTAAAAATAGACTGGCACCCAAGTTGAGCTGTTCAAAAAATTGATTTTTGGGGGTCCATTTGGGGGACTCCGAGGGGGCACCCCCAAACTATGTCAAAATGTTTGTCTGTTAAATATCTACTGATATCATAAAACACTGGCACTCTAAGTTGAGCTATTCAAAAAATTGATTATTGGGGGGTCCATTTGGGGGGGTCCCTGGAGAGGTGGCACCCCCAAACTATGTCAAAATATTTGTCTGTTAAATATCTACTGATATCATAAAACACTGGCACTCTAAGTTAAGCCGTTCAAAAAATTGATTTTTAGGTGGTCCATTTGGGGGGTCTCCGAGGGGAGTGGCACCCCCAAACTATGTCAAAATGTTTGTCTGTTAAATATCTACTGATATCAAAAAAAAGTAGCACTCTAGCGTGAGCCGTTCAAAAAATGGGTTTTTTGGGGCCCCATTTCGGGGGGGTTCCCGGTGGAATTTCCCAAAAAAATTTCGGGAGAAAAAATTGCATTTGCAGCTCAACAACTTTACACAAAAATTAGATTTCGATGTGTTGTGGTTTAGGAGAAGAAGAGCGTACAAAAATTAGGAAGAAAAAAAAGGAAAAAAAAGGAAAAAAAAAAGAAAAGAAAAAGAAATAAACCTCATCGCGGCCAAAAAGTGGGTTGGTTGGGATGAAAGGGTATCTTAAGACATACAACCATATGAAATATTTTTTGCCGTACTTAAGCCGTTTTTGACTGAGACCGCTTTTTACGCCAAACTTGCGGGCCGGTTTTCGGGTTCTAAAACCGAAGTCACGTGACCTATTGCCTCGAAATTTGGTACAAACATAAAACTCATTAATCTCAAACTGCTGTCCGAATTTCATGTAGCTAGACCCAACCGTTCTCGAGTTATAAGCAAAAGTCTGAAATTTCGCACTCGTTAGTTGGAAAATGGCCGAGTAAAAACAGAGGAACACGCGACGCGAGCGTCGGTCATTCCAATAACGACCGGCCGGGTAACTCTCTACGCCTCCAGGTAACAGCATTGTGGAAAATACAGATTATTGCAAAATAAAAAGACCCTATAAAACTTCTGATTGTCAATACCCGCAAAAACTTACAGTGTATACAATAATGAACAAATAATTGTGTAAGCTCATCTCAGGTTGCACTTTTGAATGTTTGCTTTGTTGTGAAATACAGTACAAAAGATCTGACGGTACGTATACGTTTGTGTTTCATATTTTAGTACAATATCGGACGAACTGTTGGCTGGAAAAATAAACATATTAACCCGGTGTACAAATAGTGACGAAATTATGCTGCATAATTATGGAGGAAAAAGAGCATTTAAAGGCATATCAGTTTCAAAATATTGTCAAAAATTGTTTTGCAAAAACAATTCTAGGAAAAGAGACAACCCCAATCGGGTCCCATCAAACCAGTGCAAGGGTTCCAGTTTAGTCTCCGGAAAAATTGAACCCAAATCTTTTGGTGTTTAATAAATTTCAATTTTTATAAATTTGAACAATCTAGTCATAATGATATGTTATGCCATGAACCTTTACTAATTGCAGAAAAGTTTAAGCAAGGCAATTACTACAATTTTATGTTAAAGATAAGATACAGTCAGCAGAGAACGACGAAAACTTTGCAAATGTGTAAAAGGTTAACATCAGAAGAAAGATATAAAAACAATTAATGTGTACAGTCGCACGTAATTGCATAGCTGTATAATTTTTAAAAGTGATAAAATAAATAAAGTTGCGTTTACTCTGGCGTCTGGACGAGAAGCGAATGTTGGCAACCTTCACGAATGGCCGCCCAGGTCGCTTGCTCAAAATAGGCCAACCATTCAACAACAATTTTGGTCTATGATAACATCAAATTTTGGTCTCTTTGCGTTGCTTCGCGTCCAGCGTAAACGCAACTTAATTATTGTCTTTTTTAGCAAACTAAGGGTTTAGGCATAAAACGATCCTATTCTTAAACGTGTCTTCTTAGTCTTGTTCTTTTTTTTTTGTTTTAATCAAGAATTGTTGATATAATAATCTACGCTTGTTGGTTTATTGATTTTGACCGTATTTTGCTAAATTAAAGTTGGATAAGAAAGCGGATTGTCATCATCATAGCCGTAGAAGCACTAATGTCGCGGGTGAGATTTTACGTTGAGTACTTTAGGATGAGAAAATCGCGGCTGCAGAGTTGTAAGTCGGGCCGGGCTTTTCGGGTCGGATTCGGGCCTAAAGTTGACAAAATTTCGCGCTAAATTTCGGCCTGACATGTGCTTTTTGTCTTAGGTGCGCAAAAATATAATCAAAATAACTTGGCAATAACGCTTACGTTTTCCAAACCTAACTTTACTTTCGGCTTAATTTTCGAATTTTTTGGGTATGATTTGGGCTTCAAATTCGTTTTCGAGTTCGGGCCGGGTTAGGGCCTGAACTACTCGGCTCGTTTGCAACTCTGCGGGGCTGCGGCAAAGAACAGTCCAAAATTTGAAAATTCTTACATCCTTTGTTTGTCGTAGAGTAACGGTATGCAGAGTGTTCCAAATGACATGCCAATATCATCATTAATCAATACAGAACAAAGTTACCAACTAATACACGAAAGACACTAACTGTTTTATTCTTTGCTACTGTTTCACATAAACTAAACGATTTACCTCTGCCTTTTCAAAGTTTTAACTATGTGTAATGTAATCCTAAAACATCAGTTTCATTGCAACAGCTTAAATAATGTTTATATTATTTTTTGGTATTTTCTGTAATGCTGCTTTTAATTGCTTTATTTTTATTTTTTATTTTATTTTGAATTGAATTGCAGCATTTTCGATGCGCAAACCAATATATTGTTTCTGGGACAATGTTAAAATTTTTGGTGAAGATACTGTCTTTAGCTACATCTCTTCCAATGCTCACAGTTGTTAACAGTGATGCCATTTACCAGTAACAATGGATTAATTACGAAAACGATCTTTTTATATCTAATAAGTCAAGGAGAATTGAAGTCTAATTTTAACTCATATAATGCCATGCAAAACAAAATTGTACGTTTGTTTAATTTCTGAGGATGATTTCAGAATTCTTCGTTTTATGCACCGAAAGATATTTCCATTTCTTCTCTGCACTATTTGCTGCAATCCTGCCATTTTTAAAAAATATTTTTGAACCAGTCATTAGGTGTAGCTCGTATGGACGCAGCGATAATGTTAGAATACAGTAGAACGCTCAATTACCATGGTTACAAGGACGCATAAACTATCCCAAACCTAACCCTAATCTAAACTCCTAAAATAAATCATGAAAAATGCGCAAATGAATATTTTTTTCATTTTATTCTCTTTAACTTAAAAATGTTTGGTAAAATAGATCAGTCATTACCTTCGGCAGGCCTTCCGCGAAGGCCTACTAGCCGACCATTAGTTAAAGGGGCATTGAGGTCTAATTTTAACTCATATAATGCCCCACAACACAAAATTGCATTTTTGTTTAATTTTTGAGGCTGATTTCAGGATTTTTCGACTTCTGTACTGAAAGGTATTTACATTTTTTTCCGCTATTTGTAGCAATTCTGCCATTTCTTTTAAAATAATTTTTGAATCAACCATTAGGTGTCGCTCTTGAGAACGCTGCGATAATGTTAGGAAAGCATAATTACTATGATTACAGGAAAGCATAAACTAGACTATCCCAAACCTTACCCTAATTTACAGTATATTTTAAAAAGTAAGTAATGAAAAATGCGCGAATGAATATTCATTATTTTTGTTTTATTCTCTTTAACTTCACTACGTTTTCATACCACGCTTAAAGTACTCTAATTACAAAAAACAATTAAGTACAGTACAGTTGGCCTATACGACACAAGCCAAAATCATGAATGTTATCCATTTGGTCTTGGTCTAATTTTCAAGTTTCTTTTTAAATGCACTAAATCGAATATCTTTATGTTACAAGAAGAAGATTCAAACGAATTGGCCTAATTTTACATTAAAAAACACACGTTTTTGGCCAAAGGCACAGCAGAAGCTTAGCAGAAACACGTAGTTATAACCCCGAAATCGACCATAACTAATTCGGTTTGAAACCAGGTATGCAAATTTGATGCTGCCATGTTGCTACAGCCAATTTTTTGTCCCGTAAAGTCAAAATCTTTCCCGTTAAAGGTATTTAACGTTAAACAATAAAAAGCGGTGCCAGTGCCCGTGCCCCTTTAATGTGCCCGTGCTCCTTTGCTAATCAGTGCCTGTAAAGTCTAACCTTGCACACTGCGTTTTCATACCGGCCTAAATTTATACTAATAATTAAAAATCACAACTCGCTAGGCGTATATGACATAAAGCAAATTGTCGATGTCATCCGATCAATGTAGGCCTATTTTTCAAGCTTCTTTCTAAATGCACCAAACCGAATATCTTAGTGCTAAAAAAAAAAATTCGTACCAAGAAGCCTAATTTTATTTTTAAAACACCCTTTTTTCGCCAAAGTCACAGCAGAAGCCTGGCAAAAACACACCCTAACCCCGGGACCTATACCAAAAGACTTAAGTTGGTTTGAAACCACATATTCAAATTTGATGCTGTCATGCTGCCACAGCTAAATTTTTTTCATTGAAGTAAAAATCTTTCCCGTTAAAGATATATTTAACGTCGACCAACAAAAAATCGGAACAAAAACTTCAGGTTGGTAATAAATTATTTTTTACCTATTTTACCTTATAAAATCAAAAATTATAAGGTGCAATACCCCTCTAACATTGCTTGTATGATCTACGGTACATTGGTAGACTGCATGATTTGTATGTTTTTTTGGGACTTCCGCGACGCTTTGCGTCGGAAGTCCTTATGTTTTTTCCGTGAAAAATTATGAATTCATAAACAAAAATTAAAAACGCTATTACTTTGAAACGGCTAAAGGTAGAAACTTCAAATTTAGATCTTAGCTGGGGCACATATGAATCCTTCTTAGTGAAAATTTTGGGGGCAATCAGTCATGTGATACGGGTTTCCGAGCCAAAAACTGAAACTCCAATTATAGCTTTAAACAGCTCTAGCTCGAAAACTAATGGCACAAGGAAAATAAAACTTTTGAATTTAAAAGCGTCTGGGCATGCCCTTTCAGCTCTCAAAAATAAACCATGACGATTCCGACACTTTTTCTTTATTTCTTTATTTCTTTATTTATTTAAGCAAATCACATTATGGGAACAAAAACTCCGAAACCACCAAAGCTAGAAACTTAAAATTTGGACAGATGATAGGTCTATACATGGACTTGCGTGACTGCAATTTTGGAAGCGCTACATCACGTGGTTTGGGTCATATGCACCCTAAACTTGTGACAGCGAAGTTTATTAAGTGATTTTACTCACGCACGCGCGCGTGCTGCCATGGACGAATGGTTAAAGGCGTCAGTGCTTGAAACCTATCACTTGGGTACAATACTCTGATTACTCATCGCTTTAACCATACTAACATTGTATTGAATGTAACATTTTAATTTTTTTTGGATTACGACAAAATCGTTTATAACATTTTTTTGACACTATATACGATCAGAGGGTATCAGGTTTCATTCTCTGTGAAGACGTCCAAAAATGAGCTTTTCAAGACCTCAAGCTAGCGCGATAGTTTTTTTTTGCTACCACTAAAAATTTTAACGACAAGAATATTTTGACGTACTTTGGAGGTAGTCACCTTCGCGCGCGTGCTGCCATGGCCGAATGGTTTAAGACGCCAGTGCTTGTTTAATTCTCTAATTGGCCATCGCTTTTATCAAACCAAGATTCTATTAAATCTAGCATATTAATTTTTTTTTCGATTACGACAAAATCGTTTATAATACTTTTTGTTCGACACTAGATATGATCAGAGGGTATCAGGTTTCATTCTCTGTGAAGACGTCCCAAAAATGAGCTTTTCAAGACCTCAAGCTATCGAGCTAGTTTTTTTTTTGCTACCACTAGAAATTTTGAAGACAAGAATATTTTGACGTACTTTGGAGGTAGTCACCTTCGCGCGCGGGCTGCCACGGCAAAATGGTTACACGCGCCAGTGCTTGAAACCTAAGACCTGGGTTCAAGTATCTACTTGGCCATCACTTTTATCAAACCAACATTATATCGAATCTAACATATTAAGTTTTTTCTCGATTACGACAAAATCGCTTTCAATACTTTTTGTTCGACACTAGGTATGATCAGAGAGTATCAGGTTTCATTCTCAGTGAAGATTTCCCAAAAAACACTTTCTTAACACCATAAGCAAGCGCGCTACTTTTTTTGGGTGTCAGAAGAACTTTTTAGAACAAAACTATTTTCGCATAATTTGGGGAGACCAACCCCCCAAAACCCCCAAATGGACCCAAACAAATATCAGTGTTTTTGACGGCTTAAGCTAGGGTGCTATATGTTTGATGTCAAGAGACAATAAAGAGAGAAATATCTTGACATAGTTTCTGGGTACCACCCTCCCGGAGACCCCCCAAGTGGCCACCCCAAACATCAATTTTTTGAACTGCTTAACATAGGGTGCCAGTGATTTTTGATATCAGTCGATATTTAAGAAAAAAATATTTTGACGGGGTTTGGGGGTACCGACCCCCGTTGGGGAACAAAATGGACCCCCCAGAAATCAATTTTTTAAACGACTTAATTTAAGGTGCCAGTGTTTTTTTGATATCAGTAGATATTTAAGAGACAAATACTTTGACGTGGTTTGGAAGTACCACACCCCTTTGGGAGACCCCCAAAAATCAATTTTTAATTGGCTGGGGCTAGGGCACTACAGTAGTTTTTTTTGATATCAGCACATTTCTAAAAGACGAATATTTTGACATCCTTTGGGATATTACCCCCGAGGAACCCCCAAAATGGACCTCCCAAAAATTAATCTTTTGAGTGGTTCAAACTAAGGTGCCACTTTTTTGCGATATCAACAAATACTTAACAGACAAACATTTCGACATAGTTTGGGGGTGCCAACCCCCCCCCCCCTTGGGGACCCCCCAAATAGACCCCCCAAAAAACAATTTTTTGAGCGACCTAATTTACGGTGCCACTGTATTTTCTTATCAGTAGATATTTAGAGGGAAATAGTTTGACAGAATTTGGGGGTACCACCTCGCTGAGGCCCCCTTCCAAATGGACCCCCCAAAAATCAATTTTTTGAATGGCTCAAGCTAGGGTGCCAGTGTTTTTTGCTGTCAGTAGATATTTACGATACAAATATTTCGACGTGTTGTGGGGGTATCGCCCCCCTCGGGGATCCCCCCAAAACCAATCTTTTGAACGACTTAATTTACGGTGCCAGTGTTTTTTGATATCAGCACTACATATTTTGGAGATGAATATTTTGACATAGTTTGGGGTGCCACCCTCCAGGGGACACCCCAAAACAGACCCCCCAAAAATCAATTTTTTGATTGCCTCAAACTAGGGTATTAGTTTTTTTTTACTATCAGCCCATATCTAAGACACGAATGTTTTGACATCATTTGGGAATACCCCCCCTGCGAACCCCCCCAAAATGAACCCTCCAAGTATTAATTTTTTGTTTGACTCAAACTAGGGCGCCAGTTTTATTTTTTGATATCAACAGATACAACAGACAAATATTTCGACATAGTTTAAGGCTGCCCCCCCCCCCCCCCCCAGGGAAGCCCTCCAAAGTGGACACCCAAAAATCAAATTTTTGCAAGACCAAACTTACGATGTCTGTGTTTTTGATATCAGTAGATATTTCAGAGGCGAACATTTTGACAGAGTTTGTAAAGAACATCGCTAACATTTTTACATGATTGTCCATTTATCGGGACCTATTCATGCGGGTTATGTTCGTAAAAAAACATGGAACATAAAAACAACGAAAACTTTTTTCACAATTTCTTGCATTGCTATATGGTACTATTAGGTTACTTATTGACAGTATAATTGGATACACATATTTTTTCAAGCTAAAAACTATTAAATGTCTGATCATTCAAGATGGTCGACACAATAACTTCTCAAATAAAAGATTTAAAAGACACAATAATACACGATCCAATACACAATAAAAAAAGACACAATACAAAAACAAAAAATACAAAAGACACGTTACACAATAAAACACAATACACAGTAAAAGACACAAAACAAATCTTCTACTCTTCGTTTATTTAAAGTGATTTCTCTTTTCGAATATATCCGCTTCTCTTAAACACAACTCGGGGCAGAAGTTCTTTTGGCGTGTTTTGATCCCCTGCCAGACTTACTGAGCTTGGTTTATTTCGCACATTAATCCTCTTACAAAAGTGTGAGTGTCGTACAGATTTCAAGTTAATAATTTCATTTTTTTGCAATTTCAATCTTTGAAAACAAAAAATGATTTTTGCGATTCTGTTGAAACACGGGCCTTTGAAACAAACTCAGAAAGTCGCCACCGCCATGTTTCCATCATTGCACGTCATGGCGGTAAAACTAAAACATGCTGCTTTACTAATTATTTTGTTTTGTTATTCCCAATGTATTATTGAAAAGTAGCAAGTTTATTGAAAAGTAGCTGGCTTATTGAAAAGTAGCAAGTTTACTTTCGGTTGAACGTGCAGTTTAGATCCAGTCAGAATAACCATTATACTCGTATATTAGCCTTGCCAGGGCATGATCAATTATACTCTATGAAACGATTATCACTAATCTGTTTGTTACTATAACCAGCACTTAAACTTTAAAATATCGCATGGTGGGAAGCTTACACAGCGTGACCAGAGGTATTTGCAATGTGGTTGCAACTTGGAGTAAATTTTGCCCCGAAATCAGAAGAAAACCCAAAATAATAAGGTCTTCGCCTTCTGTTGTCTTTTTTCAACTCCGAATTCGAATAAAGACCAAAGAAAAAAAAAGTCTTTTCCGCTTTCTCTCAGTGCGGAAAGGGGGGGACTGAATTTTCACAGGGGGACGCCTAACCTTGATTGGGGGAAGCGTCCCTCTATAATTCAAGTACTGACCATAACCTTATTGCTCCTCCAGGAAAAATACTTTCTATCGTTCTTATTTATATATTTTCGTTATTTGTCTGTCATTTTAATTCACTGCTTTTTGGCTTTTTTTGTTTTGTGATTATTATTTGTGACTTGTACTCGTACTTGAACGCTTTGGCAGAGTCTTGTTGTACTAAACTTTAGTGAAAAACCTGAAGAACTCGGTAAATGTGCGATTAACTAGAACTTGAATTTACTTAAACAATAAACGTAGGCAATTAACAGCTTGCTCGTGAATTCCAGTAGTTCGTTCACAGCAAGAAAACTACTGCATTACCGTTTAATTTGAGTATTACCGGACTCTGCCTAACTGATATGAGATACACATCATCAACAATGCAAAGTCACATATTTAGTACCTTCCGTGAAAATCGCTATACCTGTGCTGTTCTGATTAAGATATCGGAGAGATTATAAATTATGGCACTCTAGTATCAGCTATTTATTTAAACGCAATGTGGATGGTGTGATTTACTATTGCTGTAAGTTGTATATAATTATTTTCATGCATATGTATTGTTTACAAAATTGTTGTTTTCTTGATACTATGACCAGTTGCCACTTGGTTTCCAGACCCGGTGAGGTTTCATTTTCAGGGTGGTTTTCTTTCCTCACCATGCTCTATTCAGCTAAAGGTAGTTTTGGGCCGGTTGCGCCACCCGTTGACCACCTACGTAACCGTGCCTGGCTTCGCCCTGGTCACTGCCCCCCGTCTTTCCTCTTTATCAATGATTTGAACAACTACTCCAGCCGTTAAATTTACTTACTTCTTGTGTGAATACATGTGTATGTTGATGAGTGTGATTGATTTGGCCGACATTGCGCTTACTTCAACTGGTGTGATAGACATAGCAATCATTCAAATAAAAATCGCTTTTTTGTCCTCAATATCCTCTGCATGTCTAAACATCTAACATTGTGTCGCTATTTATTTTTCCTTGACTCTACGTATTATTATTGTGTTGCTGTGCATTCGCTATTGTTGTGGTGGTCAAATAGAAAAATGAATAAATGAATATGTAGAAGTGTCTAAAATTTGTGTGCTGCTTACTTACAGTACTTTTTGCACACAGATTTTCGATAAAATAAATAAACTAGTAGCAATTGTGATTGTATGTTACATTTTTATTTACTAAGTTTCTTTGGCTAGGGAGACGGCTAAGGCAACTTTCGGTCTTTCGAATCACACAACCACCGATATACCGGTGTTACAACGAGATATATACCGGTTCAAATTTATCCATTCACTAACGAGTTTTGGCCTCTAAAATTGCAGTCACCGGATGCCCCCAAATTTGCTACGCAAAAAAATCTCTTTTTGTTCCATGTTGAGTCAAAATCTTTGCACTCTACGTCCAGCCGTTTAAAAGTTATATAGGCGACTTAATAAATTTTCAGCCCCGAAATTGCCGTTTTGTTTTCGGCTTTTGGTTTCCTAAATCACCATCACGAGACCTATAGAATCCACAAAATAGGCAAAGATGACGTTTTCATTTATTCCTATGTTTTTTCAAAAACTCTACGTTCTAGATTTAACCGATCAATAAATTTCGACGCTCATCTATCAAAACTTACCGAGCAAAAACAAACGTTGTACGTGCGCGCGATGTCCCAATTAAAAAGAGCCACTGCTACAGCGACAGCGGGTGTCATAATAGAGAGCGCAGAAAAAAACGGCTACTCATAGAAAAAAAGTCAATCCATGATTGGCTGAAAAAAAAAAAGATCAACGAGAGCGTGTCATTTAGAATACAATCTTTTGGCTATACATTAATTCTTTTTGTCGGCAGAAGGCTAAGTTAGAAATTTTAATAAAGGTGACTTCAAGAGCTGTCCGGTAGGTGGAAGGTATAAATAAATCAATCAATCAATCACTGATTTATATACCGCTTTAGCACGGGCGACCTCAAAAAAAAGTTACCACACATGCTGCCTAAGCGGTTAATGAAATAAATATAAAAAAAAATGAAATAAATATTTGAACATTTTATGTGCTTTATGTTTTTCATTTGCTGCAAGAAAAATTTTGTTAACAGAAAAATTTCCCGTCAGCTCCATTGCCAAGTGTATACGTCTTCAATTTTTGGGAAGCTTGGTTGTGATTCTTTGTACTGTACTATTAACCAGAGCCGTAGAGAAAGCCTATTATTAGGTGGGGATCACGAATTTGCAGTTGGAAAACTAATCACCACTAAACTAAAAAAAGAGTTTACTTGCGGCCAGCGAGACAAAATCTTAGGGCAAAAGAAAGGTCCTTCAAGCTTGTCAATATTGGCTGCATACCTGCCCGGCCAACCATATATTGCTTCGGTTTTTCTAAGGCGGTTTCAGCCCTACTTCAACACTTCTGGCTAAGGTCCTTTTGTAATAATATAAAATCTACAAAAAATGAAGGGGTAAAATTGCTTCAAAAACTTGATTGAAATGTTAAAACATGCCAAAAATGTGAAAAATTTCAAAGTATTGGGTGTGCCTGCTTTTTCTTCGTTTCTTAATGAAATATCAGTGCAAAATATTTCAAATCAAATCAAATCTTTCATTATATTATCTGTAATACGCCGAAGCGATGTAACGAGTGTGGCGGGGCCCATCTCCGCGTCATTGCGCCCGGGCAACACAGATCCTTTCGAAAAAATGTCGCAGCGGCGGCGAGCCGTTGGCAACACTGTGTCCAATTTGACCGGCCCGAGATTTGAACCCTTAGACTTCCAGAGAAGAACGCGTTACCGCTCGAGCAACTAGCCGGTTGCAGAAATACTGAATATAATATAAAAGTTCATTGATTGCAAACCGAGGAATTTAATTTCATTCCAAAAGTTAAAAATTCATAACCCTACCGTTTAGTACTTCGGGTCGTGTGCACCAACGTGGATTAAGTTTGATCCTAGGATAAACAAAATTTTGGAGGAAAAGTTTAGACAAATGGCCGGTACAATTGCTATAATTGTAAAGTAATTCAAAAGGATAGCACTTCTGAACTTGCGAACATAGTTTATTTTAATCCATTACGTCCATCGATGTAGAATATGCAACATTGATGATCCGCGTATCAAAGTTAATTCACGTCGGTGCATACAACCTTCAACATAGAAGTGAGTAAAATTTGAAAAACTCTGTGTTACCAAGCTTACAATGTCGGAGACACGAACAGCTGTATCTTCACTGAAACAACCTATAGATGAGAAAAAAAAAGATGGGCTATTTTATTTAGTTCGAAATCAGCTTTTGTTTTTGTAGTGCTATTAAGTTACTGTAGATCATAAAATCGAAATAAATGATTGAATGTACTCCAATATATCGCTTAGTAGCTTTTTAATTGCTATCAGCGGTGTTTTAAACTAAAAAAATTAAATCAAACCTTTTTGTAATACTCGCTGAATTACGTTAAAGCGCGTATAACCAGTTAAAAGGCCCATCTCATCAGCGTCACTATTAGAGCAAAACAGCTCTTGTAAAAAATGTTGCAACAGTCACAAACCATTGGCAACACTGTGTCGAATTTGACCGGACCGAGATTTGAACCTCAGACCTCCCGTTCCAGAAACGAATGCGTTACTGCTCAACTAACTGGCCACTACTACATTGCAAAATTATTTACTGAGTCCAAAAAATTAGACAATGATCATAAAATTGCTTCATTTGAACAACAGCACTGTTGCTTTTTTGCTGTGAATTTAGTTTCATCTGTTTTAAAAAATATCGCCAGCAACGCTTGCTTTTGGGAATATCATTGTTCAGAATGTGATCAGACGTGAAAAAGTGGAAAAAGCTAAGTGGAAAAATTATTAAAATGCAGAAATTGTGGTTCCAAAATTTTGCCACGCCTATAGGCGAATTAATTTTGAATAATTCAAGTTCAGCATTAATAACATCAAAATACCGCTTGGGTGTAAATTAAAATTCGTGTTCTTTCAATTTATCCAGCTTGCTTCTGCGTACTAGCTGTCTGATTAATACTGCTTGCCTATGCCTAGTATCCAAAATTGCACTGGTGGTAGCGCCCAGGCGCGCAACCGGGTTTTGATTGGGGGGCTTAATTGAATAATGTTGTAAAAAACGGTTTTTTTGTAAGGGCGTTTTTTTACCTTGTTTTTTTTTTGTTTTATTTGTCGTTTTTTTTGTTTTTTTTTATGTAATTGTAGTTTTTAGATGATTGAGAATACTTAAATGATTTTTCAAGATTTGGTTAGGTACTGTGCTTTTTTTGAGCTACATAGACCTAACAATTGCTTGCTGAGAGAATAAAATGAAGAAGTTTCGGTAGATAAGGTAGAATGGCAACTCTGCTACTCTCTTACTCACAGACTGGTTTATTTCACAACAATTCGCAGAGGCGTCGCTAAGGATAGTGACACTCGGGATGGAATTTTGTGGTGTCACCCTTTATAATGTATAGCAAGCTGCAAAAGGTGTTATTTTACAGATAACGGTACTACTTCATTTCCGTAGATAGCGGTTGTTATTTGGCTAGCTCAATAAACTCTCATTGTAAGATTCGATAATTTACGAGTATGAGCACTGAGCAGCACCGTGGCAGCACACGTTTATATTCAGGCGTGTAACTAGAAATCTGCAATGGGGGAGAGGCTGTTTTGGGGGTCTGTAAGCTCCGCCGGAGGCCATTGGTGGTCTGGGCGTAGAGCCCCGAGCACTCAAAAAATTAAAATTTTTTTTTGCAAAAATAACTTAATTTTAGGCTTATTTTTATAAAGTGCTTTTAAAACGTGGCATCAGGGAGAATTCTGGTGGCATAGAAATGAGCAAAAACATGGTTAGACTCTTAACCAGAAATCTGCAATGGGGCTGTTCTGGAGGTATGGGGGCGGAGCCCAGCGCTCAAAAATTTTGATTTTTTTGCAAAAATAACTTAATTTTAGGCCTATTTTGATAAAAATTGATGCTTTTGAAATGTGACAAAGAAATTAGCGGTGAAAAACATCATTAAACTGGTTGCATACATGGGCAGTGGCTATATGGAAAGTGACTAAAGGTAAAAACCAATGTTTAATTTGTTCAGTGGGCATATTTAAAGCATTTGATTTTAAAGTTTAAACTTTTGTAGGTAGCCGGCTTTAGTTGAAATTTACCAGGAGCAATTTAAGCAACTTATATAACTTAACCGATCTAGAAAGTTATGCCTTTTGTGAAATCTCTTCGTCCATTGTGCCTGCTATTGTCTACTTTGGCCGGTTTTGGCTTTAGTTCACACCGTAAATTTGGCCATATCCTAAAATACATAAAATTTTACGCCACAGCAATACCAGGCGATAGATTAACGTTTAAGTCAAGCACTAATTACAAATAATTGTTAACACCACTAGTTAAAGTCGAAATAGATGCAAATTAAGGCTCGAAAAACATTACACTGAGGGCAGTTATATCATTAGTTTAAACTTAAATGACATATCTACGAAATATAACTCAATGAAAACAACAGTTTATGCGTTTTGACTTATAAGCAACCGTAGCTCTAGCCGTTAATAACAACACTAAATCCAAAAAATCAACATAGATCCTGCAAAATAGACTTATAAAATTACAAAAGTTTAAAGAAGTGCTAATTTTGTCACAAATGAAGGAGATACAACTGTTCTATTTCAGCGCCGTCAATAATAACCTCCAATTTGATCATGATTTGATAACCGAAGGTAAATACCACCATCTTAATTACATAATTCTCGTGGTTACTAGACAGCAAGCCGAATTTACATCACTGAAAAAAGCAAACAAAAACCGAATTCTGACTAATTAAATTCTTTTTCAGTTTTTGCAAGCTGTTATCTGCTATTCAACTTTGATGTTACAAAGAGTCAACTGATTTACAGCTTGAAAATACGCCCTATATCTTAACTATCACTGTTTTTGCATGAATTTACATAGGGCCGATGCGCAATTTTAACGTTCAGCGGTTTGACTAGCAGCGTGATGATGTCACGTGCAATCCATCAATAAGGAAATATTAGTTTTGATGTTTTTTTTCAAGCTTTTAACCTGTTAAAGATTTTCACGGTTTTCAGGACCGGCTGGCTAAAGGGTGTTACAAAACAACAATGAGATATTATTTAAAAATAACAATTAAAAACAAAAAAACAAAAAAAACAATGTTTTTTTTAAACCCAAAAAAAAACAAGCAAAAAAAAACGTTTTTTTTTAAAAAAAACCAGCTTCGTTTTTTTTATTTACATCACTAGGCTTGAACCAAGAGTTAAGATTTCTCGGACAAAATATGTATCAATTAAACAACTGTCAACCAAACTGGTACAACTTAAAGCATATCACAGAACGTGGGTGTGGAGGTGGGATTTCCAACCGCGAGAACCTTCGGAGGGGTTTGAGGGCAAAGCCTATAGGCTAGTGATTTTTGCGATTTTTTTCAAAAAGTAGCCATTTTAACGTCATTTGGATCAGATTTCAGACGTTTTTGCAAACAAGCGAACGAACTAAAGTGCTAAAGTTTAGCAGCCGATTGACTATAGCCCCTTCAGCCGCCTCTCTTTCTTGAAGGTCAAGTCCAAAACACGTTTTAACGTCTGCATCTGGGGTTAAGTTTGTCTAAGTGACTTGGCCAAGAAGGAGGCTGATGGCTCTTAAGCCTCCTGGTTGCACCTAAGCCGTTGGTACATCAATAGCAGATGCGAAAAAAGATGGCTGCATCGCGATTTCTACTTTGCACGTTTGGTACTTGTTGGTTCATCGTTCAACATTTGCGATTGCAATTTCTATTTCTACAGGAAGATTTAGATAGAGTAGGATTATTTTCCACCATCTTACTCGAACCTGCAGCTTTTGGATTGCCGGTTTACTGCTCCACCAATTGAGCTAGAGAAAATGTCCTTAAAAATGGACGTCTCTAAAATGACATCTAACTATCGCATGAGCTAAAGAGGACGTTTTTAAAAATGTATGATGGCGTCACCTAGCACCCATTTATTAACAAGCAGAGACGTAGCCAGGGGGGAGCAGGATGGCAATTGCGCCCCAAAATTTTAGTCTGCCCCTCCAAATAAATTTCAGTTGAACCCTTACACTGATTTTATTAATCACCTCAAAACTCATACATTATAGAGGCTTTCAGGTTTGAGGACCTTTTTTTTTCGGAGGTCACCTCAAAATACTTAGAAAATAATGGCATTTCGCACGGAAGACCTTTTTTTTTTGCAAATCAACTCAAAACGCGGAAAAAATAATTGCGTTCTGCACCGAAGACCTTTTTTTGGAGATCGCCCCTGGCGAAAAGACATTGTCTTCCATAAATTCTCGCTTGCATCACCAAAAATTTCTTTCTGGTTACGTGCCTGTTAATAAGTCTATTAATTTTGCTTCGATGAGCAATTAAGTGAATAAATTTGTTGCAAAAAACGGTCTTAATGCTTTCATAAAAATATTAAAAACAGTAACTTATGTGTTTTTTAGAAAGGATTTACTACTTATCAAGGCAAACGGTGCATGTTCGGCGAATTCCGGTGTCCAAATGTAACCGACTATGGAGAAGTGCCAACACCTGGGCGGTCATGGGGCAGGAATGTAACGTCTGCGGAATAAATGTTTATCCTCACAAGCAGGTAAATCAAATAATAACATACGCAATGTTTCAAATAAAATCTTTCTACCATGCCTTGTAATTTTTTTTTTAAAGTCAGGCTTGGTCGGTACGTGAAATCTTAAGAGAACGAACGTATTTTTTACTGGTTTTAAACAAAAATTTATCAGATTTATCAGTGTACAAGTTACCAGTTGGTTAAAATAAACTAAGGATACGCTCATACGTACACGACTTTACGCATAGCGTTAAATAAACCGAGCCTACTGATTCGTATTTAAAGACAAAATCAAAAAAACTGAAAATTGAATGCTTATATCTCACCTGCAAACTTTTCTTTGCATATTTGATCAATTTGTGTAAAATATACTTCCTCTTCCAAATAACACGTGGAGTCACTTCTACTTTATATTTTGGAAATTGACGTTTTCTAGCTTCTTTCTCTTTATAGTTGTACTGCGTGCTGATGTGATGCGTGTTAAGTTAGCTTTAGCCTATTACACTATGCAATTGTAATTTAGTTAGCATTTGTCATCTATCTCATTTAAAAGTAATTTGCCTCATTAGTTTTGTTTTATATAGTCATTAGTCAGGTTATAAACAAAATAAGGCGTGTTATAGAGCCGCCCTGTGTAGATAGTATGCAGGCGCGTAGCCAGGATTTGGAAAAGGGGGGGGCTATTTTGAAAGAGTGAGAAGTGTGCAAACGACGTTGACTCGAATTTTCATTGGCCTTGAATCAGTTTCAGATGGTTTGTCCGAAATTTGAGACGAAATGTCTCGGAAAGATCGGAAATTCAAAGGTTTTTTCCGCCCAAAATTAGGTGTTCTCCAAAAAAAAAAAAAAAAAAAAAAAAAAAAAGGTCTTCGCCAAAATTCAGAGTGATTTTTCGGCCGAAATCCGAAATTCAAACGTTTTTTTCGCCCAAAATCAGGTGATCTCCAAAAAAAAAAACCAAAATTCAGAGTGATTTTTCGGCCGAAATCCGAAATTCAAACGTTTTTTCCGCCCAAAATCAGGTGATCTCCAAAAAAAAAAAAAAAAAAAAGGTCTTCGCCAAAATTCAGGGCGATTTTTCTCCCAATTTCGCAACTTCAAACGTTTGAGGGGGGGCTATTTTCGAATGGGGGGGGCTATTTTCCATTTTTCACAGAAAATCGGCCTCAAAACCACAAAAAACATGCGTTTTTGCATACTTCACAAGCCAATCACAAGCCCCCCCCCTGGCTACGCTACTGATAGTATGACATTAAAAATCATAGTTGTCTGTCACTGTTTCTTTTTTGCACAGGCCTCTCTTAACCCTAGGCGGGTTGAAATTCATACAAGAGAAAATCTCAGTCTGAAGAACTTTGTGAAAAGTGCATGCATTTGAGATATAGTTGTTTAGAACAAAATGATTGAGAGAACAACTTTGAACATTTGTAGGATGTCTTGATAGGCCATTATCATTACGCTTTTAAAATTGATTTAAATTTTTAAAATTTATTAATTGATTGATGCAGCATCTTATTTTCTTGTCACGAGAAAACGACGGTGGCACTATATCCATAAACGAATACGACCCGTCTATTGTAGAATATGGTCATCTACAGTATGTTAAAAAAATTGTATTGCGTTCTTTCGAGTTTGTATTTGACTTGGTTATTAAAAAAATGATCATTTTTCAAGATTTACAGATGATGTTTGGCTTTTTTCAGTTGAATTTGCTGCTGGTTCTAATCCATCAAGCAGAGAAAATCATCGCAAAGTGTCTCATTTATTAAAGACTCAAACAATATGAATCCAGGTAATGCTATTAGAGTTGTCGAGAAAACGACGCCTTTATCTTCTCAGCCTTGCCGAATCGACCAATGCGAAATTTTTCAATTAGTCTTATTTGCTGAATAACGACAGACCGGGTAACTCTTTATACGGCTCTATGCGGCAGCATTATGGAAAATACAGATTATAGCGAAATAAAACACCCTACAAAACTTCTGATTGTCAATACCCGTAAAAACTTACAGTGTATACAGTAATGAAGAAATAAATGTGTAAGCTCATCTCAGGTTTCACTTTTGATTGTCTGCTTTGTTGTCAAATACAAAAGTTATGGCGGTACATATACGTTTGTGTTTCATATTTTGGTGCAACATCGGACAAAGCGTTGGCTGGAAAATAAACATATTAACCGAGTGTACAAATAGCACGAAATTATGCTACATAATTAGCGAAGAAAAAGAGGATTTAAGTTTATTAGGAAACGATATGAGGAGAATAAATTTTGCAGATTTCTACATCGTGACATCCCAGCTTTATAAAGGCATATGAGTTTTAAAATATTGTCAAACATTGCTTTGTAAAGACAATTCTAGGAAAAGAAACAATCCCAATTGAGTCCCATCAAATTAGTGGAAGGAGGGCCAGTTAAGTATGCGAAAAAATTGAACCAAAATCTCTGGACGTTTAATGAATTTCAATTTTTAAAAACTTAAACAATCTAATCACAATGAAATGTTATGCCATGGACCTTGACTAATTCCAGAAAAGTTTAAGCGAGGCAATTTCTACAAAGTTATGTTAAAGATAAGATACAGTCAGCAGAGAACGCTGAAAACTACAGCAAAGGTCTTAAAAGGTTTTAAAAGTGAAATTAAGCAACCGCTCGCGAAGTTTACGACCGGTTGAAACCTTTTGCAAGTTGATGACGTCAAACTTTGGTTGCTTTGCCTTGCTTCGCGTCAGCATAAACTCAACTTAATTATTGTCTTTTTTAGCAAACTAAGGCCGAAATCACACAATTAAGGTTTTTGCACGATTTTTTGCATCAATGTTTTTTGAGGTATCACATCTAGACGCAATTTTCTTGCTCAGCTTCTTGCTTGACGAATGCGTCTGGGTTTTTCAGCAAAACAAATTGCCGTAGCTATCACTCGTATTTTTTTTGCTGTAAAAGCATTCACGCACGAATTAAGGAATTTCTTTGAAATTTGCGGCGGAAATAGTAATATTATGCCCTTTGTGGATTCATTGTTATTTCTCGTTTGCCAACATGATACAAGCACGTTCACAAAGGCGAAAAGCTGCAGCTATAGGAATAAATCGCTATTTAAGTTTTGTGGCAAATTGCGTGAATTTTTTTTCGACCTGCAATGAAATGAAATCGATAAATGGAAAATGTTAAAATACCTTGCTTGTGTGGAACTCTTGAGCGTAAAGCGTAGCTCTTCTATACAATGTTATCTATTACCAATAAATTTGCACAGCACTGCATGATTGATGAAGTAATATTAAATTAGGTATATTCTTTCCTGTACTTGCGGTTTCATTGGGCTCAATAATTAGATGTTAGGGTAACTTGTAACTTTATTATTTTCAAATAAGAATAAGAACGTTTTTGTTTGGTTTCTTACAAAATCAGAAATAGCTGAAAATTATCTACTAAAATTTATCTTAACTGCTTAAAAATGCAGCAGACTCTTTTGCCAGTGAACATGTCAAATTTTAACCAAAAAAGTATTAAAATCATCACAAATTTGGCACTAGCGAAAGCTGGGTTGGAAACTTTATTCCAATCAGAAGGAAATTTTCAACATCTTAATTAAAACCAGATCACACATTGAATTCTTACTGCAACTATTTGCAGAAGTTTGAGTAGCAAAACTTCATTCAAACATGTAAAAAATTGCTCTCAAATATCCAGAAAAATAAAGAAAAAAACCTTTTATAAAAATAAATTTGCTTTTGAAAAAGAATTTTTGATCACATACAATTTTGACAAATTTTGACCTAACTTATTGAGCGCCGTTTGGAAAAATATTAGTTATCTTTGTGACAGTGTTTTTGTAGCTTATTTCTGAAATTTTTTGTTCAATTTATATATCGGACATGTCAACGTTATTATATCTGACAAAATGTTCTACAAACATGAGAAAAAACGACAACAAAATAAACTTGATATATCAGATTTATAAATGTGATATATCTTAAATCTGATATATCAGCTTTGTTATATCGGACAAAAGGCATCTTAAAAATGACAAAAAACGAGTAAAAAATAAAGTTGATATTAAAGTTGATATCAACTTTATTATATTTAATATCTTTGCAATTTACAGTGTATTTGACGCGAGGTCTTACAAAATATTTGATTTTTTTCCAAACGGCGCCCCACACGCCGTTTAGAAAAACATTGTTTATTTTGTAGCACTTCGCGACAAATACACGGTAAGTTGGAGCAAAAAAGTCTGCAAAATAAGTCGGAAATTTACTGTAGGTTTTTTTCTTCCAACTTAATTACAGTGTATTCGTCGCGAAATGTTACAAAATAAACAATATTTTTCCAAACGGCGTGTCGGGTGCCATTTAGAAAAAAAACAATTATTTTGTAAGACCTCACGTCAAATATACGCTGTAAGTTGCAAAGATGTTAAAAATAGTAAAGTTGATAAATCAGATTTATAAATGTGATACAACAACTTTATTTTTTACTCTTTTTTTGTCATTTTTAAGATGCATTTTGTCCAATATAAGAAAGCTGACATATCACATATATAAATTTAGTATACCAAGTTTATTTTTTACTCGTTTTTTGTTTTTTTAAGATACAGTTTGTTCGATATATTAAAGCTATTATATCACATTCATAAATCTGATATATCAAGTTTATTTTGTAGTTGTTTTTTGTCATCTTCGAGATGCATTTTGTCAAATATAATCAAGTTGATAAATCAGATATAATAAATTTGATATATCAAGTTCAAGTTTGTTTATTGACGCCACTAAATAAACAAAAAAACAAAACAGATAAAACAGAGAACGAATAGTGTTATTATTAATGAAAAAAGCAGCGCTTGAGTGACGGCGAAGGGACCGCGAGGTCTTCAAGTCAGCAGCCACTCTGGAAAGTCATAATAAAAGATATGGCATCTTTTTTCGAGCTACAACGAACTGGCATAAAAAAAAACACAAGGAAGCAAAACCTAAAAAATACAAAACAAGAGCTACAATAGTAATGTGCTGGCTAAGAGTTACTAAAATTTACTATTTTTAGAAAATAATTTAGATAATAACTAATAATTTTTGGAAGATTATATACGAGTAATATACAAGCATTATTGAAGTCGCCACTCTATAATTTGAAAATATAGACACAAGAAAATTTACACAAGGAGTTCAAAAGAATTTCTTTGCTTTCTTTTAAAAACTTTCTAAATGAGAGGTCTTTAGTATTATTGGGAATGGAATTCCAAATTTTCGCACTGGAATATTTAATTGATTGCTGCGTTCTTTTGGTTTTGTAAAGAGGAATTATTAAATTCAAGGATGCCGTAGTTTGCCGATTGTGCGAGAATTTGGCCAAAGTGAAATAATTATTAAAATTTGGAGATAAACGCTTATTGATTTGATTATGTATGAATTTGGCAGCCTCAAATTTATGTAAATTTTGTAGATTCAAAAAGTTAAACTTTTGATAAAGAGGCAAAACATTTTGATACCATCCACTTTTTGTAACGATGCGAAGAGCTTTGTTTTGAAGCGTAATTAATCTGGAGAGATAGTTTGGATATATGTTTCCCCAAACTATAAGTCCATAAAGCAAATGCGAATGCTCTAAAGCAAGGCTTCCCAAACTTTTTAGCTCGCGACCCCCTTTAATCTTCTAAAAGTTTCCGCAACCCTTCTCGGTTAAAATAGTAAACACTAGGCGTTGTGTATTTGTGGTAATTATTCAATAGAAGAAAATAATGACAAGGCACTGGTAACCAATGCGTACAAAACGCAGTGTTGGGACTATTGCCACTTTCACGAGTCCGAGTCCGAGTGCGAGTCCTTAAGCTACGAGTCCGAGTCTGAGTCCACCAAAACTCAAAATCACGAGTCCGAGTGCGAGTCCGAGTCCGAATGCCACGAGTCCGAGTGCGAGTCCGAGTCCACCAAAACTGAAGATCACGAGTCCGAGTTCGAAAAGTTCGAAAATTTAACCGGAATGTGAAATTTAAAATTTGGCCAAAGTTATTTTAGTATGGACAAACGCTTTCGGAGATTCTGCAAGAAGACGTTTGCGCAACGTTTCTGCAAGCGTTGCACAATCTTCTAACAAGGCCCTTTACACACAAAAAAAGTTGCATTAACGCTTTTGCAAGAACTCTTGTAGATAAAATTTAGTCGTCTACTTCAGCCTTAATTTACACCCGAGTTTGCAAAACTCCTCATGGCCGAGAAAGTCAAAATTCGAGGTTTTCCTTCTTTTATACCAGTATATTTTGTCTAGCCAGTTCAGTTTTGACGAAGTTTTTTCAGTAAAAGTATGCGAGTGACATCGCATGAAAAATTCTTACATTGTTGTTTGAATTTGCAAAGAATTTTGTAAGTTATTGAAACGACCGACGCTCGCGTCGAGTGCTATGTTGTTTTTACTTAGCCATTTTCAAACTAATGAGTGCGAAATTTCGGACTTTTACTTATAACTCAAGAGCGGTTTGGTGTAGCTACATGAAATTTTGACAGCAGTTTGAGACTATTGATTTGCATGTTCGTATCAAATTTTGAGGCAATTGGTTACGTGACTTTGGTTTTAGGAACCAAAAACCGCCCCGCAAGTTTGGCGTAAAAAGCGGTCTCATTCAAAAACGGCTTAAGTACGACAAAAAATATTTCACACGGTTATATGTCTTAAGCTACCTTTTCATCCCAACTAACTCACTTTTGGCTGCAATGAGATTTTTTTTCTTTTTTTTCCTTTGTTTTGCTTTTTTTTCTTCCTAAATCTCGTACGCTCTTCTTCTCCTAAACTACAAAACATCAAAATCTAATTTTTTTGTAAAGTTATTGAGTTGCAAACGCAATTCTGTCTTTCGAAATATTTTGGGGCCACTCCACTGGGAACCCTCCCAAAATCGGGCCCAAAAATTGAATTTTTTGAAAATGAACAAAATGAAAACCGCTCTAACTAGGGCGCTAGTTTCTTTGATATCAGCAGATACTTAACAGACAAGTATTTTGACATACTTTGGGGGGTGCCACCCCTACGGGGACCTCCCAAAAATGGACCCCCAAAATCAATTGTTTGAACAGCTTAACTGAGGGTGACAGTGCTTTTTGATATCAGTAGATATTTAACACACTAATATTTGACGTAGTTTGGGGCTACCAGTCTCCCCAGGGACTCCCCCAAATAGACCCTCCAAAAATGAAGTTTCTGAACAGCTCAAGCTAGGGTGCTAGTTTTTTTATCATATCAGCAGCTACTTAACAGACAAATATTTTGACATAGTTTGGGGGCGCCACTTCTGGGGACCCCCAAAAATTAATTTTTTGAATGGCTTAATCTAGGGTGCTTGTTTTTTTGAAATCTGTAGATTCTTGCGTCGGTCGCTGAAAGGGGTTGCTACTCAGAAAACTCTCATCTAGTTTTTCACAGCAGTTAATTACTTTTCGGGATATCAGATTAAGAAAATAATTTTAAACAAATCAAATCTTTCATTATACTCATTGTTCTCTTTTCAATTTTTGTTTTATACTCGTTATATTACGCCGAAGTGTGCAAGAGTTGGCACTGCCCATGTCCACATCATACGGCCTGGGCAACACAGCTCCTTTCAAAAAAATGTCGTAACGGTGGCGAGTCGTTGGCAACAGTTTGTCCGATTTCACTGGCCCAATATTTAAACCTCGGACCTCCCGCTCCAGAGATGAACGCGTTACCGCTCAACCAGCAAAAGAGCTTATTTCAGTAGATTTGTCACAGCGTCCAATAAAAAATAGAGCTTTATTAGAACTTTTAAGCTGCGTATTAATCAGTTAATGGACAAAAGCGTGCAAAAAAGTATCATCTTTTCGGAAACTGGGCAGACTGGTGGTGTGGTATTGCATTCAATTAATACTGAGTGAACCAAGTTTATGTGCATTTTTTCAGTAGTTTAACTACTTTTGGAAGTAACCTAAAGCCAAAAGTCGACCAGCTGAAGCTAAAAAATAGAAGGACCTTCATAATTTTCATCAGTTTACGGACAAAGGTTGAGGATCATTAAGTTCGCGATCAAGCGCGCAACTAGATTTTGCTGGGGAGCTTTCGATTTGTTGGGTTATATAAACCCTTGAATTTTGGGATTATATTTCTAAGTGATTTTGCGAAGGGGGGCTGAAAGCCCTTTAGCCTCTCCTGATTGCGCCACTTGTCGCCATGGTTTGGTATCTTTTGTCGTTTCATAACTAATAAACTAGAATTGTTATTTTTATTTCAGAGGAAGAACCTCAGTTTTAGATACATTTGTCATTATCTGTACATAATTTAGTGAATGCATTATGCAATTTTTGTTTTTATGGTTTATGAATAATTTGAAAAATGAAAGAATTAGTTTTTGCTGAATTGGCTGTATATGTTTTAACCAACTAACCAATTGGCCAATTTTAACCAATTTTAACCAATTGGCTGTATATCACCAACAGAAAGAATTTTTTTTTGCAAAAACCTTAGAAAATTCAGGCCTAACCAAAGCCCATACACAGAAAAAGTTAACCAGCCCTGCACTGCAGAAGTAATAAAAAAAAACACTTCATGCTTTATCATCTGGATACGGTAATTTTTTTCAGTCTTATCAGCAATTTTTTGAATGCAAGCTAATTCTTTTTTGGTTTTCATTCTCCATTGTAACATTAAAGAATCAGGTATAAAATTTAACATAACTTAACACAGACAAAACTTATTATCTCCCTCCACTACCTGCGAATACTTGAATAGTGAATACCTTTCAAGAACTTTTCAGCCATGCGATATCTTGAGCATATTTTACCTACCGGCATCATCGAAACAAACGTAATCAAACCAATGACACCAAAACGCTAAAAAAATGCGGTTGCCAAAATACAAAACCAAATTCAATTAGTTTTCATTTTGATTTGGGTAAGAAATCTCTCCCTGCCAAAGATGATGCATTGCTTGTCACATTTATATTTTGTGGATATATACAGTCAAACCTCGGTTTAACGGACAAATGCGGACCAACGACAGTCGGTTGTTGGAAAAAGTCCGTTAAACGAAAACGCAGTGTTCCTCACTCTGTTACAATTGTGTGCACCTCAACTGCTAACATAGCTTATCACAATGCAAGTAAACGGGGAATCATTATGTCTCTGCGACAACGTAGCACGATTTCTCGTTTCGTCGGCTATTGATTTTCGCTTGTAACAATTACATGTACAGCAGTCTATGCTTACGGAACGGTAAAATCCGAAGTCCGTTAAATCCGAAGTCCGTTAAATCGAGGTCCGTTAAATCGAGGGTTGACTGTAGTAGCTCTGTAATAAGACATTACAATAAGACATTCAACAAAAATCACGAGTCCGAGTCTGAGTCCCCTCAAATTCTATGAGTCCGAGTCTGAGTCCGAGTCCCAAGGGCACGAGTCCGAGTCCTTAAAAAGTGGCCTCGAGTCCGACTCGAGTCCGGACTCGGACTCGAGTATTCCCAACACTGACAAAACGCAAACACATTTGCAAACATCCTGTCTGCATTTGTCGTTACCGCTGCTTCAACATCATCTGCTTATTACCGTTATCGTGCGACTTTTTTTAACCAGCTATCCATTGATTAGAATCTAACCAGTAGTATTAGTATGGTAGTTATACCTCTACTCAACTATATATACTACTCTACTAAACTACCAGTATTACAGTCAGGCGCTTAGCCAGAATTCTGAAATGGGGGGTGCTGCTACGGGGGGTGTCTGGGGGCGGGGCCCCCAGTGCTCGAAAATTTTTTTATTTTATTTTTGCAAAAATAGCCTAATTTTAGGCCTAGTTTGATAAAAATTAATGCTATTAAAACGTGACGTAGAAGTTAATAGTGCAAAAACATGATTATACTAATTGCATAAATGGGCTATGTAGGATTGCTAGAATTTATTGGTAGAATTTCAGTTCTCTTTTTACAAGCTGGTAAATCATAAAATCCTATAGCGTTAGTTCAATAAAACTCTCAAGGAGCAACCTATTTCGCTAATGTTTCAAAGAAAAAGATATATTTAGGGGGCTAATGGAAAGAAGTTTGAGAGAAGTGATTGGTAATTAACTAATACGAAATGGTCCCCTCCCCCATTCCTGAACTTACATATTTTTTGATGAAACCTGTGTTAAGCATTTTTCAATATGCGGTAAAATTTGAATACCGATTTTTGGCTATGTTTCAAAGTTTTTTTCTCTGATTTAAGATTATTATTTTTGACAAATTAGCCCCACCTCTTTAAATAAACGTTTCAAAATATGCTTTAAATCATTTTTTGCGTCTATTCTAGCACAAAAGACAGTCTCAGAAGTGCTAAAACGTATTTTCCTTATTATGCGTTTTGTTCGGCAGGCCAATAGAGGGGCTACAGCCCCCGCCTCCCTCTGGCTACGCTACTTACCTCAGCACTATGCAAGCATTGAATTTGGCCTGCATAGTTCTATTATGTGATAAACCAAAGTGACAAAACAAGACAAGTTAGGCATCCAGCTGTGCTACATGATACGAATGGGGAAAAGTTTATCTGCTGTCTTCTTATATAATGCATTGTTCAACAAAATCTTACTGTTTATTAGCGCCTATTTAAGTATTAATCTACAGCTAAGTTAAGAATGACGTTTTGCAGAATTGCACCAGTTTTTAACGACAGTCAGGGGTTGCTGAAAGTATACCAATTTTACACTTCCTTGTAAAAATTAGTATACGTACTCTTTGCGACCCCTGAAGGTCGTTACGCGACCCCCAGTTTGGGAAGCCTAGTCTTTTTCTACGGCTAAGTTAAGAATGACGTTTTGCAGAATTGCACCAGTTTTTAACGACAGTCAGGGGTTGCTGAAAGTATACCAATTTTACACTTCCTTGTAAAAATTAGTATACGTACTCTTTGCGACCCCTGAAGGTCGTTACGCGACCCCTTGGGGGGTCGCGACCCCCAGTTTGGGAAGCCCTGCACTAAAGTATAATGCAATTTAAACAATGCATGCGTTGGTAGATAATTTTTTAGTTTACTTAAAATTCCCACTGAGCGCGAGACTTTCTTCTCTAAATGTTTAATGTATTCTTGAAAATTTAGTTTGTCGTCAATAAAAACACCAAGATATTTAGCGCTGCATACTACTTTAATTGATCCTGCGGCACAGCTAAGGTTCATTTCTACTACTGGGAAATGGAGTTTCGGTTTTATTATTATTGCACTAGATTTAGCTGCATTTAATGTTAGTTTATTGGCAACAATCCAATCTTGTTGCCAATAAACTAACACTATAACACCAAGTTTATTTTGAAGTCTTTTTTTCTCATGTTTATAGAACATTTCGTCAGATATAATAAAGTTGATATATTCGATATACAAATTGGACAAAAAATACAGAAATAAGCTACAAAAACACTGTTACAACGATAAGTAATATTTTTCCCAAACAGCGCCCAATACAAACTCAAAATTTTGACTTTATTTTGATCTGCAAAATGCATGTAAAC
This sequence comes from Trididemnum nubilum, assembly GCA_963965965.1. Lineage (NCBI taxonomy): Eukaryota > Metazoa > Chordata > Ascidiacea > Aplousobranchia > Didemnidae > Trididemnum > Trididemnum nubilum. The sequence goes on from OZ014490.1 coordinate 5,698,162, forward strand.
TGGTTCCAGATCACCCGAAACCAATGTTGTATTCGTGTGATGGTATAAAAAAGCTCTGAAAAATTTTGACTTTATTGACTTTTGCGGGGCCTAGTCGTCATTGCCGATTAAAAGATACGTCATTGCCGATTAAATCGCGGTATTTTTGCTTGATAATTGTGACGCATTCGTTTTTTGTGTTGGTATTTTTTTGTATTCTGCGGCTCAATATTTTCAAAGTCACGGCTAAAAGCTTAGTTTTCTTCATTGAAAACAGCGGCTTTTAGAAAACTTGCTGGCAAAATAGAGCTCGGTTATATTTCCCCGCAAGAACTCAGCAAGACTTTCTAGACACTGATTTTCATTCTCACATGGCTGAGCAAAAAATTGCTGACAGGTGCCTGCAATAGTGAGTCATAAACTTGCGTGACCTTTCACACGATTGATGCAAGAAAATTGTGCAAAAAACTTGATCATGTAAGGTTTTAGGCATAAAACGCTCCTGTCCTTAGGCGTTTCCGAGTTTGTTTTTTTCGTATCAATCAAATATTGTTGATATAATAATCTACGCTTGTTAATTTACTAATTTTGACTGTATTTTGCTGAATTGAAGTTGGATATTGAAGCGCATTATCATCATAACCGTAGAAGAACAAATGCCGCGGGTGAGATTTTACGTTTTGTACTTTTCGATCAGAAAATCGGGGCTTGGACAAAAAAAAGTCTCCAATTTGAAACTTTTGCCAACCTTCGTTTGTACAGTAACTGTATCCAAAATGTTCCAAATGACATTAACATCATCATTAATTAAAACAAATTTACAAACTAATTTACAAATTAATTAGTTGTCTTGTTGGGAAAACCACTCACTGCTCTATTCTTTGCTACTATGCCACATAAACTAAATGACTTACCTTTGACTTTACAAGGTTCTAACTCTGTGAAATACCTAAAAATCAGTTTCATGGCAACAGGTTAAATAATGTTTATATATGTTTTTTTTTTCCGTAGTGATGCTATTAATTGCTTTAATTTTTTTGTGACTATGAGTTACTGGCTGCTATACTGTTAAACCTCTCTTCATTGCAACGTTCCGTATGCTGCGTAACCAAAAACCAATCTAACGTTCCTAATACAATGTTAAAATTTTTTTGGTGAACATACGGTCTTCAACATCTCTTCCACAGCACAAAGTTGTAAACTGTGAAGCCATTTGTCAGTAACAATGTATTAATTACAAAAATGGTCTTTATATAATATCTAAATAGTTAACGTCGTTTGCATGATCTACAGCATATCATTTTCCTTTATACCTCTTTCCAAATTTGAATTTTAGACGCAATTCCGAAAGGGCTTTAAATTACTTAGTGTTGCAAGAAAAAACGGAATTTAAATTTGCAAACCAACTTTTGTGTTATTCCTGAGCAAACTTTTTATTATTTTTTTATTTTTGTTTTGCTACTAATGTTCTCGTTTACCAGAGCATTTTTCGTCTTCATTAACTTTTTTCTTTTTTTTAAATTTTTTCTGTTTTTATTATATTTTTATATAACTTATATATTTTTTTCCGTTGACAAGCTTGCTTTTATCATTTTCAATGAATAATTCAATGCTATTTGGAAGCACATTGCCTATAAATAACTTAAGGGCTTTTTGGTGTTTCCTGGCTTATAATGGTGGTAATAACTATTATATCGTGTTAATTGTTTGTGATCTGCCTTTGTTTACGTCAGCTATTTTTTACCATTGAGCAAATAAATTCATGTATGTTTGTATCAAAATGTTGGAAGTGGTGGAAGACCGTGAAGTGTGGCGGCCTAATCTCCAGCAGCTGCCACGGCAACCCCCACGCAAAAGTGGGCAATGAAGAGAAAGAGAGAGTATGCTTATACGCATTGGTATCGCAAACAATCCTTACCTGCTACGGTGACCCCGGCTGACGGAAGTCATGGACCAGAAAAAGGGTGAACAGTGTTGGGTGGTTAGACAGACGCAGATTATTACCTTGAACAAACGCACGAGTTTGAAATATTATTTTAGGTTCGATTGGGGTGTCGTGGCGAGTTTCGTTGCGAATGCGGGCATGAATGGGAACGGGTGTACCGGTTGTCGGATCAAGGAAATTTTAGAGAAGATTGTCCCGAATGTGGCCGGCTCCAAGTGGAACCTTTTCGTGAACAAGTGAGCAAATTCAAAAAGTATTTACGAGATTAAACCATAAATCTAAGTTATAAACTAAAACTGAACTGAAACCGGACAAATTAAATTTATGATTAATATACAATACTACAGAACGCGAAATAATCACAATTTTTTATAAAGTAACCCATAAACTTTATATCAGTGCGTATATATTTCGCTGTATCAAAAGTACTTACACAATTCACACATGAAGAACCCTTGACTGTCAAGCGTGTTCAGGTATTTTGTTTTCCTCGTAACTTTTTAATACACAGACTTAAACCGTACTTTGCTAAGCTAAAGTTTGATATTAAAGCAAACCGACGTCATAATCATAAAAGCACAAATGCCGCTGGTGAGATTTACTTCGAGTAACGTATGGTTAAGAAATTGGTAGAGCGATTAGAAAAATCGTGAAAGGGGGAAAGGAGAGGGTGCAAAAGAAAGAAAAAAAAAAAAAAATTTAAAGTTTTGCACACCCAGAAATTTCTAAAGGGAGAGAGGTTTACATTGTTCAAAAATCAACCACTATCCGATTGTAGTTAATGTAGTTATATAGTCAAATAGGGTTTCGCGGAAATAGTTGCATTGTTACAATATTTGTTTATTAAAAAACCTTGTAATAACGATTTTGAAAGTTGTTAATTGTGAAGATTGCGTGCAAGGTAACAATTTACCCCTATGGGGGCCTGGAGCAAAGCCCCCAGCCGCTGGGCAATTCCAGCAATTTTTCAAAGACAAATAGCCATTTTAACGCCATTTGTATGACGTTTTGCGCGTTTTTAGAGCGATTAGAAAAACTAAATTACTGAGATGGGAGCCTAAAGGCGAAGTCCCCAGCCGCTGAGCAATTCTTGCTATTTTTCTGAAAAAAAAAATAGCCATTTGGATAACATTTTGCACGTTTTTAGAGCAATTAAAAAAGGTAAATTACTAAAATAGGGGCTTTGGGGCGAAGCCCCCAGCCATTGGGCAATTCTTGCAATTCTTCAGAAAAAAAAGCCATTTTGACGCCATCTGGATGACGTTTTGAACGTTTATAGAGCAAATGGAAAAAGCTAAATTACTAAGATTCGGAAGAGTTTGAAAGAATTTATTTTGCTCAGTCCAATCAGCCCCCGCACACTTAGTGGTCAAGTCCAAAATATGTTTAAATGCTGAAAAATCGCAAATTTGGCTTAAAATTTTTAAATCAATACGTTTTTAAATTCAAAAAGCTTGTTAGCGGCACAGAATTTCAAAATAGTTTTCATCAGCGTCGGAGCTATAATTTTCACTTTTTGGGTAATGGGTAGTCTTGAAAAAAGCTGTTTTAGATTGAACGTTTTCATCCAGCTCTCTTCATGAATCTGCACCGAAATAAAGAAAAACTGAAATGCAATAGTATATATAAAAGTTGATTACTTTGAAATAGATAATGGGTTGTTATTTTGGCGTATGATGCTGCAAAATCACCTGAAATACTATAAGGTTAATGCAAAAATATAGCAAAAATCATTTGGAAATGATAGCTCTGACGCTATTAAAAGCTTTTTTTAAATTCCTGAATACGTTTGCAGAATAACAATCTCGACGTTTGAATGTAATTTTGTTGTAGTTTTCGTCTTCAAACAGCAGATTTGTAAGCTTTTTTTTTGCAAAAGTGCATTTGCCTTGGTAGGTTTTTTTACGCTTGGACGACTTATTTCATTAAATGGCGTCTGTCTCTTTTTAGTGTCAAGCTCTGTTCTGCTCAGAAGTTTATGATTGAGTATAATATTATCCAATATTAATGGATATAACCAACGAACATAGTCACACTATATATCCGTCTTGTAGTTGAAACACTGCTGTAGAAACAATATCGTAGTTGAAACAAATGCAAAAATCTCAATTGCTTGGTAAATATCTTGCAGGATCAAATTACAGCCCTAAAATAACATCTTATCTTGCTGGATCAAAACAACATTTTAGGTGATTAACAACATCTTGAGTGATTATTTAGTAAATGGCAAAGCGTTACAAACTGCGTAATATCAACAAAATTGTTGTTTTTTGAACTCCAAAAGGGGGGGTTCGACCTCCCTCCTGGGTGCGCCACTGACCAGTACCATCATAAATTAATACAAATTTATAAATTAATTTAACTTGCACCCTGTCTTCCAGGTTTCCAGAGTGCTCAATGGACAATGGACCAAAACCAGTTAACGATGCAACGTATAAATTAATTTATAAACTCAACAATTAGTGTAACGTTCTAAAATTCATCAAGACTAAAAGCGATCAGCGAAATAATACGTAATCACAAACATCAATTTCGTCGTAAAAAACTCGGTAAGCAGTAATTTAGCTCAGCTCAGCACTTATTAAAACCGATCAGTGGTCGAGTGGATAGAACGTCTGCTACTAAAACGATAGACATGGGTTCAATTTTTGGTCGAGTCAAACCAAAGACTACAAAAAGTGGGAAGGTTGCAGCTTGACTCTGAGACCGAAAGGTTCCTTCACTGTCAATTGGCCAACGCAACTTGCTGAATAAAATGTAATTACAGTTACAAGTTTTACTGGTGCGTTTTCAATCAATTTTCATAGCCTAAAGCTATTTAGTTTGCGGTTTCAAATTAGCCCGGTGTTGGCTTGTTGGGAAAGACACCTAAAACTTTCTCCGTATTAAGGAATTCTCGTCTCAATTTTCCAGGCGAACCAAAAACTTACATTTATAAGATCAGTGGTGGTGTGGTTAGAGTAGATGAGACAGAGAAAACCTGGTTCAAACGCTCGAGTTTACGTTGTTTCTTTAGAATCAACAATTAACTCAATTTCAAGTACGATACGGATGTCTTGGCAAGTTTCGTTGCGGCAAATGCGGGCATGAATGGGAAAAGGAATACAGCTTGTTGAAACAACGAATTTGTAGAAAAAAATGTCGAGAATGTGGCCAGCAGCGTGTGAAACCTTTCTTTGAAGAGGTAAACAAAATTGATAAAACATGTAAGGAATTAAATCATTCCGGACAGATTGAGTTAATAGTTGCAAACTTGGAGGAGTACGAAATAATGAAAAGTTCTTGAATCTACCCATAAACTTGAATGAAAAAAACTGCTTATATTATTAAGTTGCATTGCTCAGGCTAGCTAAAGCTGAATAGAGAACTAAACTTCTTGTATCAATATAAAGCTGCTATAATAATTGGGCAGACCCTTTCAGGGTCATTTTGGAATTTCAACTTGCCTGGGAGTTAGATTTTTGCCTTTGGTCAAAAAAATGGGAAATACAAAATTTTTTGAAATCGGACCCTATTTATCTGCTGCACCTGGGACTTTTTTAAATCGCGCCCCCCAAAATACACTAATATCGATAGAAATAGAACCATTCGTGCTAAATATGTAATGTTGGTACTCATATTTAATGTTTTTTAAAGAGGAAGACATTTATGACCTTGAAAGTTGTAACAAAGGTACTTTAAACTTTTTTTAATTTTTCATAATTTGTGATTAAAAAAAAACGTACCGGCATAACATTTTAGAATGTATTGCCAAATCAAAAGTCGGTCAGTCTAAGTAAACTATTTACTGCAGCAATAATCATACTTACTCAAATGCACACCACAATATTTGTTCAATTTCTGAAATGGGCAAGGATAGTAGGGCATTTGGGCAGTCCTTTTGCAATTTTTCTGAAGTGATTAAATCATAGGTGAGCAAGTTAATGCAAAACGTTAGCTTTGTTAACCACTAGTCCGTTAATAAACTTCACGCCTCCGTTAACGTTTATCCGTTGTTTTCTGCTTTAATTTACAATAATTTGAAGTCCGGTATATTGTTAATATTTTGTGTGTAATTTACAATTCTGTTTATTCACTTGCTTCTAGAACACGTATTGACGTTGTTGAGCTGATTGTAAGGAAATATCTGTTGCTATGGTGTTTTTTTGTGTTTTGGAAGTTATATTTTACAGTCTAATCTAACTTCACGACAAAAATAAGTTCAAATGCACTAATGAAACTGCGACTAGAAAATCTTTGGAAATTGCGAACAGCGATAATTAATAGATCTATGAGGCTGCAGCTAATTAATTGTCACAAAAAAGAGCTCCTTTCTTCGCTTTCTTCTATAAAACTCGTGCTAATGCGCAACAAGTGTTACCACTTACCAGTGCAAACTAGTTTGTACTGGTACGATGAATGAATGGTGCGAGATATTAACGATAAAAACGTTAGCGGAAGTTAACAGAACTTCAGGGAAGTTAATTTAGTCCGTTAACATGAAAAAACTTTTTAACGGATTTACCATTTAATGAGAAAGTTAGCACAGAGCTGGACAGCGCTGTTTCGAGCTTTTAGCTCTCATCGGCAGCCCTCAGCTTCTCAAACAAAGTTATTCCCCAGCTTCTTTTTTTTTTTTTTGTGGATTTTTGGAAATGTGTGGAGTTTGTGAGATGGTAGTGGGAGTAGTTTTGAGAGCTGCAGACACTTTTTCAAGCATCCACCGCCGCTCTGAGTGAAGGTATTCCCCAGCTGGACAAGACTCTTGGCCGAACTGAACTGGACAAGCCTTAAGGGCTTGCACAGCGGCAGAGCGTTTCTAGGAAATAAACGATTTTTCACTTGTGGTACTTAAAAAAACAAGTGAAAAAATCGCTGAACCCTTGTAGTAAGGACAGCCATAGGCTATCCCTACTACAAGGGTTCCCCTTGTGTGACCACGGAAATCATAACCAAAAAGTTTGACGTCCTTCGTGGTCGACTCCTGGGAAATCATTACGACTTCTGAAATCATTACGAAATTACGAAATCATTACGACTTTTTGGAAAAAGTCAGCTTCGTTATTTACGAATTAACGATTAACGGACTTGTGCCTACCTATGGATTAAACCACAGCTTATTTCCTCCCAAAATTTGTACAGATGTTTTTAAACCTGTCATTATTGACCAGCTATTTGACAACTTCTTGTTTGGTACTTCACATTTCATTCCTCATTTGCAGAATTTGTTTATTTTGTGCTTATTGCACAGTTAGTTATTGGAAGCTTACGCTATATCAGATTTCTTTTTGAGTAGTATGGAAGAAATACAAATATGGTGGTGTGCAGAACCAGCCATCTCATCATACAATTTGAGCAGCAAGTGGCAAAGCTACAATATAAGTTGACAAGCTCAACCGCCTGCTGCTCGCCTTCATAAAATGAGGATACTATCACTATCCCAATCACATGGAAAGCAGCATTGTTAATGTGGAAAACACTGAATTTCCAGCATTTAGAGTCCAGAAATTACCTGTTTGAGTGCTGCAACAAAACATGGCAAAATGGGGTCACGTGAACAATTCCGGATTCAAATTTAATTGTTTACTCCAGATTTTAAAACACTCCACTTGTAAATACAAATGGTTGGAAGACAACAAAAAAGACCATATGGTCAAAGTCACTTGCCACCCTACTTACGGTTCATAATCAAATAAAAACAATGTAATGCCAATTAAATTTGTAAATTTTGAGATTCAAACAGATATTACATTTTAGCAAATAATACATTTAAGAAAACCAAAAAGCAGACTACAGCACACAACAGTAATTGACAGAAGAGAAAAAAAGTAATTGTGACTGCGATCTGGAATCTCGTACTACCTAACATCTCATGCAGTGCCCCTTTTTCACTCCGCAGAATTGCAAATAGATATAGATTTCAATGTTGCGGTCTAAGCTTATATCAAGAGATTGGAAAAAAGCAATTGAAGATCTGGAAAAAGAATCAGGCAAGCATAGAATGTTAGAGCAAACTTACTTTCAGTAGCGTACCAAAATCAGTTGATTTTCTGTGCTGACATTAATATAGGCCAAGTGCATTCTTAAAAAAATAACCAATAAATTTTGGTGAAAGGCAAGAGTTAATATAAAACGGGTTCAACCTTAGCTAGGGATACTGGTAGAAATTAACCTTTTTAAAGTTGAATTTAAAATTACAGAAACCTCATGGATTATAACTTTGTTTATTTAAATGCAATTATTATCGTGTCAGATATTACACAAAAGCGGCATTTAGACATTCTTTTACATTGCCAAAGGAAAAGCCATAAGTCAAACACCACTTCAGCTAAACTCCTAAAATCATTCCGCCAATAAAACTAATGAATGTGAAGAAAAAAAATTTTTCTGGCCAAGTTTTTTTGACACATTCAATAGCACAACATCTTCATCTACTTATTGTAAGTGCCAGCTTACCCCAAAAGTACCTGAAACTCATAGAATAGCAATATGCATTTGAGTAAGTGTGATTAAAAGGCAGTGAATCTGTCTGAAACAAATGATATAATTATTAATCAATTATATGATGAACACAACAATAATTCTATTCCGATTCCCGAAGATATATTTAAGAAATTAATGCTTCTCGCCACACAAGAAATTTTCATGCACAACGAATGATTTTATAAACAAGTTGAAGAAATTATAATGGGCAATCCGTTGGGACCAACAATGGCAAATTTTTTCATGGTTCATTTACAAGAAAAAATTTTTACGAAAAAGTCTAATGGACCACTTTTACGTAAGTTTTATCTTCTATATATTGATGATATGCACGCGATTTTCGACCGCAACCAAAATTACGAAGAGTTCCTTCCGATTTTGAACGCACAGCATCCAAGCGTAAAATTTACGGTTGAAAAAGCCACAAATTCACTGCCTTTTCTTGACGTGGAAATAAAATTTGACGAATTCAGTTTTAAAACTAGAGTCTGGCGCGAACCTTCATATACGGGACTGTTGTTAAATTTTCGATCAACTTGTTCAAATGCTTGGGAATCTGGCCTAATTACTTGTTTATTAAAACGTGCCAAAATCATAAGCTCTGATTATGATTTGCTTAAAGATGAAATTACTAAACTAGGATGCATTTTTGCAAAAAATTGTTATCCAAATTGGTTTTTTGATAAATGCTTGAAAAAATTTGAAAATAATACCAAATTGGACTCACAGGATAAAGAAGTTGATGATTCTGCGTACATACTTGGCTTGTCGTATTTTGGAAAACCATCTCATAAATTTGCACCCCAATGGTCTACCTTACTATAATGATAGAATTTTTCCTTATTACACCTCGCTAAAAACTGGGTCACATTTTAATCTGAAATCCAAAACTCCTGCTGCTTTAAAATCCAATGTGGTACCGTATACTGTATAAAATTACATGTTCACGTAATGTGAACACGACATATATTGGTATGTCAACACGCCACTTGGTGGCTAGGGCAAGAGAACACTTGCAGCTTAACTACAACTCCGCCAAAAGTGCCAAAAGCCAACACATTTCTTCCCGCCAAACTTGTCAAAATTGTAATTTGGATGTTAGTTCGTTTAAAGTAATTAGAAACTGTCACAATGAATATGAAACCAAAATAAAGGAGGCATTATTGATAAAAAAGCTATCTCCACAATTGAATTTACAGTTATACGCCAACAGCTGCTCTTTTCTTTTGAATGTGTTTTAAAGATTTTTTTCGTGTGTGTGTGTCTATTGTCTACATTGCACCATTGTTATTTTAAAGTGCTGCTTGATTTTTCTCTTTTTTTTTCTAACTTGATTTTACTATGGAAAAGGAATAACGTAGGCTGTACGTCACAATATCAAATGTAAGAAGTTAACAGTGGTTGTTATATTGCAACATTTGTGCTTTGCAGATATTTTGATAACCTTTCATTTCTAAATTTTAAAGTTGTTGTAAACTGCTTTTTAATTGCTGAAGAAGGCCCTGTAGAAAATGCGCCGAAAACGTTTTAAATAAAATAAAAATGCTATCGAGAATGAAGTTTCTGCTGATATGCGCTTTGCGGTTTAAAAGAATTTACACCTCTTATCCGAAATTCCTTTTTAGGATTTCGTAAGGTATGTTATGAAACATAGCTTAGCTAAGCTAGAGTTCTTTAAATTAACAGTAAGCAATCCGCCCAGAATAAGGAAACTAAATTTTCTAGTGGTTTCATACCTTATAGCTTTATGTATCTCAAAATGCTTTCTTGAGTCAAGAATTTGAACAGTCTGACAAATAAATTCAGAATATTTATTAACCGTGCTGTTATGACGTCATTGCTAAAATCTTACCAACGTCATTTCAACAATTGATCATATCATTGTTGTAAAAACTATTTTTTGTTGATTTAAAAATCTTGGCCACCAGCAGCACCTAGTTAATGAAAATTTCGCATTGCCTTGCTAATTTTTAGATTCACTTGACTCCTGATCAAGAAAGAGAGAGATGCTTCGGAAGATTTCATTGCCGAGAATGCGATAATGAATGGAGTAACGCATTTAGTTCCGCAAACACATGGCAAAAATGCAATGGATGTAACGAATGCATTTATCCCTATATGCAGGTACGGGGAGAAAAATATTAACTTCAATTAGTAAAATTTAAATGCTGTTCTACAGTATCAAATCAAGTCATTATCGTTATTCCAGGATTTAATTACTTTTTTGGAACTACACAATATTTTTCTTTTCTTTTAATTTTTTCATTATAATTTTTATATATTTTTTTCTTCTGACAAACTTGTTTTTATCATTTTTAATAATTTGATGTTATCAGGAAGCACATTGCCTATAAAAAGCTTAAGGGGTTTTTGGCAGAGGTGGAGTCCTCGAGGACTCATTTTCAAGTCCTTGGCCTCGAAGCCTTAGGTCATCGAAAATTGCACTGTCCTCGGCTCGAGGACAGCACTATTTTTTTAACCATTGAAATTTTGCACAGAGCTGGACAGCGCTGTTTCGAGCTTTTAGCTCTCATCGTCAGCCCTCAGCTTCTCAAACAAAGTTATTTCCCAGCTGGACAAGACTCTTGGCCGAACTGAACAAACCTTAAGGGCTTGCACAGCGGCAGAGGGTTTCTAGGGAATAAACGATTTTTCACTTGTGGTACTTAAAATAAATAAGTGAAAAAATCGCAAGGGTTCCCCTTGTGTGACCACGGAAATCATAACCGACAAGTTTGACGTCCTTCGTGATCGACTCCTGGGAAATCATAACGACTTCCACTGCCAGTGGAAGTCGTTATGATTTCCCAGGAGTCGATCACGAAGGACGTCAAACTTGTCGGTCATTGAAATTTTGTTGGAAAACACCAAAAACTTGGCGGAAAATTTGCGAACACCGTTTTTGTTTTTCTCAATTGGAGCATTGGCGTAGCCAGGGGGAGGCAGGGGGCCCAAGCCCCTCCCCAATTGAAATTTCGCCAATGACAAAAATGTGACAAAAAAGTCTATTGTTTCTGCAATATCAATTTCTTTTTAGCATTTTTCGCTTACAACAGTAACTAACAACAATATTGAAGACCAGGGGCCCGGGCCCCCCTCAGTTCATTTTTTGCCACCCAATTTAAATGTATAACCCGCGTAAAATTAAGGGTTTTTCTCTTAAAACTTGCTACCTAGGCCCTCATGAAACCTTTTTATAATCGTAATGCAACAACCAAAGCCGGATTTATTCCATGGCACAGTGCCAGGGCCTCGCGCTCAGATGGTGAGACTTTTTTTTATCTTCACCTATATTTGGCAGGAAGATGTTGCGAAAATCCCCAAAGTGCCAGGGGCCCAGCGCGATATAAATCCGGCCCGGCAATAACATGGTTAGTTGGCGTAACCTTTTATTGTATCATTTTTCAATAACAATTCAATAATTCACTTCCACCTCGCCAGTTTTTACGCACAAAATACTTTTAAGAAAATTAGCCACGGAAAATGCTAATTGAGCAAACCATTGAACTTCAATTGAGGGGGCTGGGCCCCCTGGCCGAACAAATACTCCTATAACTGGTTATTTTCATAGCAAAACAAAAATTTCTAAGGAAAATCTTTGAGTGGATTATTATTTACTGTTAAAATGTAGCAAGAAACATTGCGCCTTACTTCCCCCTACCTGGACCTAATCACTTACAATTAAAATTTAACACAAGAATGCAAGATGTTAAACGTATTTTGGACTTAAATTGCAAGTAAAAGGAGCATCAAGTAATTTTATCTTTTCAATAGGCTTTCAAATTTCAAAAATTTAGTGCTTTCAAATAGCTCTGAACACGTGCGAAATGTGATTCAATGGCATTAAAATAGCTGTTTTTTCCAAAAAACAAGAAAAATCGCTTAACGGCTGGGGATTTCGCCCCCAGACCCTCAAAGCCTGTGGCGGTTGGGGGCTCCGCCCCCAGACCACGTCTGTGTTACGTTTGAGATACATTACCTTTCTCAACACGTCTCCAAAGTTAGATATTTGCACTTTTCAACTATTACTTAAAGCCCTGTCTTTTTGCAAAATCCTGCTTAAATGCCAACCGGCAACGATTTCAGATCTTCCATCCTATGATATCTTTGTCCCACGAAAAGTTCCTCTTTTGAAAATTTTGATGACGTCATTGCAAGTGATTTGTGGTTTGGGCCTCTCTACCAATCAAAAATTCTGTCCACGCCTATAAATTGGAGATTGCCCGAAAAACTTTTTTGAAGACCTTTTTTTTTGGAGAACACTTGCGGCTGTGTCCTTGGTCCTTGGCCTTGGCCTCGAGCATTCCTGTCCTTGGCCTCGAGAGAGTCTGTCATCGAAAAGGCTGTCCTTGGCCTCGGATTTTTTTTGTGTCCTTGGCCTCGAGCCTTGTGTTCTCGACTCCACCTATGGTTTTTGGTGTTTCCTGGCTTTTAGTGATAATAAATATAATAGCGTGTTAGATGTTTGTGATCTGCCTTTGTTTACGTCAGCTATTTTTTACCATTGAGCAAATAAATTCATGTATGTTTGTATCGAAATGTTGGAGGTGGTGGAAGACCGTGAAATGTGGCGGCCTAATCTCCAGCTGCTGCCACGGCAACCCCCACGCAAAACTGAAGATAGACAGAGAGTATGTTTACGCATTGGTATCGTAAACATACTCTCTGTCTCCGGCTGACGAAATATACGCTGACGAAATATACGCATTGGTATTTATATACGCATTAGTATCACGGTGACCCCGGCTGACGAAAGTCATGGACCAGAAAAAAGGTAAACAGTGTTGGGTGGTTAGACAGACGCAGATTATTACCTTGAGCACAAACGCACGAATTTGAAATATTATTTTAGGTTCGAATGGGGTGTCGTGGCGAGTTTCGTTGCGAATGCGGGCATGAATGGGAACGGGTGTACCGGTTGTCGGATCAAGGAAATTTTAGAGAAGATTGTCCCAAATGTGGCGGGCTCCAAGTGGAACCTTTTCGTGAACAAGTAAGCAAATCCAAAAAAGTATTTACGAGATTAAATCATAAATCTAAGTTATAAACTAAAACTGAACTGAAACCGGACAAATTAAATTTATGATTAATATACAATACTACAGAACGCGAAATCATTACAATTTTTTATAAAGTAACCCATAAACTTGTACATTAGTGCGCAATGTTCCCTCTAATTTTTTGTTGTCTGTGCGCGCAGAAATTTTGGTGTGTGCGCACTTTTTTGGAAATGATTTATATTTGTAAATTAGGTGCAGATCAAAAAACAGTCTTTACCCAAAATTGGATTGGTTTTTGAGCCCAAATTTAGGTGTAACTTGTCAGACCAAAAATTTGTTAGACCAAAAAATGTTAGACCAATCTTCACCCAGATATGTAATGGTTTTTGAGCCCGAAATTAGGTGAAGATCAAACAAGAAAAGAAAAAAAAGTATTCACCCAGAATTGGAGCGGTTTTTGAGCCTGAAAAGTTTATTGCACAGTGCAAAAATATGTCTGTGCAGCAATATGTCTGTGCGCAGTAAATTTATGCGTGTGCGTAGTCCCTGAAACCTGTGTGCGCGCGCGCACGCGCACAGCTTAGAGGGAACACTGTTTGTGCGTATATATTTCTCTGTATTAAAAGTACTTATACAATTCACACATGAAGAACCCTTGACTGTCAACGGTGTTCAGGTATTTTGTTTTCCTCGTAGTTTTGTAATTTACGGATTTAAATCGTACTTTGCTGAACTAAAGTTTGATACTAAAGCAAACCGACGTCATAATGATGAAATCACAAACGCCGCAGGTGAGACCGACGTTGAGTAATCTACGGTTAGGAAATTGGTAGAGCTATTAGAAAATTCGTGAGAGGGGAAAAGGAGAGGGTGCAAAAAAAAAAACAGAAAATGAAATTTTAAAGTTTTGCCAATCTTTCTTTGTCGTACGGTAGGCCAGAAAGTTGTCAATGCAATGCCAGTACCATCATAAATCAATACAAAACTTATAATTAACTTACATGGTAAACAATTAGTAGTGTAAAGGTCTAATACTCATCAAGACTAAATGCGATCAGCCAAATAATACGAGATCACAAACATCAAATTCCATCGAAAAAACTAGTTAGGCAGTAATCTAGCTCAGTTCTGCACTCATTAAAACCGATCAGTGATCGAATGGATAGAGCGTCTGCTGCTGCTGAAACGATAAACTTGGGTTCGATTCCCGGTCTGGTCAAACCAAAGACTATAAAAATTGGTATTCACAGCTTTCCGTTTTGACGGTCAGCAGTTAAAGAGAAACTGTAAAGAATCCACCGTATGTGGAAGACAGGTGGTTGCTTGACTCGAAGACCGCAAAGCCCCTTTGTTTCTCCTGCACAAGGCAACTTGGTGAATAAAATGTAATTACACTTACAAGTTTTACTAATGCGTTGTCAATCAATTTCCCTAGCCTAAAGCTATTTATTTTGCGATTACAAACTAACCCGTTGTCTGCTTGTTGGGAAAGACACTTAATGCTTTTTTCCTATTGGAGTATACCCATCTCGGCTGCCCAGGCGGACCAAAACCTTACAAGATCAGTGGGAGTGTGGTTAGAGTAGATAAGACATAGAAAACCTGGTTCAAACGCTTGAGTTTAAGTTGTTTCTTTAGAATCAGCAATTAACTCGATTTCAATTACGACACGGATGTTTTGGCAAGTTTCGTTGTAGCAAATGCGGACATGAATGGGAAAGAAAATACAGCTTGTTGCAACAACGAATTTATAGAGAAGATTGTCCAGAATGTGGTCAGCAGCATGTGAGACCTTTCGTCGAAGAAGTATGTAAAATCGATAAACATTAAAGGAATTTTGTCAGATTCCGGGGAAAATTGAGTTTATGGTTGGTAACTCGTTAGAGCACGAAATAATGACAATTTCTGGAATCAACCCATGAACTAGTATCCACAAAAACTGCTGATACTCTTACCTTGTTTAGGTGTTGCTAATCAGTAAACTAGACTGCAGTTATCCAGTAACATCTAAAAACACTGATCAGCAGCGCCCGTATTTTTGTAATTCTTTACCGAAATGTTTCAACTTACTTGGAATCTCCAGAATGGACTATTACAGATGTGCGAAACCTTATTTCTATACCAGTGCGTTATCAGAGAGTCAGCCAATCAGAATCCACTTAATTCCGTTTCAGCAGTTTTTTCGGATTTTATAAAATCTCTAAGTCTTCGGGAGTTCGCTCTTTTTGCAAAATTTTTAGGGTTTTGTGAGGTATTTTATGAAATATAGCCTGGCTAAGCTAGAGTTTTTCTTTGACTATCTGCAATCCACCAAAGAGAAAGAAACCAAATTTTTCTAGTAGTTGCAAATGTTTAGCTACACAGCATGTATCCCAAAATGCTTTCTTGAACAAAGAATCGAACATTTTGACAAAAAAGTTCAAAAACAGTATTAACCGAGCTGTTACCACGTCATCGCTAAGAGCTTACTAATGTCATTCTAAAAATATTGACGTTGTCATTGCTGTAATACCTACTTTTGGTTGATTTAAAAAATTGGCAACCGGCATCCCGTTCTACAAAAGTTTTACATCGTCTTGCTAATTTTTAGGTCCACTTAACTCCGTATCAAGGAGAATGGAAATGCTTCGGAGAATTTCATTGCCTCGAATGCAATCATAAATGGCCTAGTGCATCCAGCTGGGCAAACACATGGCAAAGATGCAAGAAATGTGACGAATGCATTTATCCCCATATGCAGGTATGGGCAGATGGAGGTATTAAATTCGATGAGTAAAATTTAAATGTTGTTCTATCTAATCAACTCATGATCGTTATTCCATGATTCAATCAGTTTTTTGGAAGCTATACAATATCGCGCTAGAGCATGACAATACAGTAACTTTTTGCAAATTTACCAGCATACATGAGTGGTAGTGATTGGTTGATGTAGCAAATGTAGCGATGTGATATTGTAGCTAATGTCTCATCCGGGGTCATTTATCACTGCACCCTGAAGCTCAACCAGGAGTTTGCTAAAGGGAAGGGGGCTTGGACCAAAAGTTAAAATACTTTTGTTTAAAAAATATCGCAATTGGGCGATACAGAGAGCAAACAAGTCCAACTCAAGCGCATCACAAAAGGAAGTCTGGGGCGGAGCCCCCACTCGATGGACGCCATGGGGTCTGGGAGCGAAGCCCCCAGCTGCAGATCAATTTTTGTGATTTTTCGGCCAAAAATATCTTTTTTAGTGCTATTTGGATCGCATTTAACCGATCAGTGGTCGAGTGGATAGAGCGTATGTTACTGAAACGGTAGACTTGGGTACGATTACCGGTCGGGTCAAACCAAAGACTATAAAAATTGGTATTCACAGCTTCCCTGCTTGACGCTTAGCAATTAAAGAGACAGTATGAAGCCTCCGCCGTGTGTGGTAGACAGGTGGGCAGGTGGCAGCTTGACTCGAAGACCGAAAGGTCCCTTCGCTATCTTATGGCCAAGGCAACTTGGTGAATAAAATGTAATTAGCTCTAGACAGTATACAGAGTCTTATAGGCACAATCAAATCTTTGATTAACAGCCTAAGACATACTGTTTCGGAATCGACATTCGTCTTTTATTCCTCGTCAGCATAGCTAGGACTGCAGGTATGAACATGAGCGTAAAAAGACAAAGAATCGCAAATTAACCAGATCATGACACAATTTTTTTTTTCCAGAAATATAAATTAACCACAATACTACAAGAGATAATTCTAATAGTTCAATGCAAAATAATTTCCTATAGCATGCCTTAGACAGCTGTTTCGCCCAATCTCAGGGCTCATCAGTAAGGCTAGCAAGGCCAAAAAGGACAAATATCACCAGTGACAAAAATCTTCAAAACAAGCATCTTTACCAATTTACCAATCAATGAATAAATCTTTACCGATTACGTTTGTAATACATAAATCTTTACCCATCATTCAGTCAATTTTAGCCAAAATAGATAAATCTTAGCTGAAAAATTCTTACCCAATAAAACTAGAGCTATTAATTAAATCTTTATCGAATGAAACTATTGCAATAAATCAAATCGTTACCGACTAAAGCACAAATCTATCGCAGAAGAGCGATAGCCTAGTAAACAAAACAAATGAACCTTAACCGAAAAAAAAGTTTTTTTTTTGTTTACTCAAAGAAACTAAAGCTATTAATTAAACTATTACCGA
This sequence comes from Trididemnum nubilum, assembly GCA_963965965.1. NCBI lineage: Eukaryota > Metazoa > Chordata > Ascidiacea > Aplousobranchia > Didemnidae > Trididemnum > Trididemnum nubilum. Next base: position 5,715,737 of record OZ014490.1, read on the forward strand.
ATTAAGCTATTGCTCTAAATCAAATCTTTACCGACTAAAGTACAAATCTTACCTTACATCTCTCAGAAGAACGATAGGCTAGGCTTTTGTTAGCTAGGCTATCGCTCTTCTGAGATAGATTTGTACTTTAGTCGGTAACGATTTGATTTATTGCAATAGTTTCATTCGATAAAGATTTAATTAATAGCTCTAGTTTTATTGGGTAAGAATTTTTCAGCTAAGATTTATCTATTTTGGCTAAAATTGACTTAATGATGGGTAAAGATTTATGTATTACAAACGTAATCGGTAAAGATTTATTCATTGATTAGTAAATTGGTAAAGATGCTTGTTTTGAAGATTTTTGTCACTGGTGATATTTGTCCTTTTTGGCCTTGCTAGCCTTACTGATGAGCCCTGAGATTGGGCGAAACAGCTGTCTAAGGCATGCTATAGGAAATTATTTTGCATTGAACTATTAGAATTATCTCTTGTAGTATTGTGGTTAATTTATATTTCTGGAAAAAAAAAATTGTGTCATGATCTGGTTAATTTGCGATTCTTTGTCTTTTTACGCTCATGTTCATACCTGCAGTCCTAGCTATACTGACGAGGAATAAAAGACGAATGTCGATTCCGAAACAGTATGTCTTAGGCTGTTAATCAAAGGTTTGATTGTGCCTATAAGACTCTGTATACTGTCTATAGCTTATTATTAATTTTCTCAGTACATTGTTCTTAATAAAATGTAATTACAATTACAATTTCACACGTTTTTAGAAGCTTTTGATCACATGACTTTCAATCTTATTTTAATCTTCATCATGGCAGTGCATATTTGTTGCAGTATTTCTAAATAATATCCATCAAAATATTGAGAATCCTCATTCAACAAAGTATTTAAATATTTAGCAAAACTTTGGCACTACCAAAGTCATTACATTTTATTCATCTTTTCTGGGTAGACAATGCAATCACATGAGCCTAATCTTTGTTTGTTTCAGCAAACTTTATATTGGTAAGGTGGTACGTGTGACACCTAGAGCTTATCTAATTTTTGCTTCAAAAAGGGTCTACTCTTCTATAGTCTCACGATTTTGCAGTAAGTTTAAAACGGGCTTAAGATGTCAATATTGTAATCTGCCTATGATTATGATTCAGAAGAAGCTGGAATAATAATAAAAATATCATTTGCTTCGAAGTCATTTGACTTAATGAAATGACAAAAAATACTACTTCCGGTAATCATCAAATTAAATCTTTCGTTATACTCGCTGTATTATTCCGAAATGCGTAATGCGTTGGCGGGACCCATCTTGTTCGCATTGCTCCCGGACAAAACAGCTCCTATAAAAATAATGTCGCAGCGGTGGCCATCCAATGGCAACAACACGTCCGATTTGACCGGCCTGAGTTTTGAACCTCAGACCTCAAGAATGCATTACCACTGGACCAACTGACTGGTCAAGATGATTCACATTGTGTGCAACATTATTATTCTGAAAATTTTGCAGAAACCACTTAAGAGATCAAGAAATCGAAGTAACGAACCTCATCAGCAAAGCCGTTGCGGTATGTGTAAAAAGATTCGAGGCAATTGCCAAACGCTTAATCGAAGACGTGGTGATTGAATATCTTTTGCAGCAATGTCAGGATGCTTTCGTTGTTGTTGTATAGCATATTTATCTTCCTGTCACCGGACAGTGTCAGACGCTATAACTTTTGGATAATCGAAACACTTGTCAATGCGATAATTATTTTGTGTAGGGAGGAATCTGCGACTTCTTAGAAGTTTCCAGTGATCCAATGTCCCTTTGGGATTCTTGGAACTTGACCAAGCAGAGATATTTATTCTAAAGCGTCTTATTCAAGAACGTAACTGCGTGACCAGGGTGCGAGCAAAACCCAAATTATGCAATCAGGGTTGTCGTAAAAACGACGCCTTCACTCTTTCGGCCGGGTGGCGATCAAAAGGTACAATGAGAAATTGACCAACAGTTTCATTTCGAAAAAAGCCTTGAAAATTGTAAGATTGCGAGAACTGTGCTAATTTTCAATTGCGTTAATATTTTACACATTTAAACCGTAATCGAGTGCTGTGCAACATGATGTGAAAATATGGATTATTGCTTTCCACTGATAACCCACACAGGATGCTATGCTTTATCAACCTGTGTTAATGCAAATTTACAATCTACTGTGTCAAAACTCAAGACACCATTAAATGGCTGATTACACTGGCCAACAGAAAAATTTAGGCATGTAAGGTAAAAGCGGATTAGGGATACTTTGGAAGCACTATACCCAAAAATGAGATAAGTTTTGCCAAATTGGCTCTAGTTTTTGAGCTATTTTATGATTTTGGGTATTTTTCCCAAAAATTAGATTTTTGCCACTAGAGGGCGCTGTATTACCGACATGCTTTAGTGAGTAATTTTTAAAAAATGCCACTTTTCATTCTGCATCAGTTAAAAAAAAATTTGGCGTAATAGAGTAATTGAGGCCTGAATAATTAGTATTTTTATAATTTTGGGGGAAAAATTCAGCCACCACGTGGTGAAAACATAATTTGCATTATCTCAAGAAATATGTGACCGATTTGAATGAAATTTGTGTCCATTTCTATGTTTTCGTGGGTGGGGAATTTGTTTCCGCTCTCAGTTTGATAGATTTTTGAGACCAGTGGGCGTTAATTGCACTTTAATGCCATTTGATGCTACTTGACAAGCTCAATGACGATGCTATACGAGCACCAGGCAGCCCTTTCTACTAATATCATGTGAGAAGTGAAGGCTTGGTCATACACACCTAAGCAACATACAACAATATAATACAGAATATACAACAAACAATTTTGTTCATCACTTGCACAACATGGCTTCTGCTACAAATAAAACAACTGGATTGTGACTGTATGTTTGTAGACAAATAACACCACTGAGCATGAGGCCTTAAATCCAGTTTAATTCATTTGAAGAAAAGTTCTCAAGTATGATTTTCGTCTATAGCTTTGTTCAGTACAATCACGGATCAATGTCCAACAATAGTCTGACATCATGTGGGCGTCCCACCTGCCTTGGTATCTTTCTTTCATCATCTTAATATCTTGGTGGAACCTTTCCTCTTGTTCCTAGCTTACATCACCAAGATTTTCTGGGAAGTAGTCTCAATGGCTAAGTAGATAATGAAGTTTCATGCTCAACCTTGAACCAAGAGCTTGAAAGTTTCTGAGCATCGCATCCACAAGATACCGGTAGCTGCTTGCCTTTGTGTTACCTAGAAACCGAGACATACAAGCACCACAACACTTTCAACTGCTGTCATGTGAGAAGTGAAGGCTTGGTCTTGGATCAATTTGCGAATTTGTGGTCCATCAAAAATTCCTGCTTTCATTTTTTCCATGCTGAGACCAGGAAACTTTTTGACAATATAATTAAAACAATCACCATGTTTATCCAGAGCCTTTACACATTGTTTCATCAGACCCAACTTTATGTGCAGTGGAGGTAAGATAATGTGGTCCCGACTAACTAGGGGCTCATTTATGATATTTTTATCACCCACAGCAAGATCTTCTCGCGCCGGCCAATCCTTCTTTACCCAATGCTGAGTACTTGCTCGACTGTCCCAGTAACAGAGAAAACAAAGATACTTAGTGTATCCTCCTTGCTGTCCCAGCAACAAAAAATTAACCATCTTAAAGTGCACACATGTGGCCCAGTTATGCTCACTGTAGCCCAATTTGTTCAAAACCATCTTCACATTTAGATAGTGTTCTTTGACAACCACTGAGTGTCCGATCGGAACGCATGAAACTTGTTACCTTTATAAAGTAACACATATTTTAAACTGCGTTTGGAGCTGTCAGTGAACAATCTCCATTCATCTGAATTGTATTTTGAAAGACCAGTTTTAGCAAGAAGGCCTGGGAAGTTGTTACAAAATACAAAGTCATCTTCCATAGTAAAAAACGAAGCAGAAGATCATCCCTGTTGCGATAGAATGTAATTTTAGTCCCCGAATCCAGTACACCATGTTCACCAAGACGAGATGCTAAAAGTTCAGACGACTCCTTGGAAAGATTAAGATCATGCACCAGGTCATTTAGTTGGTCTTGACTAAAAGGTTTAGGGTTTGTGCTGAGTGAACATGCTTCAACAGCCATGCTGGTAGAGCTACAGTAACTGCAGCTACTATTACTATCTTCCATTGCTTCCAGCAGTGTTTCATCTGCACTCTGCAGTGAGATCAGGTAAGAACGTGAAAACAGGAACTGGAACTTCAGTGCAATGTGGTACTGCTCGTCGTGCTGACTCTATATCAGGATAGTACCAATTTTTCTTCTTGCGCTGATTCCATCCAGTCATATCTACCACGCAAAAATAACAATCTTCGTGGTGATTTCTGGGTTTGCGCCATACCATAGGAATCCCGAACCGCATAGAAGTAGCTTTACCTTGGGTCCAACGGCGCAGCGTTTCTGTACATTGCTTGCAGACCTTATGAGGTGCCCAAGACTTGTCTTAGTCCCCTAACTTTATGCCAAAGTACGCTTTGTAAGCCCTTTTGGTGAAATCTCTCACGTTGAAGCGGTACTTTGCCAGCATACATTCCCCACAAATGTAGCAAAACACATCTGGATGGTTTCGACATTGCCTTCGTTTGGAACTTATTTCTTCTGCTTTCTCACAAACAAAATCTGTTCTCTTGTTAAAAATACTTTAGCTAAATTATGCTGTAAAGAAACAGTGCTCGTTAACCTGCTTGTCCAATTGACTGCAGTACAGTTACCTATTCTCCATTATATTTCTAAAATTCTACCATAAAATTTCATTCCTTATTAGCATCACTTTTTGCTTTTTCAATAGACAATGTAACCACTCTCATGATGCTGCAAAACTACATATGGTTGTAGGCATCGTCATTGAGCTTGTCAAGTAGCATCAAATGGCATTAAAGTGCAATTAACGCCCACTGGTCTCAAAAATCTATCAAACTGAGAGCGGAAACAAATTCCCCACCCACGAAAACATAGAAATGGACACAAACTTCATTCAAATCGGTTACATATTTCTTGAGATAATGCAAATTATGTTTTCACCACTTGGTGGCTGAATTTTTCCCCCAAAATTATAAAAATGCTAATTATTCAGGCCTTAATTACTCTATTACGCCAAATTTTTTTTTAACTGATGCAGAATGAAAAGTGGCATTTTTTAAAAATTACTCACTGAAGCATGTCGGTAATACAGCGCCCTCTAGAGGCAAAATTATAATTTTAGGGAGAATAACGTCGCAAATCATAAAATAGCTCAAAAACTAGAGCCAATTTGGCAAAACTGACATCATTTTCGCTTTCAGCATCCCCAAATCACCCAAAAAGGCTCTAACATGTTGTGCCTTTTGAAAAAAGTTTTGTTTTGTTGGCCTGTGTTATCAGAAACTAGTGCTGAGTTCAAGTAAGTAAATACTTAAGTAAAACTTTTGCTTATTACTACTTACTTAAGTAATGATTGCGACGACTTGAAAATTTTACGTAACTTTTAATTCTGATAAAATAAAATCTATTGCGCTGAAACGTATTGTGACAACACAATTTCAAGATAAGAGTAATTAATTATTTACACCCCGAAACACTCATGCGTATCTCAATTACGGGACTTGCTCTTGTTTTGCTGTAATTTTAAGTCTGCTTTTCAACATTATCAAAAATTAAACCCAACTATGTCAAACTTAAGTGATTGAAAAGAACCTACTGGCAAGAAGTCAGAAGTTTGGAAACATGTTCTTGTTAAGTCAGGCGATGATTCAGTTGTGAAATGCAAATACTGCTCAGCTAAGCTCAATCCAAAGAAAGCTACTACGTCTTTTAAAATACAGGCTACTTTTAAAATTACTTGAATTACTAACTTAAGTTACTTAAGTAATATTTCGAAAATTGCTTGTTACTTAAGTAATTTTTAAAGCTAGCTTACTTGAACCCAGCACTATCAGAAACGGTCAACAAAATTTCTCAAACAAAAGACGCAGGAAAAACAGTTTTTGTTACTTCTCTCATTTTCCAAATCTGCTTTCAGCGCGTTTCTGCTTTTGTTGTAGTTTTTGTTGTTTTATCGTCTTCGTTAATTTTTTTTATCTTATTTTTTCTTTTAACAAAAGAAAAAAAAAGGAAGCGCACCGATAGATAAAAGTCGGTAATAATAATCTCCGTATTCAGTTTGTCATTATGTTTTCGTTATAGATTGCTTTTTATGCATTGCCTGTCAAATACAGTACAGTAACTGCATTTTGCCTACTTTGACTTTTGGATGGGAAGTTACTAATCAATTATTTATTTGTGGTAAACTGAGTATAACAATAAGCACATATAGCCAAGTAGTTTAAGTAAAAATTTCTGGGAACTGTGAAGGGACCCACGAGGAGTTTTTTAATTTTGAAAAAAACTGAGAAAAGCTATACTCCTATACAATTCAGTTACAGGTATGAATAGGCCTACAGCTTGATTATAGTTTTCAAGCATAGCATCAGTTTTACGTCTTTTGTAGTACGGTAATCACAGTTTTTCCACTCACAAGTTTTATTTAGTGGTCAATACAGCAAAATTTTTCGTGCACCCAAATGAAAAATAGAATAAAAGTTTTTGTTGGCATTTCGGCATCGATTACTAATCTTTAGTCTTTGCTTTTTGTTTCTAATATCGACTACCGACAATTTTTTGCTTTTTGTATGAATTATCGATATAAATTTATCATTGCTTTTAAACAGCATCGACTTCCAAGCCTATGTTTATGATTATGTCTTTGATGCTGTTTGGTGTATTTAGTTTATGATTCTGTTTAGTTGTTATGTTTGCTTTACTTTTCGATATCTACCCATTCCAAAAATTCGATTCATCCAAGTCTTACGGTTCAAAGCTCAAAAATTTGGTGGCCCTGTTAAAGGGGGCACATTCTTTGGTACCCTCAAATTTTGTGAAATTTTATCTCTTTTTTATATTGGCCTACGCTGAAAATTTCATATGTTTAGCAGTAGTGTTAAAAAGTATGAATTTTGGCAGCCCCATTTTGGGAAAAAAAAAAACCATTTTGGTATCCCAAACTTTGGTCGAATTTTATCTTTCTTTTATATTTGCTCACCTTAAACACTTTGTGTTTCCAGGCTAAAAACTTTGAATTTCGGAGGCTCCGTTTAGGGAAACTCCCATTCTTGAACTGCCATTTTTTGTTAGGTTTAGTTTATTTCCAATACCTACCCATTCCGAAAGTTTGATACATCTACCTCTAATGGCACAAAAGTTCAAAATTTTGGCAGCCCCGATTCAGGGGACCCCCCATTTTGGTAACCCTAAATTCTGTCAAATTTTGTCTTTTCTTCATATTTACCTATACAGAAAATTTCGTGCATTTAGCATGAGTGGATAAAAAGTTCCAATTTCAGCAGCCCCATTTGAGGGGGAAAAGCACAATTTCGGGACCACAAGAGTTTTTCAAAATTTTTCTTTCCCTTATATTTACTTAACTTCAACATTTCATGTGTCGAGTTTTAAACGTTAAAAAGTTTGAATTTTGGAGGCCGGTTTGGGAGAATACCCAATCGTAGAGCCCCAATTTTTGTAAGATTTAGTTTATTTTTAATATTTACACACTTCAAAAATTTGATCTAACTAGTTGTAGCGGTTTAAAATCTTTGAGGACCCGATTGAGGAGGATCCTTCCAACTTGACACCCCCCATTTTCAGTCTGGCAATAGCCCTTCCTAATATCTTCAATCGCCCAAACTTTGAATGCAGTGCAATAAATTAGCGGTTTAAAAGTAGATAGCCGAAGAAGAAAAAGAAAAAAGAAAAAAAAGTAAAAAAAAGAAAAATAGTATTCAGATTGGGGTAAACGAACATAACCAAAAGAAAAGCGGTTGATAGTGTGCTCAAAAAGCACAAACTATTTTTCATCAATATTGGTATTTACCGAGATATATCTGTTCAAACTTGTCCATTTTCTACCCATTTTCGGCCGGTAACATTTTGGTCACGTGATCAGGCGCCCCCAAACTCGGTTTGCATTAACCATTTATAAGCACCCACATTGTGTACTAATTTTAATTTAGAACGTCAACTGGTTTTTGAGTTACAAGCGAATTTAGAAAATTTCAAGCCAAAAATCACCGTTCTTTAAACTTTTTTGGTGTCCCAATTCACGATCACGTGACGTAGGGTCCCCAAAGTTAGCATACTTGACGCTTTCATTAGTTCTTATATTGAGTCCAAATTTCAACTATCTAGGTTTTATTGTTTGCTAGTTATGAGCAAATCAATCCTCATGTGCCAAAATTCGCGAACAAAAACAACGGTACTACGCGCTCACGCAAGTCCCAACTCTACATAACTCACTGCAATATTTTTTTAAGAAGAATTTTATAGAAGCACATGTATGAACAGTTCTACTGATTTTTCACTAAATCAAAACAATGCATGCCTTAGCAATTAACATGAAAATACATACGTACACAAAACAAAATTTAGAAACAAAAAATCAAATTTTTACAAACTTATAAGTGATTTTACAGAGTCTAACTTTCCACTGACTTCACATTGAAAACTATGTTATTTTACTCAACTGGATGCTTTTCAGAACCCTAGGTGTAATGTTTAACGTCAAACCACTATTTTCCCAAAATTATTTACTTCTTTTGCACATTACGCTCTTTTTAGTTCATTTCAACAGCTTTGAGGTTATTCACTCTCTAAGTTTCAAGGTCTCAAAAAGTTGTCAAAGCAATGAAGCAATGTCAAATAAAAAGCTACTAGGAATTTCTAACAGTTTTTCACTTTATTGGAAATTCGCGCTCGCGTAGGACCGTTGTTTTTACTCGGCCATTTTGATAGATGAGCAGCGAAATTTATTGATTTGCTTATAACTAAAAAACAGTTAAACATAGAAAGTAGAATTTTGGATATAACATGACAATAACCAAAAGCATCATGGATGCCAATTTTGAGGAACCTAGGTCACGTGATCGTGATTTAGGAACTCTAAATTTGAGAAAAAACTGCCATTTTTGTCTCGCAAATTCATTAATTCGCTTATAACTATAAGTTTGCTGAATGTGGAACGCTGAAATTTGAACACAGTTTGGGTGCAGTAAGAGACTGTATGCGCTTCAAGTTTGGGGGCGCCCAGTCACGTGATCGTGATTTCAGAAGCAGAAAATTGGCAAAAAGTGGACAACTTTAAGCCGGTATATCTCCGTAACTACAAATATTAACGAAAAAAAATTTGTGTTTTTCGAACATACTACTTACGACCTATATCGTGGTTAGATTACTTTATTCCGCCTTGGATAAAATTTTTTTTTTCCATCACTATCTCCTTTTAAACCACAAAACGCACATGGATCATACTGTGAGCTATTATAGATATCCAAAAGTACTAATGCCCGCCTGAAATCGGGGGTGCCACGATGGGGGGTCCCCCCAAACGGGCCCTCCAAAATTCAAACTTTATTATCTTTAAAGCTAGACCAATGAAATTTTTGAGGTAGGTAAATATAAAGGAAGGATAAAATTTGACCAAATTTGGGGGTACCAAAATAAGAGGGTCCCCCTCAAACAAGGCCGCCAAAATTTAAACTTTTTAACCTTTCAAGCTAGACCCATGAAATTTTTAGGGTAGACAAAAATAAACAAAAGATAAAATTTGACCAAATTTGGGAATACAAAAATGAGGGGTCCTTGCAAGCGGGGCCACCAAAATTCAAACTTTTTAACCACTCATGTTGGACTAACAAAATTTTCAGAATAGGTAAATATATGTAAAAGATATCATATGACAAAATTTGAAGGTGCCACAATGGGGGGTCCTACTCAAACAAGGACGCTAAATTTAGCTTTTTTAAGCTTATTGTTTAAGCTAGACCCATGAAGTTTTCAGGATAGGCAAATGTGAAGAAAAGATAAAATTTGACTAAACTTTGGGGTACCACAATGGGGAGGTCCTCCTCAAACGGCACTGGTAAAATTAACAGTTTTTATCCACTTAAGCTAGATGCATCTAATTTTCAGCATCAGTAAATATAACAGAAAGTTATTATATGACAAAATTTGGGGGTACCAAAATGGAAGGACCTCAATTAGGTCCTCAAAAATTCAAACTTTTTAACCATTTAAGCTAGGCATTAGAAAGATTCAGAAAAGAAATGAAAGATAAAGTTTTAATTAATTTTAGTTGCCACAATTGGGTAGTCCTCCTCAAATATATCTTTCAAAATTTTTAACCACTCATGCTTAAAGAAAAATAAAATTTTCAATGTAGATAAATAGATAACATGAAAAATTTTGGGGATGTCATACTACTGAGATCCTCCTATTATGTTGACACCTCTACCCATTAACTTCAAAAGCTGAACAATTTAAATTTAAGCTCATTGGATAGGTTAATATGAATCAAAAGATTAAAGGTAACAAAATTTGGTGGACCACATTGAGAAGACCATGCCAAATGGACCCTGTACGCTAACTGCATTCCAATTTTTCAGTGTAAAGCTTATGCAAGCATCGCGGTTTTCCAATTGTCATTCTTGTTTGAGAATTTACTTATTCGATCGTTTTATGCTGGAAGCTTTTTCTCTATGCCGCCATTTGATGCCCTCATCTGTCAACAAGATTTTAAATAGACAATAATTTGTAGCTTTTATCTGTACAAATACACATTTCCATCCCATGAAAGTTGGAGCAGATAAGACGCATTAGTTGACGGCAAGAATAGCTTGTTAGCAGTCAATAATACTTTTATGTTAATTTACAGATATCTGATAGTTTTTAGTACTTTACTAATTAATCGTGTTTTTAATTATAGGAAGTAGTTGTGGGAATTTACCGCAAAATTTTTGAAAGTCGTTAACCACAAATCTGATAAAGTTAATGGAACATTATGAAATTCGAAAGCAGAGTATTTCAGATCTGACTATCGACAACCATAAACACGCTCAACGCAATTGTAAAGTACTTTAGTTCAGTGAAGTTAGATACTTTCGCGAAGTCCCCGGATATCGCTTGCGATGTCACATTCTAGTTCTGAAATAACACAAAGCGATCTTTAAAATTCCAGCGACTTTATTACATCAGCCAAGCTTGACACTGATCACAGCCAGAAATAAGAACGCATTTAACAGCTATTGCTATTTTGAAAACGCTATTTAGTAGCGCGACCCAACGGCCAACATTTTGGATAATGTACAGTATATTGTATTACATTCATTATTCAGCACAAAAGCTTTCTTAATAAAATTGTTCAAAATCTTTGAAGAGCATGTTGAAGATTTTTTCAACGTCACAAGAGGCAGTTTGGTAAAAAAACTCGGCTATCCAGCTTAAATCTAACAAAGCCATTAAGCTCAAGTACTTCAAACGTCTTAAATGTTGGAGTAATCCCATAAGTTTGACTCTTCTACTTTTCTGTGATACCAATTCATTGTGAGAATTCATCTTACAGTTTAAAGGTCCATTTTAGGGTAATTGTCCAACATGGCATTGCCAATTTTGGCACGTTTTATCTTTTGCTTATAGTAGCCTATACCGGTGTTCTTAAAATTTGATATGTCTAGCTGGTGTACGTCGTAATAAAAAGATTTAATAATTTTAACGGGCCCATTTGGCACGGTCTCTTCAATGTAGCCAACAAAATTTTGTTATGTTTAATCTTTGATTCATATTAACCTATCCAATTGATTTAATTCGTTTAGATTTTATAGTTAATGGGGAAGGTGTCTACATAAATAGAGGACCTCTATAGCAGAGATGGAACCGGTCAGGATTTTCTCGACCCGACCCGACCGGTAAATTTCAAAATCATCGCCGGTCGATCGGTTTTTGACCGGCCCGGTCAACCGGTTTTTTTGCAGAAGGTTTTTGTTCACTGTTCAATGTATTTAATGAAAAATTTTCAAAATGGGGGGCATGGGTCAGGTGTAAAAATTTGTGACTTTGGACGGAGATTTCAGAAAAGAAACGCAAAACAATTTTTGCGTTTTTTGCAAAAATAACTCAATTTTGAGACCATTTTGGGAAAATTTTTGTTTGAATGACCTATTTTGAGCAGCGCAAAACGTGAACTAAATAAGCATAAAAAGAACTGGAGGGCACTTGCTAAATTATGAGACGTTTTTTTCTAATGATATTATGCGAAAGGCCAAAAAATAAAGTTACAATTTTTTAGCTATTGGTGACAGATTATTTGCAATTTGCGGAGCAGCAAAAACTAAACTATTGTGACATTGGCTACAAAATATTCGAAATATAATCTGCCTCAGCAGTTAGTAGAAATGCTGATACTTCAGAAGAAGCCATGGATAGTTAGATATAAAAAAAAAATAAGAGCTAGGTCTTTTTTTGCCCAGGGTAGAGTGTAGTAAATTCAAGGTGAAAAAAGCTTTTCAAAAAGGCAAGATTTTAGCGTGTATTAAAAATCTTAATCTGCGCCACTTCTACTCTTCAGCTGATTAAAATGAAGCTAAAATGCCAGATAGCGCAACATAGGCGTTGCCAGGATTTTCGATTGGAGGGGGGAAAACCACAAATCACATGCACTGACGTCATCGGAAACTTCGAAAGAGGAATTTTTGTGTGGACAAAGATATCGTAGAATGGAAGATCAGAAGTCGTGGCCTGGTGTTGGCTTAGGAACTCGTTCAAGGAGAGGGCTTAAACAAATACCTAAGGTGCGAAAATGTCTAAATTGGGAGACATGTTTGAGTAAAGACGTGTGCTGTAATTCAAACGTGTCACAGACGGTGGTCTGGAGACGAAGCCCCCAGCCGCTGGGCGTTTTTTTGTAATTTTTTGGAAAAAATAGCTATTTTAATATCATTGGATCACATTTCGTACGTATTAAAAGCTATTTCAAAGTCGTAGATTTTTAACATTTGAAAGCAAATTGAAAAATCCAAGTTACTCAGTCCTCCTTTTGCTTGCAATTTAAGTCCAAAACACATTTGAAATCTTGCATTTTGGGGTTAAATTTTGTAAGTGATTTGGCCCAGCTAAGGAGGAAGTAAAGTACATCGCCTCCTGCAATATTTTAGCAGTAAATAGCAATTCAGTCGAATATTTTCCTTAGAGATTATTGTTTTGTCATGAAAACAACCAGTTATAGAAGTACATATACGGCCAGGTGGCCCAGGCCCTCTCAATTCAAAAAATTGTTAAATGAGCATTCCCCTTACTGTAGCTAATTTCTTTTTAAAGTATTTTATTGCATAAAATCTGGCGAGATGGAGGTGAATTGTTATTGAAAAATGTACAGTAGATAGTTACGCCTACAAACCATGTTATTGCTCGGGCCGGATTTACATTGAGTTGAGCTCTTGGCACTTTGGAATTTTTGCAATATTTTCCTGCCAAATACAGGTGAAGACCAAAAAAAATCTTACCGTTTGAGCGCGGGGCCCCTGGCACTGTTCCGTATGTCAAATCCGTCCCTGGTTATTGCATTACGTTCATAAAAAGGTTAAATGAGTGCCTCAGTTAGTAACTTTTAAGATAAAACCCCTTAATTTTACTTGGGTTATACGTTTAAATTGGTTGGCAAACATTAACTTGAAGGAGCCCGGGCCCCCGGAACAATATTATTGTTGGGGGCCCATTTAAATTGGGGGCCATTTAAATATTATTGTAGGGGGATTTTTAAATTGATTGACAAAAATTAAATTGAGGGGGCCCGGGCCCCCTGGATCAAAATTATTGTTGGGGGCCCATTTAAATTGGTTGGCAAAAAATTAAATTGAGGAAGCCCGGGCACCCTGGATCAAAATTATTGTTGGGGGCCCATTTAAATTGGGGGCCATTTAAATATTATTGTAGGGGGATTTTTAAATTGGTTGGCAAAAATTAAATTGAGGGAGCCCGGGCCTCCTCGATCAATATTATTGTTAATTACTTTTGTACGAGTGTACTGTTGTACGCGAAGATGCTGAAAGAAACTCAAACTGAAGACACAATAGCCTTTTATGTGACATTTTTATCATTGGGAGCATTTCAATTGGGGGCGGGCCCCCTGCCCCCTTTGGCTACGCTTATTTAGCGCAAACCTCTTCCACATGCATGCTTTATTATAATCTGATTACGCGATTTTAACTTATATTTTGTACTTGTTTGCTTTGTGCCGTGGCCCAAAAGAGGCGGGCATGACGCAATGCTCTCACCCTAAATACGCCCCTAGATGTGCATGTCTTAATGGTCACAGCATATTAGTCACAGCTTGAAACCATTCAACAATGTTTTCAAAAGATGTGGTTTGTTAATACTGTTTTTTGATCAAAAGTTTTAGCTATGAGAAAATATATAAGTATATTTTGGTTGGAGCTTAGATGTCTTTTAGTAGCCAGAAAGGAGAATTCGACCGGTTTTTCAACCGGCTTGACCGGCCGGTCGAAGAATCTCGACCCGACCGGCAACCCGACCGGTTTCCATCTCTGCTCTATAGTATGAGATCCTCAAATTTTTTTGTACTATATTTTTACCTATCTTGAAAATTTTATTTGTCTAGCTTGAGTGGTTAAAAATTTTGAAGAACCCGTAGGAGGAGTACTTCCCAGATGTGGTACCTAGTCATATTTTATTTACATATTCTGATTTTATCTTTCTTTTAAATTTTCCTATTCTGAAAGTTTCATGTGTCTAGTAAATGTTGAAGGACCTAGTTCACAGACTACATTTTAGTGCCTCAAATTATGCTAAATTTTATCTTTTCATATTTACCTATCCTGAAAATTTATTGTGTCTACAGCTTAAAGTTTAGGTTTTAAGCCTTAAATAATTAAAAAGTTTGAATTTTGGCGCCGTCGTTTGAGGGATACCCCCATTGTGTTACACCCAAATTTTACCAAATTTTATCTTTCGATCATGTTTGCCTATTCTAAAAATTTTATCCGTCCAGCGTAAGTGGTTAAAGTTTGAACTTTGGCGTCCTTGTTTGACGGGGATCCCTTTATTGTGGTATATTCAAACTTTGTTAAATTTTATCATCATCTTAGCCTATTCTTGAGAATTTTTTGGGTCTAGCGTGAGTGGTTAAAAAGTTTGAATTTTGGTGGCCTCGTTTGAGGAGGACAATCACATTTTAGTATCCCCAAGTTTTGTCATATTTTATGCTTAACCGATATTTATCTATTCTGAAAATTTCATGTGTCTAGCGTGAGTAATTCAAAAGTTTGAATTTTGGCGGGTTCGTTTGAGTGGGACCCCTCTATTTTGGTACCCCCAAATTTTGTCAAATTTTATCTTTTTTCATATTTGCCAAGCCCCAAAATTTCGTGAGCCTAACATGTGTGGTTAAAAAGTTTGAATTTTGGAGGCCCCGCTTAAGGGGTACTCTTCATTTTGATAACCCAAATTTTGTCAAATTTTATCCTTTTTTTATATTTACTTACCTTAAAAATTTTATGTGTCCAGCTTAAAAGGTTAAAAAGTTTGAATTTTGAAGGGCCCCGTTTCGGAGAAGAAACCCTTGTAGTGGGACCCCCAATTTTTCTTTGGTTAAGTTTATTTTTAATATCTATCCATTCCAAAAATTTGACCCATCTAGCTGTAACAGTTTATGAAAGTTCAAAATTTTGGAGGGCGCGATTGAAGAGGATCCCCCCAATCTGGCACCCCCAATTTCAGTCGGGTACTAGTCCTCCCTGATATCTTTATTCGCTCAAACTTTGAATACAGTGCGTTCGACGGCTTAAAAGTAGATGTAAAATAGGGAAAAAGAAAAAGAAAAATAGTATTCAAGTTAAGGTAAACGAACATAACCAGAAGAAAGGCGGTTGATTGTGTGCTCAAAAAGCACTAATCTTTTTCCATCAAAAATTAGTATTTACCGAGATACATCGGCTCAATATCGCCCACTTTCTACCCATTTTCGGCCGGTATCATTTTAGCAGGCGCGTCGATTCCCGGGGGGGTCCGGACCCCCCCAAAGATATGCATTGGGGGGTCCAAAGAGTAAAGGACCCCCCAATAAAAATAAACATGTTTGCTATTTATCATGGATACTAACAAAATAAAATTTTTGTTTTGACTGATATTTCTTGCTCAAAATCTTGAAAACTGCGTATCATAGCGCTAGGCCTAGATTTTATAGCAATAATCACAATACGAGTATGTTTATCACCTTGCCAATATATTGCACAAGTTTTATTTGTGTACGTCACAAACTCATTATTGTGACTGTATGTCTGTCAGTGAAGTCTAGATGAGGGAAAGTCCTCACTATTACAGCAGGGCACTGAGGAGCGAGGGCATACTGATACTCACAGCATATCAGCATAGTCACTCAATATTACAATGGTGCCATCCGGGCGGTGACTTAATGGACGGTGCCATCACAGGCGAGCCAGGATTTTTGATTGAGGGGGCCCAAATCACATGCAATAACGTCTTCAGACATTTTTGAAATGAGGCACTTTTTACGGGACAACGATATCGTAAAATGGAAGATCAGAAGCCGTGGCCTGGTTTGGAACGCAACTAGGATTTTGCTGAAAGGGAAGAGTTTGAAGTAAATGTTTAAAAGTTAAAATGTGTGATTTGGGAGACATGGTGAGTAATCTAGTGTAACTCAAACGTATCACAGACGGGGGTGTGGGAGCGAAGCCCCTAACCGCTGGGCAACTTTTTGTAAATTTTTGAAAAAAATAGGTATTTTAATGCCATTGGATCACGTTTCGCGCGTTTTTAGAGTAATTTGAAAGAACCAGATCTTTAACATTTAGAACCATAGTTGTAAGTCGGACCGGGCTTTTCGGGTCGGGTTCGGCTCTAAAGTTAACAAAAATTTCGGGCTTGAGACGTGCTTTTTGTCTTAGATGTACCAAAATAAAATCAAAATAACAAGATTGCTAAATTTTTCAGACCTAACTAAACTTTCGTTTTTTTTCGGGCACGATTTGTGCTTCAAATTAGTTTTCGGATGCGGGCTTATATTTTCGGGTTCGGGCCTGAACTAGTCGGCCCGTTTACAACCCTACTTAAAAAGCCAATTGAAAAATTAAATTGTTCAATTCTCTTTTACCTACAATTCAAGTACAAAACACGTTTGAAATCTTGCAGTTTGGGGTTAAATTTTGTATGTGATTTGGCCCAGGTTGGCGGAAGTAAGTTACATTGCTTTTTAAAATAATTAGCTGTAGATCATGAAAATAATCAATTGTAGGAATACATGTAATGACTTAGGGGCCCAGACCCCCTTAATTTAAATTCAATAATTTGTTCAATGCGCATTTTTGCTTGTTAATTCTTTTTTTTTTTAAAGCATTTTGTCGAGTAAAAACTGGCGAATTGGAGGTGAATTGTTGTTGAAAGTTAATTGGTACAAAAGATGGTAATTGGTAAGGTCTATAACTAATCATGCTTTTGCCCTGGCTGGATTTACATTGCGCGGGGCCCCTTGCACTTTGGGGAGTTTTGCTGCATTTTCCAGTCAATATAGGTGAGACAAAAAATCTCTTAGGCCCACCATTTAAACGCGGGACCCCCTGACACTGCACCATTTGGTAAATCCGCTCGTGTTTATTGTATTACGTTCATAAAAAGGTTAGATATGTGCCTAAGGTTGCAGTTTTTAAGACAAAACTCTTCAATTCTCCCGGGCTAAACGTTTAAATTGGTTGGCAAAAATTTGAGTTGGGGGGCTCGGGTTCCTTGGTGATCCATATTAATATCATTGCTAATTACAGTTGAAGGCATGCACTTTTGTACGGAGAAATGCTAAAAGAAACTGAAGAAACTGTAGACTCTGTTACAATATTTTTATCATTGAGGGCATTTTAATTTGAAGGCGGGGCTGTCGCCCCCTTGGCCACGCCTATCCGTGTCATCCCTTAAAGTAGTATAGACAGGCTTGGCGGAACGATTTTCAAAGTCTTCAAAGTCGTAACATTGGAATTACCGCCCAAAAAAACGCCCCAAAAGTTTGACGTGAAAGAGGTTGCATTTAAAAAATACCGCAAAAATATATTTGACACGGTTATATATCTTAAGATACCCTTTCATCTCTACCAACCCACTTTTGGCCGCGATGAGTTTTTTTTTCCTTTTTCTTCCAAAATACCGTACGCTTATTTCCTAAACAGCTCAACACCAAAAAAAAAAAAAGTACATCAAATGTGCTATTGCGAAGTACGAACATTGCAAACAAAGTCTACGATGTACAAACAATGCAAACAAAATTCGCGAGATTTCGTCAAAAAAGTTCTGGTTATTAAGTTGGACCCCCCCGAAGATTTCGACAAATCGGCGCGCCTGCATTTTAGTCACGTGACAGGGCGCCCCCAAACTCGGTTTGCATAAACCGTTTATAAGCACCCACATTGTGTACTAATCTCAGCTTTACTTTTTTAGTTATGGGCAAATTAATAAACTTTCAAGCCAAAAATCACCATTTTCTATATTTTTTTGGGTGGTAATTTACGATCACGCGACCTAGGATCCCCAAAATCGGCACACATGACGCTTTTATTACTTCTCATGTTGAGTCCAAATTTCAACTTTCTAGGTTTAATTGTTTGCTAGTTATGAGCAAATCAATCTTCATCTGCCAAAATTCGCGAACAAAAACAAAGGTACTACAAGCTAACAATACTCAAATTTATAGATGTCATACGGTATTTTAATTTTTAAGCATTTGAATTATAACAAAACAATCGCAATAATTTGGTATTGCAGAATAGAATAGTGTTGCTGTGCAAAAGCATTGTGCATACCTGTATTGTGCAGAAGCAAAACAATTTTCACTCTGTAATTGACATACAATGACGTTGCAAAGCATTTCGTTTTGTACCATAGGGGGAATTTTGAAAATAACACCTATTGGTTCGCGCTTTCTTCTCGAATATTCTAGAGTCACGTGATACTCTGGGGTTTATAAGGGCGCGTAAGCATTGTAACAGCGTTTGTTCCTTTACGCGTTAAAATTGTTTTATTTTGCTTGACCAGGATCCATTTTTCTCTAATTAGTAACATCCTACATTATTCTTTGAAATTGAATTTTCGCAATAAAAATGCCACCAAGAAATCAGGTAAGATTTAAAGGTATTTAGACCTGACAGAGGAATTAAGGATTTGCAATTTCAATGTGGACCTTCTATTTCAATAATAATTGATTCCGTATATATGGGCCAAGAAGTTACGTGATCTAAGATGCAGAGAAGGGACCTTTAGGGTCTTCGCTGTCAACCATACAGCACGGTCAAGTTAAGCTGTCCACCTCACAGTACAATGCTAGAGGTCCAGACTGTTGAGTATCAAGCAAGAAATTTGTAACCAGTGGTTTTAAGTACGGCCATTTTTATTTTGACCAAAAAAAATTTTTTTTGACTTTATTTTAGCTAAATTTTGACTTTATTTTGACCTAAACCGTTTTGGCCTTATTGAGATCCAAATTTTGATTAAAAAAAAGCTTTTGTTATTTGCAATTTACGTAAGTTTGAAGCAGGTAACCTTCTTCACTATTCATTAACAGCATTTAGAAAAAAATATCAATCAGGCAGTCTTGAGATTAAAGTAACTAATCGTTGCAAGACAAAAACCTAGGAATCTGCACACCAGAGGTGGAGTCCTCGAGGACGTCCTTGGCCTCGAGGACGTCCTCGAGGACACATTTTGAAATCCTTGGCTTGGCCTCGAAGGTCAAGTCCTTGGCCTCGAGGCCTCAAGTCCTCGAAAATCGGCCTGTCCTCGGCTCGAGGACAGCACTATTTTTTGAATTGTTAAAACTTCGTGGAGCGCTTGAAAAATTTTTTGGAAAACGTTTTTTTGTGGAGATCGCTTGAAAAATTTTTGTGAAGACCTTTTTTTTTTTTTTTTGGAGATCGCCCAAAAAATTTTTGTGAAGATTTTTTTTTTTTTTTTGGAGAGCACTTGTGCTTGTGTCCTTGGTCCTTGGCCTTGGCCTCGAGCATTCCTGTCCTTGGCCTCGAGAGTGTCTGTCCTCGGAAAGGCTGTCCTTGGCCTTGGCCTCGGATTTTTTTTGTGTACTTGGCCTTGGCCTCGAGCCTTGTGTCCTCGACTCCACCTCTGCTGCACACATTTCCATATCAGTTACACTTTTTCAATAACCAGTAAATTTTGGATTGAAATTTGCTCTTCTTAAATTTTCACGAATTTTCGACCTCATTTGTTCTTAAATTTTTATTGGAAAATACATTGACACCATTTCAATCTAGCTTGGTAAAAAGTTGCGTTGTGTAAAAGTTTTGTCGATTGCTAAAGCTGTGAAAGCAAAACAGTACAGTCCTAAGATTTCAAAAATCTGGTTCATTTGTTGTGATATACGGTACTGTATAAAAAAATTGACTTTAAGGTTTTTGAATTTGGACATATAGTGTTCTTAATTATTTTATTCATGCCGAGGCTGACATTCTTAATTTGTGTTTAATTTAAAAAAATGAGTTTCGCGTTATTATAAAATCATTTTTATAAAGAAGTTAACCCAGGCAATTGTATTGTGGCATATTGCAACTATTTGCAGAAGTTTGAGTAGCAAAACTTCATTCAAGCACGTAAAAAATTGCTCAACGTTTCATTGGTTCTCAAATATCTAAAAAAATGAGGAAAAAAACCCTTTGTTTGCTTTTGAAAAAGAATCTTTGATCACATACAATTTTGACAAATTTTGACCTAACCCAAAATTTTGACTTTATTTTGACCAATAAGTTCTACCTAAACTGGCTGCAGAGCACCCGAAACCAATGTTGGTATACGTTTGATGATACAATAAAGCCTTAAAAAAATTTGACTTTATTGACTTTTGCGGGCCCTAGTTGGAAGCTTTTAGTTTGACGCGAGAGGGAATCAAACCCAGTCTGGTTTTGAGTTTGTTGCACGTTGCTTTTTAACATACCACAAACATAAATTTTAGAACTAAGACAAAAATACCAGGATAACAAACTCGTACATCATTTATTTTTTGCGTCCCTCACACCAGGGGTTCTAATACTTGTGCTGTTACGAAGCCCTTAAAGAGGTTGACTATTATTTACGGAGCCCAGTACTTAAACTGTAAAATTTTCCATGGGGGAACGCTTTGGCAGCCTTGACCAAACGCATTCGAAATGCATAAGCACTTGAGTCGAAATTATGATTCAAGTCCATATTCCGTCCCCGAAATTAAGTGAAGACCAAAAAGAAAAACAAAAGCGGTCTTCACCGAAAATTGAAGGGTTATTGTCGCCGAAATGAAGTCAAGACCAAAAAAAAGGTCTTCACCGCAATTTGAGACTATTTGCGGCCGGAATTTGTGGCATTTATTAGTGCTGACAGGCACTTTTTCGTCCAATCCCGCAATCATCCAGCGCTGAAATCTCCATTGGGGGACGCTACAATTTAAGTACTGACGAAGCCCCGCAATAAATTTCTAAAATAAACACAAAAAAGTAAACGAATAGCTTGCGTAGCCCCAAGTTTCTCCGGCGGAATCCTAGGGCTTCGTACGGAGCACTTTGAGAACCTATGCCTCACACGGTTAAGCTTTATTACGTCAAAAACGACAACTGGCTAAGCTTTATGACTTCAAAAGAATACCGACAAGTTGGTTGAGCGGAAACGCGTTCGGCTCTGAAACAGAAGGTCTGAGGTTCTAATCTCGGGCCGGTGAAATCATACACAGTAACGCCAACGGCTCGCCACCGCTGCGACATATGTTGGAAGAGAGCTGTGTTGCCTGCAGGCGCAGGGACGTGGAGATGGGTATCGTAAACTCGTTATCGGCCCCGCAATCGGACTTTGATTCCAAGATTAAGACTCAGTCTATACCCTGGAGGTTAACTTGTAGGCGTATGAGTGTATTTCAAGTTATTTTGAACAGAAATTTTGTACGCCCTAAGTACTGCCTTAACAGAGTACAAGCTGCCAGTTGGTTAAAGATACACTTGTACGCTTTCGATTTTACGCATAATTAGGTTTGATTACTTCTATCTTTCTGCCAATTTTGGTTCAGCAATCCATGGACACACTACCGTTTTGTGTTAGTTGTGAACTTGTAACTAAGATTTGTGTTCGTCACAGTAATACTGTATGTTTGAAACCAAAAAATTTCCAATCCCATTGCGAGCCAAAATTTGTGAATCACATTGCCGATGCAAAAAATGATAAATCGGTGCATTAACCGATTAACGTTTGAGCTTGAAGAATATGTTAGCCATTAAAATTATTTTTGGTGGCTAACAATCGCTTTACCAAAATTATAATTGCACTTTTTGGGTGTTCGTATTTTAAGCTAGCAGGCGAAATTTGCGGTAAAGTGAAAAAAAATATATACATTAAAATTTGAATATTTAAAAAATATAAATAAAGCTAACAGGTTTCAAAATCTGAAATTTGACGTTAAGATTCAAGGACGATTTTTATGCTTCAATGGAAATTTTCAAAAGCGGAACTAAATGTATTCAGTTGTTAGGTCATAAACCACGTAGGATGGCTAAACAAAAATTGTTTGTCAATCCTACATTGCGCAACAGTTACTTATGGTTTTACATTTAAATCTCAGTACTACTGTTTACTTATTTGTTTTTTTCAAAAAAGTTTTATTTAATTTCTCAAATTAAAATTTTGCAGTATTGACTACTTTATGAAACTGTAGATTTTATTACTTATCTTTGAGTCATCAAATTTTATTTGCTTAAAAGCAAATTCAGTTTCACTGATTGCAAACCCAGCTGCTCCAAAAAGAAACCAATCATCTCTCGCTAATTTTTCATGATCATAGGCTTATATAACAACTTATAAAATTGCGAGTTCAAAAAAATCTCAACACAGCTATGAAACTATCGCTGAAGAATCGAAAAATTTTGTTACTTAAAGCCTTTTTGTTTGAATGTTTGATACTTCTTTGTTGTTTTATCTTTTTTGTGATGTTTTGTGATTTTTGTTTGTTTGTGATTTTTTATGCTGTAAAAATGGCGTTTGGAAGTTGCATTTTTTTTTTTATCTCGTACGCGGCTCAATATCAATAAAACCGCTTTAATGATGTTAAAAATATTTTTGCAGAATCAAAATTTTTTTTGCAAAACCTTAAAATTTGCTTTAAAAATCGCCCTGTTTATTCTATGCAGGGCTTCAATATCAAACAAATACTTTAGATTGAGTTTGAAGAAAAATTTCAAGAATCCGGTACAGAGCATCCGGAACCAGAAGAAGAAGTAATAGAAGAAGAGCAGCCTTGCTTTTGGAAGTACCGCTGTACCAATTGTTCCAATAGAGAATGGAGGCGCGGTAACACTACCTCTGAAACAGAGTCGATTTGTAGAGTGTGCCATGCTGCAGTACTGCCCTACAAAAAGGTAAATCAAAATGCCACATGCTTATAGCTCCATACTCGTTTTCAACGCTGCAGTAATGCCTAAAATTTTTGTTCCGATAAAAACCTGCTGCTTTTTTTCGAAAAAAGTTGGTAAAAATTTGCACTGGATAAAATTTTCGCTAAGTATAACAAATTATAGTTTGGCGATGCGGGAATAGAAGCCAGAAATGTTTCAGTTTAGTTTTTTTTGTCATACTACCATTTTTTTATCTGTTTTGTTATTTACTACTGCAATACAGAAAAAACATTAATTTATGTTTAACGCAAAACAAAGTCGTTTCGCTTTGTTGTAGCTCTTGAATTTAATTGTTAAATTTCTATTCAATGCTACACAACATTTAGTTTTTAAACACACACCGTACATACTTTTATGTTTGTATTCTTATACAATGTTAGCATTGGGGTCGGCAAACCAGATAAAGAGCTCAATGAGGGATCAGAGCGAGCGAAGTATTTTTCTCTAGTTACTTATGCTTGATATACTTATGCAAAATATACTTACGTATGCCATAGGTTCTTCACGGGCTAAAATTTGATTTGAATAAGACTATATTTAATTTTAGTCCCCTGCAGAGCCCATTCGGGTGAAACAGACCGTTGGGGCATGATATAGTGTGGTGGTCAGTAACTAGTTAATAATGTATACTAGTACATGTATTTGCATAACGTATAGGTTGCCGTTTGTTTTCCGTCGTGAGTTTTCATGTTGCACTATACAGTAGTCATGCATGTATTTGCAAATGCTTTGAGGCAACCTATCCCAGTTTTAAGTCGAGTTAACTTCACTCGTGTTATTTTGGTCAGCAAAATAGTCCATAATATACTATATTTCAGATTGGCCTTACCCCCTACCAAGGAAATCGGCGAAGTTTCGGGGTGTTTAGATGCACCCAATGCGTTCGAAGATGGATGAGTGCCAATAGTTGGGCCAACATGGGGCAGGAGTGCAAAATTTGCAAACCCCCGATTAATGTCTATCCTTATCATCAGGTACGGTTTTGTCTGTCTTCACAAAGCAATTTTTACATTAGTAGAAAAATTTTGAATTATAAGCCAAAACAAAACTTACAGACTCTTTCTTAGGTGCAGTCTACGGTTACTTCAAGATTGCTTTTCTTTTTCAGGGACTTCTTTTGTTCGAATTCAGCAGCTCTTTCTTTTCTATTCTAAAAAGAAAATATTAAGTGAAGTTTCAAAAAATGATCGGTCTATAAATAAACTCGGATAATACTAATCTATAGGATAAGACTCAAAGGGCTCTACGATCTCAACGTTGAACTCTAGTACTTTAAATTCATCAAAATCTTGATTTACTAAATATCCAGCAGTAGGCCTATGTTTAATTTGTGAGTAACTGTGTGAAATGTAAATACTGTTTGTTATATTTTAGCGTCGGTTGGACAGGCAAAATGAATTTGATGTATTGGACAAGAAAAAAGAGCATCTTCAGGACCTGTGTGAAAAGTGTAAAGATTTGAAGGTAAAAGGCTTCAACATGAGCTGCAAGGAATATTGGATCAGATACGAAAGCAAGAAACCAGACATTGGTTCCAGTTTGACCCCAAACGTAGAAGAAGAAAGAGACAGCAATGAGGTGAAAGCAATTAAAGCGAAGATCCACGAATCTTATACGCACACTCTTCCCGGACAGATTGCCACCAACAACAAAACCATCCCCTGCAGTGCTGATTTTGCCAAGGAGGTTGCACTAAAATTAAGCAACCTGGTCATTGCCAATTAGGTCTGGCGAAATTCGTCAACTCAGGCGGTGTACTTATGTTTTGATGATTCGAACATTCTGATGGTCACTAGCACCATTTTTGCTAAAACTGTTTATTTCCTGCTTTTTTTTAGCGTCTTTTGTCTTTGTGGTTTATTTTTGATTGTTGTAAATAGCGCTTTTTGGATGATTCTTTTGTAGACGAGTCGAGTAATGTTATTTTGCTTTCTTCAACGAGGCATGAGTCGATTTCTAGGCTGTGCAAACCAAAAAGTAAATTAGTATATTTTACATTAAAGGTTATTGCTGTAAAGATTTTATCGCTTTTCATTTTTAAAGTGTGGTAAACTTGAGGCCATTTGATTGAAAGCTTCTCTTGGTTGTCTTCTATTCAAGGCAAATAAGTATATAAAATATAAAATTTTGCAATTCAAAGTGTTCAATATTCCAGGACAAGCAAAATCTCTATAATATCATGTCGAAAGTTCCATTTCACTTGTAGACATTTCTTAAATTCTTTCGTTCAACTTTGTTTTTGTGATTCAACTATCAAGGGTTCGAGGCATTAACTCGTGGCAGGAGTTCTTTTGGTGTGTTTTGTTCTCCTGCCAGGCTTTCTGAGCTTGCTGTATTTTGCGCAATAATCCTTTTACAAAAGTGTGAGCTACACAGATTTAATGCTGATTATTTTATTTTATTTTTTAATTTCGATTTTTCAATACAAAAACTTTTTACGATGCTGTTAAAATGCGCGTTTTTAAGACAAACTCAGAAAGCCGCCCCCGCCATGTTTCCACCATTGCACGTCATGGCGGTATGACTAAAACATGTAGTTTTATGAATCATTCCAATTTTTTATTCATTCCTGTTTTATTGAAAAGTAGCATTTCTAATTTAGTTAAGCATGCTGTTTTTTAGAAGTGTTTAAAGTTTGCTTGTTACTTATCGTGTATAGATTTTTGATCAAAAACTAAATACATAAACTGGTAACAATTGCGGTTGTATAGTATTACATGTTTATCAAGAAAACAGAGAAGGCAACTTTCGGTCTTTTGAGTCAAGCTGCCCACATGTCCACGTACTTATACCACCCAGAGTTGTAAGTCGGGCCGGGTTTGGGTTTAAGATTAACAAAACATCGGACTTAATTCGGGCTTGACGTACATACTTGCCTATTGTTTTGGCCTTTTGAGCAAGGATGACAGTACGGTACGGTATGTCTCCATTTTTGCTAAGAGGTACGGTACGCTTTTTTTGTAATGGTACGGGTACGGTACGTTGGGACGCTGTTTGAATTTGCTTACTAAATGTACCAAACCCACCGTACCTATTAATACGGTACGTTTTATGTGCAACGTGCGGCCATCAATGACGATTGTACGACTAGAAATTTGTTCTCGAGATACTGAGTGGCGCCATTCGGGTAAGGGCCTACAGGGGTTGTCAAAATAATCCTGAAAGGGGAAAAGGGTTGCAGAACATTTTGGAAGATTTTGACCATCCCAGAATTGAATGTTGAAAGAGAAAAAACTTAAAGTTTTAGAAGGGCAAAACAAACGTTATCGTCACAAAGGGGAAAGCGGTTAGCTGAAAATTTTCGGGCTTTCTTGGGCCTGATTATGGATTGGAATTACTATTCGGGTTCGGACCAGTACTATAGTCGGCCCGTTTACAACTCTGATACCAACCAGTGAAACTTTGGGAATACCTTTCGGATTAGTCTTGTGCTCGATCTTCAAAATGGGGCAGACCACCATAAATTTGAGGCTTTGGTGCCCCTTACTAATTTTTGTTTTATTTTTCTATCACATATAGTGGGTCTTCACAGTATCACACTGTCCCTTTTTAATGCTGAACGTCAATCAGGGAAGCTGTAAATGTCATTTTTTATAGTCTTAATTTGACCTAACCGGGAATCAAACCCGAAAAACTATGCTATTACGTTATATCAAGAATGAGAGAAATTTGACTTGCAGGTGATTACGTAACGCGCGAGAATAATGCAGTAGTCAAAGCCCATCAGTTTCTATTAAAACTATTTACATTAATCAATCAATGGATTAGATAAATCAATCCATATACAACAAAATTTTTTCATCGAAAAAGACCAAACAGCTAATAATTTACTATATCAAACACCAGAGGCGTTGCTGAGGATGGTGACACCCGGGTGGGAGTGCGTGGTGGCACCCTGTATGTGTGACGCACACTTTATGATGTCACGCTCCCTTTAGGTTGTGAAACATTTTATGAAAATTATGCCAAAGTTAGAGCGGTTTTGCTAAAAATTCAGTGGGTTTTCGGTCTAAAAGTAAGCGAAACCAAAAAAAAAGGTCTTTGCCGAAAATTCAGTGGGTTTTCGCTGTGAATGTGGATGGATACCCAATAAATTGAAATAAAAAGTCTTCATCACAAATTTCTGGAGTTATGGTTTCACATCATAAACTGCTGTCACCCCAAAATGGTGACACCCCATTCCCCCTAGCGACGCCACTACCCAACACCTTTGATCTACTGGCATTTACTTACATTTCTTAATATAAACGATTTGGTAGGGTTGTAAACTAGGCATATCCCCATATTATCAGTTTCTGGTACCGGTAGGTTGAGGCGTTTCGAAATAAGTTGTATACGTCATTTCGACAAATTGGACTCGGGGGTTGTGGCACGTAAACAGTAAGCACGCGCTTGGCAAGTCGCGCACCAGAGTTCGATTCTCCCATTACGAGATTTTATTTTATTTTCCGGACGGCAATGTCAAAGGTTGCAAACGAATAAAGGGTTCATTTCAGAAAGATGGGGCTTGCATGATTATGACCTATAGCTAGTAATTGAACAGATTTAAGTTATTGAAATCAGGTTTTTCCCATTGCAGAGAGTCACATTTCAAAAATAGAAGTATAACTTAATTCTATTTGCTCAAATAAGCGGAAACGAGTAATCAAAGCAGTTTTATGCTGACAAAGCAACGTCTTAAATTGTTATTAGGTCAAAAAAAAATTGTTGTAGAGGCAATTGATGATATTCAACCTTGAGAAACCAAGCAGTTACTTCTATCGTATGCTGCTTCTATGTTGTTAAAAATGTTCATAAACAAACTATTTTCAGGAACTTGTTTATCAGCAAGTAGAAGCAAAATCTTGCAAACATAAATTTATATACATACGGTATTCTAAAACCCCAACAATGCCAATACGATCAATTAACAGAGAGACTGCGAAAAAAACGAGTTATATTTAACCGAAATGTGAATTTGATTGCAAGTTAAAGGCAGATCAAAAAGATTACGTATTTTGGAATTTGACGAAGAAAGACCAAAAATCGACCATAACTAGCTTTAATTCTTGGCCCTCATCATAGAGAAGAGCTTGAAAGATGTTACATTATTGTTTTTTGACAACCAATATAGGTTTGACTCTATTCTTCCCTAGCATAATATTGCTAATTGTTTATATTACTGCAATTATGCGTCGTGTCTTCTTTAAACGAGGACTAAAGGCAAAATCAATGGAAGTATCTAAAGTTACGCCAATCGCATATGACTAGATTAGCGTTACTCCATCCTCCACGTTAACTTCGCTCCAACTTTAGAATTGCTTGCTGACTCAGTCCTTCCAAAATGGCCTCTGCACTCTGTCGCAACTAATCCAGACGGATTTGCCGTTGCAAGTTCGAGCTTGCAAGAATTAAAAAATTAGCATGTAAATATAACACAAGAGTTTTTCACGCAAAAGTGGCAATCTAAAATGTAAATGAGTTCCATGTCACAAAGAAATAATTAAACCGCTATTAAAAAAGGTGCGATCTACAGCAAATCAATAAGGTGTGCACTTAAATGTTGTTCCAATTCCATTAAATCAGGTCTTAATTCTTAACCAAGAAATGTGCGGATAAATGAAACCTGGTTCGAATCATGAACTAAACAAATCGCCGCTACATTAAAAGAAACTGAAACTGAAGAAACAATACGCTTTTTTGTCACATTTTTGTCATTGGTGACTTTTTCATTTTGGGGGGAGGGCCCCACTGGCTACGCCTATGTGCTGGGCAGTTTTGTTTTAAAAATGAAAAAGCTTTTAGCAACCTCTGAAACTGAGTTCAATTCATCGGTTGGTGCGGGTTCCAAACAAGCGGTTATTTTTGCCTTTTGGGAATAAATTCAAGTTTGGACGAAAAGGAGCCAGTAGGTTAGGATAACCAGGGGCACCAGAAGCATTTGCAGAAAAGGATGTAGAAGGAGTATCGGTAGCTTCAGAGGAAACAGAATTCGGACCAGGGTGAAGGTCTCTACTACTTCTCAAGACAAACCTATCCATTACTGTGAAATAAGACTCAACAAAATGCAATGTACAACACTTACTAAACAATTTTTTGGCCAAGGTAAAAGCGACCAAGCGCACTCACTAGTTGCCAGCGTGCTATCGCAACAGCACCTGACGTCAAATTTTCAGTTGAACGTAGTTGCTATTGCATCACAGCAATAAAATTTTGCAATATTCGTCAGAGATTTCACTAACTAAACAATTTGTAGCTTGTCAGCTAAATCAAGCAAGAATTGCGATTATGCAATACGCAAGATTGGTGCCATCACAATCATTGCCATCACAATCACAATCTCTTATTGTCGCTTTGGGGTTTGGGGGAGCGAAATTTTTGTTTGGAGGGGCGCCGCCCTCTTGCCCCCCCCCCCCTTAGTGGCAGATCTGCTCTAAGATAACTTTTTAAAAACTATACTCCTAAATATTCGTAGTGTTTAAAGATTTAATTTTTTTTTCCATAATACTGATTACTCTTTTGGCTACCACGTTTTGATCGTATCTCAACTACTGATGGAACATCAATCCGATGAGTGTGAATGTCTGTAGTTTTAATTAGGCATGCTATAAAAATGGTTTGTAAAAAGAGGTCTTGGCTGGTATATCGGTTTTTAGTAATAGCCTGCAAATAGCTAATTCAAGCTTCCACCCACACAGTCAGGCAAACAATTTGTCCCCTGACAAGGTTCGAAACAATTTATGCACTTGCAAGCAAAGATTTGTCAGGGGACACCAACCACGCAAAATAGATATTACATTAATATATAGCCACAAAAGCCCTTTTAACAACTATAGCTATGAGCTTATTAATATGTTTAACTGCTTGGAGGTATGTTAACTGCTTCGATCATTCCGAGTACAACCAGTCATTTTCGGAAATTTTTGCTTTTGTTTTAGCCTTGTTATTCATGTTATTAAAAAATCCAAATTTAACGGTCATTGACCTAAGTTTTTGGTGAGTAACAGAAAAAAATTTCGCCATTTTGGCCACAATGATCAAAAATAAAAAACTTCTGATTTTTTAACACAATTCCAAAATTTACCCCCTCGCAATCACGAAAATTACCTCAAAATTTTTAAAATAATAAAAAAAATTCACAAAATCGGACAATTGACCCCATCGCCTATAATCGAAAAAATAAATCAAGGACTCTAATATACGCTTAACATAGGCATTCTTTTTAAATATTTCAATGCACTCTTATCAAGATAATATCTACTCTTTACCATATTTCATGTTTCAAAGTTTGTATCTTTTAATTGACACTTAATTGAATCTATCACAGCTTTTTTATACAGCAGTTGCGTAATTTTTTACAGCGCTCAATCAAAAAACAAATATGATATGCAAATAACATCTGCCCCGAAAATCGAACGACAAGATTGCAACAGTCACATTTAGCCGTATTTTGTGAATCATACTCGCATTACAACTTTACTTTATCGTAGAATCAATGTCTACAAAATGCAGTGCTAAAAAAGCAATCTTATGGGGCGCCGTTTGGAAAAAAATTATTTGTTTTGTGAACCATGTTTTTTGAGCTTATTTAGACCATTATTTGTCCGATATATATATCGGAAATATCCGACTTATATATCGGACAAATTGTGCTCTAAGTCGGACCAAAAAACACGCGCAAAATAAGTCGGATATTTCCGACTTATATATCGGACAAATTGTGCCCTAAGTCGGACCAAAAAACACGCGCAAAACAAGTCGGATATTTCCGACTTATATATCGGACAAATTGTGACCTAAGTCGGACCAAAAAACACGCGCAAAATAAGTCGGATATTTCCGACTTATATATCGGACAAATTGTGACCTAAGTCGGACCAAAAAACACGCGCAAAATAAGTCGGACAAAACTTTTTGTCCGACTTATTTTGTCCGATATGGTTCATATGAGCTATCTCAGACAACATCTAGAAGTATCACGTGACTTTCGTGATGTACGTTTCGTGATGCCGATGCACGTGACTTTCGTGATGTAAGCCTAGTCTAACTTACGTCTTTCAAGCTTTGAGTCAGTTAGGACCTAGAAATACTGAATATTTCAATGTGACAGTAAGATATCAAAAGACAAATGCTAGATTAGCATTAAGTTTGTCTTATCATAGTTAATGCTAACTTTCATATCTATTTCTTTAACGTTACTTTTCATGTTCGAAGTGACTTGGCGAATGGAACATTCACAGTATTTTTTTTCCTCGCGAATGGGGACATTGCCTTTTTCATACATTTGGTTAAAATTTGACGTTTTGCAGTAAGTTCGGTGAAAGTTGCGTGGCCGAAAGGTTACAACGTCGAGTATAGGAAGAAACGGCTCCGGGTTTGATTTCCGTCAAAACTAATGCCGTGTAGTTAGCATTTTGGTAGATACAATGCGGATGTTTTTTTTTGCTTTAAAACCTTGCATTGCAGTTAGGGTTGGGGCAGCGATGCCAGTCTGAGGGATAGCAATTCCCTGCAGCAATTTCCCGCGTGTTTTTTATTCATAGCGCATGATCCATTCGCGAGGGAAAAAAAATACCGCGAGTGTTCCATTCGCCAAGTCACTTCCTTTTATATTTGCATATTTTTTACTTTGCATGTTACCGGTATGTTTGATATTGTTATGTATCACATTCAGATTTTATTATAGTGGTCAGAGGTGGAGTCCTCGAGGACGTCCTTGGCCTCGAGGACAGATTTTGAAGTCCTTGGCCTTAGCCTCGAAGGTCAAGTCCTTGGCCTTGGCCTTGAGGCCTCAAGTCCTCGAAAATTGGCCTGTTCTCGGCTCGAGGACAGCAGTATTTTTTGAATTGCTAAAATTTTGTGAAGCGCTTGAAAAATATTTTGGAAAACGTTTTTTTGTGGAGACTGCTAGAAAAATTTTTGTGAAGACCTTTTTTTTTTTTGAGATCGCCTAAAAAATTTTTGTGATTTTGGAGAGCACTTGCGCTTGTGTCCTTGGCCTTGGCCTCGAGCATTCCTGTCCTTGGCCTCGAGAGTGTCTGTCCTCGGAAAGGCTGTCCTTGGCCTTGGCCTCGGTTTTTTTTTGTGTCCTTGGCCTTGGCCTCGAGCCTTGTGTCCTCGACTCCACCTCTGATAGTGGTAGTGCCTAGGCAACACAGCTTTGAAGCCAGAAGAAATATTGTGGAGATGGCGAGTTGGTGGTGACACTGTGTCCGATTTGACCAAATACAGTATATATACTGTGTAGCTTGGGCTGACTGCTATATTGTAGACTACCACTACTTTGTCAACCATTTGCTATTCCAGATGTTATGCTTATTTCGATAAGCTACTCATGTTCTTCTTGTGTCCAAAGTTTGCTTTAATATTCAGATGCAACTCTTATAATGTGTCATACGAATACAACTTTAAAATTGGGTGCTTTAACCACCGAACTCCTAGAAAGCCCATTCAAACTGACTTCAAGATTTATGATTTTTGCTTTTTACGCGGCACATCACGAAAGTCACGTGATACTTCTAGATTTTGTCTGAGATAGCTCATATGAACCATATCGGACAAAATAAGTCGGACAAAAAGTTTTGTCCGACTTATTTTGCGCGTGTTTTTTGGTCCGACTTAGGTCACAATTTGTCCGATATATAAGTCGGAAATATCCGACTTATTTTGCGCGTGTTTTTTGGTCCGACTTAGGTCACAATTTGTCCGATATATAAGTCGGAAATATCCGACTTGTTTTGCGCGTGTTTTTTGGTCCGACTTAGGTCACAATTTGTCCGATATATAAGTCGGAAATATCCGACTTATTTTGCGCGTGTTTTTTGGTCCGACTTAGAGCACAATTTGTCCGATATATAAATCGGAAATATCCGACTTGTTTTGCGCGTGTTTTTTGGTCCGACTTAGGTCACAATTTGTCCGATATATAAGTCGGAAATATCCGACTTATTTTGCGCGTGTTTTTTGGTCCGACTTAGAGCACAATTTGTCCGATATATAAATCGGAAATATCCGACTTGTTTTGCGCGTGTTTTTTGGTCCGACTTAGGGCACAATTTGTCCGATATATAAGTCGGAAATATCCGACTTGTTTTGCGCGTGTTTTTTGGTCCGACTTAGAGCACAATTTGTCCGATATATAAGTCGGAAATATCCGACTTATTTTGCGCGTGTTTTTTGGTCCGACTTAGGGTACAATTTGTCCGATATATAAGTCGGATATTTCCGATATATATATCGGACAAATTGTGGTCTAAATAAGTGGAAAAAACATGCATCACAAAATAGTTTTTTTCCAAACGGCGAGTGGCGCGCCGTTTGGAAAAAAACTATTTTGTCCAACTTATTTTGCGCGTGTTTTTTGGTCCGACTTAGAGCACAATTTGTCCGATATATAAGTCGGATATTTCCGATATATATATCGGACAAATAATGGTCTAAATAAGCTCAAAAAACATGGTTCACAAAACAAATAATTTTTTTCCAAACGGCGCCCCATACAATCTCAATATAATACAGTACATCAAAATTTTGGCTATTAATACGTAAATTATAGGCCTAATTAACTAAAGGCCCAAAAAATTTAAGGCCTAAAAAATTATAGGCCTAAAAAACATAAATTATAGGCCTACCTAAAAGTTGAGTTTTTTGAACATTTTGTGTGCTTTTTGTTTTTCATTTGGTGTAAGATAAATTTTTGGTTACAGAAAAATTTCCTGTCAGCTTTATTGCAAATACTATTTACTCTTCTATATTTCAGAAAGCTTGATTGTGCTTCTTTGTACTACGCTATTAACTGGGGTCATAGACAGAGTCTATTATCTGGCGGGGCTAACTAATTTACAGTTAGAAAACTAATCAGCACTAAACTAAAAAAAGAATTCACTTGCGGCAAGCGAGACAAAATTTTGGGGGAAGAAAAAGGTCCTTCGAGCTTATTAACATTATCCGCATATCTGCCAGGCCAACCATATCGCTTTAGCTTTTTTAAAACGGTTTCAGCCCCACGTCAACACTTCTGGCTAAGAACTCTCTAGTACTGTGATAATATAAAAGTCTACAAAAAATCAAGCGGTCAAATTGGTTGAAAAAGTTTGATTGACATGTTAAAATATGCAAAAAATGTGGAAGATTATAAAGCATTGTACGCGCCAGCTTTTTTTCGCTTTGAAAGGAAATACCATGCAAAAATAATTAATATAAACAAGTTCATTGATTGCAAACTTAGGAATTTAAATTTCATTCCAAATGTTGAAAATTCGTGACCCTATTGGCCACTGGCCAGTGCTTCATTGGCGCACTCAGTCTTACTTAACATCATTTTCCCATGTTTAATGTTTGCTTAAGTCAGAAAATTCATCAACATAATGAGCAATGAAATGGTTTTAAAACGCATTTAAACATCATTTAACCTGCAAATAGACTTCTGGACAGTACTTAGAGTTCTATGCACCAACGTAGGTTGAGTTTGATCCTAGGATTAACAAAACTTTCAAAACTTTGTGGGAAAAGTTTAAACGAATGGCTGAGACATTAATTGTAAAGTAATGCACCTCTAAACTTGCGATCGTAATTTACTTTCATCTATTAATTTCATAGGTGCAGAAGATAGAAAATTGATAATCCCCGAATCAAAGTTAATCCTCGTTGGTGCATTGGACCTTAAATATGGGAGTAGGTAAAATTTTAAAAAGGTTATATTTCTAAGCTTACAATTTCGGAGGCACGAATAACTGTATCTTCACTGAGACAACCACGATGGGGAGAAAAAAGAAGCAAGTAAGATATGGGGTATTTATTTAGTTCGATATCAACTTTTGTTTTGGTTGTGCTATAAGTTACCGTAGATCGTAAAATCAAAATAAATGATTGAATGTACACTAGGGTGACCAGAAGTTTTTTGACAAAAAGTAGTACATTTTACATTTATGGGCTAAAAATTCTAGTTTTAATTATCGTTGAACTTTAAAAGTAGTGCGAATGATATAGTGTGGCTGATGAATTGCACCCGACGATAATGGCATGATTTAACCAGAAATTGATATTTTCGCATCAAAACTGAACCGACAATGCAGCTAAAACTTCCATACATCAAAGTGTGTTTTCAAAACAACAAGCCTAAAAGAATCAACAAAGCAGTAAGAAAAAGGCCAAAGAATAAAAACATAAATTGCAAGCATCAAGACAAAAGAAAACAAAAGCAATAGAAAAAAAAGCCATGAAATGCTATAATTTAATAGCAACTCGAAAATTTTAAAGAGCAGGATTATTATACAAGAATACATTTTGCATCTCTAGTACGCAGCTTGATTGCAATATGCATGAAAAGCGTCTTAGTAATCGGAAGTGTTAAGAGACATACTTTTCAGACCCATGTATTTTTTTAAGTATTGCTTTATCTTTAGCCAATTTCTTTGCAAAAGCATCACATGAAAGATTGATATTTGACTTTATCATGAGTATGGACTTGATAGTTTTCACAAGAAATCTGTTTTTTTCATCAGTCCATAAAGCGTTCATCTGGGAAAAAATTCTTTCCACAGGAGCATTACTTCCGGGAAGGCACATAAGAACTGCACTAAGTTTTCGTAAGTTTGGAGTATTGATCTCAAGTTCAGACAAAAGTTCAAAAACTTTCTTCCATCGATCACTTAATGTGGTACCATTGTCTTTCCAGTCACTAAGAATATCAGAATTCAACACTTGTTGCAGATATGTTACTTCATCAAACACGTTATCGATTGAAATAGAGACATTCGGACATTTCACTTGAAGAAGCAATCCTGCCTTTTGAAACTCGGAACGTTCTGGAAACTTTTTCAAAAGAAGGCATTGTAAATCTTTTAGGTCATCAACATGTTTGCCCCTAGCGTTCAGATAAGCAACTGCAGTAGAATAAAATGCACGAGATAGTTTCAAAAAATCTTCTTTTGTTGTATGACCTTCTTCCGAAAGATTGAACAATTGTACTGAAACAGATTCAGGAATGAAGTCGTCAGCGAGTCTTCCGCTCAGCACTATTCTTAAACTTTTCAATTTTTCACCGGTTTCAACAGCACAGTAATGTTGATATTCAAGCTGTCGGATGGTATCACTAAACAACGTCAAATTTGCGTGCGCAAATGTCATCCAAAGTTTGGTGAGAGGGTCATCGAAGACCTTTCTTAGAACCGCTGGACATTTGTCAAGGGAGAGAAAGTAAGATTTCAATGGAGCGTACATTTGTAATATGCGTTCCACTGCAGGAAGCATGGACAACCACCTCACGTTGCTGTGTGACAAAATAGTTTGGTATGCTTCCCCAACGAAATCACAAAAGTCCTTCAGAGCTTCGACTCTCACAGTATAAATATGGAAGTAACCGTATATTTTTTGCAGTAAGTACTCAACATCAACTAGAAGAGTGACCATAGCAGTTCGGCAAGTGTTGTGAACAATGTGCGCCGGGCATCCCAATCCAATTACTTCTCTCTGCAGAGCAGTCTTTACTTTAGTATGCACATTTACTCTTCCTGCACGATTTAAACCACCAAAGTTTGAGTTGGTATTATCCGCAGACATGGCAACGATTTTGTCACTCACACCAAATTTTTCAATCACCTTTAAAACTTCTGAAGAGATTATTTCCGCAGTTTCACCTTTGACATCAACAAAGTCTATCAACTTAGTCGCAATTTCACTGCTTTCGTGATTGTAAAATCGTGCCAGGATTGGCAATAGCTTTAAATGTCCATGATTAGATGTATCAATTGACAATGCTATTGCGTCGGCTTTGATCAGGTCTTGCGACACTAATTCCAACGCCCAAGGAGCAAATACATTTTTTACAATCGCTTCGCATTTGGTTCTGGCACATGTGAACTTTTGTTGATAAAAGTTACGAATCATTGAGCTTGAACAGTCCATTGAACGAAAGCTATGGTTGTGTTGTATCGTATGATATGCAAAACTACCTTCTTGTGTAGCCAATTCATATTCGGTAGTGCTTGGTTCTTTTTTTTTATAATAAGCGTCCATTGCAGATGAACCAGCTCTTGCAGAGACAGAAGATTTATGTTTGGCTGTGTCTTCATGATTTTTTACTTTGCGTTCTTTCACTGTTGGCTATAGAAAAAGAAGTTGAGCAAAAACTGCAGAACACCTTGCAGTCACTTCCAATGTCACGCAGATAAGGATAGTCCTGAAATTAATACGGTTCCCGTAAAGTTTGCTCATATGAAAATTAAAGTAAAAATTAAACTTACCTTCAATATATCAGGAGTAAGTTGACACTTTCGCCTCTTTGCTGCCATAGGCTACCAAAACCAAACCCTCGTAGCAATCACAAGTAATAAATTGTTGTATTCGTATTAAGTATTCTTGCTAATCCTTTCTACCAGGTGGCTTTGTTGAAAAAGAAACATAATCGGCCACTACGAAAAACACTAAAATGATTTTCCTCACGAATGTATTATTTCGTCATAATCGGTCTAACTAAAATAGAACTATTCCACATAATCTCCTGTCAATGTCAATCATAGGGTTCAAAAGGGAGTTTAATTAACGTTTATTTCCAAAGATAGAGTATCATTAAAAACTGATTATTCTCAGTGCAGTTGGAATTATATTATTATATCAATTGTGAAAAAGCAGTTTATCTCGTGAACGCAAAAAAGTAGTACAAAAAGTAGTACGCTGCTTCAAGTAGTACAGAATTCCAAAAAGTAGTACTGTACTACTAAAAGTAGTACGTCTGGTCACCCTAATGTACACATGGCGTACTATATAACAGGCTATTTCATCGATGAACGTAAACAGGCGCGTAGCCAGGATTTGGAAAAGGGGGGGCTATTTTGAAAGAGTGAGAAGTGTGCAAACGACCTTGACTCGAATTTTCATTGACCTTGAATCAGTTTCAGACGGTTTGTCCGAAATTTGAGACGAAATGTCTCGGAAAAATCGGAAATTCAAACGTTTTTTCCGCCCAAAATTAGGTGATCTCCAAAAAAAAAAAAAAAAGGTCTTCGCCAAAATTCAGGGCGATTTTTCTCCCAATTTCGCAAGTTCAAACGTTTGAGGGGGGGCTCTTTTCGTAGGGGGGGGGGCTATTTTCCATTTTTCACAGAAAATCGGCCTCAAAAGCACAAAAATCATGCGATTTTGCATACTTCACAAGCCAATGGGGGGGCTCGAGCTCCCCCCGCCCCCCCCTGGCTACGCTACTGAACGTAAACTATATTTATAAACTGGAGATGAATTAATTTTGAGTCATTCAAGTTCAGCAATTATAACAGAAAAATACTGCTTGAGTGTAAATTAAAATTCTTGTTTGTTCAATACATCCTGCTTGCTTCTGCGTACTAGCTCTCTGATTGATACTGCTTGCATATGTCAAATATCAAAAGTGGTATGGCGTGCTGGAACTGATCATACTCGGCGCTTGCAAATGCTGCATTTATTTACATCATTTATCAGATGATTTATCCGAGTAAACCAAATTCCAAACGCTTCCGTTTGTTTTTGTGTAATGTTTTTGCAATGTATCAGCGTTGCTACGTATCTGCCACGTTTGAGTGATTCAGATTCCGAAACGAATGGTTTTCTACGTTTTTTATTAGTGGGGGGGGGCGAGCCCAGGTTAGTTTTTTTTACCAAATTTTGACGTCATTAGGACAAAATAGGCAGAGATGGAACCCGTATTTATAGCATGTTTTGGGCGTGGCAAAAAGTTTTTACAGTCTTAGAGTTAGTAAAGTTTTTAAAGGTTTTAGAGCTTTTTCGACAATTTTAGAGTTTTGCAGCTTTTTAAGCAGTTTGTAGTTTAACAGTTTTTGAGGTTTTTAACTTAACAAAATTTACAAGAATAATTAACAAGAATTATATTGCATTGCAATTTAACATGACGATGTAGGAGTAAGATCAGTGCAACGATTTGTCCTCCTCCTTCCCCATAATTTTGTTAACTGCCTCCATCTATCACTGCTCCATTCTTTATATATAGCTCCATTTTCCATGGTGGAAATAGCGGCGACTGAGCTATAGCATTGAGATCTTGTTGGTAGATGCAAAAAAGGATGGTTGCATTGCGTCTTCTGCTTTCCACAATGGGTACCTAAGTATAATAGCTATTCACTCCAGAGATGGAAACCGGTTGAAACACCCGTCAAATTCTTTTTTCTTGCAACTAAAAGACATCTAAGCACCAACCAAAATATGCATATATATTTTATTATAAATAAAACTTTTTATAAAAAAAAACAGTAACCACACCTTTTGAAAACACTTGTTGATTGGTTTCAAGCTATGACTGATATGCTGTGACCATTAAGACATGCACATCCAGGGGCGTATTTAGGGGGGGGGGCATTGTGCCATGCTCCCCCCTTTGAGTCACAGCACAAAGCAAAAAAGTGCAAAATATTCATTAAAATCGCGTAATTAGATTATAATAACGCATGCATGTGAAAGAGGCTTACGCTACCTGGCATTTTAGCATCATTTTAATCCGCTTGAGAGTAAAAGCGGCGCAGATTACAGATTTTTTGGTACATACTAAAATCTTGCCGTTTGAAAAGCTTTTTTCAGCTTAAATTTACCACACTCTACACTGGGTAAGCGAGACATACCAATTATTTTTTTATATTTAACTACCCATGGCTTGTTCTGAAGTAGCAGCATTTCTACAAACTGCTGGGGCACATTATATTTCGAATATTTTCAGCCAATGTCACAACAGTTTAGTGTTTACTGCTCGGCAAATTGCAAATAGTCTGTCACCAATAGCTAAAAATTTTCGACTTCTGTTCTTGGCCTTA
Source organism: Trididemnum nubilum (assembly GCA_963965965.1). Lineage (NCBI taxonomy): Eukaryota > Metazoa > Chordata > Ascidiacea > Aplousobranchia > Didemnidae > Trididemnum > Trididemnum nubilum. The sequence goes on from OZ014490.1 coordinate 5,755,840, forward strand.
CGCATAATATCATTAGAAAGAACGTCTAATAATTTAGCTTGTTTTCTCCAGTTCTTTTTAAGCGTTTTTTGCGCACGTTTTGCGCTGCTCAAAACAGGTCTTTCAAACCGAATTTTAACCTAAAAGGTCTTGAAATTGAATTATTTTTGCAAAAAACGGAAGATTTTTTTACATTTTTTTCGGAGACTCTCGTCCCGAGTGGCACATTTTTACACCTCACCCATGAACCCCCTTTAGAAAAATTTTCATTAGATGCATTGAACAGTGAACAAAAACCTTCTGTCAAAAACTGGTCGACAGGGCTGGTCAGAAACTTACCGTAGATTTTGCAATTTATCGGCCTGGTTGGGTCGAGAAAATCCTGGCCGGTTCCATTTCCCATTCTCTCCGTTCAACATTTTTGCGATTGCGATTTCTATTTCTGCAGAAAAATTTAGATACGGTAGGATCATTTTCCAATATCTATGTTGAAGGTCACTAAATTCCTGAAGTTAGATATACATTTAAGTTAGCAAATGGAACATTTTCAAACAAAATTTTGAGACATAGACGTTATCACTATAAAGTTATGGATGACTTAATTACAAACGTTTTGTAAAAAAATGACGTCAAGTACAATTCAAATTTATTTGCATGATGTAGTTTTTATATTAAATAACATACTGCTTAATCAAATAATAAACTTACCCTAAAAAAGTATTTAGTCGTTGTCATGGTTTCTGGCCTAAAAGACTACCAGAAGGTAAGCGTAGGAAAGAGCCACCCGAACGACGACTACTTAAATTTATTCAATGCCAAAACGTTCTGACTCGACAAACGATGAAACGTTTTTTCGGTGCTCCTTACCGATCACTTTGATTGTGGTTGTTTCAGCGTATTTTTTTCCTTTCTTTTTTATTTGCTTGTTTTTATGTCGATTGTGAATTAGTGAAACAAACCTCTCTCTTCCACAGGATTCGCGCCTGCAACCTTTGGAATAACGGTTCATTGCTTTACCACTTGAGCTATAGAGAGGAAGTTTCTAAAAAAGAATGATGACGTCATCTAGCACCCATCTAATAATAAATGCTATTTGCAACCATGTACAATTAATAAATTAAAATTGACGCAAAAAACGATCTTAGTGCTTTTGGGAAAATGTTTAAAACAGTAACTTATTTTTTTTGGACATTAAAAATAAGTTACTGTTTCCAAGTCACTTAGCCAAGGGAAAGAGCTAGAGTGATTCATCTCCCTCTCAGGTTGCGCAACAAATTAGTGTGAAGGTTATATCCAGCAACAAGTGGGTAGGCTTTAAGCTTGCAGCAAATCATAATTGTCAAATTTGTTGCACTTTCTGCCTCTTTCAAACTTAGAAGCTTTTTTGTCAGTTTTAGCAAAGACAGTTTATACAGCCTGTACTATTGGGGCTAGGGACCACCTGAGCTTACCGTGAAAAATGGGAATGTATCATGAAAAATAGGATAACGCAAATAGGACGAGCCTACCCTCGACGGCAGCACTGCCTTTGAAAATCCTTAATAAGCTACATGCAATTGCGATATATAGGCGAATCAAAATGGTAAACGGGCCGACTAGTTCAGGCCCGAACCCGAAAATATAAGTCCGAAACCAAAGCCTGATTTGAAGCCCAAATCATACCAAAAAAAACAAAAGTTGAGTTAGGTCTGAAAAATTCAGCAATATTGCCAAGTTATTTTGATTATACTTTTGTGCACCTAAGACAAAAAATACGTCTCAGGCCCGAATTAAGCCCGAAGTTTTTGTCAACTTTAGGCCCAAACCCGACCCGAAGACCGGCCCGACTTACAACTCCGAGGCAATGTTTACCTGTAAGCCTTTTCAATAGATCAGAGTTTGGATTCAATTTACATGGTTAGTTTCTACAAAAAATGCGTTTGCCCAACCACCCTTATTGCACTCTTTTTTTCAGTCAGACTACTAAGCAGCAATCACAACGGGTATAGCCTATACTGCTCGGGCTCAAAAACCTAGGCAATCCGGCAACGTACGGTAGCTGGCTTTAACTGCACCGTTGGTTCCAGATACGATATTTTAATGTTTTTGCTCCCTCTTCTAAATGCTCGCTTTGCACAGGAACATATCCAGGGGGGAGCAGGGTGGCAATTGCTTCCCCAAAATTTTATTTTGCCCCCCAAATAAATTTAACTTCAACGCCTGAATGCTAAAATGGAGATCACCTCAAATATCGTAGTTGATAAAGGCTTCCAGTTGTGAAGGCTTTTTATTTTTATTTTTTGGAGATCACCTCAAAATCCGAAGAAAATAATGGTATTTCGCACCGAGACCTTTTTTTATTTTGAGAAATAAAAAATAAAAAGAAAGAAATAAAGAAATGAAAAAAAAGAAATTAAGAAAAAAAATACAGAAAAAGAGAAATTATTGTCCCCTAAATTTTCGCTTGCCCCCCAAAAAATTTCATTCTGGCTACGTGCCTGGCTCTGCATGAAAAGTGAATGAGCTTTCTAAATCCATGGGGGGCGGCAGCCCGCTGGCCAGCATAAACTAACTGAGGTTCGATATGACATGAACAATTTTAATCGTGCTTTTTCAAAATACTGTTTTCGAAAAGTTGACCTCGTATTAGCTCGTGATTGCGCAAGGCCAGCATTATGATGTTATAGACTGGAGTGATTACCAACGCGAGAAAGGCATTACCATATCGAAGCACGATGTTTGCGGCAACAAATCTGATCTAAAAACGTCTTACATTCTATATTTCTCTTCCAGGCAAAAACGGCTAAATGTGGTAAATTTTAGACTATGCTTTATTGAAACCACGGTTGCAACTCGGATTAGCGGATTGGCTAAAAAAAATTACCTTCGATAACCAAGTCCGTTAACATTTTTAAACGTTTGTGGAACCGCTAATCCGCTAATGAAAATGTCAGCTTCGCTAATTAGCGGAATAACGAATTAGCGATTTGTGCCCACCTATACCAATATCGCATTCTTTATGATCATGCGATGTTTATGCTCAGATTTATGCAAGCTAAATTGGCGTGGCTGATAGAGTAAAAGCATTGTTTTTTCGACGATCTTGATCGCATGATCTGGGTTCAAGCCTCATTCTGGTCACGTTGCTGAATCCTTGGTTATGACGCTTTTGCAATGATATTTCTGCTTGATGGCTTCGAACGAGCAGCAAATTCGAAGAAATCCTCAGGAACGTATCTTAGATCACTGGAAACTTCTGAAGGTGAATTTGCACCATTATCCGTTTTTTGTCGGTTTTTGTCCGTTTTTTTTTACGTTTGTGCTTCTCCATAAAAAAGTATGCGCTTTTTCGTCCACATTTTTATAAGCCCATATTCGTTCTAAATAGACTGTTACATCTTGATAAAAATTTAATTTTGTGTATGATCGATATTTTAAAATAGGGCGGTAACTCTTTCACAAAAATTTTTTTTCGGAAAACTTTAGTCTAAAATGTGATAGTGTGGTTAGTATGGATATGGACATAATTATAAAAATGCGCACGAAAAAGAACATACTTTTTCAGGAAGATGAAAAAACTTTCAAAAACGGACAGAAGCAGGACGACTAAGAGATACTGTTGTATAAATCCACCTTAAGCTGTTGTAGATTCCTCCAAACACGATGTACTTATCGCAATAAAGCGTGCTGTGCAGATCATCCAGTAGTTTGGGTCTGACGCTGTCCGGTAAATGGAGGATAAATATACAGCAACAATTAACGACATAAATTTGCAGATTATCATTTGCCATTTGTCAAAGCTATTTGCAAACGAATGTACTGCATTATTCCGTTTTATACTAAAGTCAAAAACTAAAATAAAGCGTTTTTTTTAACCACCCAGCGTTGCAGTACTTTTACAGCACATAAGAAACTCTAATTGTTAACATCACAGTTGATTTTTCGCAGAGGCATCTTTTAGCCCCAGATGGGTTGGATTCGTCGAAGCGTAAATCTTATCCTGAAGAGGTTTGTGAAATGTGCTAGTATTTGGGCTACTGTTGTCAATACGGTTGTCTAGAAGAAGACAATTGAACAACTTCAAATTTTTTTTACTATTTTGATATACGTTATTCTGCTTTTGAATTTTTACTGCAGTATATTGTATATCAAAATTGATTGAATGCGGCATTTTTATCCTTATGTCATGAGAAACGACAGTGGCGCTGTCCTTTAGGTGAATCCATACTCACTTTGGTAGTTAATCATGTTTAATTTTCTGGTTGACTTTGGCTTTTTCCCAAACGAATTTGCTGTTGATTCAAAGCCGTTAAGCAGAAACTATCATTGTAAAACATCTTATTCAAAGAGCAGTGTGACCAGGGTGAGAGCTGATTCAAAGTCATGAAATCAGGGACGTCGCACAAACGAAACCTTAAGTTTACATATTACTGGCCAGCCCGCTGCGTCTTCCATCAACTTTTCAGATTTGTTAATCAGTTTTGTTTTTTTTTTCTTTTCGAGTTTAAGTGCGATTTTTTGCCACTCCATCCACTGCAAAAACATTGTTGAATAGCGACCGAACGACTTACTCTTCACGCCCCTATAGGTTGAAACCGTACCGTTATGAAAAATTCATTTTATTGCGAAATAAAAAGACCCTATACAAACTTCCGATCGTCAATATAGCCTACTCGCAAAAAACTAATGGTTGTGTAAGGTTCATCTCAGATTTAACCTTTGGATATTTTTTAATATCTGCTTTGTTACCAAATACAAAAGATGTGGCAATACGTTTGTGTTTCATATTTTGTGCAATCTCGCGCGAAGAGTTGGTTGAAAAAAGAAAGCATAACACAGTGTGTAAACTGTGACGAAGCAAGACCCTATAGCAAATGCTGCATAGTCATGAAAAAAAGAATATTTCAGTTTATTAGGAAACAATATGAGGAGAACAAAATTTGCGTTTTTTCGGAGCATAAAAATTGGTCTTGAGAAACAGTTTCACTAAGAATAAAAGAGCCAAAGCTGTCGTAAACATTTTATTTAAAAAGAGACGTTTCGACTATTTGGTTATGTCATTGTCAATCTGTAAAATAATGCGCTAGAAAAATTAGAGTAATAGGTAACCTGCAAAGTTAAAATGAACAAAACTGGCAAAAAATACCGAAATTAACGCATTGTAGTTCTACAGTGTGAAGATTCTTGAAAGCAATGATGTCTTCACACTGTAGAACTACATTGCGTTAATTTCGGTATTTTTTGCCAGTTTTGTTCATTTTAACTTTGCAGGTTACCTATTACTCTAATTTTTCTTGCGCATTATTTTACAGATTGACAATGACGTAACTAAATAGTCGAAACGTCTCTTTTTAAATAAAATGTTTACTACAGCTTTGGCTCTTTTATTCTTAGTGAAATTGCGTTTTTTCGTTTTTGCATTCTAGCTATACGAACCTAAAAAGCAGTTGAATAATGTCAGCAACCATTATGTTCCGACTTAAACGCTGGAAGGGCTTATTCCCAATTGAGCTCCAATTTAGATCCGAGAGCAGGATCAGTTGTCTTCAAAAAAGCTGAACCAACTTACCAACATCTGTTAACGAAGAAATCAAAGCTTTCATTTACTCGCTGTAATACCCCAAAGCATGTAGCGAGTTGGCGGGGTCCATTTGCGGGTCATTGCGCCTGAGGGCAACACAGCTTCTTTCGAAGAAATGCCTCAGCGGTTGGGAGCCGTTGGCAACATTATGTCCGATTTGACTGGCCCGAGATTTGAACCTTAGATCCTTCCACTTCAGAGACGAACGCGTTACCACTCGACCAACTGGCCGGTGAAATTGCGATTTTGGATTTAGATTTTAGATAGCCTAAGGCTGTTCTTACTACAAGAGCCCAGCAATTTTTCTCTTGTTTTGTGAAGTACCAGAAGTGAAAAATTGTTTATTCCCTATAGAAAGCCTCTGCCACTGTGCAAACCCTTCAGGTTTGTCCAGCTTGGCCGAGAGTCTTGTCCAGCTGGGGAATACCTTAGGCTATGTATGCTGAGGGCTGCTGATGAGAGCTAAAAGCTCGAAACAGCTCTGTGCATCAATGTCTCGAGCTACTTGCGGCTGCAGGGTTGGTGGTTGATCTAGCCACCTAACTGCCAGTGGAAGTTGTTCTGACTTCCCAGGAATCGACCACGAAGGACATCAAGCTTGTATGATATAAACCAAACCTTTACCGGCAATTCTACAAATCTTACCTGACGTCTCTCAGAAGAACGATAGCCTAGCTAACCCTCTACTCTACTTATAGCTCGCCTTAAATAGCTATCTCTCCAATACGCTGAAAAGCCTCAAAACTAGTGCCAAAATTCAGAACTAGTAAAGCTCTAGAAATTGTATTGAATTGAAGTAGTATATCTCTAGTGTTATATATAGGCTGCATATATTCATACTGTACATAGGCTATATATATTGTGATCACTAAAAAAAAAATCTGTTATGATCTGGTTAATTTGCGATTCTTTGCCTTCCTAGGCTCATGCTCATACCTATAGTTTTAGCTATACAGACGAGAAATAAACGACGTAAGTCCATTCCGAAACAGTATGTCTTAGGCTGATAATCAAAGGTTTGATTGAGCCTATAAGACTCTGGATACTGTCTATAGCTTATCACAAGTCAATTAAAATTTAAAAAATGCAAGTCATTATGCAGTTTTACGCAATATTGCACTTAAAAGATGTTTGAGAACAAAAAATAGCATTTTTCGATCACAATTGTCCCGATTATGGCTGAGCTTTTTAACCTACATATAGAAGAAAACGTTTTGTTTATTTAAGTTTTGTCCTATGACGTCATAAAGCTTATTCACAAGTGGGGCACGGAAACGTTTCAAAAATGGATCAACATTTTCATCAAAAATTTTCCAGAACCCTAAAAGATTTCGACATCACAGCATATAAGCTGGACATAAAAACTAACTCATTACTTTAAAATTACATTAACTTTTAGACTATATTAAAAATTATTTCAAAATTGCATAGACTGAACAGATGCGTGTTCTGTAATAATTTTCCATCTGAATTTTAACTCATTCGCACAATTGGTATATTTTGTTTAAGTGATGCATATATTGTGTTATTGTCGCCTGATGAGACCTTTGAGCAAGGTCAAAACTCGTCGAGATAGCTCAGGGCATATTGTATTAAATTATTTTAACTGTATTGCGCATGTTTTTAAATGTAACGCCGTGAAGATGACATATGACTGTGTCGAAACATATTAGTATTTCTAGTTTGAGATCCCAAACACCTAAGAAAACTTTTCTAAAACATTAACTTTTGCGTCACAAGTATTCGATTTTTGTTGGTGGAATGATACTACACGGATAAAATTATTCTCTTTTTGCAAATGCAAGGCTTCTCGCTGAAGATACAGTATCCCTTAACTGCTTGCCAAAAGTTTCGTTTTTAGGTTCCGCGTATCAACAAGAGCGTTTTTATTGGTTAATAGTCTTAAGTTCTAGAGATTTATTGAATAGACCGTATTTTAAAATTGAAATTGGTTAATGTACAACGTGTCGTCGTCATAATGGCGAATATAGAGCAGCAAAACGTCGTTATAATGGTGGATGCTGCGAAGTGGCGAATTGTCGTCATAACGGAAAATATACAGCGGCAAATGGTTGTCGTAATGATGGATGGTTTAGAGAGGCGAATTGTCGTTATAATAGTAAGATTGTGCATTGGACAATAAGAACTTGCAATTAAAAGATATTAGATGGAAAAAAGTTTGAAATTTCAAACTTGCTAAGGTGCCCTGTCCTTTGGAACATTTAGCCTGAGACAAGGATTCGACAAAATTGAAAGTTTTGTTGTGTATAAATAAACTCACCAATTGGACACCATCATAATGATTTAAATGGCACCAAAAGTCTTATTTCAAAAAAAGAACTTTTTGTGGGGCAAAGATATCCTATAATGGAAGATCTGAAGCTGTAGCCTGTTGGCACTTTACCAGGATTTTGGTAAAGACAGAGGGCGGAAACTAATAATTAGAAAGTGCAAATGTCTAACTTAGGAGACGTGTTTAGTAAGCTAGTGTATTCAAACGTATCACAGACGAGGGTCTGGGGGCAAAGCCCCCAGCTTCTGGGCAATTTTTGTAAGTTTTTGGAAAAAAAGCTATTTTAATCCCATTGGATCACATTTTGCACGTGTTCAAAGCCATTTGAAACAACTAGATTTATAACATTTGAAAGCCAATCGAAAAAATTTAACTGTTTAATCCTTCTTTTACTAGCAATTAAAGTCCAAAACACGTTTAAAATCTTGCATTATGGTGTACAATTTTAATTGTAAGTGATTTGGTCTATGTAAGGGTAAATAAGGCACATTGCCTCCTGCAATATTTTAGCAGTAAATAGTAATCCACTCGTAGATTTTCCTTCAAGATTTTTGCTTTGTCATGAAGTTAACCAGTTATAGGAGTACATGTACGGCCAGGGGGTCCAAGCCCCCCCAATTGAAATTTAATAATTTGTTTTATGAGCATTTTCCCTAGCTATTTTTTAAAAAAGTATCTTGTGCGTAAAAACTGGCGAGATGGAGGTGAATTGTTATTAAAAAATGGTACAATAGATCGTTACGCTTACTAAACATGTTTTTCCTGGGCTGGATTTACATTGCGCTGGGCCCCTGGCACTTAAGGGATTTTTGCAACATCTTCTTGCCAAATATAAGTTAAGATCTTAAGAAGTTCTACCATCTGAGCACTAGGCCCTGGCGCTGTGCCATATGGCAAATACGGCGCTGGTTATTGCATCACGTTAATAAAAAGTTTACATGAGTGGTCTGAAGTAGCAACTTGTACGTGTGTACTGTTGTATGCAAAGATACTAAAAGAAACTGAAAATGAAGAAATAAGGTTTTTTGTTAAATTTTTGTCATTGGTCACATTTCAATTGAGGAGGCCCGGGCCCCCTTGGCAACCTCCGTGGCTACGCCTATGATTTTGTGATAAGATCGCGCCCTTAAGTTCATTCATAAAAAAAAACAAAAAACATTTAAAGCAAAATTATAACTTAATAACTTTTTTTCCAAAACGTGGAGGACTCGAGTCAAGTCATTTGACGGTTTTTTGAAACCTCTAAGAATTGAATGACATTAATATGACGTGGGCAGGTGGTCGTCATTGTTATTTACGCGTAAATCCTAAATTAAAGAAACTGCAATTCCGGACAAGGATAACATACTGGTTATGCTCTCATTATATTTATCATTGGTAGTATTTCAATTGGGGGTTTCCATTACCGCCTGTGTTATAGCATTAAGTTTATAACAACGTTAAACGAAGGCCTGGGGTTGCAACTTTCAGCACAAAACTCTTAGATTTTTCACAGGTTTTGCATATAAATTGTTAAAATTTTGAATTACGGGGCCCCTGACCCGGAAACCTTGGTCATCAGTTAGGGGCTTCTTAGTCGTCAACTAGAGGCTCCTGGGCCTTCTGGTTGTCGGTTAGGGGTTCCGGGGCACCCTGGTCGTTAGTTACGGGCCCTGGAGTTCCCTGGTCGTATGTTAGGCCGCAGGGGCCCCCTGGTTTTCAGTCAGGAGCCCCAGGGCCCCCTGGTTGTCGTTTAAGGGCCTCAGGACCCCCTATTTATCAATTAGGGGCTCCGGGTTCCCTGGTTGTTAGTTAGGGTCCCTGGGGGCCTCTGGTTGTCAAATTAGGGGCCCCAGGACTCTTGTTCGTCAGGGAGGGGCCCCGGAGCCCCCGTTGTGAGTTAGGGACCCTGGAGCCCCTTGGCTGTTGTTAGGGGTTTCGGAGCCCCTTGTTTGTCAGTTAGAGGCCCCGGAGTCCCCGTTTGTCAGTTAGGGGCCCCGGGGACCTTGTTCGTCAGTTAAAGGCTCTGGGGCCCCTGTTTGTCAGTTAGTGGCTCCGGGGCTCCCGTTGTTGTCGTTTAAGGGGTCTGGGGCCCCCTGTTTGTCAGTTAGAGGCCCTGGAGCCTCCTGGTTGTTGGTTAAGGGCCCCCTGATTGTCGGTTAGGGCCTCCTGGTTGTTAGTTAGGGGCCTTGGGGCACCCTGGTTGTCGGTTAGGGGCCTACGTTTGTCAGTTAGGGCCCCAGGGTCCCCTGGTTGTCGGTTAGAGACCCCAGGGCCCCCGTTTGTCAGCTAAGGGCACGGGGCTCCCTAGTCGTTAGTTAGGGGCCCCAGGAACCCTCGGTTGTTGGTTAGGGGCCCCCCTGGTTGTTAGTTAGTAGCCCAGGGGCCCTTTGGTTGTTAGTAAGTGGCCCCGGGGCTACCTAGTTCTCCGTAACTGCAACGAAACATCGCTAGACTATGTAGTCATAATTTTTTTATTCGTTGGTGATGTTTAAATTGCGGGGGGGAAGTTCTTGGCTACGCCTATGATTGGAGCGCGTTCCTATTGAACCGCTACAAAGTTACAAATAACTAAAATCATGTGGTAGGTACACTATGCGCAATCCAGCTTCAATGACACTAAGTTATCTATGATGACACAATCCAAATCTTAAGCAGCGTGTATCACCGAACTTTGTTGTGAATATCACAACATTTCAACTATATTACAATATTTTATTTGACAAACCTATTCTTTCTTGCCTAAAATGCTACCGGAGCGGTAATCTTTGGAAGAGTTCTACAGGAGTGTTTTCTCTGAAATATATATATTTTTGCGTTCCTTTTTTCATGCAAAGTTTTATTTTAGATCGATCAATTAACACCATTTCAAATTCAAAAAGGATGCCGTGGAACCTTTCACTGTCGTCATTGCAAGCCTGTGCGTTCTTGGAGCCAGATTTATAGCTGGTTGGATCAAGGAAAAAATCAAAAATGTAACAAGTGTGGACACCTTGTCGAGCCTTCCAGTGAAACTGTATGTACCGTATCATCAAAAAAATTTAGGGTTGTTTGCACCAATGAAGATCAACTTTGATTTAAAGATTATGATTTTTTTTGTTTTCTGAACCGTTGAATTTATTAGAAAATAAACTGAACTCGCTAGCTCAAAGAATAGTACTTTATTCTTGAATTGCGTGATAATTTTTACGATTTGCCCGACCATTTTTTCAAATATTTCCGGTAAAATTTGGTTAATCCGCGGATTTAACTTGTTCCACGTTGGTGTATACAACACCAAACACTGGATGTAAAATCGTGAGCGAACGAGTGTATCCTTAGTTTATTTTGACCAACTATAAGTAGCTCGTAAGCTGCCGAGAGTAATTAGGCGCTACGCCGTATGTACCGCATGTCGGTACAAAAAGACTCAAAATACATTTGTACGCTCAAGATTTTATGCTCAGCAGAGTATACCGTACTCATAAGAGGTTAAGTTTCGTTCAATTAAGAGCAATGGGATTTGCTGATCTACATTTTTACAGTGTAACACGATATTTGGCCTATTATATTTTTTAAACCAATCCAAAAAGGAACTATTCATCCATTTTTTGTTTTTCTTGACCACCACAATGACAACAAATGTATGACAACCCTAGAATACCGAATGCTATAGCAATACAAAGTAATAAGTGCTAAACAGATTCGGAGTGATAATTTACTCACGCGTATATTATTGTGGTCTCCACAACATAACGATTAAATGATGTAGAGAATGCTGATGCAACTATATTGTGTCGAACGATCACAGTGTGCAACCTGTCAAAATAGTATGATCACTCATCAGTCAAGATAAAGTGCCCAGGGGGATTATTATGCAACACATTGCAAGGATTACGACGTCGTAAGCTCTTTAAAGCAAACAAAACTAACGACATCGCAATTCTTACGAAGCGTTGCCTATTACGGCCCCAAGGAGCTTGCGGACGTAAAATACGTCGTTTTTACCAGCGTAGGGGCCTCGCATTCGCCTCCTTAAGTGTTTTCTTGTACTCATTGCAGGCACACAATTTTGATGAAAACTAACATAAGTTATAAAAAATTACAAATCATTCATATTATGACGTCATTGCTTATTCGTTATATACACAACGCACTGTAAAATTGGAGACGTCTTGTTAAAATTGTCTATTTTAATCGCAAACTTGGCCGTGGTCAAATGGATAGAGCGTTTGCTACTGAAACGGTAGACTCGGGTTCAGTTTCCGGTCGAGTCAAACCAAAGACTATAAAATGGTTTCCATAGCTTCCCTGCTTGACGTTCAGCATTACAGGCATAAGAGACACTGTAGAGCCGCCACCTTGTGTAGTAGACAACCTTCTGTGCAAGAGGCCGCTTTACTCAAAAACCACAAATTACTCTTCGTTGTTTCCTGACTAAAACAACTTGGTGGATCAAGATGTAATTACAACTGGCTCCGACTCAGCAACCAACATCCCATAAGCTTAACTATCTTAAGTGTTTGCCTAAAGTTACTAAAATTTTAGATTCAGTTGACTCCGTACCAAGGAAAGGGGAGATGCTTTGGGCGATTTCTATGCAACAAATGCAAGGAAGCTTGGGTTAGCATCTATAGTTGGGCAAACTTTTCGCAGAATTGCAAGAACTGTGATCTTGAACACAAACGTGCAATTTACCCTTATATGCAGGTATAGCGCGCGTGGGCAATCCAATTAAACAAATCGAATTAGCAATCACTTACTGCATATTAGCTGTTCTTACCGTAAAATTTGTAGATGATGCTTTGATTTCAGCAAATCATGATATCATAGTTGGATACTTTACTATTTGGAAAACCACGTTTTATCATTGGCTTTAAACATTATACCTTTAATTTTTGAATACAACAATTTTATAGGGAGGCCAATAGTTTTGGTTGAATAATCTAAACTTTTTGCATATTTAGGTAGGATAGACGCCAGACTCGTAGGTCAGGCAATCTCCGCAGCAAAATTCAGATAGAGCCAGGGCCTGGCGATTATCATTTACATCTACAGCAATGTTGCGCAAAATTTTTCGGATGGAGCACAGCTGAGTCCAATTTGATCCCCTACTGTCTACATTCATGTTTAAAGACCCTCAAAGTGTAATAATATCATTTTGCGAGGTGTTAATAACAATTCGCAAATGATCACAAAAAATTAGAATCAAAAATACAAAAATTATATTTGAAGTAAAACGTTTCAGTTTATTTTTAAACCACTATCAATCTCATTCAAATATAACTAAGATTACGAAGGAACCAAAATATTTTAAAGTCAAACATATTAAGCTTATTTTAGCGGTAGCTTCAGGATCGGCATAGCAGGTAAAGCTCGGTGATCTGTAACCACAATTAACAAGCTCATTTTATTTCTATCGGCGCTGGTTATTGTTTAAGTCAAACGCAGAGCTAAACCTTTTGCTCGAAAGCTTTTGAAAATGATTGAGGTTCTTTTCAATAAAACTTAAAGTATTGTGATAAGAAATTGGGGTTATTAAAGTAAGCATCTGCTACTGAATTGGTAAACGCGGGCTCGGTTTTCAATGCTTGGAACTACCAAGAAAAATAAATATAAAATGGTGTTTTTAGCTACTCGTAGCAACATAAGATTATTAAATTTATCTCTTTACTGGCGCTATAGCTATTATGCAGTGCAAAAAAGTACAAGTCTGGTCATATAGGTTTACAGTGCACATACTTTGAAGCTTTAGCTTTATAGCTTCTGGTTTATACATTAAGGTGGAGTGAAAAACTTTTTTCTTTGATATCAATTTACTTGGGGTCAGAAAACTTGGCAAATGGGCTAAAAACACCATTAAATTTGTTTTTGTGGTGTTACATGCAGAAATGCCCGTGCTACCGCCATCTAGTGGTTCGGCGGTCCCTAATTTTCAAAAATTTGCTGTAACTTTTGATTCTGACATCGCAGAAACATGAAACTTTATGTCAAAAGTTGCAAAATAGCATAGTTTATATAAGCTTTAACAAAACTTTTCCTTTTATCTCCATCAGAAAATTAGTTATTCAATAAAAACTTAATTTTTACGACGTTCAACAAAAAATCTGCAAATATATAGCGATGCCCAAAAATATTTCTGCTTTTTCTTTTTGTGCTGGTATAACAATAGTAAACCGACACACATTCAGTTGCCAAAAATGAATGTCTGTAGGAAGAACAATCAGTATTTTTAAGGTTGTTACATAATTTAGGTTACTAAGATAGATATAATAAATGGTTAAAACAATCATTCCGAGTACTGCAAAACTATTGCAATTAGGATACTGCAGCAATCATTGCAGTTGTTCCATCGCTGCCAAGAACAGCAGGAGTCCTGCGATGAAGTAGCCTTTATACTATTGAATATACACTGAGCAATGGATCTTCCTTTCTCATCTAATGATGACACATGCGTTAAAAAAAAACTCCTGGTGCTCATACAAGTACATAGTGTTCTTTTATTACTGTTTTTTTGTAACATTTGTCTCTTTCTTTTATCACAACTTGGGTCGCATCTTTTCGGCTATCCTTATATATTCCATTGATGAAAGAAAATTGCAAGTCGTCTTTCTTTCTCATTTCTTCAGGATACTTCACCCTTTCTTGCCTTAGTTTGCTTCTATCAATAGTGAGATGTCATCGTATTTGATTAAAAGATTGCTTAAATTAAGGTCCTTGATGACTGCATTTGCCACAGCAGCTCCTGCACGATTTGAGAGTTGAAATTTTTCACATATCAAGCCTAAACTTGGTAGATTGATCCTAGCTTGCAGCAGCTTTGAATCACAGTCACTCATGAAATGCAATAAATCATCAGATGTAGATTGTGAAGAATCACTACCAACATAGCCTGTGTCAGACAAATGCATAATGTTATCATTCGAAACTGTTTCTAATTCCAATTTTTTTCTTGTTGATGGAGATTCTAGTGACTTTGCTCTTCGTTTAAATCGCATGTCACCTATTGTCAGTTTTTCAATTGCAGCAGTGGTTTTTGCAGCTGTTGTTGTTTTCTGGTCAGTGTAAAATGCATAAACTTTTTCACACATGCGAAGCTTGTACACATTTTCTAAATGTATTCTTTGAGTATTATCTTCACAAAAAATATCAGAAAAACTCTCCATTTTCATAAACGTTGCTTCTTTTTGCAGAAATGTTGTACCACGTTTGTTTTTGGGGTATCTCTCCAAATCAGTGAATTCTTTCATTAGCTGTTGTATCTTGCTTCCAACTCTGGCTGTGCTAATGGTGTAGACGTTGCACCAAATTTACAACTGAACAAGTTCTTCGGCCACTGTATGAGCAGCTTCATACCGCAAATTTTTTCTCCATTCAGTACTCGACACATAACTTCTCTGTTGGTTAGACTTCTGGAGAAAATTATTCAATGCTTTTAAAGGTGTGTCCGCTATGCAAAACTTTTGTCTCTTTAACGAATTGGATTCTTGTTTTTATATTTTGAAGTTAAAAAACAACTACGAACTGTTTTAACTAATTGTGCTGTACTACCACAATCCAGTCTTTGCAATGCCCAAAAATATAAAATGTGTCAATAGCATTTGTTACTATGTATCCTGTATGCTGCATTATCAATTATCGTTTATATTACTAAGTGAATAGTGATTTAATTTATTTTAACTCCGTCTATCTTCACAGCTGGATGCTTTGCTTTCATAATTACCTACCAACAGGGCCTCAGAGAGAAAATTTTCCACTGGGTACGAAGGACGATACCGGGCCCCCAAATCATATTGGGCCCCCAAGCCTTATCAGGGCTCATGCCGTTAAATCATTTTTTGTCGGATTCGTGTAGATCTTCATTTAAAAGCGAGGAGATAACAATATTCGCATACAGTTAGGACCTATGAAAAACACAACTAGACATAAAATTGGTTTAAATCTAGCTAGGGAGTCTGGGGGAGCGCTGTGAGCTCCCCCAGCGGGGTCCGGGGCAGAGCCCCGGAAGCTTTAGCACTTTTTATGTTTCTCGAGGGTAAAATACAGCATTTCATCAACATCCCAGCACCAAACTTGCTGAAATTGACAAGCAGAAAACGTGATATACATGAAAGAAAGTATGTGAAGTGGGGGATGATGACATTGACATAATATTATTCAATATGATGACTTTAATACTGTAAATCCAAATATTTTAATGATAAAAGTTTTAAGAAGTCATCTGCAATCATAGACTTCACAAACCCAAATACCTACTGAACTGAACTCATACAGATAGAGCGAGTTACTTAATGATAGTAGTATAGTATGTCAACTTTGACTCTGCTCTCTGAGATTGAAATGCTTTTGGATCTCTGGAAATGTGGGCCCTCGTACATTGTTATACAATAGAATTAGGGCTCTCAAGTCAGAGAAATGTAACAAAACGTTAATTTTCGGTGCAAGTGTATGGCTTTTGGAACATTTTCTTCTTTTTTTAATCAAATTGGCCACTATTGAATTCCATAAAGGCTGTGAAGCAAAAATAGCGACCAATTACCAGTACTGAAAAGGCAGGCTGACATTTTTGGAGTAGGCAAGTTTGATTACAGTGTTGGTGCAATACCAAAACTTAACGCATAAACCTGAACTCTTCCGGGCCCCTTGAGCCCGGGCCCCCTAGGCCCGGGCCTGGGTACGATGTACCCCCGGAACCCCCTCTCACAGGCCCTGCCTATCAATAACTTTAATTAGCGTTCTGCTTTCTTATCAGTGACCAATGTTTTTGTTACATCTTAAAGGGTACATAAAACCAATTACTGATATTATACAAACAGTCTGATCAACATTGATCATCGCACATCAACTATTGACATACAGTGAGTTGTGTTTTGGCGGTCGTGGAATAAAATGCAAACTAACTAAAGTTTGATATTATTGAATACAATCACCAGAATCCAGCAAATATCAAAAAGTCAGTTTTTTCCAAATTTCTCATTTTCTGATGGAAATAAAAAGAAAAGTTTTAATAATAAGTCAATTATGATATTTTTGACGTTTGCAGGCCAGAGTTTTAATGTTTAATCGTTTTGCGTGCTTCTGGCCTAAAGGCTACCCGCGCGGAAGCCTAGGGAAGAGCCACCATTTTTCGCATTGCTTGCTTTAGCCTTCAAGTAGTCGTCGCCTTTCAGGTGGCTCTTCCCTAGGCTTACGCGCAGGTAGCCTTTAGGCCAGAAGCACGCAAAACGATTACAGAAAAGTTCTGTTAAAGCTTAAATAAACTATGCTATTCTGCAACTTTTGACATAAGTTTCGTGTTTCTGCAATGTCAGAATCAAAAGTTACAGCAAATTTTTGAAAATTAGGGACCGCCGAACCACTAGATGGCGGTAGCACGGGCATTTCTGCATGCAACCCCACAAAAATAGATTTAATGGTGTTTTTAGCCCATTTGCCAAGTTTTCTGACCCCAAGTAAATTGATATCAAAGAAAAAAGATTTTTACACCACTTTATTATACATATTTGTAATAGATATACTCGTATGTGATACCTTTCAAACTCTTTGCTTTATAACTATTTGCAGTTGTCAATATTATAATTAACTTCGAATTAAAGAGCAATCATAATAGCATTAAATTGCAAGAATTCAGCTCGGTTTCATTGATTATACGACGCCAGTTTCCCCTTTCTCTTATTTAGTTACTGCAAAGGGGTATTTAGTTAATTGTATCTTTTTTCAGTTCCAAACACGCTGTTAACTTAACAGTTGCAAAACGACGGTTATTAAATGTATTCCTGCAAAATGACTGCGCATTTTTATGCTTGAAATTGCTATACTTTTAATACTCGGCGAACTTCTGGCATAATCGGGCCAAATAAAGTTCCAGTAGAGCTCTTGTTCTTCTTCTTGTCTAAAATTGACGAATTTATTGAAATGATGTTTATAATTAGAAATTAGAACAGCTATAATTATAAAAATTTATACTTTGCAGAAAAAACTAAGAAACTCAAACAAACGAAATGAAAAGTCCCATCGTCAAGGTCTCTGTGGCGTATGTGCGGAGCTTTCTGCATAATGAAAAAGCAAAGACGTCGTCCTAGAGTTTAACTTTTTCTGTGGCAGCAATTTTAGATCACGATTATTGGATTATTAAAGAGTTCTGTCTTTGTAGATGTTTAATTTTTGGATTTTTCTTGCATTTATTTTGTTTTATCTCCTTGCATTTTTTGTTGAATTGTAAAACGTAAATCTTGATATCTTCTTTACTGCTATACGACTTTTTTCAATGTTTTTGGATTACTTAAATATTCGCAAAAGTAGCGTATAAATCAACCAGAAATCTGGAAAGCACTGGCAGAGGCCAATTTCAAAACAAAAAAGCTTAAAAATGGTAAAATTGAATTATGCAATGCCCAAACTTTAGTTGCTCTTAATTAGCGTTTTTGCGTGTCCATTTTTTATCCCGGATTTTGGTAACAGGCTCTAAGGCTCATTGTTGAGTTACGCCAAAATATACCAAACTTCGAAAAAAAATGCTCCAACCAAAAAGTTTACACATTACCGAAAAAACATCGCTGACACATATTTTATGATAGTCTCTTTTTCGTTGATATTTTTTCAACGAAAAAACTATCAAATGTCGGATCATTCGAGATGGTCGCAAGAATAACTCCTCAAGCAAAAAATTTAAGACTTGATAATACACAATTCAATACGCAATAAAAAAACACAATACAAAAGACAAAAATACAACCAACACAATACAAAAAACACAAGAGACACATAACAAAATAATACACAGTACTCACTAAACTCACATGTTCTTCTGCTTCTCGTTTATCCAAAATGATTTTTCTTTTCGAATGTATTCGCTTCTCTTGAACACAACTCGTGGCAGGTTTTGTTTTGGCGTGTTTAGTCTACTGTCAGACTTTCTGAGCTTGGTTTATTTCGCACAGCAATCCTCTTACAAAAGAGTGAATAACGCACAGATTTCACGTTAATACGTAATTTTTTTTTTGTATTTCAATTTCCGAAAAAAAATAAGATTTTTGCAAAGCTGTTAAATTACGCGTCTTTAAGACAAAACTCAGAAACTCGTTCCCGCCATTTTTGTTTTGTTATTATTATTTCTGACTTGTACTTGAACTTTTTGGCAGAGTCCTGTGGCACTAAATTTTAGTGAAAAACCTAAAGAACTCGGTAATTAACGATTTACTAGAACTTGAAATTACGTACACAATAAATGTATAGGCAATTAACTGCTTGCTCGTAACTTCTAGTGGTTCGCACAGCAAGAAAACTACGCTAATCCTTTTTTCTTTGAGTATTGCAGGACCCGGCCAAACTAATTTGAGATACACAACATCAACAATGCGTAGACACTTACTACCTCTCATGTAAAATCAGTACACCTGTGTTCTAATTGAGATATCAGAGAGATTATAAGTTATAATACTTGTGTAGCAGCTATTTATTTAGACCAATGAGGGTGGTGTGGCTCACTATTGTTGTGTGTTGTATATAAATATTTTAATGCATTTGTATTGATTAGAAAATCGTTATTGTCTTGATACTATGACCAGCTGCCACTTGAAAGGGTTTCCGGACCCGGTGAGGTTTCATTTTCAGGGTGGTTTTTCTTTCCTCACCATGCTCCATTTAGCTAAAGGTAGTTTTAGGCCGGTTGCGCCACCCATTGACCACCTACGTAACCGTGCCTGGCCTCGCGTTGGTCACTGCCCCCTGTCTTTCCTCTGTATCAATTAAGTGCATTTGCTATTGTTGTGGTGGTCAAAAATAAAAAAATTAATAAATGAAAATACAGAAGTGTTTAAAATATGCGTACTTACTTTTTGCATACAGATTTATGATAAAACAAATAAACCAGTAGCAATTGTGATTGTAATATTTCATCGTTATTTACCAAGTTGCTTTCGCTAGGAGACAGCGAAGGCAACTTCTGGCGTTTCGAATCGCACTACCACCGATGTACCGGTGATACAACAAGATATACACCGGTTTATATTTATCCAGCTTTGGCCTCTCTGTTTCCGTGTGCCACATTCCACGTCCAGCCGTTTACAAATTATAGGCGAATTAATAAATTTTCGACGCAAAAATTGCTGTTTTGGTTTCGGCTACTGGTTTCCTAAATCACCATCTCGGAACCTATCCTAAAATAAGCATGCATGACGCTTTCAGTCATTCTTTACGTTTTGTCAAAAACTCTACGTTCTAGTTTAACCGATCAAAAAATTTCGACGCTCATCTATCAAAATTGCAGAGCAAAAACTAAAGTCTTACGCGCGCGAAGTCCCAATCAAACAAAGCCACTGCTTCAGCGACAGCAGGTGCCTCAATGGAGAGAGCAGAAAAAAAGCGGCTATTCATAGAAAAAAAAGTCGATCCGTCATTGGCTAAAAAAACAATGCGAGTGCGTCATTGGAGTACAATTTTTATGCTATACACAAATTTTTTGTCGGCAAAGGACGAGGTTAGAAATTTTAATAAAGGTGACTTCAAGAACTGTCCGGTTGGTGGAAGGTAGAGCTGCCTCTGGCAGAAATAAGTTTTTGAACATTTTGTGTACTTTTTGCTTTTCATTTGCGGCAAGATAAATTTTTGTTTACAGAAAAATTTCCCGTCAGCTCCACTGCCAATATTATTTAGTCTCCTATATTTAGGAAAGCTTGGTTGTGATTCTTTGCACTACACTGTTAACCAGGGCCGTAGACAGAGCCTATTATCAGGTGGGCCTCACAAATTTACAGTTGGAAAACTAATCAGCTCTAAACTAAAAAAAAAGTTCACTTGTAACCAGCAAGACAAAATTTTAGGGCAAAAGAAAGGTCCTTCGAGCTTGTCAATATTGTCTGGAAAGCTGCAGGGCCAACCATACAGCTTTAGCGTTTCTACAACGGTTTCAGCCCTACCTCAACACTTCTGGCTAAAGTCTCTCTTGTAATAATATAAAAGTCTACAAAAAATGTAGCAGTAAAATTGCTTGAAAAAGCTTGATTAACGTGTTAAAATATGCAAAAAAAGTGGAAAATTTCAAAGTATTGTGTGCGCCAGGTTTTTTTCGTTTCGGAATGAAATATCACTGCAGCAATACTAAATATATAAAAGTTTATTGATTGCAAACCGAGGAATTTAATTTCATTCCAAAAGTTGAAAATTCATAACCTTACTGTTCAGTACTTCGGGTTATTTGCACCAACGTGGATTAAGTTTGATCCTAGGAGTAACAAAACTTTGGGGAAAAGTTCAGGCAAATGGTCGAGGCAATCGCTATAATTGTAAAGTAATTCAAAAGGATAGCACTTCTGAACTTGCGAAACTAGGTATTTTAATCTATTGCGTTTGTAGATGTAGAACAGGCCTGTCCAACCTTTGTACTGGTACGGGCCACATTTACGATAGAAAAGTTATTGCAGGCCACATGTATTTTTACCAAGATTAAACTCCAAATAATTACAAGTTTGTCGTACAAAATCGGTGCTCACTTCGGCCAGTATTTCGGGAATCTGTCCCCCAAAGTAGGAGAAGACCAAAAAAAAGGTCTTCACCGCAAATCTGAACGGATTTCGGTACAACCAAACAGAAGAAGGTTTTGGTTTAGACCGTTTTTTTATTTGCCACAAAATGGTAAGCCTTTCCACAAAGAAATCAATCTCGCAAAAAACCTTGCGGGCCACACAAAAACAGCTTTGCGGGCCATATGTGGCCCGCGGGCCACGGGTTGGACAGTCCTGATGTAGAAGATAGAATATTGATGATCCGCGTATCAAAGTTAATCGACGTTGGTGCATACGACCCTAGATATGAGAGTAAGTAAAATTTGAAAAAGTTTATGGCTCCAAGCTTAGAATTTCGAAGGTACGAACAGCTGTATCTTCACTGAAACAACCACGATGGGGAGAAAAAAGAAGCAAGTAAGATATAAGCTATTCTATTTGGTTCGAAATCAGCTTTTGGTTTTGTTGTGATATAAGTTACTGTAGATCATAAAATCGAAATAAATGATTGAATATACACCAGTAAATCTCTTAGTTGCTTTTTAGCTGCCGTCAGCGTTTTTTAAACAGAAAAATTAAATCAAACCTTTTTATTATACTCGCTGTATTACTTTAAAGCGCGTATAACGAGTTAGCAGGACCCATCTTATCCGCATCACGCCTAGAGCAACACAGCTCTTTAAAAAAAAAATGTTGCAGCAGTCACAAACCATTGACAACATTGCGTTAAAATTGACCGGACCGAGGTCTACCTTCTGTTCCAGTAACGAATGCGTTACCACTCGACTAACTGGCCACTATTACGTTGGAAAAATAAATATATTGTTATACTGAGTCCAAAAAAATTAGACAATGATCATAAAATTGCTTCATTTGAAGAACAGTAGTTGATTTGAAAAACATTATTGTTGCTGTTTTGTTGTGAATTTAGTTTGATCTAGTTCAAAGGATATCGCCAGTAACGCTTGCTTTTGGGATTATCATTGTTCGCAAAGTGATCAGACGAGGAAAAGCGCGAAAAGCTTGTCGGAAAAATTTACAAAATGCTGAAATTGTGGCTCCAAAATTTTGCCACGCCGGGAGGTGAATTAATTTTGAATAATTCAAGTTCAGCATTTATAACATTACAATACTGCTTAATTGGCTGTAAATTAAAATTCTTGTTTGTTCAATGCACCCTGCTTGCTTCTGCGTACTAGCTGTCTGATTGATACTGCTTGCATATGCCAAATATCAAAAGTTGTACTGGTGGTAACGTCCAGACACGCAGTCGGGTTTCGATTGAGGTGCTTGAACCAAGAGTTAAAATTTTTCGGACAAAATATGTCTCAATTAAACGGCTGTCAACCAAACCGGTGCTGCTTCAAGCGTATCACAGAACGTGGGTGTAGAGGCGGGGTTTGCAGCCGTGGGAAGCCATGGGGGTTTAAGGGCAAAGCCCAGACGATGAGTGATTTTGCAATTTTTCTGCAAAAAAAGGCCATTTTAACGTCATTGGATCAGATTTCGCACGGTTTTGAAAACGCGTGCAAACGGACTAAATTGCTAAAATTTAGCAGCCCCTTCAGCCGCCTACCTTACTTAAAGGTCAAGTCCAAAACACGTTTTAACGCCTGCATTTGGAGCTAAATTTTTGTACGTGACTTGGCTGAGGAGGGGGGCTGAAGCCTACTTCGCCTCCTGTTTGCACCGGAGCCGTTGGTATCTCATCAGTAGATGCGAAAAAGATGGGTGCATCGCGATTTTTACTTTGCTCGTTTGGTACTTATGTAGGTTCATCGTTCTACATTTGCGATTGCAATTTTCTATTTCTACAAGAAGATCTAAATAGGGTAGGACTATTTTCTACCACCTTACTCGAACCTGCAGGCTTTGAATTACCGATTTATTGCTCTACTAATTGAGCTAGAGAGAACGTCTCTAAAAAAGATGTCTCTAAAATAAAATGACATCTCACTATCACTGGAACTAACGAAGACGTTTTAAAAAATATATGATGACGTCATCTAGCACCTATTTATTAATAAGCAGGGGCGTTGCCAGAGGGGAACAGGTGGGCAATTGCCCCCTCAAAATTTTAGTTTGTACCCCAAATAAATTTCACTTGAACTCTTATATGGGTTTTATAAATCACCTAAAAACTCGTGCATGATGGAGGCTTCCAGGTACGAGGGCTTTTTTTTTCTGAAGGTCTCCTCAAAATCCAGAAAAAATAATGGCGTTCCGCAACGAAGACCTTTTTTTTTGGAGAATGCCCCCAGCGAGAAGACATTGCCCTCCAAAAGAATTCCATTCTGGCTATGTGCCTGTTAATAAGTGTATTAATTTTGCATCGATGTGCAATTTAAATAATAAATTTGGTGCAAAAAACGATCTTAATGCTTTTATGAAAATATAAAAAACAGTAACTTAAGTGTTTTTTGGATCGGAATTACCCCTTATTAAGGCAAACGGCGTATGTTCGGCAAATTCCAGTGCCCAAAATGTAACCGACTGTGGAGAAGTGCCAACACCAGGGCGAACATGGGGCAGGAATGTAACGTCTGCAGAATAAGTGTTTATCCTCATAAGCAAGTAAATTCAATAATAACATACGCGATGTTTCAAATGAAACCTTTCTATCATGCCCTCTAATTTTATTTTAAGCCAGGTTTGGGTCTGTACATGGAATCTTGAGCGTACGAGCTTATTTTTTACTTATTTTAAACAGAAATTTATCAGTGTACAAGTTATCAGTTGGTAAAAATAAACTAAGGATACACTTGTACGCTCACGACTTTACGCACAGTTAAGTAGACCGTACCTTATGATTTCTACTAAAAACCAAGACCGAAAAACTGAAAATTGAATTGTTAAATTTTACCGGCAAACTTTTCATTGCACATTTAATCAGTTTGCGTAAAATATGCTTGCTCTTCCAAATGAACAAGTGGAGTAATTTCTACTTTATATTTCGGAAATTTACGTTTTCCGGCTTCTTTCTCTTGCAGTAATACTGCGTGCTGATGTGATGCGTGTTTAGGTAGCTTGATATTAGCCTATTACATTATGCAATTGTAATTAGTTAGCATTTGTCATTTACCAAATTTAAACGTAATGTGCCTCATTAATTTTGTTTTAAACAGTAACGTTAAAAACAAAATAAGGCGCGTTGTAGAGCCACCCCGTCTAGATAGTATGACGTTAAAAACCGTAGTTGTTTGTCGCAGTTTCTTTTTATTTTTGCAGAGGCCTCTTTTGACCCCTGACCGGTTGAATTGATCCAAGAGAAAACCTCACCCTGAAGAACTTTGTAAAAAGTGCATGTATTTGGGTTACAGTTGTCTACAAGATGATTGGACAACTTTGAACATTTTTTGGATGTCTTGATAGGCCATTATCATTACGCTTTTAAAATTTTACAACGGTGGCGCCATATTCTAGACGAATATGACCGTCCCTTGCAAAATTTGGTCATTTTGGACTTGCGGAAGACGCAGCAGTAAAAAATCAGACTTAAACTCGCAAGGGCGATGGTTCGGTTCCCTGCCGTTGCATATTCCGCAAGTGCGTTTAAATACCTGTGTTTAAAAAATGGTATTGCGTTCTTTCGAGTTTGTACTTGTCTTGTTTATTAAAGAAAAAATGATCATTTTCAAGATTTACGGTTGATGTTTGACTTTTTTCAATTGAATTTGCTGGTTGTTTGAATCCATCAAGCACAGGTAATCATCGTAAAATGTCTTACTTATTAAAGACCCAAATAATGTAAATCCAGGTCATGTGATTAGGGTTGTCGCGAAAACGACGCCTTTATCTTCTCAGCCTTGCCGGATCGACCATTTGAAATTTGTCAATGAGTCTTGTTAATTGAATAACGACCAGCCTGGTAACTCTCTACGCCTCCAGGTAACAGCATTGTAGAAAATACAAATTATTGCGAAATAAAAAGAACCTACAAAGCTTCTGATTGTCAACACCCGCAAAAACTTACAGTAAATACAGCAATGAACAAATAATTGTGTAAGCTCATCTCAGGTTTCAAGTTTGAATACCAGCTTTGTTGTCAAATACAAAAGATTATGACGTTACGTTTGTGTTTCATATTTTGGTGCAATCTCGGACGAAGTGTTGGCTGGAAAAATAAATATATTGATCCACTGTACAACTGGTGACGAAATTATGCTGCATAATTCAGAAAGAAGAAGAGCATTTAAGTTTATTAGGAAATGATTTGCGGAGAATAAATTTTGCAGATTTTTACATTGTAACATTTCAGCTTCACAAAGACATATGAGTTCTATAATGTTAAAAAACACTGTTTTGCGAAGACAATTCTAGAAAATGGGACAATCCTAATGGATCCCATCGAATTAGTGGAAGGGGAGGCCTGTTTAGCCTGCGGAAGAATTGCAACAAACATCTCTGGACGTTTAATGAATTCCAATTTTTATGAATTTGAACAATCTAGTCATAATGAAATGTTATGCCATAGACCTTGGCTAATTCCAGAAAAGTTTAAGCGAGGCAATTACTACAATTTTATGTTAAAGATAAGATACAGTCAGCAGAGAAAGCTGAAAACTTTAGACATGTGATCAATATTTAATACAGCAAACGCCTTAAAAGGTTTCAGCATCAGAATTAAGACATAAAAACAACTTAATGTGTACAGTTGCACGTAATTACTTTTCGTAAGTACACTGTTTAATAAGTTGTTTATAATAGTATATAAATTTATAAAATTTAAAAAAATAAAGTTCCATTTACTCTGGACGCGAAGCGACGTTTGGCAAACTTTGCGAGTGGTCGCTTACTACACTTGCTCAAAATAGGCCAACCAATCAAAAACAATTTTTTCTAAGTGAAGTTAAGCATCCGCTTGCGAAGTTTGCGACCCTTTGAAACTTTTCGCAAGTTGTCGATGACGTCAAATTTTGGATGCTTTGCGTTGCTTCGCGTCCAGTGTAAGCTCACTTTCATCATTGTCTTTTTTTTAGCAAACTAAGGTTTAGGCATACAACGCCCCTGTCCTTAAACCTGTACGAGTTTTTTTTTTCGTATCGATCAAGAATTGTTAATATAATAATCTGCATTTGTTGATTTACTAATTTTGACCGTATTTCGCTGAATTTAAGTTGGATATTAAGGCGGATTGTCATCATAACCGTATAGAAGAAGCATTGTCATCATAACCGTATAGAAGCACAAATGCCGCGGGTGAGATTTTACGTTGAGTACTTTACGATCAGAAAATCGGGGCTGGAACAAAAAAAGTCTCCAGTTCGAAACTTTTGCCAACCTTTGTTTGTACAGTAACGGTATCCAGAATGTTGCACATGACATTAGCATCATCATTAATTAATACATATTTACAAATTAATTAGTTGTTTTCTTGGGAAAGACACTTACTGCTTTATTCTTTGCTACTGCATCACATAAAGTCAGTGATTTACCTTTGACTTTTCAAAGTTCTAACTCTGTGGAATACCTAAAACATCAGTTTCACGGCAACAGCTAAAATGGTGTTTATATTATTTTTTTATATTTTCTGCAATGTTGCTATTAATTGCTTTATGTTTTTGTGGCAATGAGTTATTGGCAGCTACTGTTAGGCCTCTTTTCATTGCAACATTCCGTATACGTAAACCAATACACCGTTCCTGGTACAATCTTGAAATTTTTTTGGTGAACATACTGTCTTCATCATCTCTTCCAAAGCACAACGTTGTTATCTGTGATGCCATTTGTCAGTAACAATCGATTAATTACGAAAATGGTCTTTGTATATTATTTAAATACTTAACGTCGTTTGCATGATATACATATTATTTGACGAAGTTGTTATCATTTTCGCATGATATACATATACATTCGACTGTATACATCTTCGAAAACTTGGAGTTTAGACGCTATGCTGAAAGCGCTTTGAAATATGAACTGTTGCAAAAAAAAGAAATGAAATATAAATTTGCCAACCAACTTTGTGTTACTCCTGAGCAAATTTTTTAATCATTTTTTATTTATTTTTGTTTTGCTTCTTAATGTTCTCGTTTGCCAGAGAATCTTAAGCCTTCATTACCATTTTTCTTTTTTTTTCTTTTTTCTTTTTTTTCTTATACCTTTTATTTATTTTTTCGCTTGACAAACTTGTTGTTATCATTTTTAATACTTCGATGTTATCAGGAAGCACCTTGGCAATAGACAACATAAGGGGTTTTCGGTGTTTTCTGGCTTATAGTGGTAATAACTATTAAATATCGTGTTAATTGTTTGTGATCTGCCTTTGCTTACGTGAGCTATTTTTTTACCTTTGAGCAAATAAATTCGTTTAAGTTTGTGTCAAAATGATGCGGGGTGATGGAAGACCGAGAAGTGTGGCGGCTTAATCTCCAACTGCTGCCACCGCAATCCCACAAAAAAGTAGGCAAAGAAGAGAAAGAGAGAGCTTGTTTACGCTTTGGTACCGTAATCAACCCTTACCCGTCGAGGTGACCTCGGCTGACGGAAGACATGGTCCAGAAAAAGGGTGACCAGTGTTGGGAGGTTAGACGGACGTAGGGTGTTACCTTGTTCAAAGGCGCGACTTTAAAATATTATTTTAGGTTCAAATAGGGTGTCGAGGCGAGTTTTGTTGTGCAAGCGGGCATAAATGGGAACAGGTAAACAGGTTGTCGGATCAAGGAAATTATACAGATGATTGTCCCCAATGTGATCAGACTCAAGTGCCACCTTTTTCTGAAACAGTAAGCAAATATTTGAAAAATATTTACGGGGTTAAATCATAAACCGAAATTAAAAAACTAAAACTCAACTGAAACTGGACAGATTAAATTTATGATTAATAAACAGTACTACCACAGAACACATAATAATCGTAATTTTTTATAAAGTAACCAATAAATTTTTACATTAGAGCGTATATTTTTCTGTATTAAAACTACTTAAACATTCACTCATGAAACATCCTTGCTTGTCAAAGGAGTTCAGATATCTTGTTTTACTCGTAACTTTTTAATTTACTCATTTAGACCGTGTTTTGTAAAATTAAAGCTTGATATTAAGGCAAACCGGTGTCATAATGTTGGAAGCTCAAATGTCTCTGGTGAGATTTTACGTTCAGTTTTTATGATTAGAAAATTGGGAGGGTAGAGAGTGCATAAAAAATGCAAAATTTTAAACTTTTATACCAAACTATTGTTTGTCATATGGTAGACCAGAATGTTGCCAGTGGGAAGCCAGTATCATTACCAATAAATACGAATTTGTAAATTAATTTACAAACTAAACAAATTGTGTAAAATTTATAAATCCATCAAGACTAAATTGGATCAGCCACATAATAAAGGATCACAAACATCAATTACGTCAAAAAAGATTTGGGAAGCAGTATAACTACAGCTCAGTTTACTTTTCCTGGTACCGTTATCAATCGATTTTTATAACCTAAGGCTATTCTTACTATTACAAACTTACTCGTTGTGTTTTTGGGAAAGACACTTAATGCTTTCTCCGTGTAAGGGGTATACTTGTTTCGATTACCCAGGCGGACCAAAAACATACAAGATCAGTATTGTCACCATGGTTATGTGGTTAGAGTAGACAGATACACAAAGAACCTGGTTCAAACACACGAGTTTAAATTGTTGCTTAAGAATCAACAATTAACTCGATTTCAACTACGACGAGGGTGTCTTGGCAAGTTTCGTTGTGGCGAATGCGACCTTGAATGGGAAAACGAATATAGCTTATTGGAACAACGAATTCATAGAGAAGATTGTCCAAACTGTGGCCAGAAGAATGTGAAACCTTTCCATGAAAAAGTAAGCAAAATTTATAAACATTTAAGGAATTAAATCATTCCGTACAAATTGAGTTTATCGTTGGTAACTTGGTAGAGTACGAAGTAATAAAAAGTTCTTAATCAACCCATATAAAACATGAATGAAAAAACTGTTTATACTATAAAGCTACATTGCTTATAGGCTGGCTATAACTGATCAGTGAACAAAACTGCTTGTATCAATACAAAGCGGCTATAGTTACACCTACTAACACTAACCAGGAGCGCACGTATTTTATTCTTTTTCAAATATTCAACTTACTTGCAATCTCAGACTTGACTGCTACAGAATGTGCGAAACGCTATTCCTAGCAGTGAGTCATTAGCAAGT
This sequence comes from Trididemnum nubilum, assembly GCA_963965965.1. Taxonomy (NCBI): domain Eukaryota; kingdom Metazoa; phylum Chordata; class Ascidiacea; order Aplousobranchia; family Didemnidae; genus Trididemnum; species Trididemnum nubilum. The sequence goes on from OZ014490.1 coordinate 5,785,285, forward strand.
CAGCCAATCATAATCGACTTAGTATAGAATTAGCAGATTTTTTCGAACTTTAGAAAAGCTATAAGGCTTTGGAAGCTTGTTCTTTTTGCAAAGACTTAAAATTTCAGGAAGTATTTCATGAAATATAGCTTGGCTAAGCTATAGTTTTTGTCTGAGTTAGCAATCAGCAATCGGCCAAAGATGAGGAAACTAAATTTTTCTAGTCGTTACATATTTTTAGCCTTATGTATCTCAAAATGCTTTCTTGAGTCAAGAATTCGAACAGTCTAACAAAAAAATTCTGAAAACATATTAAGCGTGCTGTTATGACGTCATTGCTAAATTCTTGCTTACGTCATTCCAAACCTTGATGATGTCATTGCTGTAAAACTACGTTTTTATTGATTTAAAAATCCTGCCAACCAGCAGCACCCAGTTAGTGTAAAAATTCGCGCCGTTTTTCTAATTTTTAGATCCGTTTAACTCCGTATCAAGGAAGAAGGAGATGCTTCGGAAGATTTCATTGCCGAGAATGCGATAAGAAATGGAGTAGCGCGTTCAGTTGGGCAAACACATGGCAAAAATGCAATAGATGTAGAGAATGCATTTATCCCTATATGCAGGTATGGGCAAATGGAGATATTATTCAATAAGTAAAATTTAAATGTTGTTCTATCTCCATCAAGTCATAATCGCTATTCCATGATTCAGTCAATTTTTTCGAAGCTATGCAATATCGCTAAGCATGACAATAAAGTAACTTTTCGCAAATTAACCAGCGTACATGAATGGTAATGATCGATATGAAAGTAGCGAATGCGTTATCCGGGGTTATTATATCACTGCACCCAAAAGCACTACCAGGATTTTGATAAGATAGGGGGAATCTTCTAATATAGGCTTTTTAATTTCAAGTCAACTTGTAATTGAGTCAAAAGTTTTAATAAATGACTAAGAAAAATGTGATTTTGCTGAGGTAAGATAAGTTTCCCAACTTTGAAGTTTGCCAAACTAGCTAATTTCACCAAATTTTTGGCCACATTTAACTTTAATGACACCATGCGACGTTTTTTTGACAGGATTGTTTTCACTGGGATAATATTGTGATGTAAATTCAAAAAAAAGTAACCAAAAAGCAAAATTCTAACCTTCTATAACGTTATTAAGATTGACATCATTTCTAAAATGCTTCTCTTATCATCGCAATGATGATGTCATCAAATCAAAACCAATTTTTCCAACCAAAACAATTTTGTTAAACACCAACCCACATACCAATTTTGGTGATTTCATATCACCCCTCAATTACAGAAGTTAGCTGGAAGAGAGGAATTTCTTCCCCCTACCGGTATAACATGATGCATTGGTCAAATACAGCAGAGTTGTAAACGGGCCCACTAGTTCGGGCCCGAACCCCCCGAACCCGAAAATATAAGCCTGAACCCGGCTCTAACCCGAAGAGTAATTTGAAGCCCAAATCATGCCCGAAAAAACCCGAAAGTTAAATTACGTCTGAAAAATTTAGCAATGTTGCCAAGTTATTTTGATTATATTTTTTGTTCACCTAAAGACAAAAAGCACGTCTCAGGCCCGAATTAAGCGCGAAATTTTTGTCACCTTTGGGCCCAAACCCGGCCCGAACCCGAGCCCGACCCAAAAAGCCCGACCCAACTTACGACTCTGAAATACAGTATAATAGTCTGTGTAAAATAGGGTTAATTAACTCTGCAAACTGCAACAATAAATAAACAAACACAGCCCTCAACTTCGCTCATCGCATAAAATAAGAATGACTGAATGAGCCCTTCATCACCATTATTTAAAACCTTATAGCTCGTCCATTTACACCACATATTGGTTCTCACTTTAGAGGTTTCCAAAATTTTTTATTTGGTCCGCTATGAATTCCTATATAGGTACATCCGACGATAAAGCACCGGTTATCACGTGACTTTCAACCTTATCCGTTTCATGCCCTCATTTAACCTTCATCATGACAGTGCATATTTGTTCCAGTATTTCTAAATTTTCATCAAAATATTGGATTCTGCAAATTATTGAGCAAACTATTTAAATATTCAGCTAGACATTGGTACCACGACTATACATTTTGCTCATCTTTTCTAGGTGCACAATGCAAATATATGAGTTCATTTCGTGTTTGTTTTAACAAACTTTACGCTGGTCAGGTGGTACGTGCGACTCGTCAAGCTTGCCAAATTTTTGTTTAAAAAAGGATATACGCATCTAAGCTCACAATTTTACGGAAGTTTAGACCGGGTTCAAGATATCACCATTGTAATTTAGCCTATAATTATGATTCAGTAGAAGCTGGAATGATAATCAAAAACATCATCTGCTTCAAAGTCATTTGACTTATTAAGATCAGTAACGAATTGGCGAGGTTCATCTCCGCGTCAATGCGCCAAGGTAACATATCTGCTTTCGAAGAAATGTCGCTGCGGTGGCAAGCTGTTGGTAACAGTGTTTCCGATTTGATCGGCCCGGATTTTGAACTTCAGACCTGCCGCTTCAGAGACGAACGCGTTAACGCTTGACTAACTGGGCCGATCACGCTTAATCTTGTAGTGTGCAATATATTTATTAAACTGGAGATTTTGCAGAAACCACTTACAAAATCAAAAAATCAAACAAACAGAGTTCATCGGCGAGAACTTTGCGGAAAGTGTCAGGAGATTCAAGACAACTGCAAAACGCTTAATTCTGAACAGCATCGTTAGACATCTTTGTGGTAGTTGACTATTTTTTGCAGCGATGTCAGGTTGTTGATGTATTACGTAGGCCTATTTATCTTCCTGTCACCGGACAGTGTCAGACGCAAACTGTTGGATGATAGAATTCTTGTCCACTGAATTTCCATCAAACAGAAATACATTCATCGTAAAGCTAAGAAATCTCCCGAGATCTATTGGTCCTGTTAGTTTCTTCGAATTCTCATCCACTATATTTGCTGTTTGTTCGAAGCCACCAAGCAGAGATAATCATCATTTAACTTTTGCCCAAGGACGCAACAACGTGACCAGGGTGCGGATTGAATCCAGATTATGCGATCAGGGTTGTCGTAAAAAACAACGCCGTCACCTTTTCGGCCACGCTGCCGACTAGAAAGTACAATAAGAATTGGACAAACAGTCTCTCACTTCGAAAATACAATAGGAAATTGTAAGTTTGCACTGACATATTGTGGCGGATCAAAATGCACGCGCTTCAATTGCGGTTAACCGGCTCGACCGCACAGCCAACGACTACTTGGCTGGATTGCTTTATAATGCTATTGTTTTGCATTTGCGCCTTGGTTGCTGCTATTCGTTGCTTGATGGTATGACGTCATTGGTTGGAGCAGGGACTGCGACAATATGGTAATTCTCCATTGTCTTAATATTCATTCTGTTTGAACTATAAGTAAATGCTGTATAATATGATGTGAAAACGAGCGTGCTATTTTTTTTTCAATGATAACCTTCATTGGATGTTGTTTATCAATTTGTGTTATGGCAAATTCGCAATCCTACCGTGTCAAAATTCAAAACACTATTACATGGCTGCTCATCAGAAATGGAAAACGGTAATTGGGACTTCGCGCGCGCGCGTAGGACTTTTGTTTTTACTCGGCCATTTTGATAGATGAGCAACGAAATTTATTGATTTGCTTGTAACTAAAAAACGGTTAAACATAGAAAGTTGAATTTTGGATATAACATGACAATAATTAAAAACATCATGTATGCCGATTTTGAGGAACCTAGGTCACGTGATCGCGATTCAGAAACTCTAAATGGGAGAAAAAACTGTCATTTTTGTCTCGAAAATTTGTTAATTCGCTTGTAGCTATAAATTTGCTGAACGTGGAACGCTGAAATTTGAACACAAAATGGATGCAGATAGAGACTGCATGAACACCAAGTTTGGGGGCACCCATTCACGTCATCGCGATTTCAGAGGCCATAAATCGGTAAAAAGTGGAAAATAGTTTAATCCGGTATATCTCGATAACTACTAATATTAATGAAAAAAGTTTGTGTTTTTTGAACATACAACTTACGACCTTTATCATGGTCATATTCATTCATTCCACCTTGGATAAAATTTTTTCTTATTTTTTTCTTTTTTTTGCTCTTTTTTTTCTTCTATCACTATCTACTTTTAAACCACAAAACACACATGGATCATACTGTGAGCTATTATAGATATCCAAAAGTACTGGTGCCCGCCTGAAATCGCGGGTGCCACGATGGGGGGTCTCCCCAAACGGGGTCTCCGAAATTTAAACTTTTTTTATCTTTAAAGCTAGACCAAAGAAATTTTTAAGGTAAGTAAATTCAAGAGAAAGATGAAATTTAGCAAAATTTGGTAATACAAAAATGAGGGGGTTACCTTCAAACGGGGGCCGCCAAAATTCAAACTTTTAAACCTCTCAAATTAGACTGATAAAATTTTCAGAACAGGTAAATATATATTAAAGATATCATATGACAAAACTTGAAGGTACCACAAAAAGGGTCCTACTCAAACGAGGACGCCAAAATTTGAACTATTTAATGGCTTAAGCTAGACACATGAAATTTTCAGGATAGACGAATGTGGAGAAAAAATAAAATTTGACAAAGCTTTGGAGTACCTCAATGAGGAGGTCCTCCTCAAACAACACTGCCAAAATTAATAGTTTTTATCTACTTAAGCCAGACGCATGTAACTTTCAGGATAGGTAAATATAACAGAAAGTTATAACATGACAAAATTTGGGGATACCAAAATGGAAGTCCCTCAATTATGTCCTCAAAAATTTAAATTTTTCAACCATTTAAGCTAGGCATTAAAAAAATTCAGAATAGAAACGAAAGATAAACTTATGAGTACTATTTCAGTTGCCACAATTGGGGAGTCCTCCTCAAATATGTTTTTGAAAATTTTATACCACTCAAGCTTAAAAAAAAATAAAATTTTTAACAGAGTTAAAAGATAACATGAAAAGTTTTGGTGATGTCATACTATAGGGATCCTCCAATTATGTTGACACCTGATCCCATTAACTACAAAAGCTAAACAAATTAAATCGATTGGATAGGTTAGTATGAATCAAAAGATTAAAGGTAACAAAGTTTAGTGGACCACATTGAAGAGACCATGCCAAATGGACCTTGTAAGCTTATCGGATTCCAATTTTTCAGTGTATAACTTATGTAAGCATTATGGTTTTTCGATTGTCATTCTTGTCTGAGAATTTACTAATTCGATCGCTTTGTGCTGGAAGCTTTTTCTCTATGCCGTCATTTTGATACCCTCATTTGTAAACTCGATTGTAAATGGACAGTAATTTGTAGCTTTTGTCTGAACAAAGACACATAACCAATCGAAGTTCGAGCAGATAAGACGCATTAGTTGATGGCAAGAATATCTTGTCGACGGTCGACAATATTTTTGAGTTAATTTACTGGTATCGTATGGTTTTTAGCACTTTGATAATTAATCGTGTTTTTAATCATAAAGAGCAGTTTTGGGGATTTAATGTAAGATTTTGAAAGCTGTTAACCACAAACCTGATCAAGTTAATGGAACATTACGAAATCGAAAGCAGAGTATTTTAGATTTGAATATCAACAACCATAAACATACTTAACGCAATTGTAAAGTTCTTTAGTTCAGTAAAATTAGGTACTTTCGCGAAGTCCCTGGATATCGCTTGCGGTGTCACATTCTAGTTTGTATGAGGCGGTCATAGAAGGATAACGTAAACACAAATTCTCAAACAAACGAAGCAGAAAAAGCAATATTTTGAATTGTTGCTTCTCGTATTTTGAAGATTGTTGTTTTAAGCGCGTTTCTGCTTTTCTTAACTTAGCACTTATTGTTGTTTTGCAGTTTGCGTTTTTTTTTTTAACAAAACGAAAAAAACAAAAAAACAACAGAAAAAATGGACGTGCTGTGGTAGATAAACGTCCGTAATAATAATCTCCGTATTCAGCTTGCCAATATGGTTTTGTTATAGATTGCTTTTTACGCATTGCCTGTCAAATACAGTTAACTGTAACTGCATTTTGCCAATTTCGACTTTTGGATGGAAAGTGTGAGGTTCAATTGTCCGGCCGGGAAGTCGGATACTGTCGTTAACGTTGCAACATTACGTTTTATGTAATGCCATGCAGCTTAACATCCGCGATGACTTTAAAATGACCCCGCGACTTCATCGCATAACTCGACGTGAAGCATCAAGAGCATTAAACTTTCCTAACTTATTATTTCGATGCTGTGTAGTTTTTTTGCTTATTATTGTTGTAATATTATTGTGTTTTTGAAAAGCAAAATTATGATCTGTTAAATATTTGACATATTAATGTTAAATCCTCAATTTCTGAGCCATGAAAATGCAAAACCGATCAGAGATCAAGTTGATAAAGCGTCTGCGGATTCGATTTGCGAAGAGTCCTACTAAAAGACTAGAAAATTGTTATTCGCAGCTTTTTAGACTCAACATTTTAAAAACGACACTGCGAAGCCTCTACCGTGAGTGATGTACAGGTGTTCAGATGGCAGCTTGATTCAAAAACTGAGAGGTTGCTTCGATATTTCCCGGCCAGAGCAACTATTGATGAAAGATGCAACTGCAATATTGTTCTTCTTAATTCGTTCTTAAATTGTATAAGATAAAAATTAGGACAGAATGATGTAATCTTAGAATAATCAACAATTTCAATTCATGTAATAACAAAGTTTGGATATGAATTTATATTTATATCACGCGTCACGTAGATTGTGGAGCAGCAAGCTCACGCACAGAAAGTTGACAGCTTGCATGTCCGAAAGGGTAAAGGCTTCGTTTTTACGACAACCTTGATTGCATGATCTGGGTTTACCCTGATCATGTTCTTGCATCTTTGGTTTAGACCCTCAACAATGATAATCTCGGCTTGGTGACTTCGAACAAGCAGCAAATTCAATGAACAAAAAATTGGAAGAAATCCACAGAAACATTGAATCGCTTAAAACTTCTATGCAGTTGCGAATTCCTCCAAGCACGAAGTAGTTATTGCAATGAAAAGTGTGCGGACCGTCCAATAATTAGCGTCTGGCGCTGTCAGATGACAAAAGGATGTGCACAAGAACAACAATATTCTGAGCATCGGAACTGGAGTGCGACAGTATAAATATCAGTCCAGCCAGTCAAGCAAGCAGCCTAACTATGAGACAATCTCAGCAATCTCTACCATGTGATTTTATGTCTTCTATTTTCTGGTATAAAATAATTAATAAATTTGTCAGAGTTTCAATAAACTTGCTGCGTCAAACGTTTTTCTACTGGAACAATATAGCTGCATCGCTAGATCTTGTCTTCTCCAAGAATTCCCGAATCATGTTATCTGCTAACATTTTAGCGAAAAAATTAGCGGAAATTCTTTAAGAATTTCTGGATGGAGCGCAAGTGAAGAAAGTAAACTTAGTGAAGAAAGTAAACTTTTCTTTTTTTGCTTTTACTGCCAAAATACTAGCGACGACCGGTGAGGGGCATTTGAGTATTGTTTGAACACCCAACAAAATTGTCTAATCTGTCTTAATTTAAGGCAACATACCTTTTCAAAAGTTGGTTTGTATTTTACTAAATTGTTACTTAATGAATTTAAATGCAATTTTACAAGGGAAGCGTTTTACATGCATATATCTTTCGGCGCAAGCTAACGGTAGTGAAATATTCGCGTTTTCGGCATTTTGGCGCTAGAAAATTTGCTTGTAACTTGCTTGCTCTGAAATTAACGTGTAAGGCTGCATGTCTAAGTCGGGATTTTGTACGTAAACGGTAAGCTGCAAGGTATTCTCAGAGACAAAAAAACAAAAACAAAAGCGTAGTTTTGCGAATAAGCAAAAAAGACAGAAATATAGAAACCTCATTACTGACGCGATCGAAGGGTATCAGACACCAAGCGAGAATCCCAATTGCATAAGCGTGTGCTTTGGTTAGAATTTAGAAAATAGCTAACCACTGCTCAAATAAAGATTCCTAAAGCCCTACATATGCTTTTTGCTTATCAAGAGATTTCTCACTAATACTGCTTTCTTGCAAATAAAATTAAAAAAAAAATAGAATGAAAACGTTAATTAGAACAGTTTATAAGAATGTCTTCAAAACATTTTTTGGGAGAAAAATACAAACGGTATTGCAAAAGCTGAGACTTAAACCTAAATGCTTCGCAATAAACTCCTTTTTTTTGCTCTGGTTTGTAATTGAACTATCAAAGCTGTTTTAGCTTGTTCTTTTCAATTGCTTTGCTCTTTATGTCATTTCAGTTGAAGGTATAAATGGTAATCTCTTTTTTCATTTCTACTTTGCCACAGTCTCGGTCGGCCTTTATCTTTCGATCAAAGCGATCACAAATATGGAGGACTTAACGCGTGATTTCAATAATACTGCCCATCGATAAGGCTCAGTTTTATGCGCTGACCAGATGTGCATTTGATGTGCATTTCTTCGAAAAGAGCTGTGTTGCCTGCAAGCGCAATGACGCGGAGATGGGCATGGACGTCGGCAAAGGGGGGCAGGGAGGGCCGTGCCCCCCCTGGATTTTCACTCACTCTCTCTTAAACCTCCCAAATTTCAAAAAAACTTTCATTTTTAGTAGTTAATTCTGGATCTATTCTGATTGGCCCCCCCCATAAAAAATTTTCTGCCGACGCCTATATAGATGAGCCCCGCTAACTCGTTATCGGTTCTGCAATTGGACTCTGATTTCAAGATTAAGCACTGGGGGTAAACTTGTAGGAGTACGAGCGTATTTTAAGTTTGCTTTAAACAGTAATTCTATACGCCCTGAGTACAACCTTACCGGCATGCAAGCTGCCTGTAGGTTTAGAATACACCTGCACAATCACGATTTTACGCACAATTAGGGTTTGATTACTTCTTTTCCTCTTCCAGTGTTGGTTCTGCAATCCATGGACACACTAACACAATCAGGCGCGCAGCCAGAAATTCGCAATGGGGGGGGGGGCTGTTTGGGGGGTCTGGGGGCGGAGCCCCCAGCGCTCGAAAATTTTGCATTTTTTTGCAAAAATAACTTCATTTTAGGGCTATTTTGATTAAAAAATAATGATTTTAAAACGTGGCTGAGAAATTGGCAGTGCCGACATGATTAAACTGGAAGCACAAATGGGCTATTTGGGAGGTGGCTAATGGTAAAATGTAGTTCTCTTGTTTAGATGCTGGTAAATTATAAAATCGAATACTTCAATAAAACTTACATGGAGTAATCTAATTCGTATACAGTTTATAGAGAAAAATAATTGGGGGGGGGGCTAATAAAAAGAGATTTGAGAGAAATGATTGGTAATTAACAAATACTGAATAGCCTCCCCCACCCTATTCCTTAGTTTATAGTATATTTGTTGATGTCACCTATGTTCAGCATTTTTACACTTGCGATCAAATTTGATTGCTTATTTCTTACCATTTATCAAAGGTTTCATTTATTTGTTGGTTTTAGTTTTGACAAATTAGCCCCCCCCCTGGACATATGCTTCGAAAGATGTTTTAAATCACTATCTAGTCCACTCCAGACCATAAAACAGTCTAAAAGTGCTAAAAATGTAGTGTTTTTTCCATTCTGCATTTTGGTCGACATGTCAATGGGGGGGGGGGGGGGGGCTATCGCCCCCCGCCCCCCCTGGCTACGCTACTTGCTAAAAACGTGGTATTTTCCTAATTCTGCATTTTGGTCGGCAGTTCATTAGCCCCTCCCCCCTAAATAAACGTTTCAAACTATGCTTTAAAGCATTTTTAGTCTAATCCAATGCAAAAGACAGTCTTAGAAATGCTAAAAACGTGGTATTTTCCTTATTCTGCATTTTGGTCGGCAGTCTATTAGCCCCCCCCTTAATGAACCTTTCAAACTATGCTTTAAAGCATTTTTTAGTCTAATCCAGTGCAAAAGAGAGTCTTAGAAGTGCTAAAAACATGATATTTTTCCTATTCTGCATTTTAATCGGCAGTTCATTAGCCCCCCCCCCCCCCCTTAAGTAAAAGTTTTAAAATAGTCTAATCCAGTGCAAAAGACAGTCTTAGAAGTGCTAAAAACGTGGTTTTTTCCTTATTCTGCATTTTGGTCGGCACTCCATTAGCCCGCCCCCCAAATAAACGTTTCAAACTATGCTTTAAATCATCTTTTCGTCTAATCCAGTGCAGAAGAGAGTCTTAGAAGTGCTAAAAACGTGGTATTTTCCTTATTCTGTATTTTGGTCGGCAGGCCGATGGGGGGGGGCTATAGCCCCCCCCGCCCCCCCCCCCCCTGGCTACGCTACTGAACACAATAACGTTTTGTAACTACGATTTATGTTTGTCGCGGTAGTACTAACCGTATGTTAAAAACCAAAAAAATTTCGAATCCCATAGCGAGCCAAAATTTGTGAATCACATTGCCGATGCAAAAAATGATGAAATTGATGCATTAACCGATTAACTCTTGAACTTGAAGAATATGTCAGCCATAAAAGTTTACCTTTTGGTGGCTAACAATCGCTTTACCAAAAGTATAGTTGCATTTTTTTGTGTGTTTGTATTTTAAGCACGCAGGCGAATTTTGCAGTTAAGGGAAAATATTTAAAAAAAAATATTAAATTTTGAATATTTCGAAAATATAAATAAAGGCAATAGGTTTTAAAACCTGGAGTTCGACGTTGAGGTTCAAAGACGATTATTGTGCTTCACTGGAAATTTTTAAAAGCGGAACTAAATGTACCTAGTTGTTAGGTCATAGAGCCATGTAGGTATGGCGGAATAAAGATTGTTTGTCAATCCTATATGGCGCAACGGTGACATTAAATCTCAGTATTACTGCTTACTTAATTTGTTTTTTTTAAAGAAGTTATATTTAATTTCGCCAATTAAAATTTTGCATCATTGACAATGTTTTACGAAACCGTAGATTTTATTATCTATCTTTGATGTCATCAGATTTTATTTGCTTAAAAGCAAATTCAGTTTCACTGATTGCAAAACCAGCTGCTCCAAAAAAAAACCTATCATCTATCGCTAATTTTTCATGATCATAGGCTTATAACAACTTAAAAAATTGCGAGTTCACAAAAACCTCAATACAAGCATGAAACTATTACTAAAAAATCGAAAATTGGTTAATGTTTGGTTGTTGTTTTCTCGTTTTTAATGATGTTAGTGATGTTTTATGATTTTTGTTTGTTTGTGATTTTTTATGGTACAAAAATGATGTTTGGAAGATGCTTTTTTTTATCGCGTACGAGGCTCAATATTAATAAAACCACTTTAATGATGTTAATAATATCTTTGTAGAATCAAAATTTTTCAGCAAAACCTTAAAATTTACTTTAAAAATCGCCCTGTGTATTTAATGCAAGGCTTCAATATTAAACGATTACTTTAGATTGACTTTGAGGAAAAATTTCAAGAATCCGGTACAGAGCATCCAGAACCAGTAGAAGAAGAAGTAGAGGAACAACAGCCTTGCTTTTGGAAGTATCGCTGTACCAATTGTCCCAATAGAAAATGGAGGTGCGGTAACGCGACCTCTAAAACAGAGTCGATCTGTAGAAGGTGCCATGCTGCAGTATTGCCCTACGAGAAGGTAAATCAAAATGCTCCATGCTTATTGCTCAAATCTTGTTTTTTTACGCTAAAGCAATGCCTGTAAATTTTTGCACAGCTAAAAACCTGCTGATTTTTTTTCGAAAAAAGTTGGTAAAAATTTGTACTGGATAAAATTTCGGCTAAATATAGCAAATCATATTTTGGCAATGCGGGAATCGAAGCCAGAAATACGAGTATTTCGTTTTTTTATGTCATGCTACCATTTTTTTTATCTGTTTTATTATTTACTACTACTATACAAAAAAAACATAAATTTATGTTCAACGAAAAACATAGTCGTTTCGCTTTGTATTAGTTCTTGCATTTTCATTCTTAAATTTCTATTCAATGCAACATAACATTTAGTTTTTACTCACAACGTACATACTTTTATGTTTGTATTCTTATACTGTGTTAGCATTGGGGTAGCCAAACCAGATAAAGTTCTCGATGAAGAATCAGAGCAAGCAAAATAATTTTCTCTAATTACTTTACTGATCACCACAATATATCATGCCCGAACATGAAGTCTCTTTCGCCCGTATGCCGTAGGTTCTTCAGCAAGCTGAAATTTAATCTGAATAAGACTATCTTTAATTTTAGCCCCTTGCAGAGCCCATACGGGCAAAACAGACCGCTGGGGCATGATATAGTGTGGTGGTCAGTAACTAGTTAAAAATGTATATTGTATACTAATACATGTATTTGTATAACTTATAGGCTGCGATTTGTTTTCCGTCGTGAGTTTTCATGTTGCACTATACAGTAGTCATGCATGTATTTGCCAATGCTTAGAGGCAACCTATCCTAGTTTTAAGTCCTGGTGCTATTTTGGTCTGCAAAATAGTCCATAATATTTTGGTCAGCAAAACAGTCCGTAATATTTTGGTCAGCAAAATAGTCCATAATAAACTATATTTCAGATTGGCCCCACCCCTTACCAAGGTAATCGGCCATGTTTTGGGGTGTTTAGATGCACCCAATGCGTTCCAACCCGGATATGGACGAGTGCCAACAGTTGGGCCAACATGGGGCAGGAGTGCAAAAATTGTGAACCCCCGATTAATGTCTATCCTTGTCATCAGGTATGGTTTTGTCTGTCTTCACAAAGCAATTTTTACAATATTTGAAAAGTTTTGAATTATAAGGCAAAACAAAACTTACTGATTCTTTCTTAGGTGCAGTCTATGGTTCCTTCAAAATTGTTTTTGTTTTTCAGGGACTTCTTTAGTTCGAATTCAGCAGCTTTTTCTTTTCTATTCTAAAAAGAAAATATTAAGTGAAGTTTTAAAAAACGATTGGTCCATAAATTAACTCGGATGATACTAATCTATTGGATAAGACTCTAAGGGCTTTACGATCTCAAGGCTGAACTCTAGTAGTTTAAATTCATCAAAATCTTGATTTATTAACTATCTAGCAGTAGGCCTATATTTAATTTGTTAGTAATTGTGTGAACTGTAAATAATACTGTTGTTATATTTTAGCGTCGGCTGAACAGGCAAAATGAATTTGATGTCTTGGACAGGAAAAAAGAGCATCTTCAGGACCTGTGTGAAAAGTGTAAAGATTTGAAGGCGAAAGGCTTCAACATGAGCTGCAAGGAATATTGGATCAGATACGGAAGCAAGAAACCATACATTGGTTCCAGTTTGACCCCAAATGTAGAAGAAGAAAGAGCCAGCAATGACGTGGAGGCAATTAAAGCGAAGATACACGAATCTTATATGCACGCTCTTCCCGGGCAGATTGCCATTAACAACAAAACCATCCCCTGCAGTGCTGATTTTGCCAAGGAGGTTACTCTAAAACTAACCAACCTGGTCGTTGCCAATTAGGTCTGGCGAAAATCATCAACTCAGGCGGTGCCCGTATATTTTGATGATTCGAACATTCTGTCGGTCAGTTGCACCATTTTTGCTAAAACTGTTTATTTTCTGCTTTTTTAACATCTTGTGTCTTTGCGGTTTATTTTTGATTGTTGTAAATAGCGTTTTTTGGATGATTCTTTTGTAGACGAGTCGAATAATGTTATTTTGCTTTCTTCAACGAGGCATGAGTCGATTTCTGGGCTGTGCAAACCAAAAAGTAAATTAGTATATTTTACATTAAAGGTTATTGCTGTAAAGATTTTATCGCTTCTCATTTTTCAAAGAGTGGTAAACTTGAGGCCATTCGGTTTGAAAGCTTCTCTTGGTTGTCTTCTATCAAAGGCAACTGAGTATATAAAATATAAAATTTTGCGATTCAAAGTGTTCAATATTCCAGGACAAGCAAAATCTCTGTAATATCATGTCGAAAGTTCCGTTTCACTTATAGACATTTTCTTGAATTCTTCCGCTCAACTTTGTTTTGTGATTCGACTATCAAGGGTTCGAGGCATTAACTCGTGGCAGGAGTTCTTTTGGTGTGTTTTGTTCTCCTGTCAGGCTTTCTGAGCTTGCTGTATTTTGCGCAGTAATCCTTTTACAAAAGTGTGAGCTACACAGATTTAATGCTGATTATTATATTTATTTTTTTTAAATTTCGATTTTTCTATGCAAAAACTTTTTACTATGCTGTCAAAATGCGTGTTTATAAGACAAACTCAGAAAGTCGCCCCCGCCATGTTTCCACCATTGCACGTCATGGCGGTATGACTAAAACATGTAGTTTTATGAATCATTCCAATTTTTTATTCATTTCTGTTTTATTGAAAAACAGCATTTCTAATTTAGTTAAGCATGCTGTTTTTTAGAAGTGTTTAAAGTTTGCTTGTTACTTATCGTGTATAGATTTTTGATCAAAAACTAAATACGTAAACTGGTAACAATTGCAGTTGTATAGTATTACATGTTTATCAAGAAAACAGAGAAGGCAGTTTCCGCTCTTTTGAGTCAAGCTGCCCTATGTCCACATACTTATACCACCCAGAGTTGTAAGTCGGGCCGGGTGTGGGTTTAAGATTGACAAAACATCGGACTTAATTCGGTCTTGACATACTTACTTGCCTATTGTTTTGGCCTTTTGAGCAAGGATGACAGTACGGTACAGTACGTGTCTCAATTTTTGCTAAGAAGTACGGTACGCGTCTTTTGTAATGGTACCGGTACGGTACGTTGGGACGCTGTTTGAATTTGCTTACTAAACGTTACCAAACGCACCGCACCTATTGGTACGGTACGTTTTATGTGCAACATGCGGCCGTCAATGACGACTGTACGACTAGAAATTTGTTCTCGAGATACTGAATGGCGCCATTTGGGTAAGGGCCTAAAGGGATCATCAAAATGGGGGAAGGAATTGTCAAATCCTGAAAGGGGAGAAGGCTTGCAGAACATTTTGGAGGATTTTGACCATTCCAGAACTGAATGTTGAGAGATAAAAAGCTTAAAGGTTTAGATGGGCACAACAAACGTTACCATCACAAAGGGGAAAGCGGTTAGCCGAAAATTTTCGGGCTTTTTCAAGCCTTGTTATGGGTTGAAATTGCTTTTCGGGTTCGGGCTTATACTTTCGGGTTCGGACCAGTACTATAGTCAGCCCGTTTACAACTCTGATACCAACCAGTGAAACTTTGGGAATACCTTTCGGATTAGTGTTGTACTCGATATTCAAAATGGGGCAGACCACCATAAATTTGAGGCTTTGGTGCCCCTTACTAATTTTTGATTTTAAATTTTTATCATATTTAGTGGGTCTTCACAGTATCACACTGTCCCTTTTTAATGCTGAACGTCAATCAGGGAAGCTATAAATGGCATTTTTTATAGTCTTAATTTGACCTAACCGGGAATCAAACCCGAAAAATAATGCTATTACGTTATATCAAGAATGAGAAAAATTTAACTTGCAGGTGATTATATAACGTGCGAGAATAATGCAGTAGTCAAAGCCCATCAGTTTCTATTAAAGCTATTTAGATTAATCAATCAATCGATTAGATAAATCAATCTATATATAACAAAATTTTTTCATCGAAAAAGACCAAAAAGCTAATAATTTACTATATCAAACACCAGAGGCGTTGCTGAGGACGGTGACACCCGGGGTGGGGAGTGCGTGGTGTCACCCAGTATGTGTGACGCACACTTTATGATGTCATGCTCCGTTTAGGTTGTGAGACACTTTATCAAAATTATGCCAAAGTTAGTGAGTTTTTGCCAAAAATTCAATGGGTTTTCGGTCTAAAAGTAAGCGAACCCAAAAAAAAAGGTCTTCGCCAAAAATTCAGTGGGTTTTCGCTGTGAATGTGGATAGATACCCAATAAATTGAAATAAAAAAGTCTTCATAAAAAATTACTGGAGTCGTGATTTCACATCATAAACTGGTGTCACCCCAAAATGGTGACACTCCATTCCCTCCAGCGACGCCACTACCCAACACTTTTGATCTACTGGCATTTACTTACATTTCTTAATATAAACGATTTGGTAGGATTGTAAACTAGGCATTAGTGATGTAGTTCTCGAGACCGGTCTCGGTTCTCGAGACTGTCTCGAGACACATTTTTGAAAGTCTCGTCTCGGTCTCGCCTCGGATTTGAACTTCAAGTCTCGATCTCGAGTCTTGGTCTCGAAAAGTCATGGTCTCGAAATATGAGAAGTCTCGAGACTCAAAATCTTGGTTAGGCGTAGGAGTAAAATTTTGAATTTAATTATTTAATGCAAGCAACGCAAACAAAGATTCTATTGACTTTCTAGGTCTTAACACCTTTTTAATTGCTTTCAAACAATCTCCTTTATTTATTCATTTCGGTCAATTTTCTTTTATTTCCGTCAATGTTTTTAAACTGAGATCGTGAGAAACAAAGTTTTGCAATAAAACCTCAATTTTTGATAATTGGCTACTCAGTGGGAGATACTTGAGTTTCGAAAAAACTCAAATAGAGCCGTGGGAGAAAACTGCTCGACCTGTTATTCATTATTATCTTTGTTATTTACTTATGAAAGGTGTGATGTAAAACAGTCTGAAGGGGAAGAAGCCGCTGTAGCGGTATTATTTGATGTTGATCTTTGTTGAAGGTGCTAATTGCTGCAGTCTACATTTTTGCTTTCTGGTAGTAAACGCTCTAAACCTTTTTCTCGTTCAGGTTCCTTGCACGTGGACCGAGTTTGAGGTGGTAGCATGGCAATGCAATGAGGTTTGGTCAAGGAAGGTTAATCAGGACAGCTCAGACCTCAAAGTGATTGTTTTCAGTCTCATTCTGTTGAACAGATCTTTCGTAGTATGATACAGTTAAGATTGCAGACTAAAAATGATGAACTTAAGTCTACTTTACCACTGCTTTTTTGTAAATATCAAACGTTAGAAGTAACAATTAGGTCCAGTGAAGATTAAAATAGCTTGAGGTATAAACCTAAGGTATAAACATGGGCCACCGAATGGGGAAGACGCGTGACCCCAAAAGATTTTCAGGGCGGTATCGGAGAAATAAAGTCTTGATAAAAAATAATACCGTAACTCAGATATTTGTTATATATTAAGGTGTTTGCCGTGTACTAGGACCACTAGGTTACTGAATCATTCATCTTGATGTCTTGTTTATGAAAACACAATTGCGCATTCCACCATAGCCTTCTTGTCATTAAAATAACTATCTGAATGCAACTGCTTTAGCAAGCCCGCTTTTTTTAGATTTAAACGACCGGTCAGCGTTAGTAGTTAAAGACACCGCCATCGGAGCGTGAGGTCTGCGTTTTGATTCTTGGTCCGGTCAAAATCGGACGCAGTGTCGCTAACGTCTCGCACCGCTGCGATGTTTCTTTGGTGCAGTGTTGTTCATTCGCTCAATGCCCGTGCACTAAGCCGCGAGTTTATGAGAGCTTTTATTTTAATTTGATTTAGCAACCATTCCTCTAGATTGGTCCACGATCAGTTTTAAGATGCATTTTATAAGAAATATCTTTGTAATACATATTGTAAGAATATCTTTGTAATACGAATGACAGTTGTGTTTAGTTTGAGTTAATTCGTTATAAAGTATTATTTCATTTTTTACGTTGAAACAATTTGCATTATGTCTCGTAATTCGGCCTTAATAAATTTTGCGTATAGTCATCATAAAGAGTACGACGATGAAAAAGCAGGAAATAAAAAACATTCCGCAAAATGCAAGTTTTGCCCAACATCGACAACAATCTCTGATCGTTCAGGCACAACCTCTTCGTTTGTTCCGCACATGAAGAAATGCCACAAGTCACGGTAAGCTATTGCATTATTTTTGAAAGAATGATATAATACACTAACTTTGTTAGGTTGTAATAGTGGATAATAATTGTGTGTTTTTGTATGTTATTTATTGATATTTTTAACGGTTGTGTGCCGAAGTGAACAAGTTTAATTATAAAACGCTCTCCAAATCGAAGCTAAGTTAATGTACTGCACGTCTCAACCTGATGGCATTTTGCATTCCAAGTTCTTGAATTATTAACCCGGCACTGGAGGGTGCTATTTAAAGCATCACCACTTCAGTTTCTTTTGCTGTTGTAAAAAATTCTAGAAGATAACAAATACCCGTAACCCCCATCAGCGACGTGTAACTCAACAACAACTTACAATGACAGCTATATATATTGCATCGACCCAGGTTGTAAGGTTTTTTATTTGCGAGTAAACTTTTATATCAATTTTTATAACTTTGCTCTCGGCCAGGAGCTGCAAACGGGTCAACAACTGTAGTTCAGCCCCAAACACAAAAATAAAAAGCCGGAAACTAATGTGATTCGAAGCCCAATGAATAAGAAATCGCAAGTGAAATTTGATATAGATCGAAAGCACTAAGTAGCGGCTTCTAGCTGTGGGCTTGTGCATGCTAAGCGACTCAAAATCCATGACGGCTGCAAGTGGTCTTCCTCAGCTTACGTCCGTCTGTGTAAAGAATGCAACAAGGTAAAGTTAAATCGACGCATTTTATGTCATTATTGAAATTGAATTGTAAAAAGGCTATATATTTTTTGCAGAAAAGATTATCCGAGCGGCCGAAAATTTAATAGATGATATGGACGTGGAGGGAAGCACATCTGAGTTGGCGAATCGTGGACGCTCGGAGGAAGAAACGGCACAGCTAAGAAACATTCCACGTCTTTTCAGCAAATATTCGAAAATTCCAAATAAAGCAACTTCCAAAAGATCAACAAGCGTTCGGTGGCAGTTGCTAAAGTATCTCGAAATCACCAACAATGGTGAACATTTTAACGAAAATATTTTCGAATTTTGGGAAACCATGGAAAACCAACTACCTGCCTTATACAAACTCGCGATGCAAGTTCTTTTTGTGCCAGCGTCATCGGCTCCTGTGGAGCGTATTTTTAGTACCGGAGGTTTGATCATGAGACCTCATCGATTTCGGCTTTCTTCGGTTAATCTGGAGATGCTGGTTGCATTAAAATGCAATCACAATTTTATTGTTTGATTTTGGTAATGGCTTACTTTTTACGGTTGCATTGATTTTTTCCGTTGTGTTTCGTGATTATTTTTGCTTGCAATAATATGCCATTCAAGATTTTTTGGCTCTGTTACTAATCTGTAGTTACTGCAAGCTGGACCACTGCGATAGTTTGAAAACAGGAACGCATTGCCCAGTTTCAGTTGGCATCGAACGGCAATTTCTCTACTTTAAGGTCGGGCGCTTGACAGTAGAGGTACGCCGTCACCTCTTCATGTCCTTGTGAATAGCACGTGGCCCAAGTTCGTTTTTTGGTTCATGGTCGTTCTACTGTATTGCGATTGGCCGTTTGTTTAAAAAAAAAACATGAAAAGGGTTGTCAATAGTCAATACAAATAAGTTTTGCTTCTAAAATCTCGGGTCTCGAAGTCTCGTCTCGGTCTCGAAAATTTTTTCAAGTCTTGGTCTCGGGTCTCGGACTCGAATTTTTTCCAAGTCTCGGTCTTGCTCTCGGTCTCGACCATCAGGGTCTCGACTACATCACTACTAGGCATATCACTATATTATCAGTTTCTGGTTCCGGTAGGTTGAGGCGTTTCGAAATAAGTTGTATACGCCATTTCGACAAATTGGACTCGGGGGTTGTGGCACGTAAGCAGTAAGCACGCGCTTGACAAGTCGCGCACCAGAGTTCGATTCTCCCATTACGTGCTTTAATTTTTTTTCGGACGGCAATGTCAAAGGTTGCAAAATAATAAAGAGTTCATTTCAGAAAGATGGGGTTTGCATGATTATGACCTATAGCTAGTAATTGAACAGATATAAGTTATTGAAATCAAGTTTTTCCCATTGCAGAGAGTCACATTTCAAAAATAGAAGTATAACTTAATTCTATTTGCTCAAATAAGCGGAAACGAGTAATCAAAGCAGTTTTATGCTAACAAAGCAACATCTTAAATTGTTATTAGGTCAAAAAAAATTGTTGTCGAGGCCATTGATGATATTCAACCTTGAAAAACCAAGCAGTTACTTCTATCGTAAGCTGCTTCTATGCTGTTAAAAATGTTCATAAACAAACTATTTTCAGGAACTTGTTTATCAGCCAGTAGAAGCAAAATCTTGCAAAGATAAATTTATATACATACGGTATTCTAAAACCCCAACAATGCCAATACGATCAATTAACAGAGAGACTGCGAAAAAACCGTGTTATATTTAACCGAAATGTGAATTTGATTGCAAGTTCAAGGCAGATCAAAAAGATTATGTATTTGGGAATTTGACAAAGAAAGACCAAAAATCGACCATAAGTAGCTTTAATTCTTGGCCCTCATCATAGAGAAGAGCTTGAAAGATGTTACAGTATTTTTTTTTTGACGACCAAAATAGGGTTGACTCTATTCTTCCCTTGCATAATATTGCTGATTGTTTATATTACTGCAATTATGCGTCGTGTCTTCTTTAAACGAGAACTAAAGGCAAAATCAATGGGAGTATCTAAAGTTAGGCCAACCGCATATGACTAGATTAGCGTTACTCCATTCTCCACGTTAACTTCGCTCCAACTTTAGAATTGCTTTCTGACTCAGTTCTTCCAAAATGGCCTCTGCACTCTGTCGCAACTAATCCAAACTGATTTGCCGTTGCAAGTTCGAGCTTGCAAGAATTACAAAATTTGCATGTAAATGTAACACGAAAGTTTTTCATGCAAAAGTGGCAATCTAAAATGTAAATGAGTTCCACGTCACAAAGAAATAATTAAACAGCTATTGGCAGTAGAAGCTAGTCATGCAAAAGTCACGTAGGCAGCAACATTGAAGCATAACCCTGTATTGCCTTTTTCTCATGCATTTGGTTGAAATACGACATTTTGTCATTGCATTGTTGCAAGCAGCACAGTGTAGTGGTTATCGTGCTTAGATTCCAATCATTCTACCCTGGTTCGACTCGCATTGGGGTTGCGTGGAATGGAAGAATACGGAGTAAAAGAAACGGGGAAAAATATACATGGAGCAGTATTTTTTTGCTTCAAAACCTTGCATTACAGTTAGGGTTGGGGCAGCGATGCTAGCCTGAGGGATAGCAATTACATGCTAGCAGCTTTTTCGCTTACGCAAGCGACGTACCGTTACGCTTTAGTGCTGCTCCGTGCGTAAGTTTTGAACGATTAGCTCCTCGTCTATTGGGCAAAAGAACCGGATTAAAAAAGGTGCAATCTGCAGCAAATCAATAAGGTGTGCACTTAAAATGTTGTTCCAATTCCATTAAATCAGGTCTTAATTCTTAACCAAAAAATGTGCGGATAAATGAAACCTGGTTCAAATCTTGAACTAAACAAATTGCAGCTACACTAGAAGAAACTAAAACTGAAGAAACAATACGCTTTTTTGACACATTTTTGTCATTGGTGCCCATACCATTTTGGGGGGAGGGCCCCCCCTGGCTACGCCTATGTGCTGGGCAGTTTTGTTTTAAAAATCAGAAAGCTTTTAGCAACCTCTGAAACTGAGTTCAATTCATCGGTTGGTGCGGGTATGGGTTCGAAATCATCAGGAACGAAAGCAGCAATTATTTTTGCCTTTCGGGAATAAATTCAAGTTTGGACGTAAAGGAGCCAGTAGGTTGGGATAACCAGGGGCACCAGAGCATTTGCAGAAAAGGATGTAGAAGTAGTATCGGTAGCTTCAGAGGAAACAGAATTCGGACCAGGGTGAGGGTCTCTACTACTTCTCATGACAAACCTATCCATTACTGCGAAATAAGACTCAACAAAACGCAATGTACAACACTTACTAAACAATTTTTTGGCCAAGGTGAAAGCGACCAACTGCACTCACTAGTTGCCAGGGTGCTACCGCAACAGCACCTGACGTCAAATTTTCAATTGAACGTAGTTGCTATTGCATCACAGCAATAAAATTTTGCAATATTCGTCAGAGATTTTACTAACTAAACAATTTGTAGCTTGTCAGCTAAATCAAGCAAAAATTGCGATTATGCAACACGCATGCTTGGTGCTATCACAACCAATATACCGATTATAAATGTTTTGAAAAGCGCAATATTTCGCATCAGTTCAAATCATTAATCCACAGCTTTACTATTGGCTGCCTACCATTATTTTCTCCTATTGTCGCTTTGGGGTTTGGGGTAGAGAAATTTTTGTTTGACGGGCGCCGCCCTCCTGGCCCCCCCTTAGTTTCGGATCTGGTCTAAGATAACCTTTTAAAAACTATACTTCTAAATATTTATAATGTTTGAAGGTTTAAAATTTTTTTTCCATAATACTGATTTCTCTTCTGGCTACCATGTTTGATCGTACTACAGTATCTCAGCTACTGATGGAACATCAACCCAATGAGTGTGATTGTCAGTAGTTTTAATTAGGTATACTATAAAAATGGTTTGTTAAAAGAGGTCTTGGCTGGTACACCAATCTTTAGTAATAGCCTACTAATAGCTAATTAAGCTTCCACCCACACAGTTACGGTTTACACAAGATAGTTTTGTACTGAGTTGTTTGTTGCTTTAAAATAATTGGAAAATTTCGCTTTTGCCTTAGAAAAATTTCGCTTTAGCCTTAGAAAATTTTTTTTAAGGTGCTTTGGCTGTTTCACTGGCAAACAATTTAACCCCTGACAAGGTTCGAAACAATTAATGCACTTGCAAGCAAAGATTTGTCAGGGGTCACCAACCAAAATACATATTAAATTAGTATATAGCCACAAAAACCCTTTTAACAACTATAGCCATGAGCTTATTAATTTGTTTAACTGCTTGGAGGTATGTTAACTGTTTCGATCATTCCGAAGGCAACCAGTCATTTTCGGAAATTTTTGCTTTTGTTTTGGCCTTGTTATTCATGTCATTAAAAAATCCAAATTTAACGGTCATTGACCTAAGTTTTTGGTGAAAAACAGAAAAAAAATTCGCCATTTTGGCCACAATGATAAAAAATAAAAACTTCTGATTTTTGAACACAATTCCAAAATTTACCCCCTTACAATCACGAAAATTACCTCAAGATTTTTAAAATAACGAAACAATTCACAAAATCGGACAATTGACCTCATCGTCTTTAATCGAAAAAATAAATCAAGGACTCCAATACGTGCTTGACATAGGCATTCTGTACAAATGTTTCAATGCAATCTTATTTGGAAAATTCCTACTTTTTACCATTTTTCATGTTTCAAAGTTAGTGTTTCTTAATTGACACTTTAATCTACCGCATCTTTTTTATACAGCAGTTACGTAATTTTTTACAGCGCTCAATCAAAGAACGAAATATTTGATATGCAAATAACCATCTGCTCCCAAAATTGAACGAAAAGATTGCAGCAGCCACATTTAGCCATATTTTGTGAATCATGTTCGCAACTACAGCTTTACTTTGTCGTAGAATCAATGTCTACTAAATGTAGTGCTGAAAAAGCAATCTCAGTACAATACATTAAAATTTTGGCTATTAATACGTAAATTATAGGCCTAGCAGACCTACCTAAAAGTTGATTTTTTGGACATTTTGTGTGCTTTTTGTTTTTCATTTGGTGTAAGACAAATTTTTGTTAACAGAAAAATTTCCTGTCAGCTCCATTGCAAATATTATTTAGTCTTCTATATTTCGGAAAGCTTGATTTTCTATGTAGTACACTATTAACCGGAGTCATAGACAAAGCCTACTACCTGGTGTGGCTCACGAATTTACAGTTGGAAAACTAATTAGCACTAAGCCAAAAAAAAAAGAATTTACTTGCGGCCAGCGAGACAAAATCTTGGGGCAACAAAAAGGTCCTTCGAGCTTATCAACATTGTCTGCATATCTGCCAGGCCAACCGTATAGCTCTAGCTTTTCTGAAACTGTTTCAACCCTACCTCAACACTTCTGGCTAAGGACTCTCTAGTACTGTAATAATATAAAAGTCTAAAAAATCAAGCGGTGAAATTGCTTGAAAAAGCTTGATTGACATGTCAAAATATGCAAAAAATCTGGAAATTTTTAAAATATTGTGTGCGCCACCTTTTTTTCGTTTCGGAATGAAATATCAGTGCAGAAATACATAATTATCTAAAAGTTCATTGATTGTAAACCGAGGAGCTCAATTTCTTTCCAAAAGTTGAAAATTCATAACCCTACTCTTTCGTACTTCGGGTCGTCTGCACCGAGGTGGATTAAGTTTGATCCTAGGTTTAACAAAACTTTGCGGTAAAAGCTTAGGCAAATAGCCGAGGCAATTGCTAAATTGTAAAGTTATTCAAAAGGATAGTACTACTGAACTTACGAAAGTAGTTATTTTAATCTATTACGTTTGTAGGTGTAGAAGATAGAAAATTGATGATCCGCGTATCAAAGTTAATCGACGTTGGTGCATACGACTACAAATATAGGTGTAAGTAAAATTTGAAAAAGTTTATGTTTCCAAGCTTGAAATTTCGAGGGCACGAACAACTGTATCTTCACTGAACCACAATGGGGAGAAAAAAGAAGCAAGTAAGATACAGGCTATTTTATTTGGTTCGAAATCAGCTTTTGTTTTTGTTGTGCTATAAGTTACTGTAGATCATAAAATCGAAATAAATGATTGAATATACACCAGTAAATCTATTAGTTTCTTTTTAACTGTCGTCAGCGTTTTTTAAACAGAAAAATTAAATCAAACCTTTTCATTATACTCGCTGTATTACGTTAAAGCGCGTATAACGAATTAGTAGGGCCCATCTTATCCGCATCACGCTTAGAGCAACACAGCTCTTTAAAAAAAATGTTGCAGCAGTCACAAACCATTGACAACATTGTGTTAAAATTGACCTGACCGAGGTCTACCTTCCGTTCCAAAAACGAATGCGTTACCACTCAACTAACTAGCCACTATTACGTTGGAAAAATAAATATATTGTTATACTGAGTCCAAAAAAATTGGACGATGATCATAAAATTGTTTCATTTGAAGAACAGTAGTTGATTTGAAAACCTTCATTGTTGCTTTTTTGTTGTGAATTTAGTTTAATTTAGTTCAAAGGATATCGCCAGTAACGCTTGCTTGTGGGATTATCATTGTTCGCAAAGTGATCAGACGAGGAAAAGCGGAAAAAGCTTGTCGGAAAAATTTATAAAATGCCGAAATTGTGGCTCCAAAATTTTGCCACGGCGGGAGGTGAATTAATTTTGAATAATTCAAGTTCAGCATTTACAACATTACAATACTACTTAATTGGCTGTAAATTAAAATTCTTGTTTGTTCAATGCACCCTGCTTGCTTCTGCGTACTAGCAGTCTGGTTGATACTGCTTGCATATGCCAAATATCAAAAGTTGCACAGGTGGTAGCGTCCAGGCACGCAGCCGGGTTTCGATTGAGGTGCTTGAACCAAGAGTTAAGATTTTTCGAACAAAATATGTCTCAATTAAACGGCAGTAAACAAACTGGTGCTGCTTAAAGCGTACCACAGAACTTGGGTGTAGAGGCGAGGTTCGCAGCCGTGGGAAGCAATGGGGGTTTGAGGGCAAAGCCCAGACGATGAGTGATTTTGCGATTTTTCTGCAAAAAAAGGCCATTTTAGCGTCATTTGGATTAGATTTCGCACGATTTTGAAAACGTTTGCGAACGGAAAACGCTGCTGAAATTTAGCAACCCCTTTAGCCGCCTACCTTACTTAAAGGTCAAGTCCAAAACACGTTTTAACGCCTACATTTAGGGCTAATTTTTCTACGTTACTCGGCTTAAGGAGGGGGTTGAAGTCTACTTCGCCCCTTAGTTGCGCCGGAGCCGTTGGTATCTCATTAGTAGATGCGAAAAAGGATGGCTGCATCGCGATTTTTACGTTGCTCGTTTGGTACTTACGTAGATTCATCGTTCAACATTTGCGATTGCAATTTTCTATTTCTACAGGAAGATTTAGATAAGGTAAAACAATTTTCCACCACCATACTCGAACCTGCAGGCTTTGGATTACCAATATTGCTCTACTAATTGAGCTAGAGATAACGTTTCTAAAAAAGGATGTCTATAAAATAATGACATCTCACTATCACTGGAGCTAACGAAGACGTTTTAAAAATATATGATGACGTCATCTAGCACCTATTTATTAATAAGCAGGGGCGTAGCCTGAGGGGAGCAGGTGGGCAATTGCCCCCCAAAAAATTAGTTTGTACTTCCAATAAATTTCATTTGAACCCTTATATGGGTTTTATAAATCACCTCAAAACTTGTACATGATTGAGGCTTCCAGGTCTGAGGACTTTTTTTTTTCAAGGCCTCCTCAAAATTCAGAAAAAATAATAGCGTTCCGCAACGAAGACCTTTTTTTTGGAGATCGCCTCCAGCAAGAAGACATTGTCCTCCAAAAAAATTCCGTTCTGGCTATGTGCCCGTTAATAAGTGTATTAATTTTGCATCGATGTGCAATTAAAATAATAAATTTGGTGCAAAAAACGATCTTAATGGTTTTATGAAAATATTAAAAACATTAACTTAAGTGTTTTTTGGATAGGACTTACCCCTTATCAAGGCAAACGGCGTATGTTCGGCGAATTCCAGTGTCCAAAATACAACCGACTGTGGAGAAGTGCCGACCCCAGGGCGAACCTGGGGCAGGAATGTAACGTCTGCCGAATAAATGTTTATCCTCATAAGCTAGTAAATTAAATAATAACATACACGATGTTTCAAATGAAACCTTTCTATCTTGCCCTCTAATTTTTATTTTAAGCCAAGTTTGGGTCTGTACATGAAATCTAGAGCGTACGAGCTTATTTTTTACTTATTTTAAACAGAAATTTATCAGTGTACAAGTTACCAGTTGGTTAAAATAAACTAAGGATACACTCATACGCCCACGACTTTACGCACAGAGTAAAGTAGACCAAGCCTAATGATTTCTATTTAAAACCAATACCGAAAAACTGAAAATTGAATTTTTATGTCTCACCGGCAAAGTTTTTATTGCATATTTAATCAGTTTGTGTAAAATATACTTGCTTTTCTAAATGAAGAAGTGGAGTAATTTCTACTTTACATTTCGGAAATTTACATTTTCCGGCTTCTTTCTTTTACAGTAATACTGCGTGCTGATGTGATGCGTGTTTAGTTAGCTTGATATTAGCTATTACCTTATGCAATTGTAATTAGTTAGCATTTGTCATTTATCAAATTTAAACGTAATGTGCCTCATTAATTTTGTTTCAAACAGTCACGTTAAAAACAAAATAAGCGTTTTGTAGAGCCACCCTGTTAAGATAATATGACCTTAAAAATCGTATAGTTGTTTGTCACAGTTTCTTTTTTTTTTGCAGAAGCCTCGTTTGGCCCCAGACCGATTGAATTGATTCAAGAGAAAATCTCACCTTGAAGAATTTTGTGAAAAGTGCATGTATTTGGGTTACAGTTGTCTACAAGATGATTAAACAACTTTGAACATTTTTAGGATGCATTGATATGCCATTAACATTACGCTTTTAAAATTAATTTAAATCTTGTTCATTCTCAAAATTTTTGATTGATTGATGCAGTATTTCAGTTTCTTGTCGCGAGAAAACAGCGGCGGCGCTATATCCTAGACGAATATGGCCGTTGTAGAATTTGACCCTTTTAAACTTTTGGATAGGGCAGCGGTAAAAAATCGGACTTAAACTTGCAAGGGAGATGGTTCGGTTCCCTGGCATGGCAAATTCCGCAAGTGTGTTTAAATACCTGTGCTTAAAAAATTGTATTGCCTTCTCTCGAGTTTGTGATTGTCCTGTTTATTAAAAAAATGATCACTTTTCAAGATTTGCGGTTGATGTTTGGCTTTTTTCCAGTTGAATTCGCTACTTGTTTGAATCCATCAAGCAGAGATAATCATCGTAACATGTCTTATTTATTAAAGACCCAAATAATGTGAATCCAGGTCATGTGATTAGGGTTGTCGCAAAAACGACGCCTTAATCTTTTAAGCCTTACCGAATCGATCGATTTGAAATTTGTCAATGAGTCTTGTTTGCTTCACAACGATCGGCCGGCTAACTCTCTGTACGCCTCCAGGTGGCAGCATCATGAAAAATGCAGATTATTGCGAAATAAAAAGACCCTATAAAACTTCTGATTGTCAATACCCGCAAAAACTTACAGTGTATATGATAATGAAAAAATAATGTGTCAGCTCATCTCAGGTTTCACTTTTGAATGTTTGCTTTGTTGTCAAATACAAAAGTTATGGCGGTGCGTATCACGTTTGTGTTTCATATTTTGGTGCAACATCGGACGAAGCGTTGGCTGAAAAAATAAACATATTAACCAGGTTTACAAACATAGTTACGAAATTATGCTGCATAATTATGGAAGTAAAAGAGGATTTAAGTTTATTAGGAAACGATATGAGGAGAATAAATTTTGCAGATTTCTACGTCGTGACATTCTAGCTTTACAAAGACATACGAGTTTTAAAATATTGTCAAACATTGTTTTGCACAGACAATTCTAGGAAAAGAGACAGTTCCAATCGGGCCCCATCAAATTAGTGGAAGGGGGGCCAGTTTAGTCTCCGGAAAAATTGAACCAAAATCTTTTGGTGTTTAATAAATTTTAATTTTTTTAAATTTGAACAATCTACTCATAATGAAATGTTATGCTATGGACCTTGACTAATTCCAGAAAAGTTTAAGCAAGGCAATTTCTACAATTTTATGTTAAAGATAAGATACAGTCAGCAGAGAACGCAGAAAACTTTACGATTGTGATCAATATTTAATACAGAAAACGTCTTAAAAGGTTTCAACATCAGAATAAAGGTATAAAAACAACTTCATGTATACAGTTGCACGTAATAACTTTTCATAAGAAGATACTGCATTGATTGCAAAGCTGTATAATTTTTAAAAGTGATAAAATAAATAAAGTTCTGTTTATTCTGGACGTGAAGCAACGCCAAGCGAAGGTTGGCAACCTCGCGAGCTAGTGGTCGCTTACGTCAGTTGCTCAAAATAGGCCAAATACTCAAAAACACAATTTTTTTTAATTGAAGTGTAAGCAACCGCTCGCGAAGTTTGCAATCGGTTGAAACCTTTCGCAAGTTGTTGATGACGTCAAATTTTGGTTGCTTTGCGTTGCTTCGCGTCCAGCGTAAACTCACCTTAATTATTGTCTTTTTAGCAAACTAAGGTTGTAGGCATAAAACACTCTTGTCCTTAAGCGAGTCCGAGTTTTTTATTTTTTTCGTATCAATCAAGAATTGTTGATATAATAATCTAGGCTTGTTAATTTACTGAATTTGACCGTATTTTGCTGAATTAAAGTTGGATATTGAAGCGCATTGTCATCATAACCGTAGAAGCACAAATGCCGCGGGTGAGATTTTACGTCGAGTACTTTTCGATCAGAAAATCGGGGCTGGGACAAACTAAAGTCTCAAATTTGAAACTTTTGCCAACCTTTGTTTGTACAGTAACTGTATCCAAAATGTTTCAAATGACATTAGCATTATCATTAATTAAAACAAATTTACAAATTAATTAGTAGTCTTGTTGGGAAAAAATACTTTCTGCTTTATTCTTTGCTACTATGCCACAAAAACTCAGTGACTTACCTTTGACTTTTCAAAGCTCTGTGAAATACCTAAAACATCAGTTTCATGGCAGAAGCTTAAATAATATTTATATATATGTTTTTTTTCCGTAGTGTTGCTATTGATTGCTTTAGTTTTTTTGTGACTATGAGTTTTTAGCTGCTATACTATTAGGCCTCTCTTCGTCGCAACATTCCATTTGCTGAGTAAACCAATATACCGTTCCTGGCATGGGCCAGGGTCCTCCCCAATTGAAATGCCACCGATGACAAAAAATCTATTGTTTCTTCAGTTTCAGTTTCTTTTAGCATCTTTGCTTGCAACAGTACACGCGTGCTACAGTAATTAACACTAATATTGACAGCCAGGGGGCCCGGGGCCCTCAATTCAATTTTTCCAACGAATGTAAATGTATAGCCCGGATGAAATTAAGGGTTTTTGTCCTAAAAGTTGCTACCTCAGGTCCTCATCCAACCTTTTTATGAACGTAATGCAATAATAACCAGGGCCGGATTTACGGTATGGCAAAGTGCCAAGGGCCCAGCGCTCAGACATAGGCGCAGCCGGGGAGGGGGGGCAGAGCCCTCCCACAATTAAAATGACACTAATAATAAAAATGTGACAAAAAAGTCTATGTTTTTCAGTTTCAGTTTCTTTCAGCATCTTTGCGTACAACAGTACACGTGTACAACAGTAATTAAAATAATATTGACGACCAGGGAGCTCGAGCCCTCCTCAATCAATTTCTGAAACCAATTTACATGTATAACCTGGGTGAAATTAAGGGTTTTTGTCCTAAAATCTGCAACGTCAGGCCCTCATCTAACCGTTTTTATGAACATAATGCAATAGCCTGGGCCGGATTTACCACATGGCACAGTGTCAGGTGCCCTGCGCTTAGATGGTAAGGCATTTATTTGGTCTTCACCTATATTTGGCAGAAAGACGTTGCAAAAATCCCCTCAGTACCAGGAGGCCCACGCAATGTAAATCCGGCCGGAGAAATAACATGCTAGTAAGTAGGTCTAACCATCTATTATACCATTTTTCAATAACAATTTCTTCCATCTCGCTGGTTTTTCGTTCATTGAACAAATTATTGAGTTTAAATGGATGAGGCCTCGGCCCCCTGGTCGTACATCTACTCCTATAACTGCTTGTTTTCATGACAAAACAAAAATCTCTAAGGAAAATCTTCGAGTGGATTATTACTTACTGCTAAAATAATGCAGGAAGCAACGTGTCTAACTTCCCTAATGCAGGAAGCAATGTGTCTAACTTCCCTCTACTTGGGCAAAACTTCTTACAAAATTTGGCACCAAAATGTAAGATCCTAAACGTGTTTTGGACTTAAATTGTAAGTAAAAGAAGAATTGAACAATTTAAGTTTTTTAATTGACTTTCATTTATTGAAAATCTAGTTCTTTCAAATGGCTCTGAACACGTGCAAAATGGGATCTAATGTCATTAAAATAGCTTTTTTTCCGAAAAACTACAAAAAATCATCCAGCGGCTGGGGGCTTCGCCCCCATACCCCCCTCTAGAATACATTTGAGTTACACAAGTTTACTTGACACGACTCCCGCTTTAAGGCATTTTTGCAATTTAACTTTGGGTTTAAGCCCTCTCTCTTTAACAAAATTCTGGTAAAGTACCAAAACCAGGCCACGGCTTCTGATCTTCCACCTTACGATATATCTTTGTTTCACAAAAAATTCCTTTTTTGAAAATATCTAATGACGTCATTTCATGTGATTTGTGGTTTGCCCTCCCCCCCCCCAATCAGAAATCCTGGCTACGCCTATGGTTCCTGGTTAAATGTTAAAATTTTTTGGTTGAAAATACTGTTTTCAACATCTCTTTCACAGCACAAGGTTGTTAACTGCGATGCCATTTGTCAGTAACAATGGATCAATGACAAAAATGGTCTTTATATTGTATCTAAATAGTTAATATCGTTTTCATGATCTACAGCATATTATTTGACTTTATACGTCTTTCCAAATTTGAATTTTAAACCCAATGCTGAAAGCGCTTTAAGTACTTACTGTTGCACGGAAAAAAAGAAATTTAAATTTGCAAAACAACTTTGTGTTATTCCTGAGCAAATTTTTTTGATCATTTTCTATTTTTGTTTTGCTGCTTGTCCTCGTTTACCAAAGCATCTTAGGTCTTCATTACTTTTTTTTTTCTTTTTTTCATTTTTTAAATTTTTTCTCTTTTTTATTATATTTTTTATATGTATTTTTCTTTTGACTACTTGGTTTTATCATTTTTATAATTCGATGTTATTAGGAAGCACATTGCTTATA
Source organism: Trididemnum nubilum (assembly GCA_963965965.1). Taxonomy (NCBI): domain Eukaryota; kingdom Metazoa; phylum Chordata; class Ascidiacea; order Aplousobranchia; family Didemnidae; genus Trididemnum; species Trididemnum nubilum. Next base: position 5,817,089 of record OZ014490.1, read on the forward strand.
GATAACTTAAGGGTTTTTGGTGTTTCCTGGCTTATAATAGTGGCATTAACTATTATATCGTGATAATTGTTTGTGATCTGCCTTTGTTTACTAGAGTTATTTGTTTACCATTGAGCAAATAAACTTATATATATTTGCATCAAAATGATGGGGTGGTGTAAAACTGTGAAGTGTGGCGGCTGAATTTCCAGCTGCTGCCACCGCAACCCACACGGAAAAGTGGGCAATGAATAGACAGAGAGAGAGTATGTTTACGCTTTGGTACCGTAATTAACCCTTACCCGCCACGGTGGCCCCGGCTGACGGAAGACATGGAATAGAAAAAGGGTGATCAGTGTTGGGTGGTTGGACAGACACAGAGTGATACATTGTTCAAAGGCTCGAGTTTGAAATATTATTTTAGGTTCGAATAGGGTGCCGCGGCGAGTTTCGTTGCGGGTCGTGCGGACATGAATGGGAACGCGTGTACAGGTTGTCGGATCAAGGAAATTTTAGAGAAGATTGTCCCGAATGCGGCCGGCGCCAAGTGGAACCTTTTTCTGAACAAGTAAGCAAATTCGAAAAGTATTTACGAGGTTGAATCATAAACCTAAATTATAAGCTAAAACTGAACTGAACCGGACAAATTAAATTTATGATTAATAGACAATACTGCAGAACGCAAAATAAACACAATTTTTTATAAAGTAACCCATAAACTTGTATATTTGTGCGTATATATTTTTCTGTATTAAAGGTACTTAAACAATTTACAGATGAAGCACCCTTGCCCGTTAATGGTGTTAAGGTATTTTGTTTTCCTCGTAACTTTTTTATTTACAGATTTAAACCGTACTTTGCTAAACTAAAGTTTGATATTAAAGCAAACTAACGTCAAAATGATGAAAGCACAATTGCCGCTGGTGAGATTTACGTTGAGTAATGTACAATTAGGAAATTGGTAGAGCGATTAGAAAATTCGTGAGAGGGGAAAGGAGAGGGTGCAAAAAAAAATGAAAGTTTAAAGTTCTGCCAACCTTTCTTTGTCGTACGGTAGGCCAGAATGTTGCCAATGGGATGCCAGTACCATCATAAATTAATACAAAACTTGTAAATTAATTTACATAGTAAACAATTGGTGTAAAGTTCTAAAACTCATCAAGACTAAATGGATCAGCCAAATAATACGAGATCACAAACATCAATTTCGTCGAAAAAACTATGGAAGCAGTAATCTAGCTCAGCTTAGCACTCATCAAAACCGATCAGTGGTCGAATGGATAGAGCGTCTGCTGCTGCTGAAACGTTAGTCTTGGGTTCGATTCCCAGTCGGGTCAAACCAAAAACTATAAATTTTGGTATTCACAGCTTCCCTGTTTGACGTTCAGCAATTAGAGAGAAAGTATGAAGAATCCACCGAGTGTGGAAGAGAGGTGGCAGCTAGACTCGAAGACCTCAAATTCCTTTTGCTGTCTCCTGTCCAAGGCAACTTGGTGAATAAAATGTATTACAATTACAACCCTATTGGAGTATTCCCATCTTGGCTGCCCAGGCGGACAGTGCCGCAACTAGAGCGTTGTTCTAGGGGAGGCAAAATTTCTTTGAGGGGGGGCGCTTACAATACTTACCACTATTTTCTCCTATTGTCGCTTTGGGTTTGAGGGGACGCCGCCCTCCTGCTCCCACCCCCGTAGTTGAGGTCCTGCAGGCGGACCAAAACCTTACAAGATCAGTGATGGTGTGGTTAGAGTAGACAGACACACAGAGAACCTGGTTCAAACGCTCGAGTTTAAGTTGTTTCTTTAGAATCAGCAATTAACTCGATTTCAATTACGACGCGGATGTCTTGGCAAGTTTGATTGTGACGGATGCGGGCATTAATGGTAAAAGGAATACAGCTTGTTGGAACAACGAATTTATAGAGAAGATTGCCCAGAATGTGGTCAGCAGCATGTGCGACCTTTCTCTGAAAAAGTAAGCAAAATCGATAAACATTGAAGGGATTTTATCAGATTCCGTACAAGTTGAGTTTATGGTTGGTAACTCGGTGTAGAGCACGAAATAATGACAATTTCTTGAATCAACCCATGAACTAGTATCCAAAAACTGCTTATACTCTTACCTTGTTTAGGTATAGCCAGGGCCTCAGAGAGAAATTTTTCCAGCCGGGTACGAAGGTCGATGCCGGGCACCCAAATCTCTTCGGGCACCAAATTTGTGCAAAATTTTTTATTCTGATTTTTCTGCCCAAAATTAGGTAAAGACCAAAAAAAAGGTCTTCAATGAAATTTAGTCCTATTTTTTTCCCAAAATTAGGTGAAGGCCAATAAAAAAAAAAAGATCTTCACTGAAATTAAGTCCGATTTTTGCCCAAAATTAGGTGAAGACCAAAATAACTTAGTGCAGGAACCTGAACTCTTCCGGGCCCCCTGAGTCCGGGTCCCCCTAGGCCCGGGTACGACGTACGCCTTAAACCCCCCTCTCGTAGGCCCTGGGTATAGCAGATCAGTGAACTAGACTGCGGTTATCAATAAAGCTGCCAGCAACACCCAAAAACATTAACAAGCAGCGCCTGTATTTTTATTATTCTTTACCGAAACGATTCAACTTACTTGGAAATTGGAATCTCCAGAATTGACTATTACAGATGTGCAAAACGTTATTCCTATACCAGTGCATCATCAGAGAGTCAGCCAATCAGAATCCACTTAATTCTGTTTTAACAGTTTTTTCGGATTTTATAAAATCTATACGCCTTTGGGATTGCGCTCTTTTTGCAAAGGCTTTAACATTCCGTGAGGTATTTTATGAAATATAGCCTTACTAAGCTAGAGTTTTTCTGTAAATTAACTATCAGCAATCTACCAAGGACAAAAAAACTAAATTTTTCTGTAGTAGTTGCAAATCTTTAGCCATATGGATCCCAAAATGCTTTCTTGAACAAAGAATCGAACATTTTGACAAAAAAATTCAGTAAGTGTATTATTAAGCGAGCTGTTATCACGTCATCTCTAAGATCTTACAAACGTCATTCTAAAAATATTGACGATGTCATTTTTGCAATACCTGCTTTGGTTGATTTAAAAAATTGGCAACCGCCACCCTGGACAATAAAGTTTTGCATCGTCTTCCTAATTTTTAGATCCGTTTAACTCCGTATCAAGGAAGAAGGAGATGCTTCGGAATTTTTCATTGCCGTAAATGCGATAATAAATGGAGTAGCGTATTCAGTTGGGCAAACACATGGCAAAAATGCAATGGATGTGATGAATGTATTTATCCCTATATGCAGGTATGGGCCGATGGAGATATTAAATTCTATGAGTAAAATTTAAATGTTGTTCTACCAAACCAAGTCATCATCGTCATTCAGCGAATCAATCAGTTTTTTCGAAACTATACAATATCACAGAGCATGACAAAAGCGTAACTTTTTGCAAATTCACCAGCATACATGAATGGTAATGATTGATTGATGTAGAGGATGTAGCAATGTAATATTGTAGCGAATGTCTTATCCAGGGTCCTTTATCACTGCACCCAGAAGCGCAAACACGATTTTGCTAAGGGGAGGGGGGCTTGGACCAAAAGTTAAAATACTTTTGTTTGAAAAATATCGCATTTGAGCGATGCGGTGAGCAAACAAGTCCAACTCAAGCGCATCACAGAAGGAAGTCTGGGGCGAAGCCCCCAGTCGCTGGATGCCATGGGGTCTGGGAGCGAAGCCCACAGCTGCTGATCAATTTTTGTAATTTTTCGGCCAAAAATATCTATTTTAGTACTATTTGGATATCATTTCACGCGTATTTAAAGCACTTGAAAGTACTAAAGTTTTCAAATTCGGAGATTATCTAAAACAACTATATTGCCTAGCCCCGTTAAACTTTCCTTACTTACAGGTCAAGTTTTTTTTAAACGCTCGCATTTTGGGTTACGTCACGCGACGTTTTGTTACTGGAATTATTTTCACTTAAACCAGTTATGATGTAGTTTCAAAGAAAACAACCTAAGAGTAAAATTCTAACCTCGTATAACGTTATTAAAATTGACATCATCTTTCAAATGTTTGTCTTGTCATCGCGAATTAAGACGTCATCAATCTAAAATAGGGTTAATTAACTCAATGAACAATAAATGAACAAACACGAGCCCGCTCATCTTTGAAATAAGAATGAGAACCTCATCATCATTATTGAAAACCTTATTAAATATATAATAAGTCTATATACCCCACAAACAGGTGCACACTTTCGAGGTTTCCATAATTTTCCGTTTGATCCGTTACGAATTCCTTGATACATTGAAAAATGAAGCACCGTTGATCACGTGACTTCCAATCTCATTTTAATCTTCATCATGACAGTGCATATTTGTTGCAGTATTTCTAAATAATATCCATCAAAATATTGAGAATCCTCATTCAGCAAAGTATTTAAATATTTAGCAAAACTTTGGCACTACGAAAGTCATTACATTTTACTCATCTTCTCTGGGTAGACAATGCAATCACATGAGCTTAGTCTTCGTTTGTTTCAGCAAACTTTATATTGGTAAAGAGGTACGTGTGACACGTAGAGCTTATCTAATTTTTGTTTCAAAGTGAGTCCACCCTTCTATAGTCTCACGATTTTACAGTAAGTTTAAAACGGGCTTAAGATGTCAATGTTGTAATCTAGCCTATGATTATGATTCAGAAGAAGCTGGAATAATAATAAAAATATCATTTGCTTCGAAGTCATTTGACTTAATGAAATGACAAAAAATACTACTTCAGGTAATCATCAAATTAAATCTTTCATTATACTTGCTGTATTATTCCGAAACGTGTAATGAGTTGGCGGGATCCATCTTGTTCGCATCCCACCCGGACAAAGCAGCTCCTATTAAAATAATGTCGCAGCGGTGGCCATTCGATGACAAAACCACGTTCGATTTGACCGGCCTGAGTTTTGAACCTCAGACCTCAAGAACGTATTACCATTGGACTAACTGACTGGTCAAGATGATTCACGTTGTGTGCAATATTATTCATCTGAAAATTTTGGAGAAACCACTTAAGAGATCAAGAAATCGAAGTAACGAACCTCATCAGCAAAGCCGTTGCGGTATGTGTCAAAGGATTCGAGGCAATTGCCAAACGCTTAATCGAAGACGTGGTTATTGAATATCTTTTGCAGCAATGTCAGGATGCTTTCGTTGTTGTTGTATAGCATATTTATCCTTCTGTCACCGGACAGTGTCAGACGCCGTAACTGTTGGATAATCGAAATACATGTCAATGCGATAATTATTTTGTGTTGGGAGGAATCTGCGACTTCTTAGGAGTTTCCAGTGATCCAATGTTCCTTTGGGATTCTTTTGAATTCTTGTCCAAGCAGAGATTATTGTAAAGCGTCTTATTCAAGGACGTAACAATAGAACCAGGGTGCGAGTTAAACTCAAATCATGCAATCAGGGTTGTCGTGAAAACGACGCCATTACTCTTTCGGCCGCGTTCGATCAAAAGCTACAATGAGAAATTGACCAACAGTTTCATTTCGAAAAAAGTCTTGAAAATTGTAAGATTGCGCGAACTGTACTAATTTTCAATTGCCTTAATATTTTACATATTTAAACCGTAACCGAGTGCTGTGCAACATGATGTGAAAATTTGGACTATTTCTTCCCACTTATAACCCACACAGGATGCCATGCTTATCTACTTGCATTAAGGCAAATTTACAACCTACTGAGTCAAAACTCAAGACACCATTAAATGGCTGATTATCAGAAACTAGTGCTGAGTTCAAGTAAGTAAGTACGTAAGTAAAACTTTTGCTTATTACTACTTACTTAAGTAATGATTGCGACGACTTGAAAATTTTACGTAACTTTTTAATTTTGATAAAATGAAACCTATTGTGCTGAAACATAGTGTGACAACAGAGTTTCAAGATAAGAGTAAATAATTATTTACCAGACCCGGCGCCACGGGGGGGCATACCGGGGCCGTGCCCCCCCAACTGACTGCTTGTGCCCCCCCAAACGAAAATTGTGCCCCCCAAGCGAGGACGGTGCCCCGAAGAAATGAACAAGCTCTGGGCTTCTGGAGCGCAAATCGAGGTCCAAATTAGTGTCTTTTCTGGATTGACACCAGATTTTGTGACGATTTTGGGATGAAGACCTTTTTTTTTTGAGATTACCTGTTTTCGGTTGGAAAAACCGCTTGAATTTGCCATCTCGGTCGGAAAACCGCTTGCAATTTCAGTGAAGACCTTTTTTTTTGTTTTTTTTTGAGATCACCTAATTTCGGTCGGAAAAACCGCTTACATTTCCAATTTCGGCAGGAAAATCCCTTTGACTTTTTGCTCCTCACCGTGTTTATTTCATCCAGACTGGAATAAATTTCTCGTGCCCCTGTACCCCTCTCAAATTCACACAAAATAAACTTCTCGTGCCCCCCAAAATTTATTTATGCCCCCCAGTCACGCTATCCTGGCGCCGGGCCTGTTATTTACACCCCGAAGCATTCATGCAAATCTCAATTACGGAACTAGCTCTTGTTTTGCTGTAATTTTAAGTCTGCTTTTCAACATTATCAAAAATGAAACCCAACTATGTCGAACTTAAGTGACTGAAAAGAACCAACTGGCAAGAAGTCAGAAGTTTGGAAACATGTTCTTGTTAAGTCAGACGATGATTCAGTTGTGAAATGCAAATACTGCTCTGCTAAGTTCAATCCAAAGCAAGCTACTACGTCTTTAATCTAACAGTCGCAGAAAAAAGAAGTTATCAATTTGAAAAAGTTTTGAACCCAAGAAAGTTAAAACTGTCTAAAGAGTTAAAAACTGACTCAAGAAAATGACTCTCTCAGGTTTTGAATACCAAAACTAGTTTGAATACCAAAACGTAGCTCAAGATGCTCACACGATTGTGGGAAATTAAGGCACATAAGAACAATACATTAAAAGAGCTCAATCTGGGATCAAAATGTTTGACAGAGTTGAGGTTGCTGTTGTGAAAAATTTTTAGAAAGTCTAAAAATAATGGAGGTTGGTGCAAATGCTGTTTGTCAACGTGATACCACAGTTTCACAGAGTGAGAAGATTTTTGAATATGTTCTCAAGAAGCTGGCAGAAGAAACAAAAACTATTTTGCAAAACTATTGGTAACTGTCACAGATGGAATTGAATCAAGCAGAAATAAAGGAATTTGCGACTTTGTGATATATCTAGAAAATCCAGACAGTTATGAGCAGGTGGTGGAGTCTTCGCTTTTGAGTTATCCCAAGAAACGGGAGCTTGCGAAAGTGGTAAAACGTGTTTTTTCACGACTTTTTTCCCGTGACCTAATTGACGAAAGCAGGGGTACCGGAACGTCAGAAGGGCAAGGCGGGGAGGGGGGGCAGCTTTTTCAAATGGCACTTTCAATACTGTACGTACAATTATTACTACCAAGATTGTAGACATATGGTCAACAATAAATAAACTCTTCACCAAAGCCAGAGTACTGAGTACGTCACATAAACACTAAAAACTAACTACAAAAACATTTAATTTAGTTGTGATGTTTTGACGTTTGCTGGCCAGAGCTTTTATAATTAATCGTTTGCGTGCTATCTGGCCTAAAGGCTACCAGCGCGGAAGCCTAAGGAAGAGTCACCAGAACGGCGACTTCTTAAAAGCAAGCAATGCGAAAAAGTTGTCTTCCCGCAGGAAACGAACCTGCAGCCTTCGGATAACTTTTTCGCGTTAAATATTCCTGCGGGAAGACAACTTTTTCGCATTGCTAGCTTTTAAGAAGTCGCCGTTCTGGTGACTCTTCCTTAGGCTTCCGCGCTGGTAGCCTTTAGGCCAGATAGCACGCAAACGATTAGATAACAAAAACATTATCAACTAGATGGAAGTTTGCCAGCAAACCCAGTGAACGACCGACGTGTAGCTTAATGCTGTGACGCTCAAAAGTAGTTTTTGTCTATCGTAAAATCAGCGATTATTCAAAAATATCTGATTATGGAACCTCCAGAAAAGTGGAGTCAAAATATTTGTCAGTTTAATATCTCCTGATATCATGAAACACTGGCACCCTAGGTTGGGCCGTTCAAAAAATTGATTTTAGGGAGTCCATTTGGGGTCCCGGGGGGGTGGCACCCCCAAACTACGCCAAAATATTTGTTTGTTTGTTAAATCTTTGCTGACATCATAAAACACTGGCACCCTAAGTTAAGTCGTAGAAAAAATTAATTTTGGAGGGTCTATTTGGGAGAGTCCCCGGGGGGGTGGCACCTCCAAACTATGTCAAAATATTTGTCTGTTAAATATCTACTGATATCAAAAAAAAACTAGCACCCTAGCTTGAGCCGTTCAAAAAATTGATTTTTTTGGGGGGGTTCCCTGTTGAGTTGCTCCAAAAAATTTCGGGAGAAAAAATTGCGTTTGCAGCTCAACAACTTCACCCAAAAATTAGATTTCGATGTTTTGTGGTTTAGGAGAAGAAGGCGCACAAAAATTAGGAAGAAAAAAAAGGGAAAAAAAAGGAAAAAAAAGGAAAAAAAAGAAAACAAACCTCATCGCGGCCAAACGTGGGTTGGTTGGGATGAAAGGGTATCTTGAGACATACAACCATATGAAATATTTTTTGCAGTACTTAAGCCGTTTTTGACTGAGACCGCTTTTTACGCTAAACTTGCGGGGCGGTTTTCGGGTTCTAAAACCAAATTCACGTCACCTATTGCCTCGAAATTTGATACAAACATACAACTCATTAATCTCAAATTGCTGTCAAAATTTGATGGAGCTAGACCAAACCGTTCTCGAGTTATAAGCAAAAGTCTGAAATTTTGCACTCGTTAGTTGTAAAATGACCGAGTAAAAACAAAGGAACACGCGATGCGAGCGTCGGTTGTTCCAATTAAACATAGGCGTAGCCAGGGGGGGGCCAGGGGGCTGGGCCCCCCCCAATTAAAATACCACCAATGATAAAAAAATTAAGACGACATAGCCTAGCGATGTTTAGTTACAGTTTTCTTCACCAATTACGCACATAACAGTAAGTAACAATAATATTAATGACGACGAGGGAGCACCAGGGCCTCTAACTAACAACCAGGGCCCCCGGGGCCCCTAACCGACAACCAGGGGGCCCATAGCCCCTAACTAATCACCAGAAGACCACGGGGCTCCAAACCAGGGGGCCCGGTGCCCCTAACTGACAACCAGGAGTCCCTGGGGCCCCTAACTAACAACCAGGGAGCCCCTGACTGACAACCAGGGAGCCCCTAACTGACAACCAGGGGGCCCCTAACTGACAACCAGGGGACCACGGGACCCCAAACCGAAAACCAGGGGGCCCGGTGCTCATAACTAACAAACAGGGGGCCACTAACTGACAACCAGGGGGCCCCTAACCGACAACCACGGGGGCCCCTAACGGACAACCAGGGGCCCCTAACGGACAACCAGGGGCCCCTAACTGACAACCAGGGAGCCCAGGGCCCCTAAATAAAAGCCAGGGTGCCCCGAGGCCCCTAACTAACACCCAGGGACTCCTAACTGACAACCAGGGGACCCTGGGGCCCATAACTGACATTTAGGGGGCCCAGAGGTCCCTAACTGACATCCAGGGAGCCTCGGGGCCCCTAACTAACAACCAGGCGGGCTCCTAACCGACAACAAGGAAGACCCTAACTGACAAGCAGGGGTTCCCGGGGCCCCTAATTAACATCTAGGGGGCTCCTAACTGACAACTAGGGGGCCCCGGGACCCATAACTGACAATTCCCAGGGGCCCCTAACTGACAACCAGGGAGCCTCAGGGCCTCTAACTAACAATCAGGGGACCACGGGGCACCAAACCGAATACCAAGGGGCCTGGTGCTCATAGCTGACGAACAAGTGGCTCTTAACTGACAACCAGAGGCCCCTAACCGACAACAAGGGGCCTCTAACTGACGAACATGGGGCCCCTAACTGACGAGCAGGGGCCCCGGGGCCCCTAACCGATAACCATGAAGCCCCTAACTGACAACCAGGAGGCCCCTAACTGACAACCAGGGGGCCCCAGGGCTCCTAATTAACAACCAGGGGGCCTCGGAGTTCCTAACCGAGAACCAGGGGGCCCAGGGGCCTTTAACTGACAACCAGGAAGCCCGGGGCAGCTAATTGACAACCAACGGTCTTGGGCCAGGGGCCCCTTAATTGAAAATTTTAACAATTTATATACAAAACTTGTGAGAAATCTAAGAGTTTTGTCCTAAAAGTTGCAACCCCAGGCTCTCGTTTAACGTTATTATAAACTTAATGCTATAACACAGGCGATAATGCAAACCTCCCAATTGAAATACTACCAATGATAAATATAATGAGAGCATAGCCAGTATGTTGTCCTTATCCGGAATTGCAGTTTGTTTAATTCAGGTTTTACGCGTACAAAAGTAAGTAATATTAATGACGACGACGAGTCCACGTCAAAATACTGTCATGCAATTCCTGGAGGTTTCAAAAAACTGTCAAGTAACTTGATGCGAGACCTCCACGTTTTAGAAAAAAAAGGTATTTTAATTTTGCTTTAAATGCTTCTTTTTTTATGAAAAAACTTAAGGGCGCTATCTTATCTCAAAATCATAGGCGTGGCCAGGGAGGGGGGGTGGCCCAGGGGGCCCGGGCCTTCTTCATCGAAATGCCAGCAATGACAAAAATTTAACACAAAAGTCTTGTTTCTTCATTTTCAGTTTCTTTTAGCATCTTTGCGTACAACAGTACACGCGTACCATAGTAATTAACAATAAATAATATTGACGACCAGGGGGCCTGGCATGTCCCCTTAATTCAATTTTTTCCAACCAATTTAAACGTATAACCAGGGTGAAATCAAGGGTTTTTGTCCTAAAAGATGCTATCTCAGGCCCAGTTCTAAGCTTTTTATTAACGTAATGTAATGACCAGCGCCGTATTTGCCATATGGCAAAGTGCCAAGGCCCCGCGCTCAGACAGTGGGACTTTTTTTGGTCTTCGCTGCAAAAATCCCCTAAGTGCCAGGGGCCCCGCGCAATATAAATCCGGCCTGGAAATAACATGTTTAGTAAGCGTAATCTTCTATCATACCATTTTTCAATAACGATTAACCTCCATCTCGCCAGTTTTTAAGCACAAAATACTTTTAAAAAATACGTAGCCAGGAAAAATGCTCATTAAACAGATTATTAAATTTTAATGGAGGGGGCCTGGGCTCTTGGCCTACATGTACTCCTATAAATGGTTATCTTTATGACAAAACAAAAATCTTGAAGGAAAATCTTCGCGTAGATTATTATTTACTGCTAAAATATTGCAAGAGGCAATTTGCCTTACTTCCTCCTACAAGGACCAAATCACTTACAATTAAAATTTTACACATAATGCAAGATTTTGAACGTGCTTTGGACTTTAATAGCAAGTAAAAGGACTGAGCAACTAAACTTTTTCGATTGGCTTTTAAACGTTAAAAATCTAGTTGTTTCAAGTAGCTGTGAACACGTGCGAAATGTGATCCAATGGGATTAAAATAGCTTTTTTTCCCAAAAACGTACAAAAATCGCGCAGCGGCTGGGGGCTCCGCCCCCAGACCCCCGTCTGTGTTATATTTGAGTACACTAGCTCGCTCAACACGTCTCCTAAGTTGACATTTGCACTTTCTAACAATTATTTTTTGCCCTCATCCTTCATCAAAATCCTGGTTAAGTGCCACCAGGCTACAGCTTCAGATCTTTCATTCTGCAATATCTTAGGCCCACAAAAAGTTAGTCTTTTGAAAAATTTTGATGACGTCATTGCATGTGATTTGTGGTTTGGGCCCCCCCCAATCAAAAATCCTGGCTACGCCTATGCAATTAAATAAGGGCAGATCCTGCCGCAGGATGCCATTGGGGATTTGGAGACAACGCCTCCAACATCCGTAGGCAAGGGGGTATGGGGGCGGAGCCCCCCAGCGCTAGGAGATTTTGCAAAATTTGTGCAAAAATAACTTAGGCTATTTTAGCAAAAATTAATGCTTTTGAATTGTGGCGTAGAAATTAGCAGTGCAAAAACATGATTAAACTGGCTGCGTAAATGAGCAGATTGGCTATGAAGGCGGTGGCTAATGGTAAATGTTTTAGCCTTTTTATAAAAAGCTGGTAAACCCTAAAATAAAAAAAATCACAAATTTTAAACTATTTCGTCTGCATTTACAAAACAAGATAAATTTGGAAAAGATGTTTATTCCCACCACATCCGAGCCTCCCCATCCCTACCGAGAATTTCACTGTTAGGTTTGGACAAAAAAATGGATCTTGCACCAGTTATTGCAATAAATTTTACGAGCTAGAAGTTTTTCATTTATTTCTCCGGTTTGCGCATTGGAATCCGGACCACCTGGATTCGCCATTGGTAACGTCAGCGTCGATCGTTCCAACTATACGGCTACAAACAAAGTTAGAAACTTGAATGTCTTGCGATAGAGTAATGCTGAGGCCTACAGACATAGGATCCTTAAGTTCTTAATTTGAAATTTTGTAGCACCCTATATCTTCGTATAGCGTCAGTTTAAACTAATGGAACTAAATCGGGTGTCACAGCTCACAGGCTAACCAAATGCATTTAACAAGATTGCTCACCTATTTTATCGGTACGCTATTTAGAAATCATTTAACACACGCAATTTGTTATTATTGATTTCAATGAACTTTTTAGCGCCAATTAATGGAGAGTAATTTTGTTTACATAATAAAAGATATTTTTTCAGAAAATGAAAATGGTAATGTGTTTTGTTTCGACAAAACTATTTTATTACGTTTTATTTCTAGAAAGGGCTCTGTTGGTTGACAAAACACTAAACTTTAATTCCTCAAATGCTTCTTATAGCTCCAGTACGCTTTTGCATGCCATCAGTTTAAACTGACGCTAGGAGGACATGAGTTAAGTTTCATCCAATTGATCAGCTTTCATGAGCTAGCTAAAAAAACGTTCAGTTTAGTATAGCATAGCCTACTGCAGGTTGTTACTAACTTTCTACTGTGTTTATTGCTATTGTGCATAATTGGCTCATTTGTCAGGTCTGTTTTTCACAAACGATTAAATTATCTGTTAGATCTATTGCAGTGGTGGCAACGGATCCGGAGCGGACCAGATCGGACCCGGATCTTACTGTTTTTTCGCGGATCCGGATCGGATCTAAATCCAATTTCATTAGAAGATGCGGATCCCGATTAGATCCGGATCTGAGTTTGGCTTTGCTCTCCCCCCCAAATATTTTGGGGACAAAATCAGCTCTACAATCCGCAAAGATCTTTTTTCTTTTGGTCTCCACCTAAATTTTGGCACAAAAATGGCCCAATTTTCAGTTAAGACTTTTTTTATTTTTATTGTTTTGGTCTTTACCTGAATTTTAGCAGAAAAAACACCCCTATTTTTAGTAAAGACCTTCTTTTAGTTTTTGGTATTCAACTAAATTTGGGAAAAAAAACGCCCCAGTTTTTAATGAAAACCTTTTTGTTTTGGTCTTCACCTGAATTTGGGCAGAAAAAATGCCCCAATTTTGAGTGAGGACCTTTTTTGCTTTTCTTTGGTCTACTTTTGGTTTTCGTGGGTATGAACAAAATGTAATTGTATACCGGCGGATCCGGAATCGGATCTTAAAATTTAATAGGTGGCGAATCCAGATCTCTTGTTGGATCCGATCGGTTCTGGATCTTTAAATTTGTGGATCCGGCCACCTTTGACCTATTGTTTATGAATAATTAAATTTATTCTGCATTGGATAAGCGAGCTTTGAGATTAGCAGGCGTTTGCTTTGTTACTGTCGTACTGAAATGCAAAGAGCAGTACTGCCCCCCTTGCCCCCCCTTCGTTCCCCCGTTCCGGAACCACTGGACGAGAGTGCTGAGAATCTTTAGAATGGCATCACTGAGGAGCCCTATACAAAACAGTGTAAAACAGAAGAACTTAATGATATTTTGTGCCAGCCAGAAGATCAACATTTGGATTGTATTCAAGAAAACGTATTGACACGCGTCAAGTAAGAAATGACATTTTACGAAGCAACAAGGGCACGTCCCAAAGTCTTGGCGATCATAAAGTCTCGTCTGAACTCACATCCACCCTCTTCTGTCGAAGCTGAAAGGTGTTTCAGTGCTGCTGGGCGTTTGTTTCAAAATTAAGATTAGCTGTAAGTGATGAAATGATTAATTGTTAGATCTTTGCGCATAAGCTACTTTGCGCTAATAAATCTTCTTTGCAAATGATAATGTGTAATACTGTAAATAAAGTAATTTAAATATAACATATTGTCTCTAATTAGGCTACTTTTAAAATTACTTTAATTACTAACTTAAGTTACTTAAGTAATATTTCGAAAATTGCTTGTTACTTAAGTAATTTTTAAAGCTAGCTTACTTGAACCCAGCACTATCAGAAACGGTCAAAACAATTTCTCAAACAAAAGACGCAGAAAAAACAGTTTTTGTTGCTTCTTTCATTTTCCAAATCTGCTTTCAGCGCGTTTCTGCTTTTATTGTAGTTTTTGTTTTTATCTTATTTTTTCTTTTAACAAAAGAAAAAAAAAATGGAAGCTCACCGATAGATAAAAGTCGGTAATAATAATCTCCGCATTCAATTTGTAATTATGTTTTTGTTATAGATTGCTTTTTATACATTGCCAGTCAAATACAGTACAGTAGCTGCATTTTGCCAACTTTGACTTTTGGATGGGAAGTAAATAATCAATTATTTATTGGTGGTAAACTGAGTATAACAATAAGCAAATATAGCCCAATAGTTTAAGTAAAAATGTTTGGGAACTGTGAAGGGACCCACGAGGAGTTTTTCAATTTTGAAAGAAACTGAGAAAAGCTACTACTATACAATTCAGTTACAGGTATGAATAGGCCTACAGCTTGTTTATAGTTTTCAAGTATAGCATCAGTTTTACATCTTTTGTATTACGGTAATCATAGTTTTTCCACTGACAAGTTTTATTTAGTGGTAAATACAGCAAAAATTTTTGTGCATCCTAATGAAAAATAGAATAAAAATTTTTGTTGGCATTTCGGCATCGATAACTATTCTTTAGTCTTTGCTTTTTGTTTCTAATATCGACTACCGACAATTTTTTGCTTTTTGTATGAATTATTCATCATTGCTTTTTAACAGCATCGACTTCCAAGCCTATGTTTTTGATTATGTCTTTGATGCTGTTTTTTGTATTTAGTTTATGATTTTGTTTAGTTGTTATGTTTGCTTTACTTTTTGATATCTACTTATTCCAAAAATTTGATTCATCCAAGTCTTACGGTTCAAAGTTCAAAAATTTGGTGGCCCGTTTGAGGGGGGCACCTTCTTTGGTACCCTCAAGTTTTGTGAAATTTTATCTCTTTTTTATATTGGCCTACGCTGAAAATTTCATATGTCTAGCAGTAGTGGTTAAAAGGTACGAATTTTGACAGCCCCATTTTGGGAGAAAACCCCCCGTTTTGGTATCCCAAACTTTGGTCAAATTTTATCTTTCTTTTATATTTGCTCACCTTAAACACTTTATGTTTCCAGGTTAAAAACTTTGAATTTTGGAGGCTTTGTTTGGGGGAACTACATTCTTGAACTGCTATTTTTTGTTAAGTTTAGTTTATTTCTAAGACCTACCCATTTAGAGAGTTTGATACATCTACTTCTAATGGTATAAAAGTTCAAAATTTTGGCAGCCCCTATTCAGGGGACCCCTATTTTGGTAACCCTAAATTCTGTCGAATTTTGTCTTTTCTTCATATTTACCTATACAGAAAATTTCGTGCATTTAGCATGAGTGGTTAAAAAGTTCCAATTTCAGCAGCCCCATTTGAGGGGGAAAACCCTAATTTTGGGACCACAAGAGTTTTTCAAAATTTCTCTTTTCCTTATATGTACTTAACTTCAACACTTCATATGTCAAGTTTTAAACGTTAAAAAGTTTGAATTTTGGAGGCCGGTTAGGGGGAATACCCAATCGTGGAGCCCCAATTTTTGTAAGATTTAGTTTATTTTTAATATTTACACACTTCAAAAATTTGATCTAACTAGTTGTAGCGGTTTAAAATCTTTGAGGATCCGATTGAGGGGGATCCTTCCGACTTGGCACCCCCCCTTTTAGTCGGGCAATAATCCTTCCTGATATCTTCAATCGCTCAAACTTTGATTGCAGTGCGTTTAGCGGTTTAGAAGCAGATAGCCGAAGAAGAAAAAGAAAAAAGAAAAAAAAAAGTAAAAAAAAGAAAAAAGAAAAATAGTATTCAGGTTGGGGTAAACGAACATAACCAAAAGAAAGGTGGTTGATAGTGTGCTCAAAAACCACAAACTATTTTTTATCAATTTGGTATTTACCGAGATATATCGGTTCAAACTTATCCATTTTCTACCCATTTTCGGCCGGTAACATTTTGGTCAAGGGATCAGGCGCCCCCAAACTTGGTTTGCATTAACCATTTATAAACACCCAAATTGTGTACTAATTTTAATTTAGAACGTCAACTGGTTTTTGAGTTACAAGCGAATTTAGAAAATTTCAAGCCAAAAATCACCGTTCTTTAAACTTTTTTGGTGTCCCAATTCACGATCACGTGACGTAGGGTCCCCAAAGTTAGCATACTTGATGCTTTCATTAGTTCTTATATTGAGTCCAAATTTCAACTTTCTAGGTTTTATCGTTTGCTAGTTATGAGCAAATCAATCCTCATCTGCCAAAATTCGCGAACAAAAACAACGGTACTACGCACTCACGCGAAGTCCCAACTATATATAGCCCACTGCAATATTTTTTTGAGAAGAATTTTATATAAGCATATGTATGAACAGTTTTACTGATTTTTCACTAAATAAAAACAATGCATGCCTTAGCATACGTACTAGGGTGGGAAAACATAGGATGCGGAAAAACATACGTACTAGAACATACATCAGCATACGGAAAAACATACGTACTAGGGTGGTCCTTATTTCAAAATTTTGGAAAACTATACGGGAACCGGGTTAAATTTGTTCGTTTTCGATAAAAAACTGTACATGCAAAATATCTCGGAGAAAAATTAAAGTTAAGAGATTTTCGAATTTCAGAGCTACGCACCTTGTTAAACAGTGTAACTTCTTCGATTCTTCGTAAAAACCTCATTTCGGACGCTTGCGCTTGTGATAGCATTCTTTCGGTCATTACCCAAGATTCATGATCATAATTGAGAATGGTCTCTTAACATCGAGCCGTTACTTCTCCGAATTGAAAGATCTTAGCTTAGATGGTTTGGCCATGTAA
This sequence comes from Trididemnum nubilum, assembly GCA_963965965.1. Lineage (NCBI taxonomy): Eukaryota > Metazoa > Chordata > Ascidiacea > Aplousobranchia > Didemnidae > Trididemnum > Trididemnum nubilum. The sequence continues at coordinate 5,834,332 of OZ014490.1, forward strand.
GCAGAATGCCTCAGGAAAGACTCCCCAAACAAGCTTTACATGCCAAAGCAAATGGGAGAAGACCAGTCGGACGACCTAGAACTAGATGGACCGATTACATTGAGGATCTTGGATGGAATCGCTTGGGGCTTCGTCCAAGCGAAATGATGGAGGTGATGGAAGACCGTGAGGTGTGGCGGCTTAATCTTGAGCTACTGCCCCCGCAACCCTCACGGAAAAGCGGGCAATGAAGAAAGAAGAAGAAAAATTAAAGTTTACAGGTTGCACATGAACAGCGAAAATTTGAGATTAGTCATATGTTACCGTATATACAATATTACACATCACTAGACGAGCACGGCCCTATCAGATCAGTTCTAACAAAATGCACCTTTGTTTGGAAGAAAAAATTGCGATACCACAAGGTAATCCGGTTTACACTCTCAACCACAGAACCAAAATTGTACAAAAATGTTGACACAAAGCCAAGTAAACCAATAAATCATCAACCTAATAAAACCACATTTAACGCAAATCGGTTGATCACTGTGACATAAAATGCCGCTTTGTATCTAAGACAATGTTTAATTAACAGTGTTTTCACAACGTTTGACAGACACGCAGTAGCGCTTCAGCAGTGATTGATTACTATGCTTAGCCTCCACAGTTAATGCTTACAGCGTTTTGTACCAGCCGCGGCTCCGCACCATCGACCCTGGTTGCTGCCCTAGGCTGGTGCGTACCACAGTTAACCCTAGTGGAATAACCTGCTGGACTCGCGCTTGCCACAGAGCTTCCGGTGCGAGGAGGGGGAAACCTTGGTGGTTTACTGCAGTCTTTTACCGTTCTTGTTTAGTTTCTACCCCACGTGACAAACCCTTTAGGGGAAAACAGCCTGTAGGGTGTTTTATTTAGTTTCTAATTTTTAACTGAACTTCTTGTGCGTTAACTTGGGGCCCATGTTCATTGAGCATTATAGAAACTGGGAAGACAGTGTACAAGTCAATTACACATCATATATTTTCTATATGTCTTCTCCTGTATTCGGAAGTTGTTTGCCTCAATATGTTCGACTGGAATCATTTAAGTTGCCAAATATTAATTTCTGGATAAATTTCAAACCTTCATACACTAATTAAACTTGTTTAGATACTTAGCGAATCTTTAAGGCTACCACAAGCAACAAAAAAGATGACCTGAAAGATTTAGATGTGGACAGTACAAATGCTCTGATTCAAAGACTTTCATGACAATGGTACCAAAATTTTCTTCTGCCTCAAAGAAGAATCTAAGAGAATAGAATCAATGCTAAGAGGCAACTGGCAAGTCCAAAATAATAAACTGAGCAAAGAATTTGAAAGATCATCTTAAGAAAAATAATAGTTCGTAATATTTTCAACATATTCTTTTTTTTTTGAGTTTCGATTAATAACTTAACCACTTTGAATCTTATTCAAATTTATTCTCACAAGTCCATCACCTGCCTCTCATCACCTCTGGCATCTGCATAAAACATCTGTTCAAAATTGCCCCAATTTCAAATGGAATCAGTTAGTCTCAAGCAAATGGCATTGTTTGAGCATTAAAAGAATGGAGATAGACTTAGAAAGTTTTTGCTATGGGGTAATATGTTTTTTGACATGAATGTCTCAAACACTAAAAGCAAGAATCTGGTGCTTGTATCTCCGTTAAAGCAAAACTTGAACAAAATCAGAAATTGGTTTGGGGCGCCAGAACTGATTATGGCGCCCCTAAGCAGAGGTGGAGTCGAGGACACAAAGCTCGAGGCCAAGGACAAGAAAAAAATTCGAGGCCAAGAACAGTCCTTCCGAAGGCCGACCCTCTCGAGGCCAAGGACAGGAATGCTCGAAGCCAAGGCCAATGACCAAGGACACAACGCGGAAGTGATCTCCAAAAAGAAAGATCTTTGCTCAAAAATCCAAAAAAAGAACTGTCCTCGAGTCGAGGACAGGGCATTTTCGAGGACTTCCAGACTTCAAGGCCAAGGACTTTAAATCGTGTCCTTGAGGGCTCCACCTCTGCCCCTAACTTATGCTGGCCATAATCAGTTTACCATACGCCACAACTGCATGGTAAACTGATTATGGCAAGCAAAGACCAAAGCATCATTCCTTGTATCTGCACTAAACTTGTCGAAATGTAGAAAAAGTATCCTGAACTTGCAAAAAACGTGGCAAAATCGCATTGACAAGAGAATGGGGCAACCATAATGAAAAGATTCTCTGGTCGGCTTTGGTAAACGTCTGAGTAACTAGTGGCTTAGGTTTTTTTGAACCAGAGGTGCATGATGACATGAAGTGACAAATGGTTGCAGCTCTTTACGAAAATGAAAACTTTACTATGCGTGCCATTAAGAAACAACAATTGGATAAACTGGTTTATTGATCAAACGCAGTTAATTGGATTTTTCCAAAAAATAAAAATTAATCAAAAGTTTCTATCAATTGACTTTGATTTTTGGAGTGAATTATCACGCTAATTGATGGCAGACCGAAAGTTGGTTCAAAGAATCCAAGTCCCGCATGCAACTGCAGAGAGGCAGTGACACTTATGTAGGAGTACGTCTGGTTAATTGAAAAATGTGATGAAGATCAGCTTCAGTTCCACATGCATTTCGCCTGATAGCATACCACATGCATGGTTTTTGCTGTCTTACATGGCAATATGCAATAAGTTGGGTTATACCCATAATATTACTGCTTTTGAACAGCAATCACTCTGCCAACAGCGAAGCTCTTATTCTTATTTTAAAAATCAAACTTTTTTATCTTTAAAGCTAGACCAATGAAATTTTTAAGGTAGGTAAATATAAGGGAAAGATAAAATTTGACCAAATTTGGGGGTACCAAAATGAGAGGGTCCCCCTCAAACAAAGCCGCCAAAATTTAAACTTTTTAGCCTTTTAAGCTAGACCCATGAAATTTTTAGGGTAGACAAAAATAAACAAAAGATAAAATTTGGCAAAATTTGGGAATACAAAAATGAGGGGGTCCTGGCAAACGGGGCCACTAAAATTCAAACTTTTTAACCACCGCATGTTAGACTGATAAAATTTTTAGAATAGGTAAATATAGGTAAAAGATATATCATATGCCAAAATTTGGAGGTACCACAATGGGGGTCCTACTCCAACAAGGACGCTAAATTTAGCTTTTTTAATTGTTTAAGCTAGACACATGAAGTTTTCAGGATAGAAAAATGTGAAGAAAAGATAAAATTTGACAAAACTTTGGGGTACCACAATGGAGAGGTCCTCCTCAAACGGCACTGCCAAAATTAATAGTTTTTATCCCCTTAAGCTAGACGCATCTAATTTTCAGCATTGGTAAATATAACAGAAAGTTACAATATGACAAAATTAGGGGGTACCAAAATGGAAGGCCCTCAATTAGGTCCTCAAAAATTCAAACTTTTCAACCATTTAAGCTAGGCATTAGAAACATTCAGAAAAGAAAGGAAAGACAAAGTTATGACTAATTTCAGTTGCCACAATTGGCTAGTTCTCCTCAAATATATCTTTCAAAAATTTTAACCACTCATGCTTAAAGAAAAATGAAATTTTAACGTAGATAAAAAAATAACATGAAAAAGTTTGGGGATGCCATACTATTGAGCAGTACTAGGCACCGCAATTTTTTTTAGGTCCGCAGTCCGCAAATCCGCAACCAAATTTCAGTTTTCCTAATCCGCAACCGCAGGTCCGCAATTGCACGCTTAAAAGTTTAGTTCGCAACCGCAAGTCCGCAACGACGTTTCAGGATTCTTGAATCCGCAACCGCAAGTCCGCAACTTCTTAATTCTTGAAGTCCGCAACTTCGTAATTCTTGAAGTCCGCAACCGCAAGTCCGCAACTTCGTAATATTTGAAGTCCGCACCGCAAGTCCGCAACTTTTTATGACCGAATAGAAGAGTTTTGCAATCAACCATGTCTCGAAGTGATCTGCTCGGAGTTGATTAGCAAACATAAGTCAAAAGCTGTGGCTTGTGGGAAGTATAGCAAAGCGCATGGAGGATAAAATCCACGCAATAAAAGGAATTATTTACAATCGTTGATTGTAGCAAATGTACCACAGCATGACTTGTTATTGAGCTGCTTTTTCGGATGGCAAACTTAAGAACTGCCCAGCTCCTCTTACTTTCAAGTCCAACTCAAAACAGATTTAAACGCTTGCATTTTTGGTTAAAGTTTTTAAGTGACTTGGCCAGGGGCTTTTTTAGGAGGGGGCCATGGTGCCATGGCCCCCCTTTGGGACGCCAGGATAGTATAATTAACATAGAATAGTATGCAAAATTGAGGCATGCCCCCCCTTTTTGTAAATTGGGCAGTAAGTTTGAGCATACAAAAGGACAGAATCTGGGTAAAGACCTGTTTTGTTTTGTTTTTGGTCTTCACCTAATTTTGGGCCAAAAACCGGACTAATTTTGAGTGAAAACTTTTTTTTCGGTCTTCATCTAATTTTGGGCAGGAAAACGGACTGATTCTGAGTGGAGAAATTTTTCTTTTGGTCTTCATTATTTTCAAATTTTCTTGCCCCCCCCTTTCGAAAATCTTGCGTACGCTACTGGACTTGGCTGAGGGGGATTGCAGCTCCCAGCCCTTCTGGTTGCGCTACTACTTATACAGTAGGTGCCTAAACTGCATCGAAGCATAATGTACTACCCACCGACAAACCCATGCTACAATGAAGCTAAGGATTCGAAGATTAAAAGCCATTGGATTTCAGTGAGACGCCATCAAATAGCAAAGCACAATCCGTATTTCCGCTTACAAAAGATATTCTAAAAAGAGCAATTTATTTTCAAGGCAGTAGAAGGCAAAAATCATTCATATCACTAATCGTTTTACTAAATTTTAAGTCCCTGGTTTCTATAAATACTGTAGGAAAGAGATTGCCAGTCGCTGCCAGCAGTGTCGTCGCGAAAACCAAACGAATTGAGGCCGGGGGGCCTAACGGAAAATGGGGGGCACTATAAAATAGACTAAACTTTTCCACATAAAAATTGATATTTTAAAGCTACAGTTTTGCATTCATCTTTGGAAAAAGAGACATATAAGCCCGGCAGCGTTTAATAGCTCGTTTCGTATGCGGCCCGTACAATTGCTTGAAAAATCTGTCTGCAGGAGTGAATGCAATCAAAAACGCAACCAGGGTTTTACTAAGAGAGAGGGGGCTTGAAGCAAAAGTAAATGTTTTTTACACAAAAGTTACCTAATTTAGGTCCCGTGCTGAACAAACCGCAGCAACTCAAGCGTGTCACAGAGGGGGCAAAGCCCCCAGCTGCTGTGTGATTTTTTTGCGGCAAAAATAGCGATTTTAACGCCATTTAAATCACATTTCGCACTTTTAAAACCATATCAATAATTACAGTAAGTTGCTAAAATTCAGAAGTCATTGAAAGATTTAAATTGTCTAGCCTCTTGAGCGCCCATATACTTCAGGTCAAGTCCAAAACACGTTTAAACGCTTATTCTTTTTTGGTAATATTTTCTAAATGACTTTGCTAGAGAGAACTGATACCCCTTTAAGCCCCTTCCCCCTGGTTGCGCCACTGACTGCGACCTAAAATGCATCTTGAGTGTGCTCTAAAAAAAGCAGCTAGTCTTTTAAAAAAAGTTTTCACGTATTGTTTCAGGTCATAATCACTCACGAAATACCGGTAACGCTTCTGCAACCATACATCCCTATTCCGCGACACATCCGTAAAGGCGTGTTAATAAAACGGATTATTGGGTCACATTTATGCAAAGCAGTTGGTGGCCAGCAATTTTGCAAACAATCGAGAAAACTTTAAACGAGAATGATGTTTGAAAATCATTATTCCTTTTTCCGTCATTACCGGTTGACTTGTCGTTACGAGATGCTCCAAAAAAGCATTCCGAGTTAACCGAAATGGGGGGCCCAAGCAGTCGTTTGGGGGGAAACGGCGCCTCTGGCCCCAACGTACCGAGGGCTCTGGCTATCAGTACAAAAAAATGATACACCAGCGGCTAATTTTGTAAACTCACGGTAAAAAACAACAAAGCTATACTTTGAACCAGGACTGCAAATTTGAACTTAAACTCGAAAAAAGTCGGTTGTTTTGCCGAACTCGAGAAAACAGCATGTCAACAAAAAGAAAGCGATTAAGTCGAAAAGCAAACTTAGTATTTTTGTCTGACTGAAGTCGAAAAACTTGATATTTTTGCCAAACTTGAACTTGAAAAAATTAAATTTATTTCTCATGTTTGACTAGGTAGAAACATGAACATTTTACGAAAATAGGAAGAAGTTTCAATATTTGTATAAAAGTTGCGGAATTGCGGACTAAAATTAAAAATAGTCCGCAACCGCAAGTCCGCAATTTAAACTGCCAAAGTCCGCAAGTCCGCAACTTTTTTGGTTAGTCTGCAATTGCGGATTTGCAGACTTGCGGACTAACTTGCGGACTTGCCCAGCTCTGCAGTATTGAGATCCTCCTATTATGTTGACACCTCTACCCATTAACTACAAAAGCTAAACAATTTAAATTTAAGCTCATTGGATAGGTTAATATGAATCAAAAGATTAAAGGTAACAAAATTTGGTGACCACATTCAGGAGACCATGCCAAATGGGCCCTGTAAGCTAATTGCATTCCAGTTTTTCAGTATATAACTTATGTAAGCATCATGGTTTCCCAATTGTCATTCTTGTTCGAAAATTTACTTAATCGATCGTTTAATGCTGGAAGCTTTTTCTCTGTGCCGTCATTTGATGCCCTCATTTGTCAACACGATTTTAAATGGACAATAATTTGTAGCTTTTATCTGAACAAAGACACATTTCCATCGCATAAAAGTTCGAGCAAACAAGACTCATTAGTTGACGGCAAGAATAGCTTGTTAGCAGTCAATAATATTTTTTGTGTTAATTTACAGGTATCTGATAGTTTTTAGTGCTTTACTAAATAATTGTGATTTTAATTATAGAAAGTAGTTGTGGGAATTTAACGCAAAATTTTTGAAAGCCGTTAACCACAAACCTGATGAAGTTAATGGAACATTATAAAATTCGAAAGCAGAGTATTTCAAATCTGACTATCAACAACCATAAACACGCTCAACGCAATTGTAAAGTACTTTAGTTCGGTAAAGTTAGATACTTTCGCGAAGTCCCCGTATATCGCTTGCGATGTCACATTGTAGTTCTGAAATAGCACAAAGCGATCTTTAAACTTCCAGCGACTTTATTACATCAGCCAAACTTGACCCTGACCACAGCCAGAAATAAGCACGCATTTTACAGTTATTGTTATTTTGAAAACGCTATTTAGTAGCACGACCCAACGGCCAACATTTTGTAATAATGTACAGTATATTGCATTACATTCATTATTCAGCACAAAAGCTTTCTTAATAAAATTGTTCAAAAACTTTGAAGAGCAAGTTGAAGATTTTTTCAACATCACAAGAGGCAGTTTGGTAAAAAACTCGGCTATCCAGCTTAAATCTAACAAAGCCATTAAGCTCAAGTACAGTACTTCAAACGTCTTAAATGTTGGAGTATTCCCAAAAGTTTGACTCTTCTACTTTTCTGAGATACCAATTCATTGTGAGAATTCATCTTACAGTTTAAAGGTCCATTTTAGGGTAATTGTCCAACATGGCATTGCCAATTTTGGCACGTTTTATCTTTTGCTTATAGTAGCCTATACCGGTCCTCTTAAAATTTGATATGTCTAGCTGGAGTACTTCGTAAAAAAGATTTAAAAATTTAAGGGCCCATTTGGCACGGTCTCTTCAATGTAGCCTACAAACTTTAGTTATCTTTAATCTTTGATTCATATTAACCTATCCAATTGATTTAATTCGTTTAGATTTTATAGTTAATGGGGAAGGCCACAAGGTGTCTACATAAATAGAGGACCTCTATAGTATGAGATCATCAAATTTTTTCATATTATATTTTTAATATTGTTACCTATCCTGAAAATTTTATTAGTCTAGCTTGAGTGGTTAAAAATTTTGAAGAACCCGTTGGAGGAGTACTTCCCAGATGTGGTACCTAGTCGTATTTTATTTACCTATTCTGATTTTATTTTATTTTTAAATTTTCCTCTTCTGAAAGTTTAATGTGTTTAGTGAATTTTGAAGGACCCAATTGAGGGACTTCATTTTGGTGCCTCAAATTATGCCGAATTTTATGTTTTCATATTTACCTATCCTGAAAATTTAATGTGTCTATAGCTTAAAGTTTAGGTTTTAAGCCTTAAGTAATTAAAAAGTTTGAATTTTGGCGTCGTCGTTTGAGGGATACTCCCATTGGGTTATATCCAATTTTTGTCAAATTTTATCTTTCTATCATGTTTGCCTATTCTAAAAATTTTATCCGTCCAGCATAAATGGTTAAAGTTTGAACTTTGGCGTCCTTGTTTGACAAGGATCCCTTTATTGTGGTATATCCAAACTTTGTTAAATTTTATTTTCATATCAGCCTATTTTGAGCATTTTTTGTGTCGAGCGTGAATGGTTAAAAGTTTGAATTTTGGTGGCCCCGTTTGAGGAAGACAATCACATTTTGGTATTCCCAAGTTTTGTCATATTTCATGTTTAACTTATATTTATCTATTCTGAAAATTTCATGTGTCTAGCGTGGGTAATTCAAAAGTTTGAATTTTGGGGGCTTCGTTTGAGTGAGACAGTGGCGTCGCTAAGAATGGTGACACCCTGGGGGGGAATTTCATGGTGTCACCCTTCATAATGTATAGTAGGCTGCAAAAAGTTATATTTTAAAGATAGTGGTGCTACTTCAGTACTGTAGATAGCGGTTGTTGTTGTACCGCATATTTATCCTCCTGTCACTGGACAGCGTCACGCTAACTTATTGGACGATCTGCACACTTTTCATTGCAATGATTACTTTGTGATTGGAGTAATCCACATCTGCTTAGGAGTTTCCTATGATCCAATGTTGCTGTGGATTTCTTCGAATTCTTGTCCACTGAATTTGCTGCTTGTTCGAAGCCACCAAGCAGAGATAATCATCGTAAAGCGTCTTATCCAAGGACGCAACAATGTGACCAGGGTGCGGGTTGAACGCAGATCATTCGATTAGGGTCGTCGTAAAAACGATGCCTTTACTCATTAGGCCATGCTTCCTTTATCCATTCAAGCATGCAATTATTTGGATGGACTTTTCATTGTAAGATTCTAAAATTCGAAAGTATGAGCTACACACGTCTAGTATCAAGCGCAGAACCAGAAATCTGCAGTGGGGAGGGGCTGTGTGTTGGAGATCTGGGGGCAGAGCCCCCAGCACTCGAAAAATTTTATTTTCTTGCAAAAATGACTTAATTTTTGGCTTATTTTGATAAAAATTAATCCTATTCAAACGTGGCAGCAGGCAGAACTCTGGTGGCATAGAAATTAGCAGTGCAAAAACATGATTAGACTCAGGCTCGTAGCCAGAAATCTGCAATGAGGGGGTGTTTTGAGGGTGTGGGGGCCATAGGCGTAGCCAGAGGGTGGGCCCGGGCCCCCTCCGATTGAAATGCGACGAATGATAAAAATGTGACAAAAATACTATTGTTTCGTCAGTTTCAGTTTCTTTTAGTATTTTTTGCGTACAACAGTACACGCGTACAATAGTAATTAACGATAATATTGACGACCAAGGGGCCCGAGCCTCCTCTATTTAATTTTTGCCAACCAATTAAAATGTACAACCCAGCTGAAATTAAGGGTTTTTATCTTAAAAGTTGCTACCTCGGGCTCTCATCTAACGTTTTTAAATACGTAATGCAATAATCAGGCGAGATTTACCATATGGCACTGTGCCAGGGGCCCTGCACTCAAATGGTGAGACTTTATTTTTGGTCTAAACTTACGTTTGGCAGGAAGATGTTGCGAAAATCTCCAAAGTACTAGGGGCCCGGCGCAATGTAAATCCGGCCAGGGCAATAACATGGTAATTAGGCGTAACCATCTTATAGTAGGGTTTTCAATAACAATTCACCTCCACCTCGCAAGTTTTACGCAAAAAAATACTTTTGAAAAAAAAAATTAGCTAGAAGAAATACTCAATGCTCATTGAACAAATTATTGAATTTGAATTGAGGGGGCTGGGGCCTCTTGACCAGTGACGTGCTGTGAGGCTTTTGGTTGGTGAGGCGCAATTTTTTTTCACACACATGTTTGCAAAAAAATTATTTAAGACAATAAATGACAAGCAAATAATCAGAGGCGTTGCTTAGGATGGTGACATCCGGGGCAGGGAGTGCGTGGTGTCACCCTGTATGTGGGATGCACAGGCGCGTAGCCAGAAATTCGCAATGGGGGGGCTAATTTGGGGGTCTGGGGCGGAGCCCCCAGCCCTCGAAAATTTTGCATTTTTTTAGCAAAAATAACTTAATTTTAGGGCTATTTAATAAAAAATATTGTTTTTAAAACGTGACATAGAAATTGGCTGCGCAACATGCATGATTCAACTAGTTGCATTAATAGGCTATGTGGAAAGTGGCTAATGATAACATTGTAGTTTTCTTGTGTGCATGCTGGTAAATCATAAAATCCTGTTGTTCAATAAAACTCATGCACACGGAGTAATCTACTTCGTCTACATTTTATACAGAAAAATAATTGGGGGGGGGGGGGGCTAATGGAAAGATATTTGATAGAAGTGATTGGTAATTAACTAATACGGAATAGCCCCCCTCTCCTTATTCCTGAGTTTATAATGTATTTGTTGATAAAATCTACATGTTTGGCATTTTTACATCAGTGATCAAATTTGATTGTTTATTTTGGGGCATTTTTTCAAAGTTTTTATTGATTTGTGACTTTTATTTTTGACAATTTAGCCCCCCCCCCCTAGAAGATGTGTTTCAAAAGATGCTTTAAATCACTTTTTAGTCCATTCCAGCTCAAAAAACATTCTCAGAAGAGCTAAAAACGTGATATTTTCCTTATTCTGCATTTTGGTCAGCAGTTCATTAGCCCCTCCCCTAAATAAACTTTTCAAATTATGCTTTAAATCCTTTTTTAGTCTAACCCAGAGCAAAATACACTCTTACAGTGCTAAAAACGTGGTATTTTCCTTATTCTGCATTTTGGTAGGCAGGCCAATGGGGAGGCTATAGCCCCCCCCTGGCTACGCTACTGGTGACGCACCCTTCATGATGTCACCTCTCTGTTAGTGAAGACCAAAAAGAAAAAAAAGGTGTTCGCCAAAAATTCAGTGGGTTTTCGGTTCAAAAGTAAGTGAAGACCAAAAAAAGAAAAAAAAGGTCTTCGCCAAAAATTCAGTGGGTTTTCGTTGCTTGTGTAGATTGAGACCCAATAAATTGAAGCAAAAAGTCTTCATCACAAACACATTATAAAATGGTGTCACCCCAATATGGTAACACCCGGGGCAGGCCGCTCTCCTCTAGCGACGCCACTGCAAATAATTGTTTTCATAACCATTAAACGAAGACCAAATTTTTCGATAATTGAGTATTCGTTTAATTTTTGCAGTTCACTTAAAGCCAAATCAATTCTTGAAGTTTCGAAAATCTATAAATGTAGCCTAGCCGATTCTTTGGCTTTGTATGTGGACATTATTGAAGTTTTTGTGCTAGCTAACCTTTCTTGGCAATTTCTCTCAGTCACAAAACCCAGTTTCAGTCCCAACATTATTATTTGCTAAAAACATGAAAGCAGAAATGAAGATTTTTATAGCGCAACCACTCTTTTCTTGAGTACGGTTCTACTCTTTCTGAATTGAGAGGTTCTTTCGTAATGATGTCCCGAGCAAATTTTTTAAATCGGTTTTCTTTTAGCTATAACTTCAAGTTTAAATTAAAAACTTAGTTTAGAAAGTCTCTTAGCTTCGAGACTAAATTTTCTTCCATTTTAGTTCATGTTCTTGTATTAAATTGTTCTTATTTCGCTGGAAAAATAACTTGTTCAATTTTGCAATGAACGAAAGACTAAAAAAAACTGCTTTGACTTTTTCTTATTCTATGACGTCACAGGTGAGGCGGGCCGCAAAATCAGATTTAAAAGCATTATGCGTTGTTCGCGATTTGTCTTGAGAAAAAAAGGCTTGCTTTTAGTTTGTTGATCAAAATTTGCTTCGCTGAAGTGAGGCGCAATCGACAAAGCCTCACTTCGCATATTTGAAGCGATGCTCAATGGCACGCCGTAATGATAGCAATATTACACCGAAAAGTTTGGGCGTTTTAATGCGAAAGACATAACATAAAAGCAGCGAATACACAAAAAAAGTAAATATGACAAAAATTAATAAAGTTTTTGATAAATATTCTGATTTGTGTGAAACCATATTATTTTAATTATATGCTTTATTTTCGTTTTCCTTTGCACAATTCTACAGCTGAGGCACGGCCTCACCTGCCTCCCCTGACCGCACGTCCCTGCTCTTGACCGTACATGTACTCCTACAACTGGTTGTTATCACGTCAAAATAAAAATCTCTAGGGAAAATCTTCGATTAGATTATGATTTGCTACAAAAATACTTATAAAATTTAACCCCAAAATGCAAAATTACAAACGTATCTTCGACCAAATTATAAGTAAAAGGAAAAGTGAAACAATTTAAGTTTTTTCAATTGGCTTTCAAATGTTAATAATCTAGTTCTTTTAAATGGTTCTGAACGCTTGCAAAACGTGATTTAATGGCATTAAAATAGCTTGTTTTTCCAAAAAAATTACAAAAAATTGTCCAGCGGCTGGGAGCTTCGCCCCAGACTCCCGCCTGTGACAAGTTTGGGTTAAACTAGTTTACTTACACACGTCTCCTAATTTAGATATTTTCATTTTTAACTTTTGGTTTAAGCCTTCTCCTTTTAGAAAACTCTTGGTTAAGTGCCAACCAGGCTCCGGTTTTTGATCTTCCATTCTACGATATTTTTGTCCCACAAAAACTTCCTCTTTCGAAAATTTCGGTTGATCTCATTGCATGTGATTTTTGATTTGGGCCCCCCTATCAAAAATCCTGGCTACGCCAATGGTGGGGGCGGAGCCCCCATCACTCGAAATTGTTTTTACTCTTATTTGCAAAAATAACTTAATTTTAGGCCTATTTTGATAGAAATTAATGCTCTTGAAATGTGGCATGGAAATTAGCAGTGCAAAAACATAAGTGGTTGCATATATGTGGGAGGTGGTTAATGATAAATTTTAGTTCTCTTGTTTACAAGCTAGTACCGCAAATTAAAAAGTCTTGTAGTTCAATGAAACTCAAAAGGAGTAAACCATTTCGTCTCTATTTAATAGAGAAAAATAATTGGTGGGGGGAGTGGAGCGATGAATGGTAATTAATTAATGCTGAATAGCCACCACCTCTCCCCATTCCTGAGCTTAAAAATATATTTTTTATGAAACCTACAATCAGCATGCTTCAGCTAGCAATCATAGTGTCCGCGCTTTTTCAAAGTCTTCACTGATATGTAATTTATATTTTTGGCAAATTAGCGCCCCCCTTCTAAATAAATGTTTTAAAAGATGCTTAAATCATTTTTGGTACATTCCAGTGCTAAACATTTCCAATGATGTTAAACATATTGTTGTTTTCTTCTTTGTTCGATTTACATCATAAAATGGTGTCACCCCAAAATGGTGACACCCGGGGAGGGCCGCTCCCTCCGCCCCCCTTTAGCGACGCCACTGAAGTGGGACTACTCTATTTAAGTGCCCTCAAATTTTGTCAAACTTTATCTTTTTCCATATTTGCCAAACCCAAAAATTTCATGTGTCTAGCATGTGTGGTTAAAAAGTTTGAAATTTGGAGGCCCCGCTTAAGGGGTAATCTCCATTTTGATAACCCAAATTTTATCAAATTTTATCCTTTTTTTATATTTACTTACCTTAAAAATTTTATGTGTCCAGCTTAAAAGGTTAAAAAGTTTGAATTTTGAAGGGCCCCGTTTGGGGGGAGAAACCCCTATCGTGGAACCCCCAATTTTTGTTTGGTTAAGTTTATTTTTAATATTTTTCTATTCCAAAAATTTGACCCATCTAGCTGTAACAGATTATAAAAGTTAAAAATTTTGGAGGGCGCAATTGAAGAGGATCCCCCTCAATCTGGCACCCCCGATTTCAATCGGGTACTAGTCCTCCCTGATATCTTTAATCGCTCAAACTTTGAATACAGTGCGTTTAACGGCTTAAAAGTAGATGTAAAGTAGAAAAAAAGAAAAAAAAAAGTTTTCAAGTTAAGGTAAACGAACATAACCAAAAGAAAAGCGGTTGATAGTGTGCTCAAAAAGCACAAACCTTTTTCCATCAAAATTGGTATTTACCGAGATATATCGGCTCAATATCGCCCACTTTCTACCCATTTTCGGCCGGTATCATTTTAGTCACGTGACAGGGCGCCCCCAAACTCGGTTTGCATAAACCGTTTATAAGCACTCACATTGTGTACTAATCTCAACTTTATTTTTTTAGTTATAGGCAAATTAATAAACTTTCAAGCCAAAAATCGCCATTTTTTATATTTTTTAGGCATTAATTTACGATCACGTGACCTAGGATCCCCAAAATCGGCGCACATGACGCTTTTACTAATTTTGATGTTGAGTCCAAATTTCAACTTTCTAGGTTTTATTGTTTGCTAGTTATGAGCAAATCAATCTTCATCTGCCAAAAATACGCGAACAAAAACAAAGGTACTACAAGCTCACAATACCCAAATTTATAAATGTCATACTATTTTTTAACTTTTAAGCATTTGAATTATAACAAAACAATCGCAATAATTTGGTATTGCAGAATAAAATAGTGTTGCTGTGCAGAAGCATTGAGCATATTGTGCAGAAGCAAAGCAATTTTCATTCTGCAATTGACATACAATGACGTTGCAAAGCATTTCGTTTTGTACCATAGGGGGAATTTTGAAAATAACACCTATTGGTTTGCGCTTTCTTCTCGAATATTCTACAGTCACATGATACTTTGGGGTTTATAAGCGCGCGTAAGCACTAATAACAGCGTTAGTTCCTTTACGCGTTAAAATTGTTTTATTTTGTTTGATTGGAATCCATTTTTCTCCAATTAGTAACATCCTACATTATTCTTTGAAATTGAAGAATTTTCGCAATAAAAATGCCACCAAGAAATCAGGTAAGCTTTAAAGATATTTAGACTTAACAGAGGAATTAAGGATTTACAATTTCAAAGTGGACCTTCTATTTCTATAACGATTGATTCCGTATTTATGGGCCAAGAAGTTACCTGATCTAAGATACAGCGAAGAGACCTTTGGGTTCTTTGCTGTCAACCCTACAGCACGGTCAAGTCAAGCTGTCCACCACACAGTACAATGCTAGAGGTCCAGACTGTTGAGTATCAAGCAAGAAATTTGTAACCAGTAGTTTTAAGTACGGCCATTTTTATTTTAACCAAAAAAAAAATTTTAACTTTATTTTAGCTAAATTTTGACTTTATTTTTACCTAAACCGTTTTGGCCGTATTGAGCTCCAAATTTTGATTAAAAAAAAGCTTTTGTTATTTGCAATTCACGTAAGTTTGAAGCAGGTAACCTTCTTCACTATTCATTAACAGCATTTAGAAAAAAATATCAATCCGGCAGTCTTGTGATTAAAGTAACTAATCGTTTCAAGACAAAAACCTAGGAATCTGCACACATTTCCATGTCAATTACATTTTTTCAAAAACCACTAAATTTTGGATTGAAATTTGCTCTTCTTAAATTTTCACGACTTTTCGGTCTCATTTGTTCTTAAATTTTTATTGGAAAATATATTGACACCATTTCAATCTAGCTTGGTAAAAAGTTGCGTTGTGTAAAAGTTTTGTCGATTGCAAAAGCTGTGAAAGCAAAACAGTACAGTCCTTAGATTTCAAAAATCTGGTTCATTTGTTGTAATATACGGTACTGTATAATAAAATTGACTATTAAGTTTTTGAATTTGGACATATAGTGTCCTTTTATTTTAATCATTCCGAGGCTGACATTCTTAATTTGTGTTTAATTAAAAAAAATGAGTTTCGCGTTAGTATAATATCATTTTTATAAAGAAGTTAACACAGGCAATTGTATTGCGGCATATTGCAACTGCTGTATTTGCAGAAGTTTGAGTAGCAAAACTTCATTCAAGCACGTAAAAAATTGCTCAACGTTTCGTTGGTTCTCAAATATCTCAAAAAATGAAAAAAAAACCATTTCGCTTGCTTTTGAAAAAGAATTTTTGATCACATACAATTTTGACAAATTTTGATCTAACCTAAAATTTTGACTTTATTTTAACTTATAAAATCTACCTAAACTGGCTACAGAGCACCCGAAACCAACGTTGGTATACGTTTGATGATATAATAAAGCCTTAAAGATTTTTTTGACTCTATTAACTTTTGCGGGGCCCTAGTTATAAGCTTTTAGTTCGACGCAAGAGGGAATAAACCCAGTCTGGTTGTGAGTTTTGAGTTTGCAGCACGTTTTATTTTGCTTTTTAACATACCGCAAACATAAATTGTAGAAATAAGACAAAAATACCAGGATAACAAACTCGTGATATCATTTATTTTTCGCGTCCCTCACACCAGGGGTTCTCAAACTTTTGGTGTTACGGAGCCCTTGAAGAGGTTGACTATTATTTACGGACCCCAGTCAGGCCCGGCCCCAGAATATCACGACTGGGGGGGGGGGCATTAACAAATTTGGAGGGGCACGAAAACTTTATTTCTTTGAATTCGAGAGTATGGACCAAACAAAAAAGGTGTTCATCGCAAAATTCGACAAAATCTAGGGTAAAGACAATAACAAAAAGGTCCTATCTCAACAAAATACGCAAATGTCCACGAATTCTGGTCTTCATCTCAGAAAATGCGCGAATTTTCACGAAATCTGGGATAAAGACCAAACAAGAAAAACAAAGGTCTTAATCCCAAAATATATGCTTATTTTCACAAATTCTGGAGTGAAACCACAAAAACAAACGGTCTTTATTGCAAAATCCACGAAAAAACAGTTCTAGCTCACGAATTCTGGGGTGATAACCAGCATATTGGGAGTCTCAAACCTCAAACTGCACTCCAGTAGCACCAAGCCTGTTAATTTTTTTGGGGCACAATCCTCGCTTGCGGGGCACAATTCTCGTTTGTGGGGGGCACAAGCAGTGATTTGGGGGGCACTGCCCTGGAATGCCCCCCTGTGGCGCCGGGCCTGAGCCTAGTACTTAAACTGTAAAATTTTGCATGGGGAGAACGTTTTGGCAACCTTGACCAAACGCATTCGGAATGCAAAAGCACTTTAGTCGAAAGCATGATTCAAGTCCAAATTCCGTACCCGAAATCAAGTGAAGACCAAACAGAAAAAAAACGGTCTTCACCAAAAATTGAAGGGTTATTGTCGCCGAAATGAAGTGAAGAAAAAAAAAGGTCTTCACCGCAATTTGTGACTATTTTCGGCCAGAATTTGTGGGATTTATTAAAGCTGACAGGCACTTTTTCGTCTGATCATTCAGCGCTGAAATCTCGATGGGAGGACCCCACAATTTAAGTACTGACGAAACCCCACAAAAAATTTCTGAAATAAAAGCAAAAAAGTAAACAAATAGCTTGCAGAGCCCCAGGTTTCTCGGGCGTAGCCCTGGGGCTATGCCTCACATGAGAACCTATGCCACACACGATTAAGCTTTATGACGTCAAAAACGACAACTGGCTAAGCTTTATGACTTCAAAAGAAAACCGACCAGTTGTTTGGGCGGAAACGCGTTCGGCTCTGAAACAGAAGATCTGAGGTTCAAATCTCAGGTCGCTGAAATCGTACACAGTAACGCCAAAGGCTCGCCATCGCTGCGACATTTCTTCGAAACGAGCTATGTTGCCTGCAGGCGCAACGACGCGGAGATGGGCCACGTAAACTTGTTATCGGCCCCGCAATCGGACTTTGATTCCAAGATTAAGACTCAGTCTATACCCTGGAGGTAAACTTGTAGGCGTACGAGTGTATTTCAAGTTTACTTAGAACAGAAATTTTGTACGCCCTAAGTACTCCTTTAACAGCATACAAGCTGCGAGTTGGTTAAGGATAAACCTGTACGCTTTCGATTTTACGCATAATTAGGTTTGATTGCTTCTTTCTCTCTGCCAATTTTGGTTCAGCAATCCATGGACACACTAACACAATACCGTTTTGTGTTAGTTGTGAACTTGTAACTAAAATTTTTGTTTGTCGCTGTAATACTGTATGTTTGAAACCAAAAAAATTTTGAATCTCATTGCGAGCCAAAATTTGTGAATCACATTGCCGATGCAAAAAATGATTAAAATGATTAAACCGGTGCACTAACCGATTAACGTTTGAACTTGAAGAATATGTTAGCCATCACGATTCACCTTTTGGTGGCTAACAATCGCTCTACCAGAATCATAATTGGATTTTTTGGGTGTTCGTATTTTAAGCTCGCAGGCGAAATTTGCGGTAAAGTGAAAAAAAAATATACATATTAAAATTGGAATATTTAAAAAATATGTATATAACTAATAGGTTTCAAAATCTAAAATTTGACGTTGAGATTCAAGGACGATTTTTATGCTTCAATGGAAATTTTCAAAAGCGGAACTAAATGTATTCAGTTGTTAGGTCATAAACCACGTACGTGGCTAAACAAAGATTGTGTGTCAATCCTATATTGTGCAACAGTTACATATGGTTTTACATTTAAATCTCAGTGCTACTGTTTACTTAAGTTGTTTTTTTCAAAAAAGTTATATTTAATTTCGCCAATTAAAACTTTGCAATATTGACAAGCTTATGAAACTGTAGATTTTATTACTTATCTTTGATGTCATCAAATATTGTTTGCTTAACAGCAATTACAGTTTCACTGCTTGCAAAACCAGCTGCTCCAAAAAGAAACTTATCATCTCTCACTAATTTTTCATGATTAAAGGCTTATAACAACTTATGAAATTGCGTGTTCAACAAAACCTCAAGACAGCTATGAAACTATTGCTGAAAAATCAAAAATATTTTTACTTAAAACCTTTTTGTTTGAATGTTTGATTCTTGTTTGTTGTTTCATCTTTTTTTTTCTGATGTTGGTGATATTTTGTGATTTTTGTTTGTTTGTGATTTTTTATGTTGTAAAAATGATGTTTGGAAGTTACGTATTTTTTTTACCTTTTTGTTTGAATGTTTGATTCTTGTTTGTTGTTTCATCTTTTTTTTTCTGATGTTGGTGATATTTTGTGATTTTTGTTTGTTTGTGATTTTTTATGTTGTAAAAATGATGTTTGGAAGTTACGTATTTTTTTTTATCTCGTACGCGGCTCAATATTAATAAAACCGCTTTAAGGATGTTAAAAATGTTTTTGCAGAATCAAAATTTTTCAGCAAAACCAATTTGCTTCGAAAATCGGCCTATTTATTCTATGGAAGGCTTCAGTATTAAACAAATACTTTAGATTGAGTCTGAAGAAAAATTTCAAGAATCCGGTACAGAGCATCCGGAACCAGAAGAAGAAGTAGTAGAAGAAGAGCAGCCTTGCTTTTGGAGGTATCGCTGTACCAATTGTTCCAATAGAGAATGGAGGAGCGGTAACGCGACCTCTGAAACAGAGTCGATCTGTAGAAAGTGCCATGCTGCAGTACTGCCTTACAAAAAGGTAAATCAAAACGCTACATGGTTATTTCTCGATACTCGTTTTCAACGCAGCAGTAATGCCTAAAATTTTTGTACCGATAAAAACCTGTTGCTTTTTTTCGAAAAAAGTTGGTAAAAATTTGCACTGCAGAAAATTTTCGCTAAGTATAACAAATTATATTTTGGTGATGCGGGAATAGAAGCCAGAAATGTTTCAGTTTTTTTTTTTTTTTTTTGTCATACTACCATTTTTTCATCTGTTTTGTTATTTACTACTGCTGTACATAAAAAAGATTAATTTATGTTTAATGCAAAACAAAGTCGTTTCGCTTTGTTGTAGCTCTTGAATTTTCATTCTTAAATTTCTATTCAGTGTTACACAACATTTAGTTTTTAAACACACACCGTACATACTTTTATGTTTGTATTCTTATACAAAGTTTTTTTCTCGATGAGGGATCTGAGCGAGCAAAATATTTTTCTCTATAGTTACTTTGCTGACCACCACGATATATCATGCCCCAACATGCAGTCTCTTTCGCCCGCATGCCGTAGGTTCTTCAGCGAGCTAAAATTTAATCTAAATAAGACTATATTTAATTTTAGCCCCCTGAAGAGTCCATACGGGCGAAACAGACCGTTGGGGCATGATATAGTGATGTGGTCAGTAACTAGTTAATAATGTATACTAGTACATGTATTTGTATAACTTATAGGCTGCGGTTTGTTTTCCGTCGTGAGTTTTCATGTTGCACTACACAGTAGTCATGCATGTGTTTGCCAATGCTTAGAGGTAACCTATCCCAGTTTTAAGTCGAGTTAACTTCACTCTTGTTATTTTGGTCAGCAAAATAGTCCATAATATACTATATTTCAGATTGGCCTCACCCCTTACCAAGGAAATCGGCGAAGTTTTGGGGTGTTCAGATGCCCCCAATGCGTTCGAAGATGGATGAGTGCCAATAGTTGGGCCAACATGGGGCAGGAGTGCAAAAATTGTGAACCCCCGATTAATGTCTATCCTTGTCATCAGGTATGGTTTTGTCTGTCTTCACAAAGCAATCTTTGCAATATTTGAAAAATTTTGAGTTATAAGTCAAAGGAAAATGTACTGACTGTTTCTCAGGTGCAGTCTATGCTTCCTTTAAGATTGGTCTTCTTTTTCAGAGATTTCTTTAGTTTAAATTCATCAGTTTTTTTTCTTTTTATCCTAAAAAGGAAACAATAAGTGAATTTTCAAAAAAATTGTTGGTCTATAAATAAACTCGGATAATACTAATCTAGGATAAGACTTTAATGGCTTTACGATCTCAAGGCTGAAGTTTAGTAATATGGATTTACTAAAATCTTAATTTACTAAATCACCTGCAGTATATTTAATTTGTGAGTAATATTGTGTGAATTGTAAATACTGTTGTTATATTTTAGCGTCGGTTGGACAGGCAAAATGAATTTGATGTATTGGACAAGAAAAAAGAACATCTTCAGGACCTGTGTGAAAAGTGTAAAGATTTGAAGGTGAAAGGCTTCAACATGAGCTGCAAGGATTATTGGATCAGATACGGAAGCAAGAAACCACACGTTGGCGGCAGTTTGACCCCAAATGTAGAAGAAGAAAGAGCCAGCAATGACGTGAAAGCAAGTAAAGTGAAGATCCACGAATCTTATATGCAAGCTCTTCCAGGGCAGATTGCCACCAACAACAAAACCATCTTCAGCAGTGCTGCTTTGGTCAAGGAGGTTGCACTAAAATTAAGCAACCTGGTCATTGCCAATTAGGTCTGGCGAAAATCGTCAACTCAGGCGGTGCACTTATGTTTTGATGATTCGAACATTCTGATGGTCACTTGCACCATTTTTACTAAAACTGATTATTTTTCGCTTTTTTTAGCATCTTTTACTGTTTTGTCTTTGTGGTTTATTTTTGATTGTTGTAAATAGCGCTTTTTGGATGATTCTTTTGTAGACGAGTCGAGTAAAGTTATTTTGCTTTCTTCAACGAGGCATGAGTCGATTTCTAGGCTGTGCAAACCAAAAAGTATATTAGTATATTTTACATTAATGGATATTGCTGTTTAGATCTCATCGCTTCTCATCTTTAAGAGTCGTAAATTTGAGGCCGTTCGATTTGAAAGCTTCTCTTGGTTGTCTTCTATCAAAGGCAACTGAGTATATAAATCAAAAAATTTTGCAATTTAAATTGTTTAATATTCTAGGACAAGCAAAATCTCTATAATATCATGTTGAAAGTTCCATTTCAATTGTAGACATTTTCTTGAATTCTTACGTTCAACTTTGTTTTGTGATTCGACTAACAAGGGTTTGAGGCATTAACTCGTGGCAGGAGTTCTTTTGGTGTGTTTTGATCTCCTGCCAGGCTTTCTGAGCTTGCTGTATTTTGCGCAGTAATCCTTTTACAAAAGTGTGAGCTACACAGATTAATGCTGATTATTTTATTTTATTTATTTTTTTTGAATTTCGATTTTTCAATAGAAAAACTTTTTACGATGCTGTTAAAATGCGCATTTTTAAGACAAACTCAGAAAGTCGCCCGCGCCATGTTTCCACCATTGCACGTCATGGCGGTATGACTAAAACATGTAGTTTTATGAATCATTCCAATTTTTTATTCATTCCTGTTTTATTGAAAAACAGCATTTCTAATTTAGTTAAGCATGCTGTTTTTTAGAAGTGTTTAAAATTTGCTTGTTACTTATCGTGTATAGAATTTTGATCAAAACCTGAATACATAAAATGGTAACAATTGCGGTTGTATAGTATTACACCTTTATCAAGAAAACAGAGAAGGCAGCTTCCGCTCTTTTGGGTCAAGCTGCCCCATGTCCACATACTTATACCACCCAGAGTTGTAAGTCGGGTCGGGTTTGGGTTTAAGATTGACAAAAAACATCGGACTTAATTCGGGCTTGACATACATACTTGCCTATTGTTTTGGCTTTTGAGCAAGGATGACAGTACGGTACAGTACGTGTCTCAGTTTTTGCTCAGAAGTACGGTACGCGTTTTTTGTAATGGTACCGGTATGGTACGTTGGGACGCTGTTTGAATTTGCTGACTAAACGTACCAAACGCATCGTACCTATTAATACGGTACGTTTTATGTGCAACATGCGGCCGTCAATGACGATTGTAAGACTAGAAATTTGTTCTCGAGATATTGAGTGGCGCCATTTGGATAAGGGCCTAAAGGGATCGTCAAAGTAATGCTGAAAGGGGAGAAGGGTTGCAAAACATTTTGGAAGATTTTGACCATTCCAAACCGGAATGTTGAAAGAGAAAAAGCTTAAAGTTTTAGAAGGGCACAACAAACGTTACCGTCACAAAGGGGGAAGCTGTCAGCTGAAAATTTTCGGGCTTTTTCAAGCCTTGTTATGGGTTGAAATGACTTTTCGGGTTCGGACTTATGCTTTCGGGTTCGGACCAGTACTATAGTCGGCCCGTTTACAACTCTGATACCAACCAGTGAAACTTTGGGAATACGTTTCGGAGTAGTCTTGAGCTCGATATTCAAAACGGGGCAGACCACCATAAATTTGAGAGTTTGGTGACACTTATTAAATTTTGATTTTAAATTTCTATCATACAAAGTGGGTCTTCACAGTATCGCACTGTTCCTTTTTAATGCTGAACGTCAATTAGGGAAGCAGTGAAAGTCATTTTTTATAGTCTTAATTTGACCTAACCGGGAATCAAACCCGAAAAACTATGCTATTACGTTATATCAGGAATGAGAGAAATTTAACTTGCAGGTAATTACGTAACGCACGATAACAATGCAGTAGTCAAAGCCCATCAGTTTCTATTAAAACTATTTAGATTAATCAATCAATCGATTTAATAAATCTATCTCGATACAACAACATTTTTTCATCGAAAAAGACCAAAAAGTAACTAATTTTCTACACCTAACACCAGAGGCGTTGCTGAGGATGGTGACATCCAGTGGCGGGAATGCGTGGTGTCACCCTGGTGTGACACACACTTATGATGTGACGCACCCTTTAGGTTGTGAAACACTTTATGAAAATTATGTCCAAAGTTAGTGAGGTTTTGCCAAAAATTCAGTGAGTTTTCGGTCTAAAAGTAAGCGAAGACCAAAAAAGAAGATCTTCGCCAAAAATTCAATGGGTTTTCGCTGCAAAGGTGGATGGATACCCAATAAATTGAAATAAAAAGTCTTTAACACAAATTACTGGAGTTATGGTTTCGCATCATAAACTGGTGTCACCCCAAAATGGTGACACCCCATCCCCCCTAGCGACGCCACTGCCCAACAACTTTGATCTACTGGCATTTACTAACATTTCTTAATATAAACGATCTGGAAGGAGAGTAAATAAGGCATATCACCATATTATCAGTTTCTGGTACCGGTAGATTGAGGCGTTTCGAAATAATCATCTTTTTGTTTTTCTTCTTTCAAGTTGTATTCGCCATTTCGACATATTGAACCCGGGGCGTTGTGACACGTAAGCAGTAAGCACGCGATTGACAAGTTGCGCACCAGAGTTCGATTCTCCCACTTCGAGCTTTTTTTCGTGCGGCATTGTCAAACGTTGCAAAAGAATAAAGGGTTCATTTCAGAAAGATTAGGCTAGCTTTGTTATGACGCAATAGCTATTAATAAAACCGATTTAAGTCATCGAAATCAGGTTACCATTGTCAAACCTTGCAAAAGAATAAAGGGTTCATATCAGAAAGATAAGGCTTACATAGTTATGACGCAATAGCTATTAATAAAACCGATTTAAGTCAATAAAATCAGGTTTTTCCCAATGCAGAGAGCCAGATTTCAAAAATAAATGTAAACCTAATTCTGTTTGCTCATATACTGAAGGCGGAAACGAGTAATGGAAGCAATTTTATGCTAACAAAGCAACATCTCAAATTATCATTTAGTGAAAGAAAATTCGTGCTTCGAGACAATTTGATATTCAACTTTGACAAACCAAGCAGATACTTTTTTCATATGCTGCTTCTACTACTGTTAAAAGAATTCATGAACAAACTATTTTTATGAACTTTTTTATCAGCAAGTAGAAGCAGAATTTCGCTGACTTAAGTTTATATAAATCTTCTTCTTCTTTCTTCATTGCCCGCTTTTCCGTGAGGGTTGCAGGGGCAGTAGCTCAAGATTGAGCCGCCACACCTCACGGTCTTCCATCACCTCCATCATTTCGCTTGGGCGAAGTCCCAAGCGATTCCATCCAAGATCCTCAATGTAATCGGTCCATCTAGTTCTAGGTCGTCCGACTGGTCTTTTCCCATTTGCTTTGGCATGTAAAGCTTGTTTGGGGAGTCTTTCCTGAGGCATTCTGCTTACATGGCCAAACTATCTAAGCTGAGATCTTTCAATTCGGAGAAGTAACGGCTCGATGTTAAGAGATTTTCGAATTTCAGAGCTACGCACCTTGTTAAACAGTGTAACTCCTTCGATTCTTCGAAAAAACCTCATTTCGGACGCTTGCACTTGTGATCGCATTCTTTCGGTCATTACCCAAGATTCAGGACCATAAGTGAGAATGGGGACAAAAACTGCTTTGAAAATTGAGAGTTTTGCCTTTTTCGACAATTCTCGTTTCATGACAACCGAGTAGTGCAAAGCTCGCATTGCAGCACGAGCCTTGCCTATTCGGGTCGATCGACAATTGTAGTGACTGTATACACGGTATTGTAGAACCCCAGCAATACAAGCAACAGAGAGACTGCGAAAAAACCGTGTTATATTAAACGGCAATGGGAATTTAATTATAAATCAAAGGCAGACCAAAAAGATTATGTACAGCATTTTGAAATTAGACAAAGAAAGACCAAAAATGGACCACAACTAGCCTAAATTCTTGGCCCTCATCGTAGGGAAGAACAGAGGCGTTGCTAAGAATGGTGGCACCCGGGGCGGGATTTCGTTAAGGCACACTTTTGCGTACCAAAATAAAAGGTCTCCGCTGCAAAATGAGTGGGTTTTCGGTCCAAAAGTATGTGAAGACCAAAAATAAAGGTCTTCGCCTAAAAATCGGTAGGTTTTTAGTCCAAATGAGGATGGAGACTACCAAACCAAGTGAAAAAAGTAAGGTATTCACCACAAATCGGTGGAGTTATGGTTTCACATCATAATATGGTGTCACCCCAAAATGGTGACACCCATGGCCGGCGGCACCCCCCCCCCCCCCCATAGCGACGCCACTGGAGAAGAACTGGAAAGATGTTACAGTATTGCCTTTTGATAATCTATATAGGGTTGCCCCTATTCTTCCCTTGAATAATATTGCTAATTGCTTATATTGAAGCGATTATGTGTCGTGTATTGTTCAAGCGCTGTGTTGGAGCTGGTCGCAACAAATATTAAGTAGACTTACATTTATACGTCATCGTTGGCGAGAAAAGGTATGATGGTGACGAGCTCAATTTCTACTAATTTAACTTCGGCGTTTAAAAATCGACATTTTATTTTCGAAAGTGCTTTCATGTGGCACCCAAAATAATAAAAGATTTTTATCCTAATACTGATTTGATCCTAGCAAAAATCATCTCTATGCTGTAGTTAAAAGTCGTGCAAAAATATATTTGGTAATTTTTCCGTCGGTGAAACATAAAACATTTGTAAACATTAACTATTATAGCTGCACTCATGAAAAATTCAATATCAAAAATAGGGCAGTATTTATGGTTGGGAGAATTGGGCTAAGTTGCCTCTAAGCCCCCGTAAAAGAGCAAAAAATGTTCAAGACTCGGTAGTCTATGCATTTTTGGGAATGGAAGGTGAACTGAACACAAGCGAACTCAAATTAATTCATGCGAGCTTTTTTTCAGTTTGACCTCAATTATAACCCGACTTCCGAGGCTACACTTGTGTAGTGCGCAATTCGCCACGGTAACCAAAATTTCAAGACAGTTTTAACACATAAATTGCGTATTTTGAATTAAAAATGCTGCTGTAGGCCTAGTGGTAAACATTTTCTGACGACTTTTTCGATATTGTATCACATTAATTTTACTTTTATTTGCTAAGTGGTGCACGCATGTAGTCGAGTTACTCGGGTAGTTTTGGTAGATCGTTTAAATTTTTGTGTTTTCGCGTCTCACGCTATAACGCTCAATGTGTTTTTTGCGCCTTACGTCTTCGACGTCGAAAATTAAATAAAAATAAATAAATAAAAATAAATTTTTTACTTAAGTTCGGAGTGACTTATTCCTCCAAAAATTATTTTTAAAACAAGAAAAAGAAAGATGAGAAATAAGTTTTGATATTTGTTTCATGTACTTAACAATTATTTACACTCAAGTGAAAAAACCCCAAGGGTCTGTTTTTAACAGCTAACGCAGAGGTTTGGGGTAGGGTTAAGCTTAAAAGTGAGATTTTTTGAAATGGATTTTCAGGTGAGGCTAGTTGGTCAGGCGGTGACGTTTTTATCTCTGAAGCGGGAGGTCTGAAGTTCAACTCTCAGGCAGGCCAAATCGAACACAATTTTGCCAAAGACTCGCCACCACTGCGACATTTCTTCGGAAGGAGTTGTGTTGCCCGAGAGCAATGACGCAGAGATCCGCCCCGCCAACTTGTTACACGCTTCGGCGTATTACAGGGATTATAATGAAAGGAAGATTTACAATACTTGCAAACAATTTTATTCTTTTTTTATTTTATTGTGACTTGTATGACAGTTGCATATTCAATATCAATTGAAAAAATCTACTACACTTTTTACACGTTTCAAAAGAAACCTTCTGTTACATAAAGCTTTTATGCAAATTTAAGTAATTGATTTATTGGCGTGACAAAGAACTATACGCTTCATGTAAATAAACGGTCTGTCAGTGTAAAATTGTTGCATGATTTCGTAATATCATTGCTTTTGCACCATTAGGGGATTTTTTTAAAAGATGTCCCTCATAGGGTAGTTGTTTTGCTGTGACGCATCTTCTAGAAAATTCTACGGTCACGTGACCGAATGGTATAAAAAGCTAAAGTTTAAGTTTTATGCTCATTGTGCTGCAATAGACGTGCTAATTAATTCTGCCTTGCATTACCTTAACCATTTGAGCATAATTTGTTTACGTCAATAACTTTTTTGTCATAGAAATTTTTTGTAGCTTTGTGTATTTAGAAAACAAGCTCGTTTACGGGGTGTCTGCGAGACAACGAGTACAGTTCCATTTAGGTCTTGCATTGTGTTGCAACAATAGCTTGTGAGATGTTTAGCTGGTCAACACACGAGATGAGTTTAGACGTTTAAATCCGTGATCCGTACGAGATGAAAAATCTACATAGACTAACTAAGTACACTTCTTTCTATGCCATTGTTCTTAATTTGTTCATAAGTTTTGAGAAACAATGAGCTTCTTGTTCTGATAAAAAAAAGTGTAGTCTTAAACAAACTCAAGATGAAAAATCGTGACTTTACAAATTTTAGAAATTGATTATAGCCCCTTGTTTGATTTTTGTTTTGTTTAATGATTGATGAATCTTTATTCTTTGACCACGAAAAAGCGGGTGAAAGTTGTGGCAAGTGGTGCCATCCTGTGGACGAATCTGCACCCGTTTTAGCCTTGACAATTTTCATGTTTAAATTGACATTTAAGTTTCTCCCAAATAAATTTGCTCCTTGTTTTGAAGCCACTGAGCAGAAATAATTGTTTTGAAGTGTTTTTATCCAGTGGTGCTATTCAGCTGATTTGCCCCAACCGGCCTTTACATTTATAAAATCGGTTGTTAAAAATTGCTTGCGAAAGTATGTTTACTCTTGACTCGAACTAACCGGCTGCTGAATTTCGAGAACCGGTTCCAAATCTGGTTCCTACTAAATTTGAGTAGCACCACTGCTCTTGTCCAAGGATTAAACTGCAAGTTTGAACATGGAAATGTGATCGATAAGCTGTTTGATAGAACCAATCAACATTTTCCGGTAACCGGCGTATGTTTGGAGAATTTCGTTGTCCAACCTGCAATCGAAGGTGGATGAGCGCGAACAGTTGGCAAAATATGGGACAAAAATGCACATCGTGTGGCACCAATGTCATACCTCAGAATCTGGTGGGTTCTTCTTTTGTTGTTTCATCAAATTTTGTTTCCTACAATCTGACACAATCTTGAGCAGTGGAGTTGTAGTCAGTTAGATCTTGTTGGGAACAGATTCCGAAAAGCGAGGGCATTGCAAGAGATGTTCAGAGGTTTGAGATTCTAGACCAAAGTCGCAAGTAGTGGGGCCTTTCAAGTAACTGCACTTTGCAATGTTTGTCTGGCAGCAGGTACTATAGATCGCAAGTGATTCAAAGTTTTTTACAGTGGCCAAGATGCGTCTCCGGTGGGTGAAAACTGAAAATAGAAATTTTTTGTTGACCAATTTGCAAAAGCTTGGAATGTCAGCATCTGCAAAGCAATAATATATCTTGGGACTGAAGCCAAAAAAGGGTAGCGTTTAGAATTACAAGAGTACCAATTGTGCGACCACAAAGAGACAGGGGAGTAAATACTGTTCGACCACCGATCACTGGTCGAGTGGATAGAGCGTCTGCTACTGAAACGGTAGACTCGGGTTCAATTCCCGGTCGGGTCAAACCAAAGACTCTAAAAATTGGTATTCACAGCTTTCCTGCTTGACGTTCACCATTAAAGGGACAGTGTGAAGCCTCCACCGTGTGTGGTAGACAGGTGGGCAGGTGGGAGCTTGACTCGAAGACCAAAAGGTCACTTCGCTGTCTCCTGGCCAAGGCAACTAGGTGAATAAAATGTAATTACAATTACAATTATACATATCGCTCCTCCAGCTATCTTGTTGCCCAAAACCATAGGCGGGCACGGATAACATATTACTATAACCGTAGTGAAACAAGCGCAACAATTTTTCAAACCATTTAAAAGTACAGCGCGAAATGCGCTATTTAACTTTTTGTTAATCACTAAAGCGTAGCGCAACTTTCGCAATAAGCTTTTTGCGTTTACACTGGACCAACAATGCGTTTACACTGGACGAGAAGCAAAGATTGGCAACCTTCGCGAGTGGTCGCTTACGTCACTTACTCAAAATAGGCCAACCATTCATCAACAATTTTGTCTACGTAAAGTTAAGCAACTGCTCACTAAGTACGCGACCGGTTGAAACTTTTCGTAAGTTGTCGATGACGTTTCGCATCCGGTGTAAACGCAACTTAAGCGAAAGACCTACAGTTTTTCCGCAACTGCGCTACGAGGGTTTTACAATCATGCCAAAGCGCACTTAACTTCCGCAATGAAATTACCAAACAAAAGCAAAATAATACCTTTTTTTGGGAATTTCTAGCGAAAAGGAGCAGGCTGTATTCTAAAGCAGGCCAACAATTTGCAATATTGCGATTAAAGGAAACAAAATTAAGTTTAAAGTATTGCGCTATTAACAAAAAAAAAGAAAAAAGATTAGAATCGAAGCGCAATTAATTCGCAACAAATTTTTAAGACACGAGTCCGAAACGCAGCTTTGCAATGTCAAAAAAACAACAACAACAAGATGGAAGCTTGCTGAGTGGCACCTCTTTTGAACGACCGACGCAAATATCCACAGATTTCAAAAAAACTAGCGCCCTAGTTTAAGCCATTAAAAAAAGTGATTTTTGAGGGGTCCCCGGAGGGTGGTACCCCCAAACTATGTCAAAATATTTGTCTCTAAAATATCTACTGATATAAAAAAAACTAGTACCCTAAGTTAAGCGGTTTAAAAAATTAATTTTTGGGGGTACATTTGGGGGTCCCCAGAAGGTGGTACCCCCTAACTATGTCAAAACATTTGTCTGTTAAATATCTACTGATATCAAAAACCACTGGCACCCTAGGTTAGGCCACACAAGAAATTGATTTTTGGGAGGGGGCATTTTGGGGGGTACTTCCCAAACTATGCCAAAATATTTGCCTGTTAAATATCTACTGATATCAAAAACCACTGGCACCCTAAGTTAAACCATTCAAAAAACTAAGTTTTGGGGGGGGTCCATTTTGGGAAATACCTAAGGAATGGTACCCCCAAACTATGTCAAGATATTTGCCTCTTAAATATCTGCTGATATCAAAAACCACTGGCGCCCTAGCTTGAGCTGTTTAAAAAATTAATTTTTTGGGGCCTCATTTTGGCGGGGTTTCCGGGGGAGTCGCCCCACAAAATTTGAGAGGCAAAATTGTGTTTGCAGCTCAACAACTTTGCACAAAAATTAGATTTCGATGTTTGTGGTTTAGGAGAAGAAGAGCGTACAAGATTTAGGAAGAAAAAAAAGGAAAAAATCATTGCGACCAAAAGTGGGTTGGTTGGGATGAAAGGCTGCTTTGAGACATACAGCCACGAGAAATATTTTTTGCCGTGCTTAAGCCGTTTTTGACTTAGACCGCTTTTTACGCCAAACCTTCGTGGCGGTTTTCGGGTCCTAAAACCAAAGTCACAAGACTAATTGCCTCAAAATTTGGCACAAACATGCAAATCAATAATCTCAAACTGCTGTCAAAATTTCATGTAGCTAGATCAAACCGTTCTCGAGTTATAAGCAAAAGTCTGAAACTTCGTGCTAATTGGCTTGAAAATGGCCAAGTAAAAACCAAAGAACACGCAACGCGAACGTCGGTCTGTCCATTTATTGAAGCTCAATATCGCCCACCTCTGGTTAAAACGTTGAAATGGTGAAAGAAATGGTGGCGCTTTATTTTTGACGAGTCTGCAAGCACTTTTAATCCAAGTTTTCGCACTTGCAAATGGCGCAGAAGTAGGAATTCGTACTCAAACTCGCAAGGGTAAGAGTTCGATTCCCTGCCATTGCAAAATTCTGCAAGTGCGAGTAAATACCTACTTTTAAAATTGTGCCGTGAATTTGTTTTTTCTGTGTTGTTTAAAAAAATTTTTTAAATCCAAATTTTTTTCTAAATCTTTTTTTTATTTCTTTTCCTCCCACAGCTATTAAAGTTGTGAGTGGTTTCAAGTCACCCAGCGGCAATAATCGCCGCAAAACATTTGTCCAAGGATATAACATAAAAACGCTACGACCGACGAATGTAGTTATTGAACCAAATTCGTGCACGGTCTATTACTTTGTCCAAATTGTCGAATCAAACTAAAATAATATTTAATCTAATTAAAAATATTTTGTTTGAAATTATGTTATTATTTCTGATAGCGTCCTTTGCGAAGAACCTCAGACGATGTTACAATCAACCGCAAACCACACCGGGAAGATCTTTGCGAAAAATGCCGACTGTTGGGACGAAGCTGCTGGAAGGAATACTAACTTTGTGATGAATTTTGCAATTTTTTTGGTTTTTTTTGGTAAACGATTTTGGAACAGATTCGCAACTTCAACATGATTGCATTGTGCTCATAAGTAAATACGAATTTGGCTATCGAAAGCAAAAAGAATAAAGATTTTCAAAAAAAACAAACTACTTTTTCTTTATCTTTGTGAGTGTGTTTTTTTTAGAACACTTATCAAAACAATTTTAGTACTTTAGTTTTGCATGAGGTTTATATAAATACTTTAATTCAAATTTTAAAGAAAAAACGAACAAATGGAAAGTTTTCAACCGCAGATTTTTCAATTTGGTTGTGTTAATTGTGCCAAGTTTGCACAGTTGGAGTTGCGGTTGAATTAATGAACAATTATACTTGCTAGTTAATATTGTAATTTAGTACTTGTTTTTTGTTTTATTGACTCGTGTTCAAAGATATATTTTTATAATGGAAATCTACAGAGTGACGCAGAAATAAAGCACCATAGGCAAATGAGCCAAAGCCACGCACCATAGCCAATTCAGTTTATTCTGCTATGCAATTAATTTTTTTGCATTTCAGATTATTTGATAATAAATAAATAAGTTATTTGATAATAAACAAGGACCCACGCTAACTTGACAATTACGTCACAATGTTAGGAGATTTTTAATACCTGAATTGGATTTGATTGGTTCTCGTCCCCAATGACTTAAGCAGAATGGTGTTATCCTCCCCCTATTACTGTCCTTAAGCACGTGATTGGCTTGACAAAAACATTCCGGATTGGATAGGCCGTAAAGAATTTGTGGAATGGGCACCGCTATGGAATGCCAAATCCGCAAAAAATAGTAGTGTCGGTTTTGAAAATGACATTTTAGTGTTTTAAATGACACTTTTGCCATTAGAATGACGAATGTATGCCATTCAAATAGCACTTTTGCAAATGCAATGACCAATGTTATTGCTTGGAATGACACTTTTGCAAGTAGAATGACAACATTTATTCAGCAAATTGGCTAGCCATTTGAGGAATTGTTACTTGACTTGACAACATGGCTTCGATTTCATTAAAATATTGACCAGTCGTTTGAGAAATCGTTGTATAAATTGGCAATGTATCGTTCGGTTTCATTGAAAGAATTGCTAGTTATTGTCAAGTTGTCATTCGATTTTAAAAAGCGTTGTTTTATTTCAGAAGGAAAGTAGCTTATAAATGGTTATTCAATTCAACAAAGTGCCATTTGCTTTAAAAACATGTTATTCAGTTAAAAAACAACATCATTTCATTTAAGACATTATCATTCGATTTGAAGGACTGTCATTTGATTTAAGAATTTGATCATTTAACATAATGTTATTCAATTGAAATAACTGTATGTCCACTTAATAAAATGTCATTTCATATTATAAACCGTCATTCCATTGACAAGACAGTACTGATTCAGTTTGATTAAATGTAATTGTATTTAACAAATTGTCTTTTAATTTCCAAAATTATCATTTCATTTAAGAAGAAAGTAGTCATTTAATTTAAAAAAGTGTTATTTTATTTAAGAAATTGTCATTGAATTTCAAAATAACATCGCACCATTAACAAGTTGTCATTTCATTTGAAAATCGTCATGCGCTTTGACAAAAAATTATCATTCAATTTCAAAACCGTCATTCCATTTAACAAATTGTCATTCAATTTCAAAAATTGTCGTTCCATTTGACAAAGTGTCATTCCATTCTAAAGAATGTCGTTTCATTCAACGAATTTTTGTTCCATTTTAAGAATCGTCATTCCATTTAACATGTCATTCAATTTGAATAAATGTTGTTGTAAGTAACAATTTGTCTTATTCAATTCTAAGACTTATCATTCCATTTAATAAGTTGTCATTCCATTTGAAAAAATGTCATTCCGTTTACCAAATTGTCATTGATGATTCCATTTAACAAGTTGTGATTCCATTCAAAAAAGCGTCATTCCATTCATTAACTTGAGGTTCAATTCCGAACATCATGATTTCATTTAACAAGTTTCATTCCATTTTAAAATTGGTCCTTGCATTTGACAAGTTGTTATTTCATTCCTAACACCGTCATTTCATTTAACAAATTGTTATTTCATTTCTAAAATTATTGACATATTGTCAATCCATTCAAAAATCGTCGTTCCATTTAACAACTTGTCATTTCATTCCCAACATCGTCATTCCATTTAACCAAATTCCATTTAACATTGTATACGGAAGTTGGGCGGACGTTGCATTTAACAAACTCTTACTCCATTCCTAAAAACGTCGTTCCATTTCAACAAATTCTCATTCAATTCCAAAAATTGTTTCATTTAAGAAAAATTGTCATTCAATTCCAAAAATTGTCGTTCCATTTGACAAAGTGTCATTCCATTCTAAAGAATGTCGTTTCATTCAACGAATTTTTGTTCCATTTTAAGAATCGTCATTCCATTTAACATGTCATTCAATTTGAATAAATGTTGTTGTAAGTAACAATTTGTCTTATTCAATTCTAAGACTTATCATTCCATTTAATAAGTTGTCATTCCATTTGAAAAAATGTCATTCCGTTTACCAAATTGTCATTGATGATTCCATTTAACAAGTTGTGATTCCATTCAAAAAAGCGTCATTCCATTCATTAACTTGAGGTTCAATTCCGAACATCATGATTTCATTTAACAAGTTTCATTCCATTTTAAAATTGGTCCTTGCATTTGACAAGTTGTTATTTCATTCCTAACACCGTCATTTCATTTAACAAATTGTTATTTCATTTCTAAAATTATTGACATATTGTCAATCCATTCAAAAATCGTCGTTCCATTTAACAACTTGTCATTTCATTCCCAACATCGTCATTCCATTTAACCAAATTCCATTTAACATTGTATACGGAAGTTGGGCGGACGTTGCATTTAACAAACTCTTACTCCATTCCTAAAAACGTCGTTCCATTTCAACAAATTCTCATTCAATTCCAAAAATTGTTTCATTTAAGAAAAATTGTCATTCAATTCCAAAAATTGTCGTTCCATTTGACAAAGTGTCATTCCATTCCAAAGAATGTCGTTTCATTTAACGAAATGTTGTTCCATTTCAAGAATCGTCATTCCATTTAACAACTTGTCATTTCATTCCCAACATCGTCATTCCATTTAACCGAATTCCATTTAACATAGTATACGGAAGTTGTACGGACGTTGCATTTAACAAACTCTTACTCCATTCCTAAAAACGTCGTTCCATTTAAACAAATTCTCATTCAATTCCAAAAATTGTCGTTTCATTTAAGAAAAATTGTCATTCAATTCCAAAAATTGTCGTTCCATTTGACAAAGTGTCATTCCATTCCAAAGAATGTCGTTTCATTTAACGAAATGTTGTTCCATTTCAAGAATCGTCATTCCATTTAACATGTTGTCATTTCATTCGATAACGCGAGCCAAATGCGCAAAAATTGACGTCACCCATTTGTTTATCGTTGAAAAAAGCTTAGTTCAGAGGAAATCGCGTGGAATGCCAAATGCGCAAAATAGGCTAATTGAAGAATGAAGCGTGAAAGAATTGCTGCTGTCTGCTAACTTGATGTGTGTATGAGAATGTGATAGCCTACTGGTTATCGGTATGTAAAAGCTGAACAGTAACAGTACATAGGCCTATCAGGTAGACTTAGTTACCGGTAGGTGACAAGGTGCACCCGATTCAACAGTGCTAGGACAGTGTTTAGAATAGGACAGTGTTTAGAATTGACCAGGACAGTGTTTAGAATAGGAAGTGACTGGTGTTGCATTACACAATGCCCACAAAGAGAATAACAGAGCAAAGAGTGAACGCTCATATACTCTTTATTATTTTTTGAATTATCATTAGGGTTTGGGTAAGATTTTGAGTTTGGGTAAGGATTAATGTTAGGTTTAGAGCTTGGGTTAGAATTTGGGTTAGGTGTAGGGTTGGGGTTAGGGCTAGAATAGCGATTTTCTCAGTTCTTATTCTTACATAAGGTAACAGCAGCTTCTGTCTTTAGAATAACAAAATGGGGTTTAGGGTCATTTTGCCTCTACAGCAGTGGTTCTTAACCTGTGAGTAATTACCCCCAAAAGGGTAATTTGGCATTCTAAAAGGGGCAATGTAAATTTTTTGAAATTGAAAAGAAATCATCTACGGTATGGCTATTGTGTGGGGCTACTAACTCTAAAAATTTCATTTTGTTTCACATTACCATGCTTTCTATGATATCATAGTTTAATACTAATTAGTCAGAATTATAGGGTCTCTTTAAATTCTTTTGTTTTAGAAACAATCAATAGTCTGGTCCAGTTAGTAGTAGGTGTAATATTAAATGCATTTGTAATAAAGAATGACCTTATTTTTTTGTGTGTTCATTTTGGATTGGAAGCTACAGTATTATAGTTGATGTTTTTCTAATAATGGTAGATTTAATTCACATACATCAAAATATTTTAGTGGTAACAACCCAATAAAGGTAAAGAACCCTGCTCCAGAGGCAAAATAGTATTTAGAACCATTTTTATTTTGCCTTTTGCCTTTTGAGAGCTTTGAAGCAATATATGTTGGTATTTTTTGCAGAATTTTTTAAAAAGTGCTTTTTAGTCTTAGTCTCTACAATTCCAAATTTTTACACCCCTTAGTATATCTAAGCAATTTTTGAAACCTAACCAGACTGAATTTTGGAACATATATGGTTAATTGAAGCTTACTTTTAGTTGAGTAATGATGTACATTACTTGGAATTGTAAAGTAGTTTTGAAATGTATCAGGAAGTTTAGAGTTATTAAGTTTATGCAAATTTAAAGCAATTTCAATTTTACACAAACTATGAAGTTTTTAAACATCAAGTTGCCTAAAAGAAAGTGTAGTATGTTCAAACCTGCTAATCCCAGTGAAAGCTCTTACAACATTATTTAGCAAAAGTTGCCAAGATTGCTGAGTAGCACATGTATCAATAGATCCCCATATTACGATATCATATAGGAGATGTGCTTTATAAAAGCATTATATATATATCCAAATTTAGTAGGTCTATATAATGTTTTAGCTGGAAAAATTTTTTTTCATTTTCCAAGAATTCCGGTTGCTCTAGCAACTTTTTTTGCAATGCTTTCAATATGTGAGTTATAGTTGAGATGGTAGATGTTGGTCGAAATTCATGCCCAGATATTTTATATTAGCCCTAGATTTCACTCATCCTTAATCACCATTTAACTGAATGGTATAGAAGTTACATTTAACAATTAGTTGGCAGCATGGCTGAGTAAAGGTGTCATTTTTACAACAACCTTATTTCGTAATCTGGGTTCAGCTCCCGTTTTGGTCACATTGCTGCATTGTTGGATAAGACGCTTTACAATGATTATCTCTGCATGGTGGCTTTGAACCAGGAATGTGAAAGTGCAAAAGGGTACTGCTTCCATTTCCACTTCGGTCTTTCATATTAAACGTCAACAACTTGAATATAGTGCAGTTTTTTGTAAAATATACAACAAAACTTTTAGTTCAAGAAACTAGCATTTGCTATGAAACGTTTTGAAATGTTTGTGGTCCACCAAATCTGGGGCTAGCCCCATTCCTATCAATTCAAAAATGAACCTTGCAGCCTACCAACTTTTTTTCAAATCTATGAGTGTTTAACAATTCGATGTTTCAGTCCTATGATTTTGAAGATTTTCTCAAAAATTTGGAGAGGTTTGCCCTTTTTTTTAAAAAAAGTTAGCGACACACAGTATATTGATACAACATAGAACTAACTCATTAACATAAATAAAGTTTCCAGTTCCAGCATTTAAAATTTCTCACTGTGTTAGTATAATATTCCTTGCAAAGTAGACATGGGAAAATCTACATCGTAAAGAATATTGTATTATCTCTTAAACACAGTATAATATTGTAGAACTTTTAAACAGGACATGTTATATAATGCGAATGCATGTCTTTTTGCTGAGTACCGTTGTTATTTTTGAAAAGGAATATAATGTCTTATGATATGTATAACCATTGTCTTATGATACGTATAATGTCTTATATATAGTCGAAGTTCGGTGTACATGCAGGCAAAAGCTGCCCGGATTTCTGGTGAATGCTTGCTTTGTTGGTCTTCACCTAATTTCTGATAAAAAGCTGGCCGGATTTTTGTTTTCACCCTATAAAGCTAGCTGGGTTTTCGATAAAGACCTTTTTTTGCTCTTCACCTAATTTCCGGTCCTGGCCTTCATAAACTGCCTCGATATCAGTCTTTGTAACTTCTGATAAGATTTATCTCTGAGGCTTGGGGAGGGTGCTTGAACCCAAAGATAAAATTTGTAAGTGTCTCAACCCAGGTAGCGGTCTAGGTGTTTTTGTAATTTTTCGGTAAAAATAGTCATTGCAGGGCCAGTTGGGTGACATACTGCTTGTTTGTAGAGCCATTTGAAAGAACTAATTGCTAGATTACTTCAAATATGAAAAGTGCGTGGATCATCCTATAGTTAGCGTCTGACGCTGTCCAGTTAACGAAGGAAAAATAAGCAAAAGATTTGAAAGCCTTTTCACAGAGTTAAATTACATATCCTCTTTAGCTTACCCTGCCCCCTTGCTTCCTGGTCAAGTATAAAACACGTTTAGAAGCATGCATATTTGGGCTGAATTTTCAAAGTGCCTTGGTGAAAATGGGGGTACCTCGACCTCTCTAGCCCACTTGGTTATGCAACTGCAATCAGCTACCCATGGGACTAGGAAAATTTGCCCCCAAAAGCCAAAAGCAAATAAGGAAAATTTCAATTTTTTGCAAGCACTGTCTTAAACTCGAGTATTGTTAATTTCCAAAAAGTAATTTCAAACTTTGTGGATTTTTTTCTTTATAGTTAGCAATGAATATGCCTGTCTGTCATCAGCAGGGCTGACATGAATCAAAATGCTGGTCACTTAATATATTATCTACCATAAAGCAGTTTCGACAACTTCAGGAGCCTATAATATTGAAAACAATTAACCTGAACAACTTGGCAAAAGGACCCACTGTAATAAATCAACCAAAAACAAAAATGAATAGAAGGAAGGGCCCAACCGAATAAGATTACAAAGCACATTGTTGGCACGTAACCACTAGGATAATGTCCATCAACACGTCATGGCCAATTGATTGAGATAGGGAAGCTATTGGTTGTGTTGGATTGCATGTTATTGAGGAGCTAGATTTTAGCCACTCTTTTTGTTTCAGATAATAGTAATAGATATCCCAATTAGGACCCAATATACAGTAAAAACAGCTTCTGACCTCGTATTTGAAAAAATGTTGGTAAATTGGAGGAGATTTATTCCATTAGTACCAGAGCATTGGTTTTACTTTTAACAAAGAATTATTCAAATTTCGATAAATTTTTGATAATCAGTTGTGCAAAACCATTTGGATCAGAAAATGATAAATTTTCAAAACGTTGGTGTGAGCCAAAGTAAGGACTGGTGAGAGTCGCATGCTGCTCTGAGAGCCGCAGTTGAGAATCACTGTTTTAAACTGTAAACAGACTTGTTAGTAGGCAATGCCACCGCCATCCCTAACCCTAAACTACTATGGGTTTTTGGATATTAGTAGAGTAACCCAGCAGTTTGTTTTCAAATAGGCGAAGTACTAGGAGGCACTGTAGTGGCGTGTCACTATCATGCATGTATACACATATCTCTTATCTTCGCAAGTTATTTAAACTGTGCTAAAGAAAATAGTAATACAATATGACAAATCAAACTGATGTTGTGTTTTTTAGTTGCTATGATCAGACTGTAACTCCCATTGCTCTAATCCTTATAATCATATCACAAAAAAAAGCACTGACTATTGCGTTCAATTTTTCTAAAAATTTATGAATTCAGCAGGACAGTTTTCTCTAAGACGCTAAATAAAACTGTTACTAATACCTTAATATAAATAACTGTAGCAATTTATTGTTTATTTTCTCCAATCAACATCTTAATCCTAAATGTTTGCCGCACTGCAAGTGTATATCCTAAAATTCTGTGAGGTTACTGCCACTCAAGAGTAGCCTACTACTAGGGATGGGCATTGGGCAATGTAGAACATTGAATCCAGAACGATTTGAACCCAAAGGTCGTCGGTACTGAAACTGCAATTTAAACCAAGTATTTGGATTCAGTTTTATGTTGCAAAAGATTTCAATTTTGAGATCTCTTGAACATGTTTGTGCATTAAACTCTCTCTGCTCTTTGAGCAAAATGCGATATTTCTTTATTTCATCTCCCAGCCAGATGTGTATAATTTTGTGCTACTTCTAAGCATCTCATGTACCAATTTACCAGCAATTTGACACCAACGAACTAAATGTGTTGCTCTATAATCTATTGTTTCTTTTTCCATTCAGTATAGTGCAATTACTGGCATATTGTAAACGTTAAAAACTTGTTGATAGCCCATCTCCTGAAACAGTGCTCGATGATATACAGCAGCAAAATAGTCCTTAGGACGAAGCAGACTATTGTGCTTTTGACCTTTTTATTGCGATTTTTATAATTGTATGATAAACGTTGGATAAGAAATATGCTTGAAATGTTGCTAAAAATTTGACATAGCATGTTTTTGAATTCAGATGTACTGTTCTGGATTCGGTTTTGTTTCAGAACAATTACATCTTTTACATTGCCAATCCCTCTCTACCTACTATGCTATTTATCAGAACGTGGAAAGTGCATCAAATTGCCTATAAGCTGAAGATATAAAAAAGCTTTTACTTAACATTGGTTATTTTTGGTCATTGGTAACTACTCAGTTTTTGATTTTTTTGTGGTTTGATTTTAGTGCTTGGTGTTTGTATTAAGTATTTTGAACCTTGAAGTGCTAAACTGCTTAATGTTTTATGTTTTTCTTACAGATATAATTTTTTATGTTTATGTTTTCCAGATTTTTTGATAGAACAAAGCATTTTTGCTTTGCTAATGTACAGTACATTAGCTTTCTCATTATCATCTGTTTTTTGCTTGCAAGTTGCCTTGTAATGCTCAATACTATTCTTGAACTGTCATTTCTAATTCTGATCGATTATGAAGCAGATTATAGCGACTTGAAGACGATTTTAACCTGTCTTCGAAATGAGCAATAGGAGAGATCAAGTAAACAACATCTGCTGCTTGAATACATATACTCTACCACGACGAAACATGTTCCATTGTTCCTGGTGACATTTTTTCCTGTGTTTTTGTTACTGATGTGAAGAAATGATGAAGAGCAACGGAGTTTTTGTGAGTAGTCCATATGCTTCTTTCAAATGACTTCGACTCTGGTTCGGAAGCAGCAAATTGTCAAATCTGTGAAGACCATTTTTTTGAAGCATTCTATAGTAAGTAACTTGTAAAGTCTAATCCTGACAGATAAACCGTACTGCTCGAAATTGGTTTTATTGAAGAAATGAGAACTACTTGAGG
This sequence comes from Trididemnum nubilum, assembly GCA_963965965.1. Classification (NCBI taxonomy): domain Eukaryota; kingdom Metazoa; phylum Chordata; class Ascidiacea; order Aplousobranchia; family Didemnidae; genus Trididemnum; species Trididemnum nubilum. The sequence continues at coordinate 5,875,573 of OZ014490.1, forward strand.
TAATGCAGAAGTGCCCCTTACCTTTTTCCACAATTCTTTTTAATCACGAAAATACGTTGTAATCCGTTTTACTCCGTACCATTGGCAACCCTGCTGCGTTTTGCAATTTTGTTGCATCACAAAAGGCGTATTGTCGATTAGTGCTGGTAGCCTAGGTCTTCAGATTCCAGTAGCAGTAGCCAAAGTTTCAGATTTGGTTATAGGCTACTCACTGCTACCAGTTGGTAATCGCGTTTTTCAGTCTGCAAGAATTTTTGCAAAATTATGCCTTTTGTGATATCACAAATTTGCGAAATGCGGGGTTGCCAATGGTGCGGAGTCAAACGAATTTGACCGTATTTTCGCGAATATTACCTGTTTGGGGCACCTATTTGTTACCTCAAGTAGTTCTCTTTTTTTAATAAAACGGATTTCGAGCAGTATCTCTTAATAGCTAGAAATCATTGCGAGTGGATGTGAGCAATAATGCTAATTTTTAGCAAATATGTTTTGGCAGCCCATTTACGCTGGTATTTTTAAAGAGCTACGGCTCGAAATCGGTTTTATTGAAGAAATGAGAATTACAACTTGAGGTAATGAAGAGTTGTGCCAAACCTTTTTCCCCAATTCTTCTTATTCGCGAAAATACAAGTTAGTCAACAGTCATGAGTTTGCAAAAATTTCTTTCTGGTTAACAGGAATGCAATGTTCGATGAGAAAGATAATAGGATTCTGCTTTAGACAGCGATTCTAATTCAAACTACATTCATCTGTGGCATTATACGAGTGATATAATCTGTTGCATCAAAGTAAGACCAGCTTTGGTGATGTTTTTAGCCTACGAATGATATAAAATTTAAAGCCAAAAACGATCATACTGTAGATCAGTACTGGTAGCGTAGGTTTGCAGGTACCAATATAGCAGGAGTAATTTTATTATCTCGAGTAGTTTCATTTCTTCAATAAAACCAATTTCGAGCAGTATCTCTTTAATCACTAACACTGTTACCATTTAGGTATTAATTGAGAGCTTAGAAAATGGTATTGATGACTTGAACACGCTAAAAGCATGAAAAGTGGCGAAGGAAAGTTTTGTGTGAAGAAATGATTTTTAAAGGGAATTACAGATACAAATTCTAGTTCAGAAAGTTGTTCCAGAAGTAGCTCAAATTTCTTTTGTATGGCTACATGGCTTGTTTTTTTAGTATTATGCTGAACTCTTCTACTATGGATGCTTAAGAGCTTAACTCATTGTTGTCAACAACCGTTTTTTGCAATTGCTGAAATTAAAATTTTTGTGGTTTCATACATTATTTTTCAATGTTTTTCAGGATATGAAAATGCCTCTAGAGCAAGAGCAATCTTGATAGAGATTTTAATACCACGTTGACCAAGGAAGCCATCAGAAAACAGTCTCAACTATAAACACTACTCACATAGAAACCACTATCTATTATTAACATCAGAAAACAAGTTTTTCTGCCTAAACACTTGCCCAACGTGCGCTGAACTTTTAACGATGCATGCGTTCGTGTCAACACTTGCACAAAAATTACAGTGTTTAAGATCATTTAATTTTGTTAAATGCACTGTGCTGTTTACGTATTCGTCGGCAATTTTCCTTACATTGCTTACTTAATCAGTTGAAATGTTTAGTATGGTATGGCGATATTTTTGTTTGGAAAAGGAATTTTGACTGACAGCACTGCTTGAAAATGGATTATAGTGTCAAACTAAGATGCGTATATTAGAAACCTATAGTCGCGTAGTGTGTAAAAATTTGATAAAGAATTGTTTTAGATTTAGATTAGAGAAATTTCATCATCATTATTTTGCCCCAGGAGTGTGTTGTTGTAGTGCATATTTATCCTACTGTCACTGGACAGCACTTTTCGATGCATTGACTACTTCGTGGTTGGAGGAATCCGCACTTGCTTAGGAGTTTCCTGCGATCCAATGTTCTTGTGGATTTCTTCGAATTCTTGACACTGAATTTGTTGCTTATTCAAAGCCACCAAGCAGAGATAATCATCGTAAAGCGTCTTATTCAAGGACGCAACAACGTGACCATGGTGCGGGTTGAATTCTAATCATGCGATCAGGGTCGTCGTTAAAACGACGCCTTTACCCTCTGGGCCACGCTGCCGATAATTGCTAGTGCTAGTGTGTATCCCACCGATAATTGCTAGTGTGTATCCTTCTATTCCTGGAGCCCAGTGATTTTTCCGGCACGCAGGGGTCAGCCAGTTTTTGTAGCCTAGTCACCATCTTTTGCAATGCTTTGCATTCAACTTTTGCAAACCTCTAGCAATTAAGTTGCATTTCAGCACTTCTTTTCTTTTTTTTTTTCGGCCTTTTTCTTGCCTACCAATTTTAAATGTAATGCCTCTTCCCTCATCTATTCTCTCGACATGCCCCAGCCATCGCAACCTTTGTTCTCTCAAAAACTTTTCCAATCTCTCCTCACCCGTGATCGTAGGAATATTCTCATTGTTTATTTTATCCTTCAAGGCATTTGCATATGTCATTCGCAGCATTCTCATTTTTGTAGTTTTCAACTTCCTTTCATCTTTTGCTCTCAATCGGCAACATTCAGCTCTATAAGTTAGAGCACTTCTCACATAGCTTTTTGATAAGGTGCCTCTGATCTTTAATTAGAAAAATTTCATGGACAATCAAAAATTTTTATTGCCTGTATTGATATTAAAAAAACTACATTAACACTAGTTTAATGTAGAGTTGAATGTCGCATGATGTAATTTTGGTTTTTGAGAGTGTTTACTGTACATTATTTTTTAGTTGGTATTGTGGCCGAAAGGGTAAAAGCGTCGTTTTTACGACGATCCTGATCGCATATCTGGTTTCAACTCCCATCCTGGTGGTCACGTTGTTGCGTCGTCGGATAAGACGCTTTACGACGATTATCTCTGCTTGGTGACTTCGAACAAGCAACAAATTCATTGGACGAGAATTCGAAAAAATCTACAGGAACAGCTGACTGGTGGAAACTCTTCAATCAATTCCTGTAGTTTACAATAGCTAAAATCGAATTATAATGTTTGAAAGTTTTGTTCTCATTTTGGGGCTGCGGTTGCAAAGGTGTTTAACGAATACAAAGAGATACCCCCCCCCTCTAAAAAGATTTTCAAATCCTGAGTTTCTTCTTCCGGTTTGAATTTCAAGAAAAAGGGGCCAGTTTACCAAATTTGAATTGGTCACGCAATGTTACTGGAAGGGTAAATATTTTCCCTGAAAGTTCAAGCTGAGAAAACAGATTCAAATTTTCAAAAAGCTTTTTACGGGGGATATCTTTGTATTTGTTGAATATCTTTAATTGTAACCTCAGCCCCATGATGAGAACAAAAAATTTCAATACGTATATTTTGGTTTTAGCCATTATAAACTACTGAAATAGTCTGGATGATTGACTCCGCTTTGAGCAGGTACAGATTCCTCCACTCACGAAATAGTTACCGCAATGAAAAAGTGTACGGATCAGCTAATAGGTAGCGTCTGACGCTGCCCGGTGATATGTGGATAAATATGCACTACTACAACAATCTTTGTAGCTGTTTCAAAATATAATTTATTTTTGATGCCAATGCGAACTAGCCCTGAAAAGGTCAAGTTGAAAGTGATTTTTTCTTGACCATTTGTACCGCATAATGTGTATTTCAGTTTGTGAAATCGGCAATAAATTCTCAATGCACTGATTTTGTAGTCTGTTTTTATACTAGTTCGTGCATTGAAATAGGAGAAATTTTGCGATTAAATTTATTCAGTTCTTGTATGTTTAACCAAGCTAACTAACTCTTTGGGATTCTGTTCGCTATGCTGAAACGTCACAACGGATGAATTGCAGCTAGGTCTTAATTGGAAGTTGATGAGCGCAAATTCTTTTTATCCTAGAACACTGCATGCATGATTACATTAGATGTCAAGTTAAGGTAGTTAACGTGACATCTAGCCAGAGCTTCGAACTCAAAAAAGCTCCATCTCTTTGCCGAACTTCAAAAAATAATTTTTCTGAAGTCGAACTTGAACAAAACTACCGCTTTGTTTGCGTTAAGAAAACCAATGCACCAGATTTTTTTTTGTTGGTGGTTCGAAAAAATAGAATTTGGAACAGAGCGTCCTAACAGCCGATTAGTTTCTTGGATTATTGGAGAAACTTTTTTTGCTAAATCTTTGCGCTTTTTTGAGTAATTTTAGTGGGGTAGCAGTTTTTTGGTATAACATTTTTTGTTGACTTGTCAATGTTCGCAAGCGTTTTCAAAGTTTTGTTGTTTTTTTTTTGATTTCCGCTGTGGTTCTTCATTCCTTTTCGTAATAAACCTTTTTGGAGCGGGTTTTCATTTTGTCGATTTGTTTGAAGATTTCTCATAATTTCTTTTTTTGCGCGCGCGGTTTTCTAAATAAATAATCTTTGTACGATGTTGGTATTTTGTTGATAGACTTCAGAAGTTTGTAAACCAAGGCTTTTTCTGCAGTTTTACGTGCTTTCGAGAGACCTTTTTGAGGTGCAGGTAGACCAGAAGATAGCAAAGAAACATTTGCCATTACATGACATAATATATTGCGCTACTCATTTTTGGGTAGCCTAATTAATTCTCGTAAAATAAATAACGCATTTGAGGGTAGCAACAGAGTGGATGCGAAAGGACTGTGAAGTCATCTGGTCGAGCATCCACCTTGTCAGCAAACACTTCAAAGTCTAAATAAAATAGCGCAATGTGGTGAAAAACACAAATAAAAACAAACGACTAAAAGTAAGCAAAGCACTAAAACAACAACAAAAAAAGAGCAATAATCAACTTGTTTGAGCAACGACCTAAGTTTGCATGATTACGCAATCAAGAGAAGCGATGCTCATCCGCAAAATTTTCACAATCTTTTTGAAATTTTTGAAACGATTATTGTTTGATCAAAATTGGAATTGAGTTCCAAATTTTAGCACCTACGTATTTAATAGATCTTTGGATTTTCTGGATTTTCAAAATGAATTGATAATTGCTAGAGGTTCATGTCCTCCTCGAATGTACGTATATTTTTTGTTGAAAAGTAATTTAAAAAACGTGGCGGTATGTTGGACTTATCGTATTGGTAAACAAATTTAGCTGTTTCTTAATTTAAACGCGAAACCAATCGTAACATATTCATTTTTTGATAGAGCGGACTTGCGCTATCGCTCCAATTTTTCTCAGTCACAATTCTAATGACTTTGTTTTACAATTTACTATACGGTATTTAGTTAAATAAGACAGAAAAAATGTTACCCCACACAAGAATGCCATAAATAAGAACAGAATGTAATAAAGCATAAAAAAGGTTCAGCATTGCATTTTCAGGTAGTAGGCTACTGGTAAATATTTTAGTTTGTATAATATGCCAACTGCACGAGCAATTTTGTTTCTGTCGAAATCTCAGGTTGCAGTCCAAAATCACTTCCAGATTTTAGCTTGGTCAACTGATCGAACAATGCATGGTTTGCTGTTGATACTTAAATTCATATCGATGAGCATTTCGTTTTGGGTTTATAATTAATAGACTGGATTTAGAGGTAGATTTAGAACGATACCGTCGCCGGAGCGAACGAAGTGGGGAGATACTAACTGAAAGTGAGATGGCACTAAAACACACTGAACTTTTGCACATAAAAACTGATATTGTACGATTACAAATTATGCGCAATTTAAAAAATTTTGTATTCATGTCAAAAAAAATCATATAAGTATGGCAAATTTTCTGGGCTCGTTTTGTCTGCGGCCCATAATCGCTTAAAAAATCTATTTGAAGCAGTGAATGCGACCAGACGCGCAAAGAGGATTTTGCTAAGAGGGGGACTTGAACCAAAAGTTTTTTTTTTCAAAAAAAAGTTTAGGCTTACATCTCTCTTCCGCGACACATCCGTAAAGCGTATCAATAAAATAGTTTATTGCGTCACATTTATGTACAGCAGTTGGTTGCCAGCAATTTTGCAAAGATTCGAGAAAACGTCAAACGATAATAATATGTTTGTACGTTAATACAGTGGAATTCGGTTAATAAATCCACGGTTAATAAATCCAGCCGCTTATTACATCCATTTTGCTTGGAACGGAATCATTTTGTGCATTTTAGAAAACGCCGTTTATTAAAGCCGCCGCGTATTAAATCCAAAACCAGCTGTCCCGAGGTGGATTTATTAACCGAATTTCACTGTATTCCTTTCTCCATCGTTGTCTGTTGTCTTGTCGTTGCGTGATATTCCAAAAAAGTATTTTTTAGTAAACCAAAATGGGGGGCACAAGCTGCCAATAGGGGGGGGGGAGGCAATGGTTTGGAGTCAATTTGTTTGCAATCATCCAATCACATACTTTATTAATTTCAGATTCTAGAATTTTTCCTAATCTTAAAAAAAAGAGCATTTATCATGAAGAACGCGTCATCGGCAAATAGTTTGGAATGTTTTTTCTACAATTGGGTAAATCGTTAATGTAAATCAGAAGTAGAAACGACCCCCAGAGTTGAACCTTAAAGCACTCCTATATTATTGGATTTGGGAGTAGAGTTTTCATTATATAATTGTAGATACTATTTGAGATCGGTTTTTCAGAAAAGATGGAAAAAATTATTCGCCATTTCTCTAATATCATAGTAATGCGATTTTTGGAGTAGGATATTATAATCGACTGTATCAAACGCTTTAGCGAGATCGAGCAACATCAGACCAGTAAACATTTGGTTCTCGATTTAATTGTAAGTAGCATATATGTACTGTAATAGAATTGTATGAATTGTATAATGATTGGAACAAAACTCACATTGAGTTGGACAAAGAATATGATGAGAATTAATAAAATCAACTGTTCTAGAATGTAGCCTACTAACCTCCTTGAATGGCTAAAATGGCTAGTATTTAGCTTAAATGACGTGGTAAAACGTTTTTGTTACGCAATCACTTTGGCTAATGCATTTTAAGATCCAGTATGAAAGCAAACACATGTACAAAATTTGAACCGTCTGTGACGTTATTAGAAGATGAGGTCATCAATTTAAAGTATTTGGTGTTAAAAAATTTGGTGAACACCTATCAATTTAGTGCGCCTATTACTTTTGATTTAGGAGTGGGATAGGGCCTCTTTACTGCGGCAAGTCATTAATAGAAGTTTTCGATATCAATTTTTGAGTGGTTGGCCAAACCAAGCTAAAAACAGGGCTGCGAACTCGATCGATTGTAATTCAAGTTCAGCTTATTTTAGTAAGTCCAAATTAAAATTCGAATTCTCTGAATTTAATTTTTTCCTGTTGAAGTTCAGCAAAAATTTCAAGTTTTTTGGGTTCAAAGTCAGGCTGACAAAAAAGTTTAAGTTGACTTTGCAACTCAATTGCTTTTTTTTCTCTACATGCTGTTTTTTCAGATCGCCACGACACAAAAAGTAACTAAATGGGAGCTTGCTGAGTAGCAACTCCTTTGAACGACCGACCCAAATACAGTGGAATTCGGTTAATAAATCCACGGTTAATAAATCCAGCCGCTTATTACATCCATTTTGCTTGGAACGGAATCATTTTGTGCATTTTAGAAAACGCCGTTTATTAAAGCCGCCGCGTATTAAATCCAAAACCGGCTGTCCCGAGGTGGATTTATTAACCGAATTCCACTGTATCTACAGATTTCAAAAAAACTAGCGCCCAAGCTTAAGCCATTCAAAAAATTGATTTTGGGCCGGGGATCCTCGGGGATGGCACCCCCAAACTATTGTCTCTAAATATCCACTGATATAAAAAAAAACTGGCACGTAAGGTTGAGCTATTTAAAAATTTTATTTAGGGGGGGTTCATTTGGGGGGTCCCCGAAGGTACCCCTAAAACTATGTCAAAATGTTCGTCTGGTAAATATCTACTGACATCAAAACAAACTGGCACCTTAGCTGATGCTGTTCAAAAAATTAATTTTCGGGAAGATTCCCTGGGGGTGCCATCGCCAAACGATGTCAAAATATTAGTCTCTTAAATATCTACTGATATCAAAACAAACTGGCAACCTAAGTTAAACCGTTTCAAAATTTATTTTTTGGGGGTCTCCAGGGGGTGGCACCCCCAAACTATGTCAAAATATTTGTCTCGTAAATATCTACTGATATAAAGAAAAAACTGGCACTTTAGCTTCAGCCCTTCAAAAAATTGATTTTGGGGGTCCATTTGGGGAGTCTTAAAGGGGTATGGCTCCCCCAAACTATGTCAAAATGTTTATCTCTAAAATATCTACTGATATCAAACAACACTGCCACCCTAAATTAAGCCATTCGAAAATTGATTTTTGGGGGTCCATTTTGGGGGGTCCCCGGTGAGGTGGCACCACCAAACTATGTCAAAATATTTGTTTGTTAAGTATCTGTTGCTCTCAAAAAACTGGAACCATAGCTTAAGCCATTCAAAAGATTAATTTTTGGGGGTCTATTTGGGGGTCCCCGAGGGGGTTGGTACCCACAAACCACGTGAAAATATTTGTCTCTCAAATATATCCTGATTTCAAAAAGAACTAGCATCCTAGCTTAAGCCAATAAAAAAACTGCTATTTTGGGGCCCCATTTGGAAGATTCTTGGGGAAGTCGCCCCAAAAATTTTTGGGAGACATTATTGCGTTTGCAGCTCAACAACTTTACACAAAAATTAGACGTCTATGTTTTGTGGTTTAAAAGAAGAACGCACAAGATTTAGGAAAAAAAAAGAAAAAACCTCATCGCGATCAAAAGTGAGTTGGTTGGGATGAAAGGGTATTTTCAGACATATAACCGTGTGAAGTATTTTTTGCCGTACTTAAGCCGTTTTTGACTGAGACCGCTTTTTACGCCAAACTTGCGGAGCGGTTTTCGGGTTCTAATACCAGTCACGTGACCCATTGCCAGAAAATTTAGTACAAACATACAACTCATTAATCTCAAACTGCTGTCAAAAGTTTTATGTAGCTAGACTTATCCGTTCTCGAGTTATGAGCAAAAGTTTAAAACTTCGCACTCGTTAGTTGGAAAGTGACCTAGTAAAAACAAAGGAACACGCGACGCGAGCATTGGTCGTTCCAATAAGCGCAATCTCAATTTCACCGCTTGATCAACAAAAAAATTTTTTTTCGACAATTTTTTTAATCTTTAAAGCTCGGATTAGAATGTTATTTTTTGAAGTTCGGCAAAGAGATGGAGCTTTTTTGAGTTCGAAGCTCTGGCTAGATGTCACGTTAACTACCTTAACTTGACATCTAATGTAATCATGCATGCAGTGTTCTAGGATAAAAAGAATTTGCGCTCATCAACTTCCAATTAAGACCTAGCTGCAATTCATCCGTTGTGACGTTTCAGCATAGCGAACAGAATCCCAAAGAGTTAGTTAGCTTGGTTAAACATACAAGAACTGAATAAATTTAATCGCAAAATTTCTCCTATTTCAATGCACGAACTAGTATAAAAACAGACTACAAAATCAGTGCATTGAGAATTTATTGCCGATTTCACAAACTGAAATACACATTATGCGGTACAAATGGTCAAGAAACAATCACTTTCAACTTGACCTTTTCAGGGCTAGTTCGCATTGGCATCAAAAATAAATTATATTTTGAAACAGCTACAAAGATTGTTGTAGTAGTGCATATTTATCCACATATCACCGGGCAGCGTCAGACGCTAACTATAAGCTGATCCGCACACTTTTTCATTGCGGTAACTATTTCGTGAGTGGAGGAATCTGTACCTGCTCAAAGCGGAGTCAATCATCCAGACTATTTCAGTAGTTTATAATGGCTAAAACCAAAATATACGTATTGAAATTTTTTGTTCTCATCATGGGGCTGAGGTTACAATTAAAGATATTCAACAAATACAAAGATATCCCCCGTAAAAAGCTTTTTGAAAATTTGAATCTGTTTTCTCAGCTTGAACTTTCAGGGAAAATATTTACCCTTCCAGTAACATTGCGTGACCAATTCAAATTTGGTAAACTGGCCCCTTTTTCTTGAAATTCAAACTGGAAGAAGAAACTCAGGATTTGAAAATCTTTTTAGAGGGGGGGGTATCTCTTTGTATTCGTTAAACACCTTTGCAACCGCAGCCCCAAAATGAGAACAAAACTTTCAAACATTATAATTCGATTTTAGCTATTGTAAACTACAGGAATTGATTGAAGAGTTTCCACCAGTCAGCTGTTCCTGTAGATTTTTTCGAATTCTCGTCCAATGAATTTGTTGCTTGTTCGAAGTCACCAAGCAGAGATAATCGTCGTAAAGCGTCTTATCCGACGACGCAACAACGTGACCACCAGGATGGGAGTTGAAACCAGATATGCGATCAGGATCGTCGTAAAAACGACGCTTTTACCCTTTCGGCCACAATACCAACTAAAAAATAATGTACAGTAAACACTCTCAAAAACCAAAATTACATCATGCGACATTCAACTCTACATTAAACTAGTGTTAATGTAGTTTTTTTAATATCAATACAGGCAATAAAAATTTTTGATTGTCCATGAAATTTTTCTAATTAAAGATCAGAGGCACCTTATCAAAAAGCTATGTGAGAAGTGCTCTAACTTATAGAGCTGAATGTTGCCGATTGAGAGCAAAAGATGAAAGGAAGTTGAAAACTACAAAAATGAGAATGCTGCGAATGACATATGCAAATGCCTTGAAGGATAAAATAAACAATGAGAATATTCCTACGATCACGGGTGAGGAGAGATTGGAAAAGTTTTTGAGAGAACAAAGGTTGCGATGGCTGGGGCATGTCGAGAGAATAGATGAGGGAAGAGGCATTACATTTAAAATTGGTAGGCAAGAAAAAGGCCGAAAAAAAAAAAGAAAAGAAGTGCTGAAATGCAACTTAATTGCTAGAGGTTTGCAAAAGTTGAATGCAAAGCATTGCAAAAGATGGTGACTAGGCTACAAAAACTGGCTGACCCCTGCGTGCCGGAAAAATCACTGGGCTCCAGGAATAGAAGGATACACACTAGCAATTATCGGTGGGATACACACTAGCACTAGCAATTATCGGCAGCGTGGCCCAGAGGGTAAAGGCGTCGTTTTAACGACGACCCTGATCGCATGATTAGAATTCAACCCGCACCATGGTCACGTTGTTGCGTCCTTGAATAAGACGCTTTACGATGATTATCTCTGCTTGGTGGCTTTGAATAAGCAACAAATTCAGTGTCAAGAATTCGAAGAAATCCACAAGAACATTGGATCGCAGGAAACTCCTAAGCAAGTGCGGATTCCTCCAACCACGAAGTAGTCAATGCATCGAAAAGTGCTGTCCAGTGACAGTAGGATAAATATGCACTACAACAACACACTCCTGGGGCAAAATAATGATGATGAAATTTCTCTAATCTAAATCTAAAACAATTCTTTATCAAATTTTTACACACTACGCGACTATAGGTTTCTAATATACGCATCTTAGTTTGACACTATAATCCATTTTCAAGCAGTGCTGTCAGTCAAAATTCCTTTTCCAAACAAAAATATCGCCATACCATACTAAACATTTCAACTGATTAAGTAAGCAATGTAAGGAAAATTGCCGACGAATACGTAAACAGCACAGTGCATTTAACAAAATTAAATGATCTTAAACACTGTAATTTTTGTGCAAGTGTTGACACGAACGCATGCATCGTTAAAAGTTCAGCGCACGTTGGGCAAGTGTTTAGGCAGAAAAACTTGTTTTCTGATGTTAATAATAGATAGTGGTTTCTATGTGAGTAGTGTTTATAGTTGAGACTGTTTTCTGATGGCTTCCTTGGTCAACGTGGTATTAAAATCTCTATCAAGATTGCTCTTGCTCTAGAGGCATTTTCATATCCTGAAAAACATTGAAAAATAATGTATGAAACCACAAAAATTTTAATTTCAGCAATTGCAAAAAACGGTTGTTGACAACAATGAGTTAAGCTCTTAAGCATCCATAGTAGAAGAGTTCAGCATAATACTAAAAAAACAAGCCATGTAGCCATACAAAAGAAATTTGAGCTACTTCTGGAACAACTTTCTGAACTAGAATTTGTATCTGTAATTCCCTTTAAAAATCATTTCTTCACACAAAACTTTCCTTCGCCACTTTTCATGCTTTTAGCGTGTTCAAGTCATCAATACCATTTTCTAAGCTCTCAATTAATACCTAAATGGTAACAGTGTTAGTGATTAAAGAGATACTGCTCGAAATTGGTTTTATTGAAGAAATGAAACTACTCGAGATAATAAAATTACTCCTGCTATATTGGTACCTGCAAACCTACGCTACCAGTACTGATCTACAGTATGATCGTTTTTGGCTTTAAATTTTATATCATTCGTAGGCTAAAAACATCACCAAAGCTGGTCTTACTTTGATGCAACAGATTATATCACTCGTATAATGCCACAGATGAATGTAGTTTGAATTAGAATCGCTGTCTAAAGCAGAATCCTATTATCTTTCTCATCGAACATTGCATTCCTGTTAACCAGAAAGAAATTTTTGCAAACTCATGACTGTTGACTAACTTGTATTTTCGCGAATAAGAAGAATTGGGGAAAAAGGTTTGGCACAACTCTTCATTACCTCAAGTTGTAATTCTCATTTCTTCAATAAAACCGATTTCGAGCCGTAGCTCTTTAAAAATACCAGCGTAAATGGGCTGCCAAAACATATTTGCTAAAAATTAGCATTATTGCTCACATCCACTCGCAATGATTTCTAGCTATTAAGAGATACTGCTCGAAATCCGTTTTATTAAAAAAAGAGAACTACTTGAGGTAACAAATAGGTGCCCCAAACAGGTAATATTCGCGAAAATACGGTCAAATTCGTTTGACTCCGCACCATTGGCAACCCCGCATTTCGCAAATTTGTGATATCACAAAAGGCATAATTTTGCAAAAATTCTTGCAGACTGAAAAACGCGATTACCAACTGGTAGCAGTGAGTAGCCTATAACCAAATCTGAAACTTTGGCTACTGCTACTGGAATCTGAAGACCTAGGCTACCAGCACTAATCGACAATACGCCTTTTGTGATGCAACAAAATTGCAAAACGCAGCAGGGTTGCCAATGGTACGGAGTAAAACGGATTACAACGTATTTTCGTGATTAAAAAGAATTGTGGAAAAAGGTAAGGGGCACTTCTGCATTACCTCAAGTAGTTCTCATTTCTTCAATAAAACCAATTTCGAGCAGTACGGTTTATCTGTCAGGATTAGACTTTACAAGTTACTTACTATAGAATGCTTCAAAAAAATGGTCTTCACAGATTTGACAATTTGCTGCTTCCGAACCAGAGTCGAAGTCATTTGAAAGAAGCATATGGACTACTCACAAAAACTCCGTTGCTCTTCATCATTTCTTCACATCAGTAACAAAAACACAGGAAAAAATGTCACCAGGAACAATGGAACATGTTTCGTCGTGGTAGAGTATATGTATTCAAGCAGCAGATGTTGTTTACTTGATCTCTCCTATTGCTCATTTCGAAGACAGGTTAAAATCGTCTTCAAGTCGCTATAATCTGCTTCATAATCGATCAGAATTAGAAATGACAGTTCAAGAATAGTATTGAGCATTACAAGGCAACTTGCAAGCAAAAAACAGATGATAATGAGAAAGCTAATGTACTGTACATTAGCAAAGCAAAAATGCTTTGTTCTATCAAAAAATCTGGAAAACATAAACATAAAAAATTATATCTGTAAGAAAAACATAAAACATTAAGCAGTTTAGCACTTCAAGGTTCAAAATACTTAATACAAACACCAAGCACTAAAATCAAACCACAAAAAAATCAAAAACTGAGTAGTTACCAATGACCAAAAATAACCAATGTTAAGTAAAAGCTTTTTTATATCTTCAGCTTATAGGCAATTTGATGCACTTTCCACGTTCTGATAAATAGCATAGTAGGTAGAGAGGGATTGGCAATGTAAAAGATGTAATTGTTCTGAAACAAAACCGAATCCAGAACAGTACATCTGAATTCAAAAACATGCTATGTCAAATTTTTAGCAACATTTCAAGCATATTTCTTATCCAACGTTTATCATACAATTATAAAAATCGCAATAAAAAGGTCAAAAGCACAATAGTCTGCTTCGTCCTAAGGACTATTTTGCTGCTGTATATCATCGAGCACTGTTTCAGGAGATGGGCTATCAACAAGTTTTTAACGTTTACAATATGCCAGTAATTGCACTATACTGAATGGAAAAAGAAACAATAGATTATAGAGCAACACATTTAGTTCGTTGGTGTCAAATTGCTGGTAAATTGGTACATGAGATGCTTAGAAGTAGCACAAAATTATACACATCTGGCTGGGAGATGAAATAAAGAAATATCGCATTTTGCTCAAAGAGCAGAGAGAGTTTAATGCACAAACATGTTCAAGAGATCTCAAAATTGAAATCTTTTGCAACATAAAACTGAATCCAAATACTTGGTTTAAATTGCAGTTTCAGTACCGACGACCTTTGGGTTCAAATCGTTCTGGATTCAATGTTCTACATTGCCCAATGCCCATCCCTAGTAGTAGGCTACTCTTGAGTGGCAGTAACCTCACAGAATTTTAGGATATACACTTGCAGTGCGGCAAACATTTAGGATTAAGATGTTGATTGGAGAAAATAAACAATAAATTGCTACAGTTATTTATATTAAGGTATTAGTAACAGTTTTATTTAGCGTCTTAGAGAAAACTGTCCTGCTGAATTCATAAATTTTTAGAAAAATTGAACGCAATAGTCAGTGCTTTTTTTTGTGATATGATTATAAGGATTAGAGCAATGGGAGTTACAGTCTGATCATAGCAACTAAAAAACACAACATCAGTTTGATTTGTCATATTGTATTACTATTTTCTTTAGCACAGTTTAAATAACTTGCGAAGATAAGAGATATGTGTATACATGCATGATAGTGACACGCCACTACAGTGCCTCCTAGTACTTCGCCTATTTGAAAACAAACTGCTGGGTTACTCTACTAATATCCAAAAACCCATAGTAGTTTAGGGTTAGGGATGGCGGTGGCATTGCCTACTAACAAGTCTGTTTACAGTTTAAAACAGTGATTCTCAACTGCGGCTCTCAGAGCAGCATGCGACTCTCACCAGTCCTTACTTTGGCTCACACCAACGTTTTGAAAATTTATCATTTTCTGATCCAAATGGTTTTGCACAACTGATTATCAAAAATTTATCGAAATTTGAATAATTCTTTGTTAAAAGTAAAACCAATGCTCTGGTACTAATGGAATAAATCTCCTCCAATTTACCAACATTTTTTCAAATACGAGGTCAGAAGCTGTTTTTACTGTATATTGGGTCCTAATTGGGATATCTATTACTATTATCTGAAACAAAAAGAGTGGCTAAAATCTAGCTCCTCAATAACATGCAATCCAACACAACCAATAGCTTCCCTATCTCAATCAATTGGCCATGACGTGTTGATGGACATTATCCTAGTGGTTACGTGCCAACAATGTGCTTTGTAATCTTATTCGGTTGGGCCCTTCCTTCTATTCATTTTTGTTTTTGGTTGATTTATTACAGTGGGTCCTTTTGCCAAGTTGTTCAGGTTAATTGTTTTCAATATTATAGGCTCCTGAAGTTGTCGAAACTGCTTTATGGTAGATAATATATTAAGTGACCAGCATTTTGATTCATGTCAGCCCTGCTGATGACAGACAGGCATATTCATTGCTAACTATAAAGAAAAAAATCCACAAAGTTTGAAATTACTTTTTGGAAATTAACAATACTCGAGTTTAAGACAGTGCTTGCAAAAAATTGAAATTTTCCTTATTTGCTTTTGGCTTTTGGGGGCAAATTTTCCTAGTCCCATGGGTAGCTGATTGCAGTTGCATAACCAAGTGGGCTAGAGAGGTCGAGGTACCCCCATTTTCACCAAGGCACTTTGAAAATTCAGCCCAAATATGCATGCTTCTAAACGTGTTTTATACTTGACCAGGAAGCAAGGGGGCAGGGTAAGCTAAAGAGGATATGTAATTTAACTCTGTGAAAAGGCTTTCAAATCTTTTGCTTATTTTTCCTTCGTTAACTGGACAGCGTCAGACGCTAACTATAGGATGATCCACGCACTTTTCATATTTGAAGTAATCTAGCAATTAGTTCTTTCAAATGGCTCTACAAACAAGCAGTATGTCACCCAACTGGCCCTGCAATGACTATTTTTACCGAAAAATTACAAAAACACCTAGACCGCTACCTGGGTTGAGACACTTACAAATTTTATCTTTGGGTTCAAGCACCCTCCCCAAGCCTCAGAGATAAATCTTATCAGAAGTTACAAAGACTGATATCGAGGCAGTTTATGAAGGCCAGGACCGGAAATTAGGTGAAGAGCAAAAAAAGGTCTTTATCGAAAACCCAGCTAGCTTTATAGGGTGAAAACAAAAATCCGGCCAGCTTTTTATCAGAAATTAGGTGAAGACCAACAAAGCAAGCATTCACCAGAAATCCGGGCAGCTTTTGCCTGCATGTACACCGAACTTCGACTATATATAAGACATTATACGTATCATAAGACAATGGTTATACATATCATAAGACATTATATTCCTTTTCAAAAATAACAACGGTACTCAGCAAAAAGACATGCATTCGCATTATATAACATGTCCTGTTTAAAAGTTCTACAATATTATACTGTGTTTAAGAGATAATACAATATTCTTTACGATGTAGATTTTCCCATGTCTACTTTGCAAGGAATATTATACTAACACAGTGAGAAATTTTAAATGCTGGAACTGGAAACTTTATTTATGTTAATGAGTTAGTTCTATGTTGTATCAATATACTGTGTGTCGCTAACTTTTTTTAAAAAAAAGGGCAAACCTCTCCAAATTTTTGAGAAAATCTTCAAAATCATAGGACTGAAACATCGAATTGTTAAACACTCATAGATTTGAAAAAAAGTTGGTAGGCTGCAAGGTTCATTTTTGAATTGATAGGAATGGGGCTAGCCCCAGATTTGGTGGACCACAAACATTTCAAAACGTTTCATAGCAAATGCTAGTTTCTTGAACTAAAAGTTTTGTTGTATATTTTACAAAAAACTGCACTATATTCAAGTTGTTGACGTTTAATATGAAAGACCGAAGTGGAAATGGAAGCAGTACCCTTTTGCACTTTCACATTCCTGGTTCAAAGCCACCATGCAGAGATAATCATTGTAAAGCGTCTTATCCAACAATGCAGCAATGTGACCAAAACGGGAGCTGAACCCAGATTACGAAATAAGGTTGTTGTAAAAATGACACCTTTACTCAGCCATGCTGCCAACTAATTGTTAAATGTAACTTCTATACCATTCAGTTAAATGGTGATTAAGGATGAGTGAAATCTAGGGCTAATATAAAATATCTGGGCATGAATTTCGACCAACATCTACCATCTCAACTATAACTCACATATTGAAAGCATTGCAAAAAAAGTTGCTAGAGCAACCGGAATTCTTGGAAAATGAAAAAAAATTTTTCCAGCTAAAACATTATATAGACCTACTAAATTTGGATATATATATAATGCTTTTATAAAGCACATCTCCTATATGATATCGTAATATGGGGATCTATTGATACATGTGCTACTCAGCAATCTTGGCAACTTTTGCTAAATAATGTTGTAAGAGCTTTCACTGGGATTAGCAGGTTTGAACATACTACACTTTCTTTTAGGCAACTTGATGTTTAAAAACTTCATAGTTTGTGTAAAATTGAAATTGCTTTAAATTTGCATAAACTTAATAACTCTAAACTTCCTGATACATTTCAAAACTACTTTACAATTCCAAGTAATGTACATCATTACTCAACTAAAAGTAAGCTTCAATTAACCATATATGTTCCAAAATTCAGTCTGGTTAGGTTTCAAAAATTGCTTAGATATACTAAGGGGTGTAAAAATTTGGAATTGTAGAGACTAAGACTAAAAAGCACTTTTTAAAAAATTCTGCAAAAAATACCAACATATATT
Source organism: Trididemnum nubilum (assembly GCA_963965965.1). Lineage (NCBI taxonomy): Eukaryota > Metazoa > Chordata > Ascidiacea > Aplousobranchia > Didemnidae > Trididemnum > Trididemnum nubilum. The sequence continues at coordinate 5,893,562 of OZ014490.1, forward strand.
GCTTCAAAGCTCTCAAAAGGCAAAAGGCAAAATAAAAATGGTTCTAAATACTATTTTGCCTCTGGAGCAGGGTTCTTTACCTTTATTGGGTTGTTACCACTAAAATATTTTGATGTATGTGAATTAAATCTACCATTATTAGAAAAACATCAACTATAATACTGTAGCTTCCAATCCAAAATGAACACACAAAAAAATAAGGTCATTCTTTATTACAAATGCATTTAATATTACACCTACTACTAACTGGACCAGACTATTGATTGTTTCTAAAACAAAAGAATTTAAAGAGACCCTATAATTCTGACTAATTAGTATTAAACTATGATATCATAGAAAGCATGGTAATGTGAAACAAAATGAAATTTTTAGAGTTAGTAGCCCCACACAATAGCCATACCGTAGATGATTTCTTTTCAATTTCAAAAAATTTACATTGCCCCTTTTAGAATGCCAAATTACCCTTTTGGGGGTAATTACTCACAGGTTAAGAACCACTGCTGTAGAGGCAAAATGACCCTAAACCCCATTTTGTTATTCTAAAGACAGAAGCTGCTGTTACCTTATGTAAGAATAAGAACTGAGAAAATCGCTATTCTAGCCCTAACCCCAACCCTACACCTAACCCAAATTCTAACCCAAGCTCTAAACCTAACATTAATCCTTACCCAAACTCAAAATCTTACCCAAACCCTAATGATAATTCAAAAAATAATAAAGAGTATATGAGCGTTCACTCTTTGCTCTGTTATTCTCTTTGTGGGCATTGTGTAATGCAACACCAGTCACTTCCTATTCTAAACACTGTCCTGGTCAATTCTAAACACTGTCCTATTCTAAACACTGTCCTAGCACTGTTGAATCGGGTGCACCTTGTCACCTACCGGTAACTAAGTCTACCTGATAGGCCTATGTACTGTTACTGTTCAGCTTTTACATACCGATAACCAGTAGGCTATCACATTCTCATACACACATCAAGTTAGCAGACAGCAGCAATTCTTTCACGCTTCATTCTTCAATTAGCCTATTTTGCGCATTTGGCATTCCACGCGATTTCCTCTGAACTAAGCTTTTTTCAACGATAAACAAATGGGTGACGTCAATTTTTGCGCATTTGGCTCGCGTTATCGAATGAAATGACAACATGTTAAATGGAATGACGATTCTTGAAATGGAACAACATTTCGTTAAATGAAACGACATTCTTTGGAATGGAATGACACTTTGTCAAATGGAACGACAATTTTTGGAATTGAATGACAATTTTTCTTAAATGAAACGACAATTTTTGGAATTGAATGAGAATTTGTTTAAATGGAACGACGTTTTTAGGAATGGAGTAAGAGTTTGTTAAATGCAACGTCCGTACAACTTCCGTATACTATGTTAAATGGAATTCGGTTAAATGGAATGACGATGTTGGGAATGAAATGACAAGTTGTTAAATGGAATGACGATTCTTGAAATGGAACAACATTTCGTTAAATGAAACGACATTCTTTGGAATGGAATGACACTTTGTCAAATGGAACGACAATTTTTGGAATTGAATGACAATTTTTCTTAAATGAAACAATTTTTGGAATTGAATGAGAATTTGTTGAAATGGAACGACGTTTTTAGGAATGGAGTAAGAGTTTGTTAAATGCAACGTCCGCCCAACTTCCGTATACAATGTTAAATGGAATTTGGTTAAATGGAATGACGATGTTGGGAATGAAATGACAAGTTGTTAAATGGAACGACGATTTTTGAATGGATTGACAATATGTCAATAATTTTAGAAATGAAATAACAATTTGTTAAATGAAATGACGGTGTTAGGAATGAAATAACAACTTGTCAAATGCAAGGACCAATTTTAAAATGGAATGAAACTTGTTAAATGAAATCATGATGTTCGGAATTGAACCTCAAGTTAATGAATGGAATGACGCTTTTTTGAATGGAATCACAACTTGTTAAATGGAATCATCAATGACAATTTGGTAAACGGAATGACATTTTTTCAAATGGAATGACAACTTATTAAATGGAATGATAAGTCTTAGAATTGAATAAGACAAATTGTTACTTACAACAACATTTATTCAAATTGAATGACATGTTAAATGGAATGACGATTCTTAAAATGGAACAAAAATTCGTTGAATGAAACGACATTCTTTAGAATGGAATGACACTTTGTCAAATGGAACGACAATTTTTGGAATTGAATGACAATTTTTCTTAAATGAAACAATTTTTGGAATTGAATGAGAATTTGTTGAAATGGAACGACGTTTTTAGGAATGGAGTAAGAGTTTGTTAAATGCAACGTCCGCCCAACTTCCGTATACAATGTTAAATGGAATTTGGTTAAATGGAATGACGATGTTGGGAATGAAATGACAAGTTGTTAAATGGAACGACGATTTTTGAATGGATTGACAATATGTCAATAATTTTAGAAATGAAATAACAATTTGTTAAATGAAATGACGGTGTTAGGAATGAAATAACAACTTGTCAAATGCAAGGACCAATTTTAAAATGGAATGAAACTTGTTAAATGAAATCATGATGTTCGGAATTGAACCTCAAGTTAATGAATGGAATGACGCTTTTTTGAATGGAATCACAACTTGTTAAATGGAATCATCAATGACAATTTGGTAAACGGAATGACATTTTTTCAAATGGAATGACAACTTATTAAATGGAATGATAAGTCTTAGAATTGAATAAGACAAATTGTTACTTACAACAACATTTATTCAAATTGAATGACATGTTAAATGGAATGACGATTCTTAAAATGGAACAAAAATTCGTTGAATGAAACGACATTCTTTAGAATGGAATGACACTTTGTCAAATGGAACGACAATTTTTGAAATTGAATGACAATTTGTTAAATGGAATGACGGTTTTGAAATTGAATGATAATTTTTTGTCAAAGCGCATGACGATTTTCAAATGAAATGACAACTTGTTAATGGTGCGATGTTATTTTGAAATTCAATGACAATTTCTTAAATAAAATAACACTTTTTTAAATTAAATGACTACTTTCTTCTTAAATGAAATGATAATTTTGGAAATTAAAAGACAATTTGTTAAATACAATTACATTTAATCAAACTGAATCAGTACTGTCTTGTCAATGGAATGACGGTTTATAATATGAAATGACATTTTATTAAGTGGACATACAGTTATTTCAATTGAATAACATTATGTTAAATGATCAAATTCTTAAATCAAATGACAGTCCTTCAAATCGAATGATAATGTCTTAAATGAAATGATGTTGTTTTTTAACTGAATAACATGTTTTTAAAGCAAATGGCACTTTGTTGAATTGAATAACCATTTATAAGCTACTTTCCTTCTGAAATAAAACAACGCTTTTTAAAATCGAATGACAACTTGACAATAACTAGCAATTCTTTCAATGAAACCGAACGATACATTGCCAATTTATACAACGATTTCTCAAACGACTGGTCAATATTTTAATGAAATCGAAGCCATGTTGTCAAGTCAAGTAACAATTCCTCAAATGGCTAGCCAATTTGCTGAATAAATGTTGTCATTCTACTTGCAAAAGTGTCATTCCAAGCAATAACATTGGTCATTGCATTTGCAAAAGTGCTATTTGAATGGCATACATTCGTCATTCTAATGGCAAAAGTGTCATTTAAAACACTAAAATGTCATTTTCAAAACCGACACTACTATTTTTTGCGGATTTGGCATTCCATACACCGCGACCACCAAATTTAAATCCTTTGAGTTTTGCTGATGAGGTTACTTGAAATCTAAGCTTTGTTCAGTAAAGACCACGGATAAAACCCACCTGCGTCAGCAAATTGAAGATGAGTGCCGGGCTATTGAAAGGTATTTTGTTTTTGACGTCCTTCGGAACTTAAGTGATTGGATATTATTGTGTTTCGACTTTAACGAAAATCATACTGGAAACGTTTTGTAATTTCATAGCAAAATAAATTGGGATGCCTCTGGTGCGTGGTTTTTTGGCCACCCTGTGCTGCACTTATCCTGCGTGCTTTCTCAATACCACAGCACTTATTATGCCAAGCTAATCTATTATTGTTGTTTTTTCTGTGGTGGTTGTGTTTCTAAACAATTTAGTTCTAATATTTGTCTGTTGCAAACCCCTTTGCGAAAACGCGAATTCGAGTTTATAACTGGTGCATTATTTGTTCCTACAGTATGCGCATTATTTTTTTATTTAAAAACTGCTTTGTTTCATTGAAATCCATGACTCGAAATTATTTAGTAAAGCAGGAGTGTCCAAACTTTTATAGAGCGAGCCGCATTGGCTTAATTGCGCTGAAAAACGAGCCGCAGCCAACGTTTATCGCCGGCGTTTTAGCTGAAGACCAAATAAACTTCTGAGACCACTCGCGGGCCGCACTTTATAAGCACCCCCGTACTATAGTATCTTTCATATCATGCTAGTATGTAAATTCAATTTTTTCTGTTTAAATGAGCAGTAACAATCATAAAAAAAGTAACGGGCCTACTTTGTTGCTATTACATAAACAAACAACAATAAGCGAGAGAACTATCGCGACGCATTTCGACCTAGCTTAAAGGTCTTATCAGGCGACTAAAATACACACAAAATTTTTGTAATGCCTGCCCTTTACTTTTTTTTAAATTAGTACTGTTGAGTAAATCACATACGGTATGTAATTCAACTCGTTGCGATGAATTTCTCTAGCATAGATTCATTTCTTCCTTTTCTCTTAACTTTTGTTTAAAGCTGGTGGCGTTAGTGTAATAAAAAAAATGTTGTATTTTTTTTGGTGTGAATAAAAACCAAATTTATAAAAACATCTTTTAATTAAATAATGTCATCAACAGTCTGTTTTAGCTATTGTTAGGCTATTTAGAGACAACTATAGTTACATTTTGGTCACCCCTAAAGAGCCTTTGAGCAAACAGCTTGTAACAACTAACAAGCATTATTTAATCTAATTGAAGGCGCTTTTGTAAATTTGAATTTTGAACCTCCCATTATAAAAACTCAAAGTCATCAAAGATCAAACTCTCCACTTGATGGCAGTGAACTCCGCATAATGTTTTGCATTATGATTTAAACGAGAACGATCCAATTGATTTTGTTTTGTGATGTGTCTTGGAAATTATTTTGTGCTGTGTTGCGTTTTTTTTTTTTTCTTTTTACTTTAAAATTTACTTAGTAAGAATAAAAACAAAGAAACGTGCTTTTGTTTCGTCATTATGCCTAATGAGATTGATATCTACAAGGCAAACCTTGAGCTGTGTGTTGTTTTCGTCGCAATTCTTGTGGCGTATTTTTTCTTTACTGTATTGTTCAAAAACTTTTATGGAAGAAAACATTTTCGTGAAAGAATTGGTCAAGCAAAGCAACCGGTCTGTCTTCATTTTATCATAAGGCCACGTAATCAAACAGATTTTGCACCACTAGGAAAATGTTTGTGAGGCCCATGCAAATGCAGTTTCTTGTCGTGGTGTTAGTTCTCGAAAGTTTTAGGTCACGTGATTGAAAACTATATAAAAAAGCCGAATTTCGCGCTGATGAATCATTGTATCGAAATGTAACGCAAACGTTACCATCGATTAGTGTAGCCGCACGGTTTCAGTTCCGCTATTGTATTTGGAAACTTTACAATATTTGGAAACTTTTTCTGTCAAAATTTTTATCAAAAATGCCACCCCGCAGCGCGGTAAGACAAAAGTATAAACCAATGTAGTACCTATTTCACCGGAAGTTTTCGAGAGAATTGAGGCATGTTTATCTTCTCTTACGCTTTGAAGGTTTAAACTTGCAAATAATAACTAGTTAAAATTTTCCGGGAAAAACAAACCTTTTCTATAAGTACTAAAACTGCATGTTTGTTATCCAACGAATAAATTAAACATAGAAAACTGCAGAATTATCAAATTAAATGCAACAATTTTGCTTTAATTTGATATCAGCAATCTGTTGGATGAATGCAGATTGCAAGTTGTAACTTCGTATTTAGATTAACGATATCGTCGGACATTTACTAGAAGATTGGGAAAAGCGCTATAAGTACCACCAGGGGTGCCGATCTTTGTTGAGCATTGGGGGATAATTTGCAATTTTACCCCAATTTCGCCCAATTTTCAACATTGGGGGGATGAACCTCGACCACGATTTTGTTCAGGTGAGCAAATTAAGTGAAGATTCCAAAAAAAAAATGTCTTCACCAAAAATGGAACACTTTTTTCCCCAAATTCAGGTGAAGATAAAAAAAAAAGTTCTTCACCAAAAATGGAACACTTTTTTCCCCGATTTCAAGTGGACACCTACGCTCACATGTACACCAGAGTCAAATTATTGGGGGGGATGCAGATGTAGACCCTACTCAAATTATTGGGGGAGGATACAGTCAAATTATTGGGGGGATATTCCATCCCCCCCGGGTTTCGGCACCCCTGAATACCACCATTGTCAGGTATTAGAACTAAGACAGGGGCCGACACCGGAAGCCAAGCATTTCTTTTCTGCTTCTGTTTGACTGAAAATATCACTTTAATCGCCTTAAAAATAAATAAAATACCTCTTTTAATACAGTGAAGTGAAGACTTTTTTTACATTGTCTCGCAATTTAAATGTTCACATTTGGTCGAATTTGCAAATAATTTTTTAATATGAGGGAAGTGGCTTCAGGTCTTTGAGTGCGCATAATTAACTGCTCAACAGCTACTGGGAGCCAAACAATTACAACTGCAGAACTGCAGAACTCCAGAAATATAATGCGTTTTCATCTTTTAAGCCGAAGACTAGTGCGAGTTCAATCCACAACGGCATAATATAGCAACACATTTAGCTGTAGTTACAAGCTCTTTGAGATTTGTGTAGATTTAAGCATGCTTAAATCTCAAACTTGTGTAGATTTAAGCATGCTTAAATTCTGTGTAGATTTAAGCTTAAATTTAAGCATGCTTAAATCTCAAACAGAAACAACACAAAATCGACAAGGAATAGCACAATACGAGCAGTTTTTACGCTTGAAAAGGTTTGGGTTAGCCGATAAATCATAGGCGTAGCCAGGATTTTTGATTGGGGGGTGACTAAACCACAAATCGCATGCAATGACCTCATCAGAAATTTTCTAAAGATGAAGTTTTTGTGGGACAAAGATACTGTAGATTGGAAGACAAAAAGCTGTGGCCTGTTTTGGCACATATGCCAGAAATTTGTTAAAGGGAGAGGGCTTAAACCGAAAGTAAAATATGTAAATTGGGAGGCGTATTGGGAAGACTAGCGCAACTCAAACGTATCACAGACGAGGGTCTGGGGACAAAGCCTCCTAGCTGTTGGGCGATATTTGTAAATTTTTTGGGAAAACTAGGTAATTTAATGCAATTGGATCACAATTTGCACGCGTTTAGAGCCATTAGAAAGAACTAGATTTTTAACATTTGAAAGCCAATTTAAAACATTAAGTTGTTTAATCCTTCTTTTACTTGCAATTTCGGTCCGAAACACGTTTAAAACCTTGGATTTTGGGGTTAAATTTTGTTAGTGATTTGGCTCAGGTAAGGGGAAGCAATTGGTACATTGCTCGTACAATATTTTAGTTGTAAATAATAATCCACTCGAAATTTTTCCTTCGAGATTTTTGTTTTGTCATAAAATAACCAGTTGTAGGAGTACATGTACGACTATAGGGCCTAGGCCCCTCACTACAATTTAAATAATTTATTCAATGAGCATTTTTTCTAACTAATTTTTCTCAAAAGTATTTTGTCGCGTAAAAACTGGCGAGGTGGAGGTGGATTGTTATTTAAAAATGTTACAAAAGATGGTAACGCGTATTAACCATGTTATTGCCCGGCCGGATTTACACTACGAGGGGCCCTTGGCATTTTGGAAATTTTCGCAAGTCTTCCTGCCAAATATAGGTGAAGACCAAAAAGTCTCACTATCTGAGCGCAGAGCCACTGGATGGTCTGTGCCATATTATGGTAAATACGGCCCTAGTTATTGCATAGCGTTCATACAAAGGTCAGATGAGTGCCTGAAATAGCAACTTTTAGAACAAAAACTCTCGATTTCTCCCGGGTTGTACGTTTAAATTGGTTGGTAAAAGTTAGATTGAGAGGGGCCCTGGTCGTCAAATTGTTGTTAATTATTGTCGTAAGCGAAAAAAAGTAATTGTTTGGCTAAATGGCTACCATTACGTGATGTTTAAAGTATTTATTTGTGTATTTTTGTGGTGTTTAAAGGCCTTTACGTTGTGTTTAAAGTAGAAAATCTCTGGAATAGCTGGGTCAAGAAGGATGGAGTCAACACCAATAATCTAATACGATTGCCATAACTTCAAATTCCCCATGAATTTTGCCTTCAGTTCTCTTTCAAAATTTTCCGGTGAAATATAGCTACTCCCCTTAAATACATGACGTTGCCGTTTATTCTGTACAAGGCTTGGAAAAATTATAATTGTAATTGACAAAATTGTAATTAACTACACGATTTTGCTGCAATTGTAATTGTAATTGAAAATTTTCAAAACTCGGTAAAATGTAATTGAAAAATTTTCTGCCTATTTTCGATTACAATTACTCTATTATTCACTAACATAGATGAAAACATAATGTGTTTGAATAATAACATCAATTTTGCTCCGGTTGCAAATCAATATTGATATTTTCTATTAGTTGCAATCACATTTAACGTCACAAACTGAACATCAAAGTAGGTTAGGGATAATTAGAATTAGTTTTAGAGATAGGGTTAATTATATTCGTAACCTAAACTTAGCACCTACTCTAATCATAACTAGAACTAACTCTAAGCCAAAAAATATCCTAACATAGAATTCACCTATGACGTCATATGTAACTGTAACCGGTGGTAAGTAACCATTCTAACCATAGACGTAACCAAAATTTTTGTTTGGGAAGGGCCCAAACCACAAATTACAGGCAATGACGTCATCAAAAATTTTCAAAATAAGGACTTTTTGTGGGGCAAACATGTCGTAGAATGGAAGATCTAAAGCCATGGCCTGTTGTTAGCAATTAACCAGGATTTTCTTGAAGGTAGATGTAAGCTAATAGTCAAAAAGTGCAAATGTTTAACGTGGGAAACGTGTTGAGTAAGCTAATGTAACTCAAACGTATCACAGACGAAGATCTGGGGGCGGAGCCCCGCAGCTGCCGTAAGCTTTAGGGATCTGGAAACCCCCAACCGCTGGGCGATTTTTTGTAATTTTTTGAAATAAAAAGCTATTTCAATGTCATTGGGTCACATTTCGCACGTGTTCAAAGCCATTTGAAAGAACTAGAGTTTAACATTTGAAAACTAGTCGAAAAAATCAAATTGTTCCATCCTTCTTTTAGTTGCTATTTAAGTCCAAAACACGTTAAAAACCTTGCAATTTGTTGTTGAATTTTAATAGTAAGTAATATCTTTGGCCCAGATAAGGGGAAGTAAGGAACATTGCCTCCTGCAATAGTTTAGCAGTAAATAACAATCCACTCGAAGATTTTCCTTAGAGATTTTTGTTTTGTCATGAAATTAACCAGTTATAGTAGTACATCTACGGCCAGGGAGCCCATGACCCCTCAATTCAAATTCAATATTTTGTTCAATGAGAATATTCCTAGCTAATTTTTTTAAAAGTATTTTGTTGCGTAAAAACTGGCGAAGTGGAGATGAATTGTTATTGAAAAATGGTACATTAGATGGTTACGCTTTCTAACCGTGTTGTTCCCCGGCCAGACTTACATTGCACGTTGCCCTGGTACTTTGGGAATTTTCGCAACATCTTCCTGTCAAATATAAGTGAAGACTAAAAAAAGTCTTACCATCTGAACGCGGGGCCGTATAATAATTCCAGCCCTGGTAATTAATTGCATTGCGTTCATAAAAAAGGTTAGATGAAGGCTTGAGGTAATAACTTTCAGGACAAAACCCCTTAATTTTACCCGTGTTATACATTTCAATCGGTTGGCAAAATCTAATTGAGGGGCCCAGGCCACCTGGTCGTCAATATTATTGCTAATTACTGTTGTTCGAGTATACTGTTTTAAAAATGCTAAAAGAAACTGAAAATGAAGAAACAAGAATCATCAAAATTTTTTTATTCAATGATTGTCAACCTAAAACTATAGGTTTTCGTGTTTCGACCAGTAACTTATGCCATCCTTACGGCTAGCATATAGAAGCATAAGTTATTCCTCTATACAATTTATTATTGCAATATACAGTGCGAATGTATACTGCAATAATAAATTGTATAGAAGAATAACTTATGCTTCTAAATGCTAGCCGTGAGGAAGGCCTAAGTTACTGGTCAAAACACGAAAACCTATAGTTTTAGGTTGACAATCATAGAATAAAAAAATTTTTACTGATTCTAATTTGCTGCTAATTTTTGGTGAAGAAACAAGACTTTTTTGTCACATTTTTGTCATCGGTGGCATTTCGATTGGAGGGTCCCGGGTCTCCTGGCCCATTCCCCGGCTACGCCTATGATTGTAACTTCAATGCTATTTGTGATATTAAGATTCTGTATGCTTTTTGCTTGTTTGCCCTTGCGTACGTGTCAAAGCGACGCTAATGATTCTATTTTGTATGATTAAGCTAAATATGTTATATTGTTGGTAAAAGTTAAAATGGTGTTAAATAATAGTTATAACTTGAAGTCGTAACGTACAAAATTTCAACTTTTTTACAATTTTTAATTGTGTTAAACAGGGATAGGTAATTAGGTATCCCTGGTGTTAAAACTTATTTTCTTTTGCACAAATAATTGCGAAATGATACCATGGTTTAGCCAAACCATAATGTTGCTGGAAGCGATATGAATTCTAAAGCATACTTGACAATTGCTGACAAACGAAATTAAGTATTGGAAAAATTAAAAGTTAAACAAAAATTAATGGAAGAATAAGGATAGATAGAAATAGGGCTTTAATAGGTCTGTATAGAAATACAAAACAAACCCACAGTGTTGACATAAGCAAAACTCGAAGCTTCGTATGTAAGTGAATTGGTCGGCTGGTCGCAATGTTTTGAGAAACTTTTCATTGTAATTGTAATTGAATTACAATTGAATTACAATTATTACAATACATTGTAATTGTAATTGTAATTGAATTACAATACATTGTAATTGTAATTGAATTACAATTACTTGAACTTGAATAATTGTAATTGAAAATTTTAGGTTGTAATCGTAATTGTAATTAAAGCAAAAACAAGTAATTTTTCCAGCCCTGTTCCGTACGTTGGCCGAAAAAAAAAACAAAACAAAAAAACAAAAACAAATTTTGAATATCAAGCAGTGGCTTTAACAAACTTCTGTGTTGAGGCACTTCCTCTTAATCAATCAGCTTCAAATTTTTAATAAGCCATTTTTCGTCAGCGGGTTTTGTGTCGGCCTTTCCCCCAGTTTAAGTTAGGAAACCCAGAGTAGTAAACGGGCCGACTAGTTCTGGACCAAACCCCGCCCGAGCCGAAGACTAATTTGACGTTCAAATCAAATCATGCCCGAAAAAAAAGAAAGTTAAGTTTAAGTTATTTTGATTATACTTTTGAGCAAACAAGACAAAAAGTACGTCTCAGGCCCGAATAAAGCCCGAAATTTTTGTTAACTTTAGGCCCGAACCCGACCCGAAAAGCCCGGCCTGACTTACAACTCTGAGGAAACCTACTTAGCGCGCTGCAAAAATGAGATGCAAAAGCTAAAAAATCATCTAAAAACACTCATTAACATCATAATTTCTTTAAAAAAAAACAAAAACTGGTTTGAAAATAAACATTTTGTTGCTGAACTCAAGAGTCATACTGTCTACCCAATTACGAAATCGCAAATATTAAGTATTGGTTGAACAATATTAGTGTATAAACGCATAAACAAATAAAAACATGGAAAAAACAACTCAGGTCAAAAACTGCAGTTGTGTAGATAGTTTTACAAAAGGGGATTGTCTACTTCAGTGAGGCGACACGGCAGTTTCCAAATGGGACACTCCTGCAGGATATACTGCATGTATATACATATATATATACAAAATAATGAAATACAGACCATAAAAAGTAAAAACTAAAAGTAATCTAAAACCCCTTAAAGCCTGTTTCGTCTTTCGACTCGTCAGGAGGGTATCTGCATGGTAAACGAAAACTTTTAAAACTTTCAAAATCTTTAAAAAACTTTAGACTACGATCCTACTCTGTCTGGTGCTGTCTACCGCTAGCTACACACTTGCTACCAGCAGGCTTGCCGCACAGCGAACTGGAAGGCGCGCATCACTAACGACATGCAGAGGCAAAACAGAATCGTCAGGCAAAACGGTTATGCATCAATGCGGACAAATGTACACAGACACCGAAAAACTACAGTGAAAAAGAAGTGCAAGGCAGTGTGGGCGTTAAGATTAACAGATATGAGTAAAGATTATGTAACGTTACTGAGTTTGAATTTGCTTCTGTGCCTGCATTTGTTAAACATTTCAGAGCGCTTGTTAATGTTGGTGCGTAAATCCGCTTTCAAGATTGCCAATTTATCTTCTAAACACAGGTTGCAGGATCTAGCCCACCTTACACTATGTGTATATATATATCTTTGATTTTGATTTACGCTCACCAAGTCAGTGGTTTGAGCACTCTCGGTTTAGGAATCTCTTGACTATGACCCTTGTCTTAGCCTTTCTCAAAATTTGAATTCGCTCAATTTTTTAGTTTGAGCACTCTGAGATAGTGCTATGTGGATAGAAAATTTTAATTTGAATAACGTTGGGGTCTCTTATTAAAATTTTCCATTGCGTAGAGCTCCATACGTAACGTTTTGCGATATTTTGTATTTTTTGACAATAATGGGCTATTATTGGTATTAGTTTCTATGATTGGTTTCAAATTTAACGTTGTGCAGACCAAACTTGCAAAGTTAGCAGTACGTAGGCTTAGCTTGTAAGATTTCGGTAAGAGGTAGTAGAATTGATTAGTGGTAGATTTTGAAGGTTTCAAGCAGCGAGTCAGTAGCCTACTGGATAATGGTGGTCGGTAATTTGTCGGCGAAAAGTTTTGGTGTAGCCATATTGCAAGCTGGAATACATATAGCCCAGAAACGGTAAGGGGGGCCGATTCCAATTAATTTTTTTTTTGTTTTGGCTAATGAAAACAAAATTGACCTTTGTTGCCTGAAGAGTCCCTTGAGCGAGGACGAAACGCGTCGCGACGGCTCAAATCCAATTATTGTTATATTGTCATTAAATCATTATCCATTTTGTGAAACAATGTCCCAAGTGCTCTTGTCCTGAACCTCTTAACTGAATTTGATTTACGCTCACCAAGTTAGTGGTTTGAGCACTCTCGGTTTAGGAATCTCTTGAGTATGACCCTTGTCTTGACCTTTCTCAAAATTTATTTATATATAACATTAGTATGTTTTGAATTTTTTAGGACGGAGCTCGTGAAGAATTTCAATATCCTGTGGAGCAAATTTCATCTGAGCAAGGGAAAGAAGAGCCTTGCTTTTGGAAGTATCGGTGTACGAAATGCGCAAACCGAGAGTGGAAATGTGGAAACGCCATTTCCACAACAAAATCGCATTGCTGGAGGTGCCACACCGTAGTAACGCCTTACAGGAAGGTATATGTCATAGCTTGACTTTGCATATTGAATTGAAAATCGCAATTTTTACAGCAGTCGCCTTTTCTAAAAGTAGCAATATAATGTAAATTACAAGATAATTGCTAAATCCTGATTATCAAATTTAATCAAATTGACAATATGATTTAATTTGTTGCAAAATTTTCCTATACCCATTTGAACAAATTTTTTTTTGGGATACTGTTGGTAGAAATTACCGATTGTTTGCGCTGTCGAGATTGATTGCTGCTGAAATAGTCTTTAGTTCGATTCCATGTTAAGTCAAACCTAAATTTGTCTAAATTGATATTTGTATCTTACTAGTCTTGCTTGACGTTAAGCATTGAAACAGGAGAAGTTGCCATCGTGTGTATGGTATACGGTTGCTAGAAACTGTGGAAAGGTGGCGGCTTCACTTGAATACCACAAGATACATGTTGCCACTGGCTATTGTGGCTGAAGCTGTTTGCAATAATTTACATTACGGCTTCAAGTTCATATGTCCTCACTGTGACGTCTTAACGTTTGTAAAGCAATTTTTCATCTTAACGTCTTAACGTTTGTAAAGCAATAGATGACATTAGTTATCTTCTGCGTTTTTTATCACTAAAATAATATCATCATTAATAAATACATTGTGTTTCAGATTGGCCTTACTCCGTACCAAGGTAGTCGGCCAAGTTTTGGGGTGTTCAGATGCCCCCGATGCGTTCAAAAATGGAAGAGTGCAAGCAGTTGGGCCAACGAGGGGCAGGAATGCAAGAAATGCGATCCCCTGATTACTGTCTATCCCTATCGCCAGGTAGTTTTGGGTTATGTAGCATTTTGTTTTAATCAAGCAACGATATTTTTTGTTATTTAATAGAGTTCTTAATACTGATACAGTATTAAAGGGTTTCAAGCATTTCAAAGGGTTTGAAAGATTTTTCTTTTGAAGAAAATAATAGTCAAGGGTAATTTTAACATACGAGTATTTTATGTATTTCAGAGACGTTTCGGCGGGTAATTCTAACCATTATAGTTCTATTTCGTTAAGAGGATTGTTTTTGCCAAATTCCAACTTAAACAAAAGTTTTATTGAGCTACATGGTGATAAAATTTTAACCAAGACTCTAGCATAAAGTTTTAAAAATGAGACTTCTTAAATTTCACTTACAGGCTCCGCAACTTGCTTTAATGCTTAAATCTCGTTTAAATGCTTAAACGTTTAAATCTTAAATCTCGTTTGAACAGGCTCCTTAACTTGCTTTAAAGCTTAAATCTTGTTTAAATGCTTAAAGCTCTGGCCAGCAAACGTCAAAACATCACAACTACATTATTATTAATCTCGTTTTTGCTAGATTTAAATTTTAAAGTAAACTGCATGAACACTTTTAACCCAAATGAATACAACATTATAAAGAATATATTTATACCTGTGCGCTAGTCGGCTTTTCAGCGTGCATTCAAAGAAATAGAAAACTGTCCGAAAAGGTGCTTAAAATGGGAAGTATTTTTATCATGATTGCTTACAGGCGGGTAGTCCAAAATCTGAAATGGGGGCTGTTTCTGGGGTCCGGGAGCAAAGCCCTCAGCCGTCAGAGACGCTAGGGTCGGTAGCAGAGCCCCAAGCGCATGAAAATTTTGTATTTTTTTGGCAAAAATAATTCAATTTTGACCTATTTTGATAAAAATTAATGCTACTAAAACATGGGATAAAAATTAGCAGTGCAAAAACATGATTATATACTTGTTGCATAAATGGGCTATGTGGGAGGTAGCAGAGGTGGATTTCCCAAGGACGTCCTTGGCCTCGAGGACACATATTGAAGTCCTTGGCCTTGGCTTCGAAGGTCAAGTCCTTGGCCTCGAAGCCTCAGGTCCTCAAAAATTGCCCTGTCCTCGGCTAGAGGGCAGCAGTATTTTTTGAATTGTTAAAATTTTGTTGGTGGCATGAAAAAAATTTTTGAAAGCACTTTTTTCGAAGATCGTCTGAAAAAAAATTTTAAAGACCTTTTTTTGAGATAGTCTGGAAAAAAATTTTCAAGACCTTTTTTTTTGGAAAGCACTTGCCCCTGTGTCCTTGGCATTGACTCAAGCATTCCTGTCCTTGTCCTCGAGAGAGTCTGTCCTCGGAAGGACCATCCTCGGCCTTGGCTTCGGATATTTTTTGTGTTCTTGGCCTTGGCCACGAGCCTTGTACCCTCGACTCCACCTCTGGGAGGGAGCTACTGCTAGAATTGCAGTTCTCTTACTTACAAGCTGGTAAATCACAAAATCCTATACTGGTAGTTCAATACAACTCTCAAGGAGTAATCTATTTTGTCTATATTTCGTAGTAAAAAGATGTATAATTCGGGGGGCTAATCGAAGAAAGTTTGAGAGAAGTGACTGGTAATTAACTAATATTGTATAGCCCCACCCCCTTATTGCTTAGCTGATATATTTTTTGATGAAACCTATCTTAAGCATTTTGCGATGAGTCATCACATTTGATGACCACTTTTTAAGTGTTTTCTGATTTATGAAGTTCATTTTTGACAAATTTGCTCCCCTCCCCCCTATATAAATGTTTAAAATGAGCTTCAAATCATTTTTTGAGTTTATTTCAGTGCAGAGTTGTAAGTCGGGCAGAGCTTTTAGTGTCGGGTTAGGGCCTAAAGCTGACAAAAATTTCGGGCTTAATTCGGGCTTGAGATGTACTTTTTGTCTTAGATGCACAAAAATATAATCAAAATAACTTGGCAATATTGCTAAATTTTTCAGACATAACTTAACTTTCTGTTTTTTCAGGCATGATTTGGGCTTCAAATTGGTTTTCGGTTCGGGCCGGGTTTGGGCTTATATTTTCGGGTTCCGGCCGGGGTTCGGGTCTGAACTAGGCGGCCCGTTTACAACTCTGTTTCAGAGCAAAAGACATTCTCAGAAGTGTCAAAAACGTGGTATTTTTGTTATTCTGCATTTTGGTCGTCAGGCTAATGGGTGATTTTTTTATTCTGCACTTTCTTTATTTCTCCCCCTGGCTACACTACTGGTTGCTTATACAGTACTTTAAATTTTGTTACAGCGTCGTCTCATCAAGCAAGATAACAAGACGAATAGCAAAAAGGAACATCCGCAAGACTTTTGTAAAAAATGCAAAAAACTGAAAGAAGAAGGCTACCAAATGAGCTGCAAGGAATATTGGATCAGACACGGAAAGAAAAAAATGACCAAGAATAGTCGAAAACGAGCTGCCAGCAAGCGAAGAAAATAGAACTATAAATACCAACGGCCACTACCCGACACTCTTCCCCATTTCAGCACCCGGGGTGAGGCCTCACAATGCTTCATTATCCTGCAATAGTGCTACAATCAAACCCAAAAACCGCCAAATCGTAGATCTTTGCAAAAAAGGAAAAATTAGGACAGCTTAATTCTTGTGCAGATAATTTTTTTGTTCTTTTTTAATTTTTTTTTTAACCTTGCAATCTAGTATTTTTAATGCATGACACCAGGGCTGTAATCGAGACCGACTCGTTCGAGATCAAGACTGAGACCGCAAAATTTTTCCGAGACCAAGACCGAGACCAATCTCATTTTGCAAGCTTCGAGACCGACAAAGTTCGAGACCAAGACAGCGACCGGAAAAAATGACGTCATGAATTGTTTTTCCAATTTTTTGAAAAAAGTTTTGAAGCTCAAATTTGCTCTTATGTTGGTTTTATGATTATATACATAATTAAGATGACAAATTGCTTTAGTCGAAGTGATTACTTCATCAAAACATCTCAACGACGTCATTTTACGTAGATTTTCACCAAAATTATTGTTAAAAGAGTGCCTTCAATTAAACTTAATGACTCTCACTCAAAGATCGAAGCCTGATCACCTTTATTTTCTTCAGGAACTACGTATCAATAAAACTAAAAATTAATAAAATAAAATTACCAAAAAAAATCATAAAAAGCTAATTGTATTTTCAGATGCACCGTATTAAACGTAGCTACAAAAGCACAGCCAGGAGTTTCGATTAGGGGGGATTTTCAAGCGCGAAATTACGATTATGCTCAGTGGAGGGTTAAACCAAACAATACATTTTTTTCGCCGAAAAATAACCTTGTCAAAGGGTTGTGAATTCGATCAATTTTTATTCGAGTTCAAGTTCGAGTTCGGTCTATTTTAGCAAGTCCGAGTTCAAGTAAGAGTTAGAAAATTTAATTTTTTCGACTTCAAGTTCGGCAAAAATATTAATGGCTCTACTCTACTGACGACTCTACTGATTAATTATTTGCCGCTACAAAATTAATCAAATGTCGAAAACAACTGTTAAGTATACTTCTCCGTCACGAATAATCCGCAGTAATTGCTATGTTCACAAAGACTTCACACTTTTGCTTTGTGCTAGCATACATAATTCAAAATTTTGTAAGCTTTCAATTGGAATGCTGTGTAACCCAAAAATATTTTTGTTGCAATATAATTAACTACTGCCAACAACTTATTCCTTATGTCGTGAATCTTTTTAATGTCAAACTCATTTCTTATAGCCTACTTGCTGACTTTTTTGTCCAAAATTAAACTCGCTGATTTATTCTGCTGAGCTGCAAATACAAACCAAGGCCCACATGACAGAACTTATTAGCGAGCTTGCAAAGGCCATTCTCGCTCGCTAAAAGGCGCTAATGAGCAAAACAACTTTGTAGACAAACTGCCATTACCGAGCCGTCTCGCTTAACACACATTGAAACTGCTAACTCGAATTTCTTAGCGAGATGTTCACAACCTGTGTTAGTACGTAATAAGTATCTCATTGTGACTTCACTTCAAAATAATTCGTTCAAGCGTACTGTATGTACCGGTACTGCATTGTTATAAAAAACGATACTATGAGCCATACGTTATTATTCCAAACTTGCAAGTTTCTCGACTGATTATAATTAGTTAATGAACGACAGAATCAAATTATATTTTCAGATCAGTGTAAAAAAACAACTTTTTTCATACTGCAATTTCTTTTAAATGACGTAAAGCGCGTTTGAGGTTGTTGGTGGGTAAACTTATATGTTAACAGTAGTAAGTTTAAGTCTCAAATTTTTTCAAAAGTGAACTAGTCGAAGTACACTCTTCTTTTTAAAACTGATAAATCATGAGTAGAGACTGGCTGTTTTAAACTTTTTGCCGATTTTCAACAGCGCTTGCTCTTGATTTTTATAAAATTTTGAGAGCATCAATGTCAATTTTAGCGGCCATGTTTGTAGCACTGTGTAATTCCTATTGCTCAGTCTGCTTAAGTGAAGGCTCTTTTCCTGCTTATGCAGCATCGTAAAATTGCAAAAAGCAAAAAGGCAAGCTTTTTTCAACTGTTTTGATTTTTGAACGACTGCCAAGAAAGTTTTCAGTTACTTGCGTAGCGCTCTATAATCTCAAAATAGAAGCAATTTTGCTTGCAAACAGAAAATAATCATTGAAATTTGTTTGCTTTGAATCAGTACAAAATTTAGTGCGTTTTGAATCTGTAGCCTAGGCCCGGCCCTCCTCCAATTGAAATGCGACCAATAATAAAAAGGTGACCAAAAAGGCTATTGTTTCTTTAGTTTTGTTTCTTTAAGCAATTTTCGCGTACAACAGTTGTTACCAATAATATTGACGACCAGGGGGCCAGAGCCCCCTCAATTCAATTTTTGCCAACCAATTTAAATGTTTAACCATAGTGAAGAAATGTCCTAAACGTTGCTATCTCAGTCCTTCATCAAACCATTTATGAACATAATGCAAAAACCATGGCTGGATTTATCATATGTCACAGTGCCAGGAACTCCTCGCTCAGATGGTAAGACTTTTTTTGGTCTTCACCTATATTTGGCAAGAAGATATTGCAAAAATCCCTCAAGTGCCGGAAGCCCCGGACAATAATATGGTTGCTAGGCTAACCATCTATTATACCATTTTTCAATAGGAACAATTTTTTCCACCTCGCCAGTTTTCAGGCGACAAAATACTTTTGAAAAGTAAAATAGCTGGGGAAAATGCTCATTGAACGAATTATTGAATTTGAATTGAGGGATCCTGGGCCCCCGGCCGCAGACATGCACTCTTACATGTGGATAATTTCATAAAATAAAAATCTCTAAGGAAAATCTTCGAAGGGATCGTTATTTACTGCTAAAGCATTGCAGGAGACAAAGTACTTTGATTCCCCCTACCAAAACCAAATTACTTATAAAATTTAACCCAAAATGCAAAATTTTAAATGTGTTTTGGACTTAGATTATAAGTCAAATGCGGATTGACCAATTTAATTTTGGAATCGTCAAACATCATTGTAGAAATTGACACAAAACTTCGATCACATCATGTGTATTGCCTGAGATTATGAGGAGTGGCAAAAACAGCTGGGGTGCTGAAATTGTGCAAGAACTCTTTAGTTTTGCCTGGACTTTTTTTCTCATGTTTAAACGCGATAAGTTTAATCTCCAGGTGCGAAACCTAGTCGTAAAGGCTATAAAGTAAACGCGGCGTTAGCCACTTATAAAACTATTTTATTTTGCTCACAAACATTACCCGGTCTCGAGACTAATTTTAAGCTACGAGACCGAGACCACGACGGTTCAAGATCGTGACATTTAAATCCAGCACAGCAAACAGTGTTCGATACTCTACTGCAACGGTTTGAATGAGAAAGTACGTTCTTTTTCGTTTACATTATGTCCATATCCGCACTAGCCAAACTGCTACAGAATAGAAGGGTAAAACTATTTTGAAAAATCGCTCTCATCGTTCATACACAAAATTTTTGAACAAAATTTTTATCAGTATGTAACAGCCTGCTTAGAGCGGATATGGACTTATAAAAATGCGGACGAAAAAGTGCTTATTTTTTTATGGAGAACCAAAAACGTAAAAAATGACAAAAACGTACAAAAATGGATACTGTGTAAATTTAATTTGAGCAATGAAGTTTTCTGTGCGAATTTTGCTAAATAAACTATATTTCCTGTAACTTTAGAAGGAAGTTGTGCAGAGACTCGACCATCATCAACTGTATTTCCTTTATTCATATTCTACAGCACCACAAGTGAAACTACTTGGAAAATACCTGATGTGGCTGTTACTGGTAAACAATGCCTGGTACTGAGTCTGGTATAATATATCTTTGAAAACCCACTATTATCAAAGTGACAAACCATAAATATGTAGATAATTTATAAAAACCTAACAACAGCAAATATTGCAATCTGCACTGACCACAATGCGTTTCCGGAGGGTGAAAACTGAAAACAGAAATTTCTTGCTGACCAATACGCAAAAGTTTTAGAAGTTAGTATTTGCACAGCTATAATCTATTTTTGGATTAGAGTCAAGTAGGGTAGCATTTAAAATTTAAAGAGCACCGATTGAGTGACCACAAAGCGACAGAGAAAAAAAACTAATTGTCCCTCCAGCTCAGAGATGGAAACCGGTCGGGTCGACCGGCCGGTCGGGTTTCCGGTCGGGTCGAGATTCTTCGACCGGCCGGTCAAGCCGGTTGAAAAACCGGTCAAATTCTCCTTTCTGGCAACCAAAAGACATCTAAGCACCAACCGAAATATGTTTATAGATTTTATCATAAATAAAACTTTTTATAAAAAATCAGTATTAACAAATCACATCTTTCGAAAACACTTGTTGAATGGTTCCAAGCTGTCACTAATATGATGTGACCATTAAGACATGCACATCCAGGAACGTATATAAGGTGGAAGTATTGTGCCATGCCCCCCCACTTTGGGCCATGGCACAAAGCAAAAAAGTGCAAAATATACCTTAAAATCGGGTAATCAGATTCTAATAAAGCATGCATGTGGAAGAGGCTTTCGCTACCTGGCATTTTAGCATCATTTTAATCAGCTTAAGAGTAGAAGTGGCGCTGATTATAGATTTTTTAGTACATGCTAAAATCTTGCCGCTTTGAAAAGCCTTTTTTCAACATAAATTTATCACACTCTACACTGGGCAAGAAAGACATAGCTCTTATTTTTTTAATATTTAACTAGCCAGGGCTTGTTTTGAAGTAGCAGCATTTCTACAAACTGCTGGGGCACATCATATTTCGAATGTTTTCTAGCCAATGTCATAACAGTTTAGTGTTTTTAATGAAAATAACCGGCGCGTTTCGTTCATCGGGGTAGTTATTCATGACCACTTCGTATACTACCGATGAGTTTATTTATTGGTTTGACGTTTGGCTTCCCAAACCGGGAAGCTTCTTCAGAACAACTCGCAGTGCTGCCTTTGCAGTTACAAAAAGACAAATGAGGAAAAATTATGGCAGAAGATAGGTAACAGTAAAAACATACGAACATTACAATACTTGTACTATTATACCCAAAAACATTAAAATGATGGAGCAATAACATTATATAATACTGAAAATTATGTCACTTGCAGCGCGAAAAAAAGGATCATTGAAAAATTATGTCACTTACAGCGTGAAAAAAATTAATAATATTCATAACAACTAGGCTGCTTCACTAACAGTTTGAGAAAGTATGAAAAGGATTTATTGCAAAACATTATGTACTGGTAAAGATTTTTAGCTGCACAGAGATTTATATTAATTGTTCCGTCGTATATAAATCTCTGTGGAGCTAAAACCCTTTTCCAGTACATCATGTGTTGCAATAGATCCTTTTCATACTTTCTCAAACTGTTAGTGAAGCAGCTTTGTAGTTAGAAATATTAATTTTTTTCACGCTGTTAGAGGCATAATTTTTCAATGATCCTTTTTTTCACGCTGTTAGTGACATATAATTTTCAATATTGTATAATGTTATTGCTCCATTTTGTTAATGTTTTTGGGTATAATAGTACAAGCATTGTAATGTTCGTATGCTTTTACTGCTACCTATCTTCTGCTGTTATTTTTTCTCATTTATTTTTTTGTAACTGCAAAAGCAGCACTGCCGAAAAAGGGTTAGTGTTTGCTGCTCGGCAAATTGCAAATAATTTGTCACAAATAGCTACAAATTTGTAACTTCATTTTCTGGCCTTCGCATAATATCATTAGAAAGAACGTCTAATATAATTTAGCTTGTGCCCTCCAGTGGTTTTTATGCTTATTTTGAGCACGTTTTGTGCTGCTCAAAACAGGTCTTTCAAACGAAAACTTAAATAAAAAAGGTCTTTAAATTGAGTCATTTTTTGCAAAAAAACAAACAAATTTTTTTCTTTTTTTTTCTGAGATCTCCGTCCAAAGTCACAAATTTTAACACCTCACACATGCCTCTCCCCCTTCTGAAAATTTTTCGTTAGATGCATTGAACAGTGAACAAAAACCTTTTGAAAAAAAACCGGTCGACCGGGTCGGTCAGAAACCGGTCGACCGGCCGGTCAACCGGCGATGATTTTGAAATTTACCGGTCGGGTCGGGTCGAGAAAATCCCGACCGGTTCCATCTTTGCTCCAGCTATCCTGAGATCCAAAACCACAGATGGCACTAGGATTATTTCTTAATTTTTGGGGGGGATTTCGAAAAATAAAAATATGCCAGTGGATGAGCTTTTACGCATCAACATAAAATATCACAGTTTTTTTATTTTGCTTGAAGAAAGTTTTCTCTCGAACACAATTTTAATTTGTCTTATCCATATTAATGCAATTGGTTCACCAGTTTGCATGTGTGCATAACACTGTTTTCACAAAACTTATTTTAATGCAAAAAATGAAAGCAAGTTAGAGTGTAATTATTTTGACTAGTATAGAATGGAATAATGGAGTGTATTACCGGTATACTGACTGGTTGCAGCAAGTACTGGGTTGTGAAGGGGGGCCGGGGATGGGGGCGGCTCGCCCCTGGTGTCATCATTTTGGAGTGACACCGTTTTATGATACCAATCCAACAAAAAAGGATGCAACATGTTTAACATCATTGGAAATGTTTAGCACACTGGAATGGACTAAAATGTGACTTAAAGCATTTCTTGAAACATTTAGTTAGATGGAGGCGCTAATTTTCCAAAAATATAAACCACATATCAGTAAAAACTTTGAGAAATCGCCAACACTAAGCAATCAATTCTGATCGTTTGTAGAAACATGCTGAAAATAGCTTTTATAAAAAAAGAAATATATATATATATATACCGTAGGCTCAGCAATAGCGGGGTGGCTATTCAGTATTAGTTCATTACCAATCACTTCGACTCAACTATCGTTCCATTTCTCCCTCACCTTTTATTTTATTTTTTCTATTAAATATAGACGAAATGGTTTACTCCTTGTAAATTTCATTGAACTATAAGATTTTACGATTTACGGTACCAGCTAGCAAAAAAAAAAACTGAAATTTTACCATTAGCCACCTTCCACATTGCCTTTGCCCATTTATGCAACCAGTTTAATCATAATTTTGCACTGCTAATTTCTATGCCACCAGAGTTCTCCCTGATGCCATATTTCAAAAGCATTAATTTTTGTCAAAATAAGCCTAAAGTAATTTTTGCAAAAAATAAATTTCTTCGATTGCTGGGGCTCTGCCCCCAGATCCCCAATAGCTTTCGGCGAACCTCCCAACCCCCCGAAACAGCCTCCACCCCACTGCGGATTTTTGGGTACGCGCCCGATAATCGACGAGTGCTGCTTATACTTCCTAGTTTTAGAATCCTAGCCAAATAACAACTGCTATCTACTGCAATGAAGTAGTACCGCTATCTTCAAAATATAGTCTTTTGCAGCGTACTGTACATTACGAAAGGTGACTCTACAAAATTCCGCCCCTGGTGTCACCATTCTTAGTTACACCTTTGGCAGCAAGTGCTTTTAACATCTTATTGGTATTTAAAAAAACCAAAACCTGGTAAAGTCTACTTTGCTTATCCCTCTCCTCTCCTCCTATCTTTAGCTATAAGCAGCACTGACAACTTTTCAAAAACATTAAAATGGTGAACCTTTTGTCCTTTATGCGCATTAACATCGGGAATGAAAGAGCAGTCAGACTAATAATGCAGAAGCTTTACCAAGTTTGCTGCTTTACACACTAAACAAGCGACAACCTGGCAAGTCGCCCAAGCTCATTGAAAAATAGCATCTCACAAGGCCCCTCACCATCTTTCCTGCTGTTGATGTCTACATCAACGACTTGTCTTTCACCCAGTCCTAGCAACATGAAGTTGCTGATGATCTTTTCTAGATGTTGTGGACAAAAACTGGACTAAAGCTGACAAACACTAGCGTTAGATATGGAAAACATTTCTCTATTAGACTGTATATTTGGATAAATGGTGACCACAGCTTGGTGCAACAATGATAACAACAACTGCAGTTTACTCGAGCACCACCGAAGCTAACAGACAGTTGAACATCTCTGTCAATGGGTCTTTTTTGCCTTACCAGAATCATCCTACGTATTTGGAAATGAAGCTTGATAAGCTATCAACATTACCTGAAAAGCTTGCGTTCTAAAGTATAGTTAGTACTGGCAAAAAAACAGTATGCTCAGATTCTTGGCACGAAAAACCCATGAGTACATAAAGATCAAAACTTCGCACAAGTGTATCGACACTCAAATACAGTGCAGCGGAATATGCAGCTACAGGGTTGTGTAACAGCCGACATACAAGCTAAATAGATGTAACCCTTAATGAGACCGTGCGTATGGTTTCATTATGCCAAGTCTTCAACTAACCCTTTCTATCTTTCAGTCCTGTCAAAAATTTCACCTATAGACCTGAAGAGCACTCGCCCAAAAATGTGTCAACGAAGTTGTTGCCAATGATAACCACCTGCTCAGGGTCGTGTCCCCACCAGACCTGGCTGTTCCCTTGAAACACGTCTCCCTTTCTGATGAACGTTTGATTGTCATGCCGCTGAACAGCATAATACTCGACAGTTTCATATATTGGATACCAGAACTGTTCGTCACTTCTTGATTATCTGAGTTTGGCATAATTAACCCCTGCCGATCTACAGGTCATCAGCTGCTTGATTTAGACCTTCAGCAAAGCGATTGGATGGGAAATGAATATCTCCAAAATTATCTTTTTTTTAATGCAGACGAATATAAGCTTAAAACTTGTAATTTTTAAACTTTTATGATTTACCGGCTCGCAATCAAAAGGCTGAATTTTTACCAATAGCCACCGCTCTCATAGCACATGTCTTTGCACTGTTAATTTCTATGCCACGTTTTAAAAGCACTAACTTTTACTAAAATAGGCCTAAATCAAGTTATTTTTGCAAAATATCCGAGCGCTAGGGGCTCCGCTTCAAGACTCCCAATGGCCTCCGGCGGTCGGGGCTAAGCCCCCAAACCCCCGGTCTCTGGCGGCTGGGGGCTTAGCCTCCAGAGCCCAATGGCCTCCGGCAACTGGGGGCTTTACGCTTCATTTTAGACAACCCCCCAACGGAGATTTCTGGCTACGCGCCAGCCGAAACTAACAGCCAGTATTCAAAAATTTGTTTCGAAATATCACATAACGGCTGGCTGCACCCAAAACTATTCAACTAATAGGAAAAATCGAACAAAAAGTTTGCAAAATTTTCTATTTTGAGCGGACTCCCTGCAAAAATTTCTGGATTCGCCCCGATTTCTTGCTGCGTATTTTTTCTGTACTTTATTCGAGGACTTCTTAGAAACGAAACGTTTTCATGACAGGACTGATCAATCAAAGCAAACGGTCTGTCTTGGTTTCATGATAAGGCCGCGCAATCAAACAGTCAAAACAGATCTTGTACCACTAGGGGAATTTTTTAAATGTCCCATCACGTGATCGAAGACTATAAAATCTTAATTTCGCGTTGATGATGCATTGCGTCGAAATAAAAGCGCGAGTCAGCATCGTTAGTATTGCTCACAATTACAATTCCGCTATTTTATTTCGAAACTTCTGGATACTTAAAACGAAATTTCAATTTGGAAACTTTTGGATACTTAAAAGGAAACTTTTGGATACTTTAAAGAAAATTTCAATTTGGAAACTTTTGGATATTCAAAAGGAAGTTTCAATTTGGAAGCTTTTGGTGTCTGTTGAAGCAGAATTTTTCTCGAAAATGCCACCCCGTAGCGCGGTAAGACAAAAGTATAAATCGAATGTAGTTCCTATTTTACCGTAAATTTTTGAGAGAATTGAGGCGTATTTATCTTCACATTTTTTTACGCTTTGAAGGCTTAAGCTTGCTAATAATGATTAGACAAAGTTTTCCGGTAAAATAGATCTTTTCTAAGTACTAAAACTGCATGTCTATAATCCAACTACTGAATTAAACATAGAAAATAGCAGAATTATCAAACTGAACTCAAAAGTTATGCTTTAATTAGTTTCAGAACTTTGTTAGGTGAATGCAGATTGCAGGTTGTAAGTTTGTATTTAGATAAACGATATTGTCGGACATTTTCTGGAAGATTTGGAAAAGCGCTGTTTAAGTACCACAGCCTGGACCTGGGCAGACCCCGGAAGTAAAGCATTTCTATTCTGATTCTGTTTGGCTGAGAGCAATTCTTTAATCGTCCTAAAAATTAAAAAAACTAGTCTTTTAATACAGTGAAGTGAAACCTTTCTTTGCGTTATCTTGCAATTTTATTGCCCATATGCGGTTGAATTTGCAAGTTCAAGTTGAATAGGTTTTTTAATATGAAGAAAGTGGCTCAGGCTTTTGTGTGCGCATAATTAACTAGCACAGCTATTTGGAGCCATACAAGTAGTGCGAAATTGCAGAAAAATAATGCAGCGTCATCTATTATGCTAAAAAGTAACACGTATTGAAAACGGAATAATACCATGGTCGTTCACGACTATGTTAATACAGCAATATAGTCGCGCATGCCCAAATTTCAAAAAAAAACAAAAAAACTGCACATAATAATCAAAAAGGAATTGCAAAATTTAAGCAGTTTTAACGCTTAAAAAGGACGGTTTGCCTTGGCCAGTGGAGGTGTCTACATGTCGCATTACACTGACATAAATTTGAAATAAAAATCAATAAACTCACCTGCAAGTTTTCTTCGGCAGGCCAAAACGATTTGACCGCAAACACTAACTATTAGCCTTCTATTGGTTCTAAAAGTTCTCCAAATTTCCCGGTAAAATAGCCATTCTCTCACTAAAATTGTCAATAGTTTAATACTAAACCAAATTGATACGTCTTGCTCCTGCTAGCTTTAAAATCATCTGGCAAGAATAGAAGGAAAAATTGGGCAGATCTTGAACAAAGAGAGAGATTATCGCGTAACTTAGAAAACCTGTAGCAAATTAAAAAGAACTTCGTAAATGTTTGCGCCTATTTCACAAAATTTTCCTCTTGCGAATGGCTCAGCAGTCTCTAAATCGCAAAGTTTGGGATTCAAATGGCTATGTTGTTAAAAATTTCGCAACAATGAGTAAGTAAGCTTTACATTGTAAAAAATGTCAGGTATACGTGCAGTGCTATTTTTGTCCCCAGTCTTGAAACCCAAGCAGTAGCAGTTACTACATTTTGACGACTGTTGTTTATTATGAAAGAGATTAAGTTACACATTGCTATGTGGCGTTCTTATGTCGCAACTCCAATCAATACACATCGGCTCTTGCTGTCTATCACAACACACTTCGACTATTTTACAGCTTTCAGTTGATTTTACGAGCTCAATTTGCAGGGTGGCCGCCCTTACTGCTTTTGTTGTTAATTCAAGCAATTTTTTTCCAATCGTAATCATACTTCTTCAAGGTTTATTGGAACGACCGACGCTCGCATCGCGTGTTCCTTTGTTTTTACGCGGCCATTATCCAACTAACGAGTGCGAAATTTCAGACTTTTGCTTATAACTCGAGAACGGTTTGGACTAGCTACATGAAATTTTGACAGCAGTTTGAGATTACTGAGTTATATGTTTGTACGAAATTTCGAGGCAATAGGTGACGTGACTTTGGTTTTAGAACCCGAAAACCGCTTCGCAAGTTTGGCGTAAAAAGCGGTCTAAGTCAAAAACGGCTTAAATACGGCAAAAAATATTTCATATGGCTGTATGTCTTAAGATACCCTTTCATCCCAACCAACCCACTTTTGGCGGCGATGAGTTTTTTTTTTCCATTTTTTCCTTTTTTTTCTTCCTAATTTTTGTACGCTCTTCTTCTCCTGAACCCAGAACATCGAAATCTAATTTTTGTGTAAAGTTGTTGAGCTGCAAACACAATTTTTTCTTCCGAAATTTTTTTGGGCAAATCCTCCGGGAACTCCCAAAAATGGGGCCCCAAAAAATCAATTTTTTGAACGGCTCAAGCTAGAGTGCTACTTTTTTTGGATATCAGTAGAAATTTAACAGAAAAATATTTTGACATAGTTTGAGGGTGCCACGCCCCCGGGGACCCCCCTAAATTGACCCCCCAAAATTCAGTTTTTTGAACGGCTCAAGGTAGAGTTCTACTTTTTTTTGATATCAGTAGATATTTAACAGACAAATATTTTGACATAGTTTGGGGGTGCCATCCCCCCGGTAACCCCCCAAATGGACCCCCAAAAGTCAATTTTTTGAACGGCTCAAGATAGGGTGCTTGTGTTTTATGATATTAGGAGATATTTAACTGACAAATATTTTGACTCCACTTTTCTGGCGGTTCCATAATCAGATATTTTTGAATAATTGCTGATTTAATGGTAGACAAAAAGTACTTTTGAGCGTCACAGCATTAGCTATACGTCGATCGTTCACTGGGTTTGCTGGCAAACCCTAATCTAGTTTTTACTGTTTTTAGTAGTGGTTTAAACAAAGATACAAATCGGGTTTGCAGGTGAAAATAACATGAGGCTTACTCTTTTCGAAACAAAGACTCAAATTTCATAGGTGGTCGCCAAAAAAAGAACAATAGAAACCATATTGATATGATTAAACGTAGTTAGTGCTTACATATTTGAGTCAAAAAAAATTTGGAACCTTGCAGAAAAATGTAAGGGTTCGTCGGTTAACAAAAGTTTAAGAAGCACTGCCCGAGAAGGTATTCGAGGGTGTTTAGTTATCGGTCAGGTTAAACCAAAACTTTGAAATGGCATTTGCTGCTGGTCCTTACTTTGTATTAGCATTTACAATGCTATAAAAGTATCAGGGTAAAAAAAATAAACTGCTGGTAAAAGGTACATTCAAACACAGAAAAATATTCTGACCTTGCTGGTGGTTACAAAACTGCTAAGAATTAAACTATACAGAAATGCTCTATTTTCTGTTTAGTTTTTTGTTAATTGTGATTTAAATCAAACCAAAACTCACTAAAATGAATCCCAAATCTAATCCTAATCCGAATCCTAACCCTAACTCAAACCCTAACCTTAAGCAAGTAAAAAGCAAATGATAAATGCGCGGATGAATGCTTCTCATTTGTATAACTAAGGGAACCTCAGTGCGCTGCAAAAATACGGTACCGTGCTATAGCTAAAAAATTATCTAAAAATGCTGGATAACATTATACGTTTACTTAGAAAAAATTACAAAAAAAGAGAAATGGCTTGAAAATAAACATTTTGTTGCTGAACTCAGAACCATCCTGTACGGGCGCGTAGCCAGGATTTGAAAAAAAGGGGGGGGGGGGCTTTTTTGAAAGAGTGAGACAACTGAAAGCGACCTTGACCCGAATTTTCATTGCTTTCGAATCAGATTCAAACGGTTTGTCAGAAATTGAGGCGGGTTTTTCGCCCAAAACCAGGTGATTTCAAAAAAAAAGGTCTTCACCGAAATTGAGACGGATTTTTCGGCGGATTTCAAACGCTTCTTCCGCTCAAATCACGGCAACTCCTTTACAACTTCGTCACCAAATCCCTTCGGGGAGGGGGGCTGTTTTCATTTTTTGAGCAAAAATCGGCCTCAAAAGCACTAAAAACGTGCGATTTTGCATACTTTTCAGGCCAATGGGGGGGCTCGAGCCCCCTCCGCCCCCTCTGGCTACGCTGCTAATCCTGTATATAAACTATTACGAAATCGTAAATATCAAGTATTAGCTGAAAACATGGGTTTATTTGAATTGTATAGGAAGGAGCTTATGAACAATTTCAATATCCTGTAGAGCAAATTCCACCCGAGCAAGAGAAAGAAGAGCCTTGCTTCTGGAAGTATCGGTGTACGAAATGCACAAACCGAGAGTGGAAATGTGGAAACGCCACTTCCTCAGCGAAATCGGAATGCAGGAGGTGCCACACCGTAGTAACGCCTTACAAGAAGGTATTTTAGTTAACCTTGGCTTACTTTTTTTCATTTCGTTCTTGATTATCTTGCCAACAAAAACACTGCAAAATCCAAAAAACACAAAGTTTATAAGATATTAAAATTTTGTAAAAGAAGCTTGTAAATTTGAAGGTATTGCTGAAAATTGATGATCAAATTTGATGTAATTGACAATATGATTTGTTTCGATTTTGTCCTGTTAACATTGAAAGAAACATTGTGAAGTCACAGTCGCGTGTTGGCGACAGGACTCAATGAAGTGCTTGGAAGGTGGCCGTTTGACTTGAAGACCATTTAGATCTTTGGTGCCTCCTTGTAATGCTGTTTGGCAATAATTTAAACACAACTTCAAGTTCACATTTCCTTGCTGCTACGTTTGAACTTTTCTAAAGCAATTTTAGAGCCAACACGTGGTATTAATGATTGTGTTTATCATCACCAAAATAATATCATCATTAATACATTGTATTTCAGATCGGCCTCACTCCGTACCAAGGTAGTGGGCCAAGTTTTGGGCACTTCATATGCCCCCAGTGCTTTCGAAAATGGAAGAGTGCAAACAGTTGGGCTAACGAGGGGCAGGAATGCAAGAAATGTGAGCCCCTGATTAATGTCTATCCCTATCGCCAGGTAGTTTTTGGTCATGCAGCTTTTTATTTCTAGCAAAGTTATTTTTTGTTACTTGGTTGAGCTCCCGTCATGAGAGTCGGGTATCAGTGGTATAGCATGAAGAGGGTTCGAAGCGTTTGCGGTGGATTTGAAACATCTTACTTCATAAGAAAATAATAGCTTAGGCTAATTTTAACATATTCTATTTATTTTAGAGACGTTTCGGCTGATAGTTCTAGCTATTATCATTTTATTTCTTTAAGAGGGTTACTTTTGCCAGTTTAACTTGAATAAAAGTTTAGAATGTTATATTTGTGATGAAATTTTAACAAAGATTCAAGGAAAAAGTTTTGAAAATGAGACTTATGTAGAGGATCTCGAATTCCATCTTATTGACTCTAATCTCTCAGTTGGATTTAAAATTTAAGCTATATAGACTTTTCTAACCCAACTGGATGCAATACTATAAGGAGGGCCGGATTTACCATACGGCACTTTGGCACAGTCCTAGGGGCCCCGCGCGCTTGGCTGGCAATTGCAATGAAAATCTGGCAAAGATCTTTTGGCTTCGAGGTTCCATTTCTTTAGAGAGTCAAATTTAAGTGCCAAAAGCCCCGAGCAATGTAAATCCAGCCCCGCGTATACGAATATACTGTGCTAGTCTCAGAACTTTTTACAAATTTAGAGCTTGACATTTAAAGCTGTCCGAAAATGTGTTTATGAAATGGAAGTTAGTATTTTTATCAGAATTTCATACATTTTGAATTTTATTACAGCATCGCCTCAACAGAAAAGATGAAAAGATGAACAGAAAAAAAGAACATCCTCAGGAGCATTGCGAAAAATGTAAAAAATTGAAAGAAGAAGGCTACGAAATGAGCTGCAAGGAATATTGGATCAGATACGGAAAGAAAAAATTACCAAGAGTGGTGGAAAACGAGCTGCCTACAAGCGAAGAAGATGAAGCCAATATCAACATCCACCGTCTTACACCTTTCCTTGTTTCAGTCCCCAATCATGTAGCAGAAGCCAACCCTCACAATAGCTCATTGCCCTGCGATAGTGTTACAATCAAACGCCAAATCGCTGAGCTTCGCGATAAAGGAAAAACCAGGGCAGCTTAATTCTTATGTGAATGGATTTTGTGCTTTTTTTCCTTTTTTAAATCCTTTTTTTTATCCTTAAGATTTAGTGTTTTTAGTCAGGGCCGGATTTAACACACGGCACTTTCGAAAATTGCCAGGGGTCTTGCTTTTGATGAGTTTTTTTTTTGAGGATCTACATTCTTTAATGAATTTTTGCTATTACAGTATTTTGAACATTTTGGAAGGTCTATTTTCACCTTCTGTACCCAGGCCTCACGTTGTCGCAATCCATCCCTGCAAACAGCACACAAGTTGCACATTCACTCAAGTAAAGTTCCGAGTACAGTACTTTTCTTGTGGCAGGAGCCCTTTTGGTGTATTTTGGTCTCCTGTCAGGCTTTCTGAGCTTGGTTTTTGCAGTCACTTACTGAGACTATATTCGTACACCAATCCTAAAAACACGAATTCGGAGATGGTTGTTCTTTATGATACGCATTTTCATGACTTTAGACACTAGAGCTTTTTTAAGAAATCCATCTGATTACTCGTCATTTTGGAACTTGTATTAAAGATTTAAAATTAAAAAAAATTTTTGAAATATTCTTTGACGTACATTTTATAGAACAAACTCATAAAGCCGCCGCTGCCATGTCTCCACCATTGCACGTCATGACGGTAATAATTAAGCGAATTAGTAATTAGAATAGGTTGTGTTTATTTTCTTTTCTTGTAATAGCAGATAATGGACCTTTTAACGAACACTGTCTTTCGTTTTATTTTATCAAGAGTATTAGTGTGCATTATTTGTGGAAAAGATGATGACGTCATAGCTGAATAACACGAGTAAAAGGAACTAAAAAGCTATTAATAAAAGTGAAGTTTCGTTTCATTCACTAATGAAACTTTGAAGCTTCTTTAAGAGAACGACAATGAATTAAATTTTCAGTAAAATAAACAAATGATAAAGATATCGAGAGCCAGCAAAAAAACAATCGGTGATTTAGAGGATAAATTGACTGATGCTGAAGCGGTAGACTAAGGATAGATTCCAGGTTGGGTGAAACCACAGACTACAAAAATTGGTATTCACAGCTTCCTGCTTGGCGATCAGCAAAAAAAAACGAACAGTTTGAAGCCTCCACCGGGTGTGATAGACAGAAGGGCAGGTGGAAGCTCGACTCAAAGACTGCATATGCCACTTTCGCTGTCTTCTAGTCAAGGCAATTTGATGAATAAAGATAAAATTACAATCCAATGATTTACTTACAATTTACTTCGGCAATGTAAGCAGAATGCCTCAGGAAAAACTTCCCAAACAAACATTACTTGCCAAAACAAATGATAAAAGACCAGTTGGATGGCCTAGAATTAGATGGACCGATTGCATTGTGGATCTTGGATGGAATCGTTTGGAACTTCAGAGTGAAATAATGAAGGTAGTGGAAAACAGTGAAGTGTGGCGTCTTAATCTCGAGCTTCTGCCCACAACCATCACTGAAAAGAGGACAATGAAGAAAGAAGAAGAAGAAGACAATTTACTTAGATGTGAGCAAAATACAGTGAGCTCTCTTTGCCATTACTGGCCACGAGGTTTGCTTAGAGGAAAGATAATTGTGGTGTGTATGTTGATTCGGGTTGCAACTTTTGTGGAACACTATATCCCTGTATAACAATTCGATGAACGTTTATATTTTTACGTTGATTTGATGTAAAAACCTCACGCACAAATGATTTTAAATAATTTAATTTTTAACTTTTTGACCAGTTCTTGAGGTCGCACAAATTCTTTTCCGGTTTTGAACAAAAACTACAAGAGTTACGTTGTCATGTTATACCACGAGTTTACGTTTTTCTTGCGCCTCCTATTTGGTGCAAACGTTTTAACTTGGAATTCAAAACAAAAATAAAAGAAAAATAGCAGTATTGATTTTCATAAAAAACAAACAATGAAGTTAATTGGTCAAATTTATGTAATTTGATAAGGCAAACCTACGGGGGGAGGAGGGGGATAGTCCTTGTTTCTGCGGAAGACCTGCAACTCCTACGTTACCTTTGTTGAATCCTAACAGCATTGGTTTTATCTGGCAGTGATGATGGGTGATCTCTTTTCCAGTGCTTTTTAAGCATTCGGAAACGGTGGTATAGGCAGGATTTTGTGGTGGTTTGGGGAGGCTTTCTTTTGAAATTAATGTGAAGATCAACCAAAAAAAAGAACGCAATTTTTACCAAATTTGCGGGGAAGAGTATAAGAACTAAAAACGATAAAAATGCCTTCAGCTCTAAGAAACAGCAATTTTCACCGGTTTTGTGCCGCATTTGGATTCTATACTTTGGCACTGCAGTGAATACCTTTTTTGGTTGGTCTTCACATTAATTTCAAAAGAAAGCCCCCCCCTCCAAACCAACTCAAAAATCCTGCCTATACCACCGTTTCCGAATGCTTAAAAAGCACTTGAAAAGAGATCACCCATCATCATTGCCAGATAAAACCAATGCTGTTAGGATTCAACAAAGGTAACGTAGGAGTTGCAGGTGTTCCGCAGAAACAAGGACTATCCCCCTCCTCCCCCCGTAGGTTTGCCTTATCAAATTACATAAATTTGACCAATTAGCTTTATTGTTTGTTTTTTATGAAAATCAATATTGCTATTTTTTTGTTTTAGTTTTATATTGAATTCCAAGTTAAAACTTTGACACCAACAGGAGGCGCAAGAAAAACGTAAACTCACGGTAAAACATGAAAACGTGACTCTTGTGGTTTTTGTTCAAAACCGGAAAAGGCTTTGTGCGACCTCAAGAACTGGTCAAAAAGTAAAAAATTAAATTATTTGGATTCATTTTGTACGTCAGGTTTTTCATCAAATCAACGTAAAAATTGGATTTTGTTTAATCTTTCAGAAAAGTTTTTCGAATTATGATGCAGGGGTATAGGTGCTTCAAAAAAGTTGTAGCCCTAATGCTGATCCGTATCGAAGAAAGAACACGCAGTGTGATTTTCCTCTAAAACAACATGATGCTGCATCACGAGAAGCAATACTTATAAGTTCAACTTAAACGAAATACAAACAGTGCAGGGACTCAAGTTTGCGCTTAAATGTATTACGGCCTAAAAGGGGGTAAAGCATTCAGCCAATTCCAGCAGTTTGTAATGGATAAAATCAAAACATTTTGAAATTTTTTGGCCTCATTTTGGGGCTGCGCTCGCAAAGATATTCAACAAAAACAAAAAGATATCCCTCCCTAAAAAGTTTTTAAACATTCTTAAGTTTGTTCTCGCAGCCGGAATTTCCAGAAAAAGACGGTATATAGTAGTTTACCAAAATTGGATTGATCATGTGATTCAGTCTCTTTTTTTTTCCGAAAAGTTCAGGCTGAGAGAAGAGATTCAGGATTTCCAAAAACTTTTTCGGGGGTTATCTCATCATGTTTGTTGAAAATCTTGGCAACAGCAGTCGGAAATGCAAACGAAAAAATTTGAAAATTTAATATCAATTTTAACTATTGCAAACTACCGGAATGGGTTGCATGGATGCTTTCCCCGCTTAACGTTTCGATCAATGTTCATTGGTCAACAGGTCCTAACTATACAGTAAGTATTATTGCTGCATGTATGGTAATTATTTGAAAGACTTTGCATTGCGCTGTATTCTTGTTTTATGCGGATGCATACGTAAACCACCTGAGTAATGAAGTTTTCAGTGCGAACACTGCTAAATAATAGATCGCAATATAGTGCATTCCCTTTATTCATATTCTGCAGTACCACAAGTAAAACTTAGTGGAGAGTACCCTGATGTAGCAGTTATTGATATACAATAGACTTTTACTGTGTCTGGTATATATTTTTGATTTTGATAATCGACTATTATCAAAGTGGTAAACCATAAATACGTAAATAATCATTTATATAAACATAACAACAG
Organism: Trididemnum nubilum; assembly: GCA_963965965.1. NCBI lineage: Eukaryota > Metazoa > Chordata > Ascidiacea > Aplousobranchia > Didemnidae > Trididemnum > Trididemnum nubilum. The sequence goes on from OZ014490.1 coordinate 5,929,925, forward strand.
CAACTATTGCAATACTCTAAAGGTGCAAAAGTGCAATCGATAACACCAAAAAAATTTCGCTTCTACTTACGCCATATTATGTGCTATTAGAACTCAACACCATGCAAAAGGTCATGCTCTTGAATACGGCAAAACAATTTAATGTTCTTATACCAACACCAAATATTAACCTTATGCAGATTTGTATTGAACAGCAAATAAAACAAAGTGAAAGTGATCAAGTTGCTTCAAACTTTGAACCAAACATCTAAGTCTTCAATACTCTAATAAATCCATCTGTGAACATTTTGACCAAAGTTTTTTTTCAAAGGCTGTGTTAAAGCTACGTTAGCTGGCGGTTTATCTGCACAGTGAATGATGTTTTGTTGACCCAATCTGATGGTCAGGAATGACTTCAATTCGGAAACTTGAATGTTACAGTAATATGCGAAGTTGTTTACTCTCGAGTTTCGCAGCGTCAACAGATTGTTTGCAAAGTTTTTATAAATTTCAAAAGCTTGGTATATTCTGAGGTTATTTTGGAAATAAAACTTTCCGAGACAAATAATTGCAACCTATAATTCTACCTGCTATTGGGTTTGTAATGTGCTACGTAACAATGCTAAAAGTTGTGCCAATTAAAACGAGTCCTCCCAATCTGTAGACGCTCCGTGCTCCAGAATTTTTCTTTCTTCTTCAAAATCTACAGGATCCTCGTTAAATATTTCAAAGTTAGTGGTGTCGGTGGGACTTGTAACTTCAACTTCAATTGGTGACGTCAGTCGGTGAGACCTCAGACCCTGCCAATCGAATCCTTGAAACCACCTTTGTTTTCTAACGTCATTGAACCCAGCTTTTTGGAAACCAAGTCGATCATGAAGCTCTGTCTTGCATAGACCTCGAATTAACATTTAAAAGCACAGCAGTGGTGATAACTTCTAAAAATCAAAAACTGTCAATTAGCAACTTTTCGGTTATTCTTCAGCTCATTTTTGCGCTATTACATCTATTTTCAGCCTTTCCATGGCTGAGTTTCTTATGAACAAGAAGGTGGTGACTGGCGACATTGCCTTGAGAGGTTTCCGAGAGATGGAAGTATCTCCGCTGAGACCCAACATCGTTAGGTATGTACCAGAGATCGAACTGACTACAACTGCAACAATAGTGCATGCATCAACGTGATGGGGTGGTTCTTTCCATAAATATGGCAAGGATCGAAAAGGCGAGAAAAAACACGAGTGGCTCAACAAGACAGTCACCCTTAAGCTTCTGATCTGGAGCAAGGATGCTGCTAGCTTAGGTGATACTTCGTACCAATCAGTGGTCGAGTGAGTGGAGCGTCTGCTACTGAAGCGGTAGACTAGGGTTCAATTCCCGGTCGAGTTAAATCAAAAACAATCAAAAAATTGGTATTCACAGCTTCCTTGCTTGACGTTCAGCAACAAATGGGACAGTGTGAAGCCTCCACCGCATGAGGTAAACAGGTAGGCAGTTGGCAGCTAGAGTCAAAGACGAAAGGTCTCTTCGCTGTCTCCTGGCCAAGGCAAATCGGTGAATAAAATCGAATTACAATTACATTCAATTATCCTCTAAACCACGAGATGATCTTTTACATCCACAAACATTTTGAGATTTCGTAAAGCTTTAAAAGTGTACTTCTTTTGCTTTGTTCTAATAATTACTCTCGAGAAAATAGATTCTCTTTAATCTTTTCAGTTGAATTCAGTTTTCCCTTTTTACTGGTAAATTTCAAAAAGTTTAAAACTCAGCTTGCTTACCTCAGCTGCTTTTGGGATGCGTTTTGAGAATTTGACGCCCTCAAGTCCATTCAAAATGTTCTCATAAACACTCATATCATCAGCCGCTATGAATGGGGTGGTGCGAGAGAGCACCTCATAAATCAAAACGCCAAAAGACCAGATATCAGCTGAGATGTCGTGGCCTAGAAAAAATTTGGTATCAGATCAGGAATAGACTTTAGCTGAAATGTTACCGTAATTGGTTCGATTTTATAAAGTATGAACATAGCACCACCGCAGTCTACATCTGATCCAAGGCACAACGGATGAAAAAACAAAAAAAGCAACATTTTGCAAGCTGCAAGGCGTATGTTGTTCACGCAGGAATGACTGTGCTGAGTGCACAACACAAGTGTTCATGGTGAGAACACTCTCACCAGCATCTATTTCAAGTAAAGTTGATTTCAAAAAAATATTGTTAGCAGTGTCTAGCTTTGCAAATGATTTCGAAAAATAATTTGCTAAGTGTACAAAAGGAAAAACGACACCAACTCGGAGTAATTTCAAAAGGTAATCGTTCACCTGAGCTTTGTTGAGGGCAGCAGCGTGGCGCGAGGGCGATTCCCCTCCTATTAACCTGCCGACCAAAACGCAGAATAACAAAATACTGCGTTTTTTGCGCTTCTGAGACTGTTTCTCGCAATGGAATAGACTCAAAAATGATTTAAAGCATATTTTGAAGCGTTTACTTAGGGGAAGGAGGCTAATTTGTCAAAAATAAAACTAATAAATCACAAAAAAACTCGGAAAATGGTCAAAAAGTGGAAATCAAATTTGATCCCTCATTAAAAAATGCTTAACATAAGTTTCGTCAAAAACATATAGACTCAGGATTAAAGGGGGGGGGCTCTCATTATTAGTTGATTAGCAATCTCTTCTCCCAAACTTCCTTCCATTAGCCCCATAATTATATCTTTCTCAAAAAATATAGCCGAAACAGATTACTCCTTGAGAGTTTTATTGAACTGTTAACAGCTTGCAAATAAGAGCACTAAAATACCTGCATTAGCTACTTCCCACCCGCAGCCCATTTTTGCAAGAAGTATAGTCATGTTGTTGCATTGCTAATTTTTATGCCACGTTTTAATAGCATTAATTTCTATCCAAATAGGCCTAAACTAAGTTATTTTTGCCAAAAAAACACAAAATGTTTGAGCGCTGCCTCTCATTGCAGATTTATGGCTACGCGCTTGATTGTGGGCCAGTGGTAGTCAATGAGTTTTGACATTCAATTCAATGAGATCTGTTTTTCAGTTTTCTAGCAATTTATCCAACAGCAACAGCAACTACTTCCGTAGCATTACTTTCTAAACTGCAGTATTCAAGGTCGCCCTCTATTTTGTTAAGCTGCTTTTTGAACTAATCCAGCGCAATGGCTTTGGTTTTATCTGGACAAACATATTTATTTAATACTGAAATTGACTTTTTGAGAAGATTTTTTGTGGTTAAAATTCGTTCGGATGCTTCTACTACCCATAAACTGACCAAAAACCTTTGCCTCTCGTTTGACGCTCCTTTAAACATCTCAGTTCTAAAAGTTTAGTTACGACTCGTGGCGTTAAAACGCACTTATAGCATTCGCAAAGCAAATCTTCTACTAAAGAAGCAATGCATCGCAGGGTTTCTATAAGGTCATCACAAGTCAGTTTCGACAACGAAAACTTTTCCGTTTTTGAACATTAGTCTTCTTTCAATTACGATTCTTACGATTGCTACTGTATCAAGCTGCTGTTAATAGTTCAAACCGTAACTGCATCAACATAAGTTTTTCAAAACGTGGTTCAGATATCGGCAATATTAACTAATTTTCTTGAGATTATCATTATTAATAAATTATCAAATTAAATCATTGAAAAATAAGTTTCCTTGCAACTTATATGTAGTGAAAAACAGCCCTGCTTTATATGGATCTGCCTGCTCACAGCTGTAAGAGTACAACTGACACTGATGGCAAAGGTAACTAAACACAATAGAACGGTTATCCGGACACGAGTCCTAAAAACACGAGCCCTAAAAGACACCAGTCCTAAAAACACAATCCCGACCGGACATGAGTCCTAAAGTACACAAGCCCTAAAGGACACGAGTTCTAAAGGACACGAAAGTAGGACAAACATACAACGTTCTACATAGAAAGTAGGACAAACTGCTGTCACACGCGTTAGCGAAAAGTTACCCTGTTAATTTCTCTCGAAAAGGCAGACTGTACGGCCGTGTAAATTTAGTTGGCCATAGGCCAACCATTCATCAACAATTTTGTCTAAGTGAAGTTGAGCAACCGCTCGCAAAGTTTGCAATCGGTTGAAACCTTTCGTAAGTTGTCGATGACGTCAAATTTTAGTTGCTTCGAGTCGCTTCACATTGCTTCGCGTCCAGTATAAACGCAACTTCAGTGTAATAATATCGCTTTTTTGCAGTTAGGATACCAATTTTCTTCAGTTTTTAGTTACTTACACTCTTCTGCCACCAAACGACATTAGTTTGTTTTTTTGTCAATCGCAAGTAAGAATCTGACACAGCACGCTTAATAATTAAAATAGGCCCGAAGACAGAGCTCTTTATTTTGAGTTCAGTTCAATTTCATCAAGCTGGCTCACCAAAAATGGGGAAAATACTTGACACCAATGAGAATAATGAAATTAAGTGGTAGGCAAAATCTTTTCCAACATCATAATCAGTTTGAAAATCGAACCAGGAGCAGGTAATCTTTCGATTACCAACCCAACTGAGCTATGCCGCCGCTGCAGTTAAATCTACTAGTCGTTTGATGGCAATAGTAAGCTGACATTTTATGAAAATAGATTTCTTTTTATTTCTACTGAGGAAAGAAGTGGATAAACAATCAGAATCCGATTTACAAAATCCGAAGTTCACTTCTCGTTGCATGCTGTTTCTTCCAAGACTAACATTACTGTTTAGTACTAATTTGGTATTTATACAAAATAGTACAATATACAGTATGCTAAAAGCAGTATTTTTGAATAATTGATAACGCAATTCCATTTACAAGAGCTTATTTTGTTTTATCAACAACTTTCAATTAACGCTAATTATAGACAAAAGTAGTTAATTGTTATGCAAAATATTGAACAGAATTCTCACCAAGGTTAAGCAACACTTCAGGAGGAAAATATTCTGGGGTTCCACAGAAAGTCCACGTTTTATATCCAGGTCTAATATGCTTCGCAAAACCAAAATCCACCAGTTTGACGTAACCACTGAAGACAAAATCACAAAACGTCATAACTCCTAGTATAACCAGGAAGTATATTTTTTATAAGAACAATTCTTATACGAACAAGAAGCTTATTTTTACTCAAAATTTACGAACAAATGAAGAACAGCGGCAGTCATGGCATGAAAAAAATGTTAAGAGCATGGGCCTAAAATTAAATAAAAGTAGAGCTTTTTCAACTATTTCTGTATTGTCTTTGCTGACTTGTCTAAAGACTATTTTTATGATTTATGATGGGTGACAAAATACAACCTTTAACAAAGCAATATTAAATTTGGGTCAATTTATATTCTCCAATAAAATTCAAAACATATAAATAACAAACGAGGCTGAAAATTTGTAAAAATTTAAGAACAGCCAGCCTTAATGTAAAATTCACAAGCTCTTATAAAAATAAGTGTATAGACGTGGGTGAAGTCACAAAAAAAATTACAATACATCAATACGAGATTTAATCTACAATATATTTGTGCACTACAAATTATAGCATTAATAAGTCACAACATAACACAGAACACGTCAAAAATTAAAATTTAAAATGATAATCGCTCTGGCCTACGCTGTCGAGCATCAATCGAAATGGATGACAGACGAAACATAAGCCACAGTGGAGACTCAGCAAGAGCAGCAGCAGAGAAATCTGTCTCAAATGCCGCTGAGACATCTGGCACCAGCACAGTCGGGACGTCTTGCACTGTTGCGGCAGAGACATCTACTAATAATATGGAGACAACTACCGATAATACAATCATTGCCAACATCTGCCCTTTGCCAAAAGCAAAACCAAAGACTAAAAAGCAACGCAAGAAAGTCAGTTCTGCAATTATCACATCAACGCCAGTAAAAAGAAAATTATTTCCCAACCAAGCAATTAATAGTAAATCATCCACTGATGAAGAAGAGATTTCATTCGCAGATTCAAAATCTGATGTGTTTGACTCTTCCAGGAGTGTAGGCGTACTTGATGAGGAACCCATCGCTATTTTTCCCAAGCAAGTAGACTTTGTTATTGGCAATGTGCACACGGAGGTGGTAGAACCAAGAAGTTCGTTGGTAAACTGTTAAGCAGGCCAGATGAAGAATAAGACTTTGAAATCAGTTTTCTCCAACGATCAAACAAAATTAAAAATGGGTTTGTTTTCCCGGAGCAGGAGGACTTAGCTTCTATATCAAAGCAAGATATAGACAAGATTTTGCCTCCGCCTCGTCCTGTCGCTCAAACTAAACGTCTCTGTGGCGTATTTACATTCGTAGCAAATCTTTCTTTTGTGAAGTAGGACCGTAACTATAGTAATCTGTTGTTACTAGAAAATTATGTTATGATACCGCTACAACGCGTGCTTGTTTTGTTTCTGTTAAAACTATAAAAAATACTCGTTGTGGCATTTATGAGAGAAACAAAAGCAATTTTTTGGAACATTACACATTTTATATCAACAGTATTAGACTAGTAACCACTGTTTCATAGGTTCCTTACGGCGTTTCATTGGTCCCATTGGGCTGGGACCAATGGAACAAATTACCAAAATGAAAAAATTATTCGCCAGCATTACATGCTTTGCTAGAATCTTAAACAAAAGTGTCTGGACGTGTGGCTAACATTTGCCAATACATATGGCTATTTGCACGTAATTTCCTCTTCGTATGTGCTTTTTATGGCACAATGAAAAAAAATGTTCCATAGGTCCCACACTTCCCCTACAGAACGTTATAGAATCACATTGTAATTTTTGTTCTATGCGTTTTTGCAATCACCATGGTTGGAGTGCAATAAACAATGATTACAAAGAAAAACTAATTTGGATAGTTAAATCATGATACTGTTTCGTTTGATGTTAAACAAACTTACACAAATAAATATCGTGGTATGAATGAAACTTGGAAAACGAAATCAAACACATTAATATTTGTTCGAAATTGTTTTTGACAGTCTACTAAGAGGTTATCACAATCTTTTTTTACAGTCGGCCTAACAGTTCAAAATATACATACACGTCCTGTTAAAAGTCATAATACAAAAATAGTCTTTAAAGCTGATTAGATGTCTGCTTAAACGACAATGTCTTTCTTTGTGTTAAACTGTGGCATCTTTTTTCTTGATTGTAGTTTTGCAATGATCTAGCCATCTCTTTCAGAAGAGTCCACAACACAAGCCGAAGCCTCAGTAACAAGCTTCACAGCTCTTTCAACTGCTAGTAAGTGACATCGAAACTTAGGAAAAAATCCCGAAGGCAGCATTCGTGATTTTACGTAGCTATCTATGGTGGCATTTGAAAGACAACGATCGAGTTACAGGAAATTCCCTGATTGTAGTAGATTGCCAATCGATCATTTCATAGTAGTGTTCAGCATCAAAAAGCACTTTTGGCACAACAAATTTACGTGTTTCCAAGGAAGAATTGCTTCGACATTTCAGAATTTTTCTCCAAGCCATTTCTCCAACATGTTCTTGCTCATCCATCAACATTGATATTAAAATATTTTCAGGGTGGGCAAAAAATCCGTTTCTCTGCAGAACCCTATTAACAACATCTCGAACTCTTTGTGTCATACTTTGCGAACAATTTAAGAGAGTAAAGAAGTGCCGTGCACCATTTGTCAGGTTGCTATTACTTTTTATCTGGAACCAAGCAGGAATATAAATGCTCATGATGTATTGTACCAAGTCTATCAGTGCAGGAGATGGTTGGGAGGTAGAAACGTGTAGCCGAAGTATCCGGCAAGCATGTTGTCAACCAGCGTGAGTGGTTGAGAGGTCCGGGTTTTTTGCGAAGCCAGATGAGGAGAAACAAACCCCATTCTTACTGCATTAAATATACTAAGGAGGTACTTTTGATCGGACCTTAGATCTTTTTCATCAATGGTTATTTCTGGAGCTTGGACTGCTTTGAAATCAAGAACGTCCAACAATTCGCATCCAAAAAGCTGCTTTCCCATAAAAACCACCAAAGTCTTCCGGCCCATTAGTGCCTCTATCTAGCTCTTTCATAAGGTGACGCAAAGGTAACTCGTTTGTGAGTAGTAGGCAAACTAACCATTTCAGTGGCTTGTTCAAATGATCTTCTAGACGTTTTATAATGCCTCCTTTGCGGTTAGTTTTGACGGAAGTGCCATCACACTCTATTGCTGCAAAATCATCCAAACTTAATCCGTTAGAGGCACAATAGTCGATGATTCCGTTAAATAGGAATTGCCTTGAACCGGTATAGATGCTGCAAAATGGCCAATGTATGCAGATTGTGGTTCTTTAATAAGTGCTGAGCGCTCTTCTATTACAGTGCGTTTATGCATTCTCACATTGATCAGTTTTTGAGTGATCGTTTGGTCTTTTCGAACATCAAAGTATAAGCTTTGCAGGTGTAGAGCTGTTTTGTTCAAAGCCACACTGTTCATTCTACGTTTCTTTCTTGCTCTTTAAATCTTGTTTTTGTCAATAACTGATGATGCATCATTTTCCGTGATGACTCCAGCACCCTGCAACATAGATGAAGTAAGAAAAGTTGCCGCACGGTTTAATACACCAGTGCGACCACAAGCTTCAGCAAGAACAGAAATGCCAGGAAAAGGTCGCTTTTGTCTTCTTTTCGGCGTTGCAGGAACATTGTATTCGCTCTGTCACTCATTTCGCTTGCACTTGGGGCTTCACTTTCCATCTCTGCTTTACTGGTGTAGCTGGAAGTTTCACTACGCAGGGGTAGATGATGAAACTGTTTAGCTTTTTCCAACCTCCGTTTGTTTCTTTTTTTATTTAAGAGGGCATTCAGGACGTTTTTGTTTAAACAAGTTTTCTGCGAAACCATAGTGAAACAATTTTGGCAATTTTTTAGAATTTTTTCGCACCAATTTTGATTTTCTTCGGCCAAGAAATCGTAAGATATTCGCAATTATTTTTCCCCTTATACTAAAGAGAAACGCTTTACGAACATTACCAAACTAAAAGGACGTAAGTCAAAATCGTTCCAAGTGACTGACTACATTAGCAGCTGTGGAGGAAGTGGCTTCGTAGGTACCTGCTGATAACCGTAACAAACCTATACGAAAAATGCCGACTAAAATGCTTGCACTGAAGTTTGCAATTTCATATTTACGTGAAAATCTAACTGGCCTTATCTGATTTTTAGGCCCAAACCAATTGCGCAATAATCGCATAAAACTTGCTGGCTCACTAAAAACTGAAATCTTAGTCCAATATCTTGTCAGCTACGATGCTTCAGCGTTCAACAGGCGATAATTTTTTTGGATAGGCTGTCTATAGTTAGCAATAGTCACAATCTGCAATAGGCTACTACGCCTAAAGAACTAAAGCCTTATCTTATTTCGACTAGGCCTACTTAGCTAGCACATGGCGGACAGAGCATACTAAGGAAAGCATCTAACCTCTCTGAATTCAAACAGTAGTTGTTCCACTAATTTATTTACGTATACCTGCAGCACTCACCTAGTTTCAAGAAGCCCGATACTCAGCAAGACTCGGAAATAGAAGTTACGAACTGATTTATTGCGCAATCTACTGGAAACAAGATGGCCGAAATTTGGATTCTTTAGGGAAAACATGAAACTTTTTCACTTAGACTTTCTTAACCGGATGAGTTACAAGATTCGCAATGGGTCATGTTGGTAAACATATTTTTTAAAGATTTTTTCGAAATTTTTCAAAATTCGGGTTGAATGCCCTTTTAAAATCGTTGCAGCTTAATCTAACTCGGCAATCACCATGCGACGATCCGATCTTTGGTCACACAAGAAGTCACGCTCAGCAAGGGGAACTCGATTTTTTAGTTTGCAAGTATATCGTTCGAAGTCCAGACATTTGCATGCACTTATATCAAATAAATTCTTATGCGCTGAATCTCGCAATAATTGAACCTTTCTTTCAAAGTATCACTGTTTTTAGATTTAGATTTAGATTTCAAAAAGTTGTTCATTTTATGTCGATACTGCTGCAACAAACTGGTTATTCTTTTTCGTGAAAGATGTGGAAAAAAAAGCTTTCTTCCACAATATTTCTAAACGTTGGGCAACAACAGCAGAAATCGCCTTAAACGATGGATCTTTTCTTTGCTTTTTTTGCAGCCTAACATAAATGTAGTTCTTCTTCACTTCTTCGTAGGTTGGTAAGCATCTCTCCCTGATATCTTTTGGAGAGCCAAAAATTGGACATTCAGATGAACGTCTGGTACCACTACTCATGATGTCAATTGACAATGTAGCAAAACTAAAAAGTCACTAAAGATGAAACGCTTAGTACCAGTAGCGTAGCAGGGGGGGGGGGGCGGGGGGACTCGAGCCCCCCATTGGCTTGTGAAGTATGCAAAATCGCACGTTTTTGGTGCTTTTGAGGCCGATTTTTTGTGAAAAATTGAAAATAGCCCCCCCATAGGAAAACAGACCCCCCCTCAAACGTTTGGATTTCCGAATTTGGCCGAAAAATCAGTCTCAATTTCGGTGAAGACCTTTTTTTTTTATTTGGAGACCACCTGTTAAACGTTTGAATTTCAGATTTTGGCCGAAAATTCAGTCTCAATTTTGGTGAAGACTTTTTTTTTTTCGTTTTTTTGGAGACCACCTGATTTTGGGCCGAAAACGCGTTTGAATTTCCGATTTTGGCCGAAAAGTCAGTCTCAATTTCGGTGAAGACCTTTTTTTTTTTTTTTTTTGGAGACCACCTAATTTTGGGCCAAAAAAACCTTTGAATTTGCGAGCTTTCAGAGAAATTTCGTCTCAATTTTTGGACAAACTGTGTGAAACTGATTCAAGAACAATGAAAATTCGGATCAAGGTCGTTTTTCTCCTCTTTCAAAATAGCCCCCCCTTTTCCAAATCCTGGCTACGCGCCTGCTTAGTACTCTTAAATAAACTTCCTGAAAAAAAAATGAGCGTAATTATTAACATTGCAGCAACCAGTGTCTTCTGAACTGCTTTAACAAACTAATTACAATTACACCAAGCGATGGGCAGTAACTAGTTACTGTAACTAGTTCAAATTTTCGCCTTTCGGTCCGAACTTTTGCCCACAAACAGGATCTGTAACTGTAATAACTGCAGCTTTCTAAACTGCAACTGAGTCACTTTTTTGACCAATTCAAAGATAGGTACCGGCAGGGCCTCAAAGAGAATTTTTTCCAGGGGGTACGAAGATCGATGCCGGGACCCCAAACTCAAGAGAAGCAGTTACAGTAAAATCAAAAAGGTCTTCACTCAAATTTGGTCTCGTTTTTTGCCCATAATTAGGTGAAGAGAAAAAAAAGGTCTTCACTCAAATTTGGTCTCATTTTTTGCCCAAAATCAGGTGAAAAGCAAAAAAAAAAAAGGTCTTTACTCAAATTTGGTCTCATTTTTTGCTCGAAATCAGGTGAAGAGCAAAAAAAAAAAGGTCTTCACTCAAATTTGGTCTCATTGTTTACTCAAAATTAGGTGAACAGAGGTGAACAACAACAGCAAAAAAATTTGGTCCAAAACTTGACGCGACAACCTCAACCCTTCTAGGCCCCCTAAGCCCGGGCCCCCTAGACCCGGGCCCGGGTACGATGTACCCACTGAACCCCCCTCTCGTAGGCCCTGGGTACCGGTACTGTAGCTGGTGATCTTATTTATATCTTTTCATTTTTTGACCAATGGGTTACTTTTAAAAAATAACTTGCCACCACTGATTAAACTTCAGGCTAATCTGAGAATTTCGTTATTTGCTATCAGTAAAAAAGGGTGTAAAACTAGCTATATGATGTTCATATTAATGATATTATTATGATGTCCTCACTGTTGCAAATTCAGCGCTTTTCAAGCTCAAGTAATCTGGTGATAGTAAACCGCACAAATGGCAAAACTCGATACCAACGCCACATTATTGTAATATCAAAGGAGCAGCGCTGAACAAAATTAGAAAATTAACTAGCAGTTCATAAACTTTTTAAGTGCCACTTACTTAATTTGAATGTAACGCAGGCCATAGCCTACTGGTTACTAAAAACAGGAAAACATTTTAAAACTATTAGTTGCTAAGAAAGTTAAACAACAACAATAAATCCTGTGCTCAGTAATGCAAATAGTTACGAAAAAGTATTAGAAAAAACTATTAAAAGATACAAATTTCCTACATTTTAGCAAAGTTAGGGTTTATCTACTGCCAAAGCGGGACCTAAAATCTTCATACCAATACAAAATAAGTTTTGGAGTGATGTTTTGGAGAGTACTGAAATTTTGCTTCTAGCCAGGTTAAAAATATTTTTGTCTTCACTATATACATTAACTTTAAAAATCACCCCTTTTTGCCAAAATTTGAGTTTTTACCCCCCCCCCCCCCGGCGGAGCCTCAAAAGCACCCCCAACTTTGCTAAAATTTTGCGTACGTCATTTTTTCATGCATGTGCCACTTTTTATCACTAGCCAACTAGACTTTGAAAAAAAAAGTCAAAAACGATACACCCTACTGATCAATCAAAGTAACCGGTCTGTCTTCATTTCATGATAAGCCCACGTAATCCAGGGCTTCCCAAACTGGGAGTCGCGACCCCCAAAGGCGTCGCGTAACAACCTTCAGGGGTCGCAAAGAGAATTACAATTGTTGCAAGGAAGTGTAAAATTGGTATAGTCTCAGCGACTCCAGACTGTCATTGAAACGTTTCCCCATTCGTATCATATACCACAGCTGGATGCCTAGCTTGTTTTGTTTTGTCACTTGGGTTTACGACATAATCGAACTATGCAGACCAAATTCAATGCTAGTATATAGTGCTGTAGTCAGTATTGTAACCACCCCATTGGCCTGCCAAACAAAATGTAGGATAAAGAAAATAGTACGTTTTAGCGCGTTTGAGCCAGTCTTTTGCATGAGAATACACTCAAAAATGATTTAAAGCATATTGTTAAAACGTTTATTTAAGAGAGGGGCTTATTTGTCAAAAATAAAACTCATAAATCAGAAAAAAACTTTGAAACATAGCCAAAAATCGGTATCCAAATTTGATCGCTAATTGAAAATGCTTAACATTGGTTTCATCAAAAATTATGTAAGTTCAGAAATACGGGCGGAAGGGGGCTATTCAGTATTAGTTAATTACCAATCACTTCTCTCGAACTTCTATTAGCCCTTTAATTATACCTTTCTCTATAAAACGTAGGCGAAATAGATTACTCCTTGAGAGTTTTATTGAACTACCGGAATAGGATTTTATGATTTACCAGCTGGTAAGTAAGAGAACTGAAATTCTAGCTAGAGCTACCTCCCACATATCCCATTTATGCTACTGGTATACTCATGCCTTGCACTGCACGTTTTGAAATTTGATAGAATTAATTTTTATCAAAATAGGCCTAAAATTAAGTTATTTTTGCCAAAAAAATACAAAATTTTTGAGCGCTGGGGGTTAGTTCCACCTCCAGACCCCCATAACAGCACCCCATTGCAAAACTCTGACTATGAGCCTGGCCGTAGTATCGGTAGTTTGGTGGAAGAGTAGGAGCGTAATATATACTATATATATAGTCAAGTAGAGGTATAACTATCATAGTACTACTGCTGGTTAGATTCTAATCAATGCATAGCTGGTTAGAAAAGTCGCACGATAACGGTACCAAGCGTACTGCAGATGATGTTGAAGCAGCGGTAAACACAAATGCAAACAGGTTATTTGCAAATGTGTTTGCGTGTTGTACGCATTGGGTACCAGTGCCTTATTATTTTCTTGATTGAATAATTACCACAAATACACAACTCACTGTGTTTATTATTTTAACCGTAAAGGGTCGCGGAAATTTTTAGAAGATTAAAAGGGGTCGCGTGCAAAAAAGTTTGGGAAGCCCTAACGTAATCAAACAGTCAAAACAGGTCTTGTACCACTAGGGGAATTTTTTAAATGTCCCATCAAATGTAGTTTCTTGTCGCCGCGTTACTTCTGGTAAGTTTTAGGTCACGTGATCGCACACTATAAAACCTTAACTTCGCGTTGATGATGCATGGCGTCGAAATAAAAGTGCAAGTTAGCATCAATAGTATTACCCACAATTTCAATTCCGCTATTTTATTTCGAAACTTTTGGATACCTAAAAGGAAACTTTTGGATACTTAAAAGGAACTTTCAATTTCGAAACTTTTGGTGTCTGTTGAAGCAGAATTTTCATCAAAAATGCCACCCCGTACTGCGGTGAGACAAAAGTATAAATCAAATGTAGTGCCTATTTTACCGTAAATTTTTGAGAGAATTGAGGCGTATTTATCTTTACATTTTTTTTACGCTTTGAAGATTTAAGCTTGCTAATAATGACTACATAAAGTTTTTCGGTATAATAGATCTTTTCTAAGTACTAAAACTGCATATCTATTATCCAACTACTGAATTAAACATAGAAAATTGCAGAATTATCAAACTGAACTCAAAAATTACGCATTAATTTAGTTTCAGAAATTTGTTAGGTGACTGCAGATTGCAGGTTGTAACTTCGTATTTAGATAAACGATGTTTTTGGACATTATCTAGAAGATTCGGAAAAGCACTGTATAAGTACCACAGCCAGAACCGGGGCAGACCCCGGAAGTAAAGCATTTCTATTCTAATTCTATTTGGCTGATAGCAATTCTTTAATCGTCCTAAAAATTAAAAAAAAACACTTCTTTTAATACAGTGAAGTGAAACCTTTCTTTGCGTTATCTTTCAATTTTATTGCCCGTATTTGGTTGAATTTGGAAGTTCAAGTTGAATAGGTTTTTTAATATGAAGAAAGTGGCTCAGGCTTTTGTGTGCGCATAATTAACTAGCACAGATATTTGGAGCCAAACAAGTACTGCAAAACTGCAGAAACATAATGCAGCGTCATCTGTTATGCCAAAAAGTAATACGTATCGAAAACGGAATAATACCATGGTCGTTAACGACTATGTTAATACAGCAATATAGTCGTGCATGCCCAAATTTCAAAAGAAGCAAACGAAAAACTGCGCATAATAATCAAAAAGGAATTGCAAAATTAAAGCAGTTTTAACGCTTAAAAAGGACGGTTTGCCTTGGCCAAAGAAAGTGTCTATGTGTCGCATTAAGATGACATAAATTAAAAATAAAAATCAGTAAACTCACCTGCAAGTTTTCTTCAGCAGGCCAAAACGATTTGACTGCAAAAATTATCTATTAGCCTTCTATTGGTTCTAAAAGTTCTCCAAATTTTCCGGTAAAATAGCTATTCTGTTTAATACTAAACCAAATTAATACGTCTTGCTCCTGCTAGCTATAAAATCATCTGGCAAAAATAGAAGGAAAAATTAGGCAGATCTTGAACAAAGAGAGAGATTATCGTGTAACTTAGAAAACCTGTAGCAAATTAAAAAGAATTTTGTAAACGTTTGCGCCTATTTCACAAAACTTTCTTTCCTCTTGCGAATGGCTCAGCTGTCTCTTAATCGCAAAGTTTGGGATTCGATTTTCAACAATGAGTAAATAAGCTTTACATTGTAAAAAATGTCAGGTATACGTGTAGTGTTATTTTTGTCCCCATTCTCGAGACCCAAGCAGCAGCACTTCCTACATTTTGACGGCTGTTGATTATTATGGAAGAGATTAAATTACACATTGCTGTGTGACGTTTTTATGTCGCAACCCCAATCAATACACATCAGCTCTTGCTGTCTGTTTATCACAAAACACTCAACTATTTTACCGCTTTCAGTTGATTCCACAAGCTCAATTTGCAGGGTGGTCGCCCTTACTGCTTTTGTTGTTAATTTAAGTAATTTGTTTCGATTTGTAATCATAGTTTTTCAAGGTTTATTTTTACTGCTTTTATTGGTGGCATATTCGATAAAGCCAGCGCCCTAGAACAGTGGCTTTTAACCAGGGTTTGATTGAGTCCTTTGGGTTCGACAAAGATGTTTGAAGGGTTCGACGAAAGTCTTCTAAAATTTTGACACAGTCTGCGTCATCTATTATGCCAAAAAGTAATACGTATCGAAAACGGAATAATACCATGGTCGTTAACGACTATGTTAATACAGCAATATAGTCGTGCATGCCCAAATTTCAAAAAAACAAACAAAAAACTGCACATAATAATCAAAAAGAAATTGCAAAATTAAAGCAGTTTAACGCTTAAAAAGGACGGTTTGCCTTGGCCAAAGAAGGTGTCTATATGTCGCATTAAGATGACATAAATTTAAAACGAAAATCAGTAAACTCATCAGCAACTTTTCTTCGGCAGTTTCTTCTTTGACCTGCAAGTTTCTTCTTTGTGCAAAGATTCCTGGGATTTTCCTCTCTGGTAGTGGTTTAAACAAAGATACAAATCGGGTTTGAAGGTGAAAATAGCATGAGGCTTGCTCTTTTCGAAGCAAAGACTCGAATCTCCCAGTTAGTCTCCAAAAAAGAACAACAGAAATCACATTGATACAAAACGTTTATGATTAAATGTAGTTAGTTTTTATATACCTGAGTCAAAAAACATTGCGGTTCAACGAAGCCTTGCAGAATAGGTTTCGTCGGTTAACATTCATTCATTCTTTTTTTATTCTTGACCACCACAACAGTAGCAAATGCATCGTAACACAATAATAACACGTAGAGTCAGGAAAAAGAAGTAGCGACACGACTTTAGACGTTAAGACATGCAGAGGATACTGAAGACGAATAAGCGATTTTTATTTGCATGGTTGCTACACCTGTCACACCAGCTTAAGTACATTGTAGGCCTAATCAATCACACTCATCAACATACACGCAGGCACACAAGATGGAAGTAAAACTAAGGCTGGAGTAGTTAGTTTCTTAAAAAAAAGTTAAGAAATCCTATCCAAGAGAGTGTTCAAGGATGTTCAATGATTATCGGTCGGGTTGACCCTTAACTTTAAAATGGTATTTGCTGCCTGTTCTTAATTTGTAGTTATTTGCATTTACAACGCTATAAAAGTAGGGTAAAAGAAATAAACTGCTGGTAGAAAGTACAGCCAAACACAAAAAAATAATCTAGCCTTGCTGGTGGTTACAAAACTGTCAGGAGTTAAACTATCGAAATGCTTGATTTTCTGATTAGTTTTTTTGTTAATTGTGATTCAAGTCAAACCTAAACTCATTAAAATTAACCCCAAATCCAACCTTAACCCGAATATTAGCCCTGACTCAAACCCTAGCATTAAGCATTAAAAAGCAAATGATAAATGCACAGACGAAAATTCTTCATTTGTGAAACCTTCTCAGTGAGCTGCAAAAATGTGGTACAATGCAGTAGCTAAAAAACTCATCTAAAATGGCTTAATAACATTATGTTTTCTTTAAAAAAAATCATAAACAAAATCAGAAATGGCTTGAAAATAAGCATTTTGTTGCTGAACTCAGAACCATCCTATATATAAACTACTACGAAATCGTAAATATCAAGTATTGCTTGAAAACATGGGTTTGTTTTAAATATTATAGTACGGAGCTCACGAGCAATTTCAATATCCTGTAGAGCAAATTCCATATGAGCAAGAGAAAGAAGAGCCTTGCTTCTGGAAGTATCGGTGTACGAAATGCACAAACCGAGAGTGGAAATGTGGAAACGCCACTTCCTCAGTGAAATCGGAATGCAGGAGGTGCCACACCCTTGTAACGCCTTACAAGAAGGTATTTTAGTTAACCTTGGCTTACTTTTTTTTTCATTTTGTTCTTAATTATCTTGTTCTCAAAAACACTGCAAAATCCAAAAAACACAGAAGTTTATACGATATTAAAATTTTGTAAAAGAAGCTTGTAAATTTGAAGGTATTATTAAAAATTGATCACAAAATTTGATGTAATTGACAATATGATTTGATTCGATATTTTCCAGTTAACATAAAAAGAAACATTGTAAAGTCATAATTTCGTGCCGGCGACTGGGCTCAGCGAAGTGCTGGAATGGTGGCCGCTTGACTTGAAGACCATTTAGATCTTTGGTGCCTTCTTGTAAGGTTGTTTGGCAATAATTTACACACAACTTCAAGTTCGCATTTCCTTGCTGTTACGTTTTTACTTTTGTAAAGCAATTTTAAAACCAAAACGTGGTATTAATGATCGTGTTTATCATCACCAGTGATGGGCACAGCGGCGCTGTTCACCAGCGGCGCTAGTAGCGCCGCTACTTTTTCGGTAGCGGTAGCGGCAGCGCCGCCGCTTTTTTTCATCACCAGGGACAAGCGGCAGCGCCGCTGTTTTTTTAACCGAAAAAGCGGCAGCGCTTCAGCGCTGTTTTTGAAGTAAAAATTCTGCCGCTGGCGCCACTCCTAATAAACTCCTTCCAAGACTTTTTTGAATCACATTTTCACACGTTACCGTTTGGAGTCTTTACTCTCCGTTTGTTTTCACTCTGCTCTTGTTACCACGTTATTTTAGTTTAGTAGAACATACAAGGTTACCTTTGTGACGTTTTGTCGTAGCTCGCATATGTGTAGGCGAGTTTTATCGTACGTGGTCCTATTTTTTCTGAACCAACATTGAATGAATAGTGTGGTTAGTAGCGGGCCAATTTGAACTGATAAAACCGATTTCAATAAAGCCGATTTCTAGCGGTATCTCATTAACAAAAATGCGATAATTACAGTTCGATAAATTAGCTAAAAACTTGCAGTTCGCAAAGACAGTTTTCCGCGATATTTCCTCAAAATGTTAGCTTTTAGTAAAACAAATGAAGATGATTCTTTGGCTATCTGGTCAAAGACCTCAGTACAGCTGTTCGTGCTCTGCTAGTAGAACAGTACAGTAACAGACCCGGAGCCAGCGTAGTGTTTTTTTTTTTTTGGGGGGGGGCAAAAAAACTTTTGGGGAAACGCTTGCGCAGCCGAGACCAGACGCCTTTGGAATGGTTCAGCAATCTGGTGAATATTTTGCTCCAAATTCTATGTTATCCTCCTTTGGTATGGATTTTGCCCTCAAATTTGGAGGTGAAGACCAAAAAAATAAAAAAAAGTCTTCATCGCAAAATCTTAGGCTACTTGATCACGTTTACTCGATCTGTCTTGCTGTTTCATAGAAAAAAAGCGTTTGTGGTGACCTGTTTTGGGGCAAAAGTTTGCTGGTCCTCTTGTACTAGTACAAAAGTTTACTCTCGCTTGGGAGGCACAAGCAGTGATTTTGGGGGCACGGCCCAAAAAGCCCCCCCACCCCCGTGCATAGGCGTAGCCAGAATTTTTGATTGAGGGGAGGGTCAAACCAAACATGACATCCAATGACGTCATTAGAATTTTTCAAAAGAGGAACTTTTTGTGGGACAAAGATATCGTAGAATGTATGATCAGAAGCCGTGACCTGGTTTGGCACTTAACGAAGAGTTTTCAAAAGGGAGAAGCTTAAACCAAAAGTTAAAAATGAAAATATGAAATTGGGAGACGTGTGTAAGCAAACTAGTTTACTCAAAGGTATCACAGATGGAGGTTTGCGGCCAAAGCCCCAGCTGCTTGGCAATTTTTTTGCAATTTTTCGGAAAAAAAGCTATTTTAATGGCATTGGATCACATTTCGTATGTGTTCAGAACCATTTGAAAGAACTAGATTTTTAAGATTTGAAAGCCAATTGAAAAAACTTAAATTGTTTCAATCCTCCTTTTACTTATAATTTTGTCGAAAATACGTTTCTGATTTTGGATTTGGGGTTAAATTTTGTAAGTATTTTAGTAGTAAATAATAATCCACTCGAAGATTTTCTGTAGAGATTTTTGTTTTGAGGTGCAAATAACCAGTTGTAAGAGTACATGTACGGTCAAGAGGCCCCAGACCCCTCCATTCAAATTTAATAATTTGTTCAATGAGCATTTCTCCTAGTTATTATTATTTTTTTTTTAATATTTTTTCACGTAAAAACTAGCAAGGTGGAGGTGAATTATTATTAAAAACTGTACAATAGATGGTTACGCCTAATTGCCATGTTATTGCCCGGGCTTGATTTACATTACGCGAAGCCCCTGACACGTTGGAGATTTTCGCAGAATAAGTGTAGACCAAAAATAAAGTCTTACCATCTGAGCGCAGGGCCCTTGGTCCAGTGCCATATGGTAAATCACGCCCTGGTTGTTGCATTACGTTTTTAAAAAGCTTAGATGAGAGCCCGAGGTAGCAACTTTAAGATATAAACCCATAATTTCAGCCAGTTTATTCATTTTAATTGATTGGCAAAAATTAAATTGAGAGCCCCGGCCCCCTGGTCATCAATATTATTGTCAGGGTGTCGAACCGAACCTGAACCCGAACCGTAAACCCGAATGAACCGTTTCATTTTGGTGAATCCGAACCGAACCTGAACCAGCAAAATTTTACTTCAGTGAACCTGAACGAAACCGGAACCCTCAAAATTGTGCTCAAGTGAACCCAAACCGCACCTGAACCCCAATCAAAAGTAAGAATATATTTTTCCATATCCGGATGCCGCTGACGCTGGTACACGCACAATAAGAGCAGTGGTGATCATCAACAAGATCACCAATTTCTCCTTTTTTTTTCTGGACGAAATGAGTAACGACAGTTAAATTTTAAGTCAATGAACCTGAACCGAACCTGAACCAGTAATATTTTACTTGAGTGAACCAGAACCAAACCTGAACCTCGAAAATGATGCTCAAGTGAACCCGAACCAAACCTGAACCGCTGAAATATTTTGAGCAGGAGCTAAACCTGAACCCGAACCGTTATTTGAAACGGTTCGACACCCTAATTATTGTTAATTACCGCTGTACGCGTGTACTGTTGTACGCGAAAAATGCTGCAAAATATTGAAACTGACGAAACAATAGACTTTTTTGTCACATTTTTATCATTGGTAACATTTCAACGGGAGAGGGCCCGAGATCCATACCCCTCTCTGGCTGCGCCTATGTTTCGTGGCGCCGGGCCTGAGTAGTAACATCAAGGCGTAGTAAAATAAATTTTGCTAAAACAGTTAACAGTTAAGCTAAGAAGTGAATTCATAGTGCGCTGAGAATAAAACAAAGAAATAGAACCAGGTAATAAATACGCTTTAAAGACAACTTAGTTATGGAGTTGTATTCGTAGAAAAATACTTAGTGTAACATGTATCGCATTGAGCATCATTTGCTTAACATGTACGTCATTACTAAGTATCTCCTTCGACTTCGTAAACATCAATATCTTAAACGCTCGATTTACTTTTGCGTCAAACTTTTACTTAGCCTGCTTGTCTACCATTTAAGCCTGTTAATGCCGATTTTAACCTGTACCAGTGTTTTTAAAGCCTGAATAATTTACTTTCGTAAATAAAGTTAAAATATCACCATTAGGTACCCTATTTGAATGCCATTGTTTTAATTCTCTTCATTTTTTAAAGTGGCGGCAGCGACAAGCGGCAGCGACAAGCGGCAGCGGCCGCTGTTTTGCATGCAAGTAGCGGCAGCGTCGCTACGTTTTCATTTGAGTAGCGATAAGCGGCAGCGCCGCTGCTGTTTTTGCCTAACAGCGGCAAGCGGCGCTGCCGCTGTTAGGCAAAAGCATGCTCCTAGTTGGGCAAAAGCATGCTCCTATCCTCCTGTTAGGCAAAAGCATGCTCCGCTGTTAGGCAAAAGCATGCCGCTCAACCAAGCATGCTCCTATTTTCAAGTAGCGGGTGCCCAGCTCTGATCATCACCAAAATAATATCATCATTAATACATTGTATTTCAGATCGGCCTCACTCCGTACCAAGGTAGTCGGCCAAGTTTTGGGGTGTTCATATGCCCCCAGTGCTTTCGAAAATGGAAGAGTGCAAACAGTTGGGCTAACGAGGGGCAGGAATGCAAGAAATGTGGGCCCCTGATTAATGTTTATCCCCATCGCCAGGTAGTTTTTGGTTATGCAGCATTTTGTTTCTAGCAAAGTTATTTTTTGTTGCTTGGTTGAGCTCCTATTATAAGAGCCGGGTATCAGTGGTATAGCATGAAGAGGGTTCGAAGCGTTTGCGGTGGATTTGAAACATCTTACTTCATAAGAAAATAATAGCTTAGGCTAATTTTAACATATTCTAACTATTTTAGAGACGTTTCGGCTGATAATTCTAGCTATTTTCATTTTATTTCTTTCATAAGGGTTATTTTTGCCAGTTCATTTTGAATAAAAGTTTAAAATGTTATATTTGTGATGAAATTTTGACAAAGATTCAAGGAAAAAGTTTTGAAAATGAGACTTATGCAGAGAATCTCGAATTCCATCTTATCGACTCTAACTTTGTGGCACTTGAAATCTCTCGGTTGGATTTAAAATTTAAGCTATATAGGCTTTTCTAACCCAACTGGATGCAATACTATAAGCAGGGCCGGATTTACCTTGCGGCACTTTGGCACAGTCCCAGGGGCAGAAAAGGAAACCGGTCGGGTGAACCGGCATTGGTCGGGTCGACCGGCCGGTCGGGTCGAGATTCTTCGACCGGCCGGTCAAGCCGGTTGAAAAACCGGTCAAATTCTCCTTTCTGGCAATTAAAAGACATCTAAGCACCAACCGAAATATACTTATATATTTTATCATAAATAAAACTTTTTATAAAAAATCAGTATTAACAAACCACACCTTTCGAAAACACTTGTTGAATGGTTTCAAGCTGTAACTATTATGCTGTGACCATTAAAACATGCACATCCAGGAACGTGTTTAGGGTGGGAGTATTGTGCCATGCCCCCCCACTTTGGGCCATGGCACAAAGCAAAAAAGTGCAAAATATACATTAAAATCGGGTAATCAGATTCTAATAAAGCATGCATGTGGAAAAGGCTTTCGCTACCTGGCATTTTAGCATCATTTTAGTCAGCTTAAGAGTAGAAGTGGCACTGATTACAGATTGCAGATTTAAATGCTAAAATCTTGCTGCTTTAAAAAGCCTTTTTTAACTTAAATTTATCACACTCTACACTGGGCAAGAAAGACATAGCTCTTATCTGTTTTTATATCTAACTAGCCATGTCTCGTTCTGAAGTAGCAGCATTTCTACAAACTGCTGGGGCACATCATATTTCGAATGTTTTCTAGCCAATGCCATAACAGTTTAGTGTTTTCAATGAAAATAAGGGACGCGTTTCGTTCATCGCGGTAGTTATTCATAACCACTTCGTACTACCGATGAGTTTATTTATTGGTTTGACGTTTCGCTTCCCAAACCGGGAAGCTTCTTCAGAACAACTTGCAGTGCTGCCTCTGCTGTTACAAAAAGATAAATTAGAAAAAAATTACAGCTGAAGATAGGTAGCAGTAAAAACATACGAACATCACAATTCTTGTACTATTATATTCAAAAACATTAAAATAATGAAGCAATATCATTACATAATACTGAAAATTACGTCACTAACAGCGTGAACAGTAGCGTAGCCGGGGCTATAGCCCTCCCCCCCCATTGGCCTGTCAACCAAAATGCAGAATAAGAAAAATACCACGTTTTTAGCTGTTTTAAGACTGTTTTTTTTTTGCTGGAATTGACTAAAATGTGATTTAAAGCATCTTTTGAAACATATATTCAGGGGGGGAGGCTAATTGTCAAAAATTAAAGTCACAAATCGATGAAAACTTTTTAAAATGCCGAAAAACAAACAATCAAATTTGATCGCTAGTACAAAAACGCCAAACATAGGTTTTATCTACAAATATAACATAAACTCAGGAATAAGGAGAAGGGGGGGGGGGGCTATTCAGTGTTAGTTAATTGGTAATTATCTTTCAATATAGAGTCTCAAACACTTCTCTCAAATGTCTTTCAATATAGACGAAATAGATTACTCATGTGAGTTTTATTGAATAATAGGATTTTATGATTTACCATCATGTTAACAAGAGAACTACAATGTTATCATAAGCCACCTCCACCATAACCCATTAATGCAATCAGTCAAATCATGTTGCGCTGCCAATTTTTTATGCCACGTTTTAAAAGCATTATTTTTTATTGAAATAGCTCTAAAATTAAGTTATTTTTGCAAAAAATGCAAAATTTTCGAGCGCTGGGGGCTCCGCTCCCAGACCCCCAAGACAGCCCCCCATTGCGAATTTTTGGCTACGCGCCTGAGCGTGAAAAAAAGGAATATTGAAAAATTATGTCACAAACAGCGTGAAAAAAATTAATAATACTCATAACAACTGGGCTGCTTCACGAACAGTTTGAGAAGGTATGAAAAGGACCTATGGCAAAACATTATGTACTGGTAAAGGTTTTTAGCTGCACACAGCTTTATATTAATTTTCCGTTGTATATAAATCTCTGTGGACAGGGGTGCCGAAACCCGGGAGGGATGGGGGGATATATCTCCCCAATTATTTGGCTGTATCCCCCCCAATAGTTTGAGAATGATCCACATCTGCATCCCCCCAATAATTTGAATGTGTGTACATCTGAGCGTAAATTTGGGGCAAAAAAGTGTTGTTCGATTCCTGCTGAAGACCTTTTTTTTTTTTGTTCCTCACTTGAATTCGGGGAGAAAAAGTGTTCCATTTGCATTTTTTTTTTGGTCTTTTCTAAATTTCTAAACCTGAACAAAATCGTGGTCGAGGTTCATCCCCCCAATGTTGAAAATAGGGCAAAATTGGAGTAAAATTGCAAATTATCCCCACCAATGCTCAACAAAGATCGGCACCACTGTCTGTGGAGCTAAAAACCTTTTCCAGTTCATAATGTTTTGCAATAGGTCCTTTTCATACTTTCTCAAACTGTTTGTGTAGCAGCCTAGTTGTTATGAATATTGTTAATTTTTTTCACGCTGTTAGTGACATAATTTTTCAGTATTTCTTTTTTCACGCTGTTAGTGACGTTATTTTCAATATTGTATAATGTCATTGCTCCATCATTTTAATGTTTTTGGGTATAATAGTACAATTATTGTGATGTTCGTATGTTTCTACTGTTACCTATCTTCTGCTGTTATTTTTTTTCTCATTTATCTTTTTGTAACTGCAAAGGCTGCACTGCCGAAAAAAAGTTTAGAGTTTGCTGCTCGGCAAATTGCAAATAATCTGTCACAATAGCTAAAAAATTGTAACTTCATTTTTTGGCCTTCGCATAATATCATTAGAAAGAACGTCTAATATAATTTAGCTTGTGCCCTCCAGTGCTTTTTATGCTTATTTTATTTTGTGCACGTTTTGCGCTGCTTAAAACAGGTCTTTCAAACGGAAACTTAAATAAAAAAGGTCTTAAAATTGAGTCATTTTTGCGAAAAAAAAAAACAATTTTTTTTGCTTTTTTTTTCTGAGACCCCCTGTCCAAAGTCACAAATTTTAACACCCCACCCATGCCCCCCCTTTTTGAAAAATTTTCATTGGATACATTGAACAGTGAACAAAAACCTTCTGTAAAAATACCGGACGACCAGGCCGGTCAGAAACCGGTCGACCGGCGGGTCAACCGGCGATAATTTTGAAATTTACCGGTCGGGTCGAGAAAATTTTGACCGGTTCCATCTCTGCCCAGGGGCCCCGCGCGCTTGGCTGGTAATTGCAATGAAAATCTGGCAAAGATCTTTTGGCTTCGAGGTTCCATTTCTTCAGAGAGTCAAATTTAAGTGCCAAGAGCCCCGAGCAATGTAAATCCGGCCCCGCGTATACGAATATACTGTGCTAGTCTCAGAACTTTTTACAAATTTAGAGCTTGACGTTTAAAGCTGTCCGAAAATGTGTTTATGAAATGGAAGTTAGTATTTTTATCAGAATTTCATACATTTTAAATTTTATTACAGCATCGCCTCAACAGGAAAGATGAAAAGATGTACAGAAAAAGAGAACATCCACAGGAGCATTGCGAAAAATGTAAAAAATTGAAAGAAGAAGGCTACGAAATGAGCTGCAAGGAATATTGGATCAGATACGGAAAGAAAAAACTACCGAGAGTGGTGGAAAACGAGCTGCCTGTAAGCGAAGAAGATGAAGCCAATATCAACATCCACCGTCTTACATCTTTCCTTGTTTCAGTCCTCAATCCTGTAGCAGAAGCCAACCCTCACAATGGCTCATTGCCCTGCAATAGTGTTACAATCAAACGCAAAATCACAGAGCTTCGCGATAAAGGAAAAACCAGGACAGCTTAATTCTTATGTAAATGGATTTTGTGCTTTTTTTTTTCCTTTTTTAAATTCGTTTTTTTTTATCCTCGAGTTTTAGTGTTTTTAGTCAGGGCCGGATTTATTACTTGGCACTTTTAAAAATTGCCAGGGGTCTTGCTTCTGATGAGTTTTTTTTAGAGGATCTACATTCTTCGATGAATTTTTGCTATTACAGTATTCTGAACATTTTGGAAGGTCTATTTTCACCTTCTGTACCCAGGCCTCAGGTTGTCGCAATCCAGCCCTGCAAACAGCACACAATTTGCACACTCACTCAAGTAAAGTTCCGAGAACAGTACTTTTCTTGTGGCAGGAGCCCTTTTGGTGTATTTTGGTCTCCTGTCAGGCTTTCTGAGCTTGGTTTTTGCAGTCACTTACTGAGACTATATTCGTACACCAATCCTAAAAACACGAATCCGGAGATGATTGTTCTTTATGATCCGCATTTTCATGACTTTAGACACTAGAGCTTTTTTAAGAAATCCATCTGATTACTTGTCATTTTGAAACTTGTATTTAAGATATAAATTTTCAAAAATTTTTGAAATATTCTTTGACGTACATTTTATAGAGCAAACTCAGAAAGCCGCCGCTGCCATGTCTCCACCATTGCACGTCACGGCGGTAATAATTAATTGACTTAGTAATTAGAATAGGTTGTGTTTATTTTCTTTTCTTGTAATAGCAGATGATGAACCTTTTAACAAAGGTTGTCTTACGTTTTATTTTATCAAGAACATTAGTGTGCATTATTTGTGGAAAACATGATGACGTCATAACTGAATAACCCGAGAAAAGGAACTAAAAAGCTATTACTAAAAGTGAAAGTTTCGCTTTATTTACTCATGAAACTTTGAAGCTTCTTTAAGAGAACGTCAATGAATTAAAATTTCAGCAAATAAGCAAATGTTAAAGATATCAAGAGCCAGCAAAAAACCAATGAGTGATTGAGTGCAGGGGTGCCGAAACCCGGAGGGGTTATATCCCCCCAATAATTTGACTGTATCCCCCCCAATAATTTGAGTATGGTCTACATCTGCATTACCCCCAATAATTTGACTCTGGTGTGCATCTGAGCGCAGGTCTCCACTTGAATTCGGGGGTAAAAAAGCGTTCCTTTTTTGATGGAGACCTTTTTTTTTGGTCTTCACCTGAATTCGACGAAAAAAGTGTTCTTTTTTTGGTGAAGACCTTTTCTTTTTTGGTCTTCACTTAATTTGCTCACCAAAAAAATCGTGATCGAGGTTCATCTCCCCAATTCTTAAAATAGGGCAAAATTGGAAATTATCCCCCCCAATGCTCAACAAAGATCGACACCCCTGATTGAGTGGATAAATCGACTGATGCTGAAGCGGTAGACTAAGGATAGATTCCAGGTCGAGTCAAACCACAGACTACAAAAATTGGTGTTTACAGCTTCCTGCTTGGCGATAAGCAATAAAAAAGGAACAGTTTGAAGACTCCACCGGGTGTGATAGACAGAAGGGCAGGCGACAGCTTGACTCGAAGACTGCGAAAATCGCTCTCGCTGTCTCCTAGTCAAGGCAATTTGATGAATAAAGATAAAATTACAAATACAATTATTTACTCACAATTTACTTTGGCAATGTAAGCAGAATGCCTCAGGAAAGACTTCCCAAACAAACATTACTTGCCAAAGCAAATGATAAAAGACCAGTTGAACGGCCTAGAACTAAATGGACCAATTGCATTGAGGATGTTGGATGGAATCGTTTGGGACTTCAAAGCGAAATAATGGATGTAGAGCGTAAGACAATGAAGTGTGGCAGTTAATCTCGAGCTTCTGCCTACAACCCACACGGAAAAGAGGGCAATGAAAAAAGAAGAAGAAGACAATTTACTTAGATGTGAGTAAAATACAGTGAACTCTCTTTGCCATGACTGGCCACGAGGCTTGCTTAGAGGAAAGATAATTGTGGTGTGCATGTTGATTAGGGGTGCAACTTTTGTGGAACACAATATCCCTGTATTAGAATTCAATAAACTTTTATAAAAGATTAAATAAAATCCAATTTTTACGTTGATTTGATGAAAAACCTGACGCACAAATGATTTTAAATGATTTAATTTTCAACTTTTTGACCAGTTCTTGAGGTCACACAAAGCTTTTTCCGGTTTTGAACAAAAACTACAAGAGTCACGTTGTCATGTTATAAACCGCGAGTTTGCGTTTTTCTTGGGCCTCAATTTTTGGTGCAAACGTTGTAACTTGGCATTCAAAACAAAAGTAAAAGAAAAATAGCAGCATTGATTTTCGTAAAAAACAAACAATGAAGTTAATTGGTCAAATTCATGGAATTTGATAAGATAAATCTACGGGGAGAGGGAGTTTGTCCTTGTTTCTGCAGAACACCTGCCACTCCTACGTTACTTTTATTGAATCCTCACAGCACTGGTTTCATCTGGCAAAGATGATGGGAGATCTCTTTTCCAGTGCTTTCTAAGCATTCGGAAACGGTGGCATGCATAAGCGTAGGAGGTGGGGGGCACCGGCCCCCCCGGTTGGTGTAAGGTGTCCAAATTTCGGGCAAAATTTTGGGCAATTTCATATATTTTGGGCAATTTGGCGTCAAATTTTTGCGCGATTTCATGTCGTTTGGGCAAGTTTGCATAGTAAAATCTTCCGAGCGCTGGACAGAAAAATCGTTTCAATGTGAGTGAAGACCCATAGTCGTAGCCAGGATTTTTGATTGGGGGGCCCAAACCACAAATCACATGCAATGACGTCATCAGAAATTTTCGAAAAAGGAACTTTTTATGGAACAAAGATATCGTAGAATGGAAGATCTGAAGCTGTAACCCATTGGCATTGAACCAGGATTTTGGTAAATAAAGGGCGAAAACTATTAGTTAAAAAGAGCAAATGTCTAACTTAGGAGATGCGTTGAGTGAGCTAGTGTACTCAAACGTATCACAGACGGGGTTTGGGGGCAGAGCCCCCAGCCACCGGCGGTTATGGGGGTCTGGGGGCAAAGCCCCCAGCCGCTGGGCGATTTTTGTACGTTTTTGGAAAAAAAGCTATTTTAATTCCATTGGATCACATTTCGCACGTGTTCACAGCCATTTGAAAGAACTAGATTTTTAACATTTGAAAACCAATCGAAAAAATTTAACTGTTCAATCTTTCTTTTACTTGCAATTAAAGTCTAAAACACGTTTAAAATCTTGCATTATGGAGTAAAATTTTAATTGTAATTGATTTGGTCTCTGTAGGGGTAAGTAAGGCATATGGTCTCCTGCAATATTTTAGCAGTAAATAGTGATCCGCCCAAAGATTTTCCTTCAAGATTTTTTGTTTTGTCACGAAGTTAACCAGTTATAGGAGTACATGTACGGCCGGGGGCCCAGGCCCCCTCAACTGAAATTCAATAATTTGTTTAATGAGCATTTCCCCTAGCTATTTTTTTTTAAGTATTTTGTGAATAAAAACTGGCGAGATGGAGGTGAATCGTTTTTGAAAAATGGTACAATAGATGATTTCGCTTACTAAACATGTTATTTCCGGGCCGGATTTACATTGCGCGGAATCCCTGGCACTTAGGGGATTTTTGCAACATCTTCCTGCCAAATGTAAGTGAAGACAAAAAAAGTCCTACTATTTGAGCGCTGGGCTCTGGCACTGTGCCATATGGCAAATACGGCGCTGGTTATTGCATTACGTTCATAAAAAGTTTAGATGAGGGCCTGAGGTAGCAACTTTTTGGGCAAAAACCCTTCATTTCACCCTGGTTACACGTTTGAATTGGTTGGAAAAATTGAATTAAGAGGGTGCTCCGGACCCCCTGGTCGTCAATATTATTGATTGTTAATTACTGTTGTACGCGTGAACTGTTGTACGCAAAGATGCTAAAAGAAACTGAAAATGAAGAAACAAGGCTTTTTTGTTAAATTTTTGTCATTGGTGGCATTTCATATGGAGTGGCCCGGGGGCCCTGTGCCACCCCCCTGGCAACGCCTATGATTTTGAGATAAGATCGCGCTCTTAAGTTCTTTCACAAAAAAACAACATTTAAAGCAAAATTAAAATAACTTTTTTTCCTAAACGTGGAAGACGCGAGTCAATTCACTTGACAGTTTTTTGAAACCTCCAGGAATTGCATGACATTATTATGACGTGGACACGCGGTCGTCATTATTATTACTTACTTTTGTACGCGTAAATCCTAAATTAAAGGAACTGCAATTCCGGACAAGGACAACATACTGGCTATGCTCTTATTATATTTATCATTGGTAGTATTTCAATTGGGGGTTCGCATTACCGCCTGTGTTATAGCATTAAGTTCATAATTATGTTAAACGAGGGCCTGGGGTTGCAACTTTTAGCACAAAACTCTTAGATTTTTCACAGGTTTTGCAGATAAATTGTTAAAAATTTGAATTACAGGGCCCCTGGCCCGGGACCCTTGGTCATCAATTAGGGGGCTCGGGGCACCCTGGTTATCAGTTAGGAGCTTCGGGGCCCCCTGGTTGTCGGTTCGGGGCCCCGGGGCACCTTGGTCGTTAGTTAGGGGTTCTGGGGCTCCCTTGTCGCCAGTTAGGGTCCCTGGGGCTCCATGGTTGTTAGTTTGGGGCCCTGGGGCTACCTGGTCGTCAGTTGAGGGCCCCGGAGCTCCTTGGTTGTCAGTTAGGGGCCCAAGCGCCCCCTGGTTGTTAGTTAGGGGTCCTGGGGGCCCTTGGTCGTCAATTACGGACCCCAGGGCCTCCTGTTCGTCAGTTAGAGGTCCCGTAGCCTTCATTTGTCAGTTAGGGGCCCAGGGGCCCCTGGTTGTTGGTTAGCGGCCCCGGGGGCCCCCTGGTTGTTAGTTAGGGTCCCTGGGGCCCCTTAGTCGTTAGTTAGGGGACCCGGGGCCCCCTGGTTATTGGTTAGGGACCCCCATGTCGTTGGCTAGGGGCCCCTGGGGCCCCCTGGTTGTTAGTTAGGGGCCCCGGGGCTTCCTCGTTGTCCGTAACTGCAACTAAACATCGTTAGGCTATGTTGCTATAATTTTTTATCATTGGTGGTATTTTAATTGGGGGGGCCGAGCGCCTTGCCCCCCCCCCCCTGGCTAGGGCTATGTGGAGACCTTTTTTTTTCAGAGGTCACCACAATTTGGACAGAAAAACTGGCTCAATTTGAGTGAAGACCTTTTTTATTCGGAGGTCACCACAATCTGGACAGAAAAATCGGCTCAATTTGAGTGAAGTCCTTTTTTGTTTTGGAGATCACCACAAATTGGACAGAAAAACTGAGTGAAGACCTTTTTTTTTTCTTTTTTTTGGAGGTCACCTCAATTTGGACAGAAAAAACGATTGATTTGTTAGGCAACTTTCAAATCATTTTTCGGGCAGAACTTTGGTGCCCCCCAAATCATATTGAGCTCTTACGCCTACGCCCATGGTGGCATGGGCAGGATTTTGGGGTGGTTTGGGGAGGCTTTCTTTTGAAATTAAGGTCAGACCAGCCAAAAACAATCTCAATTTTTACCGGATTTAAGTGAAGAGTATAAGAACTAAAAATGATAAAAATGCTTTCAGCTCTTAATAAACAGTAATTTTCACCGGTTTTGCGCCGCATTTGGAATCTATACTTTGGCACCGCAGTGCAGTGGTGTCGAAATCCGGGGGGGATATATCCCCCCAATAATTTGGCTGTATCCCCCCCAATAGTTGGAGAATGGTCCACCTCTGCATCCCCTCCAATAATTTGAATGGGTGTACAGCTGAGCGCAAATTTGGGGAAAAAAATTGCTCTCTTCTTGCTGAAGACCTTTTTTTTTGGTCTTTACCTAAAATCGGGGAGAAAAAGTGTTCTATTTCTGAAGAAGACCTTTTTTTTTCGGTCTTCACCTAAAATTGGGGAGAAAAAGTGTTCTGCAGAAAGCGGTAACGCAGGAGTGGCAGGTGTTCTGCAGAAACAAGGACAAACTCCCTCTCCCCGTAGATTTATCTTATCAAATTCCATGAATTTGACCAATTAACTTCATTGTTTGTTTTTTACGAAAATCAATGCTGCTATTTTTCTTTTACTTTTGTTTTGAATGCCAAGTTACAACGTTTGCACCAAAAATTGAGGCCCAAGAAAAACGCAAACTCGCGGTTTATAACATGAAAACGTGACTCTTGTAGTTTTTGTTCAAAACCGGAAAAAGCTTTGTGTGACCTCAAGAACTGGTCAAGAAGTTGAAAATTAAATCATTTAAAATCATTTGTGCGTCAGGTTTTTCATCAAATCAACTTAAAAATTGGATTTTATTTAATCTTTTATAAAAGTTCATCGAATTAATTATGATATAAGGGTATAGGTGCTCTAGGAAGAACATGCAGTGTGATTTTACCCAAAACAACATGATGCTGCATCACGAGAAGCAATACTTATAAGTTCAACTTAAATGAAATGCAAACAGTGCATGGGCTCAAGTTTGCGCTTAAATGTATTACGGCCTAAAAGGGGATAAAGCATTCAGCCAATTTCAGCAGTTTGCAATAGCTAAAATCGAAATATTTTGAAAGTTTTTGCCTTTATTTTGGGGCGGCGTTTGCAAAGATATTCAACAAAAACAAAGAGGTATCCCCCCTAAAAAGCTTTTGAACACTCTCGAGTTTATTCTCGCGGCGGGAATTTACAGAAAAAGACGGTATACAATAGTTTACCAAAATTGGTATTATCACGCGATGCAGCTGGAAGAGTAAATATTACAGTACTCAGCAGAGCTAGAGTCTCGGTCAAAATCTTCGAGACCGAGACGAGACATTGACGTAGGGAGACCGAGACGAGACCGAGACTTTGAGCAAAAACTCGAGACGAGACCGAGATTTGAACGGGCTGAGACAGAGACGAGACACAAGACTTTTGAAAGCAAACGTTTGCAATATTTTGCAAATATTTTTGACACTAAATTTTGGACGTTGGGTGAACATTCCAACACAAGGCAATATAGATTTCTAAGCATTTCGCTAATATATAAGGAACAAGCTAATTAAAAAAGTTATGCTACTTAAAAGATATACTTTTGTTTTTAATTAAAAAGCTTTTTAGCGTCGCTTATGGTTTTTAAGATTTAATATTATCATGATCATAAAAAAATTTTGTTAACTTTAAATGCGCAAGTTACAAAATGGAAGTAAGAATATTTACGCAGAACTTAGAACAGGCCCGGCATCAGGATAGCGTGACTGGGAGGGTAGAAATAAATTTTTGGGAGTGGGGCACGAGAAGTTTATTTATATGAATTCGAGGGAGGCATGGGGGCACGAGAAGTTTATTCGAGTGTGGATCAAACGAAAAAAGTGAAGACCAAAAAAAGGTCTTTACTACAAGAAATTCCACTCATTCTGGTTGTCGTCTTAAAATTCTTGCGATTTTCACGAATTCTTAAGTGAATACCAAAAAAAAGGCCTTCGTCCCAAACTTTTATGAAATCCGGTGTGAGTCCACAAAAATTACAAAAAAACAGTTCTTGCTGGCGAGTTCTAAGACGGTAAACACCAATTTGGGAGTCTTAGGCCTCGATTTGCACTCCAGTAGCCCCAAGCCTGTAAATTTCTTCGGGGCACAGTTCTCGCTTGGAGGGCATAATTTTCGTTTTGGGGGGCACAAGCAGTCATTTGGGGGGAATGTCCCCCAGTGGTGCCGGTACTGACTTAGAATAATATTTTAGTCCTAACTGTTCCGCTGTAATATTCACAAGACAAATGTTGTCACATTAATTGTTATAACCCACACCTTTATCGCCTCAAAGTGTGATTACTATAGGTGTACCATTAATTAGGTCTTTTCGCACAAATGTGGTCCTAATGGTTCTTTCAGAGAAAGTTGTCCTATGGTCTATGATTTAATATGACATCATAGCAAAAAGCTAGGTCCATAAATTTAGCACAAAACGTCAGCAAACTCCATTTGCTTTGACTCTTGACACACGCATAACGCTACAGTGCGGTACGTGGAGCTGTTCTTTTTTTCTGTTAAAATTATTGTGGGTTTTTACGCTTGGATTGGAAATATGACCGAGACATGCCCATTTTCCGAGACTTCGAGTTGCCGAGACCGAGGCTTTAGACCTACGAGACCGAGACTTTGAAAAATAGTGTCTCGAGATCGAGACATGTCTCGAGACACTACAGCTCTGGTATTCAGTCTCTTTTTTTCCAAAAAGTTCAGGCTGAGAGAAGAGATTTAGGATTTCCAACAACTTTTTTGGGGGTTTATCTCTTCATATTTGTTGAAAATCTTGGCAACCGCACTCGGAAAAGCAAACGAAAAATTTTTGAAAATTTAATTTCGATTTTAGCTATTGCAAACTACCGGAATCGGCTGCATGGATGGTTTCCCCACTTAAAGTTTTGATCAATGCTAATTGGTCAACAGGCCCTAACTATACAGTAAGTATTATTGCAGCATGTTTGCATTGCGCTATATTCTTGTTTTATGCGGATGCATACGTAAAACACCTGAGTAATGAAGTTTTCAGTGCGAACACTGCTAAATAATAGATCGCAATGTAGCGTATTTCGTTTATTCATATTCTGCAGTACCACAAGTAAAACTTCGTGGAAAGTACCCTGATATAGCAGTTATTGATATACAATAGACTTTTACTGAGTCTGGTATATATTTTTGATTTTGATAACCGACTATTATCAAAGAGGCAAACCACAAATACGTAAATAATCGTTTATATAAACATAACAACAGCAACTATTGCAATACTCTAAAGGTGCAAAAGTGCAATGAATAATCTAAAAAAAAATTTCGCTTCTACTTACGCCATATTATGTGCTATTAGAACTCAACACCATGCAAAAGGTCATGCTTTTGAATACGGCAAAACAATTTAATGTTGGTATACCATTATATACCAACACCAAATATTAACCTTATGCAGATTTGTATGTAACAGCAAATAAAACAAAGTGAAAGTGATCAAGTTGCTTCAAACTTTGAACCAAACATCTAAGTCTTCAATACTCTAATAAATCCATCCGTGAACATTTTGACCAAAGTTTTTTTTCAAAGGCTGTGTTAAAGCTACGTTAGCTGGCAGTTTATCTGCACAGTGAATGATGTTTTGTTGACCCAATCTGATGGTCAGGAATGACTTCAATTCGGAAACTTGAATGTTATAGTAATGTGCCAAGTTGTTTACTCTCGAGTTTCGCAGCGTCAACAGGTTGTTTGCAAAGTTTTTATAAATTTCAAAAGCTTGCTATATTCTGAGGTTATTTTGGAAATAAAACTTTGCGAGACAAATAATTGCAATCTACTATTGGGTTTGGGGTGTGCTACATAACAATGCAAAAAGTTGTGCCAATTAAAACGAGTCCTCCCAATCTGTAGACGCTCCGTGCTCCAGAATTTTTCTTTCTTCTTCAAAATCTACAGGATCCTCGTTAAATATTTCAAAGTTAGTGGTGTCGGTGGGACTTGTAACTTCAACTTCAATTGGTGACGTCAGTCGGTGAGACCTCAGACCCTGCCAATCGAATCCTTGAAACCACCTTTGTTTTCTAACGTCATTGAACCCAGCTTTTTGGAAACCAAGTCGATCGTGAGGCTCTGTCTTGCAAAGACCTCGAATTAACATCTAAAAGTACATCAATGTTGATAACTGCTAAAAATCAACTAAAAATCAAAAACTGTCAATTAGCAAGTTTTCGGTCACTCTTTAGCTTATTTTTGTGTTATTACATCTATTTTCAGCCTTTCCATGGCTGAGTTTCGTATGAACAAAAAGGTGGTGATTGGTGACACAGCCTTGAGAGGTTTCCGAGAGATGAGGGATATCTCGGTCGAGACCCAACATCGTTAGATATGTACCAGAGATCAAAATGACTGCAACAACAGTCCAAGCTTCAACGTGATGGGGTGGTTCCTTCTATGAATATGGCAAGGATCAAAAAGGCGAGAAAAAACACGAGTGGCTCAACAAGACGGTCACTCTTAAGCTTCTCATTTGAAGTAAGGATGCCGCTGGCTTAGGTGATACTTCGTACCAATCAGTGGTCGAGTGGGTGGAGCGTCTGCTACTGAAGCGGTAGACCAGGGTTCAATTCCCGGTCGAGTTAAACCAAAGACAATCAAAAAATTGGTATTCACAGCTTCCTTGCTTGACGTTCAGCAACAAATGGGACAGTGTGAAGCCTCCACGGCGTGTGGTAGACAGGTGGGCTGGTGGCAGCTTGAGTCAAGACGAAGGTCTCTTCGCTGTCTCCTGGCCAAGGCAAATCGGTGAATAAAACCTAATTACAATTACATTGAATTATCCTCTAAACTACGAGATGATCTTTTAAATCCACAAACATTTTGAGATTTCGTAAAGCTTTAAAAGTTTACTTCTTTAGCTTTGTCCTAATAATTACTCTCGAGAAAATAGATTCTCTTTAATCTTTTCAGATTGCATTCAGGTTTCCCTTTTTACTGGTAAATTTCAAAAAGTTTAAAACTCAGCTTGCTTACCTCAGCTGCTTTTGGGATGCGTTTTGAGAATTTGACGCCCTCAAGTCCATTCAAAATGTTCTCATAAACACTCATATCATCAGCCGCTATGAATGGGGTGGTGCGAGAAAGCAACTCATAAATCAAAACGCCAAAAGACCAGATATCAGCTGAGATGTCGTGGCCTAGAAAAAATTTGGTATCAGATCAGGAATAGACTTTAGCTGAAGTGTTACCGTAATTGGTTCGATTTTATAAAGTATGAACATAGCACCACCGTCGTCCGGTCTGACATCGGTCTGACCCCATTTGACCCAAAGCACAACGGATGAAAAAAAAAAAAGCAACATTTTGCAAGCTGCTAGTCAACTCACTTCTTGCGGTACGTTTACACTGAACGCGAAGCGAAGGTTGGTAACTGTTCATCAACAATTTTGTCTGAGTGAAGTTAAGCAAGCGCTCCCGAAGTTTGCGATCGGTTGAAACCTTTCGCAAGTTGGCGATGACGTCAAATTTTGGTTGCTTTGGGTCGCTTCGCATTGCCTCTCGTCAAGCATAAACTACGGATCGCCGTTTGTGTACCCTCATTTGTGTAATGATTTTTTGCTTATTTAATTAAATAGTCATTTTAATTTAATATACAAAAATACATATACAAAAAAACACGAGCAAAAATAAATATGCAAAAATTTTTGAATATTTATTACACCATAATTTACGCACCATTTGTTTGGTAAACGTTCACTTACGCAACACTTTTTTGCTGATTTAATTACACAGTCACGCTCAAAAATAAATACACAAAAAATTTGTACACAAAAATTTTTTGCGCGAAAGGTTTTGACACAAAAATTCTTGTTACAAAAATAAGTCTACAAAAATGTTTGTGGATTTATTTTCGCAACATCATTTTTGTACATCAAAATTTTTTACATTACAATTGCTTGTGTCACAAATATTTGTGCATTTATTTTTGATAACAAAGAAACAACATACGCCGAAATAAATGTACAAAATTTTGTGATGCAAAAAATGTTGATGCAAAATTTCTTGTCGCAAAAAAAACGCGTGCAAAAATAAATCGTTAAAAATATTTGACTATTTAGTTCGTGTTCATAATGATAAAGAGTTGGAGTTATGCGGGTGGAAGCTACCAGCACAGTATAAATTGTGTAGTGGTACCTCCCACCCGCATAACTCCAACTCTTTATCATTATGAACACGAACTAAATAGTCAAATATTTTTAACGATTTATTTTTGCACGCGTTTTTCTGCGACAAGAAATTTTGCATCAACATTTTTTGCATCACAAAATTTTGTACATTTATTTCGGCGTATGTTGTTTCTTTGTTATCAAAAATAAATGCACAAATATTTGTGACACAAGCAATTGTAATGTAAAAAATTTTGATGTACAAAAATGATGTTGCGAAAATAAATCCACAAACATTTTTGTAGACTTATTTTTGTAACAAGAATTTTTGTGTCAAAACCTTTCGCGCAAAAAATTTTTGTGTACAAATTTTTTGTGTATTTGTTTTTGAGCGTGACTGTTTAATTAAATCAGCAAAAAAGTGTTGCGTAAGTGAACGTTTACCAAACAAATGGTGCGCAAATTACGGTGAAATAAATATTCAAAAATTTTTGCATATTTATTTTGCACGTGTTTTTTTGTATATGTATTTTTGTATATTAAATTAAAATGACTATTTAATTAAATACACAAAAAAACACTGTACAAATGAGGGTACAAAACGGCGCTTCGTAATAAACGCAACTTTACTGTAATGTCGCTGTTTTTCAGCTACGATACCTATTTTTTCAGTTTTTAGTTACTTGTACTCTTCTGCCACCAAACGATATTACTTTGCTTTTTTGTCAATCGTAAGTAAAAATCCGACTTTGCACGCTTAATAATTAAAATAGGCCCAAAAGCAGAGCACTTTATTTTGGGTTCAGTTCAATTTCATCAAGCTGGCCCACCGGAAATGGGGAAAATACTTGACACCAATGAGAATAATGAAATTACGTAGGTGATCTAAATCTTTTCCAACATTATAACCAGTTTGAGAATCGAACCAGCAGCAGTTAACCTTTCGATGACCCACCCAACTGAGCTATGCCACCGCTGCGGCAAAACCTATACTCTTCGTTTGATGACAATAGTAAGCTGACATTTTATGAAAATAGATTTTTTTTATTGCTATTGTGGAAAGAAGTGGATGAACAATCAGCTTTTCTTTTGTGGAGGTGCCGATTTTTGTTGAGCACTGGCGGGGATAATTTGCAATTTTACCCCAATTTTGCCCTATTTTCAACATTGGGGGAATGAACCTCGACCACGATCTTTTTCAGGTAAGCATATTAAGTGAAGACCAAAAAAAAGGTCTTTACCGAAAATTTAAGACTTTTTTCTCCAAATTTAAGTGAAGACCAAGAAAAAAGGTCACCAAAAATTTAAGAGTTTTTTTCCCCGAAATCACGTGAAGACCAAAAATAAGGTCCAAACATCATCCAGCACTCAGATACATACCAGAGTCAAATTATTGGGGGGGATGCAGACGTAGACCATAGTCAAATTATTGGGGGGATGCAGTCAAACTATTGGAGGGATATAGCTCCCCCAACCCCCGGGTTTCAGCACCCCTCACAATCAGAATCCGATATTCAAAATCCGAAGTTCAATTCTCGTTGCAATGCTGATTCTTCCAAGACATTCAATTACTGTTTAGTACAAATTTGGTATTTATACAAGTTAGTACAATATACAGTATGCTAAAAGCAAATTATTTTTGAGTAAATAATAACGCAATTCCATTCATAAGTGCTTATTTTTTTTATCAACAACCTTCAATAAACGCTAATTATAGTCAAAAGCAGTTAATTGTTTTGCAAAATATTTAAAAAAATTCTCACCAAGGTTAAGTAATACTTCAGGAGGAAAATATTCCGGGGTTCCACAGAAAGTCCACGTTTTATATCCAGGTCTAATGTGCTTCGCAAAACCAAAATCCACCAGTTTGACGTAACCACTGAAGACAAAATCACAAAACGTCATAACTCCTAGTACAACCAGGAAGTATATTTTTTTACAAGAACAATTCTTATACGAACAAGAAGCTTATTTTTGCCCAAAATTTAAGAACAAATGAAGAACAGTGGCAACCATTTCATGAAAAAAATGTTAAGAAAATGGGCAGCAAATTAAAAAAGTAGAGCATTCTCAACCATTTCTGTATTGTCTTTGCTGGCTTGTCTAAAGACTATTTTTATGATTTATGATGGGTGAAAAAATACAACCTTTAACTACGCAATATTAAATTTGGGTCAATTTATATTCTCCAATAAAATTTAAAACATATTAAAAACAAACGAGGCTGAAAATATGTAAAAAGTTTAAGAACAGCCAGCTTTAATACAAAATTTAATATTTCTTATAAAAATAAGTGCATAGACGTAAGTAAAGGCACAAAGTTAATTTATAATACATCAATACTTATGCACTACAAGTTATGGAATTATAAAGTCATATAAAATGTAGATTAAAAAGACATTTTCGAAAGTAGAAAGGCATTGTGCCAAACAAACAAAAATTATAATTTGAACCACTTTTTCTTGAACTTTTTGTTTGGTTGACTTATCTGTGTCACTATTTCATTTCATCAAAATTCTTCAGTAAAAATCAACCTTATTGTGAAAAGTAACACGGCTTAACTTTATCAGTCGACAATCGTAATATAAAGCAAAGAGCCAAAATGTCAGCGAACATTTTTTACTGGATGTTTTAAGACATTTAGTAGTCTCATCATCATCATAAGATAAAATTTTATGTCTTGACGATTAGACTAGTAATGTCTTGACACACTGAGTAAAAATGTTAGCTCACGTTTTGGCTTTCCTCTGTATTGAGATTTACCTAAACGCTCCAGACGTTATGCTACAAAGCTGACAATTAACTTTTACTGTGTGATCTTACGTGTGGTCAATCATCAGGTTTTCAGGCTTCAAATCTCTGTATACCACTTCTCTTGTGTGAAGGTAATCCAACGCTTCCAAGACACAAGCGGAGCAAAAGCGTGCAGTGGGTTCAGGGAGAGGCCCTTCTCGCTTCAGCAACCCATAAATCTCTCCACCCAGATAAGCATCCATGAGAAAATACACACTCCATTGATCTTTGTATGTCCTAGAAAGAAAAACTTGCAGAAAGGAGAGCAATTATTATCAGTTATGATACTCCAGCAAGATGAGTTTGGGTTTCTTTAGCTTTATGTTTCATCCTACTGAAAATAAATCCTGATTTTGACGCAAACGTGAAGTGATTTTCCACCAGTTTCAAAAATTTGAGCCAAATTTATTTGTGATCCAAGGTAATTACCCGTCGACTCACCATTATGGCGGAGTGATCTGTATAATTGAAGCACGTTGTTGCAAAAGTTGATAAATGACATTTTTCAAAAAATGAGTTTTTCATAGATTTTAATTTATTTACTAAAACTAATTTCCCTGAAAATAAATTTGTTTTAATTTTCAATCAATTTTCGGTAATACATAGCTTAATATGTCGCACTTGACAACAGGGCCAAATGGAAATTTAAAACTTTAAACGCGATTTACTCGAAACAGCGAAATGCGAGTTATCAGCTTCTGCCAAAACATGCTTCAATTATTTTTTTAATCACCGTTACTCCGTAACGATTAGGAAAGGAGGCAGCTGAAGATCGAGCTGGTATAAAATTACCACGGTCTTCCCTTAGTTTGCCTTTTTTCATCTCACTTTCGCGAAGCACCAATAATCCAAAACAAAACCTCGTGTAGCCATTTTTTTGTGGTTTTCCATAGGCTTTCTACTTTTACAACTTAAACTCTAATAATTTATCAAGTCTTTCATCAACTCCTTCGTCGTGCTTGGATGAAGCCTCGGATCTGTCAGAAGCATGGCCAGAAGTCAAAATCTAGTTTTTTTACCTACCGATGTAATTTTCCTAAAAACGGAGATTTCATTTCCATCATGATATTCTTCTCAGCTAGTACGTGCTGTTCCTGGCCGCTCAAGATGATCTTTGCCTTCCGAATACTTTTCAATGCAAAGGCGTGCTTGGGGAGACCGGGAACAGACACAAGCTTTACGCAACCAAAACCGCCTTGACCGAGAATGAGCATAGTCTACAAAAAGTGATAGTTTTGAGCAGGGCATGGTATGGAATGGAGAATGGAATGGAAATTTCGGTATGGGATATGGAAGATGCCAGAATAGAATGGAATGGAAGATTTCAAGAATGGAATGGAAGACAATCTTCCATACCTCCATACCAAATCCATTCTAGATTTCGCACATGGTATTTACAGAAAATATATACGGATAGTGATAACTAAAAATATGTGGAAGAGTTTAGCAGCTAATCATCTGCGACAAACTAATAGGGCAATACTGTCATGAGCATTGCGCAAACGGTGTAGGCATTGCAGCATCAGATTATAGAATATGTTCATTACAATTTGCAGCTGCGTTGATGCTGACAGGTTCAATTTTTATTTTGAGAATGACAATTTGCCAAGTGACAAAGCTTTTCCATCGTAACAAAGATTTGTATTTAGTTTTCTCTCCTTGATTGAGCTTAATTCTTTGTTGTTGTTTTTATGTTTAGCGTTTAAGCTTTTTTTTGGTATGTTTTTAACATGTTTTTGGCAGTTTTGCTAGGCCAAATTTCATGGTTGGCAGTTGGGGTGATTACAAACTTGCAATCATTAAACTCTCAGCGTAAGGGCAAACCTATTGCCTGTTGATCAAATGGTTGATATAAGCGTAGCCAGGGGACCCACCCCCTAATTGAAATGCCATCGATGATGAAAATATTGACAATAAATCCTATTGTTTCTTCAGTTTCACTTAAAATGTATTTTCGCGTACAACAGTAATAATTAACAATAATATTAATACTGACGATCAGGGGGCCCCCTTAATTCCAGTTCTTGCCAACCAATTTAAACGTAAAACCTGGGAGAAATTCGGGGTTTTGTCCTAAAATTTGAAACCTCAGACCCTTATCTAACTGTTTTATGAACGTAATGCACTAACATGATTAGTAACCATCTATTGCATCAACTTCAAATACGCTTAGCAATAGCCCTGCACCTCGCCAGTTTTTACACGACAAAATATTTAAAAAAATTAGCTAAGGGAGATGCTTATTCAATAAATTATTCAATTTGAATTGAGTGAGCCTGAGCCCCGTGGTCGTACATATACAGTACTTCTAAAACTGGTTATTGTCAAGACAAAAATCTCCAAGGCAAATCTTCGTGTCAATTATCATTTACTTCTAAAATTTTTGCAGGATGCAACGTACCTTGCTTCCCCCCCCCCCAACTGGGCCAAGTCACTTACAAAATTTAACCCAAAAATGCAAGATTTCAAACGTGTTTTGGGCTTGACCTATAAGTAAAGGCAGGACTAAACAATTGGAGCTTTTCAATTGGCTTTCAAATCTTAAGAATGTGGTTCTTTCAACCGGCTCTAGACGTGCGAAATGTGTTCTAAATGGCATTAATATTAAAATAGCTATTTTTTTCCAAAGCATTACCAAAGATCGCTCAGCGGCTGGGGGCTTCGCCCCCAAACCCCCGTCTGCGAAACGTTTTAGTTACGCTAGTTAGCTTACCACGTCTCCCAATTTAGACATTTTGGGAAAACTTCATAACTTTTGGTTGAAGGTTTCCTCCCCCTTTAGCAAAATCATGGTTATGTGCCACACACACAGGCCCCGG
Source organism: Trididemnum nubilum (assembly GCA_963965965.1). NCBI lineage: Eukaryota > Metazoa > Chordata > Ascidiacea > Aplousobranchia > Didemnidae > Trididemnum > Trididemnum nubilum. Next base: position 5,973,130 of record OZ014490.1, read on the forward strand.
CTTCTGACCTTCCATTCTACGGTAATTCTGTCCCATAAAATCCCACCTTTTGAAAATTTCTGATGCCGTCACTGCATGTGATTTGCGTTTTGCCCCCCCCCCCCCTAACCAGAAATCTTGGCTACGCCTATGGTTGGTATTTTTATGCTGAGGGAATTTTTATGGTAGGTCATAGCAATAGTGCTTTGAATATGGGATGAGGTGCATTGTACCATACTGCTTACCTTTGTAAGGGACTACTTGCAAAGGTACGCTTAACGTTGCAAAAGTACAATACAAATTACGCGTTGCTTCCGGTCTAAACTTACCTTGGTATGGAAGTATGGAATGGAATATGGAAAAAAATTTTAGTATGGAATGGATTATGGAGTGGAAGATTTTTAGTATGGAATGAAAATGGAATGGACAAAAAATTTCCTGTGTGGAATATGGAAAAATCGTCTTCCATTCCACTCCATACCACGCCCTGGTTTTAAGTTGATCGTTTGAACATAGACTCTTTATTTAGTTGACTAGAAACAGACGCGTGGAGAAAAAGACAAGAGGATTGAGGAAAAAAAGTTTGCTTTTGTAGCGAAGGTTTTTTGCGGTCACGCGCATTCGTCTGATTTGATTGGCCATATTCGTAGAACAAGTGAACCATGAAGAAAAAAAGATAAAACAGTCAGTTTCCAGTATACGAATAAAGAGTCTATGGCTTGACTTCTTCCCAATTAATGCTTGCTTGTTCGAACCATCAACCAGGAATATTTGTTGCAATGGAGGCAACAACAAAGCGCAGAGTCGGGAACATGAAACATGATGAAGGTTTGTACTAAAAGCGATATTTTAGCTCTTTCAATAGCGCAGCCAATAACCAGCAATAGATTTTTATTGACTGTTCGTACCTTCTATAACTAAAGAAGTAAACTATAGGCTTTCCAAACACAAAAAATATGAAGAAACAATGCAAATAACGCAAAGCATTGGTTGTATTGAAAGTTATTTGCTAATTCTTCATTCTAAAGCCTTAAACAATAGCCGTAGACTAACCTTTAACTGGTTTAGTTTTGTTCGGGCAACAATATCATCTGTTCCTTTGCTGAATCTAGTAGCAACGGCGTATTTGTTTGAGTCGATCTCTGCTGAAACAAATTTCACTATGAAATATAAGAGTCAATAATTAATATATGTCTTACATATGCAACGGTGTTTGACCGAAACCAAATCAAAATCAAATCTTTCATTATAGGCTACTCGGCTTTACTCGCTGTATTACGCAGAAGCGTGTAACGAGTTGGCGGGGACCATCTCCGTGTTGTATCGCCGGGCAATCGAAGAAATCACAGCTCCTTTGGAAGAAATGTCGCAGCGGTGGTGAGTCGCCGGCAACACTTATAGTCTGACGTTTGGGTATATTATTGGTTTATTACACGTTTTAAAAGATTCCCCCTATTCCAGCAGCCAGAAAAAACTCCGTCAAAATATACAAGATTATGATCCAGCTACCTTAATAAAATCGATTTTTTTAGGTGAGTGAATTAAGTAGCAAAATATTCATTTGATTACTAAAACATGGAACTAATTATATACCTGGTTCTTCGACTTCTTGAATCACAGGAGGACTAAATTCAAATCTGGTTTTGTCATCTTTGACCTCGTTTCCACTAGTTGGGGTTCTACCTAACTGCAACAAAAATTTAATCATTCAAAATTGCAAATACTGGAATTATATAATTGTACAAAGGTTTTAAGTATTTCTTCAAAATATGATATACAAAGTAATATTTTGTATAAGCCTATCATCAAGTCAAATAAGCTTATGATAATAAGTAACATTTTGTTTATCATAGAGCACTGTTTCAGAAGATTGACTATCAACAATTTTCTTCAAAATATGATATAGATATCCATGAGGTCCAGCCACTTAATTTTTGCTGAGAAAGTGACTTTTTTAATGCAAATTCTCAGCTTTCGGAATGAAATTTACTTGAACTATACAAGTATATTAATTTTGTGTACAACAAAGAACAAACCAAAAATGCTTTTACCACATTATCAAAAATTAGAATAACTTCCATCACAATGAATTTAAGGTTGTATTTGACAATTTTTCAGATCAAAGCACTTTATAAAAAGCGGTACTCATGTTAAGGCCAGGAATATTTGCTTGTTCAAGAGCTGTGTTTTCATATTTGAGTCGATTAACACCTGTAAACACGTCAGAAGCTATTGTAACTTGTTCGAACAATCTTTTATCAACGTCAAATTGTCTGATAATCTAAACCGGAATTGATGATGAAATTTAAAGTACAACACTTACATCAGCTATGGATCCAACAAAAGAATTAAATGCTTGTCGGTCCAACATCAAAACCACTGCGCTGGCGCTTTCCACAACAATATTGGCAGATCGTTTTTCTTCCGTCAATAACGCTCCTTCTCCAAAATACTGGCCCATTTTACCTCGATCTAAACATTGGAATAAATCTTAAAAATAGGGATTTAAATTAAAAATAATTTGCCAACCATTCAACCAATATACAAACCAATCAACCATTCAATCAATAATCAATGAGTGAATCTTCCAACAAACCAACCAATTAATCAATCTATCAATCAATCAACTATATGCAATAAACTAATCGATCACGCAACGAACAGCCATTAACAAACCAACCACCTAGCCACTCAACGCATTATAGGTTGAATTTCAAACAGAGCCGTATCGAATCAACAGAATAACAATTGTCTTATTGCATTAAAACAGAATAACAATTGTCTTAGTGCATCACCATTTGCATTTCGATTAGTTTTATGCCAATGAAACAGATATTCTACAATTCCTTAAACTCCATCAATTTGCTTCCACAAGTTTAATCGATTCAAAGCAGGATCCCTCGTACAATAAGCAAACTCTTGGTTTGTGTTCATGTGGACTTTAAGATAGATTTACTTTTAAAAGTATCTGAAACACAAGCTTTATATCTCTTCAACTCACCCGCCTCCAAATGGGTTAGAATCTCTTCCTGATAATCTTTAGATTTCTCATTGCTTTTCTATAAAATGTTCAATTCAATAAGTAGCATGTCAACACAAAAAAAACAACAGAAAATTACGATAATGATTGGAGCATCTGAAGCAGAAAACAAAAACTATTCCGCAAAAAGGATGCTTCAAAATATTTTTTTCCAGAACTAAATATAAATAAAGGTGCTGCATATAGCCTCTAAATCAAACAAGTGCAACTCAAAAATGTAGAGATTACACTTCAAGATATATGATACCAATGAACGTTAGAAAATTTGATGAATTCAAAAACTTTTAAAACAAAAATATTGCATCAACAAAAACTTTTGCTGTGTTATTACTATTAGGCTCAATTATCGATCTCTGTTGAGAGTAATCAACTAGTCAAAATCAAGTCTTCATTGGACTCATTGTATTATGCAGAAGCGTCTAAGGACAGCTCTTTTCGAGGAAATGTCATAGCTCTGGCAATCCGTTGGCAACACTGTGTCGGATTTGACCGGTCCGAGATTTAAATCTTATACCTCCCGCTACCGAGATGAGTGACTGCTTGACTCGGAGACCTAACGGTCCCTTCGCAGTCCCCCAGTCCTTCCCTTGTATAATCGCTAATTGTGTACATTAATATGATTATGTGTTTTGTATAATTTAGTGCTTAATGAGTTAAACGCAATAAATATTGAATTGAGTTGAAATGAACGCGTTACGTTTGAACAACTGGCCGGTATATCTGTTGATAGTAATGTTTATGTAAACTATACTTTTAATTGTGTGACTTTGACTTTTCCGTCCTGTAAGATGTAAAATGTGTCGCCAGCATCCCCTTGTCTGATGATGTGATCTCCCTCGCTAAACGTCGTTTCCTCAAGGCAATCAGCAATCCTCATCAATTTGGTTTCGGGAAGAGATTTCAGTTTCTGGACAGTTTTGAGCAACCGTACATATTCCTGCCGTTTCTGTTGACCACTTCTTTTCACAGCAGACTAAAATACAGTATAAACAAGCATAGTTAAAAAAGCACTTCATGTTTGCAAGGGTTTAAAATTGGCATAATTTTCTAGAGACACACTTTGCAAGTGTAAATACTTTCGTGTTTATACTGTGTGGATTTTAGTTATGTTTCGTGGGGGAAGGGGAATTGTTGAAACAACAGTGCTTCTGGGAAAAGTATTGAAAGATTTAAACAAAGTTACCGATACTGCATATGCGCTTTGTAATCTGAATTGATTTCAGCAAGGAATTCACCTCTAGAAAGGTTGCTAGCCATTTAACCTACTGTAATTGCAAATTGCAATTAAAAATTAAATTTTGCAGATTAATTTGGCTGCGAACCGAATTGTTCTTGATTTACTTAACCTGGTTCCGTAACCATTATTTGATTGGTTTTTGCTTTGCAGAAAGCACTGTACTTATTTTGATTTATATACGTTAGTATAAAAATCGTACAAAATAGAATGTCATAAGAAATCAAACCAAAGGCGCTATTGTCATCTTGAGAACAATTCCCTTTTCATATCTGCCATAACTTTAAATTGACGTGATACCGATCTTATGATACTGTAGCATTAGATAGAAATGAAATGCCTTGACATATTGAAATCTGACAAAGTTACTATGATTCATAGTACAAAACTCTTAGTCAATGTGTTCCAGCTTGTTTGTACAAGTACCTTTAATACAAATGCTGACAACACATCAGACCAAGTTTCCAGTGTAGTTTTTGAGATAGGATGCCGTGTTAGTTTGCACTGGGAAACATGTTATATTTCATCTTGCAATGGGAAACATGTTATATTTCATCTCTTAGGTCAGAGTCCTTGTAGTGTGGGTCAAGAGCGCTTCCGAACAAGGTGTGATCCATTGTCTGCTCCTTTTGACCGCAGTCGCAAGTTGGATTTTGAGTTATTCTCCAACCTGTTCACGCTGTGGTTTGCGTGACTTTTCGTAAAACATACCGTTATCATAAATGACCGCCCGATATTCAACCCCCCTCACGAGGAGTCAACGGCAGATATTACACCAAACTTCAGAATAGTATCTTCTTTCAGACCATTACTAGAAGAGTTAGCGTTTTGAATATGATTTATTGTTCTACCGTTCTACTGCAGGTATGAACTAAGACTTAGCTAAAACATATTTCTCAGGCAAAGATGTTATTTTGTTTAAGTTTTTTACCTGGCGGAACAAGGTAGTAGCTTTTTTGTGTAATAATGATAAAGATTCGACCAAAAAGGTACCAACTTATTTATCAATTAAACCAATTTACCTGGAAATGTTTTCTTTCCAAGCACCAACAATGAACTTCTGTTTTAGCTCTCACAGATGCGGTGCGCTTGCAGTTGTACAAGATTGCCAGTTCGCCGAACACAGCACCGCATTTCAAGTCAACCACATGATTGTACGTTCTGCCTTTTGCATGGTAAACCTCAACCTACAATACATAAATAATTCACTCACGCGTGACTGACTGACTGACTGACTGATGGCAAAATACATTGGACTGTTTTTGGTCTAAAGTAAATGACAGTTCATGTTCAAAAAAAAAGAACAGAAAAATCTTTTATTTTGATTTTAAATAATGAAAACTCCAAATATCACCCTTGACCCAGAACTTATTCTGTGCAAATGTGCGCATAGGCTTTGAACATAAATTGAGCACTCAGCGGCATGTATATTTGGATATATGGGTTTAAAACGCTTCTGCTTAAAACCGATCCAACTAAAAGTAGAACATCCAGCGGATGCATTCTTCTCGTCACTTCCAAGTTATACGTACTTTGTGGTATCATTACTCATCCGTGAAATGAAAATTTAGGACCCAGCGTTCAATGACGGAGTTATTTTACACTCAACTTGCTATGACATCATAGCAGCAACGCGTGGTCGTTGTGTTATAAAGATCCTGCTTGATAGCCAAGAACATTTGGAGATTTATTTCAAATTAAAGATTGCCGATGTATTACACAGCAGATTTTAAACTTAATAGCTAATTAATATATCTGACAGCACATTTTCAACTAGAGCCGCAACTGACCTGTCCTTTGTCCAAAACATACATGTGGTTACCGAATTCGCCCTCAGTGATGACGTGTGACCCGCTCGGTATAACTTTCATGGTCATAAACTCGATCAAATGTTCCACTTGGCTGCTGTCTAGGCCTTTCAGGAAGAGGTTGCGGTTCAGTGCCTTTCGGATAAAGTCCAACTGAGCCAGAGTCTTCGGTTTGCTCTCACCCTGCGTTGGCAACATTATGTAAAAAATTTATACGTTTCATCAACAGCCGGTAGCGACATTCCTGCGACGTAGGAACGACTCAAAACCCTTACGTCTACGCAGCTCTTGGCTCGCAGTATTTACACCATTTCGCATAAAAAGGTTAAAAGTCTGGAAGAAACTATTTCACTGGAAGTTTCTATCTACTTTTTTATTAATTCTGACCCAAATATAATCCTAATTTAAATCCTTACTCCAAAACTAACCCCAAATCTAAACCAAGCCCTACTTCAAATCCTTATAATCTTAACCTTTAAAAAAGTAAATGAACCAATACGTAAATGAATTTTCCTCATTTTTGTTGTATTTTCTTTAACTTATAGTTTTCGGTGAAATAGTCACTCCTTAAAACTTTTAGCTTGGTACAAATTACGTGACTTACAAAAATTAAAACATTATACGAGTATTTCAATATTTTTGATTTTTTTTTTTTTTGCTTCGTTTTATAGCAAAAACACGTTTTGCTAACTTTAAAGTTTTCAAACGTTTCAAGAAATGAAATATTCGTAGTTTTAAGTACAAAAAGCAAAAAACACGGAATTCCAAAATTATAGTCTGGCTAAAAATCACGCAGTACTGTATACACGAAATCTTAAGCAGATAAGCAAAATTTTAGTAAAACCAAAAGCATTCATAAATATCATCATTGCTACCTTTTTAATTGAAGTTGAGGATGAAATGCGGTTTTCTGCAGAAATTCCGAATCTAGCTCCACTTTTTCCCTGGCCAAGTTCTGGAGCGTTCAGTAACTTGGTTGCGTGGGGGACTTCCTTCAAAGGCCCCAAGTCATCTTCCGCCTCACTAGCTTCGTTTACCGACAAGAGAGCCCTTAGCCGACGAATTTCCGCATCTTTTTCTTGGATCACCATTTCAATTGATTCTTTTACCACTGTCACCTGCAAAAGATGCGCGAAATTTGAATTGAAATAAAACGCTCTCACTATCTCTCTCCGCAAAGTTTTAAACATTTTCACGTATTGTTACGGCCGCATTTACCGTATGATACAAGGGCACAGTGCCAGGGGTAGGGTGTTGCAGCCGCTCCATAAATTTGAAAATTTTATCGTGGCAACTTCTACCTTAGCTCAAGTTGGAGGCTTTGCACAAAAACCCTTTTGGTCAAGTTTCGTAAAAATTTGTCAATGTTTAGGGGTCGCACCGTGACATCAAAATTTTGGCAATTTCAAAAAAAATGTTATTTTCATTTTAAATGTTTTTGGACTATAAGTCGAACCTATGATCTCTTTTGATCATTTCTACTGTTTTTGGGAGTCGTTGTTTAGTACATAGCCTACAAGAGAACTTCTTACATCAAAGTTATCAAAAGTCGCATTATAGACCTACTGCCACAAGCATAATTAAGACCAAATTAATGCATATTTTTCTGATTTATTGATTATTTTCACATCTAGCGCTGATTTTAATCTGAAAAGTGTTCAAGATTGTTATCTACCTAATGTCAGTCTTTTTTTTATTCTAGACAGCTGTGCTAACAAAAAGCATCTTATTAATAAGCTGTTATAATTTCCGCTTCTTTTCTTCAACAGCCAAAGTAATTTCCATATTCTCGATACTGGCTTTTTAATCAGACATTGTGCTATGCAAAAATGTTTTTTCTTCATTTTTCAATCATGTTAAAGCGTTGGTTTGATGACCAAGATATTATTGTTGTGTTTAATTTTTTTTCAATGTTTAAGAAATCTTGGAAATATGGCAAAGATCTTTTAGCATGGTTTGCCGATCTCGAAAAAGTATAATATGATTCCTTTCTATCTTTGGAGGGTTTTGCAGGAGAATGGCGTTGATGGTCAGTTGCTACTTGCCATTATGGCATTCTGTGGTGCCGACTGGAGTTTCGTTGTTGAGTAAATGGCAAGCAATCAAAGCTTTCCATATAGGCATTGAGCTCCGGCAAGAATGCGATTTGTTTCTTCTTCATTGTTTACATGAATTGGATCGACAAATGCAACCAAGCCAATGAGTTTGCCACAAGAGGAAATTGAAAAATCAGTTGCCTGCTATGTGCTGATGATTTGATTTTGCTTCTACAGAATCTGGTTTTTAGTGCACATTACATAGGTTTGCAGCTGCTTACGACACTGCAGGAATAAAAATAAGCACTGTCAAAACTGATATGCTTCATGTTTCAAGAAACACTAATCAGTGCTAGTTGCAACTGAATGGAGCCACACAGAAACGAGTATACAAGTTCAAGTATTTTTGGGTTGCATTCACGAGTGACGGAAGGCAAAACAAAGAACTGGGTATCCCAATCGACAAACCAATTGCAATAATGAAAGCTTTACACCATTCAGTAGTTATGAGGCGATTCAGTAGTTGTGAAATGAAAATCCTCAAAAATGAAGCAAAGCTCTCAATTTTCGAAACAGTCTTTGTCCCTTCTTACCTACTCTATCTCTGTATGGTCATGAAAAATCAGTAATAATTGAAAGGGTGCGACTGCAAGTGTAAGCGTCCAAAATGAGGTTTCTCCAAAAAATCAAAGGGGTTACATCATTGACAAAGGTGCACATTGCTTAAGATTTGAAAATCTCTAGGGCCGCTACTTCTTCAAATTAAAAGATCTCAGCTTAGATGGTTTGGCCATGTAAGCAGAATGCATCAGGAAAACTTCCAAACAAGCTTTACTTGCCAAAGCAAAGGAAAAAAAAAAACAGTTGGACGACCCAGAACTACTGTAGATAAATCAATATTACATTGAGGATCTTGGGTGGAATTGTTTGGGACTTCACGCAAGCGAAATGATGGGGGTGATGGAAAACCGTGAAGTGTGGTGGGTTAATCTCGAGCTGCTGTCCCCCCTGCCCTCACGGGAAATAGGGCTATTAGGAGATAGAGAACTTTCCTTGAAGTTTTCAATAGTTTTGTTTGCTTTTCTACTGTTTGTTCTGTTAAAGTTGCATTTGTACAATTTTTTCATTTCATCTACCAGCTTCTTAACTTCCTCAATTATTTTTAATTGACAAATTGTAGGAATTCCAGCTTCATGACGGGAAAACATGCTCTCTTAATAGTATTGTCATTAGGTCTAGAAATAGTTCCTGGCAGCCAACTGCAAGAATTTACAGATCTAGTAAAAGTATATTGCTAGTAGATTTACTAATGTCTATGTTTCATAGATAGTGCTAGTAGATTTACTAATGTCTATGTTTTATAGAGCTTATACCAAGTAGATTGCACTAAACTCCGTATCTTACACAGCAAAACATAACAAATACGGTTTTAGTAAGCTGCTGTATACGTTAGAACAGCAGTTTAATAGATTTTAATGACTAGACCCAGAGCATAGTCTGCACCGTCATTCTTTAAGAAAGTAACGTTGTAGGCTATGTTTCACCCTGTTTTACACAGCCAGCCAAATACTGTTTTACAAATACTGTGGGTCTAACTCAAATTTAGTTTTTGTTGTAGTTTCCCCGCACATAAACGTGATCAATTTTGACCACTATTAATTCTTAAAAAAAAACAAAAAACATAAATGTAAATAGTTTTAGAAGTTATAGTGAAGTTTTTTTGAATGTATAAGACCAAAAGTGAATGTTCAATTTTGCAATGACCCATTAGTAACAAAGGTTTCACATAGCACCATCTAGCGGCACAAAATAAAATATATACCAAATCCTGGGTAAAAAAGGTCTCTGTGCGACCCCTAAACCTCAATTTTTTTTTCTCAAGCTTTGCATTCTTGATTTTTTTTGACAACCTCCTATTTTGAAGAAGGTAGAAAGTAATCGGAAGAGGTCGGGGCAACTGCAACGCCCTAGCCAGGGGCCCCCGCTCTTGAATGGTAATTGCAACAGGATCTAGCGAAGACCTTTTTTTGTTTACTTCACCTTTATTTGGCAGGATAATGCAGTGAAAATCTGGCGAATAGCTTTTGGCTTTGCAGGTTTTGTTTCCAAAGTAAAAGTGCCATGGGCCCCAAGTGATGTAAATCCGGCCCTGTTTATTGTAAGATCTATTTAACTTAGATAAACAGTAGAGCACCGGTATGTTGGTAAGTTACGGACCAGTAAGCAAAAGTTTATCAGGTAAAATGAGAAAAAAAAAACAGGAAAAAGAAAAGAAATTTATGGGTTAGATGAAAAAGGATATGGCGGCATCGGACTCGAAACCAGCTAGCCTGATGTAAGGAAAAAAGATTGTTAGAAATAGAGTGCAAGGTAGTTCGAATAATACTCACTATATTTTTGTTAGCTTTTTTGTTTTGGACCAATTAAAAAATTTTGATTTCATTTGGAAAATGCTGACTGGTGAAAAACATTTGTAACGGGCGAGGGAGCAACTGGCATGAAAAGAGAATATACTTGGAAACCAAAAATTTAAACAAATTCTGTTCTACACAGTATTTAGTTCTGCTTCGATATACATAAAAAACTTACAAACAAGTTTGATAACGACAAGCATTACAAATGCAGATCAACGCAAAACAGAACCGTTGTGCTTTATTGTAGTTATGCCCGCGAGGGCTCTTCCGAAAACATCAGATTTTAGAGAAAAAACATCAGAAAACATCAAAACCACGAAACCGAGCTTTTTCAGCAAACTTTCAGCACATTTCCAACAAAAACAACCTTTTCTTTTTAGATCACCTAGTCAACCTTTTTTTCAGAACAATTAATGAAGATCTTTTTTCTCCGAAATATTGAGTGAAGACCTTTTTTTATTTTATTTTTTTTGGATCACCTCATTTCCAAAGCTGTTGGCAAATTTTGGGCTATCCACATCGAATTTTAATTAAAATCAACAGATTTGTTCCTGACAGCAAATTGCATCAGATTGCCATCAAAAACATCTGACATCAGATTGAAAGGCAAACTCATCAGATCTGATGTAAAAACATTAAAACTGGCATCACTGGTTTGTTGGATCATCAGTTGCGTATAGACACTACACAGTTTAAGCAACTGGATGCAAGTACAGTAATTTAAACTCAATTAAAATTTTTTAGTTTGAGCGACTCAAAAACATTTTGCAACAGCCAAAATGGTCAAACTGCTATGAAGCAATGAAATGAGAAACGCCGCACAATGCTAGCGACCCTACAGCCCTAGCTAATATACGATAAGTATACAAATAACAATGCAAGTATTTTGCTTCAACTATTACTAAGAAAAAGCAGAATATTCTCAGAACATACCTCAGAATCTTTGTTGTACTTAGACTGTGATAGCTGTCGTCGAAGGTGACCAACCAACTCATTCTTTTCATCAACAGTTTTTTCAAGGGTCTTTACTTGCTCCTAGAAAAGGTGCAGCACTGTAAATTATCAACAGTTCAGGGGACAAAAATTTAAAGAAATTTAAAAAACCATTGGATCACTGAAAACTCCTGAGCAGGTGCGGATCGCTGCAAGTAACTTACTGCCGTTTTCGCAATGAAAAGTGTGCGGACCGTCCAACAGTTAGAGTCTGACGCTCTCCGGTTAAAGCAGGAGGGCAACAACAACAACAACTCATTTATATTTTATACACAGGTCAAATGATTAATTTTGACCAGAGTTATTTTTCGCAGCAGTGTTGATAGCTGTTCTAGCAGCCTATCTGCAGTTCTGCACAGTAGTTGTCTTTATGATGACCTTATCCGCTAGCCAAGAACTTCGGTTTGAAAACTTGTTGGATTTATGCACCAAACATCAAACACGCTCCTTATGAACTCATATACTTTATTATTGCATTCTTATCTTATCGAAAAAGTAACATGTATTACTCAAAGGGTACAAAATAGCAGAATCAAACTCACATACTTGTAGTTTTTCCAGCAGTTGCCAGTTGGCTGGAGACGAGTTCTTCGAGGCACCATCGTTCAATTTTTCGTTTTGATGAGATGCTTGGTTTGCTTTTTGCGTTAACCTGAACAAATACCATGACAAAGATTTTGCGGTGTCACAAGTAAAAAATTATTTAAAGCGTGTGATTTAAACTTCCTCCACTGATCTATGATACTCTGGTTCGGCAAAGTAGACAACTACAGTAAATAGCCAACAACGGCTATCCTATCAATATTTTCCCTCGCATGAGCAGCACATCAAAAATAACTTTATGATGTTAAAACCCAATTCCTATGAAATTGCTACCCCTCAAACCACTTTTAAGCATCAATCAGTGCGAACTTAATGATTGAATTCTTTTTATTCGCAATTTTTGCTGTGTGCTTAAATTTGCAATAAAATAAGATATACCAAAAACAGTATGCTTTGATTGAATACACTGGTAACCGCGGATGAGTAATTATCGTTTCCCAGCTCTGAGCAGAACCAGCAGTTGCCCCAGGCGCGTAGCCAGAAATTCGCAATGGGGGGCTGTCTTGGGGGTCTATGGGCAGAGCCCCCAGCCGCCGTTGGCCAACGGGAGTCTGGTGGCGGAGCCCCCAGCGCTCGAAAATTTTGCATTTTTTTGCAAAAATAACTTAATTTTAGAGCTATTTCAATAAAAAATAATGCTTTTAAAATGTGGCAAAGAAATTGGCAGCGCAACATGATTCAACTGGTTGCATTAATGGGCTATACGGGAAGTGGCTAATGATAACTTTGCAGTTCTCTTTGTTTACATGCTGGTAAACCATAAAATCCTATCATTCAATAAAACGCACACGGAGTAATCTATTTCGTCTATATTTTATAAAGAAAAATAATTGGGGGGGGGCTAATGGAAAGATATTTGAGAGAAGTGATTGGTAATTAACTAACACAGAATAGCCCCCCCTCTCCTTATTCCTGAGTTTATGATATATTTGTAGATAAAACCTATGTTTGGCGTTTTTACACTAGCGATCAAATTTGATTGTTTGTTTTTCGGCATTTTTAAAAGTTTTTATTGATTTGTGACTTTAATTTTTGACAATTAGCCCCCCTCTGAATATATGTTTCAAAAGATGGTTTAAATCACATTTTTGTCAATTCCAGCGCAAAAAAACAGTCTCAAAAGAGCTAAAAACGTGGTATTTTTCTTATTCTGCATTTTGGTTGACAGCAGAGGTGGAGTCGAGGACACAAGGATCGAGGCCGAGGCTAAAGACACAAAAAAATCTCGAGGCCAAGGACAGACCCTCTCGAGGCCAAGGCCAAGGACCAAGGACACAGGCGCAAGTGTTCTCCAAAAGAAAAGGTTTTTAAAAATTTTTTTCAAGCAATCTCAAAAAAAGGTCTTCAAAAATATTTTCAGGCGAAAATGGTCTTCAAAAATTTTTTTTCAGGCGATTTCCACTTGAGGAAAACAAAAAAAGGTCTTCGCAAATTTTCTGCGAGGTTTCTGGCGCTTTCCAACAAAATTTCAACAGTTCAAGAAAATAGTGCTGTCCTCGAGCTGAGGACAGGACAATTTTCGAGGACTTGAGGCTTCGAGGCCAAGGACTTCACAATCTGTTCTCGAGGACGTCCTCGAGGACTCCACCTCTGGTGGACAGGTTAGGGGGGGCTTAGCCCCCCCTGGCTACGCTACTGGGTTGCCCATAGTTTTGGGTTAGTTTTGCGACAGCGCTCTTAAACCTCTCAGTCCGTTTCCCTTACGTAATGTTTACTAACTTGAACCTGCATATATTCGACCGGGTTATCTTAACAGCAGAATTGCAGAACGTACATGAGCAAATTAACATATTTGAAAATTGGAGAAACAATTGCCAAACCTTCCTATAATCATGACTTGTATTTTTCCAGAGTAAAAACCAGTGTGTTTAAAAGATAACTAATTTCTACAAACATTCAGCGTACTCGGCTATTTTTGCATCTTTTTTCTCAGCCTCTTTTTGAAGTTTTTCAATGGTTGATGTCAGTTGTTTTCTCCAGCTATGTAGCTCTTTTTGAGATAGTTTCTTCGGGTTTTTCTCATTAGAACTGCTGGTTGTACCTGAATCAAAATTCATTAAAATTTGATTTATTTTCATTGATTTGCTTAATCACTCATAATTTTTGTTTGAACTGTGCAATTTTGGGTCACTAAGAAATTTTAAAGTAGCTTTCAAAGATCCTTGAATAACATTTAGTAGCCTTTTAAGTTTATATTTAAGTTTTCATATTCTTTTCATATTAATCTTCCAAGTCATATAAAGTAAGAACTATAGGAATTTACTGTACTTATAAAACATTTTCGTATAAATACTACAAATTCATCGTTATTTACTCCTTATAAAAGACTTAATTTTGGGACATTGTTCTCCATCCCTATAACCTCTCAGGTAATGTTTGCTTATTTCATTTTGCATAATACTCGACCGGGTTAACTCAACTGTCAACAGAGGAATTGCAGAACGTACATGAACATATTCGAAATTCGGCGGAAAAATTTTCCGCATTGATACTATAATTTCATCATCATTCACTAACAATCAAAAACTGAAAATGCTACTTTGTGCAACCGTCAATCTGATTTTTGAAGGCCACCAATAATACTACTTACTCGAGCGCTGCATATCGATCAAATGGCTTAATTCTCTTTCGATTCTGGACTTACAACTGCATTTGTTTCTTTTTAGCTAGAGGATTGTGAGCTGCTCAAGCTACGAACTCCATTACGCTAAAGTCTTATCGGTGGTAAATGAAATGAAATTGCTAAAGGCAATGTAAACACAGCTTCCACCCATTTTTCCAATCGTTTAATCGATTTTAAATTTGATAAAAAGTCAATTTTGTCAAAAGGCTTAAGTCAATTCTGACATAGCTGACAATCATTGTTAAAATTAGCGATAATGCTGGCAAATATGTCAATGAAAAGACCTTTATTTGGGTTTCTATAAGCAAATATGTTTGATCACGTTTTAGCAAAAATCTTCAGCAATCCTATCGAAAACTTTCGTAGACCAGCTCAAACTAAAAACTTCACGTTCTAAGCAAGCTAATGACAGGTTATGACTTGCTAAAAACATGAATTAAAGACCAAACAATAATATGTATGATTGGAATCATGTTTTGTCGATATAATCTTCAGCTCAAAGAAGCTAAGAAATTGTTGAAATGTTTGTCTAGATTGTATAAAATTAACTATACTTTGTTTTTAATAATTATTGAAATACGATTCTCACAGTGTAGTTCATAAATTTGTTTTCTTTGCAGTTAAAAAATAAACACAAAACCTTTCCAGCTACTTTGTTGGAAATATACTCATGATTTGCCAACAATGACTGATGAACACCGACAACCTCAACACAACAAAGAAACATCAACTTTTACAAAATTTCTCACCAAATCTCAAGCATTTGCTTGACTTGAGCATAATGGATCATTACAAGATTCATGTTTTGCCTTGTACTTTATTATTAATATGCTTTGCAAAGTTTATTCTGAAGCTAACATACGCGTCTATACAATTTCTGAACTGAACAAACCGAACAGAAGAGAAGATAATAAATGAGCTCCTTAGTTCTGGAATTATTTTTAGCTGTTAATATGTTCAATTAAGCTAATGATAGAAAAAATTTGCAATGTGGTAGCAACAACAAGCAATAGCAAAATATGCTCTATCAAGCAACAAAATCTTAGTATAATTTTTAGTTAAACATCAAACTAAAATCATTCAAAATCATTTTGAAAAAGCAAACTAAAATTATCCTATTACATATAAAGTGAAAACAAAACTATCAAAAATTGAAAAACAAAAAATCAATAAACTTTTGCAACAAATAAATCAAATCGTTCATTATACTCGCTGAAATATGCCAAAGACTGTAACGAGTTGGCGGGGCCTATCTCCGCGTCATTGTGCCTGGGCAACACAGCTTCTTTCAAACAAATATCGCAGCGGTGGCGAGCCGTTCGCAACACTGTGTCCTATTTGACCAGCCCGAGATTTGAACTTCAGACCAACCGATACCAGAGACGAACGCTTTACCGCTCGACCAACTGGCTGGTGGCTTTGGCAACAACAAAATTAAATTATAGAGAAATGAATCAGATTGCAAAAATATGACAAAGAATTAAATTTAATGAAATTCAATTTATAAAATCATGGGTGACAAAGTTTGTTTTGATGAAACAACTTACCGGTAACATTAAACAACAGAAATCTATATTATTACCAAATATTTCCGATAAATTTTATGAAAACAAAAGAAAAAATCAACCAATAGTAATGTAATAAACATGATGTATTTGATGCTAGGTCAGACATCGCAATAATAAAAATAAAAAAATAAGTAATTATACTCCTCGATACCAATCGAGCTAGTTTACTGCATTAGTTGTTTTTATTTCAACCAACCTTTTACAAAGATGAATAAACCAAAGCTGTGCTATAGAATATAACAAAATTCTGAATTAAAATCTGCAATTAATGGTCTTCTACATTAAAAAAGCACACCAGCTAAGACTCGACAAAAAAAAAAAAAATTAAAAAACGGAAATAAAAAACAGAAATATTTTTTTCTTTTTGAATAAAAATTTAATTTCAAATGTATTCTTCAGACCAATCTAAACTTGCTACCGAGAATAACTACATGCTTACAACATAAACCTGACCTGTAGGCTGTATTAAATGCTACGTTTTTTAAAACTTTTCTTGCTATTTTTTTAGGCATTTTTCTGACTTTTTTATTACGAAACAATATACGTACCAGCACCATTGTCTCGAAATTTATAAGTTTTTGAAACTTTGGAACCCATGGAAAAAAGCAAATATAACTCGGAACCACGTCAGTTACTTTACCGCTAAGAGTAATAAAAGCAAAGTTTGATCGTCTTACAACAAAATTACTTGTGTAAAGAAATGTAAATCAGACTGGAGACTATAGGTTTTAAATTGAGTTTCATCTTATATTCTTTTATGCAACGTTCGATTAACGGAAAGACGTGAAAACGCAAATATTCTCAAACGCAAAAAGGAGCTGAAGCAATCGTACCGTACTTTTTGATTAATGTATCTACATTTCAGAATGATGAGCGAAGGCGTGGCTCAGCAGATCTGGTTGATGATCAAAAGGTTTCTTGACTCCCGGTTCGATTCTCAAACTGGTCATGCGACGTTGTATCCTAGGGAAAGACACTGCCATTTCCCCTTGGGGCCAAGATGTCCTCTTGTTGTTGTGGCCCAGCGAGACAAAAAAAAATTGTAAAAACCAAAAAAAGGTCGCATAGCGTAGGCTCGAAGCCTGGCTCGTACGCTTGAATGAATAAACAATTAAACATTAAAAAATATTGGCTGAGCTACCATTTTACTGCTAAAATGGAAAAGTAATCAAAATATCAGAGGTGTCTTTCACGCAATGCATTTTGTATTGGTTTTGAAATAATTATTTTATGATGATGGTGCTCCCTCTGCGAGGTTTTCCTCGAAGTGACAAGATTCGGCGTAAACTAAAACTTTTGGTGTAAGCAAAACTCACCAGGTCATTAAAGTTCAATTTGACAACCTGATGTCCTTCAAACTGTTGCGTTTAGCTGACGAGTTTAGCCAACAGCAACATTTTTAATGTTAACCGACAAGTTTGACGTCCTGCTCTGTGCATTTTTAATGTTGTTAAACCTTGATGTATGCAAAATTGACAAAAAGCAACATTACTATCAGGTCCGGTATAAACTGTGTTATTATTGTATTTAAAGTATTACATGCACTGTAAATCATTCATAAAGATTTTATCCTTTTTAATAATATACAGTACAACTTACCGCCATTTATTCCTGATTGCTTAACTGCTGCTACTTTTGAAGGTTTGCCTCCCATTACTGATTTCTGTTAGTTTCCCTGGCTAATATAAGCAAAGAACAATTTCTAAATTCTTATATTAAAGCATTTTAGTTTTTGCTTTGATCTTTAAAGGTCAAACGCTTACAACTTTGCCAAATAAAATCTTCTTACGCGAGACAATACAGTAGAATTTTCTTCAAATTATCTCATTATTGGTGATCTTTTGTAGCAACAAGTTAGCTATATAATAAATTGCAAATATTTGTTTTACGTCAAATAATGTAATTTTAATGATTTATTAAAGAATTTTTTGGAACCGATCAATTCTGTAAAATCAATAATAGTATTGTTGAGTGTTTATATGTATTGTCAACACCAAGCGACGTAATGTTTGGGTTATTAAACTTGTTTTAGTAGATGGTTTTGCTAATTTTTCAATGAGTAACTTACGATAACCATTAAAAAAATTAGCTTATTTTTAAATTCTGCGAACTGAATAGCCACTGCGACAACTCACTAAACTTTTGCAATAGTTTATTTGAAAAGTAAAAAATACTACTAATTAAAAGTCCTTGTAATTTTCGTTTCCAGGAATTTCTTGAATGGGAGTTAAAACGATGCATCCCAGTCTGGGGACCCCCTAGCTATGATTTTTCTGTCTTCTTCCGCGTTGATAGTGTCCTCCTTTATATTTTCAAAGTTTCTTGTGTCGGTAGGGTTTTTAACGTCAACAGTGATTGGGGAGTTGATTTTATGTTGTCTGAGGCCCCGCCAATCGAAGCCTTGGTACCAGCGTTGCTTTCTTATGTCTCCGAATCCGTTTTTCTGATAACCAAGCCGATCTCGAGGTTCTAATTTACATAAACCTCGAACTAAAGTCTGCAAAACAAAAACGTTTTACGGAACCAAAGTTATCACAAAATATGCAACAAAGAAAAATTATTTAATTTAAACTCTAGCTGTCTTTTGAAATAGAGTATTATATAATTGAGCTGGTTGAAAAGAAAATTCAGAGCGATCTTCATTTTATATCCAGAACTGCCGTACAGTGTAGGCTCGGCCTTTTAAATTTTTTGCCTAGGTATTGGCACAGGTAGAAAAATGCAACGAAATTTTGGCGAAGACCTTTTTTTTGGTCTTCACCTAAGTTCGGCAGAAAAGTATATCGAGATTTTGGAAAAGACTGTTTTAATTTGAACGCAACAAAACCACTCTTGTTGATTCAGTTGGGCACTACGTATCCGCTTAATTGTTTCGGACGGTAGGACTATTTATACAATCTATAATTGTTTACACTATACTGTAGTTAAATCGTGAATTAGGGTATTAGCTCTTAATAATATTAGAATCAAGAAAAAAATATAGACTACTACAGTAATAATATTGAATATCGAGTTTCGATTGTTTGAGTTTTTTTTCTTCTTGTTGCTCAATAGCACACCAAGTGTTTACGTCAAAAAATAGAAGACATAAAGTCACAATCTGGATCAGCCTCTGGTTGTCAGAAAAAATGACTATGGATGAGATTCAAACCCATGCCCGCAACAACCAGGTACTGGTTTCGAAGTCACGACAGTCCTTCAGTGCAAGACAGGCATTAGACTATTCTGCCGCCGGAGCTATGCATTGAAACGAGTATGCTGACATATGAGTGTAAGTGTTTAATCAAATCAAGTGTTTCGTTATACACGTTGTACTATGCCGAAACCTGTCAAGAGTTTGCGAGGCCCATCTCTGCATCATTGCACGGGGGCAACACAGCTTCTTTCGCAGAAATCTCGCAGCGGTGGCGAGCAGTTGGCAACACTGTATCTGATTTGACCGGCCAGAGATTTGATCCTTAGACCTCCCGATCCAGAGACAAACGCGTTACCGCTCGATTAACTAGACCTCATTTGTACAAGTGTTTACCTCTGCATTTTTTGGAACTCGTTTATGAAATTTTACTCCCTCAATTCCTTCCAAAATATTTTCGTAAACTCTGACGTCATCATTGGCAAAGAACGGAGTGGTCTTAGACAACAATTCGTAAACGAGGATCCCAAACGACCAAATATCGGCCGAGAAATCGTGACCTAAGATTGAGAGTGACTGTTTCTCCAGAAATTTTTAAGTTGGAGAGAACAAAGCGAATATGAGAAATATTCATTCAAGCATTTTTAATTTAGTTGTTTAAAGGTTAAGATTAGGGTTCGAATTAGGGTTTGGGTTAGGGTTGGGATTAGTTTTAAAGCAAGGATTTTAATTTGGATTAAGAATTAATAAAAAAGTACGGGTACATAAAAATTTTCGATAAAATAGTCTCTTCTTAAATACAACAATGTGCCTTAGTTATTTGTACAGATGTTATCTTGAACAGCAACGAATTAGTTGTGGAGAGAAAAAGATATTTTGAGGGAATTAGAGAGCCTTTTTTTATCATTTGTTTTCTTTTGGGTAATCATCAAATTTCATAAAATTAATGTAATCATGGAAGTTAAATGGATGTCAACCGGCTAAAACTTTGCTCCAGTAATGTGAAAAAATTATCGTCACAGTTTCTGGATTTAAAAATAAAGTGTTTGACACAATCAATCTTAAATCTACGCTACAAAATTTTATGCAGATTATTTCTTTATGATTTGCATTATTAGAGTAGCCATCCCTGGTTTAACTGCATACTTTTATAAAATAATATAGTCACTTATTTTACCTTTATTAGAAATAATTTCTGGAGGAAAATATTCAGGGGTACCACAAAATGTCCAAGTTTTGAAACCAGGTTTAAGTCGTTTGGCAAATCCAAAGTCAACCAATTTGATGTAGCCACTATAAAGTCATAATCAAAAAAATGTTTTCCTCAAAGAAAGGCAATTCATATTAGCCATCACTTTTATGAAACTTTCGCAAAATAAGTGTTCTCAAGTTTATTATTTTCTGCTCAAGTACTTTCTAAGCAGTTCTTTCTAAATAATTATTTATTGCTTGCACTTCAGTGAGATGACTTCATTACACGGCCTACTATGCAGGCCGTGCTTCATTAGCATCAAATGATAAACTGATAACAAAAAAAAAGCTGTCTACATCTTTGTAACTTTATTTCACTAGGCTGAACTTTTTCGTTCAACGCTTGTTCCTGAAAAAACTTCAATAAAAAAAGACAAAACCTCATCTTTGCAATATTACACACAGAACATCAATTTTGAATCATCAGGGTCACTAATGCTACCATACAATTTGCCTTTTTCTGGTAGATTTCTATTTGGTTGATGTACTATGAATCATATGCACCAAAGTGGATTGAGTTTGGTCTTAAGATTAACAAAACTTTGGGGGAAAAGTTTTGACAACTGGCCGAGGAAATTGCTAAAATTATGAGGTAATTGAAAAATAGCACCTCTGAACTTGCAAACATAGTTTATTTTAATCTAATAAGTTTATCGGTGTAGCAGAGTTGTAAGTCGGGCCGGGCTTTTCAGGTCGGATTCGGGCCTAAAGTTGACAAAAATTTTGGGGTTAATTCGGGCCTGAGACGTACAGTTTGTCTTAGGCGCACAAAAATATAATCAAAATAACTTGGCAATAACGCTTACGTTTTTCAGACCTAACCTAACTTTTGGCTTTACTTTTGTTTTTTTTGGGGCATGATTTGGGCTTCAAATTAGTTTTCGGGTTCGGGCTTATATTTTCGGGTTCGGGCTGATATTTTCGGGTTCGGGCCTGAACTATAGTCGGCCCGTTTACAACTTTGCGGTGTAGAAGGTGGAAATTGACAATCTTAAGATTAAAGTTAATCCGCGTTGGCACATTCGACCCTATCATTACTCAGTATTTTTGACGTTATATCGTAACATCATTTCCTTGAGCATTAAATAAATCCCTACTAAAAAAATACCGAAAGCATATGTGCTTCTTACAAATGATCCACCATTAGATTCTCTGGCTTTAAATCTCTGTAAACAATTCCATCAAGGTGCAAATATTCCAAAGCTTCTAATACACATGCTGAACAAAATTGGGCACTGGACTCAGGCAGTGGGCCTCCTTTGCTTAAAAGTCGGTAAACTTCTCCGCCCAGATAAGCTTCCAACAAAAAATATACTTTCAGCTCGTCTTTGTATGTTCTGCGAAAGTCACACACATGTTTTAACGTTATTTGAAGTGGGAAGACATAAACAGTATAATCTGGATCAGCCTGCTTGAAATATAAGCTTCTTGCGCAATGTATTTTGTTTCACATTAGACCAACGCATGTAAGCACTGCCTACTAGAGGGGGTTTAGGGGGTACATTGTGATGACATCGTTGTGTCAGGGGGTGGTACATCGTTATGTGCAAGATTCTGAAAGTACATGCGTTATGTGCTCTGTAAAACTTTTCAATAAGGTAGTGAAACTCAGTCGTTTGTTTTGGCCTTCACTCGCATTGAGGCCAAAAACTAGCCGAATTCTGGCGAAGATCTTTTTTGGTCCCCACCTAAATTCAATCCGAAACCTAGCTGTATTTTCAGCGAAGATCTTTTTTTCTGCCTAATTTTCGATGGAACACAGTCGCAATTATCAGTCTTTGCACACTCGAAATATGTATTTGGAGCCGCGCATGTAAGCTAGGAAAAACTTAAATGTCAATTATTTCTCTCAGCAATATGCTATAGTTAAAGCTAATCATGCTTCGGCTGCTCAACGATTGTTCACTGTTCACTCATTTGAAATGATTTTTGGCCGGAGCAACAAACCCTCGAATAAAAGAAGAAATAAACACGAGTAAATTACCGGTATAACCTTCCAATAAACGGAGATTTCATTGCCATCATAATATTCTTCTCAGCTAATACGTGTTGTTCCTGCCCGCTTTTGATGATTCTAGCTTTTCTTATACTTTTCAATGCAAATGCGCTTTTGGGAAGACCAGGAACGAGGACAAGTTTTACGGTCCCGAAACCACCTTGACCTAAAACTTTGACTATCTAAAAGCAAACTAAATTCATTTACAAGGTGTCTACTTTTTCATTTTGGCACTGCCTCTAGTCTAGGTTCAGCTTTTTAATTTATCTTTTTTAGATAGCGTGTTTTCTGTTCCCAAAAGGAACTAAAAACAAAACTTAAAGCAGTGGTATCGTATATAGCTTCATGAGAGAAATTTTTGTTTGTTTTAGTTTTAACTTTCCTGTGCTACTCTAAATTTTACTCTCCTTCAATTTACAGCACATTACTCGTGTGATCGTCAGCGTGGCCGAGGGGGCAAAGGCGTCGTTTTTATGACGACCCTGACTGCATGATCTGGGTTTAACCCGCACCCTGGTCACGTTGTTTGTCCTTGGACTGTCGTTGTACGTTGTTTGTGCTTGCCATTGTTCTACCTTCACGAGGATTATCCAGGGGCGTCGCCAGCTTCGCAAGATCGGGGGGACAAAATTTAAATCAGGGGGGCAAAGGTTTTCGCCGAAATCCGAAGGCTTTTTCAGGCCGAAATCACAAATTTTCCGGCCAAAAACAAGTGATCTCCAAAATAAAAAAAAAAAAAGGTCTTCGCCGAAATCCGAAGGCATTTTCTGGCCGAAATCACTAATTTTCCGCCCAAAAACAGGTGATCTCCAAAAAAAAAGGCATTTTCGAAGGCATTTTCTGGCAGAAATCACAAATTCTCCGTCCAAAATCAGGTAATCTCCAAAAAAAAAAAAAAAAAAGTCTTCGCCGAAATCCGAAGGCATTTTCTGGCCGAAATCACAAATTTTAACGTTTTTTCCGCCAAAGAACATCAACTTCTTCCTTCCAGAAAAATTCCGTGGGGGGGCAAGAAAAAAATCGGGGGGGGGGGGGGGCAAAAACGAAAATCGGGGGGGCAATGCCACCCCTGCCACCCCGCTGGCGCCGCGCCTGAGATTATCTCTGTTTGGTGGCTTCGAACAAGCAGAAAATTCAGTGGACAAAAATTCTAAGAAACCCACAGTAACGTTGGATTATTGGAAACTCCTACCCGGGTACGAATTCGTCCAAACACAAAGTATTCGCAGCAATGAAAAGTGTTCTGGTCCTGTAACAGTTAGCATCTGACGCTGTCTGTTGACAGGAGGATAAATATACAACAACAACAACAATAACTTGGCTCAACTACGTTTTGCCGCTGCAAAAAGCGTCTTAACCATTTAAGTTTAATGACAGATTGAATAAATTTGAATTTGGGCATCTGCTACTGAAACGGTATATTCGGATTCGATTCCAAGTCAGGTCAAACGGAAGACTATAAAAAAATGGTATTCACAGCTTTCGTGCTTGACGTCCAGTAGCAGTAAAAAAGGACAGTGTGAAGCCTCCACCGTAAGTGGTAGACAGGTGGGCAGGTGGCAGCTTGACTCGAAGCACGCAAAGGCTTCTTTCCTTCGCTTTCTCCTGGTCAAGGAAACTTCGCAAATATAGATGTAAATGAATTACAGTACAATTAGGTGTGATAAAGTATTGATTTGAATGCAAAGAAGAAATCGATATACCTTTAATTGGTTTAGTGGGGTATTCTGGATAACATCTTCTTCTTTCATAGTCAGTCTGCTAACTACTCCTTTTCCTTTATTGGAGTCATCGAACACTAGGAAAACAGGACGATTACAAATTCACGCCTACTGTAAAATGAAAAAATAAACGCACAACAAGAAGCAACAAAATGACGTTATCAAAGTCGTGCGCCGCTTTTTATTTTTGCCGCGTTTCGTACTCAAGCCCAAACTTTATGACGTCAGTTATAAACATAATTTCAATAAATAAGCAGAAGAACAGAGCGCGGATCACGTCATACCATTCTGCCCTACATACAAGCTTCTAACAACTGCGCTCCAAAATACGGGTGACGTCATTATTCATCATTACCTTGTAATAAACTTTTGTCCTCCCACTTGTTGATAAGGTAAGAACTACTCAAAATAACGAAGAATAATTAAAGAGATACTGATAGAAATAGATTTTATTAAAGAAACGAAAACTAATTAAGGTAACAATGAGGTGCCCCAAACCTTTTTCATAATTTCCCTTATTCGCGAATCTATGAATTAATCCGTTTGACTTCGTACCATTGGCAACCCTACATTTCGCAATTTCGTGACATCACAAAAGGCGTACTGCAGATCAGTACTCGAAGTCTAAGTCTTCAAGTACCAGTAGCAGTAGCCAAGTTTTCAGATTTGGTTAGGCTACTCACTGCTGTACCAGTTGGTAAGTTATAGTATTAAATTAGGCCTACATTACTCAATTATTATTGCACTTGCTTCTGATCGCAGATCTGAGGTGAGCCTACCGTATATTTTGTTATTTTATTGCTTGTTGTAGAATAACTCAGCTTTGTAAAAAAGAGTTGGCAAGAATAGGACTGGTAGGCCAGGGCCAAGGTTGGTGCTGTTTTAGGGCTGCTACAGTAGACAATAGCCCAAAGTCTGTAAAAAAGTTTGCAAAATCATTATTTTGTGATGTCACAAAATTGCGAAATGGAGGGTTGCCAATGGTACGGAGTCAAATGGATTAATTCGTATTTTCGAGTAGAAGCTAGTCATACAAAAGTCACGCAGGGAGCCATTGCCTTTTTCTCATACATTCGGTTTAAATAGGACATTTTTTTGTCATTACATTTTTGCAAGCTGCGTAGTGTAGTGGTTATCGCACTCGCCATTCAACCATCGCACTCGGGTTCGATTCGCGCTTGGGTTACGAACGCGTGGAATGGAAGAATACGGAGTATAGAAGCAATGCGCAGGAACGGAATAGGAAATGCACTGAGCAATCTTTTGTTTTTTCCTTTGAAAACCTTGCATTACAGTTAGGGTTGTGGCAGCGATGCCAGCCTGAGGGATAGCAATTACGTGGCAGCAGCTTTTTCGCTTACGAAAGTGACGTACCGTTACGCTTCAGTGCGGCTCCCTACGTAAGTTTTGAATGACTAGCTCCTCGTGTATTTTCACAAATAAGTGGAAATGTGGAAAAAGGTTTGGACAACCTCTTTATTACCTCAGGTAGTTCTCAATTTTTGAATAAAACCGTTTTCGAGCAGTATTTCTTTAAACAGTTAATTTTTCCCATAATTACGTCATAACATTTAGCAGCTGCAGTGTTGGACTGTTAGTAGTAGTAGTTCTAGATTAGCCTTGATGGACTGGATTTAGGAACTTACATCACACAGGCTAAAGTGGTACATGGATGCGTGGTATAATTACGTTGCTCCTGTTACGCTTTAATCAGTCCATTTTTTTGATAACCAGCAATTCATTTGAGGAAATATACACATTACCTGTACGTATCAAGGTAAAACTATTCAACACGAGCTTTGTAGTGCGACCATTGACTTCATGTTTAGTACAACCGTAGCGTCAGACTCCGACGTAGCCACAAGTAAAAGTTTAATTGGATGAATTGGTTATTGAGTCAACCCGGAGAGTAGCTCGTATGCTGTTCAGCCAAGCTGGTCAACCGCATTGGGACGCGTCCTTTTAACGTGGATGTTGCAATAGGGAGCACGCCAAAACATTGGAGTGGTGGACGCTCTCCCTTCTGCAGGGTGGAGACGTTCAAGTACCGTGGCCAGCGTTAAAGGAGGGGGATAAATGTAGCGTCAGACTCCGAAATAGCCGCAAGTAAAAGTTTAATTGGATGAATTGATTCTTCAGTCATCCCGCAGAGTAGCTGGATAGGTTGTTCAACCAAGCCGGTCGACCGCTTTGGGACGCGTCCTTTTGACGCGAATGTTGCACAACCATCAGGCACATTAAATCTCCGAATTTGAATAAGAGATCTAATGTGCCTGATAATTGTACTAAACATGAAACCAATGGTCGCTCATTATAGCTCGTGTTGAATATAGTTTCACCTAGATAGTAGCTCTGCTTTGACATGGAGCACTATTTGTAGGTGTTATGAAAATCACCTACTCTTGTTACCAGTACGTACATATACGACTTTGAGGTCAAGTGGAAGTCAGTTTTGATACCATATTTAAGTGAAAATTTTGTTGATCATTACACATTAGTTCTAAGTTTGAATAAAAACAGAGGCAACAATATTATCTTGACATCTACCTTTAAATTGCTTGACGTCATTAATTGCTTCAGTTTGAGACGGAGACGCAACTTTTGACAACTGTAAAAAATTATTGTTCACGCATAATAGTAAAAAAGTATTGATACCAGTATTACATACTGGATCGGTAATGACGAATTAAAGCAAAGTATTTTTTTATGCATACCAGCTAAATAAAGGTCACTACAATATAAATGAAGATCATCAGACCCCGATCGCCTGTTTCGTCCAACTTAGAATATAATTTCGTAGCAAACCAAGTACTTTTATAGTTTTAGTTTAAATATTTTTTTATTCCCTTCATGAAGAGTCCATTCGGGCAAAACAGTTAGAACGTTAGGTATGACACATTCTGATAAAGTCTTCAACACCTAAAATTACTGTTTACTATTAGTGGTTCACAAAATAAAAATTAAAAAAAGTCTCACCACTTACTTCTGGAATTGACCCTACAAACGACTGAAAACCTTTGCGGTCTAACATTAAAAGCTTCACTGTATCACTTTCTACAATGACATTTGCTGTCCGTTTATCTTCCGTAAGTAGAGCTGCTTCCCCAAAGTAGTCACCTGTCAAATAATGTTAAAATTTGCCAAAAAAAGTTTAGAGTTATTAGCAAAGCATTTTTTAAGGTAATAGTAAAGTCAGACAAGACATTTTTGAGCAAAGCTTTTTTTATTGCTGAAACATGTTAAAAATAAAACTGCTTTTGAGTTAAAAAAAAACTGAACTAAAACCAGAGTGTGCAAATGCAATTTTAGTGACATTTTGGTGCTCTGCCGTCAGGGATTTATCTTCTAGAACACTATTGGGCCCCGCTGAATCATCCACGCATTGGTGTTGGGCGTTTTTGATCTTCCTTATAAACAATTGGGAAATGGCTGTAACTGGGGCATATGAGTGGATTGATGAGAACCAAACAGTATGCACCACCTAACAGCACACTGTCGCTTTCTCTCTCTCCACCCCACCATACAGATAGACTGAAATGACTGGATGCAGTGACGCAACCAGGTGGAGGAGGAGTGGCTAAGGGCTCCAGTCTTCGGCTCAAGTTTAATTTTCAAAAGCGAAAAATTGGAAAACTTTTTAGATAAAAGTCAAAAACGAAAATCGATAAAAGTGTAGTTAATAAGTGAGAATCGGAATAGGAAAAACGGAGTTGTGAGAATCGGAGTAGAAAAATCCTTAGAGGAATTGGAATTGAACGGCGACGTTGTTTGATTCCGAAACAACTCTTCAGCTTAGGAATATTAGCAAACAGGATTGCTGTTTCAATCAAAACTGTGCCTTCAAATTGCGGCAAAATTGTGGCATTCACTTACCGTTTCGTAAGTAACACACTAGTTGCTCTGTCGATCCATGCTGTCCCTGATAAAGAAAAAGGAAAAAATCATCAACAATGAAATTCATTGACAGCGAAAGAACCTCATAATCTTCTAGTCAAGCTTTCACCAACCCATTTGCTAGTCTATCGTACATGGTAGAGATACCACACTCTCCCTTTTTTTTCGCTGAAAGTCAAACAAGGTATCTCTAAATACAATACTATTCCATGTTTGAAGTCTGATCCGGCCAGGAATCGAGCGTGAGTTACCGTTTTAGTCGAAAACGTCTATGACTTGACAACTAATCGATTTAAAGCAGAACAAAGATAAAACAGAAAAGACACAACCACTTTACAATAAAAAAAGAGTCATTTATGACAGAAAATTGATTAAGTTCCGGAAATTGCAAGTTTATTAGCAATTGCATCAAAACAATGGTTATAAAACGCTTGTTTACTGGATGAGAGGAGCTGTTAGCTACGTTTATTTGTTTGATAGTAATTCGTTGCCACTGGCGCACACTCATTTCTACAATAAATCACAACAAACAATCCTGAAGCTAAACTCCATGTGAGCTGGTACCGGCCTTAAAGAGACAACATTCGAAATCGGTTTTATGGAAATGAGAACTACTTGACATAATAAAGAGGTTCCCCAAACCTTGTTCCACTATTCCCCCTGTTTGAAAAAATAGATTTAATCCGTTTAACTCAGCACTAGTATTGACATAATCCTGCTTTTTTCGTGATATCAAAAAAGAATGACTTTACAAAATTAGTTGCAGAATAAGGAACGCGATGTGCGATTATCGATTATTTTTTGCAGAACAAGCAATGATTTTCATAAGCAATTGCTTATTCTGCAAGAAATTTTGCCAAGTCATCCTTTTCTGATGTCAAGAAATTTCGAAACAGAGGATTGCCAATGGAACGATGTCACACGAATTAAATCTATTTTTGCGAAAAAGGGAAATTGTGGAACACGATTTAGGGTACCTCTTTATTACCTGAAGTAGTTCTCATCTCTTCAATAAAACCGATCTTGAGCAGTATCTCTTTAAAAACATCAATTCTCCTTACCTCAAATTGGGTTACTTTAACTTTTCCCTCTTCTATGATGTAAAATGTGTCTCCGGCGTCTCCTTGTCTGATGATGTAGTCTTCCTTTTGAAATGTTGATTCTTCCAAACAATCAGCTATCTTTAGCAGTTTATTTTCGGGAAGAGCTTTTAGTTTTTCAACCGTCTTCAGCAAACGTAGATATTCTTTTCTCTTCATGTTGCCAGTGTTTTTAATAGCGACCTAGAAAATAAATATAATATCGAATCTTTTTAGTTCACTCGCTGTATATTAACACTCTGAAGCGTGTAATAAGTAGGCGGGGTCCATCACCGCGTCTTTGCACCCTGGCTTTACAGCTCCTTTCGAAGAAATGTCGCAGAGATGACGAGCCGTTGGCAACATTGTGTCTTACTTGACCGGCCCGAGGTTTGAACCTCGGACTTACCGTTCCAGAAACGAACGTGTTATCGCTCGACCAACCGGTCAGTATAAATCGGCATGAACCGCTTGACTAAATTAGTATAAACGCAATATGTTTGTTGTTACGTGCTTACCATCACGTTACAGGTGGGGCAGTAACCAATTGACACATACTGTAGTTTAGGAATAAACATATCCGTGATAATTGTTGTTTACATCTACTGACATTAGCAATGAGTGAAATTTTTCCTGGAGAGGTTCAAACATTTCCAGGTGTGACCGAGTCCCGCCTGCCTCTTTTTGACTACGGCCATACTAACTGCAGTAGACGAACTTTGTTCAGATCAGAATTGGCAACATGGGTGGTCAGAATTAAGCCGGATGTAGCTGAGAATCGAATTTATCACAATATTATACTTTGAAAAAAAAATGTTCATATCTTCGAAGATTTTCGTCTGACACTTGTCAAGAAGAATCTTTAGAATGGTAGCGCAGGAAAAGGGGCTGCTATTTACAGGAAAAAGCCAAGCCGTGATTGGCTTGAAAAACACCAATGAGAGACGTCTTTTAGAGCATAATCTTTAAGCTGTACTCGAATTCTTTTAGTCGGCATAGGGCGGGGTTAAAAGTTTTGATGAAAGCAGCTTCAAGAGCAGATAGATGTGAAGCCACTTTCCTCACGAAACCATTATCAAAACTTCTACCCTGCCCTCTGGCGACTAAAAGAATTCTTGTACTGCTTAAAGGTTGTGCACTAATGGCGCTCTCTCATTGGTATTTTTCAAATCAATCACCGCTCAGCGTTTTCCTGCGCTCTCCATTCTGACGATTCTTCTTGACAAATGTCAGACGAAAAGCTTCGAAGATGTGAACGTTTTAGTCAAGTTCTGTACCACCATTCAACTCTTCATAATTATACTCGTACTCTCATTGCAAAAAAAGGTTTAACTTTGTGATGAGTTAACAATAACCAATCAAGCGGCCTAATTAACAAGAGTAGGTCGATAGCGATTTACGCTCTAAAAACTTCAGAGCAATTTCATCCGAAATAAATTTACCTGAAAATATTTTCGATCTAGTGACCACAGTTCTACATCTGTTGTGGTTACAACTGAAGCAGTTCTTTTGCAGTTATACAAAATGGCAAGCTCCCCAAACACAGCACCTCTCTCCAAATCTGTGATTTTGTTTTTTTGTTGGTTTACTGTATTGTAGACTTCTACCTAAGAAAATGTATAAGTTAGTCAATTTTGGGTTAAAATTGTTTTCCTCTCTATCCCTACTTTACCCGTTTTTCCGTGAAGATTGCGTGGGTAGCAAGCTCGAGATTAAAAGGGATGAAGCATGCAGCAAGGATTAAGCGCAAACGATAAAAAGCATCTGCATCATCACCAAATTTCATTTTCAATGACCTTCCATTTCCGAGATTTTTGTTTCAAAGTTAGGGAAATCCCTTTCAGTGTTGCCACTAAAAATTCTAAACTTTTCTTAAATTATGTATAAGGTAACTTTCACAAGTATTTTGAAAAAGCATGACCCATTGCTGAAACCTTACAATCATGCTCTTTCAAAATGTTTAGACATACTGGATAAAATGTTTGATACAATATGCAAACTGAATCTCTATTACTCGCTGTGTATTAGTACGCCAAGCGGTACTATGAGTTTGAGGAACCGTCTTTGCGTTACTGCGGCTACGGGCAAAACAGCTCTTTTTAAATGTCGCTGCGGCATAGCCAGCAGTTGATAACATTGTGTCCGATTTTGTTTGTTGTGTCCGATCAGTTGATAACTGTTTGAGAATGACCTGACCTCCGATCCCCCGTTCCAGAAACGAACACATTAAACTGGACAGACTAGCCAAAAAATGCAAGTTTCCCATTCAATTTACCTTTCCTTTCTCCAACACGTATAACGTTGTACCAAAATCTCCTTCATTTATTACGGTTGCGGACTTTCGATAGCTCTTTCTAGTCATGTAATCAATGAGTTTTTCAAGTTGTTTTGCGTCCAGTTCCTTGAGAAATACATTCCTATGCAAAGCTTTGCGGATAAAATCGATTTCTTCAGAACTCTTTTTCTCAATGTTTGTCTAAATATTGAATTACTTTAACTTATTTATTTGCCAAGTCACTTTCGTTTGTGCGTTTGAGTGGAACAGGCTTGAAAAAAACAGCAAAAAATGTAGATTATTGTCTGAATCCTACAGTATGTGCTCTGAACAATGCCAACTTTTCAGTATTACGAACACTTTTCTTAAACAGTCTGAAAATTTTGGGTTGAGCAAAGCTGTTTTTTAATTTTCACAAATTTTCAGCAACATTTTTTTGTAATTTGTTCTTAGTAAGTGCGTTTTTTTGTAACCAAAAAATGAAAAAAAGAGCGATGTTTGACGTTGTCAAAGCATAAACTCTTTATTAGCAAGGTTAGATCCATTCATTTTGTTTTTAATTTTTTAATTGAAATTCAAGTTTATTGACTTTACAAAAACTACATCCAAATTCATATTTAAATTCATTGATTTTGAAAAAAACTAAATTCAAATTCAAATTCATTGACTTAAAAAAAACTAAATTCAAATTCGCTGACTTAAAAAAAAACTAAATTCGAACTCAAATTCATCGACTTAAAAAAACTAGATTCAAATTCATATTCAAATTCATTATCGACTTTGAAAAAGTTGATTTCAAATGTATTTTTACTTTAATTGGATTGATGTAAAATTGTAAGATCAAATCTGTAGTTACGACGTCTAAATTTATAAAATTCCACAATTCAAACTTACCCATATTTGACGAACATGACTATTGAGAAACTAACTTAGACAGGAATAGGATCAGAAAAGAACTAAGATTTTCAATAAATTCTCGCAAGTTGTGCAAAATAATTTTACTCGGGGAATCTGTAAAATTAGGTAGGCCTAACTCACCGCATAAGGCCGTATCACATCTCATAATTTTTATCAGAAAAAATAAGTAAATACACCAAAAAAAGACACAATAAAAGAACATGACCAACTGTTGAACAATTCGTTGTATTCTGATCTGCTTCTAAGTCTTTTTGACCTATATTGATAAATCGCTACTTTCACGGTATAAGTTTTGATTTGAAAAAATCAAATTCCTCAAATGTTTGATTAAGACATTCAAATTCAAATTCATTGGCTTTGCAAAAATTAAATTGAAATTGAAATTCATTGCCTTTGCAAAAACTAAATTCAAATTCATTGACTTTTCAAAAGTCGAATTCAAATTCAATCCAACCCTATTTAATAATTGATTGGAAACTGATAGTTTTGTCTTTTTTTTTTTTCTTTACGGTTTATTTATCTAGAATATGCCAATTCGTTCAATCAGCGTGGCATTTTTTTCTCCTTTTGCTCGCGCTAAGAATATGTATAATCAGATCAGTCGAATGTGAGTAATTGGAAAAAAAACTTCACAACAAGAGCAAACTTTTTTTTTTCTTTAATACTCCAGAGGCAGGGTTGCCAAAACAAGGGGGGGATGGGGGGAATATACCCCCCCAATAAATTGTCTGTATCCCCTCAATACTTTGAGAATGGTCCACATCTGCATCCCCCCCAATAACTACATTTGAGCGTAAATTTGGGGAAAAAAGTGTTCTATTCTTGTTGAAGACCCCTTTTTTTTTTGGTCTTCACCTGAATTTGGGGACAAAAGTGTTCCATTTGCATTGTTTTTTTGGTCTTCACTAAATTTCCACACCTGAACAAAATCGTGGTCGAGGTTCATCCCCCCAATGTTGAAAATAGGGCAAAATTAGGGTAAAATTGCAAATTATCCCCCCAATGCTCAACAAAGATCGGCACCACTGTCCAGAGGTGGCAACGAATATGGATCAGAACGGATCTTACTGTTTTTTATCGGATCCGGATTGGATCCGGATCCAGTTTCATTAGAAGATGCAGATCCAGATCGGATCCGGATCTGATTTTGCTGAATACTTTCCAACTCATTGTTGATGTTTGTCAAAATATTCGTTGAAATGTACAAAGTGTAGCGGATCCGGATCGGATTTAGATCTCAAAATTTAAAAGGTTTAGGATCCAGATCGGATCCGGATCTCTTCTAATTGGATCCGGATCGGTTCCGGATCTTTTAATATGTGGATCCGTGCACCTCTGCAATGCTCTTCTCTTTTTCTCCGCGAGTCTGTTTCCAGTCTCCTAAATAAAGAGTCTATGGCCAAAGCTTCAAGAACAAAACTGTGTAGTCACTGGCTATACGATCGTTAAACCAGTTTATTCTGTCGCGATACAGTATTGTGTTACCGAAATTGATTTTTCGTATTTTAAATTTGCCCCGTGAATCATATTTTTTTTTCATGCCACAGCAGGGATTGTTCTTAGTTTGTTCTTAAATTTTGAGCAAAAAATAAGACCTACGTTTTTGCAAAAAAGTGAATCCCAATTTTTTAATAACGACAAACACCAAGCATAGAGAGGACAAGATCAATTTTAAGTTTTTTATTTTGACATGACTGGAGATCGAACTTATACCCTCTATGTAATTTTGTGTTGCTGTTTTTACTATGATTAATAAACTACACCAACTCACCGGGAGCTCCACTGATGAGCGAATTTCGGCCGATATTCCAAAACGAGCAAAATTTTTTACCAAATTCAATGGATTCAGAGCTGATGCCATGGCGGTTCTTTCCTCAAACTATAAAACAGAAGCATTTACCGGTACCAAAGAACATCCAGAGACGATAGAAACGTATCGTAACACTTGCGATCTCGTAAGTGTTTACTTTTTTTATTTTTAATCGATCGTAAGCTTTGTAACAACCCTCAGAACTGGAAATCTTACGATAAACCAGAGGCGTTGCTAAGAATGGTGGCACCCGGGGCGGGATTTCGTGGTGGCACCCTTTTTCGTACCAAAAATAGTTGAAGACCAAAAAAAAAGGTCTCCGCTGCAAAATAAGTGGGTTTTCGGTCTAAAAGTATGTGAAGACCAAAAAAAAGGTCTTTGCCTAAAAATCAGTGGGTATTTAGTCCAAATGAAGATGGGGACGACCAAGCAAAGTGAAAAAAGTAAGGTATTCACCACAAATCAGTGGAGTTTTGATTTCCACATCATAATATGGTGTCACCCCAAAATGGTGACACCCGGGGCGTGGCGCCCCCCCCCCCTAACGACGCCACTGCGATAAACATCAAAAGTTATTGCAATTAACTTACTCTATTTAGTCATATTTTAGTGGCCAACAAAAAGCGAAGGAGCCTTGTTGTTTTCGTGTCAATATGCCGCATGTCTACGTGAAGATTTACTTTGTTTGTTTTTTTTAATGCTGAACATCGAGCAGGAAGCAATAAATACCCAGATGGGAATCGATCCCACGTCGATAATTTCAATAGCATATGCTCCTTGCAATTTGACCACTGATCGGTTAAATCGTTTCTTTGCCCAACCAAAGAAGAGCTAAAATAACTTTGCACATGTTTTTTTGCAAATCTCATTTTAAAAATCAATTGAAAATTTAAAAATTTCGTATGGGCTGATATAATTCTTTATAAAAAATGGTGCCAAAATACAGCCCCTCAATAACATTCGTTGTTCAATCCAGCACAACTAGCAGCCCCTCCCCTTCAAACAATTTACCATGGACAAGGTAAATTTGAACCCAACCGGCAAATCAAAATAAAGATTTTAACTACAAAAGAATTTGCAACCGCCGTTTATATAAACTAGGACAATTTATAGAGTTCACCGTAAAATATTATCAAGTGAGATAGCTTTATCAAATTTTGGTTTTATAGCAGTAATTATAATATATTGCCACGGTCACAACAGACTTCGGCTTAATACGCGGCGAGTATAATCCTGATTTGAACATGAACCAACTCGTCAAGAACGCCGATGCAAATCAAGTCTTTCATTACTCGCTGCATGGCCAAAGCGTGTAACGAGTTAGCACGCTTATCTCCGCGTCATTGAGCCTGGGCAACACAGCTCTTTTTGAAGAAATGTCGCAGCGGTGGCGAGTCGCTGGTAACACTGCGCCTGATTTGATCGGCCGAGATTTAAATCTCAGATTTTCCCGCTCCAAAGACGGAAGCGTTACCGCTAGGCTAACTGATTGGTGAAAGCTAATGTAACAAATGAATAAAAAATTCACTTTTTATTTGCTTTTCTTCAAATCTTTATTCTTCGAACTCTGAGCTATACCGTACTATCAGAATTTCAATTAAACTAAGAGGCTACATCATCTTATTCCTACATATACTTTCTTTCAAAGATTGTAAAATTTTACCACTGAAATATTTTGGTAGATTATGCGTTAACAATAAAGATAAAAATAGCCCCCAGTACAAAAAATTACTTATACAAAACAAAAGGTAATCACTTGGTAAGAGTTAGTAGTTACCATACCCTCAAATTCATGTGATGTCCTCAAATTAGAAAACCAAACTTAAGCAACTCCCTAAGGCAATCAACAAAGAATTCAAAAATATGACCAAAACTTAGCTCTTTTCCTAATTGTATGCAATCCAAACCCCCATATAGTTTCGAAATCTATCCAATGTTAAACTGATTATAACTTTTACTTCTAGAAGTCAACCAAGTTTTGCCTTTCTACATCGAGTTTGTCTTTTTTAAAAAATGGTCGAAAATCTGCTTTTCTTTTTCAACTTCGCAGGCTCTATATTAGACCCACAAGTTGTTAAAATTTTTGGTTTGTTTATTTTTTATCGCTATCTTTTACTTGCTATACTTTTTGAATTTGCTGTCAACTTGTAACTTGAGGTTCAACAACTTAATCAACAAAAACCCATTCTGACTCCCAACTCGAGAAGAAAATTTTGACCCTTACTCACTAAAACAACACCGATCCAGACTTTCGACTCTGACTCGATCTTCAAACTAGCTACTAAGCCTTACAGAATCATAGGTACTGTAGAAGGTTGATTTTAAACGTCATAACTGATCAACTGTTCGCCGCTATAAGTCGCCTGACGTAACTGCGTTTGAAAAATTGAAGCAGAGTAAATTTGACTCTAACTTTAAAACTGTTCTTTGCCGGATTTTAAAAGTGTTTCATTTCCAAATCAAATTTTGAATTTGTAGTCACACCTCACAAAATCTAATCGCAAAATAGCTTAGTATAACGGCATTATATCATTCAATTAACGGATGATTTTTATGATTTATTTTCAAGCACTAATTGAAACCAGGCGCGTAGCCAGGATTTGGAAAAGGGGGGGGGGGGCTTTTTTAGAAGAGTGAGAAAAGTGCTAACGACCTTGACCCGAATTTTCATTCTTTTTGAATCAAAATCACACGGTTTTCCCCCCCGTCCCCCCTGGCTACGCTACTGATTGAAACACAATGATCGTCTCTTACTTCTTGAGGTGGCGCCGACCCAAAACCAGCCAGGCACTGAGCCAAACTCTGAATCAGCTTCTCTTTATCGTTTAGACTTAGTTCCAGAAGTTCTATGTGCTTCTAAAAAAAGTAAATAAATAAATTCAAGAATAAATAAATACATTACTTTCAAATTTATTGTTTCTGGCGGTTTGTGTGACATATCTTTCTCTCCTTTCATTACTCGCTTTTCCGTGGAGGTTACGGGAGAAACAGCTTGAGGTTAATCGTAATTACATTTCAGTCACCAAGCTGCCTTGGCTAGGAGACAGCGAATGGGTCTTTCGGTCTTCGAGTCAAGCTGCCACTTGCTCATCTGTCTACCTCACTCAGTGGAGGGCTTCACGCTCTCCCTTTAATTGCTGAACGTCAAAGAGGGAAGCCGTGAATAACAATTTTTATAGTCTTTGGTTTGACCCGACCAGGAATCGAACCAGAGTCTACCGTTTCAGTAGCAGATACTCTATCCACTCGACCACTGATCGGTTCAACAGCCACTCTTCACAGTCTTCCATCACTTTAACTCCGCTTGAGCGAAATCCAATGCGATTCAGTCCAAGCGGTTTGTAAGTTAGAAGTTTCGCAATTTTTCAATTTCGCAACAAAAACAGAAAAGAAATTCGAAGATTTTATTTCCTTTTTACGGAAGCTTTTCAACCCTGAGTGTTAAAATTTGTATTTTTGTTGCAATAACAGCATCTCGAACTGTATTTCGTTGAACGTTAGTATACGCATACAAAATAATCATTTGATTTGACATGAAACACAATCGATGACCGACTAAAAACGATCTAAAATATATGGAGACTGCACTGCACACTTGCACAGTGTACAACTTTGAAAGCGAAGTGTCCAATGTCCGTAGCAGCTGCTGCATTGCCTTCTAAGAAACTGTTCAAGAATGCCTCATTGAAGACAGTATTGTCTTCAATAGGGTAACAAAACACTACCAAATTCTGTAGGCCTATAGTCTGTATTGCAGCCAGGGGTGCCGATCTTTGTTAAGCATTAGGAGGGATAGTTTGCAATTTTACCCCAATTTTGCCCTATTTTCAACATTGAGGGGATGAACCTCGACCACGATTTTGTTCAGGTAAGCAAATTAAGTGAAGACCAAAAAAAAAGGTTTTTGCCAAACATGGAACACTTTTTTTCCCCGAATTCAAGTGGACACCTATGCTCAGATGCACACCCGAGTCAAATTATTGGGGGGGATGCAGATGTAGACCATACTCAAACTATTGG
The DNA here is from genome assembly GCA_963965965.1 of Trididemnum nubilum. NCBI lineage: Eukaryota > Metazoa > Chordata > Ascidiacea > Aplousobranchia > Didemnidae > Trididemnum > Trididemnum nubilum. The sequence goes on from OZ014490.1 coordinate 6,011,525, forward strand.
GGGAATACAGTCAAATTATTGGGGGGATATATCCCCCTCCCCCCCCCGGGTTTCGGCACCCCTGATTGCAGCAGTTATCATTTTTAGGGAAGACTTTTTTACTACAAAAAGTTTAAAATAAAAAGAATAAAACGAAAACGAGGAATTTTCATTCGTTCATTTTTCACTTACTTTTTTGAAAGTTAAGATTAAGGTTTGACGTAGGGTTAGGTTTGAGGCTAGTTTTATAGAAAGGGTTTGAGTTTGGGTTAGAAAGAAATTTTTGATAAAATAGTCTTTTCTTTATATTTCTATAAATGCCACACCTGCATTGACTGCAAAATGCCGCCTTGTGAAACAAAATTGTATTCGCTTTTCATCCTTTGAATCATCACATCACTTTCTCTTAACTGGACCCGTAATCTAAAGTAAATAATGTACGTAATAGAGTAGCGAATCGGCAATCCACAAGCTGCAGATTCGAATCCTGTTGGACGACAACTTTTCGTTGTTGTATTGCACATTTATCTTCCTGTCACCTAACAACGTCAGATATTACTGGATGATCGACACACTTTTCTTTATGATAACTACTTTGTGTTTAAAGGAATCTGCACCTGTTTAGGAGTTTCCAGTGATCCAAAGTTCCTTTGAATTTCTTCCAATTCTTATACACTGAATTTGCTGCTTATTCAAAGCCACCAAGCAGAGACAATCATTGTAAAGCGTCTTATCCAAAAACGAACAACGTGACCAGGGTGGAGTAGAAACCAGATCACGCAATCAAGCTCGTCGTAAAAATGACGCCTTTACCTTCTCGGCCGCGCAGTCAACATTGCTCTTTTCGCGTTGCTCTTTTGGAGGTTCTTTCCTACGCTTCCGCGCTGGTAGGCTAATAGGCCAGAAAGCACGATAACGACTAAACATAATGCTGTACTGAACTATAGTACATTCTTCCGATGCTAGCTCAAATGAAATATGAAATTATGCATGTTTGGTTTGCCAGGTGAAGCTCAACAGCCGGTACCACGAAAAGATTTGCAACAAACCACTAGTAAAAATAATGGTGGCATTTCTAATGTCTTCTTAAAATGCTGTAGCTTATTTACTTCAAAGATAAAAACAAAAAAAGGCTGTTATGCTTGCTTGTTGGACAACATCGAAGATTAGAACTACAATCAAGTAAACGGAGGAGTTGGTGAAAAACGAGATGTGTATCTACTGTACAGGCTTGAGAAATTTTGCTGCATGTTTGCATTAACCCTTACGAAATTGTCGGAAAAAAATAGATAGCAAATGGGCATGTTCTAGTCAGGGATATCTTCTAGTGAGCCAAAATTTTAAGCTTTTCTTGCTTTTTATTCCAGACATGAATTATCTAACCGTAAACTGGAACAACGCCTGGAGCGCCAAACTTTGTACTGTACGAAAATGGAAAAACTTCAGAAATCAAAAATTTTGCTTATTCAATGTAAACCTGATCATGTTTCAGCAATATTTTTGTTAGACAAACACCAATTTTAGTATTAACGTATAACGCAAAATCTTTTTTCATACAAATGCTTAATATTTGTTATAATTAATTTTAAGTCGAGTACTGTATGCACTGCATATTGCGCAAGATATATGTATAGCTATGCAGAAATCGACAAAGTCAGAGAAAATTAAAATTGTAAAAGATATATATTTTAAATGACTCGGGTTCGATTTTCAGTCGAGTTAATCCAAAAAACTATAAAGAGATTGTGTGAAGCCCAGGGGCGTATTTAGGGGGGGGGGGGCATTGGGCCATGCAAAATTGCAAAATGGCCATTGGGCCAGAATAGAATGCAAAATTGCGGCATGGCCCCCCCTTTGTAAGTTGGGCAGAAGCTTTGAGCACACAAATGGTTGGCGAAGACCTATGTTTTTGGCCTGCACCAAATGTTGGGCAAAAAATCGGACTAAATTTGAGCGAAGACCTTTTTTTTTTTGGTCTTCACCTTATTTCGGGCAAAAAATCGGACGGATTTTGGGTGAAACAATTTTCATTCTGATCTTTGTTCTTCTCAAATTTTCTGAAGTTCATGGCCCCCCCACCTTTTCAAAATCCTGCGTACGCTACTGGTGAAGCCTCTGTTACGTGTGGTTAATAAATAAGTAGCAGCTTGAGTCGAAGACTGAATGGTACTTTCGCTGTCTCCTGGCCAAGTTAACTTGTAGAAAAATAATGTAATATTACACTTACTGTAATGATCCCTCAGCATCTGAAAGATTTGTAACTACAATGGCAAGCTGTTGAACAATCTTCTCCGAATTGGTGGGACTGGGGGTTGAACCCAAGACTTTTAGTTACAAGGGTGAAAACATACCATTCAATCAACTGCCAAACTGCCAACAGCATTAAAAACATAGCTATAAATAACTTACAGGTTAATTCTCGCTGCCTTATCGGCATTTTCCGCCCTTAAATCGTTGATGATAAGCTGCAATTCTTCGACATCCTTCTTGATTGGAGTTCGAGTGAGCTTTGCTGAATACATAATAATATCAATAGGTTTCTGCTAAGGTTCTGCACACAAAAAAATCTTCTCACGCTCCAAAAATTTAATCCACAAGTTACTTACTTGGTCCAGCGGCAGCGTGATTGTTACTGTAGCGAACGCTCCGAAGGTCAAAACTAGAACCAGACTGCTTTTAATCGCTGCTACTTTTCTTCGAAAAGAGCTATGCTGTACGCAGGCGCTATTAGCGCGGAAATGGGCTACATAACTCGTTACATTTTCAGGAATTTTTTAGGAATTTTCTTTTTTAGGAATTATTTAATTTTCTGGAACTTTCAGTTTGTTTTAAACTTTATTGAAAAATAAAATAACACAAATTGGTTCTTGCTCGGTTAAAAGTAGTCATTTGTTATTGTAGATTATAATTATTATTTGATAAACCATATAAAATTGGAATATGAGATTTTTTGAAAACCTTAATTGTCTTAATTTTTTAGATCCTTTTCTCTAGTAAGTCACTTCCAACAATCTACATGCTAATGTATAATCGCTAATAACTCAAAAAATGAAATCATGATTCCGGCGCAAAGCATAATGACACAGAGTTGTAAACGGGCCGACTAGTTCAAGCCCGAACCCGGCCCGAACCCGAAAACTAATTTGAGGCCCAAATCATGCCCAAAAAAAACGAAAGTTAAGTTAAATCTAAAAAATTGAGCAATGTTGCCATGTTATTTTGAGTATATTTTTGTGCACGTCAGACAAAAAGCACGTCTCAGGCCCGATTTAAGCCCGAAATTTTTGTCAACTTTAGGCCCGAACCCGAACCCGACCCGAAAAGCCCGACCCGACTTACAACTCTGTAGTGACAGTCTGTATTGTGTACTAGTACATGAGCGAAAATGTGTTTATACCAAACCTATCTTCATATTCAATTTGAGGTAACACAAATTATTAAAGATAATGCAGAATGATGCACAAGCTTCATGAAATCTAAGTTTTGAAAAAGTTTAGATTTTTTTTTAAACTGAAAAAATATCAGTTACTAAAAAATACTTTAATCGTTATGATTAATTGTAATGTACTCCTTATCAGTTATATCACAAAAGTACTTATAATTTTTCGGCGCATAGATTACGTTGGTATTATTTTTTGCCTTTTTTTTGCTCTAAAATAATATACCAAATAAAAATCGGGTTTAAGTAGAGTCAATAATGGGGTTGGTGAACCAGCGTCAACGATGAATGAAAGCAAAAAGTATTAGCTCTAGTTGCAGATTTCCACAATTTGTCGTGCTCTAAAAGTTTTCTCTCTTTAGACTTTAGAGGACTTAAAATTTAACATTGACAGTCACTATTTTAGAGAAACATTTTCAAATAAACAAAGTAAAATGAAAATCCGCCATATTTATCCGCGTATTTTTCATTTGCTTTTAAGATTAGAATTAAGATTGGAATTTGGGTTAGGGTTGGATTTGGGGTTGGTTTTAGAGTAAGGATTTGAGTTTGGGTTAGAATTAATAAAAGAGTAGATAGAAATTTTTCCGCGAAATAGTCTTTTCTTAATATTTGAATTAGGTGGTATACACGTTGTAATAACCAGACTGAAAAGCATATCCGGCAAAGCCGATCGTTTAATTATGTTATTGTATTTGTTTGTAACAACCTCATAAACTGGATGCAATGTTTTGCATACTTACAAATCATAATTTGGTACATGCAAAACCAGACCATCCGATAGCGGCGAAGCCATGTAGACTAACTTGCTGTACATCATCTTCGCTAAATTCTACATGGTGTAACTTCATAGTACACTATTTTTTATATCACAAGTCTTTTGATGCTTTGATTTTTTAATATTCCTTACATTTATAACATCATAAAACATCATAATAAGATTGTATTAGGCAAAATACATTTAAGTGAAAACTGGGTTTTTAGGCTTTTAAAATAAAACAAAAAGAAATTAAAAAGGAAAAAGGACGTTCACTTATTTTTTAATAATATTTTTTAATTTTTTTTGTAACTTAATTTTAATTAATAAATCATCATCTCGATTGTTTTCATACATTATTTTAATTTCTTGTTTAGATTTTTTTGATTAACAAATCAAATTAAAATTCATTACTAAAGTGAGCGCCTTGGTTGCTTTCATACATGCAAAATAGTTTGCAGGCAGGAGTGCCGAAACCCGGGGGGTGGATGGGGGGATGTATCCCCCTCAATAATTTGACTGCATCTCCCCCAATAATCTGCATTTGAGTGCTGGATGATCTTTGGACTTTCTTTTTGTTGGTCTTCACTTGGTTTCGGGGGCAAAAAAACTCTTCAAGTTTCGGTGAAGACCTTTTTTTTGGGGGTCTGCACTTGATTTGCTCAAAAGCGTGTTGAACGTTTGTCATGTTTGATTCACGTAAAAAAAGTGGTTAAGCTTCATCCCCCCCAATGTTCAAACTAGGGCAAAATTTGGGTAAAATTGCATAGTATCCCCCCATTGCTCAACATAAATTGGCACCTCTGTTTGCAGAAACGTATTTCTGTATTTGAGCAGCTGCACCAAAGTATATTTTAACTTTTGTCATATACTTTATACTTAAAGTGATTGGTTGTTTCAGTGTTTTAACGTAATACGTTGTGCTGCGTTTTCCTTCAATTTGACTGTTACTTTCAACCTGTTTTAATATGTGTTGAAACGGTGGTCGATAATAAAAATGTGCTACTACAAGATGTCGCCAAAGAGTTTTTGTGTGGAAAATATTCCACCTACTACTCGCAGCATCACTTCTCTTGTTTCCTGTCCAACGGGGGTATGGAATATTCAAACTTCCTGGTTTGGATTACTACGTTTTCAAGACTAAACAGTGACAAGTCATCTTTCGCAGGTGTTTGTGTGTGCATTGTTTAACTGTAATAAGACTACAGTAATTAAATAGATAATCTTGAAGTATTAACTGCGGATTATAGAGCTTGCTCCGCTTCATTCAAGCCTTTCAGGCAAATCACTCCGCATCAGCAACTTCATTTTTAATCTTTTCGCTAACTTGTTTACAAAAAATATCTTATGATATTATTTTTTCAAATCCACATTATTTAACGACAGCGATCTTCACAGCTCTTAAAGTTTTTCGATAAAATTAACTCCAAAGCTCTTCTAAAGTGAGAAGAAACTAGTTGAACGACCAAGAACCGCTTGGATTGATTACATTCAGGATTTTGGATCAACGAAATTGTGGAGGTGATGGCAGGGACGTAGTCAGGGGGCAACTCCCCCCCAAAAAATTATACTTTGCCCCCAAATAATTTCAGTTAAACGTCATTTTTACAAAATTTCATGCATTTCGTGTCTAAATGCGTTACTTTGACCCCCAAATGATTTGGAAGAAAATGTGGTAAGCCAGCCAATTGCGAGTTGAAGCATGATTTCACTCCTCTAAAACAGCTCTGCTGCACGTGAAGACCTTTTTTGTCTTCACCAAAATTTTGAGAGAAAAACAGCTCTTCAGACCATGAAGATCTTTTTTTTTGTTTTGTTTTGGTCTTCACCTAAATTTTGGAAAAAAACAGCTTTTCAGACCATGACGATCTTTTTTTTTGGCTTTCACCTGAATTTGGTGGCAAAAGCAGTTTTCATATTTCCTTTCCGAAATCATTTGGAAAGCCATTGACTCCAAAAATTTTGGTTGCCCTTCCAAAAATTTGGTTCTGGCTCCGTACCTGGCTGATGGAAGGCCGCGAAGTGTGACTGCTTAATCAGGAGCCGCTGTCTCCTCAACCATCACGAAAAAGTGGGTAATAAAGAAAAAACGCTTTTCTGAATGCAATAACTAAATTATTAAACAATCTGCATTCTTTCTGGATTAATAGCACTGCAATCCACTGAAATAGCTTACTTTTTACCTCTAAATTGCGTAGCACTTGCATTTCCAACCTCCAATACGAGCAAAACAGTAAAACAAAGCAGCCTGCTGGTCAACGTGGTTTTGCTTGCTTTCATGAAAACTTTTATGAAAACTCAAAATTTCGTCAAACCAGTGCGCTAATAGCTACATGCTCTTGCAGACAAAGAAACGTTGAAACGTAAGGAGAGCAATACAGTCAGTTGCGATGAAGAAACATTTAACAGTCGATTTAGGGTTCGAATCAAAGCCAATGCAAAATGATAATTATTAAGTTAATCAAAAATAAACGGGGCATTAGAGATCTTTCAGTAAAAGTTTTTTCAAAGATTGTTTAGTATTGCTTTATAAAATGTAGGCTACTGTATTTCCAAAGACATTATTACGATACAGAAACATTTATACAGAAACATTTATTACCTAACAAGAGTGCATAACTTAAGCAACAAAAACGGTGAATCAATAAACTTGTTTAGATTGCAACGTTAACAAAGATTTGAGAATTGCTTAAACTTTCCCTCATAATTGCAAACCTCACCCCTCTGCGTTATATGTTGACGTATGCAAAACCCACACAATATCTTTGCAATCTTTAATCTCTGTAAATTGGTGAAACTCTGGATTGACCTTACGGTAAAATTTAAGACGTGGGTAGCAGTAAATTATATGTACCTTTTGGGTATTTAGAAAAAAAACAACTTTGTATTATCTCTGATTTATTCAATCAGCAAAAATCTTCCTCTACTATTCAATTACGTCATGAGATCTTAACGACTAGCAATTTGCTTCTGGTTTGAATTAGAAGTGGGAATTTTGGTTTTCCAATACGCGATTGAACTAGTTTCATCAATTTTTTAGGTGGTGAATTGTTTTTATTTCGGTTTCGCTCTAACAATAAAGGTATCAGTTCCGGTAAAAAACAAATTGGAAATTCCCTTTTATCAGTTTCGGGGATTATTTTTCAGCTGCATATCCTATGTTCGGTAGTAAAAGGTACTAAAATTAATATTTTGTTTTATTTACAACCATAAACTAAATGCTGTTACTATTTATGTGACGTAAGCAGCAATATGCCAACGTATATCGTACGATGTCATTCTTGCTCTTTGAAACTGTTCAAGGTCGAAGATATTTTGATTTTTTGAATTTCTTTTTTCTCTCATGAATGCAACTTTCTTTTTTCTCTTAGAATCAACAAATATTAGGTTGAGATTGATAATAATCATCCGCAGACTGTACTTAAATTTTGACGAACTTTAACCTCATTAGTTCTTAAATTTTTTTTAAAGAATGAAACGACGCAAATTCAGTTTTGCTTGGTTAAAAGTTGTGTTGTGAACAAGTTTTGTGGATCGTCAAAGCTGAAAGAACAAAATAAAAACAGGTCCCTTGGCAAGCATGTTTGCAAAAATCTGGTTATTTTGTTACGGTCGGGCACTATGTAAAAAAAATTGATTATTTTCAGTTAATCGAGCGGAAACACGTTTGTCTCTGGAGCGGTAGGTTTGAGGTTCTGTTCTCGGGCCGGTCAGATGGAACACAGTGTTGCCAACGGCTTGCCACCTCTGCGACATTTTTTCGAAAGGAGCTATGTTGCTCGGACGCAATGACGCGGAGATAGGCCCCTCAAACTCGCCACACGCTTATAGTCAGTACAATAAAAGATTTGACTTGAAATCTGACCGATGTTCTTAATTATTTTATTTATGTCAAAGCCATAGACGTCGGCAGAAAATTTTTCAGGGGAGGCCAATAAGAATAAAGCCAGTATTAACTACTAAAAATGGAAGAATTTTTGAATTTTGGGAGGTTTGAGAGAAAGTGTGAGAAAATCCAGGGGAGGGCCATGGCCCCTTCCTGCCCCCCTTTGCCGACGCCCATGGACAAAGATTGCATTGTTCTTAATGTGTTCTTAAATATTGAGCAAAAATGAGTCTCATGTTTTTATAAAATTAGCCTTAAATAAAAGTGTAAATCAGTCATAATGCGAATATTGCAATAGAGTTCGACAAGGGACAGAATGCAAGTATGTAAACATATACGAGTAGCATTGTTTTTAATGCAAAACAATGCACAATATGGAGTAGGTAGTAATGTTGTAAAATGGTGCTAATGGCGATTATGGACGATCATGCGATTGTACCCATTTGACCTTCTGTTGCGAATGGCGTAATAGCAACTATACAACTTTTGGTATTTCTAATGCAGCATTCTTTGGAAGTGACCATGCTACTCATCTCATGCAGCCATGTGATCAGGCGCGTAGCCAGGAATTTGCATGGGGGGGGGGGGGGGGTTGGATACTGGAAAAAACATTAAACGATCCTGACCCAGATTTTAGTTGATCTCGGATCAGTTTGAGTCGGTTTTTTCGTCCTAAATGAGGTGATCTCCAAAAAATAAAATAAAAAATAAAAAAGGTCTTAACCAAAATTGAAAGGGTTTCACCGGCAAAAATGAGGTGATCTCTAAAGAAAAAAAAGGTCTGCACCAAAATTAAAACGCTTTTTTCCGGCCAGAATTAGGTGGTCTCAAAAAAAAAGGTCTTCACCAAAATTCAGTCAGTTTCTCTGACCAGCTTTAGGTGGGGTCCAAAAAAAAACTCCAGTTTTCTGGTTCAAATCACAGCAAGTCCTTCACAACTTCTGATCGCCAATCCCCTTGGGGAAGGCTATTTTATTTTTGGAGCAAAAATCGGCCTAAAAAGCACAAAAAACGTGGTATTTTGCATACTTTTCAGTCCAATGGGTGGGGCTCGAGCCCCCCCCCCCGGCTACGCTACTGTATGTGATAGTTTCGTTTTTCACATTTACTGCCTGTTCTATCGGTTCACTACTATACGTAGCAAGATACATACGGAAACGAAAATCAGTGCACCCAAAATTTTACACTCGGTTGCAAACCAAAACAATGTAACACAACTGTGACAAAGAAAAATTTTCTAGCCATGAATTTCGATTTTTAGAGTACGGTATTTCATTACAAGCTGGGTCGCTGGGATTTCCAAACAGCTGAAATTGCCTAAGAGAAAAGTTTGCCGCGCCTGAGTATTTATGCTTTTTTATTACTTTGTTTTTATTGAAAAGAGTGTGTTCATTTTCATCTCAAATTTGCGTGCGAGATGATTGATCTCTAAGCCTGCTGTTCAAACGTTTTTTAAGGAGTGCTAAAGCAAACCCAGTTAGTATTCACATGGACCAACCAGGTTCAGAAAAATGCACTCTATCAACGGTATAGTGTTTTTAGGTTTAAAAATGAGGTGATAACTGAATGCAAAAGGTCTTCGACTACTGGTTTGCCTTGCCAGAATAGTTGTATTGTATACTCGACGCGGGCCAGATTGGTGGCGGGTAAAATTGTATACTCAACGCGGGCCAGATAAATTTCTTCGCGAGGCCAGACTTCGTACTCCCCTGCTATAAACCTACGAAAATAGTTGATCTCTTGAATATTTTCGCTTGCTTATGATATTTAAATCATATGCAGCTCGCTCGTTCGTGCAGATGAACCAGGCACTCTGCGTTTGTCCAACCTCCAACTACATCAACTCAGAGCACTTTGGGTTCTATTTGCAAGTCTTTTGTCAGGCTATACCACCACAACGGATTAACTGCTTGGCCCGAATGGAAAATAAGCGTAAAGTGTCTTTCCCGAGAACACAAAAGATGTATTGTCAGTTCGAGAATCGAACCAGCGGTCAACAACCTGTCGATCACTAGCTCGGCGCTCTAGCACTGAGCTATCGCTGTAGCTTTAGAAAATCAATAACAACGGTAACATAGCTATACTGCACTTTACCATCGTTTAAAATAGGCTGATGAAACTACTAATCATTAAGCGTCAGCAGTTGTTAATTAGAAAGCAGAAGCAACTTTGACATCAGAGCTCATTTACGTCAATTAAAAATGCTATAAATCACATGCAGTTCATTACTACGAGCGCAATGCTAATTTAGGGAAAAATAGTCGAGGTCCTCTTTCTCCTGGTGCTTTGTAAAAACGTGCTGTGGTAAATTCAATGACTTTATTGTTAGTGTGAAGTTCTACTAGACAACTTGAGTTCTTTCTTATTTTTTTCTTTATTTTTATTTAACAGAAAATCCCCAAATCAAAAAACTTAAAAGGGCATTCAAGTTAAGTTTTTCACAGTTGACCAAAATAAGGAAAAAAGTGTACTATACATTCTAACCAAATTTGAACTTTCTATATCGCACTGTTTTCAAAATAATTTAGTTCAAAGTTAACTATTTTCTTTTTAGTTTAGTGTTGCCATTTTCGTCCGTATTGTGACTGACGCTGAATTTTTAGAAAGCTGGCTTGAATTTACTTGAAAAACAGCTAATTTAAAATATTCTGACCCTTTACTTTGTTTTGACAACAACACTGCCGAAAGCACTTATTGAAAGTTACCAACATGCAGTAACTTTTAGAAATTTTGTTTGTAGCTGGCAACCCTGAAAAAATTTTTGAGGGGAAAAAGCCTTTCTAGGGCGAAATCTAAATTGTCATATCTTCGGAACAGAAAGTCGTAGAAAGAGTAAATTTGGTGAAGTTAGTCTTTAGATCTGACAAAATTTTTAGAGAGAAAACCCGAGTAAAATTTTTTCAACTTCAATGCCCTTTTAATGTTTTCATTAAAGCTGACGCAAAATGTCATAAAGTCAAACTTCGTCAGTAATTTTCCGTTCAATTTCAAGCCCTTACTGTGATTTTTTCATGGTCTGAGCAATGTTGCGAGAAAATATCCCTCAGATATCCCAAAAATACTACCATCAAGTTGATGAAGTGCTTTGGGCGCTTGACTCGGCAGCGGGAGGCTGTTGTTGTGCATATTTATGCTCCTGTCACCGTAAAACGCTAACTATTGGACGATTCGCACATTTTCCATTGCATTGACTAATTTCGTACTTGTAGGAATCCGCGCCTGCTTAGAAGTTTCCCGTGATGAAATATTCCCTGGATTTCTTTCAATCCTTGTCCACTGAATTTGGTATTTGTTCAAAGCTCTCAAACTGAAATGATAATCCTAAAGCGTCTTATGTGATACGCAACAACGTGACCGGGGTGCGGGTTGAACACAGATCATGCAATCAGCGTCGTCTTAAAAACGACTCGTTTACCCTCTCGGCCACGTTACCGACAAAGATCAGAGGTTTGATTTTCGGCCGGTTAAATGAGCCGAACAGAGATTCCAACGCAACGCTTGTTTACAGCTGATGAGCTGAAACTTGACCAATACTAAGAAGCGACGTCGTTCAGACAGTGGCCACCGCTGTATTCTGTTGCCATGGGCGACGAGCTGATAATTTGATTTTGCACCGAGATGTTAAAAGCTAATGGACTGCATTAGTTTGTGCGAATCGTGAAATTTTAAAACCGACTTCAATCAAACTTGTTTTTAAAACACAAAAATTGTGTAAAAATTAGCTTTCACATTTTAAAGAAAATTTTTAATGAAATATGATGTGAGTTTAGATGGCATTTCTTATCAAAGTTTGTAGTCCAAGTAAATACAGTCGCAACATTAAATTTTTTGTACGTATGAAGTTATCTTTTCATCCAGAGAGCGTTCTGGATAAAATTTTATCATTGCCCAATACCCGTGCAGCTTTCAATGAATTAAAAATTTTCATGCATAATACAGAATTAAAAAATGAAGTATTGTGTAAATATATAGTTACTTTAATGTTACTGTAACGAGCTTAACGGACAACAAAAGGGATTGTGACAGGCACTAAGCCACCATATAAGTGTTACCGGTATACAATGTACTAACTTCTGATACCGTAAGTTTTTGCGATTTAAACCAATACATAAAACTCTAGCGCTATATCCGTAATGATATGGTTCGAATTACCGGCGATTAGCGGTAACGCGTTCGTCTCTGGAGCGGGAAGTCTGAAGTTCAAATTTCGGGCTGATCAAATCGGACACAGTGTTGCCAACGGTTTGCCACCGCTGAAACATTTCTTCGAAAGGAGCTGTGCTGCCCGGACACAATAACACGGAGATAGGTCCCGTAAACTCGTTACACGCTTCGGCGTAATACAGCAAGTATAATGAAAGATTTGATATTTGATTTATGGTTTGGCTGTAAAACGTTTTTTAATATACTAAATCAATAGAGAAATGTTTCAAACAAAACCATTTAAAAGCACCATTTTAGAAAACTTGAAACGAGCACGTTAATGTGCATCACTAAAAACGAAACTATCGTAAACATTTGTAGTCCAACGACGGCCTATAGCCAGAAGTGCAACCGACGTAGCTAGGACCCAACGGAGAATATACACCAAAAACTCGTTGAGCCGAAATGACGACCCAGAGCCACTGGAGATTTTTCATATATTTTAGGTCCGAAATTGAAACTCAGACGCGATAAAGATCTTTCTTTATTATCAGTTTTGCTGTTTTTCGCAATTTCTACTTAGATTCTGCTACAGACCAGCCCGATAGTTAATTAGCTTTGGCGTGGTCTAACTCTACGCTAATTATATCTGCATAATGGTCAACACATCAAATATTCAGCAAATGCAAAAAAATTAACATAGACGACGAAATCAGTGATTTTTTCTTTTCAAAATTAGCTGCTATCTTTGAACGTTGAAATGTAATAAACATACTGTAATTGAGCACTTGAAACTTGCTCAAGGACAAATACAAAGGCAAATTTTCCTTTTACTGGAATAATGGCGCTGCTATTCAAGAAATTCGATCATGCAATTTATTTCAAGGCATGACAATGAATTATTTATAGCTTCTTCAGCGCAAACACATTGCAAAATATGAGAAATTCTTGTTTAAAAAACACTCAAAAGCTAAAGACGTAAAACCTCTTGATCGAGGGTTGAATTATTTGGAATAGGCGTTGAAACGATGAACAATATCGTTCAGTTGTTTGGTTAGTTTCAGCAAACACAAATTTCTCATACACATCACTTTGAATCCTGGTTTTTTTCCACCAACGCGATTACTGATTAACCAGACGCGAACGTGCTGTTTTTTACATTCCCAGCGCTAAGTCTTTTATGGTGCTGTATAATCACCTCAATTTGGGAAATTTTACTGTTTTTGAAGCCAAATGCATTTCATTCATCAATTGCTTTCGAACAATAATGATAGCCCAGGGATGATAAACAACGGGCTCGTGCTATTCTAACGAGACTAACGTCAAGCGATTAGTGTCACGACTGATCATACAATTTCAGTAGGCGAAATGATGAGGGATTACAGTAATCCTGAAATTCGTGATAAACATTGACAGTATTTGCGTGTTACTAACGGTCTGTGTCAAAACAATCGAAGCTTAATCTTTTACCGTATTATCTTCTATTTGAATAAGAACCTTCAGAGATGAATTTTAGGGAGAACCGGTCTGTGATTTATTTCTTGAAATGAAGTTGTGATAGCAACTGCAATTTAGCTTACACCTCTATTCGCCTAGTTGTCTTGCCTGGAGACATCGAAAAGGGACCTTGCGGTCTTCGAGTCAAGCTGCCATCTGTCTACCACACACGGTGAAGGGAGACATTCCATTTTGTCCCTGAACGACAGGCAGGGAAGCTGTGAATACCAATTTTTAAAACTTTGGTTAGATTCGACCGGGAATCGAACCAGAGTAAACCGTATCAGTTGCAGACTCTTTTCATATCGAGATGGGCTTGCTTTTAGTTCTATTTTTAACGCGAAACCTATTATCTTGCGTTTAAATCGTATGATGCCATGATGGGCAAGATTGCGAAATCATAAAAACTTTATTTACATTGATTCATGGTTTCAAAATCCTGCAAAAATTTTCTTCTCTAAAAATTGCAATCGAAGGTTTTTATTAATTAGGCCATGCATTCACGCAATAAATCACGCTATTCATAGTTACGTCATATTAAAGTATACCAAACTTGATTTGTGCGCGTATCCGTTAAACTAAGTCAACCGGAAATCTAGCAGAAATTAGTGCACGGCTCAATTATTTGAAGCTTTTTCACTGCCTTATCAGTGCATTACAAAATGTCGCATTCGTAGCAGTAGTCACGCCCAAGTATGTGATGTAATCCACGATCAAAATACGCTAGCTAGCGTACACTGCAACAATTAAGTTACATACTTGTCTTATAGAATACCAACCCGCCAAATTATGCACATTTACATGTAGTTTTTCTTAACGGCTTCGAAATTTGAAGAGTAAAACTATGAAAAAATTGATATCCAAAATTCTCTGCTTTTAATATGCTAACCGCTGAGCTACCAGCTCAAAAGTGCGTTGCCAAGAGCTTTTCCAGCCCAAACCAGTAAATCAAACTGTAATAAGACCGGGTAACAGCATTCCTCGCGTGGTTCTATGGTTATAATATAGTAACAATATATTAGCAGAATACAAGAGAACGTGTGTTACGACACATAGTCAGTTTTTTATACGAAAAAATATAAATAGTAAATACCCAACCTACGTGATAATGTATCGAAGTACAAAAATTTATTTCATGGGTAGTATACTTTAAAACCAGAAATATTATTTTTCGCGTTTTTAACGGTATGAATTTGAAGCTTATAGGATTGGTATACCGTATATCTCAATGAAATCAGTTTTTAAATAAAATTCAAAATACAGGGTGGCCCATAAGTAGGTATACAGCAATCACAATCTAAATTCTTTTTGCGTTCTATGTAGCACATTCCAAAGCACTTAACATTATATGCTAAGTACCAGGAACTAAAATATGACTTAAAACGAAGTATATACCACCAATAAAAAAATATCGGGACACTTTCAAGCGATAACTGTATACCTACTTATGGGCCACCCTGTTCAAAGCAGTATCATCGACAAATGCTCCTGACTAATTTCAAGAGAAACGATTTGTTTCTAACCTTTGTATGATTTAGAACTGCAATTACGCAAGTTCTCAACGAAGATTAGCAATGCTAGCTCAGTGGATTTTTATCTATAACTAAGCTTATTCCGAAATTTTATTTCAAGTAACACATACAGATACGTGAAAAAAACATCAACATAAAAAGCAAAGGTTACACCATTATCGCAGTACTTTGACGACCAGAAATACGACAAATTCCGTAATTAAATAGCAAAGCCAACAGCACTTTTAAGACAAGTAAACTGCATAAACGTTAAAAGTCCTAATTCCAAAATGTTTCGTGCTTTCAAAAGTAATACTAAATTCAAGAAAGCAAGGCAAGAACTTAAAAACAGTAAACAAAAAACTAGGTTTTCCTAATTAAAATTCAATGAACGATTCATCTCCAAATGTTTCGTTTATGTATTAAAAAAGTTAGGGTAAATTAAAACCTGTAAAACTCAATTTTTGGTGAAACACTTTCTAAATGATATAAATAGGCAAAAATTAAACGCATATTAGAAAATTACCTAATGTTTTCACGTGTAACTAAGCACTAATTTGAAGATGATCAGCAAACAAATCCTCGTAAAGATAACCAACAAAGTTTTTATGAGTCGACAAGCGGATCGGCAATTAACATTGTAGTTTTGTTTTATGCTACCAATTATTTTCTCATTTGTTTGAATAACCATTACAAATGTAAACAGCATTTCTAAGTCGCATGCAGTAAAATTTCATGCTCAGTTTACAAAGGTAAATCTGGTGCAAAAAGTAAAGTATCAAACCAAAATGAAGAGTGTCCGTAGAAACAATAAAAACTAATACTTCAGCAGGGGGTAAAGCTTGCACCACGAGACAAAAATACATAAATTAAAAAGAGTAGGCAGTTTAAATACGAGATATATGCGTTAGGAGCTCCAAATAAAGGCTTGCCTTGCGCAATTAAAAATATTTTCCGCTATTTATTTAATTCAACATGCCTTTGTGACATGCGATCGCTTTTGTTCAGGAATATTTTCAAAAACTTTTGAAGCCGATGACCTTTGATGTCAAATATTCCACACCTTTTGTTACCTGAAAATACAAAGATCTATTACAGTCAGTGTCACAATACCTAAAACAATCCATACACGTACTGGCTGCGCGATATTACTCATTCATTAGTTAAAAATTAAGACTTATGAATGAATTTTATTGAATGTAACTATTTAATGACAAAACAGTTAGTTCTCAGCTTCTAAACGGTGAAAAGCTAACCTCCCCTTCCCCCCGAAAAACAAACTTAACTTTCCATTGTTTAAGAGTACGTTACAGGAAAAAATGTTCTCAAAGCAGTTTAGGCTCCAAAACATTTCTGGTCGGAAAAGCTGTTCACTGAGCAAGCGCTTAATTAACAAAAACAAAATCTACCTTAAACCAACCAATTCCCATTGGATGCTTTGAAGGGAAATACTAATTTAACTTAAAGGAAGTATCACCTACGCAAGTGAATTGAAAGGTGTGAAAAATGACTTTGAGCCAAATCGGTATCAGAGCCGACAAATACACATTCAAGATTTACGGTAGGGGAATTATTGGGTTTTACCATTATTTTCCCGCATTACATTAGTGTCTTTTTTTGTAAGATGCACTAAAAAGATACTATGTGAACTTTCGTTACTTACATTGTGGTACGTTTAAACCAAACCATATCTAGTTAATGAACTACAATCGTTTACATTTACTTTTCATTTGGGAACATAAGACAAGAGTTAATTCATAAGAATCCTATGCGTTGAAGGAATTTCGTTAGACCGTTTGCCTCTGTAGGAAGGTCTTCGATACTCACAACAGGCATAAGATAGGAAGCTAAGCTATGCCAATCAACGGGCTCATCATGCGCACATATTTATCATTGGGTCTTGCAACTAAAAATGTGAATCTAAGGATGCTCGAATCAATAACAAGCTCGAGACCTTTGGCAAAGCTGACTGGTTGCAGTTTTGCAAAGCTAGTTCTAACCGCTTTTAAAACCATCTCAATGACCTTTGATCAAGACATATTGCAAAACTATTGTGTTTTGCTGCATGTGAAACACTTAAGCAAACACTATTAATAAGCTTTATTGCTCATACTTACTTATAGTAAACATGCAATGATTCCATTTCAAATCAGAATTCGTCAGCAATCTTTCAACAAGTGTTTGGAAGGAATGTAACTTTGTTTTTCAGAGGCAATAAAATGGGGCTGGATATCGTTCGTATCACCAACGGGACTTGCTACCACAGATTTGTAAGGTGGAATGTCGGCAGGACCACGACCAAGTCCACTCATCAATACATCTCCAGCTGATCTTCCCACTGCACAACTTCTTCCTTGATTTGTGAAAGGACTGCCAGCTGTAAAAAAATAATTTTCAAGTTTCTAAAGTTTGCTAAAACATTCAAATTTTGCAGTGACAAAACAATCAAAAAGTTCATTCAGGACGATCTGCAATGTGAAGCATAATTTTAAAATGTTTTGGATTAGACTACGAAGTTGATTGGATTGAAGGGTACAACTTCTTTACAAAACACCACATTTCTTTGAATGTTGAAAAACACTATTATTTACCAGGAAATCACAATACTACCCAGTAGCTGGCGACTTAGTTCCAAAATATGCACGGGCATTGAAAAACACTATTATTTTCCAGAAAATCACAATATTATTCAGCAGCTGGCGGCTTAGTTCCAAACATGCATGGGCATGGCTACTGGGAGCTTGTCCCCTAGTTTTTGCCTCTATTCTACTGTACTTCAGAAGTTGGCTTGCTCAACACAGCAATTGTTGAATATATTTTTTGTCTCACACACAAATTTTTGAATTTGGTTTAGCCCTCTCTTAGCAAAATCCTAGTCTGAAATCAAGAAAAGATTTGCTATTTTTAATAAAGCAGACCACTTTTTTATTTTACTTGTGTGTAAAAACACTGTTGAAAAGCAAGTGTACAGTGTTTAGTACTATGCTATTGTTTTTTTGCATTAGCACATTCTTAGTTGATATACTTCACGACCAATATGTTTTATAGTGTAGTGCGATATTGCAATATAACACATCACACAACCGTATTAATTATTGATTTATCTTACCGTCTTTTAATCAACTTTGACCAAAACAAAAGTTCGGTTCAAATAGTAAAAAATTATCAATCTAAATCAAGCAAATTAATATGTACTGCAATTAGTTCAATAAGTGCAAATGTGAACTTACTGTTTCTGGTAGGCTTATAAAATTGACAGTTTGGTTCATGGAATTTTGACAAGTTTGCAGGCGCATCATCACCTGGCTCCCAGTTTTCAACTCTTACTCCACAACTGCAACAAATATTATGCAGCTATAATATTCCAACCTCAAAAAAATTAGCATTTTAATTCACCTTTTGACGAAAATATGATACCCTAATTATTTTTCCTGTTTGGCTATAATGAAGCTACAATGTTGAGAATACCATTACCACATTGATAATAGCTTAATAATAGGCTACTTAGATTTTCACAGGTTGATAGCTTTTTCAATTTGGTTAAGATCTCTCAAACATAAAGTTTTTGATTGGTAAATAAAAATCAAAACTTAATCTAATTTCCTGTTTTAATGATATTTCATGTCCTTAAAATTAATTAGCTTCATGCTTTCGGAACAAAACATGGGCATATAATCAATATATCATGCATGCAAACTTAAAACTTGTTGGGGGACATTGCTTTTAAGCTGTAAATAAAAACAACTACTTTGAAGCAGTTTTATCAAAACAATAAACTTCTAGTAATCAAAAATTTTTAATACCTGGAACAAACGACACGATCGCCAAACCCAGTATAATAAAAGCCACTGCAAGCTAATAAAAATGAGTCTACTGGAGCTGAAGATGGAAATTTTCCAAAGCTTTCAATCAAGGTTACAATTCTGTGTGTTTGATCTGAAAAAGCAAAATACTGAATTAGTTGCATACTTATATGACAACTGTTTAAGCTAAAAGTTGGCAACTGCTTGGAATCTTTTTATCTGGTATCACACAAAATTGATAGAGTATTGATACTGATAAAATTTATTTCATCAAAAATTTAACTCTTCAATATTGTTTTTTTATTTTAGCTTCAACACTACTAGTATCTAAACTTCATTTAATTTAATAACATTTATTTACTTCAATAAAACCCCTAAGATACTAACTTCCCTGAACAGAAAACTGAAAAAGTGCCTTTGTTCATGGTCACAAGTTATCTTTACAGTTTTCCAAAACATCTTACTGTCTTATTATTTATCTATATTATAGATCAGAACAAGTGGATTATAAAAGAAAAATTAAGTGACGCTAAAAAGGTTTATCTGAAACTTTTGAAGTGATATCATATTCCAACTTTGCATATTGCTTTATAAGATCAGAAATACCAGATAGGCCTTGCAGCTTAAAGACTCAGCTGTTTAACTAAACTAAACAGTTCAAGCTTCACCTTAAAAGTTTGCAAGCACCTTCACATTTACAGTTTATGATTAAGACATACAGAATTATGCGTTCACTAACAGCTAATGCAATCAACATCAATACAGAATATTACACACAAAGTATACAAAGAAGAACAAAAAAAAGTGAGCTACCTGCAGGTCCATTTCGATTTTCAGCCATGGGAACCACAACTTCCATTGTCTTAAACACTTCACTTCAACTTATCAAACTAAATCAGAAAAGGAACAAAAACTTCAAGCACAAATCCTTAGGCAATTTTTAATCCAACTTCTGCCAAAATAACAAATTTGAAATTAAAAATACAGCAGAGCAGGCAGATTTTTGAGCAAACTTTTGCTGTCACCAGATCTTACCAACAATTCTGAAGCTAAGTTTCTGTGCTCTACTGTTAAACTGTAGCTTTAGTCTAACAGAAATTAAACTACATAGGCGTATTTCAAACTTAGTGAAATTCAATACCCTTTATATACAGTTTAGACATAGACTGAACAGCAGTTGCCATAAGAAATATCAAATATTTAAGTATGGTACCGTAAGCTACCGGTATCTCAGTTTCAACTACATGTAACGTTAGAGTTCTTCGACAACAGCACAATGTGAGTATAACAAACTTAGCAAATCCTGGGCCTGTCTTCCAACTTTATGCAGTACATACCGGCAGGACTGTCTTAAATTGCAATACACATCGGAGACACACTCATTACCTTACACTAACAGTCATACACCACGAGGATAACTTTAAGCTACTGGTACCCTCCCAATGCCAATACAGTAGCATGCTTTTATACTACAGAGTAAACGGGCTAGGCAACAATCTGCTAATTGTAATCATAGATCATGCTGCATGGTGCTTTTCGGTTTCTGCTTCCCCTTTCTATTTTTGTAAGTAGGCTACGGTACTATCTGCAGTACAGTGGTAGTAGCATAGTCGTTGTATTAGTCTGCCAACATTTTACAGTAGTTTCAGTTAGTGGGCTGACTTTGAGATGCTGACTAGGCTATGAATATGATAACCTAGTTCCAAAGCTGTAACATTGTCTGCTGTACAATGAAACAATGCACTACATTGATTTTATTTATTTATTATTATTTGTGGATGGTGGTGTACATTGATTAATGATGTAGTGTTTTTCCATGGACAAGTTTAACTTAAAGCTTACGGTACTGCACAGATCTCGGGTACTAGCCTACCGGTACTCTAGGCCTACTCTGGCTTGACTACTAGCCTGCTATACTATTAAATTTTTACTTCACTGCAACAAACTTGCAGTCTTTCTATCTGCGTATATCGTATATATGGGGCAGTTCCCACTGAACCAGAAACCGGAGCTTTCTACAGCAACCGGTACTATTTTTGGAAAAAAAGGTAACTTGTAAACACGGTAGAAAAAAATTCCAGACCATTCACGAACGCCAGTCTACCACTGATGTTTACGATTAACCTTTGCCGTTTCGCGAACGTGATTGGTGAAACGTAGAAAGGATAATGACGTCATTTTGCACTAAGCACGTAGCTGTATTGCTGAAGGCTTTGCCTTAAAAGCACCACCACTTTAGTGACACAAAAGTCGAAATTAAACAAAAATGTCTCTCCGATTTCACAAGCTAAACAAAGCTTAGTTATTGCCAATTAACAATACAAGTCATAACTTCCAAATTCTATACGTACCTTCGCATCAATCTTTGAGCTTTTGATATTATATACAGGTATATGGCAAATGTTTTGTTTCAATTAGTGTCGTCAAGCAAAGCATTGGCAAAGTTTGAAGTCAAAAGTGTAGATAAATTTGCTCGAGAGCGACATTTAGCGGTTACACGATGTCCAGTATATCGGCCGCTTAGCTCGGATGGATGCGCGCCTAGTTATTGTAGATCAAAAAGGTGCGAATAACAAGTTCGATTCCCAAACTGGCATCCTTAGGAAAGGAACTTGACGCTTATTTAGTTTTGCACCAATGATGGCCCAGTTTGACGAAAGGAAATTGAAGTCAAACAGAGATGATCAGCTGCTCTACCCTTCTAAATCAGATCGAAAAAACTTATAAGGTCTAGTCCAAACGTCTTAGTAAAAATGTTTGACTGTTTTAGGCTTTGTTTTTTTGTCAAAGCTTTTCAACATCCGTCTGGATTTTCTGCTTTTAGAAAAAGATAGGTTTTAGATGCCTCATGATCTTTTGGTCATAATCCAAGAACTGGATGCTTCACTCCTGTAATGCATAGACCTACTGCACTGATCTTTGGCATGTCAAAATGTAATTTTTTCTAGTTGCTATTTTTTCTGTAATTATTGCCAGAATTAAATCTTACTAAGTTAAATCCAAATTTTAAGATTTTCATGTGATAATTCACATAACCTAATTTCAAGCTGTACGTAGTCCAGTGGTCTTACGGGTGGTTATCGCATGCAATTTCGTGCTGTAATTCATTCTTATAACGTATCAGTATTTATTCACCAAAAACGCAACAATACGCTCAGGAACACCGAAAGACCAAGATGGTCACCAAGTCTACTAAACTTTGTCAGACCTACAAGTAATGCGATGAGTGGCAACAAACACCGCAGGCCTGGCGCCAAGATAGCGTGACTGGGGGGGGGGGGCCGAAATAAATTTTGTGGGGGGCACGAGAAGTTTATGTATGTGAATTCAAACGGGGCACGAGAAGTTTATTCGAGTGTGGATCAAACTAACGAAGTGAAAACCAAAAAAAAGGTCTTGCGTACAAAAATTTCCACAAAGTTTTGTTTTCGTCTCAAAATTCTTGCGATTTACCGCGAATTCTTAGGTGAAGACCAAAAAAAAAAAAAAAAGGTCTTCGTCCCAAAAGTTTTAAGAAATCCGGTGTGAGTTCACAAAAATTGCGGCGGTAAACACTAATTTGGGAGTTCTTGGCCTCCGTTTGCACTCCAGTGGCCCCGAGCTTGTTAATTTCTTCGGGGCACAGTCCTCTCTTGGGGGGCACAATTTTCGTTTGGGGGAACACAAGCAGTCACTTAAGGGGGCACTGCCCCGGAATGCCCCCCCGTGGTGCCGGGCCTGAAACACCGGCGATAGCAAGGCGTAGAAAAAAAAGTGTTAATGATAACAGTTTGCTGAAAACAATGTGATTTATAACAACAACACTTAGGTAATAGTTGTGACGAATGAAAATTATTACAATCAATACCTAGATAATGCCAATGTGAATCCTACAGCGTCACCAAAACATAACTCAAAATTTGGCAAAAAATCACATGGCAGCAAATCATATTTACAGAAAAGTATTAGGCTATACAACGATCAGCGTCTGAGGGAAAAAATATAACGATATTAGTAACAAATAATACTTAAACACAAATCAGTTTTCTTTATACTGGGCAAACAAATTCTACTAAATCTGTATTTTTTACCGGTAATAGTTAAAGGGAAAAGGAAAAAAAATCGGTTTAGAATTCACACCCTACATGAAAACTTTTACTAATTAACAATGCAAGTAATAAAACAATGATAATAATTAGCTTATTTAGTTTTTGCGGTGGACTCCTGCTGACAGCGACCAACTCTTTGTCTCAAATTCAGCTCAATAAGAAGACCAAAACAATGCTCACGACTTGTGCAATTTCTGCTCAAAGACTTAATGTAAAGTCAAATTTAAAGTCTAATTGTAACCGTTTAGAATAGATTGTTTATACATGTTTTTAAACTTAAAATACGAACAATTTTTTAGTTCTAAGAGTAATTTTTCCCAAACCTCTAGCGCTGTAAGTTGCAATCTCTTTTTGCCCCACTCAGTTCTAGCATAAGTGTGAAAAAAGTTTTTTGTTTTGCTTTTTGTCTGGTATTATGTTGATGAACTCTTCCCAAATCACCCACATAATTTTTAAAATAATCGGGTAACATGTTGTGGCTGAATCGGTGTAAAAATTTGACGTATTCCATTGCTAGCATGTCTTCTAATTTTAATACTCCAACTCGCTATACATGACATTTAAAGGACAACATTTTTCACGGAATAGACTGGCACGTAAGAAACGATTTTATAAAGTTTTAATTTTCTGCAAATGGCATCGAGATGCTCTTTCCCAATTTAGCAACGAATACTGAAGGAGAGGATTAAACATATCAAATCAAATCTTTCATTATACTCGCTGTAATACGCCGAAGCGTGTAACGAGTAAACGGGCCTATCTCCAGGTCATTGCGCCGGGCTACACAGCTCCTTTCGAAGAAATGTCGCAGCGGTGGCGAGCCGTTGGCAACACTGTGTCCGATTTGACCGGCCCGAGATTTGAACCTCAGACCTCCCGCTCCAGAGACGAACGCGTTACCGCTCGACCAACTGGCCGGTGAGGATATTAAACATGCCATAGTAAATTATTTTTAAAGTAGAAAGCGGTACGTAATGACGTAGTTTGAAAACCATGCCACAAGATTTTGAAAGTTTTTCGCTTAATTTGTCAATGTGAGGCTGCCACGTGAGATTTTTGTCTAAAATCACACCAAGATATTTTATCGTGTTTGACTGAGAAATTACGTTATTATTAATTGTCAAGTTGAAGGTGTTCTTTTTAGACAAGCGATTTTCAATAATCATATAACTAGATTTGTTATAATTCAAGCTCAGCTTATTTTTCCTCAGCCATGAATCTACTTTAGTCATTTCCTGCGAAACTTCCGTCTGAAGAAGTGAAATGTTAGAGTGACTTAGATGCAAATTGGTGTCGTCAGTCGTTTGATCCTTATAATGATGCTTTAATTGAATGTAAAACGAGTTTAATTCTTACTAATTATTACTTACTAATTCTATTCATGGGAATCGCATTTGTTCTTAGATTAACCAATGAATCTGGATCAATCAAACCAAACTAAATCAATTTGAGAGTATTTTGTAAACATTTGACAAAAAAAAAAAATCAAACTAACGCCGCTGAAAACTTCCAGCACCTGGCTGATTGTTATTAATGAGTTTTGCTGTACTTTTGTTTTCATTAAATTGCATTTTTTCGACAAAATAAACCTCTGATTGACTGAGTATTATAGTATACGATGCAAAGTCAGACAAAAAGAATGGAACAACCGTATATTTAATTGTTTCAACACAAAAATTACATCAAATTTTAAACCGAAACCGCAGATTTTTGTGAAATATGTACAAGTTACTAAAATAATTGGCAGGATTCACAATAACAAAATCATCTACGCAAAATTTCTACTTCGACTCATTTCTTGAGTTTTAGCCTGAATCCCGGGGGAAGTTTTTGTAGAGTTTTTCAGTTTTAATACTCTTTTATCCTGCCGACAGGGGTCGAGTACGAAGCAAATTAGCCATTTTCTTCTGTACACTGATGCAAGCTATTAATTATTATTGAATATAATTTTTAAATTACTGGTTGAATAAATGAAGCTAGATAAAAAACAATTGAAAAACTTAGCAATAATAAACTCGGAAATTTTAATGCTGAACCGCTACTATGCTCCAGATGAAATCAATGCATATTCCCCTTCGACATCACTAAACTCATCTCATTCACCTTCCACTACACAACCAAAGTGTCAAGAAATACACTACCAAAGACATTCGTAATGATATATACAAACACGACCATGAAAACAAATCTATGCACGATATATTTATTCAGGCGCGTAGCCAGGAATTTGCATTGGGGGGGGGGGGCTGTTCTGGAAGTTGGGAACAAGATTAAACGATCTTGACCCAGATTTTGATCGATGTTCAATCAGATTGAGTCGGTTTTCTGTCCAAATTAAGGTGATCTCAAACAAAAAAAAAGAAAAAAAAAGGTCTTCAGACAGGTTGAAACCCACTTTCTCTGGTCGAAATCACATTAGGTCCTTGGCCAATTCTTATCCCTAATATTATTGGGGGGGGCTATTTTCGTTTTTAGTACAAAAATCGGCCTCAAAAAGGCTAAAAACGGGGTATTTTGCTTACTCTTCAAGCCAATGGAGAGGCTACAACCCCCCCCTGGCTACGCTAGTGTATTTAGTATACTGTAGTACACAATCATAAATCTTTTTACAATTTTATTCACGCCTTTAAACGGCCCTTAGATGGCTGCACTTAGTGCATGCACAATTGCACAATGCACAGTCTACCTTTTTACAAATGGCCCGACTCTTGGTCATAAACCGATGGATTTTTCAAGATCAAACCAAACACAGTGGCAGTAGGTAGTCTTATTAGGCCAAATAACGTTAACAACGCAATCTAATGGCAGCATCGCGGTTGCTGATTTAAAGGTGTGACCAAAATTAACATTTAACATTCTAGGCCAAGCTTAGGCTTGGAGCGAAATCACAAGCGTACTCTTTCGTTTTTAACTAAAAACTTGGGCCAGCCGACTTGCCAACATAATTTGCTCAACTACACAAAAAATTCCTCGCATGCTTAATATTGTACGCCAAATAAAGTCGGGCCTAACATGTTCACTTCTCTGGCCCAGTTCTTGGTTCTGGTTCTCATTTTTTAAATTTTTTCTTCGTTCTTTTTCGAGAACGAACTGAGCCAGAAAATGTTAATTAAAAAGGGTAGCGATCATCAGTAATACTCCAGATAACAGCAGAGCACTCTATGCAGTCACGCAGCAGTATGTACAATATTTGGCATTGTTTTCTGGGAAAACAAAATGTGTGCAAAAGCAAGAGCATGATTACAAATATACACATATTACGGTGACTGAATAAAATAGAAAACTCCCATGGAGATGTTAAATACACCTTAATGTCTTTCATGCATGCAGCAGGTTAACACCAAGCATTGTATTATTACTTAACAATTTGCAACATATCAATATCAAGCAATTGGAAGCATTGTTATATGCTGTATGAAAAGTTATATCTAGTACATTATTTTCAGCAATAAAATATGCCGAAAGAAATAAAATTATGAATTGAAATTAGGTAAAAGGGCTCTTAAGCTTTATTTTATTTTTTGAGCAAAATTGACCCTTATTTATTCATGGAGTAACAATGACATGTATTTTTTCAAGAAATACACTTAATCAGGGGCGTAGCCAGGATTTCGCAAAGAGGGGGGGCTTTTTTGAAGGCTTGAAACAACAGTAAACAAACTTGACCCAAATTTTCATTAGTCTTGAATCAGATTGAGCCAGTTTTTCCGTCAAAATCGGGTGATCTCCAAAATAACAAAAAAAGGTCTTCACCGAAATTCAAACGGTTTTTCCGATCGAAATTAGGTGATCTCAAAAAAAAAAAAAGGTCTTCACCAAACTTCAGTACCTTTTCCTGACCAAGTTTGGGTGAGCTCCAGCAAAAAAAACTCTACTTTTCTGGTCCAAATAACGGCAAGTCCTTCACAACTTTTGCTCCCCAATCCCGTTGGGGAGGAGCTGTTTTCATTTTTGGAGCAAAAATCGGCCTCAAAAGCACAAAAAACGTGCTATTTTGCATACTTTTCAGGAAAATAGGGGGAGTGGCGACAGCCCCCCCGCCTCATCCTGGCTACGCTACTGCACTTAATACTTGCTGAATCAGATTTTAAAGTGTTGAACTTGAACAAGGATTTCAAGACTTGATACGAATTATATTACCATCATATTAACATCAATAAGTTTGCCTTAGGGTTTGCTCAAGCGGTAACGCGTTCGTCTCTGGAGGTCTGAGGGCCGGTCAAATCGGACAAAGTGTTGCCAACGGTTTGCTACCGCTGCGACATTTCTTCGTAAGCTATGTTGCCCGGGCGCAATGACGCGGAGATGACTTCTGCAAACTCGTCACACGCTTCAGTGTAATAGAGCGACTATAATGAAAGATTTGATTTGAAGTTTGCCTCAGCCAAAAGTCAGCGAAGCGATAAACGCTTGCTATAAATGTAGTAAGAAATAAAAATTCACAAAAAAAAAAAAAACCGCAAAACTACAAACACAACAATCTCGTACATTACAAAAGCATTGGAGTTCTGGCCCGGTATACACTGTGCGTGAAGTCGTGGTAGTATTTTTGGTTTATTTCAAACAGAAATTCAGTATGCAAGACCGCCTTACAAGAGTATGAGCAACCAGTTGGCTAAAATATACTGATACGCTCGTACGCTAACGATTTTACGCTTGGTATAGACCGGGTCTTTATTGCCAACGAATTTTGCAAAAGCATTTTATGTGTCTGCATGGTGGATACTTATCTCGCGCTTTTTATTGCTGGGGTTAGGCAATTTAAAATTAAAACCCATTATTATATAGCTTATAAAGCTCACCAACAACTAGTTTTACATGCATCTCAACACTAGTGACTGTGTTTGGTCAACAAATCCTTTACAGTCAAAATTTAATGATTTAAAGTTGTTATATCATAATTAAATATGTTGGCTAAATCCTACATTTTTTCGCTGGCAGTTATCAAAGACGAATTGGGTGTAATATAATTAAATGCAAATTTTATGCTCAACACGTCAGTTCGTTCCAGTCATCATCGAAGAAAGCAAGAAGCTCGAAGTCACCATTTCAACGATATTACAATAGAAACAAAGAAGGATTTAGATGTAAAATGCAAGGCAAAATAAAAGTTATACAACACATAAAATTTCTTTGGATTTGTAACGTTAGTTTGAACAATATAAAACATTATAGTTTACTGTACCTTAAGTTGTGATAACATTGTGACATGATATATTTTTCAAAAGATTAAAAAAATCCTTTTTGTAACCAAACTGGTTCTGCAAAAAAAAGAAAAAAACAAAAACAAAAAAATCCCAAAAATGGGCTTCGAAACAGAATAGTTTTTTTCTTTTCAATAAAATCTTTCCTCTGCATAATCTAAAAACGGCAGGCCGTACAGCGATTGAGAATATACATAAAAACGAATTCCGAAACCTAACAACGTAAAATAGCAAATACGTCAAAACGTTTTGACAAAAATTTGCTGAAAAACAATTTTTCAAAATCCTGATATTAAAAGCGTTTATACAGCAACATACAGCAATATTTACAAATCAAAGTATAAAATGGAGTTCAAGCAGACGCTTAAAATTTTACAGTGCTGGCCTCTATGTTATAAACAACATAAAAAAGGAGTACGGTAGCAACTGCTGTATATGAACCTTTATATTATCAGCAAAAACAAACATCCGAATTTAGTATAGTCAAGACAAAAACCTCTTTCTAAGAGAAAAAAATTATCGTAGAGGCAAATATCATAAAAACGGACAAATTCTAACGTCAACACTAATGGCTTATTGATTAATTTTTTTCTTTGAAACCCTAATTCAATGAAGAAGCAAAAAACTCACAACGTATTTTCTGAAAATAAATGCTTTTCTGTTCAGCGAAAACATCGAAACACAGCGAATTTAGTCACAACAACAAAACTTGTACAAAACAATTTTATGGTGCGTAAAAAAAATTAACACGACATTGCAAAGCTGCAATTTTCATCAGCTAATGGGAAACGATTGGAGTTTGCGGCTGGCCGGTTTACGATTGCGAAGTTTAAAACATACTACTTCATACTGAGCGGTAATTTTATTACAGAACTTAAACTGAGTTGGATTTTTTGGGAAAGTCTTTTGCTGGTTTACATTAGAAAGCGCCCACTCCCCCAAAACAATGAATATTTTAGTATTGTGATTACAGAGCAGCTAAAAAGTCAAAATTGGTGTGACGCTAACTTGTGCAGCAATAATGAAACCATATCAGCAAACGTGCTAGTGAAAGGATGCCCTTTCTTTTTTCAAACGCGTAAAAAACAAAAGAAACTCAGTTGCAGCAGAACAAAGCTTCCGATATTCAAAAGCGTTTAATCAAATCCATTATCTAAAAGATTTTTTCCTCGTCTCTTAAATGTCTGTAGGGCATTTTGGTTTAGTATCTCTAATTCAAAGTGTCACGGGATAACCGAAGAACACCATTACACTTCTCTCGAATACAGAATGAAAGAATTTAAGCAGTAATCAATAAAGTATTTCTTTACTTCTAAATAGAAGCGGCCTTGATCAAAAACTAGCAAGTTGATGACAAAAAGGCAGCTGAAGAAACACCAAACTTGATTCGCAGAAATTCAACAAGCGAACAAAAACACAGCACAAAATAATACTTTCAATTAAAAATTTTTTGAACGTTTTTAAAGGTTTCATTCTGACATGAATTTCACAAATAAACAATCAACAAGCTGGCACCACACGACATAATAATAAGTAAAAATGATTCGTGATTGATGAAAATAGCTCCGTGGTCGTATTATGCAACATTTAACGCATCGTAACACTAACAAAAATTACGTCGTTTGTATTTCAACTTTTCTGGTACAATCTTTTTTTTACAAAAAAAAAGTTGAAAAATAGGCACTAATGTATAAACATTAAATGATTGCAAAGTATACATGTAGTATTACGTATTGTCTGGTAAAGTAGGTAAAATGTTGCATAATGACCTTCTATTACTCAAGTATGATTTACGACAGATAACTCCGCACTTTTTCGCGGATGTAAGATTTGCAGGTGGGACATTGGGAAATGTTTTCACTACAGTTCATACACACCGCCAAGTGACCGCAAGGGATAAAAACAATGTTTGCTTGTTCACGATGACAAATCTTACATGACCTTAGGTCCTGCAGTTCTCTTAGCTCTTGTTCACCACTGGCTAGTGTTGGCTCAGACTGGTTTGAACCGGTTTGAGCCGCCGAAACTGGTGGACTATCATTGCCTCTTGGTGATGCATTGCTGGGATTGCAGTCAACCAAAGCATCCACGAGGCTCTCGAAAGACGAAAAACCGACATCAAATCGTTCGTATTGCCTAAAGTCAAAATTTAAACATTTTTTCCAATTACTATATTTTTAGTCTATTTTACATAATCTGCAGCGAAATTTTGGTTGATACTGAACCAAAGTTTAAGATACCAGGCATTTCTTCCAAACTGTATGGTTTAGGACAAAGTTCAAGATAACTACTTTAAATATTAAGATTTTATCGAAAGTTTTGGCTTAATAATCTCCAGAAGAAGCCAGCTATTGTGAGGGGGCAAAACGTTGGCAATGATTCTATAAAGATCTTACAAAAATTATATAATTTTTTCCAATTACCACTGTGAAAAAACGGCAATTATTATTTTTTAAACTCTGGTACATTTTTTACATCATCGTAGTTCAGCCACATAAAAGTTCAGTTAGGATCTATTTCTACAATTGCAGTAATTAATTGTTTAGAATTTGACCACCTAAGAAGCGGTTTTGGGAAAAAGAGGCGCTGATGTGATTTTAGATTGTTAGCTATTTTAAAAACTATGGCAATATTAGTGATTTTATAAAAAACAGTAAAACCTTGATTTTTAAAATATTAAAATTTCTGAACGCGCAAAATCAGATAGTGATTAACACTTAACAACAATACCACAAGGTTATCAGCACCTAGTTTTGCTAAACTGCATTGCTTCCTCTTTAATATTTCCTACATCGAAAAGCAAGAGTTAGAAAGCCGCTATTTTCCAATCGCCTCCGTGAATGATGACGAACTAAGAAATCGAAGGACAAATGACTTTTTTTTAATAATGGCTTACATCAGCGCTATAATCATCCTGGACACATACAAAAGCAAAACAGAATATGGTTTGCTCGTTGAGGAATCTAAATGAGCCCCAAACATTAAAGAGTTTTTTTCACAATTGAAGATTTATTAACATTGATTTTTAGTCATATGTTTTACAAAAAAAAAAAAATGCAACATAGTAAAGTTCACAATATTTGACTTAAAAATCAAGATGAAGCAGAAGCGGTCCACTTTTAACGCTTTTAGCTGTCGCAAAAAAAAAGCTTCCACCGCTTCCGTTTCTATTTTCGTGCCTGAAAGACAATGCACATTGGTACCTTTTCATGGCCTCTTTTATGCGGCGCTCATCAAACCCCATTATTTTGGCTTGTGCAACAAAATTTGACGAACTCATTTCATCTTCTATTCTACGATTTCGCAACTCCTGATCCCGTTGTGGATCGACAATAACTGGATTCGAAGAGGACTGAGCTCGAGAAGGAGTTCTTGTGGGTCTGCAAAAAATCATTATCATCCATTATTTTCAACACTACGAACTCCTTTCAAAACTATATGATACAAAAAAATTAGTATTAAAATTAGTATTCAGCCAATAGACGCATAAGAACCATAATTACTGTATTGACTCTAATGAAACTACTTAAAGTACCTATTATTATTGCATCGTAACAACAGCTATTTATCAATACGATCAAGTGTTGTATTATTATTTTATAAACCAATATTCATAATTTATAGCCGACTAACAATTGAATATCGCTAATACGTCAATAGTTTTTTACAAAAAATTGATAAAACCTGGTGTTTTTATCAATAGTTTGTGAAGTTAATTTGACGATAGATGTAAAGTCACCTGAACAACATAGTACGGTACTTAGTTTGTTTCAACTCAAAAAGCTTTTAACCAACGCAAAGCACAAAGATTTCATTTAACTTTCATTTCAGATATTTACTTTAAATTTCATTAAAACAGTTTGCCCATCACTTAATTTCATTTTCGCTAGTTCAAATAAAGATATAGCTTTCGTTTCAGTACTGATATTCCTCGGTTGATATTTAAAAGCAAAGATTGCACCAGAAATCATGCCAAAAAATCGGTACCGTAACTTAATCTTTAAAGTGCTTTGCATATTAAAGTGCACATTGCACGGAGTTCATAGAAACTTGTTGGTTCCTTTTGATATAACATTTTCACGTTCTAAGTTTTTTTTGATATTTCAGCAACAATTTTCCACTTCAACGATACGGTTTTTTTCGTTTTTAAACTTCTTCGATTTTGCCTAATCCAAAGATTGCATCGCTAAGCCGAAATTAATATTAGCAATTAAAATGGGCTTTGACTGATTTTCAAAAGAAGTTATAAGCCACAAGCCAAAAAACATTTCATAACAATCATAAAGAAACATGCATTCAAAAACTCACAAAAACTCTAGTTACTTCACGAAAATTATCGTTTTAACAAAGCGGTTTAAGCAGAGTTGAGTAAAAATCGGTATGAGCACAGAGTTTTTAAACATTCAGAACAAAATTGTTTAAGTTGTTGAACCTCCACGTTCATAAGCAGGTCATCTACTCATGAACTATCACAGTGATTTAGTGCACTTACGCTTAGTGCAACCAAATATCAACAAAGAAATATTATTTTGAATACCGACAACAAGTAAATAATAATTAGAATAAACTAACACCACAAACAGTACGCATAAAACCATTCTTTCGCAAATAAATTCACTGATTTGCATTTACCGATTCAAAGTCATTTCAGAAATTCTTTTAAAGCGTATGATATCACAACCACTGGCAATCATAATCTTCCTTTGATTGTTGGGCTTGATGTTTCATAACCGAAACATGATTTCGGATTTTTATCTACTTTGCATAATATCATACTGCCAGTGGATCAAACAAGATATTAAAGTATTTTCGGCAGTGGAAAGCATCAGAATAAAATTTCTGCGCCTCAAGCAACAAGATTAAGCCAGCTACGATTTAGAAAACTTGCAGCAAACATAATCACCATTGAATTCATTACTTGGACAAAGCTCGCATAGGAATACGTCAGCAATAAATATGCATAATAACTCATCAGCAATCGATACATATTGAAACTCATCAGCAATAGATCATACTAGAATTCATCAGTGGCGAAAACGCATTGGAACTCATCATCGGCAGAAATGCATTGCAAATCATCAGCAATAGAAACATACTGGAATTCATCAGCAATTACAACGTATATAAATTTATCCAGAAATTGATCTTCCTTTTCCTAAATTATCAGCAATTCAAAAAATCCTGTCTTTTGAGGTGCAACTAAAACAAGAACCAATATTGTGTTCCTCATTAGGAGCAAAATACAACACAAACTTGGATTTCAATTGCTACAGCATTGATATTTCAATTATGACTATGTTGCTTCCAAGTCACGATGGAAAAACATACATTGAATTTTAATGGATACCATCACAGCTGGTGCAAATCTGTTTAAAATCATAGCCAACGTTTTGCCATCCCACAATAGCTGGCTTCATCATGGGATTACAGAGCCAAACTGTTGGATAAAGACTAAACATTTAAACTAGTTTTCTTAAACCTTGTACTAAAGCATAAAATTTGGAAAAACTGTCTGGTATTCTAAGGTAAACATGAGTTTAGCGTCAATCGACCTTTTGCTACACAATACAAAAAACATAAAATACCACATTACAACGTACATTGTGCAAAATGCTGCTGCGCTAATGAAATAACAGGATCTGAACAATTCTTCGAAACATTTTGTATTGTTATTTACTGAACAAAGAAGAGTTTTTTGCACAAGAAAACTTTTTGTTTAGCACCGGAGAACAAAAAATAAAATAAAAGAATTCAGTACGGAGAAATTTCAAAGTTCAAACCTTCCAGCGAAACACAGCTACAACTTCGTTGGTTGTTCCAATGATACGACCATCAATCACAAAATCTGCGTTAGATATTGTTGGCGGTGAAGCAAAAGGCGTTGCTCATCATTCTTCGATTGAAAAATATCTTTGGATTTTTCACACAATTTAGGATAATTCAAACAGTCGAACAAGCAGCAAATTTACTTGGGAAAAAGTCAAACGTGAATCGGAAAATTTGGAATACGGTGAACTCCTAAGCAGGGGAGGACGATTTGTCCAAAATAAAAGCGCCACAGCCGCTTCCTCGTGAGTGGAGGACAAAATATGGATCAATATAAAGATGGTAATGTAAATTTTTTATTAAACTACGATAGGCTAAAACACAAGCAACATTAACTTACCTTGCACTGGACTGAATGCGGGGAAAGGTGAAATGAACAGAATTGGAAGGATTTGAAATAGTAGGTCGTCGCAAGTGTGGAAACCGAGTAATGATGTTGTGAACGAACTGCACCCCTTTGATTCTCAACACGTATTCGCATCTAAACCAGTAATAATAGATACACATTTTACACTCGGTGTTACTTATAGCAGATACCCCTAATGATCCCGATTACGGGTGAAACAGACTGTAGGGTTTTAAATTTTAATTTTTGACGAGTACTGTGTTACGTTATCTTAAAATAAAAAGCACGTCGTAATTTAAATCTAC
Source organism: Trididemnum nubilum (assembly GCA_963965965.1). Taxonomy (NCBI): domain Eukaryota; kingdom Metazoa; phylum Chordata; class Ascidiacea; order Aplousobranchia; family Didemnidae; genus Trididemnum; species Trididemnum nubilum. The sequence continues at coordinate 6,046,309 of OZ014490.1, forward strand.
CTCAGGGGATCATGAAAAATCATCACAGATATGATTCAAACCCATACCGCAACCATACCATAAAAAAGCCAGGCCAGTGATCCTAGTGTGAGGGGTTTAAAACGAATCAAAGCTAAGGTTTAAACACTGTATGGGCAGAAATCGAATTTGTAAAAACATCCTCAGTTAGCAAAATAAGGAGTAAAAATTGTGTCAATTTCTGCCCACAATGAGCAATTTTTTACCATTAGATTTTAGCTGCCCGAGTGTCTGTCATTCGGTTTCATTTTAGAAACGTTCTCACATCTTGCTGTGCAGTGTATATATACAGTATGCAGCCATACATGACTTTGGGTTGGCAGTTAGTTAAAGATTTCGTTCAATGCTTGCTTTTGTAAAAGTTTTACAATATGCAATGCTAACAAAATTGTGCAACTACTGTAGATAGTACTGTCTGTTACATTTTCGCTGGGTTAAAGCATTAAAACACAGTTTTATAAATGCTGTTATAAAAACATCACAAACTTGAAAAACAAAAAGTTAATATTTAGTAGCTTTAGAAAATTCCTTAACATCTAAAAGGTTTGAAGTAGAATGCGACAATACGTATTTCACGTTTAAGTGCTTTTACTAGGATCTTGAATAAGTAACGTGACCACAATGTTATTTCAACAGTAAGGCTTGAGAAAGCTTCGCACAGAAATTGCAATTTCATCGTGATTTGCAAAGTTGTCCTGGCCAAGAGACAGCAAAACAATCTTGCGGTCTTCGAGTCCAGCTGCCACCTACCCAGTGCCTACTTGTGTACCACACACGGAAGAAGCTTCCCACCGACCCTTTTTTAATGCTGAACGTCAAGCAGGAAAACTGTGAATATCAATTATCTAGTGTTTGCTTTGACCTAACCTGGAATCGAACTCAAGTTTATCATTTCAGCAGCAGACGCTTTATCCACTTCACAACTTTAATCTTCCAATCACGAGAAACGAATCCTTACTCCAGCCTCTTACTTGGGAGTTTCGGCGTTCCAAACTTGTAGGTATATTCTTTGACCTTTCCATTTAATTTTTCTGCTTGTTTGAAACAGTAAAGCAGGATACACTTTTTTTCACATCCAGTAAAGTTTAAGACGAGGCAGCTGTTGCTGCTTTTAATTTTTCACAATTTTCAACTTCCTTTGTTTTTGATTAAATTTTGTTCTAAAGTTTTTTCGAAAAAAAAGAGGGCACAAATTTACATTGGCATATAGAAAAGGCCTAGTAATCAATGCTGGTTGTTAACATTTGCAGTGCACTGGACCTGTTCTAAAATAATTTATCAAGATTGACAGGCCCTTTAACCCTGCCATTAGGTATGGGAAAAATTTTTTAAAAAAGAACTCAAAAAATAAATGAACCACACCATGCGTTACGCTACATGTCTTTCGTGATGGCGTGCTATACTTTGTGGGTAGGCTATCATGACAGACATGTGGTATAACTCATAGAGGGATTCATTTATTTTTTGACTTCAGTTTTAAAACAGTTTTTCATGCTGAAGCTGGCACTAATCTGAACTTGTTCTTATATATTGAACAAAACCAAGCCTCGGTTTTTATAAATCTTGTAAATAGAAAAAGTAAAATTGCTGTCAAAAGTTTTATCCAAGGACGCTACAACGTGACCAGTTTGGAGATTGACCCCCCATCACACGATCACGATTAAAACGACGATTTACCCCCTTAAACATTATTGTTTTACTAATTCTTACAGTGGAAACCACTTTCCATGCTCTATCCATGGGTCGTCATTGTATTCCCAATTTTGAAGCCCACCATTGCAGTACCAACACTTGGCGCGGTCACGCTCCCCTGAAGAATAAACGGTATGACTATTGACTATTTCCTCCAAAAATTTCAATGGAGATTGAAATTTCATCGCTTCAATTATATGATTCTTTTTATCCAGATCTTGAAAATAAGGGAAATACAGTTTTATGAACATTCTTCAGCGAATTTAGTGCGAAACTTTACAATAACCAATTTTCAAATTTTGTGTTCTACAAAACATAAGCTGAAATTGCGAACTTTCCAAGTAGACCACTACCGGCCATTTGCCCGAAGATGAAAAATTACTCGAGGACGAAACAGAATTAAAAGCTGCGTCACATTTGTATCATTCTCACGATCCTACTCAAAAAATCGTTCACCAGGTAAATTTGCAATACGTCAAATCTGTGCCACGTAAAATCAGAGCTACGTCATCACCAGAAAAATTTGTACCACGTAAAGTCTGTGTGCCATGCAAAATCAAAGCCACGTCATATTGGTGCAACATAAAATTTGCAGCACCACGTCAAATTATCACCACATAAACCGAAATTCAAATGGGGGTGTGAAGCTAATCCATGAAACATCGACAGCAGCTCACCCATGTAATAGAATCCGGCGTCGACTATTTCCCGGGGAGAAGCTCTGACGCGGTGTGCTGGCCAAATCGAAGAATTGTCGATGAAGGTTTGGAGCCGTGCCTCTTCAGTCCGCATATGCGGATTGACCGGATGTAGGCAAGGAAAGAGCTCCGCATTTTCAGCTGGAACAGAACTCATTAGTGAATGTTCACACCCGTTCATTGGGGGACTACTGGGCTTTGAAGGTATCCGATGAGTGCGTTGATACGTAGGAGGTGGAGAAGTCTCTCTTCTGGGGCTTCGTGAGTTGGATGAGGAAGGTTCTCCGCTCCCTGAAGCTCCAGCCTCATTTTGATTCGTTCGTGAAGTTGTATCGTTGCTTTGTGAAGCTTGTCTATATGAACGCGGCTGATGAAATCGAGAAAACATAGCAGCTAAACAAAATGGTTACTTATCAGTCAAAACATAGAATTCTACATCAGCAATAACGGAGGAAAAAGTTTGGTATATCATTAGTCTTAAAAGCGAATGATGATCAACTGCAATTGCTAATGATTTGCAACGACAATCGGTAGACTCGGATTTGATTTCGTGTAGCGTCAAACTAAAGACATTACAACTGGCATTTACTGCTTTTTTAAGCTCAACATAAAAAAAAAGAATTATTTACTAAAGGAGTCTGCAACTTTTTGACGCAAGAAGTTTTTACGTGAATGATTTGTGACGCGAAACCCTCGCCTCGAAGCGCCCTGATCCACACTAGAGTAGTAGGCAAGTGACAACTTGACATGAAGGCAATCGTAAAATCTTCGCTGTCTCCTGGCCGCGGAAAAGTTGGTTAAAAATGCAATCATCATCAAGCAGGGCCATGCTCAGAAACATAGACGATCAATGACTTTCAGACATTTCCATTGTGGACAAGATTTTTCTGATCATTGGCTTTTAGCCATTTTGCAATTCCATTTCTAATTATTTTTTTTTCGTTTTCTGTCTCGACTTCGTTTCCCATGCAGTTCTCCTATCGTAATTAAATGTTCCAAACCACTTTTTCGCATTACTTGTCCAATTAAAGAATTAAGTTTATCTGCTGCGAACTTAATTCAACAACGTTCATGTTCGGAACAGAATATTGGTGCTATTCAACCAGAGGGTTGTAAGAGGCTGTTAATGAGTACCCTCTACCGGTGATCTTCTCTGCTTAGATGAAATAATGCTTATTTTTTGCTGGGTTCTTTCGTTGATAGCGTGGGTTCTACGAAGTAACGTTTCTCTGCACCAAACTACTCTCATCAACACGAAAGAGCTGGGCGTTCCATTATCATCACCAACTCAGTTTTGATCCGGGTTTTTCCCGTCAACAGAGTTGGCCAGACTTCGTATTGAGTTAACTTCACCACGCCTCGACATTTCGCTTGATCACAAGCATCCTCTTTTAGGAGCAGTTCATCTTTCTTAATTTTATCTTCTACTTATTATTTTTATGCTTGTTTTGATCGTCTTCTTCTTCTGCGACCCTACACTTATCGTTTTCATCTTCTCTTCTCAAAACATAAGAGCTTTACGATGATTATTTCTGCTTTGTGGCTTTAAACAAGCAGCAAATTCAGTGGACAAGAGCTGGAAAAAATCCACAGAAACATTGGATCACTGAAAACTCCTAAGCAGATGCGGATTCCTCACAGCGCAAAGTAGTAATTGCAATAAAAAGGGAGCGGATCGTCCAATAGTTAGCGTGTGACGCTGTCCGGTGGTAGGATAAATATGCACTACCACAAACATGACCGTCCACCATATATTGCTTGCTTCAGCAATCCTATTTAAAGGCTCCTCACACCTAACATGTAATCAACTTCTTCTGTGGTTCTTCGATCTACTGTATATTCAACTGACCTGCACAATCAAATGCTCTGGCCAAGAATTGCGACAAGTGGACATTTGTAACTACATGATTGTCACCAAGTAAATTGCCTTGGCCATGAGATAGCGAAAGATGTTTTGGTTTCCAAGTCAAGCTGCTACCTGCCCACCAGTCCACTAGGCACCGTGGAGGCATCATACTTCCCCTTTTAATTGCTGAGCGACAAGCAGGGAAACTGTAAATACCAATTTTTATAGTTCTTTGTAAGACCCGACCGAGAATCGAACCCGAGTCTACCGTTTTAGTACCAGATGCTATAACAACTAGACTACCGATCGATTGTATTGTTCATTTAAAATGGACATTATTTGCTCTTAAAATCGCATCAAAACTCACAAATAGGAACGTTAGTGTCATCTCTTCCATTGAATAGGTCACAATCATCCAAATGCCATCGTGAGGACGTGGGATCGTCGACAATCTTCCATTGTTCGATCTTTTGTCCGCAGCTGGATCCAAATATGTAAAATAATGGAAATGCAAAAGTTTCTGGAATTGCACTAAATTCCATTAAAAGTATCAAAGAACTTAAAACTGAAACGATGGCATAAAAACATGACTTGAATGGTGTACAGCGAAACCCACCACTGAATGGACTACCATGGACGGTTTCCTGTATTGTTAAGATCTCTGCCAAAATGTATTACCATACATTTATAATAATAGGCCAAAAAATATTGACGATTACTCTCGACAAGGTTTTGCTTTTTATTACATGACAGGTGGTATTAAATTTATTGATGAAATCATGATGCAGAACTACAGTTAATATTATTAAGCCACACACACTTTTATTTCAGAGATAAACTAAAACAAATTATGTATCAAAAACTGACTGGAGACCTGATGAAAGCAGAATCTTTCCCAATAAGTTACAGCATTGATTTTACGTCGTAACAAATACAAGACCATTCGTCACAATTAAGACGAAAACAGTAGATCTCTTCCGTGAACCAATTTGCCTGTTGTGGTTGTCCAGCTTGATATACGACTTGCAAACAGAAATCAAAAGGCAGCTTATGACGTTGGCATAGCGAGACAGACGTTCGCTAAGTGCTTGGTTCATGTGCCTAAATGAAGTAGATCTCCGGACTGTTCGTTCAAACAATTGCACTTGCTACCGGTGATAAATGCGAGAGCTCTACATTTCAGTTACCTACCTGAAGCATTTAACACGATCGCGATACCCGGTGTAATAGAACCCTTTTGATGCAAGCTGGCGTGGGTCGACCAGTGCGGTCCTTGGAAAGTCTTTGAAAGTTGAGAGGCGGTAAGACTCGCGGCGAGTATCGCCTTAAATAGATTACAGCGCATAAAGAAATACTGTAACACTTTCTCAATAACTAATTTGTCCCTAGTATTTTCGAAAACCAGCAAAATGTGGGGGTTTAAGTTTCAGAATCAATTAAGATAGTTAAAATATTACAAAATAATTATAAGCCATTCAAAATTAATATTGTGTTCCCAAACAATTTTGAATTTAAATTTCCTGACTGAGCAGACTTAATTTTTTGACAAATTTAATGAAAATATTTTTATACGCAGAATAGGTATGCATGGCTATTTTAGTTTAATATACCTAAAGCAAGCAGCATGCAAAAACTTATGAAAGTATATAAGGTTCAATTGTCCAGTGCCAGCATCGGACTACGAAAAACGAAAAAAAAATCATCGCAGCAAAGCGTTTTATTTTAAAACGCTATAAACCTGTAACTTTAAGAGCAAGTTTCTCACATAGACGTAGCCACAGCCAGGAGGGTGGCCAGGGGGCCCGCATTTTCCCAATCAAAATGCCGCCAATGATAAAAACAATGATAACAAAGCTATTGTTTCTTCAGTTTCTTTTAGCATTTTCGCGTACAACAGTAATGAACAATAATACTAGTAGTGACGACCAGAGGGGGCTGATCCCCTCAGTTCAAAATTTTGCCAACCAATTTAAATCTATAACCCGGGATAAATTTAAGGTTTCGGTCGTAAAAGTTGCAACCTCAGGCCCTCATCTAATCGTTTCACGTATTAAATACAATAACATGACTAGTAACCAACTATATACCGACTCTGAGGAACAATCATCTTTACCTCGCCATTTTTTGCGCGACAAAATACTTCAAAAAATTTGCTTGGGAAAATGCTTATTGAACAAATTATTGAATTTGAATTGAGGGGGCCCCGAGTACTCTGGTTATACATGTAATCCTAAAACTGGTTATTTTCAAGACAAAACAAAATCTCCAAGGTAAAATTTTCGAGTGCATTATTATTTGCTTCAAATAGTTCTTAAAACGTAATATATGGGATCTGAAAGGTATTAAAATAGCTATTTTTCCAAAAAATCGCCGAGCAGCCGGAGGCTTTGCCCAAACTGCCATAGTCTCCGGCACCCCAAGACCCCCATCTATGTTTGGAGTGAGTTACCCTCCACGCCTCCCAAGTTAACACGGTTTAACGTTTGGTTCAACTTGCCTCCCTTAACAAAATCCTGATTACACGCCGACCCTGGTACCGGTTTCCAGTACCAACTTCCTGATCTTCCATTGTTATGTATCTTTGTCCCATAAAAAGTTCCTTCCTTCGAAAATTTCTGATGACGTCACTGCATGTGATTTGTGGTTTGAGCTCCCCCAATCAAAAATCCTGGCTACGCCAATGGTTTTTCATCAGCACAAAGGATAATTATGGAAAAACTTTGTTTTACGGAATAAAAAGCCTAAACAAAAATATTTGTGCATTTTTCCAGCATGAAAAATGATCAATTTTTTGTTAATCACTTTTAAAGACTTTGTGGGAACAATGTTCATGATACTAGCATAAGAGTGAGCAGGGTGTTTCGAAATTAAGCCCCCTCAACAGCTTACTTGAAAATTTACGAAGTTTTCTTCAATAGTGTGTTTTGACGTTCATTGACATAGGTTTCTACTCAGCTATTTTTCATTTCCAATCTTTTTATTTTCATGTCAAATAATTAAGTTACCGGTAGATAAACTTACATAACTAATGACTCAAAAAGAAAAATAGATGAATTACCAAACGTGGGCAAAACCAGAAATGTCGGTGCATTCTTAGCATTTCTGACCTGAAACTTCACAAAAGCATGGCAGGCCATTTGATGTAAATTCTGGGACGCTTAAAAATCGAATTTGTAAAAAACTTTGGATGGCAAAAAATTTTGATGCAGATTGACTGTGCATCCGAACTGGTTTATATAAAAGGTTTTCCAAAAATTACCTTGTAGCTTTCGAGCAGAGGGGGGTAAAGTTGGGGATTATTAAACTTAAAAATTACATATTTTCCAGATAATGTGCAAGTTTAAATTATTTTATCAATGCTATTTGCTTTTTTTGTCAACTTTTCAGATGTACAAATGTATAGTGTGGTTTTAGAGTTGAATTAAACAATCCTTCCTACCCTTCTCTAGCACAATTGGCGACGAAATAATTTTTGTTTTTATTTAAGCTTGTAATCATTTTCCCCCTGATTTTTCAGTTATTAACCATCGATAGCAGTTTACTTACAGCAAAATCATTTGCTTGAACGTACAGTGACATAAACTTTTTCCAATTTCATGAATCACGTGATTGCAATTCTGCACTTTTGATTGGTTGGTTTGCACATTTTCTGCATTCATCCGCTGGTTACTTTAAGACCAAATTATACGAACACTGCAGAAAAATAAGTTGCACATTTTCTGCATTCATCCGCTGGTTACTTTAAGACCAAATTATACGAACACTGCAGAAAAATAAGTGGATAACTTTTGCAAGTAAACTGCTTGAGAATTCAACTTAATTACGCTGAAAATTTGTTGCCACTGAAATTTTTTTTAAAGCTACACGCTAGAATAAATAGCCTATGGGTAACGATGAGTATACTTGATCAGTAAACCCAAAGAACCGTGTTGAAAATATTCCTATCGACATGCGACAATTGATAGCGGATATGCTAAACATATTAGAGTTTGATTCTACGCTTTTTGGGGGGGATTTGTTAAGATTATTCCCTTCTAAAATCTAGGGTAGTACAAAATATTAACGATTTGGTAAAAAGCTTAAATAAACGGACCGTGACTTTTATTCGCCGACATTTAGGTGCCAAGACTTTTAGATACCAGAACTTTTAGGCGCCAGAGGTAAAAAAAATTTTCCAAAATCTTCTTTCAAACAAAAATTTTTAGGCGCCAGAGGTAAAAAAAAATTTTTCCAATATCTATTTTCAAACAAAAATTTTTTTTAAGACAAAGTAAAAACAACGTTTTTAAAAAAAAATTTTTATGTTTTTGATGCTTTTCATCTGACGCTTGTCAAGAGGAATCGTCAGAATAGAGAGCGCAGGAAAAGGAGTGGCTGTAGGAAAAAGCCGAGCAGTAATTGGCTGGAAAAGCATCGATGAGAGAAAGCGTCATTTGTGTATAACTTTTAAGTTGAAAACGAATTCTTTTTGTCGGCGGAGGGCGGGGTTAGAAGTTTTGATAAAAGTGACATTATTGAAAAAATACAGTAAGAAATCAATTTTTTGTAAAACTTTTTTTGCTCTCTTTCCATCTATCTGCTTTTGAAGTCACTTTCATCAAAACTTCTAATCCCGCCCTCCGCCGACAAAAAGAATTCGTTCTCAACTTAAAGGTTGTACACAAATGACATTCTCTCGATCCTTTTCCAGCCAATTACTGCTCGGCTTTTTCCTATAGCCACTCCTTTTCTTGCGCTCTCTATTCTGACGATTCTTCTTGACAAACAACTAATGAAAAGCTTCGAAAATAGTAACATTTTAATCGAAATAAAACTTTTTTGCTTAAAACAGCTTTTTTTGAAAAAAAGCTTTTATTTCAAAGAAACAAACGTTTTTTTGCAAAAAAAACTTTTATTTGAAACAAACAAGTTTCTTTTGAAAAAAAATTTTTATTGAAAGATTTTTTGAAAAAATATGTTTTGAAAAAACTTTTTTTTTTTTAAAATTTGGGAAACTTTTTTTACCTTTGGCGCATAAAAGTCTCGGCCCCCAAAAGTCCCGATGCCTAATTGGCGGGGCGTAAACGTCCCGCGCATAAACGTCCGGGCATAAAAGTCGTAGACCGTTAAATAAATGCCTGTTCCAAATCCAGAATTTTAGTACTTTACTTCTATATTCTAGTTTATGCTGTAGATATGGGACTATAATTTTGAAACATCCTGCAACATAAGTTTTATTTTGTGGCTTAATTTCAGTTCATGATCGCCCCTTAAAAATCAAAGATTTGCAAAACGCTTAACCCAAATAATGAGTCTTAATACATCTTAATCAATTTTTGAAAGCTGGCCATTTTACCTGGGGCAATGTAAACGCTTTTCTGCCCGGGCGGATCTCGATTGCTTGTTACTATGATACCATCTGTCTCGATAGAAAGACTCAAAAATATGTTTTCTATGGACATATTTATCGAGTCCGGGACGAAGTCTTCTCATTTCAGGAGCGTGAAGAACTTCGCAGCAGCATTGCACAATACAAGTACAATAGCAATAACTGAACAATCGTGCATAACGACAACAGCTATTGTTAGACATTTATTTACAAGTCTATAAAAACAAGAAGTATGAAATCCTTCGTTTGCACAATATGGATCTAAGTCCATTCTAGCACTATTCACATAGCCCTATATCGTGGTGGCTAATCGGCCAACGCAATTTACGCGGGGGAGGAGAGGGGCAAACTGCCCCCTTATCTAACTCTTAAACCAAAAGTTATAAGAATACCTAATTTGGCATGTGCGTTGGTGTTAGCCAATATTCTTAAACTGCTGGTTTTGAGCTGATGGCGTCATCATAGTGACGTCAAAGGCGTATTTTTCGAAAACGATGTTATTTTTGTGATGACGTAAGAGGCGGTTTAAAGTTTGTACATAGATTTGCTTTTTTTGCTGATTTTAGAAATGCATCAACGTGATTACGTCACAAAAATGCTTGCGACGTTGTTTAAGTTAAATACGGGCCAAAAAATGCTCAAATTTCGGAAAGTGACTTCGGCAAATTTCAAATTGATAAACTTCGCCTTAATTTACAACTTCAAATTTTCGGTAGTTATCTATAGTGGAACTTGACCTAAGTACAGTTCGTTTTTTTTGAAAGGATTTATCATAAAAACGAGGAAAGCATTTTTGTCCCTCTCCCTATGTAAAATAGGGTTAAAGCTATTGCTCGAGATCGGTTGTATGGAAGAAATGAGAACTACTTGAGAAAATAAAAAGGTAACGCAAGCCTTGTTCCACAATACTCCCTTTTCAGCGAAAGCAAATTTAATCCGTTTGACTTCGTGCCATTGGCAATCCTGCGTTTCGAAATTTCGCGACATCAGTAAAGGTGACTCTGCAAAATTTCTTGCAGAATAAGGAACGTGATGTTCGATAAAGAAACATCGCGTTGCTTATTCTGCAAGGAATTGCCAATTTACAAAATTTCTGTGTTTTTTTTTTGACGAACAAAGATGAAAAAAACTGATACTGAACTGCAACGCTATACTCGATATTCTGCGAGAAATTTTGCATCGTCATCCTTTTCTGGTGACACGAAAGTTTGAAATGCAGGGTTGCCAAGATCGATTTAAACGGATTAAATCTATATTCGCGTACAAGAAAGTAGTGGAACAAGGTTGGGGCACCTCTTTATTACCTCAAACAACGGCGTAGGTCAGGAAAGGGGCAATTAGGGAGACCAGTCCCCCCTTTTGAAAGTGCACAATTTTACAAAAATTATTAAAAAAAGATAAAAAGTCAAAAACTAAGTTAAAAACGCTCAACTCAAGTGTAATTCTACGCTGAGTTGTAAATGAACAACGTCAACACTTTTGCAGTTTTTGAAATTTTTTTCTAACGTCATTAGCTTCTCTATCTTTTACAAGAAATTTCAGCCCTCTAGTTTGTATTGTTTCCGAGATAATCGGGTTGAAAAAACGTTTGCAGCAAAAAGGCAAAGTGAATCATTGTTAATGTAACAATGAAAATGAGTTATAAAAAAAAAATTGATATGATATTGCTCAATACTTTAATCATAACAAAATAATTTTGCCTCCCAACTTTTCTTATTTCTGGCTGCGCCGGTGACCTCAAGCAGTTTTCATTTCCTAAAATCGATCATGAGCTGTATCTCTAACTTAAAGTAGCGGTTGTATCAATGTATCATACAGTTACCGGTAGACTAAAGATACCATAACATTTAACTAAACAATTTCAAAGTCCACAAAGTTTGGAAATTAATAAATAGACAATTGGTCGAGCGGTAACGCGTTCGTCTCTGGAGCGGGAGGTCTGAGGTTCAAATCTCGGGCCGGTCAAATCGGACTCAGTGTTGCCAACGGCTCGCCACCGCTGCGACATTTCTTCGAAAGGAGCTGTGTTGCCCGGGCGCAATGACGCGGAGATGGGCCCCGCCAACTCGTTACACGCTTCGGCGTAATCCAGCGAGTATAATGAAAGATTTGATTTGATAATGCTACGTGTATATTAAAAATCATCTCGTAATATGATTTTGTAGGTGAAGTTACTCAAAACCTAGAAAAGCTCTGCCAGGCGCCAACTGAAACAAAAGAAAAGAGAAGTTTTTACAAATTTAAGTGCAGGGGTGCCCAAACTTTACAGAGCCGACCGAACTGGTCTATATATACGGAGGTGCGGGTCGCAGCCAACGAATGTCGTCGGAGTTTTAAGTGATGACTCAAAAAATAAAATATATCTTCGTCGGGAATTGATGACGTTTTTGCTGAAAATTAAGGTGAAGACTAAAAATAAAAAAAAAGAAATAAAGGTCTTGATGTAGTTCTTCCGGATATTGGAATGAACTACGTTCAAAACAAAACCAGCTTTTGACATTACATTGTCGGAGTTTTAGGTGAATCTAAATAAAGGTCTTTCTCATACTTACCACAAAATACCTCAAATTCCTGAGACCACTCGCGGGCCGCACTTTGGGCACCAGTAGTTAAAATCAAAAAAAAAATCTGCTCTGCTTTTCAACTCGTGACTGAAGACCCAATTTCAATCTTTGTTTCTGCATTTGTGTCTGATTAGTTGTTGGTTTTTCGCAATCTAGTGACTAAAATCAAAAAGATTTTTTGTCCATATCTAATCAGTGTTTAAGTCAAATTACTGAGTAAATAATATCCTTTGTTAAAAATAAGCTGTCAATTAACGCATCTACAAAGGCCGTCTTTTAAAAATCGCCAGCTTGAGTTAAAAGTTCTTAGCATTATTTGTTTTTCGAGACGACTTTGGATTGCCAGCTGCCTACCTTTGTTGTTTAATTTTCGAACTTTTGAATGCTAGACAAAGGCGATCTTACACGTGCTATTATTGCTTGGAACTACCAGTATTAGGGTATTTTACACTTCAGTCAGCATAATGTACCCTCAACGTTTGGGAGAAGAACCATCCAATATAATACGAAAAACAAATTTTTCAGGCACAAATTGCTTGTTTGGTTGTTTTTCACCTAGTAAGTTTGGCGGTACAATCGGTCAATGCTGCCTACATCGTTTTATTTGCAGGTTATACACTTCTGCACGGATGGCAAAATTTCCTTTGCTAGTAACAGTAGTATTTTAAGATCTGAGAAATTAGTCACGCTTAAAAAAGTAACAAACAATTGTTATAGTAACTAAAAAGGTAAAAAATGCCTCCAAAAATCGAAAAGTGATTAGTCTCTAGAGAACATGAAAAAGATTTCAAACTAATAGGTCTCCACAACAATTAGTAATACGATAAATCAGTTTTGGATAAATCAACGGTTTCCAAAAACAAAATTATCCGAGGCAAAAAGGCAAATTTTTTTGCAAGAACCAGTAAATTTGGGTTGAGGCTGGTTGCTCGTAAATTTTCTGCCCCGTTTAGTTCCTAATTGGGACTTCGCGTGAGCGCGTAGTACCTTTGTTTTTGTTCGCTAATTTTGGCATATGAGGATTGATTTGCACATAACTAGCAAACGGTAAAACCTAGAAAGTTGAAAATGAGACTCAACGTAAGAATTAATGAAAGCGTCATGTGTGCCAATTTTGGGGATTCTAGGTCACATGATTGTAAATTGAGGCACAAAAAACGGCGATTTTTGGCTTGAAAATTTATTAATTCGCTTATGACTCAAAAACCACTTAAGGTGCAAAGCTGAAATTCGGACACAATGTGGGGTGCTATTTTCAGACTTAAGATGAAACATGGAGTGCATTCCCAAAATTAGTCAATAATTCCTAAAGTGCCAAAGCTTGTTCAAAATTTCACAAAATGACAAAGCCGATCCCGGCCTCAAAGGACCATTGTCAGGGATCGGTCTTGTCATTTAGTGGAATTTTGAATAACTTTTCGTACTTTTGAAAAATTGTATTTTATATATAATATTCACTCTGCTGATGGTGAGACTAGTAATGTCTTGAAACGTTCAGTAAAAATATGTTCGCTCACGTTTTGGCTCTTTGCTTTATATTAAGATTACTTAAACGTTCCAATCTATGCTCCGAAGTTCTGTATAATATTACGAAACAAAAACATTTGCAGCACTCCCGTTTCAAATAGACACGAGCCACCACTGAGTATTGATCCGCCACTATAACACAGAAATAATTGATTTTTAAATTTGGCCTGTGGTCGTAATCCTTTTGTTTGTGCCGAGACTGGCATTGCTCTTAATTTGTTCTAATATTTTCAGCCAAAAACGAGCGCCAAGTTCTTAAAAAAAAAATTTACTGACAAAACAATACAAGATACATCCAAAAGCACAAACTTTTGTCGCTATGATTGTGTTTTTCAAAAGCCTACAACCTAGGGGAGAAAAATTTCAATGTTCTAGCTACTGAGTAATTCCAGATGAAAACTATGAGAAACTGAAACTTAAAAACGTTGTTTCTCAGCTTGGTGTTTGAATTGCACATGCTATGGTGGTACGGTTAATTTGGCCAAAAAAGTGATTTTTTAACCAAAGCTGATTTTTGCCCCAGGAATAAACTGTTAGTACGATGTTCAGCTATGGTCTCTCGACCAAGAGTAGTTCAAACAGAGTGACGGAGCAAAATCGGCGATCAGACAGTCCAGTGAAGGTGATGCCAAGAGTAATGCATAGAATTAGGCTGCGACTCGTTCTCAGATAACAAATCGCTTGCTTACGCCAGAGAGCCCTGAAACGTTTCATCTTGCTTTTTTTTACCGCGAGGGAATGCACCTATATTTTCCCAACAAAAAGTCTTCGCAATTGCATCCCCTTCAAAAAGCACAAGCATCATAATAAGCAAACCTCATCAACAAATTTACAATTTTGAAAATAAACAGATCCTGATTTTATTTAGTATCACTCGTTTTTAGCGTGATGAATTACAAAAATTATAAATTTTTGCTTTAATGCCTAAACTATGTCTTTACTTTAAAGAATTTAACCTTAAAAATCTTAAACAAAAAATGAACGGTTTAATATTAGTTGTTATTTCCCTTCTTTTAATACAAAAGAAAAACGGAGTACAGTATTAATTTATAACATGGTTTATTTTTCAGAGTGGCTAAAGTTACGTTACGTAACCGTTATAACGAAAATAAGCGAGTAAAGAGTGGGCACTTATTTGTTTTATATTTTTTTTTTTGATTAACATTAAGGTTTGGGTTTTATTTTAAGGTTGGGCAAAGAATAAGGTTAGGGTTAGATTTAGGGTTTGAGATTAGATCCAGTTTAGGGCTAGATTACCAATTTTTTTTCGTTGCGTAACGCAATAGCAGCCTCTCTCTGCCTATATTTTTCATGCTTGAGGAAACGATTCAGCTAAAGAGGGAAAAAATCTTGATTGTAAACAGTCCAGAATAGAACGTAGCAACAAAATTTATTGCAAACGTTTTTATCATCTACTGGTTTTATTATATTTCAAAAAATTTAAATTTTTAAAATTATAACTTACTCGTATTTCGATTTTAGCCATGGTAAACTGTCGGAATTGGCTGGATGCTTCACCCCCTTTATGACATTATAAAAAATATAAAAAGCTGTAGACAGTCATCAATTTATAGTCCTAGCTATGCCTTGGAATTGACTACGTATCTCTTAGGTTTGTTAACCTAGTTTTATTCTATTGTAAAAACTTTATTATACTTTTTTCTTGGCAGAAACAATTTTATGAAAACGCGAGTCTCATTTTTGCTCAAAATTTTAGAACAATTAAGAACAATGCCACCCTCAACATGAAAAGATAGTAATTAAGAACAGGTGCTTGTACAACACATTTCCAAAGTATACAAAGGATTTTCTACACTGCCACTTGCCAATGTTGAATTATGAATAAATTTGTGCCGTTTTATTTTCCAATAAAGTCTAGAACAAAACAAGAACAAATGTGGCGGAAAATTTTGAAAATTTAAGGACAGCCGGCTTCAAACCAAAATTCACTATTTTGTATAAAAAAAGTGCATTGACCAATATTTATTGATTACCACTAAAATTCTCTGAACATTGTTTTTCACAAAATCAGATTTTTTCTTCAACGTCTAATGTACTACAGCAAAACTAATCTTATGAACAAACTGGATCTGATTGTTGAATTCTGTATCTTCAGTTAAGTAAAGGGGCAATCAGGGCTCACATGACAGAAATTTCCTCGTTCACTTCAATTAACGAGTTTTTTTAAGAGGCCCTACCGAACGAAATACTCGCTAAACGTAAGAGGTCATTTTTGCACGTGTATGTAAGGCCTTGCGAAATCCGTTAGGTTATTCTTTCTCGCTAAATTTCTTCGAGCGATTGCGGAAAGCAGTTCGAGTAAAAAAACGTCACATTTTCCTCGCCAACCTAAAGAGGATCTTGAAGCACTCTTTAAGCGTGCGAGAAATCTTTTTGGTTTAGAAATTTAATGGCGAAATGTTGAAAACTTCTAACCAAAGCGAATTTTTGCTGAAAATTAATTAAAATCGTCGCCATGTTTGCTATTAGACTGCTAAAAAAAAGCGAATTGCATTGAGAACCATTTCCTGTTTCGATTGATAAAGAAATGCTAAGTAGTGCAAGTTGACAAAAATAGTTACACACTCCTTTTATAAGAACGATTTCTAAAACACGAGGCTCATTTTTGCTCAAAATTTAAGAACAAATTAAAAACACTGCCAGCCT
Organism: Trididemnum nubilum; assembly: GCA_963965965.1. Taxonomy (NCBI): domain Eukaryota; kingdom Metazoa; phylum Chordata; class Ascidiacea; order Aplousobranchia; family Didemnidae; genus Trididemnum; species Trididemnum nubilum. The sequence goes on from OZ014490.1 coordinate 6,062,689, forward strand.
CGGCAGCAAAACAAACCAAAAAGAAAAACAAACAAAAAAAATTCAAACTAATCAAAGAAACTAAAATTCGTGCTGATTCAAAACGATAAAGTTTCAGTGATTTTCTTCAGTTTGCAAGCAAAATTGCAACTATTCAAGGTTATAAAGCTCTGTTGCTCTGCGCAAGCAATTGAGAAATTTTTTCGGCAGTTGTTCAACTTGAAAAAAGCTTGCTTTTTTGCTTTTGCAATTTTACGATGCTGCAAAAGCAAGAAAAAAGCCTTCACTTAAGTCTTAAGCAGACAGAGCTATAGGAATTAAACAGTGTTTCAAACATGCCCGCTGAAATTGACATCGATTCTCTCAAAAGTTTTACAAAATCAAGAACAAATGAGACTGAATATTGGCAAAAAATTAAAAACAGCCAGTCTAAACTTAAGATTTACCGGTTCTAAACAGGAAGTGTACTTCGTCTTGCTCACTTTTGAAAATTTTTGAAACCTTAAGACCTATAGTTACTCTTAACATATCAGTTTACCCACCAACAACCTCAAGGGCGCTTTACTTCATTTAAAAAATTATAGTATGGAAAAAGTTGTTCTTATTTTACATTGATTCAAAAATATTATTAAATTCTGTCGTTCATTTACTAATTGTTATCAGTTGAAGGATTTGCTTGCGTAGAATCATAACGCATAGCTTAAAATATCTTTTTCTATAACAATGTAGTACATACAGTACGCTTGAACGCATTATTTTGAAGTAGAAATGCATCTGACGTCACAATGAGAGTGTTTATTACGTACTAACACAAGTAACGAATATCTCGCAAAGAAATTCGAGCGAACTGTTTTAATGTGTGTGGGGCGAGACGGCTCAGAAATGGCAGTTAGTCTACGAAGATTTTTTGTTCGTTAGCGCTTTTTAGCGAGCGAGAATGGCCTTTACGAGCTCGCTAGCACGTTCTGTCATGTCGCCCCAGGTCTCGTTTTTCTCAATAGATTAAAAAATTATGAAAATCTAGCATTATCTTGTTCATTGTTTCCATGTTCCATCTTCGGCTAATAAGCGGAACATGAAATTTAGCATCATTAACTGTGCCTAAGCTGAACTATCAGTAAGCTGACTATTTCACAGTTATGACTTACTGCATGAAAGTGTATTGCATTGTCTTTTTAAACTAGTATATATTGCACAGCAAACTTGCTCATGGTGTTGTTTTTTGCAACAATTGGCTACTATGTTTTTTACGTGATGCCTTGTAATGCTTGATCGCTTTTCTTATCGCCATTTGCTTTAGCTTTAAAAACAAGGACATGTGTGGATGTGCTACCTTAATTAAAGTAGGAGTGTGGGTGAAGCTGAATTGATGAGCACTGCTCCTTCGCTTCATCCACAGTATGCATGGACTGTGGTTTCACGTTGTACAGTTTTTACAGATGTCATTGTGTGTCTCTTTTTGTACATGCTGAAAGAGTAAACTACTCCTAAGCAACAATTGTCAGTGTTCTAGGACGAATGCAGTATTCCGATTCCAATTTATCGTTTCAAGGTGCTGCAATGGCGACTTTAATTTTTAAGCTACTGCCTATACTGAACTGCTGCGCTCATAAAAAAATTCTTTGCGGCAATGCTGCACTTCCTTATAAATTCAATTCAGTCGTGCAGTGAATCATATCGTTGTTGGATACACGAGCAGCTAGCACGTACGCTTTTTTTGTTGTTGTTATTGTTGACACGCTAGAATGGTTAAAGAGATGGGCGTTTTTGAGGTGTGCGTATATTGTAATTGTAATTACATTTTATTTACCAAGTTGCCTTGGCCAGGAGACAGCGAAGGGACCTTTCGGTCTTCGAGTCAAGCTGCCACCTGCCCACCTGTCTACCACACACGGCGGAGGCTTCACACTGTCCCTTTTAATGCTGAACGTCAAGCAGGAAAGCTGTGAATACCAATTTTTATAGTCTTTGGTTTGACCCGACCGGGAATCGAACCCGAGTCTACCGCTTCAGTAGCAGACTTAGCATTGCATCACTAGAATAAGATACCTGCTTCAGTAGCAGATTTAGCATCGCATCACTAGAATAAGATATCGTTAGCGATATCCAGGGACTTCGCGAAAAGTATTGAACGTTACTAAACTAAAGAACTTCACAACTACGTTAAGCGTGTTTATGGTTGTTGATAGTCAGATCTGAAATACATTGCTTTCGAATTTCATAATGTTTCATTAACTTGATCAGGTTTGTGGTCAACAGCTTTCAAATTTAAATGTGTAGAAAAGATATCTATAAATATCTATTAGTTCTTGTTTAAACTTTTAAGGAGTCTGTTGAATTTTCACGTAGCAACGGAATTGTTAAAATTGCGGTTACTAACAAACCCCTCGTTTAAACATATATTTCGACGGTAACACTTTTGCTCCGACAGGAACAAAACTTTTTGATTTGAAAATAGCAAAGCCAATATGATTTTTGAATTTTGTAGCGTACATTATCTTGACCGAACTTTGACACACTATCCTAAATATCAAATCTACACTTTCAACTAGCCCACTGCAATACTTTTTTAAGAATTTTATATGAGCACATGTATAAACAGTTCTACTAATTTTTCTCAAAATCTAAGAACTAAATCAACAATGCCTGCCTTAGCAATTAGCATGGAAAAAGATACCTACACAAACAAAATTTAGAAACAAAACACCAAATTTTTTGATTTTGTAAATGATATTGCAGAGTCAAACTTTACGATGACTTCACATTGAAAACCGATAATAATTTACTCAACTTTATGCCTTCCAGAATCCAAAGCGCAATGTTCAAAGTCAAACTACTATTTACTAAACAACTATTTATAACTATTTACCAAAACTTCCTTCGCACATAACGCTTTTTTTAGTTCATTTTAACAGCTATGAGGTTGGTTATTCGCTCTCAAACTTTAAAGGTCTCACAAAGTTATCAAAATAATCAAGTAACGTCAATCAAAAAGCTATTAGGAGTTCTAACAGTTTTTCACTTTATCATGAAACTAGAATATGACATCGCAAGCGATATCCGGGGACTTCGCGAAAATATTCGACTTACTGAACTAAAGAACTTCACAATTGCGTCAAGCGTGTTTATACTCGTTGATAATCACCTCTGAAATATATCGCTTTCGAATTTCATAATGTTCCATTAACTTAGTCAAGTTTGTGTTTAACAGCTTCCAAAATTTAAATGTCTATAAATATCTATCAGATATCGTTCTAACTTTTAAGGAGTTAGTTGAATTTTCGATTAGCAGCGCAATTGTTAAAATTGAGGTTACTAATAAAACCCTCGTTAAAACAAATATTTCGACAATTACCTTTTGCTGCGACTGAAACACAGAAATAAAAACTTTTGATCTGAAAATGCCAATATGATTTTTGGATTTTGCAACTTACACGTAATCTTGATCAGAAATTTGACGCAATATCCGAAATATCAAATCTACACCCCAACTAACCCACTGCAATATTTTTTTAAAATGAATTTTATACCAGCACATGTATTAACAGTTCCACTGATTTTTCTCTAAATCTAAGAACTAAATTAAACAATGCCTGTCTTAGCAATTAGCATGGAAAGAGATACGTACACAAACAAAATTTAGAAATAAAAAATCAAATTCTCATAAATGTATAAGTGATATTACAGAGTCTAACTTTACCATGACTTCACACTGAAAACTTATAATAATTTACTCACTCTACGCTTTCCAAAACACTAGGGGTAATGTTTAAAGTCAAACAACTATTTACCAAAAATCATCTACTTCTTTCGCACATTGCGCTCTTTTTAATTCATTTTAACAGCTTGCAGGTCATTCGCTCTTAATGTTTAAAGGTCTCAAAAAGTTATCAAAATAATCAGGTAACGTCAATCAAAAAGCTATGAGGAGTTCAAACAGTTTTTCTCTTTATTATGAAATAACATAGAGCAATCTTTAAAATTCCAGCGACTCTATTACATCAGCCAAACTTAACACTATCCACGGCCAAAAACAAGCACGCATTTTACAGCTATTCTTATTCTGAGAACGCTATTTAGCAGTGCGACCCAACGGCCAACATATTAATATTGTACAGTAGGATGTTTCATAATTTCACCTTTTTTGAAATTAAAAATGTTTGGGGTCTCATCAGATCGGATTTAGGCCACAATGAAGAAATAAAACAATTTTTTTCGATTACTCGTTGTTTTGAAGGTGTCCCGGCCCCCCAAAATTTGATATTTTTGGAGGCGGAAAATTTTTTTTGACAAGTGCGATATCTCCTTAACAAAACGAGGTAGAGAGTAATTTTTCGTATCAAAATTTACAGAATGGTCGACTTCCTACCTGAAGTCAATACATTCTTAATCGCTAGCTCCAACAGAAACGAAGTTATTTACGAAAAACTGTTTTAGCACTCAGTAAAGCTGAAGATAAAATAATATCAAGTGAGTACCGACTTGGCATAAAAAGCAAATCAAACTGCAAAGCAGTCATATGCAAAAAGAAAAAAAAAAAAGTTTTAGAACGAAAACAACAAATGGGACATCTCATTTCACGCTGCCCTGCATTTATACTGCTCGAGGGGTTCATTTGGAGATGCTCTTTGGCTCCTAAAGGTACGATACGTCGATACAGGGTTTTAAAACAGCTGAAAATTTTGAGCTTGCAACAGAGTTTTTTACCTACCGTGGACGATTAGAGAAACAAAAACAACAAAACGAGTACAGTAAGAAAGGCAAAAAACACATCAACGAGAGCTACTACATAAGTCAGAACGTAGACGAACATCTGTCTGGTTTCTTCGTCAAGAAATATCTCGAATCTTTTTGTAATGCAACAAATCTTTCAGCTGTCCTACTTCTCTTGTATTGCAGCAATTATGATTTTCGATATATTTCCAAAATTCGGCTGAGCCAAACGAGATGCATGGTGCGGTTTTACTGGAAATGGTAAAAAGTCACATAAATGAAACTTATCTATCTTACGTTATTGATGAGGTTGAAGGTAAAAGCAAAGGTCCAAATACATTGGTAGAAGGCGCTCTTTTAAACAAAATCAAGTCTATCACTAGGGTTCTCCAGAGAATTTGATTGACAGAGAAGTTCCAGATGAGTGCATGCCATTACCCCATTGCTAAGCTACATCTTCAAAACAAACTTAGCTGGTTTTCTGAACAAAAAAAGTATGAGAAACAGCGCTGATGCAGGCTTTCGAAGCGACCATATGAGCTTGCTGATTTTGTCTCGTCAGCTTTTTATGGATATAGCAGCCAAAATCAAAAGTTTGCTTTGGTATAAACAAGAAGAGATTAGTCATTCTCGTTGGTTGGCTACGGCAAACGGTTATCTGCAAATGCTTTTGTATCACTCTTCCGATCTTACTACTGTAGAGAAGACAAAACTCTCAAGGCTTGTGTCATATATTGTTTCTGTATATTTGCCTTCATTTCTGATGATGCACCTTAAACCACATGCATATGAGGGTCCTTTTGTGACATGGTTTCAAAGGGATCGCTTGTAAGCTTTTAAAGCAGTTGATTTGGACATGTGTAAAGTAGTGAACCGGTACTTTTTGCAGCATGTAAAGAGTTGGCTTTCGCCACATAATTGCTTTAAGTGTCTACTCTGAAAATCTACCAATGACCAAAGAAGTTTTGACATCTCTTACTTCACTGCCGGAAGAGGTGACAATTGAAGATTTGCTTTTGACGAGACGTGCCAAACTAAGAGACTTTTACCATTTCCAGTAAAACCGCACCATGCATCTCGTTTGGCTCAGCCGAATTTTGGAAATATATCGAAAATCATAATTGCTGCAATACAAGAGAAGTAGGACAGCTGAAAGATTTGTTGCATTACAAAAAGATTCGAGATATTTCTTGACGAAGAAACCAGACAGATGTTCGTCTACGTTCTGACTTATGTAGTAGCTCTCGTTGATGTGTTTTTTGCCTTTCTTACTGTACTCGTTTTGTTGTTTTTGTTTCTCTAATCGTCCACGGTAGGTAAAAAACTCTGTTGCAAGCTCAAAATTTTCAGCTGTTTTAAAACCCTGTATCGACGTATCGTACCTTTAGGAGCCAAAGAGCATCTCCAAATGAACCCCTCGAGCAGTATAAATGCAGGGCAGCGTGAAATGAGATGTCCCATTTGTTGTTTTCGTTCTAAAACTTTTTTTTTTTCTTTTTGCATATGACTGCTTTGCAGTTTGATTTGCTTTTTATGCCAAGTCGGTACTCACTTGATATTATTTTATCTTCAGCTTTACTGAGTGCTAAAACAGTTTTTCGTAAATAACTTCGTTTCTGTTGGAGCTAGCGATTAAGAATGTATTGACTTCAGGTAGGAAGTCGACCATTCTGTAAATTTTGATACGAAAAATTACTCTCTACCTCGTTTTGTTAAGGAGATATCGCACTTGTCAAAAAAAATTTTCCGCCTCCAAAAATATCAAATTTTGGGGGGCCGGGACACCTTCAAAACAACGAGTAATCGAAAAAAATTGTTTTATTTCTTCATTGTGGCCTAAATCCGATCTGATGAGACCCCAAACATTTTTAATTTCAAAAAAGGTGAAATTATGAAACATCCTATTGTACAGTATTATATATTATATCCATTATTCAGCAAAAAAGCTTTCTTAATAAAATTGTTCAAAAACTTTGAAGAGCAAGTAGAAGATTTTTTCACCGTCATCAGCGACAGTTTAGTAAAAATAATCGGCCATACAGCTTAAAGCTAACAAAGTCATTGAGCTCAAGTACTTCAACGTGTTAAATGTTGCAGTAATCCCATTGGTTTTACTCTTCTCAGTGGCGTCGCTAGGGGGGGGCGGCCCGCCCCGGGTGTCACCATTTTGGGGTGACACCATTTGTTTTGTTTTTTTTTGCTTTTGATATCGAAAACCCACTGATTGGTAGGCATAGACCTTTTTTTTTAAGGTCATCACATACTTTCGGATTGAAAACTAACTCGCTTAGCAGCGAGTTTTCTTTTTTTTTGGTCTTCACCTATATTTTGGCCGATAAAGGGTGCCACCACGAAATCCCGCCTCGGGTGCTACCATTCTTAGCAACGCCTCTAACTCTTCTATTTTTCTGTTATACCAATTTATTGCGAGAATTTAACGTACAGTTTGAAGGTCCATTTTAGGGCCAATTGTCCAACATTGTATTGCCAAGTTTGGCTTGTTTTATCTTTTTCTTATATTAGCCTACCGGTACTCTTTGATCAAGTCTAGCTGAAGTACTTCATAACAAAAATTTTGAAATTTTAAGGGGCCCATTTGGCATGGTCTCCTCAATGTGGCCAATTAAATTTGTTATCTTTGATCTTTGAATCATATCAACTTATCCAATAGATTTAGTTTGTTTAGCTTTTGTAGTTAATGGGAGGAGGTGTCAACATAATTGAAGGACCCTTATAGTACGAGTTCTTTAAATTTTTTCTCATTACATTTTTACCTATCTTGAAAATTTTATTAGTCTATGCTGGAGTGGTAAAAATTTAGAAAAACCCGTTGGAGGAGTACTCTCCAATTGTGGCGCATGAAATTAATCATATTTTGTCTACCTATTCTGATTTTATGTTTTTGTTTATATTTCGTTATTCTGAGAGTTTCTTGTGTCTAGCTTGAATGGTTAAAAAGTTAGAAAATTTTGAAGGACTCCCATTTCGGTGCCCCAAATTTGTCAAATACTATCTTTCCTTCATATTTGCTTGCGTATCATGACATTGTGATGTGGCTAGCTTACACAATTAAAAAGGTTGAATTTTGGGGCCCTCGCTTGAGGGGCCCCCCCAATTGGGGTACCCCAAAAATTTGTCAAATTTTATCTTTCCTTCATATTTACATATTCTGAAAATTTCATCAGTCCATCATAAGTGGTTAAAGTTTGAATTTTGGAATCCCGTTTGAGGGGGATCCCATTATCTTAATACCCCCAAATATTGTCAAAATTTATCTTTTCTTCATATTTGCCAACCCTGAAATTTTTATGTGTCTAGCGAGAGTGGTAAAAAAGTTTGAATTCAGGTGCCCCCTTTAAGGATTACTTCCCGTTTTGGTACCCCTCAATTGTTAGAAATTTTATCTTTTTTATGATTACTTACCTTAAAAATTTCATGAGTCCAGTTCAAAAGCTTAAAAAGTTAGAATAGTGGAGGGCTCCAAATTGGGAGAACCACCCATTTTGGGAACCTTTAATGTTTTTTTAGGTTTGGTTTATTTGTAATATTTAACCATTTCAAAAATTTGATCTATCTAGATCTAATGGTTTAAAACTTCAAAATTTAGCGGCCTCGTTTCAGGGGCCCCTCTTTTTGTTACCCCCAAATTTTGTCAAATTTTATCTTTTCTTTAGATTTGCCCACCCTAAAAATTTCATGTGTTTAGCGTGAGTGGTTAAAAACTTTGAATTTTGGCGACCCCGTTTCGAGGGATTCCCCAGTTTGGTAACCCTAAAATTTTATCTTTCTTTTATATTCACTTACATCAAAAATTTCATGAGCCTAGCTTCAAAGGTTAAAAAGTTTGAATTTTGGAGGGGCCGTTCGGAGGAAAACTCCCATCATGGCACCCCCAATTTTTGTTAGGTTTAGTTTGTTTTAATATCTACCCATTCCAAAAATTTGATCCGTCTAGCTCTAACGGTTTAAAAGTTCAAAATTTTGAAGAATTCGATTGAGGGCGATCCCCTCAAACTGGAACCTCCGATTACAGTCGCACACAAGTCCTTCCTGATATCGTCAATCGCTCAAACTTTGAATGCAGAACAATTAGAAAAAGCATTTTCAAAGAGTTACTGCATGTTCCAAATTCTCAATAAGTGTTTTACACAGGGGTCGAAATTAACTTTTTTAACAACTTGCCCGGCGGGCAAGTAATATCAAATGCATACTTGCCCGAGGGAATTTTAACTTACCCGAAAAAAAATAGGCACAATAAGTTTTGAGAAAAAAAATTGTAAAATGTACTTTAGGCAAAAACACTGAGTTTGCACAATACGTGTATTCTATTTCGAGAATCAAGTTTTCAAGCTCGATTGTTATGGTAAGGTGACGCAATAAATAACTTTTTCCAAATGCATTACGCAAGAATTTTCGTTTGATTATAATGCGGTTTCAATCGCGAATATTTTAGAAACTAAAACTACACCAAGTACAAAGCCGAATTTTTTTTGCAAAAGCTAAAGGAGCTAAAAGGTCTTCAACATAAGCTTAAAAAAAATTGCAAACTTCTTGACATTGTTTTCATGGAGCGCAGGGTATAGTTTACTCTGATATTTAAAACAAAGGCTAACGCGGGAAGCCTGGGAAAGTTTTTCTCAAAGAATGTATAGCACTTTGCGCCAAAAACTTGCAAAGCGCATCTGAGCATCGAAAAATTTGCGTGCGATTAATAACTGTTAATTATGATTAATGATGTGCATACGAATAAACAAAGTGTTTTTTGTGATGATGGCAAAGTGCTAAAATAAAGCAAACAACATCTTTCTCTACTTACATTTCATTTTATTGCAACAAAAGCCAACCCAAATTGCGTTTCTACATACTCTTGTTTGATACGCTGCATTTTGTTAGCTTGCCTGTCGGGCAAGTTAAGCTGAAACATAACTTGCCCGAGGCGATTGCAGCTTGCCTCGGGCAAGCGGGCTAGTGCTAATTTCGAACCCTGGTTTTAGAGCAGAGTTGTAGTCAAGACAAAGAAAACGGTCAGAATTTTAAATTAGCTGCTTCAGGTGAAAACGAGCCAGCTTTCCAAAAGTTGATCTCCTGCCACACTACTGACAAAAAGACAACACTAAAGTAAGAAGAAAATAATCAATTTTAAACTGTTATATCTTGAAAACGGCAAGACGTAGAAAGTATACAAATTTCGTGAGAGTGCATTTTAGGTTTTTTGAGATTTATTCAAATTGGTAAGTTACGTAAACACAAGCAAAAGAAAATTATTTAGAGTATGTACAAATTTTGCCTTTAGTTGTAGCATTTCTGAGATCAGTGTTGGTGCAGCGAAAGATCAGATTAGTCAAGCCACACCTTCATTTAATTATGGCTTTCCTTGAATTTCTGATACAATAAAAATGCTAATCACAAAATTACTACCGGTAGTTTGTCTCATTTTTGCAATTTATAGTAAAATTTCGAAGCACTATAAACAGAATTTTCCCAACATTTTGGTCAATAGCGAAGAACTTAACTTGAATGCTTCCATTAAAGGGAAGCACCAAGCAAGCTTAATTAAACCTATTCAAGTTCTGTATTTGCCCAAGCCTAAAAGGATCAAGAAAATTCATGAAATCATATTATGAAGAAATAAATCCACTACGCATATTCTTTAATTTGTTTGTCTGTTTGCAGTTATTGTTACGTGACGCATTAAAGAAAGCAAGCCTATAAGGCTTTGCTTTCAAGCTATTTAAAGCAACAGTAATAGACCGGCAGCCCAGAAGGTTTAGTTACCCCAAAGACGGCGAAATGTTTGATGCGCCTAAAATACACGTCTTTACTCACCTTTTAAGAAAATGTTTTACAGGCAAGTCAAAAGTTCGGCTAAAACCCACCAAATCCGCAATTTATGGGGGGTCAAAATGGCCTTTATTTACCCCAAAAACGGCAAGGATAAAACTTGCTTGAAATCGTTCTCTGGGGTCCACTGAAAAATGAAATGGCGAAGACAGTAACTTTAGGTTCGGCAAACCCCCGACAGTAACGAATTTAGGGGGGTCAAAATGGCCTTTATTTACCCCAAAGACGGCATGGATAAAACTTGCTCAAAAACGTCCGTTGGAGTCCACTGAACACAAAAATGACAAAGACAGTAACTTTAGGTTCGGCTAACCCCTTGACAGTAACGAATTTAGGGGGGAGGCTCAAAAATTGCCTTTATTTACCCCAAAGACGGCATGGATAAAAATTGCTCAAAAACGTACGTTGGAGTCCTCTGAACGCAAAAATGACGAAGACAGTAACTTTAGGTTCGGCTAACCCCTTGACAGTAACGAATTTAGGGGGGGGGCACAAAAACTGACCTTTTTACCTAGAAGACGGCAGGGGTAAAAATTGTTGAAAAACATTCTTGCAGTACGCTGAACACATAAAACAGTTATACAGTTACTGTTGGTTCGGCTATCTCCCTGTCAGTAACTAATTTAGAGGGAAGCTCGAAAAAATTGCTCTTATTTATTTAAAGACAGCAGGGGTAAAAACTGCCCAAAAACGTTTCTCGGGAGTCCACTGAAAACAAAAACAATGGCAATAAACTTTGGTATCCTCAAACTGATTTCTTACTCTTACTGCAAAAGTTATTGCACCACTAAATACGGCTTTACAGTATTGTTTTAGAAAAAAATCATTTTAAGTTGATGGCGTTATCAATCATCAAGTAACGTGATGGTCGATTTGGGCAAAAATGACGTCATGTTGTAGTGACGTTGTCTTTACAAGCGATCTAGATTTTGCGTATCAGCTTGTTTTTTTAATGTGAGTCTTATGTTGGAAAATTGTTGATAGTCAACCTTCTGAAACAGTGCTCGATGATGTACAAAGTAAAATCAGAGCAAAATACAACTATAAAAATCACAGTAAAAGTTTACTTAAAAAATTACAAACATTTACTGAATAATTTTCTATATATTACTTTAAATGACGAAGTATATAGGCATCGTTATTTAAAGTGATAAATAGAAAATTATTCAGTAAATTTTTATAGGTCATATCACATTACAAAAACTGCATTGAATTATAGCACAGACTCAAAACAACCCAGAACATTTCAAAAAAAGTCTAAATTCTTAAAAACTGAGATAAATTAGTAAGTCTGCGTATTACCAATATCCAAAATGCTCTTTCCGTTACTAAGTCTTTCGTTAAGTGCTTTGAGTCCTAAGTTCTCTGAGTCTTTTGCTAATGCGAATTATGCGACTTTTATCAACTTTATTAATTTTAGAGTTCATCGTAATGAGTGCACGGTCGCAAAAATTTTAATAAAATTTTTTCTGTTTGCAAATAATTTTGGAACAGGTAAACGCATAAAGCTGGGTTGGAATGAAAGCATTATTCCGAAATGTCACATTATAAAACCCATGGCATTTTTAAACGAGGACTGAAGTAAATTCACTGAGGCTAGGTAAACTTAGAGCAAACGTATTTGATTAGATCGGTGTTGACTTTATCCTCCTTCACCCAGCCGTGCCAAAAATATTTTACTTTAAATATGACCTATGGTATCTCAGGTCATTATTTTTATTGGCAGCCCTAGCTGACAATGATAACATCTGCGACGCCATTTTAGTTCTATCCTAAGGCAACGCCACAGTTAGACTAAACCACAAAAGCCTTTTAATCTATACAGAGATTAATATAGGCCTCTATGGGCTAGGCTACTGCATTGAAACGTCAGGGTTACCAATAAAATTTTAATTAGGAAGGTTCCTACGTAGGGTTTGAAGTAAAGCATCCCTGAAACGGCTGGCTCAAGAAGGATGTAGTCAATTACGCCACATCTAATCTAATACAATTGCCCTAACTATAGATACCCCATTGATTTTGCCTTCAGTCCTCTTTCATCATAAAAAGGCGCACGATAGCGTCTAAACTGAAGGCAGATGAAGAAACGTAGCTAATGAACAAAATTGACGGGATTTTTGCAATCGCGCACATTGAAAATGTTTTAAAACTTTGAGACCATTATTCATTTGATGTACTGCACAAAAAACTAAGGCTTGTTAAATTCAAGTTGCAGCAAGATCACACTATTCTAGCATTGATAACACGGATTTTGTTTAAAACCACGTTTTACACTGGCAATATTTTAAAAATTCTTGATTATTTTTAGTTTGAACTTCTCAATAGACACTATTAAGGATTAATAGCGCTTATTTTGGGTGCTATGAGGATACTAAAGACAATGAGGTGATCTCGATCAAACAGATCAACGAAATTACCACATTAAATGATGACGTTAATAACGACAGCAACTTAATTTTCAATATTTGGTAGGCCTCTACGTAAGAATTAGTCCTTCAATTTAGGCCCATTCTACTACATTAGGCGTAAAATTGTGAGCGTGAGAGTGTGTTCTTAGTTAATTTTAACCGACTGCTGTCTGTATGAAATAAACTAAAATGCGCGTATTTGCTCACGATTTTACACCCAGCGTAGACCGGGACCAACAGTTCATCAGGTTCTTGGAAGGCAACATAAGGCGTTTTTCCATAAGTGCGAATAGGTTTGAAATATACCATAATTATTGACTACTGTATAATCCAATATTTTAAGATAAAGCTTATGTTTCTGCATTGAAAAATGCTTGATGAAAGGGCATATAGGACACAGGTCACGTTTGGCTCTTCTGGTATTTTAAGACAAGTATCTTCCAAAAATTGTTTCGGTGCCTAACTCTTCTAACATCTCCGTTTGATTGAGTTTTATTTTTGGACTGATGGATTGGTATTACTGGTCTGGCTACTGCAACGAAGCCCCTTCTGTTGAACTACAACAACCTCACTGTTTCTTGCTTTTCTTTTTTTTGTAGGATAGAGCATTCATTTGGAAATGGTTTGAAATTTTGTTCACTCCCTTTCCTTACCCACATTCCATTATTCAATCATTGCTTTTTGCAACAAATGCTACGTCCGGTAGTTTCTCTGCGAAAATTAAGTCTACGAGATTGTCCTTTGCTCATGTAGCCAGTGTCCACAAAACTAGGCCCGTTTGACAACTTTGCCACCTCTGGCTCCAAATTCTGAACTCATTTTTATCTCTATAATGGTTTTGTCACATTTTCAAACACCCCGCATAATCTATTACATAAGCTCGTTCCAACTTACTGTATAACGTTTGTCTTGTCTCACACCATAACCCCGATGTGATAGAAATATTTTATAGCAGATGTCAGTTATCCATTTTGTGCCATGGGCCAGTTTCAAATAAAAAAAAAAAAATTTGGGGGAGCTATCCTAAACAAGATACAATATGGTGCCATTTAGCCAATTTGCAGGAATTTGTAGCTCCATTTAAACAACCGGTTACAGATATACTTACAGCAAAACCTGAGTAGCCCCACTGGATTTACAGAATTACGATGATCCATCTTGACTTGAAAAAGTGAAACAGGATTTTCTCTAAAAAAGCTTTTCTTTTGTGTTCACAGCTCAATGTTTGTTTGCATCTTTTAAACAAAACTTGATTTTTTTTTCATAACTTTTACATGTTCTAGGTCGCAGATCATTGTAAAATAATACTCAGAATAAAGATTCGCGACCCGGAAGCAAATTCCTCAAGGACGTGTTTACTAACAATTCCTGATGTATGAAAAATTTGTCAAATAGATATGCATGATAGTTGCGAGCTGTGATACAGTACTATCTGACACTTTTCCACCGTTTTATGCCAACCTATCTCTCCTATTAGTAGGCCTCTGTTTCTGGATTAGAACTAGGTTCTGTTGCATTAGTAATGTAATCCATTATGTTAATTGATATTTTCAAGAACACGCATGTTGGACTTACGAATTGACTATTCAAGCAAGCATCCTGCTGTTTGTGCTAATAATGATAATTAAATGTTTTCAAACATCTCTGCTTCTTCCAAAAGAACTGCAAATTTACAATCTTTGAATTTATTTGAGCTGATAAATGTAAAATTTGTCATCATTAAAATTCTCTGCGCTGAGCAATTTGTGCAATGCTTAATCGAAATCGTAAACTAGCCAGCGAGTATTTTGAATGCTGGTAATATGTAAATTTATTACATGTTTTTGAGATTCAAGATTTTTTTGAAATACTATACTCGAATTAGTTGCTTCGAGACTGTGATAGAAATTTAACGCAGTTTTGGTGGCAGGCCCGGCGCCAGGATAGCGTGACTGGGGGGAGCAGAAATAAATTTTGGGGGGGCACGAAAAGTTTATTTTGAGTTAATTCGAGAGGGGCACGAGGACACGAGAAAGGGATTTAAATGAACAAGGTGAGGAACAAAGATCCGAAGGGATTTTCCGCCTGAAATCAAAAACTGAAGCGGTTTTTCCGGCCCGAAAACAGGAGATCTCCAAAAAAAAAAGGTCTTCACTGAAATTGCAAGGGATTTTCAGGCCGAAATCGGAAATTTAAGCGGTTTTTCCGGCCGAAAACAGGTGATCTCCAAAAAAAAAAGGTCTTCATTCCAAAAACGTCATGAAATCCGGTGTTAGTCCACAAAAAACACAAAATTGGGCCTCTATTTGCACTCCAGTAGCCCCGAGCCTGTTAATTTCTTCGGGGCATAGTTCTCGCTTGGGGAGCACAATTTTTGTTTGGGGGAGCACAAGCAGTCATTTGGGGGGGCACGGCCCTGGTATGCCCCTCTGTGGCGCCGGGTCTGTTTGGTGGTGTGATATAAGACATAGAACACAGTTAACTGTGCGGGACCGGTGCGTCTAGAAATTAATGCAATTGTAATTACATTTTATTCACCAAGTTTCCTTGGCCAGGAGACAGCAAAGGGACCTTTTGATCTTCGAGTCAAGCTGCCACTTGCCCACCAGTCTACCACTCGCAATGAAAGCTTCACACTGCCCTTTCAATACTGAAAGTCAAGCAAAGAAGCTATGAGTAACAATTTTCATAGTCTTTCGTTTGACCCGACCGAGAATTGAACCCAAGTTTACCGTTTGAGTAACAGACGCTCTATCCACTCAAACACTGATCGGCTCAATGACGTAATCTATACTGCAAAACAGTTTTGTGAGCAATCTTTGAACTTGTACGATTTTTGTGAAAACGAGATAACTGCTCACATTTAACGTCATTGAAAACGACGGCATTTTTGCCCAAATCGACCATCACGTTACTAGATGATTGATAACGCCATCAACTTAAAATGATTTTTTTCTAAAACAATACTGTAAAGCCGTATTTAGTGGTGCAATAACTTTTGCAGTAAGAGTAAGAAATCAGTTTGAGGATACCAAAGTTTATTGCCATTGTTTTTGTTTTCAGTGGACTCCCGAGAAACGTTTTTGGGCAGTTTTTACCCCTGCCGTCTTTAAATAAATAAGAGCAATTTTTTCGAGCTTCCCTCTAAATTAGTTACTGACAGGGAGATAGCCGAACCAACAGTAACTGTATAACTGTTTTATGTGTTCAACGTACTGCAAGAATGTTTTTCAACAATTTTTACCCCTGCCGTCTTCTAGGTAAAAAGGTCAGTTTTTGTGCCCCCCCCCTAAATTCGTTACTGTCAAGGGGTTAGCCGAACCTAAAGTTACTGTCTTCGTCATTTTTGCGTTCAGAGGACTCCAACGTACGTTTTTGAGCAATTTTTATCCATGCCGTCTTTGGGGTAAATAAAGGCAATTTTTGAGCCTCCCCCCTAAATTCGTTACTGTCAAGGGGTTAGCCGAACCTAAAATTACTGTCTTCGCCATTTCATTGTTCAGTGGACCCCAGAGAACAATTTTAAGCAAGTTTTATCCATGCCGTCTTTGGGGTAAATAAAGGCCATTTTGACCCCCCATAAATTGCGGATTTGGTGGGTTTTAGCCGAACTTTTGACTTGCCAGTAAAACATTTTCTTAACCCTTTCACTACCATTGGGACAATACGTCCCAAAAATTTTTTTGAAGTTACCATTGAGATAAAAACTGATTTAAATTTGACGGCTTTGCATCCCAGTGGTATAACTAGGCACTATGCTTCTTGACACGTGATAAAATTTCACGTGATTGCATCATTCTTGGAATTCTTGCCTTTTTCTCTGATGTACTCAAAAATCAGTTTTCATTTTTTTGGCTTTGTGAGTTTAGTTGCTAATATGCAGTGAGTTATTTTATTGTACAATACTCAAAGCAACTGTACCTCAATTGTAATTGATTGGTAGCACTTACGATTCTATATTTTTTACCTTTTAGTTTCATTTTATATAATTGGGACATATTGTTCCAATGGTATTTCATGGTGGGATGATATGTCCCAATGGTATTTTTTGCTACAAAATAAACAAGCTTTTTTTTGCATTTTTTAGATGGCTAGACGAATAGAGTTACGTGAAGCTAGTAATTTAGTTTTTGAGAGCAGCAGTGAAGATGATACGTGCTCAAAGTCATCGTATTCACCCGATAGTGAGGACTGCAGTGAAACAAGTTCAAGTGGAAGTGAGGATATTTCATCGCAAAGTGATGATGATGCACCTAATCCTAATTCGGCACCTAACTCTAATGCGGCATCAAATTCTATTATCTGGCATCAACCTACAGCTTCTTTTATGCCCAAGTTTCCAACTCATGATTACATCCCATGCAAACCAGCAGTTGAATTGCCATCTACACTACAGAAAATCGACTCCTTCAAAGTTTTCTTTCCAAAAAGTTTGTGTATATTCATTTCACAGTGTACAAACGAAAGAATCCACTTGCATAACATCCAAAAAAATACTATGATTCCCCATACCGACGAAGGTGAAGTGATGATTGTTTTAGGGGTCATGTTTGTAATGTGTTATAACCGAGTCCCTAATCCTAGTGATTACTGGCCCAACCCCAACAATCCTTCATTAGGAAACCAATTTATCAAAAATGCTATTTCAAGAAACAGATTTGAGTTCCTGATGTCCAAGTTGTACTGCAACTAGGGTTTCCAATTTCCCGGCCCTTTCGTCGTACCGGGAAGACGGGAAAAATTTAACACAAAACCGGGATCCCGGGAATCATTACATATAATAATTTCGACAGTTTTGTATGTTTTCAACTACTTCTGTAACTGTAAGTACAATCAGTAAAGCAAAAATGCACGAAATCATTTATTTTTCATGTAATAACTGAAAAGGAAAGTCAAGGTATAAAGGGATTTGTCACTAAGACGGGAACGCAGTTTAGTAACAAGCAGTCCTGCGGCAGATAAAGCACATTCTGCTTCAGCCGAAGTCGGTGGAATGCTAAGTAAAGCATTGAAAAGAAGCTCTAATTTAGTCGGCCGTTTTCTGGTAGCTTCAAACAAATTCATTTCTTGCTTAATGACTTCTTGAAGTTGATTTCTATCATCACTTTGTGTGTCCGACTGGTTGTCCGTAAAATCCGTGGAATGCTCAATGTGTGTCTGTAGTCCTTCAAAGAGGCTAACTTGTCGGCTGTTCGCTGCCACTTAACGCTCACTTGCGAAGACCGAACAAAAATCTTTTGCAATTTGCTTTGTGTGACTGTACTAAAAATACCGGGAATTTTTATCAAAAAACCCGGGAAACGGGAAGCTAAAAAATTCATTAAATTCCGGGAATTCCCGGAACCGGGATCCCGGTTTTCAAACCCTAACTGCAACCTTCCTGAAAAGCCAGACAGTGCTGCAAAGCTGTATTATGTAGAAGAACTTGTAAATTGCATGAAACAGACTTTTTCAAATTCGATGAGTGAAAGCTCTCATCAGAGCATTGATGAGTCGATGGTCAAATTCAAAGGGCGTTCAGCATTAAAACAGTACTTACCATTGAAACCAATAAAAAGGGGAATTAAAGTGTGGAAAGATGTGATGCAAAAACTGGGTATATTTTGACCTAAATGTATACTCTGGAAAAAGTGAAAATGAAGAATTTTCTGAAGGAACTCTTGGAGAGAGGGTTGTAAATAAGTTATGTTCAACGATAAAAATTTCTGATGTGGTGATGTCTTTCGACAGATTTTGTACTAATGTCAAACTAATTCACACCTTGCCATATTCAGCTGTTGGCACAGTGATAAAGTCACGTAAAAATGTTCCCAAGTTTGCAAAGGAATTGGATAAAGGAGAGTCCGAATTTTTGGTAACAAGCTCAGGTGTTGTTGCTTCAAGGTGGATAGATTCAAAAGAAGTTGTCGTTATCAGCAATTGCTCATTACCAGAAACGACTTCTATAACCAGGAAACAAAAGGATGGAACACGAAAACAGTTTCAATGCCAAACGCAATTGCTTTGTACAACGACATTATGGGAGGGGTTGATCTTTCCGATCAAAAGGTCAATGTTTATGATTTTAACAGAAAATCCACAAAATGGTGGAAGAAAGTTTTCTATAAAATAAAAATGTCGGCTGCAATCAATGCTCACATTTTCCACCGAGCTAAAACCGAACGAAAAACTTCGTTACTGAAGTATTTGGTGAACTTGGCGGAGCAGCTTGTTCTCACATGGCGTAAAACTGCTCGAGTGGAACGTAAACCCAATAGTATTGCTGGAGCACGCTCTAAACGAGCAAAGGCATTTTTCAATGTAGGAGACCACCTGCCGGTTGAAAGCCAAGGAAGACGACGATGTGCTAGATGTTCGCAAACAAAGACTGATAGGCGTACAAAGTTTATATGTGCGGCTTGTCAGGTCCCGCTGTGCCAATCATGCTTTACACCCTTCCATAATTGAATGGTTTACGAAGTTTACCAATATGACTGAACTCATTGACTAAGTTTCTTGTTTCGATTTGGAGTAGTTCGACTATTTGTTTCTGTTTTTCGTCATGTACGTTGTTGAATGCCATTGGAAAATATAATTCTAATATTTGTACACTGAATAATACCATTGGGACATACAATCCCAATAAAAAATACCATTGGGATTATATGTCCCAAAATACTTCGCCCCATAAATTTCGTTTTAGACATCATAAAAAATAAAATCAACTTTTTTTTATTTGTCTGTCTGTTTTGCAAGGGACTAAGATAAAATAAACCCAATTTCTCAAAAAAAAAAATCTTTTGGTAGTGAAAGGGTTAAAAGGTGAGTAAAGACGTGTATTTTAGGCACATCAAACCTTCCGCCGTCTTTGGGGTAAATAAACCTTCTCGGCTGCCGATCTATAAAGGAGTTTTTTTTCTCTTGAGCTGCTTTCAGTGTTGCCAGCAAAAAACCCTTAAAAACTCGACTTACTTCTATCACTTTTAAACTGCTTTCATGACTACAATAGTGATACTAACATTGAAACTGTTGGGCGGTTCAAAATAGTCTTTCAGCACTTTAAAACATGCAAATTGTAGTCACGAAGACAACTATGGGGGCAAGAGCATATTACAATAAAATTTTAGAGCTGCATAAAAATCATTTTAACATGATTCAACTGTCCGATTATTTTTGTGTTGTTAGTGCTCCTGCAGTCGCTATTACTTTTCCAGACTCATTTGTGCCCAGAAAAGGCAACCTCGAAGAATTTCATTTAATTGTTGAAGATTGGCAGGTCCTTAACCATGCCACTCTATCAGGGATAATTTTCTAGAAAACTAGAATATGATATCGAAAGCGATATCCGGGGACTTCGCGAAAGTATTTAACTTTACTGAACTAAAGAACTTCACAATTGCGCTAAGCGTGTTTATGATTGTTGAAATGTTGATAGTCAGATTTGAAATACATCGCTTTCGAATTTCATAATGTTCCATTAACGTGATCAGGTTTGTGGTTAACAGTTTTCAAAATTTAAATGTCTAGAAAAGGTATTTATAGAATGCATAGGTGGGCACAGGTCCGTTAATCCGTTAATAACGAAGCTAACTTTTTCTTGAACTCGTTAATCCGTTAAAAAGTTTTTTCATGTTAACGGACTACATTAACTCCCGTTACGTTCTGTTAACGGACTAAAGTAACTTCCGTTAAGTTCTGTTAACTTCCGTTAAGGTTTTTATCGTCAATGCCTTGCACCATTCATTCATCGTACCGATACAAACCAGTTTGCACTGGTAGCACTTGTTGCGTATTAGCACCAGTTTTATAGAAGAAAGCGAGAAAGAAGCTCTTTTTTGTGACAAATAATAAGCTGCAGCCTCAGAGATCTATTAAATATCGCAGTTCGCAATTTCCAAAGACATTCCGATCGCAGCTTCGTTAGTGCATTTGAACTTATTTCTATCTTGGAATTAGATTAGACTTTAAAATGTAACTTCCAAAACACAAAAAGACCACCAGAGCAATAAATATTTTCTCACAATCTGTTCAACAGCGTCAATACATGTTCTAGAAGCGAGTGAATAAAACGAAATGTAAATTACACGCAAAATGTTAACGAATTAACGGACTTTATTAACTTCCGTTAATTAAAGCTGAAAATGACGGATTAACGTTAACGGAGGTGTGAAGTTTGTTAACGGACTAGTGGTTAACGAAGCTAACGTTTTGCATTAACTTGCCCACCTATGATAGAATGTCAATCAAAATTTTTTTACACCTCTGCTTAGTTTGCTATTTGACTTTTAAGAAGTTTGTTGAATTTTCACGTAGTAACGGAATTGTTAAAATTGCGGTTACTAACAAACCCTCGTTAAAACATATATTTCGACAGTATAACCTGTAGCTCGGACAAGAACAAAACTTTTTGATCTGAAAATGCCAATATGATTTTTGGATTTAATAACTTGGCTGCATTGTCTTGACCAAACTTTGATACACTATCCTAAATACCAAATCTACACCCTCAACTAGCCCACTGCAATATTTTTTTAAGAAGAATTTTGTATAAGCACATATATAAACAGTTCTACTGATTTTTCTCGAAATTTAAGAACTAAAGCAAAACAATGCCAACCTTTGCACTTAGCATCGAAAAAAATGTCTACACAAACAAACTTTAGAAACAAAGCATCAAATTCTTCAAATTTACGAGTAATATTGCAAAGTCGGACTTTGCAATGACTTCACATTGAAAACTTATATTAATTTACTCAACTTCATGCTTTCCAGAATTTATTTTTATTTATTCTATTTTTTGTTAACAATGTCATTAAAATCTGGCTTACTTAAATAGTAAATAATGTTGCTTTTAGAGTTTGTTTTGTTTGTGTGCTTTTGATCAACTCTCTCTGGGTGGCAGCAGACTCGAAAATCCAAGTATCACTTCGCTGCCTCCCAGCTACCAATATGTCGTTGGACATTTTGCATGTTTTTTTTTTAGATTACAGTATACTGTAACTGTTGATATATGTTTCACTGTTTCTAGATATAATTGGTGGCAAATAACAATAAAATAAAATAAAAATAAGCAGGCACGCAGCCAGAAATTTGCAATGAGAGGGGGCTGTTTTTTGGGTGTGGGGACGGATCCCCCAGCCTCCGGAGGCTAAGGGTGTGGGGGTAAAACCCCCAACCCCCGGAGGCACGGGCGTCTGGGGGCGGGGCCCCCAGCGCTCAAAATTGTTGCATTTTTTTTGCGAAGATAACTTAATTTTAGGGCTATTTTGATGAAAAATAATGCTTTTAGAACGTGGCATTGAAATTGGTAGTGCAAACATGATTAAACTGGTTGCATAAATGGGCTATTTGGAGGGGGAGAATGTCATAATATCAACATTCCCCGATTCGTTTTGTGATCCTTATTATCAGTAAGGGGTTTTCCCCTAAAATCTCACCTTATGCTTTCATTGCGAGAGCCAGTAGTTGGTGATAGGCTAGAGTATGTGTTTACTAAGCTGGTTACTTTTATGTGCTTTTCTTTCAGTGATGTAAAGCCTAAGTTAGGTTATGTAAATACATTCGTGAGTACTGATCTTGATGTGGTGAAGTTATAACAATTTACATCACTTATTCAAAATAGCCTAGTCATGGCTGATCAAGAAGACCAAAATGAAGTTGTTCATCTAGCACCTGCTCCAAATGTTGATGCTACTAGACCTATTCAGGCCTCCGTAATTGAGAAAGCGCTCATTCCCTCCATATTCAGTCATGCTCCCAGCAGTGATAACTCTGAACAATTATTTCGGCACTGGATGGAGCGTTTTACAAACTACATCAACACTCTATCAGCAAATCAAACTATGTCAGAAATTTCAAAAAAGATGATCCTCGTTAACCTAGTCAGTGCTGAAGTTTTTGAACTATTTCGCGATTCGGATACCTTTCAGGAAGCAGTCGCAACATTGAAGTCTAAATACCTGCGACAGCTCAACGTTGTCTCTGCCAGGCACTTGCTTACCCTGCGCAAACAAACCCCCACTGAAACCTTCAGTGATTATGTCCAAGCTCTTAAAAGTCTAAGCATAAATGGTCAATTTCAGGAAGTAGATGCTGTTACACACAGAAACAAAGCTATGAGAGGTTCATTAATTGCTGGATTAAGCTCTTCGTCAATACGACAGAGGCTGCTTGAATCTGAAAGAACAGATTTAGATTCCATGATCAAATTGGCGTGCTCTCTCGAGTTAGCCTCCCAAAATGCTAACACCTATATGGGAGCAGACATATCAGTGCAACATGAATCTGGGGACCTTGGAGCTAGCATGCAAGATTCTGCTTGTAACAAATTTGTAAAGCCGATGGTTTGTCATGTTGATAACCATGCCCACATTATTGCAAGCACCAGTGCGAAATTTGGTCAGCTGGTAAATGAAGCTCCTGCAGACTATGCAAATTACATGCAGAAAGGCCCTAGCAGTTCCAAGAAAAATTGTAGGTATTGTGGATATGGATATCACCCAAGACAGGTGTGCCCAGCTAGAGAAGCGCTCTGCTACAAATGTCACACCAAAGGCCACTTTGCCAAAGTATGCAGAAAGTCAAGAAATAACCTGTACCTGCCCGATC
Source organism: Trididemnum nubilum (assembly GCA_963965965.1). Lineage (NCBI taxonomy): Eukaryota > Metazoa > Chordata > Ascidiacea > Aplousobranchia > Didemnidae > Trididemnum > Trididemnum nubilum. The sequence continues at coordinate 6,086,196 of OZ014490.1, forward strand.
AAAGTAAGTGTTGTTATATCAATCCATGCGAATCCAGTTTAAAAAAATCTATGATTATCATTACAATCAATGACTTGCCAATAAAAGCTTTACTTGATACTGGCAGCACTAATAACTACATGAACCCCAGCATAGCAAAACTGTGCGGTCTTAAAATTTATCGCACCTCTCAAGATCAAACCGTAGTTATGGCATCTGATAACTGCCACATGTCAGTTTCTGGGTATTGTGATTCAACCATAACCCTCCATAATCAGTCCTATAATAACGTGCACTTTGGTATTATGGATAATCTGTGTGTTGATGCTATTTTGGGCCTAGACTTTCTGAATCGTCATCAAGGTTTGCACATGTCACTGAATGGTAATCTGCCAACCCTCTTTTTAGACAACTTGTGCGTAGTTGCTGCTTGCAATACTTCAAGTACCACTTTAAATATTGATCCACCAAGTATATTTACCAATCTTTCATCCGAAAACCAGTTGCATGCAAATCTAGAAAATACTCTCAGATTGACAAAAGTTTTGTGCTGATACTATTGAAGACTGGCTAAAATCAGGCAAAATTGAGCCATCTCGATCACCTTGGCGTGCTCAACCTTTAGTTGTAGGAGGTGACAGGCATAGGAAAAGGCTAGTCATAGACTTTTCTCAGACTATAAATAAATTTACTCTTCCCGATGCCTACCCCTTACCTCGCATAGACAATTTGACCGATGATCTTGCCAAGTATAAAGTGTTTAGCACTTTCGATCTTAAATCAGCATATCTGCAAATCCCCTTGAAAAAAAAAAGAAAAACAATTCACAGGTTTCGAAGCGGACGGTGAATTGTACCAGTTCACTCACATGCCTTTTGGCGTGACCAATGGTAGCGCTACTTTTCAACGTGAAATGAATAAGTTCATGAACACAAATTGCTTAAAAGGAGTGTATGCCTACATGGATAATCTTCATGTGTGTGGATTTAACCAATCCGATCACGATCTCAATCTTGCAGCCTTTTCCAAAGCTGCAAAAGAAATCAACTTAACACTAAATCCAACCAAAAGCGTTTTATCAACAAACAAACAAACAAACTAACAACCCTAGGCTACATCATTGAAAACGGTAGCAAAAGACCAGACCCAGAAAGATTGCAGCCCCTACTGAATATGCCTGTACCTCACACACCACAAGCATTACAAAGATCGGTGGGTCTGTTTTCTTATTACGTTCATTGGATTAAATGTTTTTCTGACAAAATTGCTCCTTTATTGGGTAATCAATCTTTCCCACAAACACGTAAAGCAGTGGAAGCCTTTCAAACCCTTAGATCTGAAATTGCCGAATCTGTCGTCACATCTATTGACGAATCTGCACCATTTGAACTTGAAACGGATGCTAGTGATATCGCGATTTCAGCGGTTTTGAATCAGCATAACCGACCTGTCGCCTTTTTTTCTAGGATGCTGAATGCAACAGAAAAGAGACATCCCTCCATTGAAAAGGAAGCCTGTGCCATTATTGAATCCGTAAGATATTGGCGACATTATCTCTGCAATAGACGATTCGTTATCAAAACTGACCAAGACTCCGTCAAATTTATGTTTCAGAAAAATCACAAAAACAAAATAAAAAATGACAAAATTCATAGGTGGCGTTTAGAGTTGTCTTGCTATCACTTTAATATTGTTCATAAGCCTGGGAAGGATAATGTGGTTCCAGACACCCTGACTAGAATGTTTTGTTCCCAAATCAGTTGCAACGTTTCACCCGGTTTAGATTTGCACGAGATTCACGATGCTCTATGTCATCCTGGTATTACCAGATTAAATGCGTATGTGAAGTGCAAAAATCTGCCCTTTTCTATCAATGATGAAAGAAAAGTAGTTAACTCTTGCTCTATTTGTGCTGAGTTGAAACCCCGCTTCTATCGGCCGCCCAAAAATGTACTTATTAAAGCCACGAAACCCTTTGAAAGGTTGAGCATTGATTTTAAGGGGCCTTTACCCTCGGCAACAAAAAACAAATTCATGTTAACCATAATTGATGAATATTCCAGGTTTCCTTTTGTGTACCCTTGTTGTTCTGTTGATGCGACTACAGTTATTGATTGTTTATCGAATTTGTTTTCGCTTTTTTCTTACCGTCGTATGTTCATTCTGATAGGGGCAGTGCTTTTATGAGTGAAAAATTGCAGTCTTATTTACTCAGTCTAGGAGTAGCAACTAGCCGAATAACTCCGTATAACCCCAGAGGAAATTCCCAGTGTGAAAAGATTCAATGGTATAATTTGGAAATCAGTCATGCTCGCTTTACGCAGTAAGCGGTTACCCGTTGAGCACTGGGAAAAAGTGATTTCTACTGCTTTGCATAGTATTCGATCTTTAATCTCAACTAGCACAAATGAGACCCCCCACGAACGAATGTTCAATTTCGCAAGAAAAGCGAGCAATGGCAACGCCCTTCCCAGCTGGCTGAGTAACCCTGGCCCTGTATATCTTCGTAAATATGTTCGTAATTCTAAGTTTAGCCCTACCGTGGAAAAAGTCGAACTGCTGCAGGCCAATCCTCAGTATGCTTATGTCCAATTTCCCAATGGCCGTGAATCTACAGCATCTCTTAAAGATTTAGCACCATGTGGTGAGTCTGCAGTAATTGATTCCGACTCCGATAGTATGATATCTGATACATTTGATTGCGAATCTGCTAGTGCCAATAGTCCTGTGCCTATTCAAATTGATTCCAGTAATACGTTATCAGATGATGTTCGAAATAGCCCTGTTTCACCTAAAGGCTATAATTGCGTGAACGAAAATAAAGATTGCAATGTATCACTTAAACTTAATGATATTCGTGACTGCAACACCACTAATCCTAACCAAGAAATTGTTCGCACCAAATCAGGTCGTGTTGTCAAGCCTCCGATTCGGTTTACATCGTAGGCCTAGTAGTGTTTTCGTGTATTTGGAGGGGGAGAATGTCATAATATCAACATTCCCCGATTCGTTTTGTGATCCTTATTATCAGTAAGGGGTTTTCCCCTAAAATCTCTCCTTGTGCTTTCATTGCGAGAGCCAGTAGTTGGTGATAGGCTAGAGTATGTGTTTTCTAAGCTGGTTACTTTTATGTGCTTTTTTTTCAGTGATGTAAAGCCTAAGTTAGGTTATGTAAATACATTCGTGAGTACTGATCTTGATGTGGTGAAGTTATAACAGTGGCTAATGGCAAAATTTTAATTTTCGTATTTAGATGCTGGTAAATCTCAAAATTGTATAGTTTAATAAAACTCAAACGTAGAAATCTATTTCTTCCACAGCTTAGAGAGAAAAATAATTGGGGGAGGGGCTAATGAAAAGAGATTTTAGAGTATTGATTGGTAATTAACTAATACTGAATAGCCCACCTATTCCTAATTAAGTTTATAGTATATTTGTTGATGACACCTTTGCTCAGCATTTTTTACCCAACTGATCATATTTGATTGCTTATTTTTGGCGATTTTTCAAAGTTTTCATGTATTTGTGAGTTTTATTTTTGACAAATTAGCCCCCCACTGAACGGACCGTGACTATTAGGCGCGGACGTTTAGGCGCGGGACGTTTAGGCGCGGGACGTTTAGGCGCGGGACGTTTAGGCACCGGGACTTTTAGGCACATGGACTTTTATGCGCATGGACTTTTATGCGCATGGACTTTTAGGCACCGAGACTTTTATGCGCCGAGACTTTTAGGCGCCAGAGGTTAAAAAAATTTTTTCAAGAAAAAAAATTTTTTTCACAAAAACAAGTTTTTTTCAAAAAAAGTTCTTTTTCCAAAAAACATTTTTTTCAACAAAAAAACGTTTTTCTTCTCAGCAAAATTTTTTTCTTTCAAATGACAGTCTTTTTTCAAATAAAAACTTTTTTGAAGCATAAACTTTTTCCAACAATACAGTTTTACTTTGATTAAAATGTTACTATTTTCGAAGCTTTTCATTAGTGGTTTGTCAAGAAGAATCGTCAGAATAGAGAGCGCAGGAAAAAGAGTGGCTATAGGAAAAAGCCGAGCAGTGATTGGCTGGAAAAGGATTGCTGAGAGAGCGTCATTTGTGTACAACCTTTGGGCTGTACAAGAATTCTTTTTGTCAGCAGAGGGCGGGGTCACAAGTTTTGATAAAAGTGGCTTCAAAAGCAGATAGATGAAAGCAGAGCGGAAAAAGTTTTACAAAAAATTGATTTCGTATTGTATTTTTTTCAATAACAAAAAATGTTTTCCACTTAATGTTTGCAAAGATTTTTTTTACCTAATCCAGACGCATGCGATCTCCAGCCAGCGATCTCAAATTTTGCAGCGCTCGGACACGAGTTGCTTGTGCAAGCTCTCCCTGACTACGCTACTGATCCTAAGTGTATTGTTCAGAGTCAAACTACTACCAAAATTTATCTATTTCTTTCGCACATTACGCTTTTTTTAGTTCATTTTAACAGCTATGAGGTTGGTTATTCGCTCTCAAACTTTAAAGGTCTCACAAAGTTATCAAAATAATCAAGCAACGTCAATCAAAAAGCTATTAGAAGTTCGAACAGTTTTTTACTTTATCATGAAATAACATAGAGCGATCTTTAAAATTCCAGCGGCTTTATTGCATTAGCCAAACTTAACGCTAACCAAGGTCAAAAATATGCAAGCATTTTACAGCTATTCCTATTCTGAGAACGCTATTTAGCATTGCAAACCAACGGCCAACATATTGAATGATGTACAATACAATGTATTACATCCATTATTCAGCACCAAAGCTTTCTTAATAAAATTATTCAAAAACTTTGAAGAAGAAGTAGAAGTTTTTTTCAAAGTCGCAAGCGACAGTTTAGTAAAGAAAACTCGGCCATCCCGCTGAAACTTAACAAAAGCAATTAAGCTCAAGTACTTCAACGTTTTAAATGTGGCAGTAATCCTACAAGCAGTAGCGTAGCCAGGGGGGGGCTTGAGCCCCCATCATTGGCCTGAAAAGTATGCAAAATAGCACATTTTTAGTGCTTTTGAGGCCGATTTCTGCTCCAAAAATGAAAACAACTCTCCCATCGGGATTTGGAAGTAGAGGTTGTGATGGACTTGCGTTTATTTGGACCAGAATAGTGGAGAGTTTTTTGGTTTTGGAGCTCAACCAAAGTCGGTGAAGACCTTATTGTCCTGATTTCGGCCAGAAAAACCCTATAAATTTTGGTGAAGACCTTTTTTTTGGGGGGATCATCAGATTTCGGCCGGAAAAAACCTTTCAATTTTGCTGAAGACCTTTTTTTTATATTTGGCGATCACCCAATTTTCACAGAAAAACCGCCTCAATCAAATTCAGGACTAATAAAAATTTGGGTCAAGTTCGTTTACGGTTGTATCAAACTTCTAAAAAAGCCCTCCCCCCTATGCGAAATTCTGGCTACGCGACTGCCTACAAGTTTGACTCTTCCACTTTTCTGTGATACCAATTCATTGTGAGAATTCATCGTATAATTTGAAGGCTTTTTAAGAGTGAATTGTCCAACATGACAATTCCAAGTTTGGCTTATTTTATCTTTTTTTTATATTAACCACACAGTATTCTCAAAATTTGATATGTCTAGCTGGAGTACTTGCTAATAAAGTTTTAAGGGGCCGATTTGGCATAGTCTCCTAAATGTGGCTAACCAAATTTTGTTATCTTTAATCTTTGATTCGTATTAACCTATCCAATAGATTTAATTTGGTTAGCTTTTGCAGTAATGGGGGTAGGTGTCAACATAATTGGAATATGGCATTCCCACATTTCTTTATTATATACTTTTACCTATCTTAAAAATTTTATTTATCTAGCTTGAGTGGTTAAAATTTTGAAGGACTTATTGGAGGAAGACTCCCCAACTGTGGCACCTGCAATTAGTCATATTTTGTTTACCTATTCTGATTTTAACTTTTTTTTTTATTTAGTTATTCCGAAAGTTTCATGTGTCTATAAGCTTGAATGGTAGAAAAGTTTGAATTTAGAAGCAACTCTCCCCATTTCGGTGCCCCAAATTTTGTCAAATACTATCTTTCCTTCATTATTGGTTGCCTATCATTAAATTGCGATGTGGCTAGCTCACACAATTAAAAAGTTTGAATTTTGGCATCCTCGTTTGAGGGTTACCCCTCATTGTAGTACCCCAAATTTTTTCACGTTTTATTTTTTCTTCATACTACCCTATTCTAAAAATTTCATCAGCTTAGCTTCAGCGGTAAAGTTTGCATTAAGGCGTCTTGTTTGAGGGAGATCCCTTCATTTGGTATCCCCAAATTTTGTCAAAATTTATCTTTTGTTCATATTTGCCTATCCTGAAAATTTCATTTGTCTAGCGTGAGTGGTGAAAAAGTTTGAATTTTGGTGGCCCCGTTTGAGGGGGGACACCCATATTTTAGTATCCCAAAATTTGTAATATTTCATCTTTAAATTTATCTATTCTGAAATTTTCATCTGTCTAGCATGAGTGGTTAAAAAGTTTGAATTTTGGAGGCCCTGTTTAGGGGGAAATCACCTTTATGGAAACCCAAATTTTTGTTAGGTATATATGGTTTATTTTAATATCTACATATTCCGAAAATTTGATGCATTTAGTTGTAGTGGTTTAAAAGTTTAAAATTTTGGAGGACTCGATACAGGGGAATCCTCCAACCTGGCACCCCCAATTTCAGTCCCACCCTAGATCTCCCTGATATCTTCAATCACCCAAATTTTGAATTCAGTGCGTATAGCGGTTTTAAAGTACAGATAGCCGGAGAAGAAAAAGACCTAGGATTCCCAAAACTGGTACACAAGATGCTTTTATTAGTCGACATGTTGAGTCCAAATTTCCAACTATTTAGGTTAAACCGTTTGATCGTTATGAGTAAATCAATCCTCATCTGCCAAAATTTGCGAAAAAATAACAAAGGTACTACGCGCTCACGCGAAGTCCCAACAATAGCAGTTAATTAAACCCATAGGCGTAGGAGTTCATGGGTTTATGAGTTCATGAGTTTATGAGTTCATGAGTTCATGGGGGTCCAGGTTCATCGGCATAGGTAGTGTTGTAAAAAAATGTTTTTTTTTGAAGAGCGTTTTTTTTACCTTGTTTTTTTGTCGTTTTTTTTGTTTTTTTTATATGTAATTGTAGTTTTTAGATGATTGAGAATACTTAAATGGCTTTTCAAGATTTGGTTAGGCACTGTGCTTCTTTTGAGCTACATAGACCTAACAATATTGCTTGCTGAGAGAATATAATGCGGAAGTTTCGGTAGTTAAGGTGGAATGGCAACTCTGCTACTTTCTTACTCACTGACTGGTTTATTTCACAACAATTCGCAGTGGCGTCGCTAAGGATAGTGACACAGTGACACTCGGGATGGAATTTTGTGGTGTCACCCTTTATAATGTATAGCAAGCTGCAAGAGGTGTTATTTTAAAGATAACGGTACTACTTCATTTCCGTAGATAGCGGTTGTTATTTGGCTAGCTCAATAAATTCTCATCGTAAGATTCGATAACTTAGGAGTATGAGCAGCACCGTGGCAGCACACGTTTATATTCAGGCGGGTAACTAGAAATCTGCAATGGGGGAGAGACTGTTTTGGGGGTCTGTAAGCTCCGCCAGAGGCCATTGGTAGTCTGGGCGTAGAGCCCCGAGCATTCGAAAAATTCAAATTTTTTTTGCAAAAATAACTTAATTTTAGGCTTATTTTGGTAAAATGCTTTCAAAACGTGGCATCAGGGAGAATTCTGGTAGCATAGAAATGAGCAAAAACATTGTTAGACTCTTAACCAGAAATCTGCAATGGGGCTGTTCTGGGGGTATGGGGTCGGAGCCCAGCGCTCAAAAATTTTGTATTTTTTTGCAAAAATAACTTAATTTTAGGCCTATTTTGATAAAAATTGATGCTTTTGAAATGTGGCAAAGAAATTGGCGGTGAAAAACATCATTAAACTGGTTGCATACATGGGCAGTGGCTACACGGAAAGTGACTAAAGGTAAAAACCAATGTTTAATTTGTTCAGTGGGCATATTTAAAGCATTTGATTTTACAGTTTAAACTTTTGTAGGTGGCCGGCTTTAGTCGAAACTTACCAGGAGCAATTTAAGCAGCTTATAAACTTAACCGATCTAGAAAGTTATGCCTTTTGAGAAATCTCTTCGTCCATTGTGCCTGCTATTGTCTACTTTGCCCGGTTTTTGGCTTTGGTTCACACCGTAAATTTGGCCATATCCTAAAATACATAAAATTTTACGCCACAGCAATACCATGCGATAGATTAACGTTTAAATCAAACACTAATTACGAATAATTGTTAACACCACTAGTTAACGTCGAAATAGATGCAAATTAAGGCTCGAAAAACATTACACTGAGGGCAGTTAAATCATTTGTTTAAACTTAAATGACATACCTACGAAATATACGTCAATGAAAACAACAGTTTATGCGTTTTGACTTATAAGCAACCGTAGCGCTAGCCGTTAATAACAACACTAAATCCAAAAAATCAACATAGATCCTGCAAAATAGACTTATAAAATTACAAAAGTTTAAAGAAGTGCTAATTTTGTTACAAATGAAGGAGATACAATTGTTCTATTTCAGCGCCGTCAATAATAACCTCGAATTTGATCATGATTTGATAACCGAAGGTAAATACCAGCACCATCTTAATTACATAATTTTCGTGGTTACTAGACAGCAAGCCGAATTTACATCAATAAAAAAAGCAAACAAAAACCGAATTCTGACTAATTAAATTCTTTTTCAGTTTTTGCAAGCTTTTATCTACTATTCAACTTTGATTTTACAAAGACTCAACTGATTTAAAGCCTGAAAATAAGCCCTATATCTTAACTATTGCTGTTTTTGCATGCATTTACATAGGGCCGATGCGCAATTTTGACGTCCAGCGGTTCGACTAGCAGCGTGATGACGTCACGTGCAATCCTTCAATAAAAAAATATTAGTTTTGATGTCTTTTTTCAAGCTTTTAACCTGCTAAAGATTTTCACGGTTTTCAGGACCGCCTCGCTAAAGGGTGCTACAAAACAACAATGTGATATTATTTAAAAATAACAATTAAAAACAAACAAAAAAACAAAAAAATAAGCAAAAAAAAACTTTTTTTTTTTAAATAAGCTTCGTTTTTTTTATTTACATCACTAGGCATAGGAGCTCAAAATGATTTGGGGGGGCACCAAAGACCCGAAAAATGACTTGAAAGTTGCCTGACAAATCAATCATTTTTTCTGTCCAATTTGAGGTGATCTCCAAAAATAGAAAAAAAAAGTTCTTTACTCATATTGAGACGGTTTTTCTGTCCAGCGCTGGGAATATTTTAGTAGGCAAACTTGCCCAAAATTTTGACGCAAAATCGCCCAAAATATATGAAAGTACTCAAAAATTTTGCCCGAAATTTCGATACCTTACACCAACCGGGGGGGCCAGTGCCCACCTGCTACGCCTATACCGGGGTGGCACTGGCCCCCCCGCTGGGTTTCAAAGTATCGATTGCGCGTCAAAATTTTGGGCAATTTCATAAAACCGTCTCAAATTTAGAGAAGACCTTTTTTTTTTCGGAGGTCACCTCAATACGGACAGAAAAACCGTCCCAATTTCAGAGAAGACCTTTTTTTTGGAGGTCACCTTAATTTGGACAATCAATGAATCAAGTCGATAAATTCAATGAATCAAGTCACTTTTTGGGCTAAAGTTTGGTGCCCCCCCAAATCCTTTTGAGCTCCTACGCCCAGCATGATAAAACCACTTTATGAGTTACAACCATCAAGTAATTGTAATTGTAATTACATTTTATTCACCAAGTTGCCTTGGCCAGGAGACAGCGAAGGGACATTTCGGTCCTGCCCATCTGTCTACCACACACGATGGAGGCTTCACACTGTCCCTTTAATTGCTGAACGTCAAGCAGGAAAGCTGTGAATACCAATTTTTATCGTCTTTGGTTTGACTCGACCGGGAATCGAACCCGTGTCTACCGCTTCAGTAGCAGACGCTCAATCCACTCGACCATCTGTCTGTCAGGATTAGCGGGTAAGATTATCATGACAGACATGAGGTGATTCTTTTAGTTTTTGACTGTTTTTTTTATGTTGAGATAGATATTCGCACACCCAGTAACTGCATAAATTCAATTTGGGAGCCTGGGAGCGAAGCCTTCAAGCTTATAGAAAAAATACGGTATTTGCAAATTTCAAGAAAAAAAATTTCTAGTTTGTCAAACGCGTGATAGATATGAATGGGGTGATAAAAATTTTGAGCAATTTTAACGCAACTAAATTTAACATCTTCAGAGCCATTTGAGAGGTAAAATGCGAAGATACACTTGAAAGGTTTAACCTTTTCAGTGCCTCGACTAACTATAGTCAAGTCCAAAAAATATTAAAAAACTTTCCAACTTTTTTTCCAAGTGATATATAGCTAAGCATAGGCATAGCCAGGATTTTTGATTGGGGGGGGGGCAAACCACAAATCACATGCAATGACGTCATCAGGAGTTTTCAAAAGAGGAACCTTTTCTGGGAGAAAGATATCGTAAAGTGGAAGACGAGAAGGCGAGGCCTGGTTTTGGTACTTAAACCGGATTTTGCGGGAGAGGGCTTAAACCCAAAGTTAAAAAGCAAAAATGGCTACAGCGGAAGACGTGTCGAGTAAATGTGTGTAACTTAGATGTATCCCAAAGCCGCTGGGCAAGTTTAGTAATTTTTTTTTTTTTTTTGAAAAAATGCCATTGGATCACATTTTGCACGTGTTCAGAGTCATTTAAAAGAACTAGATTTTTAACATATGAAAGTCAATTAAAAAATTAAATTGTTCAATCCTCCTTTTGCTTACAATTTAAGTCCATAACACGTTTAAGATCTAACATTTTGGAGCTAAATTTTGTGATTTGCCCCAAGTAGGGGGAAATAAGGCACATTCCTCCTGCAATATTTTAGCAGTAAATAATAATCCACTTGAAGATTTTCGTTTGTCATGAAAATAAGCAGTTATCGAAATACATGTACGGCCGGGAGGACCAGGCTCCCTCCATTCAACCTTAATAATTTGTTCAATTAGCATTTACCATAGTTATTTTTTTGAAAGTCTTTTTTTTGCGTAAGTACTAGCGAGGTGTAAGAAATTGTAATTGAGAAATGGTATAATAGATGGTCAGACCAACTTACCAGCATATTATTGCTCGGGCCGGATTTGCATTGGGAGAGGCCCCTGGTACTTTGGGGATTTTCGCAACATATTCCTGCCAACTATAAGTAAAGACCATCTTATAGATGTAAATTGATTGTTCAAATTGAATTGAGGGGGCCCGGGCTCCCTGGTCGTCAATTTATTGTAAATTGCTGTTGCACACGTGCACTGTTTTACTCAAACATGCTAAAAGAAACTGAAAAACATTGACTTTTTTGTCACATTTTTATCATTGGTGTCATTTCAATTGGGGGTAGAGCGGGCTTTCTGCCCTGCACCCCCCCCTGGCTACGCGTATGTCTGAGCGCTGGGCCCCGCCACTGTTCCATACGGTAAATCCGGCCTTGGTTATTGCATTACGTTCATAAAAAGGTGAGATAAGGACCTCAGGTAGCAACTCTTAGGGTAAAAATCCTTAACTTCACCTAGGCTATACATTTAAATTGGTTGAAAAAATTGAATTGAGGGAGCCCGGGCCCCCTGGTCGTCAATATTATTGTTAATTACTGTTGTACGCGGGTGCTGTTGCACGCAATGATGCTAAAAGAAACTAAAACTGAAGAAGCAATAGACTCTTTGTCATTGGTGGCATTTCAATCGGGGGGGGGCGGACCCCCTGCCCCCCCCTCCCCGGCTACGCATACATGCAGCTAACGACTTTATCTTACTCTCAACCTCATCGGGTTGCGTCAATAAAATTGACTATTTAAAACTTACAGCAAATTGATTCTGAAGCAGCACTTCCAGTACGCTGTCGGTAACATACAGCTGCAAAATGCGACTAAGTTGCTGCGCGATGCTTTGCAAAAAAGTAGTGCTGACGGAATGCGGAACTGTTTTTGTGTATTACGCATCACATTTAGTTGACTGAAGCTAAATAACCTTCATAAAAACATACTTCAACCAGCCAAGACTTAATTAGTGTTCAAACATTTATGAAGAAACGTGAAGCCAAAAAAAATTCTTCAACGCTGCAATTCTGTGAGGGTTGCACGAATGCAGCTAGAGGTTACTTGAGCGGCCTCACAACACGGTCTTTCACACATTCATCTTTCTTATATGGAATACTATTACTAAGCGGCAGGGCTACAAACTCGATTGATTTTCATTCGAGTTCGAGTTCAGCCTATTTTAGCATGTCCGAGTTCTCCAATGCAATCTTTTCGAGCTTAATTTCGGAAAAATATCAAGTTTTTCGAGTTCGAGTTCAGGCAGACAAAAAAATTATTAAGTCTACTTTTTGATTTAATGGCTCTTTTTTTTTTGTATACATGCTGTTTTCTAGGTTGCCACGTTATAAACAAATGAAAAAAAATTTCAATTTACACGGAATGATCAACCAAAATATTACTTTCCGACCAAATTTTAATCTTTAAAATTCATTTGAATAAACTCGACCAGTCTTATTTGAGTTTAAAGTTAAAGTTTGGAAAAAAATAATTTTTTGGAGTTCAGTTCGCAGCCCTGCTAAGCGGTTCCATCTCATATCCTCGATATAACCAAATTTATGGTCATCTGATTGTGGTCATTTAATGGGCCTTCCTCAGCTACAGTCAGTAGCGTAGCAAGAGGGGGCTACAGGCCTTTAGACCGAAATGCAGAATAAGGAAAATATTACGCTTTTAGCACTTCTGAGACAGTCTTTTGCACTGGATTGGACTAAAAAGTGGTTTAAAGTATCTTTTAAAATATAAATTTTGGGGAATCTAATTTGCTTAAAATAAAACTCAAAACTCAGTACAAAATTTGAAAAATGGCCAATATGATTGCCAAAATAAGAAATCAAATTTGATAGCTGATTTAAAAATGTTGAACATAGGTTTTATCAAAATATATTTTATAAACTAAGGCAGTGGCGTAGGTAGGGGGAGGGGGGCGGCCCACCTTGGTTGACACCATATTATGATGTGATTCCATAACACTACTGATTTGTGGTGAAGACCTTGATTTTTCAGTTTTGTTTGGTCTCCAACCTCATTTTCACCGAAAACCCACTGATTTTACGGCGAAGACCTTTTTTTGGCCTTCATCTGTTTTTGGACCGAAAACCAACTAATTTTACGGCGAAGACCTTTTTTGGTCCTCACTTATTTTTGGACCGGAAAAGAGTGACACCACGAAATCCCGCCCCGGGTGCCACCATCCTTAGCAACGCCACTGAACTCAGGAACACGGTTTGGCTATTCAGTGTTAGTTAGTTATCAACCATTTCTTTCAAATCACTTTCCATTAGCCCCCTTCTCTCACAATTATCTTTTTCTATAAAATACAGACAAAACAGATTACTCCGTGACAGTCTCATTGAACTATAGGATGACCTACTAGCTTGGAAATAAAAGGACTGAAATTTTATCGTCAGCCACTTCTCACATTGCCCATTTATGCAACTAGTTTAATCATGTTTACATTGCCAATTCCTAGGCCACGTTTTAAAAGCACTAATTTTTACCCAAAATGGCATAAAATTAAGTTATTTTTGCAAAAAAATGCAAAATTATCGAGTGCTAGGGGCTCTACCGCAGACCCCCAAAACAGCCCCCTGCCCTCTATGCAGATTTCTGGCTAGAGTATTTTTGCTGCAAAAGTTACAGTTTGGTAATTTTTTATCGATACTTGCGATAGCCGGCAGGATGTTGAAAAGTTCTAAACTTTGATGCAGCTAACTTGCAACTTGCAGGATGAAAATCATATGAAGTAAATTTTATAGTTATTGTTGCTGCATCATAAATTCGTTAGCGGGGATAACACCGCGTGAAAGTAAACAAAATGACTTTCTTAAAGTTTTTAGAAAATTACCTCAAACCTCCAACCTGAATTTACAGTAGACTAAATATTTGCTCTGTTGGGAAACGAAAGAATCTCTGAAACATATACTAACACTAACCAAATTTCAGCATTCCACGACTTATTTTTGAGGTATTTTATTTTAAAGTAAGAGATCTCCCAGCAGTGTTGCCCGTAATAATTTAAATTTTCATGCTTTGGACTCTTACTGAACTTTCTTCAGTGTTTGTTTTTTTTTGCAACACTAACCCACTGACCCAATAGTGGCAAGTTGAAGAGCTTTGTTTTTAAAATTTCATTATCTACTTATCACCAGAAATTCATTGGAAATTGCGATTTTGCCGAGGTGAAAACCTTTTCTTTTGGTCTTTACATTAATTTCAGAAGAAAGGCTTCCATCACAAAATTCTGTTTACGCCACTGGTTACAGCCTTAAACTTCAGTATGCTAAAGCGGTCATTTTCAGCATAAGCCTATTAACCAAAATTTTTTCTAGTCGGGCTTGGATTTCTTCAGCATTCCTTTGCATCATCCTCTATTACTGAAGTTGCATGGTCCATGTTCAACATGTTCTTTGTTCAATCGTTCATTATTTGAGCTGTACCTTGAGCAGGTTATTACCACGCAAGAAATTTGTTGCTCTCATGTTCACAGTAATAGTGAATTAGTTATATGAATCGTATTGTTCATCATACATCAAGTTGTATTGCGTAAACACGAAAAATAATGTCACGTGTAGCTCCCCTATTGCACCACAGCTAATTCAAAGCGATGAAAAGGCCGTAAGTGGTATCATTGTTTGCACGAGCGAAGCATTGAAGTGGTAAATACTTTTTAAGCGTCATTGAGAAGAGGAACTAAATAAGCCAATAAATAAATAATTAAATAAATAACTTACTAAATAACTAAATAAATAAGGTCACTCCAGATGTCCAAATTTTTGCTAAAGAGGCAATAAGAGATAACGGTAATTGCAGGCTAATCAAGACTAGCGATAGACGAGGACTCTAAGAGTCGAGACTACCGAAATTGATGGAGTAGGAAGTAATCACGAAGGTGGAGACAACAAAAAGCATGAGACACCGGAGTTTAGAAAGCAATTCTTCCCTGCATGTCAGAAAGTGATTCTTGGCTTACTCAGCTATTCCAAACATCTCTGTTGTAACTCTAATGAAGGGTTACTGAAACAAGCGAAAGATTTCATATTTCTGAATTCTGAGGGTTGCATTTCCAAATGATGGAAAAAGAACTGGATGTCTGAACGGAGACAGTAGGATAAATATGTGAAATGGGGTAAAAAATACCAAACGGGATGACTAATACCTCCTGTCGAAAATTGTTTTTCTTGACTTTTCAAGGTTAAAATAAGTTTTATTCTCTCTGCAAGTGTGTGTTTTTTAGATTTCTACTTTAAATATACAGGGTGTCCATAAAGTCTCTTTACAATTAAAAAAAATTACTACAACGTCAAATGATGAGATATCGTAATGAGGGTTGTTTTATGTTAATCAGTATTTCATAAATTTTTTGTTGACACTAAAATGTATTGTTTCAAATAAAATTTCAACGTGTTTTATGATTGAGTTATATGAACTCCCGTACAATGACTACTCCTGGAGAAAAACCCCATCAAAACAATCTGTTCAAACACCTTGTGATGCAAACAGCAACAGCGACGCGAAGTCACGTGATTAGCATCACAAGCTGGTTAAACAGAATTAGCATCACCACCTTATTCTGTTCAACGAGCTTGTGATGCTGATCAAGCAACTTCACGTTGCTGTAGGCGTTTGCATCACGAGCTGGTTGAACAGAAAAAAAAGGCTTCGATTTTTAGTGAGGAAACAGCCGTCACGTCCCTGTTTCCATACATTTCTTGTACCATAAACGAATTGAAGGACGTGGTGGTGGGTCTCTTCCATACTTAGTTCCGTGGTCTCGATGGGTCTAAGCATCTGATTTTCTCAGTAAACCAGGAAGCTTTTTCTTGAAGAGTAGTCATTTCAGATTTTAAGGGGGTTCATGCAACTCAATCATTACACTTGCAGAAATTTTATCTGAAACACATGAAAATTTTATCTGAAACAATAAATTTTAGTGTCATTGAAAACTTTATGAAATACTGATTAACATAAAACAACCCTAATTGTGTTATCCCATCATTTAAAGTTGTAGTAATTTTTTTTAATTGTAAAGAGACTTTATGGACACCCTGTACATCTTCTAGATTACTTTATAGAATAGCATTTTAGCAATTGTTTGAATTTGACTACACTTGATCAAAACCAACCGACTCGAATTTGAAAGCTTTTCAAATTGCAGCCTAAGCGTCAAATTGAAAGCGTCAAATTGCAGCCTAAGCAATAACGAGATTAAGATAAACTCCGTATTTTTAATGAGCTCCTTCATGGGTCATTTTTGGGGTGGGTTTTGCCACCCCAGACCGCATGACCAAATACGGGGTGACAAAAACCACCAATAAAATCAAATTTACAAGTTACTTTTTCATCATGTTTGCGATATTTTTTTCATTTCAGCGATCCCAATCTGAACTCAACCCTTACCCTAACCCAAATGAAAGCAATTAATCGGTATCAGAGTTTTTTTTAGCGCATTTGACGGTGATGAAAACCAACCACCAACGAAAAGATGCAAGAAGCTAGACATTGTTTTGGTAGAAGGTTTGGAGGATTCAAAAATGATGAGCCGTCCACTTCTGGCCAAACATTACCAGCAAGGAAAAACGAACAGCCTGCAGAAGCTGAGTATCTATCGTATTCCTCTGGTAGTGATACAAACATGGATCAGAGCAATGACCGAAATGTATTTTATGCACTTGGTATCTAAACAATTTGTGTTTTTTTGTTCTATTTGTTATTGTCATCACAATGTACTGGTAGTAGGGTCTAGCGTGATTACTACTTTGTTGTTTGCACGGTATTAAAAAAGTTGAGTAAAACATTGTGTGGATATTTATTTTTATCAGCAGAAAGTTTGGTTGGTTATCGCAACAGAACTAGCTTGCCTCGAGAGCAGTTATCTTATGAGCTAAACCTAGACAAGGGCAAGGTATTTTCTCCACGTTTGTGGTATTTGCCACCCCATTGCGAGGCGTACAAATGGCAAACATAGAAAAATCATTGACTGTTTTTTGTCACCCCAAGTTGGGGTAAAAAAAAACATTACAGTTTGTGGCCTATAATGTTATGAAAATGTGGTAACAAACTTGAAAATCCTAATTAATCGATGACATTCATCCTTCCCCCTAATCTAAAACTAATAATCGTACAATTTAGACTAAGATAAAAAAAAAAATTACCTACAAAAACAGCCTCAAAAGTAATTTTAGTCACCTCGTATTACGGGTATGGGGTACCACAATAAAGAGTAATAGAAGTTCAAGGTCCTTGATACACTCGAGAACACAAAATACGATGCTGACCGTGTCCAACTCAGTTGAGAAGCTGCAACGCATTCCTTACTGAGAGCACTTCCAACTTAACAATAGTTTATCTAGTCCCACTTGGTCATTACCTAGTCTGCACGGCCTAATAAATTTCCTAAAACTACTCTCAGCTGAAAAATCAAATTTAGCAAAGATTTTAAAAATTCCAGAACGACCTTGGATATATCGTTTATTGATGATATTGGAATTCCATCAGGCCAACAATATTATTTATCAGGTAAGATTTATTGGGGGAAACTACGTACTATCGCCTAATCAAAACTTTTACTTCCTTTGTTTAACAATCGTTCAAGAAAAACGACAGGATAAATACGAAAACACGTATTTGTTGAACAAAACACATTTTACTCTCCAATGATTTCCAATAATAGCTTAGTAGATTCATTTGAAAGAGAACAAAAGGACAGGCGCAATAAACACAATGGTGAAATCGAATGGCTGCAATACAAGTCATGCGCTGCAATGGTCGCCGCGCTTTAGCTAAAAAAATAAGTGAAGCCTCAAACCCAGCTAGTTGGCGCTCATCAGTGGTGGCAACTAACTGTCCATTGCTGATGTATTTGATTTAATCTTTACTGCCAGGCTTCTATCAAATTGAAATGCTTTTGCTTTTTTATTAAGATTCCTAATCCCTAAAGCACCTTGACACTAGACTAGTAACGTAGTTTGCAGAGCAGTACATTGAAAGAATCGCGCACTGGTGCGCCCACAAATCAAACGCTTGAAGATGCAAGCATTTTTTGTTACTGAAATGATTGTGGTTCTATCATGTCTTCAGTTTAACAAGCATCAAGTTGATGTAGATTAAAAACGACTGATATTAAAATTGCTAATTTCCTATCTCCATCTTCAATTCAATTTCATAATCATCAACAAATACCATGGCTTCAGCATACGGAAAAAACAAACGAACAGTGATAAACAATTTCTCAAAATTTGTAAAATACGCGTATGAAGCAAGAATATAAAATCAAACGAAAACATGAAGCGCTGCATAGCAAAAAGAAATAAAAAGTCGGCAAAAACTAAAATCATAGTCTGGTACGTGGTTCAACACTGGTGGGAACAATAATTTCGTTCATTTCAAGAAAATAGCCATAAAAACATCATCACAATTCAGTCTTTGGGTATCGATTAAAATCCTTGTCAGCTTTTCTGGTTCTAAAATAATACATCAATAATCTTTTAACCACTGTTACATAGTGTTACAATAGATAATGCTACTATGAAACTGGCGTTCTATCAGCTATATTACTTTTCAGTGGGAAGAACAAACCAGCTTTATTTGCGATGTCGCGCAAAACCTATGCGCTTCGATCACAGAGATCGGTACCCCAAAAAGTTAACGAAGTTAAAATAGGAAATTCGTTTTGGAACTATATAGATTAGTCAATTATTTGCAAATATAGTAGAGAATAGCTCAGCTTAACCAGTTCTAAATTAATTATTGATCAACCATAATTTTGCTGAGCTATTTATTCTCTTCTATGTCTGCAAATAATTGAGTCTGCAAATTCAAACAAAATTTCCTTTTTTGACTTAAATGTTGGTGCAGCTAAGTAATTTCCAGTTTGTTGCTAAACCAAAAGTCTACTTTTTCATACACATGAGCGAAAGCTCGACTACAAAATTGCAAGGTTCCTTCGACAAATACAGAGCTCTAACAACTGTGCTAATTCATAAATTTGATTGTATTCCGAGACATACAGGAATCTTGGAATCAGAAATTTTAAAAACATTAACTGGTCAGTGGCCACCAAACATTTAACCTTTAGATTACAAACCCTCGTAAATTTTTCTTAGAAACATTCTTACTTGCTATCATCAAAGTAATTCATCGATATCTTTTCTCTCGCCAACTGTTCTTGACTTGGTCTTCCAAATATTATATTGCGCAACGAATAATACGAAATAAGAAAGCTGTACCAAAATTAATATTTAAATATCAATTGCGGAAAGCAAATTCTAACTTAACTGATTGGAATGGGTTTCCAGATTTACAAGCCGTCTAATTAAAAAATCTTCGTCCAATATGGCAAAAGCTTACAAAATCTTAATGGGCTTCAAACTGGTCATAATAGTCACTTTAAGTCTATCACATTTATCATTGCAAAGAACAGTGCGGAGCGTCCTCAATCCACAGTGACTGATCCGGAAAAGGTGGCAGCTTGATTCGGGGACCGAGAGACCCCTTCTCAGTCTCCTAGCCAAGGCAATTTAGAAGAAATGGGATACTATAAACCCAATCTTATATCTTGCTAAATTTAATGATAATGCAAAAACCATGAACTAACCTTCGACGGAAAATGGCGAATTTTCCACCCAAAAATGAAACGAAGTTGTGAGAAAAACTTCGTTTGGTGGAATTATTCCGAGTAGACATATCACGATATAACTGGACAATCCTGAAATGGATTGATCATTTAACCATTACTAAACTGCTTCCAAGGGTGACGTCACTAAACATCCGCTGAAGAGTAGACAATAATAAACTAGTGGTACGCTGATACTGCAGAGCGCAGACTGTCCCTTTGATATACAGCCGAAACTTTTTGGCACTGATTAGGTACACGTACTTAATAGCTACTGCCACCCCAAGTCGGCAGGAGCAAAGCAACAATCATGTATTTCACTCAAAAGATAGACGATCTAGAACAACAAAGTTGTATAGAATTCGTTCTTTGCCGACTTCACAAACCTTACACACTTACATTGGATCTTCATCCAAGTCGCTGTAGCTCTTAATAGGCCATTGATCTGTGAAAAAACAAAGTATAGAACATTGGTCTTGCTCACATTGAATGTGCCGAGATGTGGCTCATTTCGTAGAGTTTTGGGGTTAGCAATCAAATGATGCTAGGTCTAGTGGCGAAAAACTAATGGCTTCAATTTTATGTTTTACACTCTGTTAAAGGAAAACGTGGTTAAATCAACAAAATGTAAAAAAGTGATGCAAAATAAATCTTATCAAACGCGCTTGACAGTTGTTTAAGCGTAAAGCCAAAAATTAAACAGTATAAATTCTGAACGTTAAATAGTTTCATTTGAACCAGCCAAAAATAATATTGTGGAATCATCTATCAAACTTGCTAGTGTTTGACTCAGATTCCCATTTCCTCCGATAGCTCTCCACTCGTTCCATTAAGAATTTCTCCGTGGTATTCTGATATACGTAAAAGTAACATGATGGAGTAGATGACGTGGTAGTGACGACATGAAATTTCCCTGCTGGAACCTGGAGATGAAAGAAAATACATTTGTTCTTTACGCCTGTTTTATTGCAGGTCAAGATTTTTACTCTGCTTCAAAAAATCGTAAGCATAGTTACATATTAAGGTGCATCGTTTTGGAAAGCATGTAAAAATAAGTCTCAAAGCACTAACAAAATCAATACAAAACTGGTAAAACATGAGCAAACACGTCAAGTTTCACTTTTTATTTCGTAGTTGTATTTATTATAGTATCTATTATTATTATTAGTAGTATTTGTTTATTATTATTGCGTACCAGAATATACGAAACTATTATTATTTGACTCTTTCAAAATTCGATTTAAACAGTAAATGTCTAATTACCAATTCTTAGCTTTCAACATCATACTCAATATTAATCGCTGTTAAAACTAGTATATACTTGATCTTAGGTTGATTTTATTGACCGTTCACATTACCCCTTTTCCATTGAAAATTTAATACAGATAGCAGTGCAGAGTACCCTGTACTCTTGACTGACTAACTATGCAGCTGCTCGACTCGATGACCGAAAGGTCCCTTCGCAGCTTCCTGTTACAATGCACTTGACTGCCTTCATTACTGCTTGATTGTGTATCTTTTTTTTTGGCCATTCAATTGCGCTATTGTTATTAATTTAGTAGGCGAATTGAACGAAATAAACAATTACTTACTAACTTTACAATTTAATTCTACTTGTTGTACGTATATGTAACAATTAACCTTGAATTTATGTAATAACCATCACCCGTCACGGTTGAAGATTTTTGTATATCTTGACTGACTGTTCATAAATAAATGTGGACAAAATACAAAAAAAAGAAATTCTACAGATTTGTACTTAGAAAGTCAATTTACTATTAGTATTACAAAGTACCGCAGTGTTTTGACCAGCGTATAAAGAAATGTTGGTATTCTTTGATTCAATCGCTATCGAAACACTTCCATGCAATACTTCAATGGTTGTGTTACCAAAATCTTCCTGGACAAAATTTTCCAACGACAAACCTAAACAATAGCATTTTAGCAATCTGAAGCCATGGTTGGACAGACAGGCTTCCAATAGTTAAATTTACCGAAATGGTACTGATTATTTCTATGTTATGGGTTGGAATTATGCCTCAGCTAGCATGCAACTGCTCATTCTAGCCTACTCTCTACCAGTAACTATCATACTTACATAGCTACTTTGCTTAAAAATTTGTACAATCAGTACAAAAGTGGCAGAACTAGCACACTGGGACCCAGCTAAGGACTAGAAGTTCCTGGCAGCTACCAATAATTCTTAACTTACTTTAACTAACAAAGTATGATCTATCTTTACTCTTACCATGCAGGTTTCGAGTCTTTTCTTGCACAAAATGTTCGTATCTGTATCTCTCCAAGTTAATCAAGACTAAACTAACACACTTACGATACATTTTTAGTCTGCATGAAGTTTTCATGAAAATTATGCTTTGACGAGAGCAAATAACTATCATTTTTAACTACATTACTGCAGATCTGTGGTACTGGTAAAATTACAAGACTAAATATTGTCTAATGCCAACATTTTCTGTGTTTTAATAGCCTAAGACCTGCCTTCTAGTTAAATTTCAACAACCAGAAATACCTTACTTTCCGTATTTGCGTAAAAAAATATTTTAAAAACAATCACTAGTCAGCTGAAATCAATAAAAATTCATTATAAATCAAAAAAAACAAAAACATGAAGATAAAAATAAACGAGATATTACACCATGAGATCTTCGAAAGCAGAATAAGTTATCACCCTATTTCCTCAATTATTAGTTTCTCGGGCTGGTGTCACGAATCGTAAACAAGAAAACTATTGGTATAGCTAGTTAAGCAAAGTAAAAATATCGTTCTCATACCCGGAAAATCGGCAACAAATACCACACTCTGAGTCTGATTCTGTAGTTCCTTCTTCATACTTCTTAACTTGCTTCGCCAACCTGACAGCTCGGACAGAAGCGGTAAGACGAACGTGTTTTCTTTAAACGGAGACCAGTCGTAATTTGCCAGATCAATGCTAGGATCGATTGCCCTGAAAAGCATGGCACACTCAAAACACACAGTCCATATTTTCAGTAACATGTTCATGACAAATTATCATTAATCATACATAAACCAATCCTGACCGAAAAAACAACTGCCATCCGCCAATCTCAGCTACTCCAAAGGCTGCACTTCTCCGCAGCATAAATATCTCACGCCTAGGTACTACCTAACGATAGCAAATGCGATGGTAGGTCGCCTTATTAGTGCTAGAAACTCGGCAGTGTACGTTATCGACTGGTCGTTGTTAAAATGATAATAACTATCCAGCCAGTGGCGCACCCACGGGGGGGTTCGGGGATAGAAACCACCCTTTTGGAACTCAAAAAGTACCATAATTTTGATACAACGCCGTTTGTAACACTTTGCTATATTACTTTTAACTAAACGATCACTTAGGTTGCGGTTAATCACTTAAGATGTTGTTATAGGGCCGTAATTTGATCCTGCGCAAAGAGCACGATATTTACCAACCAAAGGATTTTTGCATTTGTTTCACCTACAATATTGCTGACAGAAACATTGCGAAACTGTGTATTTGATATATCCATAGATATTGAATAATGGATATATTATAACCGACCATACACTTCTGAGAAGAACAGAGCTTGACACAAAAGAGACAGACGGCCATTTAGGGAAAAAAGTCGCCCTAGTGTAAAAAAAAACTAGGCCTACTACGCCAAATGCACTTCTGCAAAAAAACAGCAAACAAATCCGCTGTTTGAAGATGAAACCCGCTGCAAAATTACATTCAAACGTCGAGATTTTTAATCCGCAAACGTATTCAGTAATTTAAAAACAGCTTTCAATAAGAACGGAGGTATCATTTCCAAATCATTTTTTCTATCTTTTTGCATTAACTGTATAGTATTTTAAAGGCCACCTAATGTCTGCAAAGCAATGCCCTTAAAATGAAATAGAAAATTATTACCAATCGAATGCTGTAAACCCGGTTTAGATACACGTTCTCAGTTTCAAGAAAATGAGTAGCCATTATTACCTTTCGCGTTTATAAAAAATGACATGACGTCATCAGACCCAGGAGTTTGGTGCCTTTGACTTGTTTATCATTGCAGAGGATAGGCGATTTTGCAAAGGCATGTGATAGCAGCTTACTAGTCAAAAAGTGTTGCACAAAAAGGCGTAATTAGCTCAAAGTAGTTTCATTGCGAAGTTCAGAAGTGAATTACCCGTAGCAATCAGCTTTCACTACAAGTATTGAACAGCAGTTTTACTACTAGTAATTACGCTATCACTCTAAAAACTCCAATAGTACAAAAGTTTTTGTATTCTAAGGTATCTGGCATATCCGTATTCAATAGGAATACCGATAGGCTACCAAAGCGTAAAAAAAAGAAACAATTAAAAGCTTGTACTGTAATTATGTAAAAATATTTTACCTTTCTAATACCAGTAGGCTACTGTAGTTTACTGCGTAGGATTACTAGGAATACACCGGTAAGGATATGCACAGCAGAAACGGTACCAGTACCAGATCAGTACTTGTTTGGATTGTGTTTTAGTAAATATTTTACTCATGGCAATATACTAGGCTGGACTAATTTGCTAGGGTACCATAGTTTAGCGATACCGGACTAGGCTACCGGTATCAGATCAGTGTACTGGTATGTAAGATATGCAAAGCCAGACAACTACCAGTGAGTGCAAGTAACTTTTTTTACGAGTTCCAATATTGTGAATATGACATTGCACTACAAAAATGCTGCCTGTAAGAGTAACATTTTTACCTATCGTACCAATGTAACATACCGGTACAGGCAATACTTTCTTCCTTGCCATAATTAGCCCAACGTACCAATACTCCCACCTACTACTCATCTACCAGTAATTTGCTCCCCAAGGTTTCAACAATCTGACTAGGTCATTGTTTTTTTTTGCTGTTCTACACGATCAATCACTGAAACACGAACCAAATCAGGCTTCTGATCTGATACTGGTACCTGTATCATTTGTATCGTACGGTACCGGTATATTCCTAATCCTACGCAGTAAACTACAGTAGCCTATACTGATATTAGAAAGGTAAAATATTTTTACTTAATTTTAAGCTTTCAATAATTTCTTGTTATGTCTAAAATCTTTTTTTACTCAATGGTAGCGTACCTGTATTGGGTATGGATATGCCAGATACCTTAGAATACAAAAACTTTTGTACTATTGGAGTTTTTAGAGTGATAGCGTAATTACTAGTAGTAAAACTGCTGTTCAATACTTGTAGTGAAAGCTGATTGCTACGGGTAATTCACTTCTGAACTTCGCAATGAAACTACTTTGAGCTAATTACGCCTTTTTGTGCAACACTTTTTGACTAGTAAGCTGCTATCACATGCCTTTGCAAAATCGCCTATCCTCTGCAATGATAAACAAGTCAAAGGCACCAAACTCCTGGGTCTGATGACGTCATGTCATTTTTTATAAACGCGAAAGGTAATAATGGCTACTCATTTTCTTGAAACTGAGAACGTGTATCTAAACCGGGTTTACAGCATTCGATTGGTAATAATTTTCTATTTCATTTTAAGGGCATTGCTTTGCAGACATTAGGTGGCCTTTAAGTGATTTTTGCCGCATTATACATCATTATAACAACCAATTGTCGATTACAATGTAATCAATCTTTATATAAGCTTATACCACCCAATTTTAGCTTTTCTTCATTCCAGCGTAGATTCGTGAAGAAACCTAGACGAAAACCTTTAATCTAAAACAGCCTTTTTCAAGGCACATTTCTCAGAAAGTGGAAATGATAGCTCCGACGCTATCAAAAGCTATTGTGAAATTCTGTACCACTAACAAATTTTTGAATTTAAAAGCGTATGCACTTAAAAGGTTTAAGCCAAAAATGCGATCTTTCAGCATTTAAACGTACTATGGATTTGACCAGTAAGTACGCAGGAGCTGATTAGACCAAGCAACAACAAATTTTTTCAAACTCTTCCAAATCTAAGTAATTGATCATATTTTGTAATTGCTCTAAAAACGTTTAAAATGTCATCCCAATGGCGTTAAAATGGCTTTTTTTTTTTCCAAAAAAAAAAAATTGTCAGAATTGCTCAGTCAGTCAGTCTTGCTCAGTTTTCTTTTCAAAAAAAGTGTCAAAAACGTTCAAAATGTCAGCCAAATGGCGTCAAAATCGCTGTTTTTTTTCCGAAAAAAATTGCAAGAATTGCCAAGCGGCTGGGGGCTTCTCCCTGGCCCCCATTGTGGTAACTTGCTCTCTCGCAAACAATCTTCACAACTAACTTTCAAAATCGTTATTACAGAATTTTTGAAAAACAAATGTAGCAATAAATGCAACTATTACCGCGAAACCTTGTTTGACTATAATACCGTGCATTGTCGTTAATGGTTGAAATAAATTAACTAAAATTGGGTCCGGTTGCTTTTTGAAAAAATGACCCCCCTCTTTATAAATTCCTGGGTGCGCCCCTGTATCAAGCCACTTTTTTTTAACAAACGCATGGTAATAAGCTCCTACACACTACCACACAAACCTTTGTTGAAACCTTCCGTTCATGGACTTCCACACATCGATGTATATAGACGGTTCTTCAATTCCCATGTCGATCAGGCGTTCTTTCAAGCAGCGGGCATATTGAATCGTCATGTCAGGATGCACATTCCAACGGTTACGTGAAGAAGTAAGAAATGCCTAAAAGCAACAAACATCATTATAAACTACCGCAACAAAACGGACCAAGTCAACCCAACGCAGCAAATTGGTCGCGAACAAACTAACCACCGAAGCAACTGGCAGTCAAACTGTGTTTAGGGCTGCTATTTATTTGTTCATGGTTAGTTAATTCGCGGTCACTCGTCGCAGATCCTTACCACCAACCGTCCTACCACATAGTCATGCTAATTTCAAAAACCAAGTTTTGGTTCCACTCGCTATAATGTACCGAAGCGTATACGAAGTTTGCCCAAGGTCCATGTCCACCACACGAGGCAACACAGCTTGTATGATAAAATGCACCAATGATGACGAAGTTTGGCAACAATGTGTTCAATCTGCCTGGCAGGAAATGGAACCCCAGAAACCTTATTTGAAAACTTATATAGCTGTTTTGAGACTTTGGGAGCTCTCATATATGATGAAAAATAATATACCTCAATATAAAAAACGAAATAAATGCAGTGCGATTTTTCCATAAAAAAAGTCTTGAGCAAAATAAAAAAAGTTACAAGAAACATCATAAACTTTTCAAGAAACAGCTACAAGGCGCCATCACGTGGTATATTTTACACAATTGCAACAACAGCTAAAAACAAAGAATGAAACTCACATGCGGTTTCAAGAAGCCTTCTTTGCCGTGTTTATCTCTATACATTACTTTAACATGCTGGTTTTTGAAGTTATGTACCATCATATCCCAGCTGTATCCGTACGGGCCTTCAGTCCAACCGTTGTAGCCCTATAAATGCAAGATCATCAAAAATCTAATAACCTTTTACGAGTAAAGGTTTCAAAATCATGGAAGCAAAATTATGAAGAACCCTTATTTGAAATATGATAAGTCACAAAATCTGAAAAACAATGCAATAACATTTAAATAGCACAATATGCAAAGCTTTTGCAATGTACACACAATCACGTACCTTTGTGATAAAATGGGAATAAGGTAGAAACAATTGTTCAGCGATGTAGACGACCGTAAGAAAAGCGGCAAGATGTTGTTTCCATCTGAAGTAAATACGTTTATTCATAGTCAATGACTGAACCATTAGGTCAGACTTAGATCTAACTCATGGGTGACTCAATTACTTTTTTTTGCTTTCGACAATAAATTAGATCTCTTACCAGAAATAATGAGAGGGCTAAACGCAAGAATAGCAATTGCATCGCAAACATTTTTAACAGACGTTCGATGAAAACAGGAACCTCACATAACATTGCAGATCCGTGATATGGCATCGTAATCGACAATGATGAATGAAACATACTCAAACAGTCAAACTCACTCCATCTGTTCTTAGGCGGAAACACTCTTTTTACAAAATAAAACAATCGCAAAATTATAGCATAAACCGCACATTATTTTTGTTCATTTCTGTGATGTGATAAACACGATTTTTCGCATGTTTCGACGCGATAATTGGATGTGATAAATTAGAGAGAAAAAGTTTGCTGCAACTGCCATCGTTGAGGAAAGTTCACAGTAACAAAAGTTGTTTGGGAGAGGAACATCACGCAAAAAAAGTAAGGTACAGAAACCTTTAAAGGAAAAATGCAAAAGACAAATAACCACATAATTACAAACCATTCTCACTTTAATCGAATATTCTTTTTACTGTAAACGCAAGCTTGATTTTCCTGAACTGTCGTTTCGTACTTTAAGCAAAGGTAACGATTCTTCTGAATAAGTTTTTTGAAGGAATCAGGAGGGCAAAACACGAACATTGTTGCAATCATTGCATAGGGAAACATGCCTGAAATTTTAATTTTTTTAAATTGTATTTCATACAAGATTAATTGACTGTCTTACTAGCAGCAAACTTGACCATAAAAAAAATGAAAAACAATTGAAGATCGAATTTTTGGTATTAATTTTTCCAGTTTCGCAAAATGTCAAGTTTTTTTCCAGTATGGATGGATAAAAGCTTTATTTTCGGTGAAAAATAATCTCTTCTTTTGACCAAATTGTTTCGTTTTTCGCCTTATATTCGCTTAGTGAAAAAATCCGAATTGATAAACCCCTTGAGTGCGCAAGATTAAATTTTGAAAAACAAATTTATCGAGTATACTACGTTCAACAAAACGTTTAACTTGAATAATATTTTCGGAATTCATATCGTAGCCAAAACATAGCAATCACGCAAATACGCCTGCGTTTGCACGTATTAAAAACAATTCGTTGGGAGTTTTTGCTGATTAGAAGCGCCTTTGTCTAGTGCTACAACAGAAAAACAAAAACAAACAACTTTCGAGTAGTAGCAATAATACGGGTAAGAAATCCAATATTTTGTAGTTTAATTGCAGGGTTTTGATGGGAAGACTTCTACACAACTGAACAATACTGAACTGGTATAATAGTTTGTAAAATGGTTTATCCAACTTTACTCAGTTGAAATTCTCACCAATGTTAAAAATTTGTGAATTCAGGAAATGAAAAGTTCCACAAAGTGTAAAGCCAAGAATTCGAGTTTGATCGAAAAACAAAAGAAATCCAGCCGAAATGTCCAACAAAAATCCACCGTAATGTACAACGAGCAGATCCATAACTGAATCATTCATAAAATACCTGAAACCAAACCAAAATTTAATGTTGGTTAAATGAAATTGTCCTAAACAGAACAAATCTTGATTTTTCCTTATATCACAATACACAAACTCGTCGCAAACAGCAACTACTTCGGATTATCAACCATTTTTACTAGGAAATAAAATACCAAAACTGCTGTTGTGGTGGTAATTAATTTGTGATGTAATATTAAAAATTATCCAAAAATTAGCAGCAAATTAGAATCACTAAAATTTCATTCAATGATTGTCAACCTAAAACTATAGGTTTTCGTGTTTCGACCAGTAACTTAGGCCATCTTCACGGCTAGCATTTAGAAGCATAAGTTATTCATCTATACAATTTATTATTGTAACATACAGTGCGATTGAGCTATCGCGACGCGTTTCGACCTTGCTCAAGGGTCTCATCAGGCGAAAAGAATAACACATATTTAAACATGCAATGATATAGAACTGCAATTAAAATTTGGGAACCAAAATTAGCAGCAATTTTAAAATCATTGAAATTCTAAACATGCACTCATATAAATCTGCAATTACCAAATTTGGAAATAAAAATTGCATCGATAAACACATCTGCTTTGTCTATGCAAATTTTATAAGATGTGTTTATCGATGTGTTTGCAGATGTGTTTATCGATGCAATTTTTATTTCCAAATTTGGTAATTGCAGATTTATATGAGTGCATGTTTAGAATTTCAATGATTTTAAAATTGCTGCTAATTTTTGTTCCCAAATTTTAATTGCAGTTTTATATCATTGCATGTTTAAATATGTGTTATTCTTTTCGCCTGATGAGACCCTTGAGCAAGGTCGAAACGCGTCGCGATAGCTCAATCGCACTGTATGTTACAATAATAAATTGCATAGATGAATAACTTATGCTTCTAAATGCTAGCCGTGAAGATGGCCTAAGTTACTGGTCGAAACACAAAAACCTATAGTTTTAGGTTGACAATCATTGAATGAAATTTTAGTGATTAAAAATTATATTTTTCGCTATTAGCGTACTCTAGTCCCTTGAATGAAAAAAATTTACAACTTAAGTGTTGGTTTAAGCAATTAGAACTGCTTCTTTCTGTAGTTCTGTACTTAATACCTCATCGGATCAAAGATCCAGTGCTTTGTTAATTTGTGCATAGAGTATCCCATCAACCAGTCCTGATCTGTTTTCTTTAGACCTGCGTAGAAGTACACCAAGAAAATCTAAGACAAAAAATCAATACATTTAATTAGAATTGTTCACAACAAGCTTAAAAACTAAGCCTGTAGGAGATATCATAATTTTAGAGAAGACAGGATAAACAAAACAATGCCACTCTAAAAGGCTAAGTAAATTTTGACGGACATTTTGAAAATTAAATTTTCTATCTTTCTAAAGCTTGTTATTTTTATGAACAAATGAGGTCAAAAGATATAAATTTCAACTTGAAAGATATTTTACTTTTCAGAAGCTTCAATTAGAACAAAAACAAAATGAAAAAAAACAGCTAATGTAAAGATTTCAGCGTTGAAAACATAGATACCTGAAAACGAAGCAAAGTATAATTCCACAGTGGTACATGACTGTCTCTTAATTTTTTGAAAAACAGTCCATCAATTGACCTGTAAAATTAGTTTCACCTTAAACGTAGTATTTTAAAAAAAGGACCTATAATGTATTGTATGCCTACAGATATTCTAAGCACTAGAATAAAATAATTCAATTAGTCTATTTATTCGGAGACTATTTTCTGTAGATAATTGCACTACAAGCAAAAGATTTGTATGATCTGCATTGTTGGTACTACCATTCTAAACACAAAAGAACACAGTCTAATAAAAAACTACCCAAATTTATTTCAAAACTTCTTTGGATCTTACTGCTTTATTTATGGCTGTGATGAGCTTGATGACAATGTTAATGCTAGTATATATTCTAAGTGAGATTAAAACCTCTAAAATTAGTTCTTCAGCCTAAATATTTTAGGCTACGTTTAATAAATCAAAACATTATAAAGGGGAAAACTCTTATAACTTTGCCAGCATTAGGAAGATTATGATAGTTACATTATATGTACTTTGGCTTCAAACATAGGGCCTAAACACGCAAACACATTTGGGAGATAAATGGACTAACTGCATATAGTGCTTTTCACCAGTAATATTCTTATAACTTTCAATTAACCACAGCTATGATATAATAACTTACATATAACGATGAGCATCAGATGAAAGAAATAAAAATCCCATCAAACCATACAAGTACGAATGATTATTCCAAGTTGCTTTATTGAGTGCAAATAAATACCAATAAACAAGAACAAAAAAGAAGCAACTGATTCGGTATAAACAACCTAACATGATTCCAAAAGAACCTGTATAACAGTTACTTGTCTTGTAACATCAAATCAAAAATTTCTAAATCACTGTAATAAATCATTGTCATTATTTTAAACTTGTCATTTGAATAAAACAAATGTATAAATTCAGTGTACATGGTGTCCACAAAGTCCTTGGACAATTTTAAAAATAGAAAAAGCTTGGCGCACGTTCTGTGCATGCAGACGTTTTGTAATAAAGCCTAAAAAACCTAGCCCTAAACCTTAACCCTAACCTAATAGTAATATTAAGCCTAGCCCTAATCCTAATCTAAACCCTATCCTAGACCTAGAACTGTAATAATCAAAAAAACTTCCGAAAAAGAGTGACGTGATCAAAACCTTTGTTTATTTAACCGCGCACGTTCCGAGCGCCAAGTCACTTCGTTCAAAAATCTACAACAAAAATTTGAAAAGCATTATCCAAATAATTTTTTTTTACGTACTAATCAGTTGTTACTGAAGTTTTTGCAAATTTTTTTATTTTTTTATTTCAGAGATGATTTACATAAATAAAATACTTTATTTTCTAACCTTTGTAAAAATGTTTACTCCACAAGATAAAGCAGAATGTGCTTCTTATTTTATCGAAACAAAATCTGATATTCAAGGCTTTAATGCTAGCAACAACTGGATTTTGTACGTACAAAGGCTCAACCTTTTCTGGGGAACTTTATGAATTGTTGAGCTAGGCACTTGCACCTCAACGCAAGCAGTGCGGATGAACTTTCTTGGACTACGACTAAGTGACTGACCAGTATGCTCGATGTCCTCTTCAGAAGTGCTTGGCCTTCCACTCCTAGGATTATGTAGCACCGTTCCCGTTTTCATAAATTGCTCATGCCAATTCCGAATCAACTAACATGCCAAGCTGGAACTTGTTTTGCATATTTAGTTGTCTGATTTCTTCCAATTAGAACATCAGATTTTGTTTCAATAAACCAAGAAACGCATTCTGCTTTTTCTTGTGGTGGAAACATTACTACAAACGTTAGAAAATCATGTATTTTATTTATCTAATCATCTCTGGAAAAAAAAAACAGCATTAGCAAAAACTTTTAATAAAAACTGATAAATATATGCAAAAGAAATAATTCGGATACAGCTTTTTAAATTTTTGTAGTGAACTTTTTAAATTGTCTAAGGACTTTGTGGACACACTCTATATCATAATGCATAAAACACAAAATAAAAAATATGTAAAAAATTATAAAATTTTGAGAGAAGCTAAGACAAGTGTTGTAGTCAAGAGATTCCTAAACCAAGAGTGCTCAATTATAAATACAATCCTATAAAAAATTATGCATACCGGTATGTGTCAAAATGTATAAAAAACTGAATCAATGACATTAAGTGGTATGAGACTGATATTTTAAGAGATCATTTATGTTGAATGCGAGCCATGGATGTCATTTTTGAGTTTCAGTTGTTGACTTAAAAATGACTAGTTTTAGTAATACTGACAAAACTAATAATTACAACATGATAAGGAGATAGTGTAATGCAACCATTCTTACTTGCAAATAAAATTGTGTATAACAATGCCATGTAATCAGCACTTAAAGGCTTGACAACAGAAAACAGTGGAAATTGACAAACATCACTCATTTCATCACCATATTTAGTGTCAGCATGGGTCATGCCTCGTTCTTGAGGGATGTCAATGAGCATCAACAGACCTAAAAATAGTACAGGTGAAACATGATAACTTTCAAACTTTAAATATATTAAAAGTTAGTGCCATATCTGATATTACAGGTAAATGCATCTTTGAGTTTGATCAATTTCTTGAAATCTTTTTAGGAAAATGATAAGGAAAAAAGAACTGAAATACAGTAGGTACCAGTTAAACATATATACGGTAAATGCATTCATCCGACACTCATTTGTGCAAAACAGGCTTTTACTGCCATAAAAATAACTATATTTTGGACTCCAGTTCTAACTTCGGACAGCCCACCTAGTGGTTAGGTTTAAGTTTTGTAAAATAATTTTTCTTTGAAAGGATTTCAGGTTTTATGAGTTTCCAAAAACCTCTCCAAAATAACAAAACACCAAAACTCAAAACCAACCACTAGGGTAGCTGTCCAAATTTAAGACCATGTTGTTTGAAGTTTGGTAGTTTTTAAATAGGTCTATTATATGCTTAACTCATAACTATGCCAACACAGAGCACCATTTTTGTTTTCCAGTAGTTGCAAAAATTTTATTTTAACTTCTGCCTCAGCCACCATGATCTGTGATCTGATAGTGGGTAATGCAAAAATTGAATCTCAGTCTAACGGAAAAGAAGCATTGTAAGTTGTTGTTGCAAATGATACAACCACCAACAATGCATTGCCAGAATATGAATCTAATTAACAATATCATATGCCTACTGCACACAAATCAAATGATCCACAAATCACAACATGGTTTAAATATCAAATTTCATTGGACAGCGCAGAAATTAACTTTTCATTGACACCATGATACAATTAGAATCATCAGGTCATTGCTACACTAAGCAGACTGGCGGACGTTGTTAAATATAAGCCGTCTACTTTTTTCGGAATTTTTAAGACTCGTGTATGAGCATGCGCGTGTTCTCGCTCTCTCATGCGCACACTCATTAGGGTTAGGACTAGATTTGGGGAATAGCTTAGATCAGAGAGAGCACACGCGTGCTCATACACAAGTAGCAGAGCTTCTGAAAAAAAGCGATGGCTCATACTTAACGACACCCTACTAAGCCTAGATACAATATACATATTTTAAGTTTTTGCATACTGGTAGGCTATTTAATATCTTCTGTCTTGTCTTATTTTCATAAGTGGGCAGTATTGCGGTACTTTCTTCGTACCGGTACCATCGGTACTTTTGTGGCTGTGTTCCCTCTAACTTTACGGCTAGTCAGCGAGTGCCCAAATTATCTTAAAACAATTGTGCCCAAAGCTCTAAAAAGACGTTTTTGTGCCCTAAATTTTGTACCAATCCAGTATCAAAGTATACCAAATGTTATATTTCCACAAATTTGTAGAATTATCTAAAGCTTTGTTTATTATATTGCCAAAAATAATTTGCCCTTGCTGCAACAAATCGCCGATTCGCTGAAAAAAATTTTTACGAGACATTTTTTTCCAGGATATTTTACAAGACAACTTACATAATGAATACTCAACACATCAGGCATGAAAAAGTATTTACTGCATGTTACTGCTGGCTTTTTTTCATATTTGCTTTTGGCTTTAATGTGTCTGAAACATACAGGGTAGAAGACCTCATTTAAAAATGGTGTATAATAGGCATACCGTACAGCTAAAAGTATTTCACGCAGTTATGCTCATATAGAAAACTTATCTCAAAGAATCCTTTTATCTGCACCAACTCAGTTCAGCTTTGGTCGCGATGAGATTTTTTCTTTCTGAACATTTTACGTTCTTCAGGGCGTTTTAAAGGGCAAAAGGGCAAGACAACCACAACCTAATTTTTGTGCAAAATTGTCAAGTTAAAAGCACGGTTTTGCCTCTTGAAATTTTTTGGTGCCACCTCCTCGAAAAGTCCACAAATTAAACCATAGACGTAGCCAGGATTTTTGATTGGGGGGGGGCCCAAACCATAAATCACATACAATGACGTCATTAAAATGTTTTAAAAAAAAGGAACTTTTTAAGGGGCAAAAATATCGTAGAATCCAAGATCAGAAGTTGCGGCATAGTTTGGCACTTAAGCAGGGTTTTGCTCAAGGAAGAAGGCTTGAACGAAAATTCAAAGGTGAAAATGGCTAACTTTGGAGGCGTGTTGAGTACATTAGTTTCACTCAAATGCATCACAAATAGGGGTTTTGGGGTGAAGTCCCCAGCCGCTGGATGATTTTTTGGAATTTTTTGGAAAAAAAAAGCTATATAAATGCCATTGAATCACATTTCACACGTGTTCAAAGCCATTTGACAGAACTAGATTTTTAACATTTGAAAGCCAATAGAAAAAATTGAATTGTTCAACCATCCTTTCGCTTGCAATTTAAATCAAAAACACGTTTAAAATCTTGCATTTTGAAGGTGAATTTCGTCAGTCATTTGGCCCAGGCCCAGGTAAGGTGCACTGCCTCCTGCAATACTTTCACAGTAAATAATATTCCACTTAAAGATTTGCCTTGAAGATTTTTGTTTAGTTATGAAATTAACCAGTTATAGAAGTACATGGTCGAAGCGTCAGTAGCGTGGCCGAAAGGGTAAAGGTGTCGTTTTTACGACAACCCAGATCGCATGATCTGTGTTCAACCCACACCCTGGTCATGTTGTTGCGTCCTTGTATAAGGTGCTTTACGATGATTATCTCTGCTTGGTGGCTTCGAGCAAGCAGCAACTTTACGTGGGAAGAAGTCAAACGTCAACCGGAAAACTTGGAAAATGGTCAACTCCTAAGCGAGTGAGGATTCGTCCAAAATAAGAGCTTCGCCGTGGCTTCCTTGTGAGTGGAGAATAAATATGGATCAATAATAGAAATAGAATACATGTACGGCCAGGGGGCCCAGGCCCCCTCAATTCAAATTCAGTAATTTGTTCAACAAGCATTTCTCCTAGCATTTTTTTTCATTTGTATTTTTATGGAGTAAAAACTGGCGAGGTAGAGGTGAATTGTTATTGAAAAATGGTACAATAGATATTTATAACCACTAACCATGTTATGCGGGGGCCGTATATACGTTGCTAGGGGCCCCTGGTACTTTGGGGATTTTTGCAATATTTTTCTGCCAAAATCTTCGTGAAGACTAAAAAAAGTTTTACCATCTAAGCGCGGGGGCCCCTGGCACTGTGCCAAATGGTAAATCTGTGCCTGGTTATTTCATTATGCTCATACAAAGGTTAGATGAGTACCTGGGGTAGCAACTTTTAAGACAATAACCTTTAATTTTACCCGGGTTATACATTTAAATAGATTGGCAAAAAATTAATTGAGGTGGCCCAGGCCCCTGGTTGTCAATACTATTGTTAATTAATGTTGTACGCTTGTACCGCTACTGTTTACGTGAAGATGCTATAAAAAAAAGAAATTGAAGAAACATGGCATTTTTGTCAGATTTTTGTCATTGGTGGCATTTCGATTGGGGGGGCAGCTTAGGCCCCTTGCCCCCCTCCTGGCTGCACATATGAATTAAACCATGAGAAATCTATTTTACTGAACCGCTCAAGCAAGAAAACTTTTTTATTTATAAATAGATATTCAAGAAGCAAAAATTTTGACATACGGTACTTTGGTGGTCCCTTGAATTCAGTTCTTTGATTAGCTTAAGTTAACTAATAGTTTTGATATCAGCAGATATTCAAGAGACAAATATTTTGGCATAGCTTTAGGGTGCCACTCTCTGTACACCCCTCAACTTGGGCCCCACAGTATCAATAGTTTGAACAGCCTAAACTAAAAGGCTAGTTGTTTTGATATCAGTATATAGATTCTTAATAGACAAATAGTGTGGAGGTGCCACCCCCGGGACCTCCAAATTACATCGCTTTTTGACCCCATAAAACTGAACCTCACAAAAAATACTGCTATATAAATATTTAAACAGCTTAAGCTAAAACACTAATTTTTTTAATCAGTAGCGACAAAGAACTTCCTTGAAAATGAGAGTCTCCCACAACGTAGCTGAAATTGCAAAAGCTTTTTGTTTTGACGACCCTGATCACAGGATCTGGGTTCAACCCACATTCTGGTCACGTTGTTGCATTTTTGGACAAGGCGCTTCACAATAATTATCTCTGCTTTGTGGCTTCAAACATGCAGCAAATTCAGTGACAAGAAATTAACCTGTATGTCCACTCAAAATTTAAATCGAGCTGTGAGTCTACGCAGTTCACACTAATTACGAAACCGAACCAAATCACTAGAAGTGATAATTTACAATCCCGTAACTGAGGTCGATCAGTCCAATTTTTTTTTCAAAAGTATCGCAGTACTTTTAGCTTGAAAGTACCGATACAGTAGGACTGCGGTACTAATTTTAGCAGAGTACCGGTACGGTGGTACTTTTGCAAAGTACCGTACCATGCCCACCTATGCTTATTGTCTACTATTGTGCTTGGAATGTTTCAACATAATTTCAGTACACTAACAGGAACCAGCAGCCTAGCCTAACCAATGTCAGATGTAGGATTCAAGCTCTGAACTTAGCCAATAATATAAATGTAGTCTAACATATTTACAGTTACTTACCAAATGCAATTCTGGTAAAAGCTAAAATTGAAGCATGTCGTGGTTGATGCAAGAAAACAACAAAACTTTTCCATGAGTTTAAATTTTCCAAAGAAATTCCAATCAGATTAGACATCTCGTTTTTATTACCAGTAACTTATGAATTCGGAATACGCATGTGGTAGGCTGTCATTAACCTAATCCATTAGTATAAATGATTTGTAAATCTAGATCATTTATAAACTCTTTGGTCTCAACTTACCCACGTACTGGTAAGTATAGACCTGTAAATAAAGTAGGCCTGCAGTACTGAGTACGGTAAGTTCAAGGTTTAGTTTGTTAGCTAGGGCTACAAATAGCGAACTGTTTAAATTCTAGTAACAATGAGAATAATAATACCTACCGTAACAAAAATTTTCAATAGAGTACCACCAAAAAAGCCTGTTATTCAAGGGGTTTCTGATGTTCTAAAGCTAGCCTATGCCTATAAAGTGTGTGATTAAATATTACGCCGGATATTTGCGCCAACCAAGCAAATGCTATTAATTCCTGCGCCACGTTGTTTGAAACTACTGCACAGTGTACAGTCAGGCACGTGCGGTCAGGGGAGGCAGGTGAGGCCGTGCCTCACCTGAAGAATTGTACAAAGAAAAACAAAAACAAAAGTATATAATTAAAATAAAATGTTTTCACGCAAATCAAAATATTTCTCAAAAACTTTATTAATTTTTATCATATTAACTTTTGTTGTGTATTCACTGCTTTTATGTTATGCTCTTCGCATTAAAATGCCGAAACTATTCGATTAATTGCTATCTCTCTATGCGCGCCAGCGAGCATCGCTTGAAATACGCGAAGTGAGGCATTTTCGATTGTGCCTCACTTCAGCCAAGCAAATTTTAATAAAGGAAGTAAAGTATGCCTTTTTCTCTCAGACAAATCGCGGACAACGCATAATGCTTTAAAATCTGATTTTGAGGCACGCCTCACCTATGACGTCATAGAATACGAAAAAGTCAACGCAGTTTTTTTGTAGTCTTTTGTTCATTGCGAAATTGAACGAGTTACTTTTCGAGCGAAATTAAAACAATTTATTACGAGGAAATGAACTAAAATAGAAGAAAATTTAGTCTTAAAGCTGAGAGATTTTTCCATAACTAAACTTGAAGTTTTAGCTCGAACAAAACCAGGTTAAAAGATTTGCTCGAGACATCAATACGAAAGAAATCCCTCATTTCAGAACGAGTACTACCGGACTCAAGAAAGAGTGGTTGCGCAATAAAAATCGTCATTTCTGCTTTTATATTTTTAGCAAATTTAATAATAATGTTGGGACTGAAACCTGGTTTTTGTGACTTAGCAAGAACCAAAACTTTAATCATGTCCACATTCAAAGTCAAATAATTGGCCACCTTTATAGATTTTCGAAACTTGAAGAATTCATTTGGCTTTATGGCTTTAAGTGAACAGCAGAGATTAAACGAGGAATTAATAATCGAAAAATTTGGTCTTTGTTTAATGGCTATGAAAACAGTTATTTGCTTGTCAGTCATTGTCTTAAATAATTTTTTTGCAAACGTGTGTCAGGGCCGCTACTAGGGGGGGGAGGCAAAAGGGGGCAGCGCCCCCCTAAACAAAACGCCCCCCCAAACTGCCCAGCATACCCACCCAAACTTTCGTTACCCTTGCAGCAGTTTCAAGATGGTGGCTTTTTTTTGGAAACCAACCGAGACCTCGGAGAAAAGTAGACCATATTAAAGCGATGACCTTTTTTTGTGAATATCAACAAAGAACTTGGTGAAAACTAGACCAACCCAAAAATTTTGGCCCCTCCAGAAACAAATTTGGCCCCCCTAAAAACTACGTTCTAGTTGCGGCATTGACATGTGTGTGAAAAAAAATTGTGCCTCACCAACCAGAAGCCTCACCGCACGTCACTGTGTACAGTTGTACAGTTTGTACACCAGAGCATATTTTAACGACTTTTCACTGGGGGGGCAATTTCATACTACAGGTATATAAGATTAAAGCCCCACCCGTCGTCTCCGATGATGTCACTCCAGAGGATGACTATCAGACCACCACTGCAACACATCTTAGGTATTTTTATTGACATCTGAGTTTGTTCAAGTACCTCAGATTTCACTTCAAGCTTCACTCTGTAATTCCAAGGGAGAGGACCAACCATATATCGGTAGTTAGGGTGTTTTGATTATAGGACCTGCCAAAATTACACTAGAATCTGGTAGTAAATCGCTTGAAGAGACTCTCCAAGGTTACACTAAAATGCTGAGTACCAAGGAGTATAACAGCAATTGCTATATTTTAAAGTCTTTCGTTCTTGACCAGACCCGGAATTAAACCAGAGTCTACCATTTCAGAGACATACCCCAATACGCCATCTAGTATTGTAATCGTGTAAGTATCCCAATTATGATTCTTGGGCTAACTTTTATAGATAAAAAATAATTCTACTGTACTTGCCAATTGTTCTGGTGTTTTTAAGAACTATAAATCCACAAACTTGTAGTCTTCATAAATTTCAAAAGAGACTTGCAATAAAATATTCTGTATAGCTGTCAGTGCTTATCCACTTAAAAGACTAATACTCTGAAATGGTACAGCAGAAATTAGATATCAGCACAATGGCAACCAAGCAAACTTATGGAGAGCAGCATATAAACTCCACGCCATAAAATAAGCCTAAGGTGTCTGCACTCTGCAGTATCCAAACTTCGTAGTACCATGTTTGCAAAGAATTAAAGAAAACTTGCCTAATTATCCAATTCAGAAAGATACATAGAATCTTTCAAAAAATTAAGGTTAATAGTAATTGAATTGCTTATTAATTGGCTTTTTGCTTTAGATATTACTATCAAGTATATAGATTTACAGTAATGTTTTTGTACAAGTATATTATCACCATAGTTGCAATAACAACGCAAAGGAGGGTAGCTAATAACTGATATTCCATGATCTCCAAAAGAATTATATGGATAGGCTGATATAAATAAATAAGTAATAATAAATAAGAATTGTTAGCTGAAACTACAACCTGATTGATTTAATTCTCCCAAAAATAAAGTCTAGAATATAGTGAATCGAATGTGTAAATGTGAACCCTTATACAAAGCTACAAAGAGTATAGTCAAAACTCAACAGCATTAACCTTTCAAAAACATCCATGTCTATGCTTTGATGACAGTCATGAGCCGAAAGGTACTATATACGGATCACGTTTTAGTGTTTGCTTGAATACTATTCACATTTCACAATCATCTCAACACACCGCTTGTCAAAACTAGTACTTTTTTATAAAATTAGCGAAAAAATTTAGCAACATATTCACGTTTTTTGTACAAATCACAATCAGGCTCACTCTGTCGGCGGTCTTTTCTCTTTAAAAACTCTCCAACTGTTTCCCTTGGGTCATACTTAGCTGTGCCAATATCATTAAGAGCAATGAACATCCTTGACTTTACTGTATCTATGTGCATGCTTTGTCGGTTGGGGGTCTTATTGCACACAGAAATCATTCTTTCGGTTTGCATGGAGTGCGGTACCATAACAAGTAGAGCCATCAGACACTTATTTAAAGTCACGCTGTTGCGAGTAACGTGA
Source organism: Trididemnum nubilum (assembly GCA_963965965.1). Classification (NCBI taxonomy): domain Eukaryota; kingdom Metazoa; phylum Chordata; class Ascidiacea; order Aplousobranchia; family Didemnidae; genus Trididemnum; species Trididemnum nubilum. Next base: position 6,127,351 of record OZ014490.1, read on the forward strand.
CATAGCTATCTTAGTCGCCATGATAGCCTTGTGCCAAAGTCCGTGTTTTCGCGTAAGAATCCAACATCGTGTATCATCGGCCAATAATTGCACACATCATCGGAAAACTGTTCAACTTCTGGAAATAACATTCTCACAATTGTCAGTCCGTGAGAAACAAAATCGTTCATAGTTTTTGCAGAAAGCAAAGTAATGCATTTCTGAATGAGCTCTTCTTGTTCAATATTCATTCGCTGAGTCATGTAATTCTTAGCTGCCATGACCACTTCCACGCGAATGGCCTCTCTACTTCTAAAAAAAAAAACAAAAGCATTGAAACGGGTGCAACTTGGAGTTGGTTCCACTTCATCATCATTTTCGGACTCTTGCATTGCCCTTTTTTCGTCTTCAAGATATTTTTCTTCACATCCTCCTGGGTAAGGGGCATTCGACATAAGGTCAAGCTTTCGTATAGCGGTGTCACGGCAAGTGATTACATCGGTTAATATAAGGTCATCACTTTGAAAATTCTTTTGCAAGTTTTTAAAAACTTTAGCAACATCACCCATCAAGGCAGTGAGCCAGACTTGATTCGATCCGGTAGTCCACTTACGCAAAAAAACACTAGCCTCTGCTTTTTCATGTCGTGTTCCTTCAGCAGAAATTTGTTTCCAAACTTCAATGCAGCCATCTCGATTATGCAGCACTGCTTCGATTACATTACCCAAGCGCTCAGCAAAGCGAACTTCAAAAGACGCTGGAAATTCATGTGCATCAGGAAACAGTGTAAGAAGATTAGCTTTATGATTTTTGCTTGTTCTGAAGTAACTTGCCACCCCCAATACGTTCGCTTTCCACAGCTGGAATTCGGAAACAGCATGCTCCGTGACTTCTACAGCGAGATCTGATCGATGAGCTACACACCCAAAAGGAAAAAATATCACGATCAAGGTAAGTACGCAACAACTTCCAAAATCCGTTTCTACGTCCAGTATTTGCTGACTCGCCATCAGTAGTTACACCCACAAGTTTCGATTTGTCAAGTCCAAATGAATTTATTATGGCTTTCACTATTTCCAGAAGACCCTCAGTATTTCTAGCTTGGGGGACATCTACAGACAAAAAAACTGTTTTCATGTTGAGATCCTTATCAATAATACGAGCATTCACAAACTTGTTGTCTCTCATTGTCCGGCTCAAACTGCCATCTACCTGAATGGCCCAAACAACTGCTGCGTTAACCAGATTCGAAGTAACTTTACTCTGAAGCTCTCCTTCGATTTTAAGCATTTCAGCATATATCACAGGGTCTCTGTAGTGTAAAACAGAGCCTAGTGGTTTGAACTCTTCAAACTGTTGATCAAAGCCATTTTCTCTGAAAGACGAAATTAGTTGGTCACTGTGCAAACTAGCCAATGATCGTCCTGGCCAAGAAAAGGCAGTAGGGGTCAGAAGAAGACTGTCATTGTATACATCAATCGACAAGCTGATAAGCATTTCAACCGTTTCCACACGCTGTTTCGTCAAATAGTGTATCCATGGATGAGAAGTTGATTGTGACTTCCATTGACGGTTTAATTGCTTATAATCCGACGACTTTTTATGTGGTTGAGATAAAAGATGATCCACAACATTCATTAATTTCTTTTTTGCATCAGCACGACACCCCCTAGCAAGTGGAACCACACCATTTCTTGAATACTTTTTAGCTTCAAATTCAAATTCTTCACATATAAGACAGTTTACAAACAATCGTTTTCTTTGACCCTGTGCGTCATTGTAGAACTTCAAGCATTCGTGACGAGATTGTAGCCATTGTTGTGTAAGTTTCATGGACTCATATCACTCAGTTGCTTCAGATTTTCCACCACAGCTTGTGTTTTCCTTCTATCCGTGCTGCTAGTTTCTGCAATTGCTGCAGTATCTTGTGAATCGATTGCATTTTCTTCCAAGCCAATAGAGGAATCAGTCGTGGCTCTTTTTTCCGAAACAGCAGTTACGTTCTCGAGCGAAGTTGGTGCAGCATTATTATTGCCCTCTAAACTTGATGTATTTTCTGGCACGCTGTTGCACTTTTCTCCGAGGTTGACGCATTTTCTTGCAAACTCTGCTGTCCTCGTATGTTGACCTTTGGTGGCACTGGACTGAAAAATTCTGATATTGCTTTTATACCAGAAGGAACTTTTCTCTTGCTGTTCATGGTCTAACACTTTAACTACTGTTTCTATTACAAGCAAGGTGTTCTCTATTAAAGACCATGCAACGTTTGCATTATGAAAGCACAATTTTGTGGAGGCCCATTGCCTATTTTTTATCCTCCTTAATTCTTATATTGAGCACGCATTAATTCTTATATCTTGACCATATACCGAAAATATTTTAATTTGACAAGCTCTGCCGGTGTACTGTTCATCTAAACAAAGTCACTAACATAAGCTCTGAAAATTTTTACTGGGAGGGCAAAAAAGTTCACTGGGGGGGCAATTTTCCCCCCAGTTATAATGTTAAAATATGGCCTGTTGCAGAGGTGGTCAATAACGAAGTAGTTCTACTTAAGTAGACTACTTAAGTAGTAGTTTCGGTAACGAGCGACTTACTTAAGTATTTTTCATTTCTGATACTTCTACTTTTACTTCAAGTAAAATCCTCTCGAAGTAACGCTACTTGAGTAGTAATGACTTTTATGTAAAGTAGAAGTAAACTCCTAGCCAATCCTTTTTGATGATGATTTGACCAATGACCACGATTTGAAGTTTGTTTGTTTGTCTCATTATATCTGGCAACTCTTCTTATCGAAAACATGTTCGTGCAGGACGCGAAACAGAAGTCTGGTACGCTGTGATTACAGTCTATGTACCGGTATTGAGCCGCAATTTTGAGGTTTGGCAAGGTTTTCTGGAATTTCTTTGTTTTAGGTGGGCGCAGTATTATTGTGTACTTGATTGTTTGTTAGGTTTTCCAAAGAAGTATTGCAGATAGATACCGGTAGTTGAAAGCCTTCACTTACGCCGATAGCTGCCAGTATATACCAGTAAGCGTTTGGGCTACTATCGTAGTACCAGCATTGATAAATTATAAGATTTAGACTAGCCTGTATTTAAACTATCTTAGCAGCAGTCATTTGCGTGACTGTCATTTACCGCTCTAGAGGCATGCGAGCTATACAATTAGCCATCCGAGCAGAGTAATGCATTGTTTAGATCAGTGCTCTTCAACCTTTTTTTACGTGGTATACCTTTTGCGATTTTCGAAAACTTTGTATACTCCACAAAAAATTCTAGCCCGTGTAAGCGGTGTAGACTTTTTTTGTAGATCCGATTTTTCATGCTTAGATTTGGGCGAAATTGGACCGAATCTAGCCCGAACGTAAGTGGAGACCATTTTCTTTTTTTTTTTTTTGGAGATCGCAGTTTTGTTTCGTATACCCTCTGTATACCGAGTACCATAATTACCGTTTCGCATACCAATTGGTATATCGTATACCCGGGTGAAGATTTGTACGAATTAGATGTTACGAATCTGTGGTGACCTGCTGATTGGCTTGCTTCATATTGTACATAGCAGATTTAATCCAATAAAAGTTTAAATGGATTGTTGAACTCGACCGTTATTAGGTAGTGTACATTATTCCACCTCACAACGTGTGCAATAAGTACGTATCGAGTTTGTTTTACTGTACAGTACTACGAAACTTATTGAGTAGTTACGACGATTCATTTACAGCTCATCTAGGGTAGTGTGTTTTTGCGTTGCATCAAATACCAGGTGTTGACTCAGTCTCACTAAAAAAAAAACATACCGAACCAAATTAGCATGGTACAGTAGAAAAACTAGACATGCGCATTACTCCTGGTTCATACGAAAAAGATTAACGGTTAACGGCGTTGCGTTTGCTGCGGCCTGTCTGGGGTTCAATTCCTTAGCCGGTTAACGAACAGTGTTGCTAACGACTCGCCATCGCTACGACATTTCTTCTCAAGCTGTGTTGTCCAGGCGCGGAGATGAGCCCAGAGTCCCTACTAAATCGTATTCGTAACACGCTTCGGTGTAATTTCAAGAGAATAATAAAACTTTGATTTTTTGATATGCTACCGTAAGTATGGCTTTGCTTGAACACTGATCGTAAGCGTCACAACAGCAAACCTTCGAAGAATAAACAAACACGTGAAATTCGAAATTACTTTCTTCTTTCATTACTTAAGTAGAATTAATTTTGACTACTTTCCTACTTTTACTTAAGTGGAAATGCTTCGCCATACTTCTACTTTTACTTGAAAGGCATTTTTGAGTAAGTAACAATACTTCTTCTTAAGTAGATTTTTCGACTACTTTGTCCAACTCTGGCCTGTTGTACACTACAATATATAACGCACAAACTCTACCGGTAGTGCTATTGTTTGTTTTCTCATTATCTTTATTTTCTTTTTATGTTAATAACTTCGTTAAATTTACTAAGGGTAGTGCCAGAATATTTGCTGATGACACAGTTATGATTATTAGCGACAATAGCTTAGACAAATTGAACAATCCAGCAAATAACGAGGTTAAGATAATGGTTAGCTTCAAACAAACTAACCCTAAATATATCCTAAACTAGTTTGTGCTTTTCTCATCGAAGAAAATGAGTGCCGAAAAGTTTTCCTTAAGTATACGAGCAGGGGCGCCGAGAGCCGAACATAGGCCCGGGGCCAGCTCAAATGTGACAGAATTCCGGTTTTGTGAACTCCAAAACAGACGAAGACAATGCCGCAGTTTTGTCCAAATTATGATGTGATCTCAAAAAAAAAGGTCTTTGCCGAAATTCTAACGGTTTTTTCGGCCAAACTTAAGTGATCTCAAAAAAAAAAGGTCTTCAGGCTTCCATAGGTGGAGTCGAGGACACAAGGCTTGAGACCAAGGCCAAGGACGTAAAAAAATTTCGAGGCCAAGGACAGACCCTCTCGAGGCCAAGGCCAAGGACCAAGGACACAGACGCAAGTGTTCTACAAAAAAAAAAGGTCTTCAAAATTTTTTTTCGGGCGATTTCAAAACAAAAAGGTCTGCAAAAAATTTTTTCAGGAGAAAGAGATCTCCAAAAAAAATTTTTTTCAGACGATCTCTCCTTGAGGAAACCAAAAAAAAGGTTTTTGCAGATTTTCCGCAAGGTTTCTGGCGTATTCCAACGAAATTTCAACGGTTCAAAAATAGTGCTATCCTCGAGCAGAGGACAGGGCAATTTTCGAGGACTTGAGGCTTCGAGGCTAAGGCCAAAGACTTCAAAATGTGTCCTCGAGAACTCCACCTCTGCAGGCTTCACATGCTGATTTCTAAGTGTCATTCCGATGGGCCCTCAGCTGGGCCCGCTGAAGCCAGCGGCCTTCCTGAAGCCCATGGGCCCCCCAAAGTCCATGAGCCCCGGGGTTATTATACCCCCCTGCTCCCCCCTCTCGGTGGCCCTGTATACGAGGAATAGAATCAACAAAACGCCTGTTGGAAAATATTAAGGATTACTAATTGACGAAAACCTTAAGTTTGATGTCCATGTTAAGCATGTTTGCGATAAAAATTGTCATAAATTCGTGGTATATTTTGTTATCTTCGACACCACATCTGTCAGAAAACACGTCTAATGTTGTATTGTAGTTTAGTGAACTCGCACATACTTTATGGGATTTTAGTATGGGGTTCAACAAACCAATCAATCTTACAGCCATTACAAGTCATCAGTGACGATCGGTGGCAAAAAGTTTTGGGAATTCAATAACAAATTTATTGCGTCGTTTATTTTCGTACCGTACATGAAGTAATTGCGCATTCGGTCAGCGCATATAAAAGTATGCCCATACGTAGAGGTAACATTTGATATTTATACTGAGTTTGTACTGTACCATTTAAAAATAAAAATTGAAAGACAAAGTTTGACTGGGGGGAGTAGCAAAAACACGTTTGGGAGTAAAAAGTTTTGGTTCGAATTGAGGGTAGCGTAGCTGAAGTTAATTTTTCTCGTCTCGCTTCAGCTGTTGAGTGAAATGAGTATAGTGGAGGGGTAGAAAAATGAAGAAGATAAACTATAACTTCTACACTCAATGCTACGCTCAATTTAAGCTATTGATTAAAACTCTTAACACGCCTTTACCTCATTCAATGATCAATTGCCTATAAAAAGCAAAGAAATAGTACAAGCTGAAACAGCTTTGCAGTGGCGTCGCTGGGGGGGCGGGGGGCGGCCCGCCCCGAGTGTCACCATTTTGGGGTGACACCATTTTGTAGTACCAGTCAAACAGAAAAGAAAACAACAATATTTTTAATATCATTGGAAATGCTTAGCACTCTAAAATTAACTAAAAAATGATTTAAAGCCCCTTTTGAAAAAATTATTTAGAGGGGCGAGCGCTAATTTGTAGAAATATAATTCACAAATTAGTAAAAACCTTTAAAAATTGCCAAATAAGCAATTACATTTGATCGCTTGTTGAAACATGCGGAATGAAGGTTTCATGAAAAAATATGTAAGCTCAAGGGTATGGGAGGGGGTGGCTATTCAGTATTGGTTAATTACCAAGCACTTTGACTCAAATATCGTTCCATTAGCCCCCCTTCCTAATCATTTTTCTCTATTAAGTATAAACAATATGGATTACTCCTTGTGAGTTTTATTGAACCTGTAGCGTTGCTAGGGGGGAATACAGCCTTTCCCTTGCCCCATTAGCCAGCCGGCCAAAATGCAGAATAAAGAAAATACCACGTTTTTAGCTCTTCTGAGACCATCTTTTGCATTGGAATAGACTCAAAAAGTAATTTAAAGCTTATTTTGAAACATTTATTTACGAGAAAGATCTAATTTATCAAAAACAAAACTCATAAATCAGAAAAAAAGCTTTGAAAATGGGCAAAAATTGTCTTTTGATTTGATCGCTCATCGAAAAATGCTGTTGTTTCAACACATCCCTGAACATAGGTTTTTTCAAAAAATGAAATATAAGATGAAAAATAGGGGAGAGGGGTTATTCAGTATTAGTCAGTTACCAATAACTTCTCTCAAACTTCCTTCCATTAGCCCTCTAATTATATCATTCTCTATAAAATATAGACGAAAAAGAGTACTCCTTCAGAGTTTTGTTGAACTCTAGTATAGGATTTCATGATTTATCAGCTTTTAAATAAGAGAACTGAAATTCTGGCAATTGTTACCACCCACATAACTCATTTTTGCAACTAGTATTATCATGTTTTTACACTGCTAATTTGTATGCCACATTTCAATAGCGTTAAGTTTTATCAAAATTAGCCTAAAATTAAGTTAGTGTTTGTCAAAAATAGACAAAGTTTTCGACCGCTGGGGGCTCCGCCCCCAGACCCCCGATAAAGCCTCCCCATTGCATATTTCTGGCTACGTGCCTGAGTCTAATCATGTTTTTGCACTGCTAATTTTTATGCCTCGAGAGTTCTCCCTGATGCCAGATTTTAAAAGCATTAACTTTTATCAAAATAAGGCTAAAATTAAGTTATTTTTGCAAAAAAAAAATTTTTTTTTGAGCGCTGGGGGCTCCGCACCCAGACCCCCGATGGTACCCGGCAGATAGGGTGGAGCTTCCAAACCCCCGAAACAGTCCCTCCCCAATGTAGATTTCTGGTTACTCGCCAGATATTAAACGTGTGATGTGATGTTAAACGTGCATAATTCCAAGTTGTAGAATCTTACACTGAAAAGTTATTGAGCTAGCCAAATAACAACTGCTATTTACAGTTATGAAGTAGCACCGCCATCTTTAAAATATATTTCTTTTGCGGCCTACTATACATTAATATATATTACCTACAATACATTCTTCAAAATATAACCTATGAAGGGTGACACCACGACACTCCGCCCCGGGTGTCACCATCCTTAGCGACGCCACTGCAGCTTTGGCCGTTTGATTAGCACTTCGAACAAAACTGTTTACTTAACAAAGGGCAGAGCACTAAAATCGGCAAAGTTTCAGAATTACTGCAGATGCAAGAAAGTCATTTAAAAGTAAATTCCATTCGCTTTTTTGCTGAAGCAAATTCTGTTATGACTAAATCCTGAAAAGATTTGGTTTCCATGACTTCTGTCAGTAATTGTGACTCGATGGATATAAGGCCTAAATCTGAAAGTATGTCTGGTTCCATTTTATTTTGAGAAAATGATTTGATACGTTTCAAGGAAGAAAAGGATCTTTCAATGGTCTTGGTCTACCTGCAGCAGCGATTGCTTTTTTTTCTTCAAAAGTTTTTTGAGTGAAGGAACATCCCAATAAACTATCCACAGCATTCGTTGTGTTATATTGCTGTCGTAATTTACTTTGACGAATTTTAAGTTTTCGTCAGAGTAGGTAATTTTTGCTAAAAAACCTTGCAAGTCTTTTATTGTCAATTGTTTGATACAGAGAAAGTATTATGATGTTTCAGGGTAGTTAATTTAATTGAGAGGTCTGTAACGGTTGATCTCGCAACCACAGGCCCAGGCAGCTGAAGGCAAGGTAATCACGCTCGCTATCTGAAAACCTAGGATGACGTCGATTGTGACGTTTCCTCACTTGGCCAAATTTGATTGGTCAATACAGAGGCGGGGCGTTACATGGTTTCACTTTGCTACGCCATTTTGGGTTTTCACAACTTCGCTTTGATACCTTCCAGAGCAGTCAAGCTACAGTGACTGCATACCAACGTTTAGCGCCACAGTGCCGAAAAAAATAATTGACTGCCTGCCACTAGGTTTCGCCAATTGCTACGCAGAATACGCTATGCTTGTGGCCAACTAGACATGAAAGTAAAAATAACCAAAATATAAAATACTATTTAAAAGGTATACTACTTTGAATAAATATAGATAAGATGATTTTATTTGGGTATTCAAAGAACACCCTGATGCCCCTCACCGATCGTCACTACAAGTCATTCAAAATAAAATTATACGAATGATACGCAATGTCGACAAAAATGAACACGTAAAAAACAACAGCTTGCTTCATAAATTGAAACTTTTAAAGGTCAAGAAAATGCATGATTCAGAAATGGCAAAATTTGTGTATTTCATCAACACAATAAGCAGAGGTGGAGTCGAGGACACAAGGCTCGAGGCCAAGGCCAAGGTTACAAAAAAATTTCGAGGCCAAGGACAGACCCTCTCGAGGCCAAGGCCAAGGACCAAGGACACAGACGCAAGTGTTCTTCAAAAAAAAGAAAAAAAAGGTCCTTAAAGTTTTTTTAAGGCGATCTCAAACAAAAAGCCCAAAAATTTTTTTCAGGGGAAAAAGGTCTTCAAAAATTTTATTCAGGCGATCTCTACTTGAGGAAACCAAAAAAAAGGTCTTCACAGATTTTCCGCAAGGTTTCTGGCGTATTCCAACGAAATTTCAACGGTTTAAAAATAGTGCTGTTCTTAAGCTGAGAACAGGGCAATTTTCGAGGACTTGAGGCTTCGAAGCCAAGGACTTCAAAATGTGTCCTCGAAGACGTCCTCGAGACCAAAGACGTCCTCGAGAACTCCACCTCTGACAATAAGCTTCCAAGTCTGTACAATTAATATTTCACATCCTTTAAAACAGTGCACACTGCATAAGTGCAACACAAGATGCACTTGTTACTCACAACAACTTTTATTTACATGCTATAAACTCGAATGCTGTAAAAAAGGCATTGCAATTTAGTGGTGCCCAAATTTGGAATAGTTAAAACCGTAGCGGAAAGATCTTTTTTGTCTAAATTAAAAGAAGCCAGCAGACGTCAAGAACATCACAACTAAATTAAAAGAAGCAGTTGGTAAAAGCCGATCTAATTCTAAAGTAGCCTACAAATAAAATTAAGCATGTTTTTTAAATTTTTGATATATTACTAAAAACAATCCGTTTGTTTGCCGTTACGTGAAAACCTAAATCTGAGAAAACAGCTCATTGTAATAAGTTACAGGTATTTGCATTTTGGGGGGTAAGTTGGCGATAGAAGCGATGTCTGTTTCTTCTGAATAATTACTCTTAAAAAAATAAAATAAACACAGAAATAATTGTAGTGATTGCTGTGAAGTACAGTAGTGCATGGCGCATAAAATATATTATACTTTAAATATTAATTAGTTTGAAGCTCAAATCCAGGACCATTCATATACTCTGTTGGCTATATCAAGAGAATGAGATTGTTCTAATGCTTTACTCTGCTGTATGTTAAGCGAACTGTGATTGGATACTGCATCAATACTTTTACTAAGTAGGTATGTCATCTTCATTGAGGACTAAAAACGAAACGCTGTGCACTACTTCATAAAAGTAAAAATGCGTGTAGTAGGGTGGCCATGATTCGGTCAGCGTTTCGCTTTTTCGTGGTCTCCCTATGTATCGTACTCTATTTACATGCAATTGTATATTCCAGATGTAGATTTTTCTTTGTTTGCGTGCACTGGTACATGAATAAACTCATACTAACTGACGGACTGTTTTAACTTCTGATGCTGACGTTTTTCTTTTCTTAATTCAGCGATTTTCTTGATTCTGCGGTGTTATGATTTATTCGCAATCGCTTATTGGTCCAAAGTCGAGAACAAAAACATTAATGGAATCTTAAGAATTTTTTCATGTTGGCTAGCTAAACCGTCAAAAAAATGAACCGCTGATGCGCGGAAATTGGTGGCTATTTAGTTCAAAATTTGAGCTGGGGCAAAACTTTATTTTGGCGACGAAATACCAATATTGCAAGACCATTTATACGAATTTTGAGGTTATTTCGTTTTGTTTTGATCTTTGTCAAAACTGTTTTAATTTCTCGTCTAAATTTAAAACTGAAAAAAATAGGGAATTGCTGCTGCTTTAACTTTGCAAGTTAAAATTAATTTTAATTCAAATCAAAAAATATCTCGTGTTTTTTTGTTGTTTTTTTTTGTTTTTGTTTTTTTGTTCGGTAGGCTACATATTATTTAATAATAATTACCGTAATTTATAAGAATACAGCATATATTGCTATTCTGATCAATCGAATAATGCTATTTTGTCGGGAAAACAAAAAAGATAATAATCACAAAAAATGAAAAATGATACATTAAATGAAATAAGCTTGTCAATAAAAAGGCACATTATAAAAAGAAGGAAATATATGAGGGATTATAGTAAATTCAGAAAGTTGCATAAATATAAGATTTTTCTCTAAATTAAACACAGGTAGTCGTAATAATAAAGATGCATAAAAGCAGGGTCGTAGTCGGTAACTATAGATAGAGGCATTGTTCAGGAGGGACTTACATGTAATATCGAATTCCATTTACAGTTTATCGGTTCGAGTAGATCTATGGCAGATAAGCCTATTATACTCATCGGATGAAAATCTTCCATGCTCAAGGATTTCCCTCGGCCTGTCTCCCTTCTGGCTACAGCCCTGCGCAATGAGCTAAATCGTCACTGCTGCTATAATTTTCCGCTGGCATATTAAAATATCAAGGAAAGTTACGTGACAGAGATTTTAGTACCACAAATGCTGACTGCATCTACTGGGGGCATTTTTATAAAAACACAATGTTTGCTTGAGAAAACAGCCCCAGATATTATTTGTTGGTTTCATATCCAGCATTCTATAATGAACGAGCTATTATAGTTTTAAAAACATGCAATAAAAATGTAAGTTCCTTGTGCAATAATAGTTTTGCGTACGTAACATCCCTTGTTTGACAAACGGCGTTAGCCTGATACTTGCCAATGAGCAAATGCAATAGGATTGAATGGTAGCCTATTATAAATCACGTTATTTCTGAATACCACAAACCCAAAACATGATTGGGCAGAACGAAATCAACACAAGAATCAATATTGCGTTTTTGCACCAAAATTAACTCTAAATGAAGCACGTTGTGGCAAAAGTTGATAAACGACATTTTTCAAAAAATGAGTTTTTCATAGAATTTAAGTTATTTGTTAAAACTAATTTCCCTGAGAAAAAAATTGTGTTAATATTTAATCAATTTTTGGTAATAAACAGCTTAATGTGTTGCTCTTGACAACAAGGCCAAATGAAAATTTAAAACTTTAAACGCGATTTACTCAAAACAGCGAAATGCGACTTATCAACTTTTGCCAAAACATGCTTCAAATGCAAATCAAACTCTAAATGCAATCCATAATAATTTGAAACAAACATGGACCGATATTTTCGGGCAAAATAACATGCTTGTTCTCTCTACTGGGAACCTTGCCCTTTCTTTCAGTACGGTATCTTATTTATTGCTTCATTTGCAAAGTTGTTCATTTCGAGACCATCGACTGCTCTTTTACCTTCGCCTCATGTTCTACATCCCTTTTCGCAATTCACTGAGAAGAGTTTCGACCATATTTTCCTGAAAAACGAGAATCAGTACCAAATTTATAGATTAAATTATGGGTGCAATCAACGTAAAAACTTGAGTACCACATTGTCCCATAGCCAAAGTTGCACCAAAGAGACCAGAAATTCGGAAACCCAAAGCTTTTAATTTTAACCTTGAGAGGTGCAAATTACCGAGACTGGAATCATCGTACTAATAATTTTCAAATTATGAATATTCTGTAGCATTCGGGTTTAGCTAGATTACTGGATATATTGCTTCAAAATGCAATCGGCAATGTCTGTGTAATGCGTACGTTGTATGTGATTGTACTATGTAGGTATAGGAACTTGAAACTGAAAGTGAGAAGTGTGTAAAGTATGTTTCTAATTGCTGAGTAGACATTGCAATAAAGCTGTTTTTTCCCATTAATGAAATTTCAAATTTTCTTTTTAATTGCGCCTTTACCTTTGAATGTTGATTTCTAATGTTATGTTTTTTACTCTTCAGTAATGCTCTCTGTTTTTGCTTCTCGTCTCTCTCAGCAAGTAGTTTGTTGTCTGCTATGGCAGAATTTATCTGAAAAAATTACTCATTACAAGCCAAACTAAAGTAAACCTTAAAATCTAGATGTCTTTGTTCATTTCGTTCCATACATTCCCTATTCAAATTGTTGTCTCAAAGCAATTTGATCTGTTTTTATGGATGGGGAAATGGTCGCGTGGAGAAACTCCATGAATGCCAACAAACAGTACAGTATCCTACCTTTTTTTAAGGTCTGCTCAGAATACAAGAAACGTTTCAAAGTTGGGTCTTCTGTGAAGTTCAATTTATTGCAGTGCAGTTCAAGAGATGAGAGCAAAAACATATTTCAGGTCGATTAATGCATCTTTATCCTCCTATCACGAAAAAGCGACGGTTGCGCTGTCCTTTGGACAAATCCCCACCTGCTTAGGAGTGGACAATTTTCCAAGTTTTGCAGTTGACCTTTGACTTTCCCCACGTAAATTTTCTACTTGTTCGAAGCCACCAAACAGATAATCATCGTAAAGCGTCTTATCCAAGAATGCAACAGCGTAACCAGGGTAAAGGCTGAACCTATGATCAATTGATCGTGGAGTCAGGGTGGTCATAAAAGCGACGCCATTTCCCTCTCGAGTACGCTGCCGACAAGGTCATTCACAGGTGGGGGGGGGGCAAAGAAGTCTACCTTACGTGGGGCTCAGCCTGATGAGAAACTTGGAAACAGAACCCAAAAACATGCTCTGAGCAAGTGTCGTTAGACAGACACAAAATACCTAGTTCGTAACCGTTAATGAACGAATGCTGAGGGACTGCATGAAAAACTTCCTGTCTGTGCATACAGTAGCTCGAAGAAGAGACAAACAAAAGATCGAACCTGTTCCAAAAATTTTGCAAGAGTTGCAATGCAATCGTCTATTTTGAACTTCTTTTTGTCTTCACCCAAAAACAGAGCGAGGTTAGAAATCAGTTGATTGATTTGTGCTATATCTTTGTCAAAACTTTCGATCCGGGGAAGAGCTTTGATGAGAAAAGATTTGCCTTGACTCTGAGCGTCTTTTGAAGTCGCTTTTTTCACCTAAATTGAATGCCATAAGGTAGCCTTCACTCTGCAGCGGAGAGAGTTTCTGCTACTTGAACTCGCTAGCAATTAGTTCAATTCCCAGTCGGGCGTGCCTTTGGCTATGACAAAGACTATAAAATCGGAATTCACTTTTCAAGAGTTTGTTAATGACATTCGGCGTTAAAAATGAGAGGGGAACCTGTTTTTTTATTGTTATTGTAAATTTTCTAACTTTTTTGAGGTACTGATGATAGTTCTTTGAGACCGAAATCGATTTCAGCATTAATGTGAACCTAGGAAACACCTTGACTCGTAAACTTTCCAGTTTTTCGGTGTTTCCTAGCCAATACTCAGTAAAATTATAATTTTCTGAATGTATTTTAAAAGTTACTCTTATTGATACAGTAACATCATTAGAATTAACGTTTTTAGATGATGACTGGGTTTTCGATTTTTTTCTCGGTGTATTTGGCGAACAATTAACTTGATTTGATTATTGATCTGAAAAATAATATTTGACCAGTATTGTGAAAGCGCTGATGGTTCCACGTTCTACTGAGTCTATAACGTTTGTGATGGGCAGGTGGAAAGTTGAAAAAGACCGAAAAATCCTTTCGTTGTCTCTTGGTCAAGGCAACAGGGGAAAAAAAGGTGTAGGCCTAATTACAATACAATTACATCCAATTTTCATCTTCAAATAAATTCTGCAAATTTTGGGTGAAAAAATAAATTGTGAGCAGCGGCATAGACTAGACGTAATATGAGCACAACGAGAAACATCGTAAATTAAGCATTCTTTATGTGTGCGTGTAAAGATTAGCGGTTCCACTGCGTGAAGCAAAGCAAACTCGCTTACCGGTTTTTTCAGATCTTTTATGGAAGAAACGAAATTCTTGATGGCTGCATAAAGTTCATTCAAAGACTTCCCTTCACACTTTGCAACTGTTTTCAACTCGTTTGGAAGTTTGAGCAGGTTGGGATACCTGCTCTCCGCCATTGACAACAAGCAGTGAAGTAGAGAAAGATGAGAATTAGCGGCTCTTGTATCAATCAACTGGACGTTTGAAACAAAAAAACTTTGCAAGCAAATGGCATCGCCAAATCATTTAAATCATTATGCTGAAGCGCGTAACAAGTTTTCGGGGTCCATCTCTGCGTCATGTTTCCGGGCAACACAGCTTCTTTCGAAGAAATGTCGCTACGGTGGCGAGCCGTTGGCAACACTCAGTCTGATTTGACAGCCCGAGATTTGAACCTCAGGCCTCCAGTTCCAAAGATGAACGTGTTACCGCTAGACTAACTGGCCGATGAGTGGCACCGTCAACTACTAAGTTTGAAACACATGCCAGCAGGTGAATAAAAATTTTGTGTATATGTTAACTTTATAATCGTCCTTTCTTCAAAAAAAAGCAATGACAAAATATTGCTAAGAACTCGTTGCGTTTAAGATATCATTGCTTTTCTCACGCCTGTCTGTATATGACCAAGATAATCATTAAGCATACATTCAACTATTCAGAACATTCGACCCTCACAACAGAAACTATAATTGCAAAAGTACTGTAGAGTCTTACTTTAGTCAGAGATGTAATACTGAAACCATAAGCTCCTCCAGTATAGCTTCCGAAGTTCATATAATTTCCTACTTTCAAAATAAGCATGAAAAATTGCTGAAGTGTTGAGGAGGTCATTATTTCTGAAAAAATAAAACAAAAGCTGTCATGAGAGTTCTTCCTAAACTAGCAAACTTGACATCGCAGTATCGCCCAAAGTCACTCATGTGCTGCCACTAACAAATAGTCGTCTACCCGTTGTAGCGGCCCAGCCTGGCGAACGACTTGCAAACAAAAACCAACAGGGTGATCTGCGTTGGTGTAGTTTGGCAGATGCAGTGCTAGCTTCACACACATGAATAAATTAATACGCTGAAATAGACCTAATTCAAAAAAGGTAGAAAAAGAATACAAAAAAATTACTTGGCAAATGTCATAAATATGATTTATAGAGAAACAAAGCAAAAAATACCGTCTCAAGAATAAACTGTATTTTAAAGTTGGATGAAGAAAGACGAAATAGGTGAAGTAGAATAAGAAAAAACGAGGCAATTTATTGTTCTGCAACGCTGCCGTACTGGACAAGCGGTGTTTACCATGGCATGTTTGCTTGTAGTCATTCAGAGCGGGTTGAAACTCATTTAGTTTTTCTTCGAAAGAGGTTTTCGCAATTCCAAGACGAATCAAGAGCTTGTAGTCAGGAACCTTCGACAGCAGGAGAAAATATTGATCAACTTCTGATAGTTGAGACAATTCTCCATCGAAATCATGCAAATTCTCAATCTCTTCTTCCTCGGGCAAATACTTTTCCATCATTTTTAATTTTTCTTGTGCTGTAAGATGAAAAAAAAACACAAACTGTAATTGTCGCATTAGCCCTGTTAATATCGTTAACCACGTCGGCTTGTCGATGATAGAAAACAGTAAAATACATATTCAAGCAGTTTTTCAATCTATGTGCTAGCAATTAAAATCTTCCAGTCTCATTGGAAACTCACATCTGGCGCTTTTTAATGCCTAACGCAGTGCCAAAGTTTTTTATTTAAAAGGGCCCGAAATCGAACCTAAATCCACCGTTTCAAGAGCAACTATTAAACAAGCCAACTTAAACAATAAGGAGGGACTATTTCCCTGCAAAAATTTTAGTTAGAAAAAGTACTGTAAAACGAAAATGAAAAATATATTTTAAGGATGAAGATTAGGGTTTAAGGTAGCATTTGGGATAGGATTAGATTCGGGGTTACATTTAGAGTAAGGGTTTAAGTTGTGTTAGTTTTGGGTCAGAACTATAATATTGTAATTGTAATTACATTCTATTCACCAAATTGCCTTGGCCAGGAGACAGCGAAGGGACCTTTTGTTTTCGAATCAAGCTGCCACCTGTCTACCACACACGGCGGAGGCTTTACACTGTCTCTTTGATTGCTGAACGTCATACAAGGAGGGAGTGAATATCAATTTTTATAGTCTTTGGTTTGACCCCATCGGGAATCGAACCAGAGTCTACCGTTTCAGTAGCAGACGCTCTATCCACTCGACCACTGATCGGTTGATGAAAGTAGGCAGAAATATCCGGTGAAATAAAGCTTTAACTATCAGTGGGATGCCTTTAGGGAAAGCAGTTTTTGTAGGAAGAGATCACTGACTCACTCAGAATGGCATTATTTCCCTGTTGCAGGGCAGTAACGATTTCTTCGTTAGTTTTTCGAAACTGTCTTAAGAAGATCCCAACATTCATACAACGACGTTGCTCTATAAAACTTATCTGAAAGATAAAAATAATTCAGTTATGGGGGTATGACGTTATCAGGAAAAGAATGCTCAAGAGAACATCCAGAGCAGAATAATGCAAATAGCATTAAAGTATGAGATAAGAAACCCCTGCAGTCTGTTTCACCATCTTATTCAAATAGAATTGAATTACCTTCCGAGGATCCCGAGCGAATGAAACAGACTGTAAAGGTTTCCTATCTCATTTTCCTATATCCTTTCCTCTAACGTAATTTGCATTATTCCGCTCTGAATTAAGATTACCTCCTGCTTAAGATCCCGTGAAGGTAAAACAGGCCGTAGGGGTTTCCTATCTCATGCTTCACTTAAATTATAGGCTATGTTTAATAATCGTCTCTGATTCAGCTTCACCATCATTTTTCTGTTTCGTTAAAGGTCCAATCGGAGCCACCAGCTTGTACAAATTGTAAACAAACTGCTTAACATATCCTCCATCCGTCTTTCATTCTTAGGTGCGGAGGAAGCGTGGGCTTGTCTCAAAGCCTACGCACTGCAATATCTACAAAGGTTAAATAATCAATAACAATGCATAAACTGACGCTCCAACAGTGTAGAATCCTTGCCAAATGATGTTATCTGCTTTTTAACAGCGTGCATTTTAAATGTGATCTGGATCCTGTGCTGTTGCTACTCCGATTTCGCGCTAAATCCGCGAAAACTTCAAACCGGGGCCGTGCCATTTCAAATTGGGGCGATCTTTGAAGCCAAATGCATGCAATGGTGAAAATAAAATTTATAAAAGAAACATTTACACATTCAATTAACGTTCTGAGCAACAAAAACAGTTTTAGGAAGTGACTATTGAACCGAAAAACTTTAAGCTAAAGCCTAGAATAAAACGAAAATAAGAAATATTCATCCGCGAATTTTTAATTTACTTTTTTTAAGGGTTAGGATTAGAGTTTACGGTATCAGTTAGAGTTAGGTTTGAGTTTTACGGTTACGATTTGAGTTTGAATTGGATTAGGTTAACAAGATAGAAATTGGGTTAATAAGATAAAAATTAAAAAGATAGAAATTCAGACTTAATAAAAAAGTAGATAGAAATAACCGGTGAAATAGTCTCTTCTAAAACTTTAAACTCTACTTTGTCCATCGGTTTCTTTTTCGGGCTGTCAGTTTCTTCAGTACTTTTTGATCCAACGCCTTTTTGTGCAAATAAATCTGCTAGCATCTCATAGTCGGGTTCAATTTTGGTCGGAATTTTCTCCAAAGTTCCCCAAACGTTGTTCAAACTAAAATTATTTATGTTATTTTCAACTAAACGATGCTCTAAAGTCTAAAGCATCGGTATTATCTTTTGAAAAGAACAAAGAGTAAGATTGTGTTATTCGTCCTCTAGACGACGTACTTGACTTTGGAGACTAAAGCGAATGATCTGAAGTTAATTTTCCGTTCCAAAAATCGGACGCTTTTCAAATTTGTAACTCTGCTTTCTGTATTTGCCAAGTTGTCTTGGCTAGGAGACTGCGAAGACACCTGTGGGTCTTCAAGTCAAGCTGCCGCATGCTTATCACCAACAGTAAATGTTTCACGCTAATGTTTCACCGCTGAACGTCATGCAGTAAAATTGTAAAAAGCATTGGATCAGCGTTTGGTTTGACCAGACCGGGAATCAAACTAGAGTCTACCATTTCAGAACAGGAAATGCTTTATTCGTTTGACCAGCGATTGGTTACGAGTCGTAATCGTTGCAAGATTTTTCCGCAAGCAAAAGTTGAATAAACGAGCAGACGCAAGAGATCAAGCATAATTTTTTTCTTCCAGAAAGTAACTTCCTCTTAAAAAAGTCACTTTGGGAAAGAAAAAATTTTAATTTAAAATTGTAGGCAGTTACCTTCTGAAAGACAAAAAATCAAAAAAGGGACTTTTTTAAAGAGGGCTCAATTTGTTTCAACTCAAGTCATCAATCATATAGAAGGTGATAGCTACGTAATTTGAAAGAACACCAACACAATGGAACTTCACTCAAGCGAAATCATGGATGTGATGGAAGACCATGCTGTGTGGTGGCTTAATCTCGAGCTGCTGCCCCCACAACCCTCACGGAAATGCGGGCAATGAAGAAAGAAGAATGAGAACCGCAACAATTCACGACATCCATACCTTTTTTCTAGTTTTGATTTTGTTAAAGTTTGCCAATTTAACTTCTTCATTTTTCGAGTTGGCTTCGGGACGTCGGTGCAGCGCCTTTTAGGTTTCGATTTGATATCTCCACCAAACAATGGGGGTGGGGGAGGGACTCCTCCTGATACAGTCGGTGGTGGTGGTGGGGGTGGAGGAGGAGGTGGTGGTGGGGGAGGGGCGATGGGCGTAATTTTTAGAGAATCGGTCGAAACAGAGGCAACGGGAGCACCATCAACAACATCTTCTCCTTTTAAAAGGCCAGCAGATGAAAATGACGTAGATGATCTATGACCCTCCATACGGTCTAATATGCTTCCGGCCGATAATATTGACACCTGATTCTCATTAGAATGGGCAGTTTCACTTGTTCTAGTCATTACATTTCTACTTTTCTGAGATTTCAGAAGTTGCTTTCCCTCCTCCTCGCTGATTGTAGTCACTCGTTGAGCCGTTTTTTCCAGAATCTCCCATGCCACATCAGACACAGGATCTTTGGGGTCTAGTTGCAGTAAAGATTGCAAAACGCTCAAGAAGTTGTTTTCAAGAGGAGTGTTGCAAACCTACAGTAAATATAATGATAACTGAACTGAATCATCTTACAATAACATGAAAGTACCACAACTGCGAATATTGCAAACAAGGCGCAAACGCCAGAACAGGAAAAATAAAATTGTATTTGCTTGATTGAACTTGAAAGAAATATTACGAACCCAACGAAGATCTTTTTATTCATTTAACATTTGCTTCTACTTTTTATGTAATTATTCTGTGAAAATTAGAGAAAAAGATGGTTGGTTGGCCAGCGGCGAAACTAGAGGTTTCAGCCAGGGGGTAAATTTCACCAGGAATTTGCTGCATTTTTCTGCCAATTTTAGGTCCAAAAAAGATCTTTCTTAAAAATCTGATGCTTTTTGCCGTCAAATTTAGGTGAAAGGTTTTTTCACGACTAACATTTGCTTTTTTTTCATTTGTTTGTTGCTCCTGGGGGCCCACATCTGGGAAGGAGCAAGGGTGCATTTGTCGGTTAGTCACGGCAGTGGGGTTGACTCGATATAAAAAAGATATCAAAAAAGCCCTGCTACTCAACCTGCCTTAAACATACACAGCTAAAGGTGATAAAGAAGAATCTGCACTCCCATTGTGTTGCATACTTTATAAACAAAACTTTAAGTTCTTCAAACCCTGCACGTTTATGCATGCGATAAATTTTAAAATAATACACCTTGTTGAAAATTGCAAGGAAAAGCTCTTTGTGATCGTCCAAGTTCACTTCTTGACGATCTGAAGAGGATTTAATTGCGTCATCATCGAGCAGCTGGTAGAACTTATCAATTTGATGCAGTAATTCTCCAGAAGCAGTATTGCTAAATTAGATACAATACATGGATTTTGACACCATTGCCAAAAGAAAGCTCAATGAAATGCCCGAATCAGAAAACGAGGTCTTAGAATAGATAACATAAATAGCTTGATTCACGACTTTTAGACAAATCACAACTTCTTTTAAATTCTTTTTTGTATTGCATATTTATTCTT
Source organism: Trididemnum nubilum (assembly GCA_963965965.1). NCBI lineage: Eukaryota > Metazoa > Chordata > Ascidiacea > Aplousobranchia > Didemnidae > Trididemnum > Trididemnum nubilum. Next base: position 6,148,205 of record OZ014490.1, read on the forward strand.
CTGTCACCGGACAGCATCAGACGCTAACTTTTGGACGACCCACACACTTTTCATTGCAATGATTACTTTGTGCTTGAAGGAATCCGCACCTGCTTAGGAGTTTCCAGCGATCCAATGTTCCTGTGTATTTCATTGAATTCTTGTCCACTAAATTTGCAGCTAGTTCGAAGCCACCAAGCAGAGATAATTATTGTAAAGCGTCTTATCCAAGGACGCAACAACGTGACCACTGAGTAGGGTGCGGGTTGAACCCAAGTCATGCGATTAGGGTAGTCGTAAAAACAACGTTTTTACCCATTTGGCCACGCTGCCGACACTGCCTCTGCCCAGTGGCGGATCCAGAAAATTTTGGCGGGGGGATATGATAAAAATTTTAAGCACAAAACCTCAAAAATTCGGATGTGTTGTAACCAGGCGCATAGCCAGAAATTCGCAATAGAGCGGCTGTTTTAGGGGTCTGGGGGTGGAGCCCCCAGCGCTCAAAATTTTTGCATTTTTTGGCAAAAATAATTTAATTTCAGAGCTAGTTTGATGAAATAATGCTTTTAAAATGCGGCATAGAAATTGGTAGTGCTAGCATGATTCAACTGGTTGCATAAATGGCCTATGTGAGAGGTGGTTAATGGTAAAACTTTAGTTCTTTTGTTTGGATGCTGATAAATCATAAGCATAAAATCTTATGGTTCAATAAAACTCTCACGGAAAAATCTGTTTCATCTATATTTTATAGAGAAAAATAATTGGAGAGGGGCTAATGGTAATTGGTAATTAACTAAAATAAGTGATTGGTAATTAAGCAATACTGAATAGCCTCTACATTCCATTTTTGAGTTTAGGCCTATAATATATTTGCTGATGAAACCCGTGTTCAAGTTTTTTACACTAGCGATCAAATTTTATTGCTCATTTTTGGTTATTTTTTTTAAGTTTTTTTTTTTTGATTTGTGAGTTTTATTTTAGACAAATTAGCCCCTCTTAAGCATATGTTCCAAAAAAATGCTTGAAATTGCTTTTTGGTCTATTTCAGTGCGAAAAACAGTCTCAGAAGTACTAAAAACGTGATATTTTTTATTTTGCGTTTTGGTTGACAGGCCAATGGAGGAAATATAGCCCCTCCCCCCCCGCGCCCCTGGCTACACTACTGCTTAGGATTAATGTTCTTGACCTCGCTAAATGCTCGCCTTTTATAAGCCTAATATGTCACTTAAGAAATGATTTGCATTGTGTAGGTTTTATCGCTGAAAAGTGCAAGTTGTAAATTTTGCTAATTCGGCGCTTTCAAATCAATCGGATCCGTAAAAGACTAATTTCTGTTTTGTAAAAACTTCGCTGTAAAAATTACATTTTTTCTGTACTTCCCCTCACAGGGCTTTAGAAATTATATCACAGTCACACGGTCTATCGAAAATTCACTGATTGCTTTTTTTCAAATAAGTTTAATATCCATATGTACGTTATGTTTAAGCTAATGGGGGATGTATCCCCCCATCCACCCCCATAACTCCGCCACTGGTTGTGCTCCTATGCCTTTATCGCTGAAAAGTGCAAGTTGTGAGTTTTGCTGATTTGGCGCCTTCAAATCAATCAGACCTGTAAAAGACTAATTGCTGTTTTGAAAAAACCTCGCTGCACAAATACTACTTCCTTGCACCCCCCCCCTCCCCTTGGCTTTTGAAATTATATCACAGTCACACAGGCTAACGACTATTCTTTGATTGCTTTTTTTAAATAAGTAAAGTATTATTCATATGCACGTTGTGTTTAGGATGGTGGGGGGGATGCATCCCCCCCTAAATCCGCCACTGCCTCTGCCGTTAATTTTTGAAAGTTGGCTCGGATGATAACAAGCTCAAATTTTTATGAGGGCTTCTTGGTAGATTACCCTTCATTTTTTTTCTGCCACGTTCTTTTGATATCACCTATTGCAGATCACTGTAAGTGCAACAGCAAGGAAAAAAACTTACCTCAATTCTGTTAGAATTTCAAGTAAACGCAAACCTAAAAATAAAAGTTGATTTTTATCTTTTTTAAAGTAGAGATAAACTGCCATTTAAAATGAAACTTAAATTTTTCAGATAGAATATACAAATGTAAAATAAGACTGAGAGTTTGAATTTATTTACCAAGATGTAAAAACAAAATTAAATAAACAAATAAATACAAAACAAACAACAGCTATAAGACAGCAAAACAAAGCAACACAAATTCTGTGAGGAAACTGCAATTATAAAACAACTGTACAGAAAAGTTCAAGAATCTGAGTGTCATGTAGTGAGCTGACCAATTTCAGCACTCATTGAAAAAACAAAGCTTACAGTGGCAACTTAGACTTACCTATAAATTCATTTCGGATCTGGATTCTTTGCTTTAGAATTTTAGTGGAGATAATCACTGCATTAACGAAGCACAAAAGAGAAGTTTTATAAAATGAATTTCGCGAGGACTGAAGCTCATTAACCAGGAGGCTAAACCTGTATCGTTGTGGTTTCAGTTTCTGCAATTACAAAGTTCAGAAAATCAAACATAATATTGAATTTTTACTTATTATTGGTTTTATTGGAATATACATGCTACCTCGTAAAGCAAGTGCTAATAAACTAACGAAAATTCATGCAAAATTTGAGTACATTCACTTAAATCGGTTATAGCGCTACATTTTGTTATTATTCATAGCAGTATCCCAAAACCTTGTATTTAAAGTACTTTCTGTCATACCCAAAGTACCCTTAGCAGAGCTAGTCAAATCTATTTTAGCTTAAGCATAGTACAATTGCTTCAATTTTTTTTCTCGATAAGCTTTAGTAATACAGAGGGTAAGTGAATGTGGTGGTGTGCTCTCACCTTGACACATTCCATGACTTTCAGTGCCGTATTCTTCCCCTTTTCAGAGTAAATTGTCATCGCGGCAAGCAAATTGAAGACTTCCATTTTCACAGTGGTGTTCCTATTGCACAAAGCTGCAAAACAAAAAAAGTTAAAGATGCTTTTGTCGAGCGGAAACTCGTTTGTCTCTGGAGCTGGAGGTCTGAGGTTTTTATCTCGGGCCGGTCAAATCGGACGCTGAGTCGCCAACGGCTCGCTACCGCTGCGACATTTCGTCGAATGGAGCTGATTGTTGCCCAGGCGCAATGACACAGAGATGAGCTCCGCCAACTCGTCACGCGCCTCGGCGCACCACGGCGAATACAACGAAACATTTGATTTTTGATTTGATGTTTTTAACTTTGAAATGAAATATCCAGGAAACATAGGTAGTAGAGAGGTGAAATTTGATGATAAAGTTTTAGATTTATCGTTGCATTTTGGTTATAATTCTAGCCGAATGCTTCACCCACTATAACTTACTTTTGGCAAGCATCTTCGAGCATTCATCGTAAGAGATTACAAAATTCAATCCAGTTATAGAATTCATAATTGCTTTCAGGCACCTAAAACATGCGTAAGGTGAATTATTAAGTGAAGTTTGTTGGTTTATTTCCGTATTTTTGTAGGAATTAGCATTCAACAGAAAAGAGTAAAGTCATGAAAAGTATCATTCTTCAAAAAATAAAAATTACAAATAGCGTCTTTGATAAAATTTGAAGAACTGCTTCCGCTGGACACTGCACATACCCGATACTGCAAAATGGAAATCGTTCAAAATAAATTTGTGAAGACTTTTTCTGCAATCGCATTGGTAAAAACATACAAAAACATTGCTGAGAAAGTTATTTACGAACCGGTGCATGCATCAAAACGTGCATTTACTTTCAATCTCCAGCGAGTAATCCTTTATGCACATCCAAAAATTTTTATCAACTTACGCTGTGCATTGAAGCAGCTCGGTTTCCGTCTCAAAATCTGGGTGGCGGGCCTCTTGAGTTGCATCTGACAACCGTTGCATGGCGATAAAGAGCTGCGTTAAGCCTCCATTTTCCAAAAATCCCTGCAAAGTCAAAAACATTAGTCTAACTGGAAATACAGTAGTATCCGTGTAAATTAATATTATAGTATTAAACAAAGTTAAAAGTTGGTTTACAGAGGTTATCTTATTATCTTTAGCAAATTATAGAAACATTTTGAAGCTGAAGTTTCTCGTAAAATTGTTTTTTTTCAGGAAGTTATCCAGTCATCAACTGGTAATTTTTTTTTTTAGTTAATTTACTAAACACCTTGATGTGGTGTATATTGTAAGTTGACCGTAAAAAAGTCAGAAAAAATTTTACCTTTTACATTGCTAGCAAATTGCTGAAAATTGCTGAAGTTTTTCAAGGTTTCATTTTCAGTTGATGTGCAAGTTCAGAAACGCAAACATTGGCTTCGAGATGCAGTCAAAATAACGTCAACAAAAACAATGTAACAACTGATCTTACCTGTATCCAGATGTCATCACTATTTTCAATTTTCTTTCTGATTCCGAGAAAATTGTGGACGGTTGGGAATTGCAGCAATTTAATGCAAAGCTCAGGCTCAGCGTTTTCTAAGTTGGAATACGAATGCATAGTTTCATCGTTCTCCGCTTGCAAGGACATCCAGGCCAACTTTCTCCACAGTTTCCGACTTTTCTTCATTTTCAGAATAGCTATAAAAGCGAAACTCAGTCTTGCAAGTACAGCGAAGATTGTTTCCTTCCGAAAACACTTAGGTAGCTATTTCTAAAGCTTATAACAACTCGAAAAGATTAATTAAATCTAAATACTGCATCTACAAAACAAGACAATCCATAATAACCTCAAATATAGAAATAGCAAAACCACTACCTTATACCGACAAAATACGATGTTACTCCTAGCACTTTAACAGAATAGCACTACACTAAGGAGGTAGGTATATCAAGTAATGCAGCTACATCGCTGAGTCCATGAGTACTAGTATTAAATATTAATCTAGCCCAACGTAGTTTGCGTACAATAAAAAATGTGTCAACAATGACCGTTTAACTATACAATGGGGTTTAAACCGAAGCGACAAGCGAAACTAAAGAAGAAAGCTTCTATTTGAACTTCTTTTGTTTTCCACTGGTCCATAAACAGGGCATGTCGTATTCTATAAGCAGGCGCATAGAAGAAATATGCAATGTAGGGCTGTTACACGGGTCTGGGGGCAAGCCCCCAGTTCCTCCGGCGGAGGCTGGTGGTTTAACGTTCAAAAATTTTGTAAGTTTTTGGCAAAAATAACTTAATTTTAGGCCTATTTAGATAAAAATTAATGCTATTAAAACGTGGCATAAAAATTAGCAGTTCAAAAACACGATTATACTAGTTGCATACATGAGCTATGTGGGAAGTAGCTATTGTTAGAATTTCAGTTCTCTTATTTACAGCTGGTAAATCTTAAAATCCTATACCGGTAGTTCAATAAAGCTCTCAAGGAGTAATCTATTTTGTCTATATTTTCTAGAGCAAAATATATTTAGGGGGACTAATGAAAGGAAGTTTGAGAGAAGTGATTGGTAATTACCTACTGAATAGCTCTCCCCCTCCCCTATTCCCAAACTTTTTTTTATTTGATGAAACCTATGTTAAGCATTTTTCAACAAGCGATCAAATTTGAAAGCCAAATTTTGGCCACTTTTTAAAGTTTTTTTTTCTGATTTATGAGTTATATTTTTGACAAATTAGCCCCCTCCCACCAGGCCCGGCGCCTGGATAGCGTGACTGGGGGGGGGCAGAAATAAATTTTGGGGGGGGGCAGAAATAAATTTTGGGGGGGCTCGAGAAGTTTATTTATGTGAATTCGAGAAGGGCACGGAGGCACGAGAAATTTATCCCAGTCTGAATGAAATGAACAAGGTGAAGGCCAAAGAATCAAAGGGATTTTTCCGGCTGAAATCAGAAATTCAAACGTTTTTTCCGGCCAAAAACAGGTGATCTGGGGCTCGATTTGCACTCCAGTAGCCCCGAGCCTGTTAATTTCTTTGGGGCACAGTCCTCGCTTGGGGGGGCACAATTTTCGTTTGGGGCGCACAAGCAGTCATTTGGGGGGGCACGGCCCCGGAATGCCCCCCGTGGCGCCGGGTCTGCCTCCCACTAAATAAACTTTTTAAAGTATATTTTAAATTATTTTTTGGTCTTATTCCCAAGCAAAAGACAGTCTCAAAAGTGCTAAAAACGTTGTATTTTCCTTATTTTTCAAATAGTTGGTCGGCAGGCTAATGGTGGGGGGCTATAATTTCATTCGAGGTCAAGTCAGTAGAAAGCCTTTATTACAAAGACTAATTATTGCCAGAGATGGGCAGTAACTAGTTACTATAGTAATTAGTTACTGTAACTAGTTACTTTTTAGTAACTGTAACTTAGTTACTTTTTCAAACAAGTAACGAAAGTGGAAACTAGTTACTATTTGGAGACATTAAAAAGTTACTACTTACAGTTTCTTTTAGGTTTGGTCCTGTTAGAAAAGATTCTTTAATCGTTAGATTTTGGTTAAATAAAACACTTCTACGTAATTCCTGTTGGCAGTACAGATTGCAGATTTTTTATTGTGCACTAACGTGCCGACAGGAGCTATTTTGGGACGAGCTAACAGGTGCTATTGTGCACTAACGGGGCTAACAGGCATAGTGGTGAAAACGACAATGCTGTTGCGTCCGTTAATAACGATGAATTTTTTGGTTGTGTGTTTAACCAATCTGAACCAAAAAAAGACAATGCTGCTAAACGGATAGAAGGGTTTCTATCAGCAGTTCCAGCAAAAAAGATAAATGATATAATTCCTTTGCTGATGCAGTGCGAAAGAAACTGTTCGTCCAGTACAATACTTCTTTGCCCTAGAGTGCTGCAATTGAAAGGCTTTTCAGCATCGGCTAAGACATTTTGAAACTCAAACGTTCTGGTCTCAACGATGAACATTTTAACGAGCTTGTTTTCTTGAAAGGCAATTAAATAAACTGCATCAATGTGTTATGCACTATGCAGTGCCATCGCTACGGGGGGCCAGGGGGGCTGTGCTCCCCCTAACCACTGCTTGTCTCCCCCATTTTGATATACTCAAAATAATGTTTTTGGAATATCACGTAACGGCAAGACAACAGACAATGATGGAAAAACGAATAATTACGTTCAAACATTATTCTAACTGGACGTTTTCTCGATTCTTGGCGAAATTGCTGGCTACCAACTGCTGTAGGCATCTGACGCAATAATCCGTCTTATTAACATGCCTTTACGAATGTGTCGCGGAAGAGAGACGTAAGCTTGCAGAATCGTTACCGGTAGTTCGTTAGTGATTATGACATGAAACAATACGTAAAAACTTTTCTTTCAAAGACCATTTTTTTTTGATTTTTAGAGCACACTCCAGATTTTAGGTCGCAGTCAGTGGCGCAAATTGGGTGAAAGGCTTAAGCCCTCTTAGCAGAAAATTCAACCTCAACAGACTAGCGTTTAAACAAAGTAAGGGAGGGGGGCTAAAGGGGCTAAGCAATTTGATTGTTTGAAGAGATTTTGGAACTTTAACAATTTAGTAATTCATATGGCTTCAAAAAGAGCGAAATGTGAGTAAAATGGCGTTAAAATTGCTATTTTTTTGCTGCAAAATTACAAAAATTGCCCAGCGGCTGGGGGCTCCGCTCCCAGACCCCGTCAACAGTCACTACATTTCTACACATTTAGTGACTCTGCTTGAGTTGCATCAGTTTCTTTAGCACGGAACCTAAATCAGACAAGTTTTGCACAAAAAAAAACAACTTTTGGTTCAACTCTCTTAGCCAAATCCTGGTTGCGTGTCTAGTAGCATTCAATGCTGTAGAAAGGTTTTTCAGGCGATTATGGGCCGCAGAGGAAACAAGCTATCAAAGAAACGCTGCCGGCCTTATAGTTTTTCTTGACAAGAATGCAAAATTTCTAAAACTGCGGTTACTTGATGCCGTGCAAGACCTGAAAATCACTTTTTATATGCAAAAGTTCAGGTTATTTTAGTGCCCCCCCCCCAATTTCGGCCAGTGCCCCCTCACTTAGTTCGCTCTGGCGACGGCTCTGGTGTAAGGTTGTGTATTTTTGTTATAACAACAGCAAATAGCCATAAGCAGCTTGTGCAGAGGCACCACATGAAAATTGGAAATGAATAGAGAAAAACATCACTTAATACCGGTGCAAAGTACAAAATCAACATTTTCGATACTTAATTCATATCGGTGATTAGGTTTATTAAAAGTAGCTGTAACTCTAACTGGTTACTTTTTCAAAATGGTAACTGTAACTTAGTTACTTTTGCCATGTAACTGTAACTCAGCTACTTTTACAAAGTAACTTGCTCACCATTGATTATTGCTGAAAAGATTTAACAAGTTGCCACTCATCTTGTATTGTAAATTACTTCCAGCAATTTTCTTCTCTTCCTTTCTCCATACTAACACGTCACCTTTCAGTCCGGACAAAATTCGCCCATTGAAATTCTAGCACTTCGCTATTCAATAACGTGCTATCATGGATTACGTTCTCGAATTAACTTTTATGCTACAGCAGTGAATGGCTAATTAGTGGCTATAGCCTACTTTAGTATACAAGGTGCCGAAGATAGTTTTGTGAAGCTTAAACCGGTAAAAACATTAAATTTGCTTTTAGTTTTAGTCCAAAACACTCGATTTGTGGTTCTATGACTATTGACCGTAGCAGCAAACTGTATCTTAGTCCAATCCTTGTTTTAACTGTTTTCCAAGCAACTGTTCCCCATCATTCTTGCAGACGGGTTTCAGTAGGCCTATGTACTCTGGAATTCTGTTATTTGTAGCAGGCACGTAGCCAGACCTCAATTTTTTGAGGTGCATGCGCAAAACTTGGGGGACAAAATTTTCTTTCCCTAGACGATCTCCACAAAAAAAGGTTTTCAGTGCGGGAAATTACTACTTTCGACGATTTTTGAGGTGAACTGCAAAATAACGTCTTCGGGACGAAAAACCTAGTCAAGACTAGTTTGTAAAACTATAGCCTAAATAGCATAGGCGTAGCCAGGGGGGGCCAGGGGGCCCGCCCCCCCTCCAATTGAAATGCTACCAATGATAAAAATGTCACAAAAAAGACTATTGTTTCTTCAGTTTCAGTTTCTTTTAGCATCTTTGCGTTCAACAGTAATTAACAATAATATTGATACAGGGGGTCCGGGCCCCTTCAATTTAATTTTTGCCAACCAACTCAAATGGGCCCCCTACAATAATATTTAAATGAGCCCCCTACAATAATATTGATCCAGCGGGCCCGGGCCCTTCAATTTAATTTTGGCAAACCAACTCAAATGGGCCCCCTACAATAATATTTAAATGGGCTTCCTACAATAATATTGATCTAGGGGCCCGGGCCCCTTCAATTTAATTTTTGCCAACCAACTCAAATAAGCCCCCAACAATAATATTTAAATGGGCCCCCTACAATAATATTGATCCAGGGGGCCCGGGCTCCTTCAGTTTAAGTTTTGCCAACCAACTCAAATGGGCCCCCTACAATAATATTGATCCAGGGGACCCAGGCCCCTCAATTTAATTTTTGCTAACCAATTTAAATGGACCCCCTACAATAATATTGATCCAGGGGACCCAGGCCTCTCAATTTAATTTTTGCCAACCAGTTTAAATGGGCCCCCTACAATAATATCTAAATGGCTCCTAATTTAAATGGGCCCCCAACAATAATATTAATCCAGGGGGCCGGTCCCCTCAATTTAATTTTTGCCAACCATTTTAATTGGGCTCCTTACAATTATATTTAAATGGTCCCCAATTTAAATGCCCCCCTAACAATAATATTGATTCAGGGGGTCGGAGACCCCACAATGTAATGTTTGCCAACCAATTTAATTGTACAACCCAAGTGAAATCAAGAGTTTTTATCCTAAAAGTTGCTAACTGAGGCCCTCATCTAACCTTTTTATGAACGTAATGCAATAACCAGGGACGGATTTAACTCATGGCACTGCGCCAAGGGCCCCGCGCTCACATAAGAATTTTTTGGTCTTCACTTGTATTTGGCAGCAAAATATTGCAAAATCCCAAAGTACCAGGGGCCCAACACAATGTAAATCCGGCCCGGGCAAAAACATGATTTGCAGGCGTAACCATCTATTGCACATTTTTCAGCAACAATTGACCTCCACCTCGCCAGTTTTTATGCAATAAAATACTTTTGAAAAAAATTAGCTACAGTACGGGGAATGCTCATTGAACAAAATTTTGAATTAAGAGGGCCTGGGCCTTCTGGCCGTATATGTACTCCTATAACTGGTTGTTTTCATGACAAAACAATAATCTCTACGGAAAATTTTTGGTTGGATTGTTGTTTTCTGCTAAAATATTGCAGGAGGCAATGTACTTTACTTTCCCCTACGTGGGCCAAATCACTTACAAAATTTAACCCAAAATGCAAGGTTTTAAGGTTTTGGACTTAAATAGCAAGCAAAAGAAGGACTAAACAACTTAACTTTTTCACTTGGCTTTCAAATGTTGAAAATCTAGCATCTTCAAATGGCTCTGAATTCGTGCGAAATGTGATCCAATGGCGTTAAAACAGCTTTTTTTTCCAAAAAACTACGAAAAATCGCCCAGCGGCTGGGAGCTCCGCCCCCAGAATCCCGTCAATGATACGTTTAAAGTACAGTACACTTCTTTACTCAACACGTCTGCCAATTCAGACGTTTTCAGATTTTAACTTTTGGTTTAAGTCCTCCCCTTTGAACGAGTTCCTAGGTACGTGCCAACCCACCAGGCTACGGCTTTTGATCTTCCATTCTACGATATCTTTGCTCCAACAAAAAATTCCTGTTTCGAAGTTTCTGATGACGTCATTGCATGTGGTTTGCGGTTTGGGCCCCCCCTCAATCAAAAATTCTGGCTACGCCTATGCTATATAGCACTTTTTCTTTCCATCTCAACATTCAAACGTTCAACTGAATTTTATTTGCAGGGCCAAATAAAATTTGGAGTGCTGCGAAATGCTTTGTTAGATTTAAGACTTAACATTTTTTTCAGAAAAACAGAGCGTCAAAAAGCTCTGCGGACTTGCGCAGTGCGCATTGATAAGGAATCAGACTCTGAAATTGCGTTTACACTGGACGCAAAGCAAAGCGAAGCGTCGCAAAGCAAATCGAAGCGTCGCAAAGCAACCAAAATGTGATGTCATCGACAAATAAACGAAAGGTTGCAATCGGGTACAAACTTTCGCAAGCGGTTGCTTAATTTCACTAATTTAGACAAAAATGTTAGTGAATGTTTGGCCTATTTTGATCGAGTTACGTGAGCGACCACACGCAAAGGTTGCCAACCTTCGCTTTGCGTTGCTTCGTGTCCAGCGTAAACGCACCTTAACTTCACACTCCAAAGCTTGAAGGTTCGATTCCCTTAGTCGTCGCCAAATTTTACGAGTCGGAATGCATCCTCTGTTTTCCTTAATCGTCATTGTGTTTAGTTCCGGCACTTAATGTCGTACTGTGATGCAAAAAAAGAGAGCAAAGTTCGAAATGGCTCGTTTAGTTTGAGTGGAAAACAATAAATTGCTTTGAAAATGCTGTCAGTATTTTTAGCAAAATGATTATCAATTTAGCAAAATGGCAAACGTTTTCGCTTCTGTAAGACTTTGGAATTTATTAATTTCCGATTTTCAATTTCGCGTTTATTTGTAACTTCATTGTCATACGTAGTCAAAACTACCATAATTTATAAATGTGATTGTGGTTTTACTGCGGAAGTTCTTTTTTTCTCCGCGAGTCCGAAATCATTATCAATAAATCAATTTAGCGCACGGAGTAATTATGTTTATTTTTAGCGTACGGAATTTCAACTAATTTGCTTTAAACAAGAAATAAAATAAGCTGTCAGTTTGGCATCTTACTATTCAAAAACAATATACTTTCCTGAATTAAACTCATCTAGCATAAAACTTTAAATCGCCGTTTTTCAAATGTTAATAATCTGCAGTAATTTCTCTCAGTATTTTCTATTTCCATTTTTAAATAACTAATTCTGTGACAAGAAGTAATTGAAAGTTCATCAATAGGGCAATACAATTGCATCTAAAGTGGTGATTTCCCACAAATATTTACCAAACAATGAAAGCAAAGTTCGTGTAGGTTGCACAACTGAAACTACATCAACACTGTATTACATCCGCGTTCAGGCCATTTAAAGGAGATCTAAATTTTAATCGGAATGATTTTTGAAACAAAACGAGAAAGATTTCCAAGACTTGCTTAAGTGCTTCGACTATGAGGAAGTTCCTTTCAGTGTTATATTTTCAAATTTGTGACAAGTTTCATTGAGCAGTTTTGTCATAACAGCAATCTACAGTATTGCAAATCATTTATTAAGCAATCGCTGACTTGTCGAAAATAAAGATTATAAAATGCTGATCCTAAAACAAGGCAAATTCAGAACCAAGCAGCACTGCGTTGACGACTTAGTTGCGGAAACGTAAAATACTACTAAGGACGATTTTGGCAAATCATTAAATTTTGCAGCAAGATATAATTTAGTCCTCTTTTAACATTGTTTTTTCTAGATACTTTTTTGCATTTCAACAACTATTGAAAGATCACATTTTAAAGTGGCGTAAGTTGGTGGACAATGGACATTCATGTGACACTTTAATACTTGCCAATTTTCAATGAAAAAAGTTGTAACTTCCTTGTAATTAACAACAAGCTGCTTATTTGCTGATTTGCATCTTAATCTACACGGTTGACTTACGCGTAACCAGAACACAGTGCGATCTCGCCCACCAGTCTGCCACATACAACGGAGGATCCATATACCGCCTATTTTAATACTGAACGTCAAGCAGAAAAGCTGCAACACCAAGTTTAAAGTCTTTCGTTTGACCCGACTGGCAACTGAACCCTAGTTAATGAGACTGCAGCATGAATAAGAAACTACAAAAGACCCAAAGTTACCAATCAGCACAAACAGGATTCTGGCTTGGTTGCCCACTCCAGTCTGCAGCATCTCACGTCTACTTAAGCCACCTAGTTCTAAGCCTTTCCAATCTACTGGACCACTGCTTAAGTTTCAAACTCATCGTAAAATAAATATCAAACTCCAATATGCAGTTGTTGTACCTGTTCATTGCGATTGGCAGCTGCCATTTCCAAATCGAATCACAAACTGATGAAGCTGTTTGAAAAATAGACGTTTCTTTGAACAGAAAAAATGTCAGTCTAAACCGCGGCAATAAAAACAAGTTGCAGTATACGAGATTTAAATACGCCAACATGATCGTATACTCTGCTTTACAACTACTGTACACATCGACGAGTGATTTAAGGCGGTACTGCATCTAAAAACTGCCGGGACCAGGGCCTACGAGAGGGGGGTTTAGGGGGTACATCGTACGGCCCCCTAGGCCGGACCCAGAAGACCCTAAAAGTACACGCGCTACGTGTTCTGTAAAACTTTTTAGTTAGGTAGTAATACTTTCAGTAGTGATAACCTATTGTTACCAAAATCTAACCAAAATCTGGCGAAAACCTCTTTTTTGGACTTCCTCTAATTTCCGGAGGAAGTCAATCGTACAGTAATGATCAGTTTTCGTAACCCCTGGAAAAATTCTCTCTAAGGCCCTGACCGGAACTTCAACACCACATTTTTCAAAATTATTGCCTTTGTTTAACTTTAGTTTAGCGCAGATACCAAAGTAAAGTAACGGGCCAAATCAAGTTTGCTGAGTAGAAGATTTTTGATATAGTTTTGCAAGCGGATCTATAACAACACTATCGAAACGGAGGCATTGAAGTAAGAAAATTGTTGATTTTGACGGCAGTATCTTGAAAACAACATAACGTATAAACAAGGTTATACTTGGCGGATATGCTGCATGAACTTTTAAAGTAGTAATTAGTTAGCCCCTGGCCAGCAGTGAAAAATCTAAACGTTTGGCGCTACAGCGAATTTCTGCAAACTACTTTGGTTTATATCTTGTTGTTAATACATCAAACCTTTGCAGGTCAACCAATATTTGGAGCAGGATCACGTTCAAGTCAAATTTTTCACCTTGGATGATGAATCCTTTAAATGAATTTTGTCGCTAGAAGGCAGTCTTAATCTATTTTTTTTTAATTTTTGCATGGCATGATAACGTCACTTTCTTGCATTGAAATACTGGTATCAAAACAGAAACTATATACTGTACAATGGACGTCAGCAAAAACTACCCAGAAGATTACAGATCATAGATTTAAAAACTTGATAATCAATTCATCCGAAAATTTTTGAAACAATATAAATACAAACGATAAAAAATCTACAAATCTTATAAGTCAGGTCCGTTATTACGTAGCAAAATCGCACTGTTTAATACAATTTTCTCTAAGTGTTAGATCAGCACACACAAAATTAATTTGTGGTTGCTTTTCAATCGAAAATAGCCTATTTTTTTATTTCGTTGGAAGAAACCACATCAAAAAAATCATTTTGCACAACTGTTTTAATGGTTTGATATCATGTCATGAATTATTACAGAAACGGACGTAATATATGATACTTATGAAAAGTGTCAGGGTTTCCGTGTTTGGGAGTCTTGTACCTAAGGCATGGCTTAGAATTTTAAGAATATTTTTCTTACAGGACACTTTTTGATGTTAATTTCCTCAAAACTATAAATTCACCAAAACTTATACTGTGAAACCTTCTCAGAACAAAGCTGTAAACGGGCCGACTAGATTAGGCTGAAACCCGAAAATATAAGCTCGAACCCAGACCGAACCCGAAAACTAATTTGAAGCCCAACTCATGCCTGAAAAAATCCGAAAGTTAAATTAGGTCTGAAAAAAATGAAAAGCAATGTTGCCAAGTTATTTTGATTATACTTTTGTGTACCTAAAACAAAAAGTACGTGTCAGGCCCGAATTTTTGTCAACTTTGGGCCCGAACCCGGCCTGAACCCGAACCCGACCAGAAAAGTCCGGCCCGACGTACAACTCTGTCTCAGAATGCGATCATCTTTCCGATTATCGCAAGCCAGTTTATTTCAGCTGGTTTCACAAGGGGCGAGCTTTTTCAATAAGTTCAATCTATTTCGAAAAGCTTGGTCTGTGTACTTAAGCTTATTAGTAATTAAGACCTAACAAAGTGCTGATGATGACCTACCTGCTGCAATATGTGCGTATAAACATTTTCAGACCAATACGATTAATGTTGTGCTAGAATTTTTCAGAAGGGTAGAATTAACGGAAATGATACAAGTCGGGGGTCAACGATTTGATTTTCTTATTCCAAAGGTTTATTTTAGTTGCTTCTGAAGACGATTTATTAGCTTCTAAGCATTGAATTATTTTTATCCTCACGTATTACTTGTAATAATGAGCGTAAAAATAATGCTTTTAAAAATATGTAATAAAGTTCATAATTATGTAATTATTTAATTTGCTAAAACGTTTGCTTGCGCTTCTGCTTTCCTACAGCTGCGGTTATGACATCATTATGCCATAAGAGGCACAACAAAATTTTGCGCCGATTTTCTTTTCGTTCGTTTTTCCAGAATTGCGTGACTTGCGTGCAGTGCGTGATAAACAAGTTTGAAGAAAACTCAACACGAAATTTGAAAATATACAGTATTAAAAATTTTTGTACACAGCACCACTCACGAAATTTTACGGAACTATTTTTGTGCAAGTCGTAAATTATTAGTCTACCACACCGGATAAGTGAAAAACTGCTGCAAAATTTCGGTAACAATTTTAGAATGATCATGATAAAATAGAGAAAAACTAGCAATAACCTTTCACGAACATCAGAAATTTAATAAGTGCAGTAATACAGCATGGTAAGTTCATTGCCCCAAGAGACGTCGTATAGTTTTGGACTATGATACGAATCATGTTTTAATTGTCAATTTTCAATAAAATTCAAAAATGGTCTCAAATTTTTTTAGTTGTTTTTGACTAGTCACGTGGGGATTTTGGAATGCAAAAAATGGGTGCAAATCACGTTGCACGAATTGAGTTTGAAGTAAAAGTTAGGGGCTACACGCAAATACCAACTCCAAAATGTTAATGCCAAATCCGAAATGTTACAACAAAAGTTGAATGTACAATTTGTAAATTAAAAGTTTGGTACCGTTGTTTCTTCTTGTCGTTACTTTTACTACATTGATATGTTGTGCCAAAAAGGGGTATTACTTTACGACCTACGTCAAAATTTGGCTATATATAAACAGCCTATTTAGTGGGGTTGGGATTCAATGTTTCAAGCACCTTAAAATTACTTCGTGTACCTATTATAAGTTTTTAGAGCATATTAACACGAAATTTGGTTTTTCTTCTCCGCATGCCTATTAACACGACATTGCATGTTAACACGAAATTGCAAAAAAAGTCTGAATTGCTACTCATTTTATCTAAACCTATTTCAATATAGGCCTTTGTCAACCAAACTTTTCACTTCTTAGCTGATACAGATTCTATTTGAATAGGATTTACCTCTAATGATCGCATTTACAGGCTGGGTTTTGCAAGTTTTTGATGTTTTTAATGCTTTAACACATAGCCGTAGAAGGCGGGAGGGCAGGGGGGGCGGTCGCCCCCCCATTCGGTTCAAAACGTCGAAAATCATCAAAAATTCGGGCAAATGGTCTTATTTATTTGGGCAAATAGTCTGGATATTGGGGCACACTATTGCCAAAATACCGTCTCAGTTTCGGTGCAGACCTTTTTTTTTTTTTTTTTTTTTTTGAGAACACCTCAATTTGGGCAGAAAAAACAGTCTCAATTTTGACAGAGAAACGCAATGCATCAAATCATTTTTCGGGCAAAAGTTTGCTGCCCCCCCAAATCATTTTGAGCTCCTACGGCCATGCTTTAACACAGTGTTAATCTACTGTGATGCTGACACAGGTGTTATAGTTATAATAAATGTTGTCATTGTTGCTAACCTGGTTCATACCACTTGACAAGAATGTTTTTGAGTTTTGACAGGCTGAATTTTTCACTCCAAAAAATATTATCGCATGGTGATCCTGAGTCAACTTTGTTCAAGAGCTGAGAGACAGTAGCGTAGCGAGGGAGGGGGACGAAGGGGGCTATAGCCCCCCCCCCATTGGCATGTCGACCAAAATGCAGAATGGGAAAAACACTACGTTTTTAGCACTTTTGAGACTGTTTTATGCACTGGAGTGGACTAAATAGTGATTTAAAACATCTTTTGAAACATATGCTCAGGGGGGGGGGTTAATTTGTCAAAAATAAAACTAACAAATAAATGAAAACGTTGAAAAATGGTCAAAAATAAGCAATCGAATTTGATCGCAAGTGTAAAAGTGCTAAACATTGGTGTCATCAACAAATATACTATAAACTAAGGAATAGGGGGCGGGGGACTATTCAGTATTAGTTAATTAACAATCATTTCTTTCAGATCTCTTTTCATTAGCCCCCCCCGCCAATTATTTTTCTCTATAAACTGTATACGAAATAGATTACTCCGTGTGAGTTTTATTGAGCTAATTGATTTTATAATAATTTTACCAGCAACTAAACAAGAGAACTAACATTTTACCATTAGCCACGTCTCCCAAATAGCCCATTTATGCCACCAGTTTAATCATGTTTGCACTCCCAATTTCTAAGCCACGTTAAAAAGCGTTATTTTTTAATCAAAATAGCCCTAAAATGAAGTTATTTTTCCAAAAAAACGAAAACTTTTGAGCGCTTGGGGCTCCGCCTCCAGACCCCGGTGCCTCCGGCGGCTGGGGGCTTTGCCCCCAGACCCCCAAAACAGTCCCCCATTGCGAATTTCTGGCTACGCGCCTGCTGAGAGATATATGCTAATGGATTCTTTTGCGTTTAAAATTTTGATTTACCGATTTAGAAATTTCAAATTAAAACCGAATGCCGCAGAACTTTAATGCGATTAAGTTGGTTTAAAATTCTGAATTCGAAAAAAGAATGTATTTCAATGAAGTATTTTTTACATGTTGATTTGTAAAATTAGGAAATACTGTAAATGATTTTTATTACGGATTATTATTCGAAGTTATCTTTTTTCTCTTGCATTTTTCATTATGATTTTTACTAAAATAAAGAATGTATATCCCCAGTCATTACTGATTTCAGAACGTGTTTTTAAATTTATCCATTTGACTATGCATTTGTCCCAATTTCCGTGCAAGAGTTTTTAATGTACAGCAGGCAATATTTTAGATTTCTTTAAAACTTATGTGACACATTTGATTTTGCTGAAAGCTTGGCAAGAACCTTAAATATCTAATTATTTTTGTGACACATATTACATTTGGCACTAACTATATTTGCTGTAAAGTAAAATTCATGGAAATGAAAGTACGCTAGGAAAGTTAACGTGATACAGTCATAAAGATTTAACTTTGTAACTTATTTGTTCGTTATGAGAATTTTCATTCGCCACAAGATCTTGCAAAAAATTCCGGATCAATAAGGGTTATCTAAGACATACAGTTTCACAATCTCAAGCATTACGCATCATTGCTTTGATAAAGCGTTTTCAATGTTATTTTTTGAGCTGCAATCCATTATGCTTTGACTAACTAACGTCGTGTGCAGAAAAAAAATTTAGGCAGGTCTTGACGTATCATTAATTCTATATTTTGAGACTTTTTCAAAGAATTATTTTTTGTATGGATTTATTACTCTGCAATATTAACGTTTTAGCAAATACAACTTGTACGAAATCATTCAAAACTGAATCTATTATGACCTTATTTACGTTAATTTTTTACAATTGGATCTTCAAGATTATTAAATTGATGTACAAAATTATACAGTGCACGTATCGTACAATCGCTGGTCTTTACAATATAATGCACTATTACTGTCCTTTGAAAGCGCTTTTTAATACTGTCTAACCGATAGTATTTAGTTGGTTCAACAAAGTACGTACAAGCGTCTAACAAAAGTTCAAGCTGTGTTACTAAATAAACATAAATAGAAAGCAAAAACAGGATTAAAAAAAATTGATGATAATGTTTATGTTTTTTTTTCTTTTACAGAATGATTTATCAAATCAGTCAGTCGCTGATGTTGAAATAATTTTGTTTTTTTACCTCACAAGCTTCGCAGTAGAGTTTCAGTTTCTTTGGTTTGTTCATTTATTATCATCACTTCAATTTTTAAGCTAATAACGTGGAACAATGTTGCAAAGAATTATGGATAAAAACTGCCTAAAGAAGTGAAGTCTTGGTGACAAAATTCTCAAAAATCATGAAATCGCCTTAAACCAATTTGCTACCAAATCATGTCTAATTTTGAATTCGCAATATTTTCGTATCATTTTCTACCAAAAAACACCATTCCAATTGCAATGTTTCCATATATAATACGAAGATTAAAGTATGAGGAAGTAGCAGATCTAGATTAATGAACAAACCTTTTTGTAACTTTTGCGTATAGCAGGTTGTTTCAATATTAAGCAAATTAATTGAATTTCGTAACGGTTTTGTGCTTTGTTGGTTCTTGACATTTAATTTTTATACGCGTAGAATGATAATTTTGGCTTTAATATTGCAATCTTAAAATAACTTGCATGCATTATTATTGTGCAATTCTGTAACATTCTGAACCTTGGCCACATTTATCCAAAATTTAAAAAATCCAAAGATGATTCTGTTATTCTTCTTTAAATAAAAATATCATACATCAATGTTCTTTTAATGTGTAACGCCGTGCGATAAGTAATTATAGTTGGGAAGATATCCTAAACTTCTACCGGTAGTATACATATTAATAGCTCCGTTAACAGGGTGACGAAAAGTCCACCAGACATTAAAACCTTGATTAATTTGTGCAATTTGGCAAGTTTACACAAAGCTAACAAGGTAAAAATACAGGGTGTTTCAAAAGTCACGCCCGATTTTATACAGTTTCATATTAAAAATCGGGCTTGACTTTTGAAACACCCTGAATGTATATGAATTCAAATCAAAATGTATATGAATGTATATGAATTCAAATCAAAATTTATACTCTCTCTGCTCGTGATAACAGGTACAAAAATTGCCAACCAGTCTTTGCAGACTCCTTTCAGGTCGAACGAATGTTCTCTGTAACGAAAGCCATTAAAACCCACCGGAGCTAAGTAACGACCATTTTGAGACACTGATTTTTCTCACATTAAATGGTTGCTCGTTATCTTGATTTGTCGTCCTTTTTTTTTCACTAAAAATTACAATTTTGTTAAAACAAACGCTCTTCAACGATTCTATAACAATCAAGTTGAATCATCAAAAAATAAAAGTACCACACCGAGTATCGGTAACGCGGAACTTTTTTCAATGGTACCGATTCTGGTATGGACGGTGCTTTTTTCAAGCAAGTACGAGTATCGCGGTACTTTTGGAAAGTACCCTACCTACCTCAGGAAATTAGACACTGGAACCCTAGCTGCTCCGTAACTGGTTTATAATGCTCTGCAGACCCATTTTTACTTTCTTTGGGTTTCTACCTTTAATTAGCCCGCGATTTTCTTAAAACACACGTAGGATCTTTTTTATTTTCATTTTAAGACCTTGTTTTGTTGTTACCCTTAAATTGGTCCAGACCAGTAAGCTACAAACATTCTGACAAGCGATATTTCTGAAGCAGGGGTATAAGTGTTGAGAGAACTATCAAAGGGGCCACGTTTCATAAAAGGTTGGAAATTACTCAGTAGCGTATTGCCAGGGGGACGGGGAAGGAAGGGTGCTATAGCCCCTCTCATTTGCATGTCCACTAAAATGCAGAGTAAGAAAAATACCACGCTTTTAGCACTTTTGAGACTGTTTCGTGCACTGGAATGGATTAAAATAGTGATTTGCAACATCGTTTGAAGCATATATTCAGGGGGGGAGGCTAATTTGTCAAAAATAAAACTAACAAATACATAAAGACTTTAAAAAATGGCCAAAAATAAGCAATCAAATTGCTATTGTAAAAATGCTAAACATACTGTAGGTGTTATCAAAGTATATCGTAAGCTTAGAAATAAAGGCGGGAGGGAGCTGTTAAGTATTAGTTAATTACCAATCATTCCTTTCAAATTTCTTTTCATTAGCCCCCCCTCCCCAATTATTTTTCTCTATAAACTGTGGACGAAATAAATTACTCCATGTGAGTTTTATTGAACTATGCGATTTTATAATTTACGAGCATCTAAATAAGAGAACTAAAATTTTACCATTAGCCACCTCCCAAATAACCCATTTATGCAACCAGTTTAATCAGGTTTTCACTGCCAATTTTTATGCTACATTTCTAAAACATTATTTTTTTATCGAAATAGCCCTAAAATTAAGTTATTTTTGCAAAAAAAATGAAAAATTTTCAAGCGCTGTGATTCAAAATTTTCAAAAATTTTCAAAAATTTCAAAAAAATTTTCAACCCCGTGCCTCTGGCGGCTAGGGTTTTGCCCCCAGACACTCAAAACAGCCCCCATTGCGAATTTCTGGCTACGCGCCTAGAATCACTTTAGATTTAGAGACTCAAAACCGTCATTTTCGCAAAAGTATTGAAAAGAAATAGTGCAAAAAATGGTGTAGACAAACTAATTTGTCACCCTTAAAGCAACCCCGAGGCTCAAATTTATCCTTTACGTAATTTAAGTCATCGAAGAAATATGCAAAAAAATCTTCAATCATAAATTATGAAGTAATTGTTTATAGTTACATCATCTTATTCTTCGCCTTAAGAGCGTTAATGAATCGCTGATTAAATGCGTTTCTGTTTACGTTTGTCGTTATGAAAAACGCTGACTCGGAAAATTGTTGCGTTAATGCAAGCCGACGTAAATGCATTGCAATTACTTTTCTACGTAATCGATTACGTCTTCTCACAGTTACGATTGTGACGACGGTGCGGCCACTCCAGATTTGAGAGGAAGCAATTAACAAGACAGGGCTCACAGCAACCTTTTAATACATTTCTCCATCTTGCTTGTTTTCAAACCTTTCCTTTTTCCTTATGACACAGAGACCATGTTAGATTTGTACATCTGAGTTTTTCAAACTTTTTTGATTTGCGCACACCAAGGAAGCCATGATCATCATAATAGAACATTTCTGCCCACCATTTTCCATTGGCATCGTTTAGACTTTTAAAAGACAAGGCATGGGTCAGACAGTGGCGGATTTAGGGGGGGGATGGGGGGGATGCATCCCCCCCCACCAGCCTAAAAGTAACGATTTTGGCCGAAAAATCAGCCTCGGTTTGGAATAATTCGGCTCCATTTCGGGATGCATCCCCCCCCACCGACCTAAACGTAACGAATCCGGCGAAAAATCAGTCTCAATTTTGGGGAAGTCCTTTTTTTTTTTTTTTTTTTTTTTTTTGGAGACCACCTGAATTCGGGCGAAAAAAACGTTTGAATTTCCGTTTTCGGCCAAAAAATCACTCTCAATTTTGGCGAAGACCTTTTTTTTTTTTTTTTTTGGAGACCACCTGAATTTGGGCGAAAAAAACGTTTGAATTTCCGATTTCGGCCGAAAAATCATTCTCAATTTTGGTGAAGACATCCGAATTTTTGAGGTTTTGTGCTTCAAATCCCCCCCCACCAAAATTTTCTGGATCCGCCACTGGGGTCAGATGTAGGTTGCCAGCCGGGAATCTCAAAGCGGTGGTTCCAGCATTACGCGACTTATGCAGTTCTCTTAATATCTCAATTTTATCGCTGTAGCCTCCCCCCCCCCCGCGCATTGGCCTGAAGAGTATGCAAAATACCCCGTTTTTTGCAGTTTTGAGGCCAATTTGTCCTCAAAAACCGAAAACAGCTCAAAAGCCCTACCATTGAAATTGGAACGAGAATTTGTTGAGGACCTAATGTGATTTCGACTTGAATTTGGTATTGTAACCACCTGAATTTGGATAGCAAAACCAACCCAATTTCAGCGAAGACCTTTTTTTTGAAGATTACCTAAATTTGACAGAAAAATCGCCTCAATCTGATTCAAGACTGATGAAAATCTGGGTGTAGTTCGTTTCCTGTTGTTTCCAGCTTCCAAAAAAGCCCCCCCCCCACAGCAAAATAATGGCTACGCGCCTGTAAACTACAGTAAGTTTTGCCAACAAGCTACATCCAGTGCAATCTAATCTTTGATAATGAGAAAAGAAAGTGACAAAACTCGACCAGGAAAATAGTTCAAATCAAATCTTTCGTTATACTCGATGTACTACGCCGAAGCGTATAACGAGTTCGTTGGCCCTTCTTCACGTCAAAACGCCTGGGCAGCACAGCTCCTTTCGAAGAAATGTTGCAACGGTGGCGAGCCGTTGGCAACACTGTGTCCGACTTGACCGGCCAGAGATTTGAACCTCAAACCTCCCGCTCCAGAGACGAACGCATTACCGGTTAGGGGCTCAAGAAAATAGCTTAATATTTGAAACTAAGAAAAGCAGCTTTGTGGGACCAAGCAGGGTAAACGAAATTTAGTTGGCTACAGAATTTGTTCCTCTTTTGAGAAGAATTTAGTTTTCCACTTAACGATTTTTGCAGTTTGAAGGATTAGAAACTTTCATTGTGCGGTCAGGTTCAAACTGTTAGAGCGGATATCATAAAAAATTTCGTGGAACAATGTAGCATGATATAAATTAAAACCTGAAGTTGCAGCACCAAAATGACAAGTTCTACGAAAAGTTGAAGAGAAAGGGCAACTAGTGCATCACCCAACGTTGCAATTGTGGTTTTGTCTAGCCAGAAAAGATTTGAAAAGGTTAATCGCCTTTAATTAAACATAGGACAACTAGCCAAGTGAATCTGAATCGAAAAGAGCTTGTTTAGTTCCTCTTCATTTTTTTGCACAAAAGCCCAGCCGTAATTCACTAGTCCCAGTAGGGCTAAAAATTTTTGTTGAAACCCAATTTTAGGGCGATACATGTTCACCAACTATCCCAAATTCAAAGATGTTCTCCTGCAAGAAGTAAAAACCCAATTTTAAAGGAACCTGCTACGGCTAGGTCATCCAAGTCTGTAACAAATCTGAAACAAAGAATAGAATCATCAAAAGCTTACCTTTCGTTTGCCACAACTTCCTCAATCATCTGCTGTTTCTTCAGACAGCATTGCTTTAAACGAAAAGTTTCATGGAGAATTGATAGCATTACGAGTTCATATTTACAGAAACAGAATTTTTCATAAAACAAAATCAGAGGCTTGTAAAGCGGCTATACGGAGCAGTTTGCAGGGTCACTAGGCAAGGCCCCCGCTGGATAGCACTGCAACTTGGCGTAATAGGTCTTTACTCTTAATAATGGCTTGGAAATGGGCACAAAAACCACTGAAGCCCTTTTTTTTTGTCTTCGCGCTGAAATCAGTACTGATCTCGACACAAAAGTGCCTTTTTTTTAGCGGGGTGCACAAGAGTTAAGAGGTTATTAAAGAAGGCCACGGGTCATTGTTTGAAAATCACTGCCTTAGCTTGACATATGAATTCGATTTTATTTTGACGTTGGTTTGATAAATATAATCCACTAGGACTCGTAATCGAAAGTCTACAAGTCAAAATTTCGTTTCAGTAATCAATTGTTTGTGCCTTTCTCGCATAATGCATAGGTTTGGTTTTAATTGCACCCACGTTAATTCGTGAGAGTTGTCAATTATTTGTCGTTGTGATACATACTACATGCTTCAGAATGACGTTTGTCTGATAGCATCATTTTTCTACAGGGAATTTCGATTGCTAAAGTAAGTGAAGGGACTTACCCACGCCAATTGCCACACCAAATGCAATGTGCTTGGAGACCATGAAAACCCTCGATGTAACGAAATTTGAATTCAATATTTATTACGGTTAAGTTCTACTGTTTCGATCAGGTATTGCAACTACCTATAACTGCCTAGTTCAACAAAATAAATATTTGTAATTAAGAGCAAACCGTGTCAAGATTTTCAAGGATTTTCGAGCAACTATAAAATAGTAAAAACACAGCGATATTCAAATAAATTGTTGCTAATTACTAATACAACATCTTTAAAAAATACATGCTCACTATCAGTGGCGGATTTAGGGGGGGGGATGGGGGGGATGCATCCCCCCCCACCAGCCTAAAAGTAACGATTTTGGCCGAAAAATCAGCCTCTGTTTCGAATAAATCGGCTCCATTTCGGGATGCATCCCCCCCCACCGACCTAAACGTAACCAATCCGGCGAAAAATCAGTCTCAATTTTGGTGAAGACCTTTTTTTTTTTTTTTTTTTTGGAGACCACCTGAATTTGGGCGAAAAAAACGTTTGAATTTCCGATTTCGGCCGAAAAATCAGTCTCAATTTTGGTGAAGACCTTTTTTTTTTTTTTTTTTTTTTTTTTTTTGGAGACCACCTGAATTTGGGCGAAAAAAACGTTTGAATTTCCGATTTCGGCCGAAAAATCAGTCTCAATTTTGGTGAAGACATCCGAATTTTTGAGGTTTTGTGCTTCAAATCCCCCCCCACCAAAATTTTCTGGATCCGCCACTGCTCACTATTACACAACAACATTGTAGTGTAGCTAACTGTCTATTAATTGGTGCAAATAGTATTTGCAAAACGTCATAATAACATTACCATGTGTTTTCACTGCTTTGAATATTTTTTAGTTATTCCTTAATTGCAATGATATATTTCATCATTAAAACAACAACACACAACAAACTTTTTGCAATAAGTTTACAACAATAAACGGGTTGTCTTCACACTTGATTTTTAGATACCGTTGTGAATTAGTTTTGTAAAATTTGTTGAATCAAGCATAACTTGGATTTGTATTAATCGTGAGTACACGATTCAAATGCCTAGGCAAAACCGATATGCAACTTTTTATTACATTTCCATGCACCGTCCAATTTTTATTACTTTTCAGTTTACCAAAATTTACAAAGATCACAAATTCAGTCCCTAAGAAAGAGTACTCGTTACAACTAAAACAAAGTTATATTTCACGGCAACGTAACGTTTTTTCGTTACCATTAAAAAAGCAATTCTTTTTAATGTGTGATAATAAAGATGATCTTGGTGAATTCAATGGTTTCATTTCTATTTTATTAAAATATTAATTTTTTTGTACTCAACAACAGCCAACGTCAGCAAACCTGCATCGTTCAAGACTTATTTTCGCATCGTACAAAACTCAGTACAAATTTTGTGCTGAAAATTTCACATGTTTCGTCAATTTTAAGTTTGCATCGCAATTTTCACGATATTACGTCGCTTTTTTACGTGTGTGATGTATTGCTCCGTACGTTCTAGCGGATAGCTATTTTATGCGTGTTGCCAACATTTTAAGATAAAAATAAAACTACGTTAATTAGTACCGCTTCCTCACGAAAGCTAAAAAAAGTTATTTTTATCCGCTTGCGAGTATAAAAGCGTTGAAGTCAAAGTCTTGCCATCACAAAGCAAAAGAAGTTGTGTTTAAGACATTAATTCGAGAAAACCGAATATCTAAATATTTAATTCGTTTGTTGCAAGCGAGTTTTCCTACAAAAATAATGAACTTTTGGTTTAATCTTACAATTTTGTTCGCAGCCCAAGTGGCTTTAATAAGCGGTGAGTCGCGTTTCTTTTTTTTGTTTTGTTTTTCTTGTACTTTTTATTGAAGTTATAAGTCCATCAGCTTGTTCAAACAAGTGGTAGATACGTAAGTTAATGTAACTCAAAATTTACACCAAAATGTCAAATGGAATTAAACTTGAAATGTATTTTACATTGCAATTATGCTGAATGACATTACGAAGACCAAACAATCGAAATAACAATGAAAATTACGAATAGAAAGCAATTGAAATCAATAAGCGATACGATTATTCAAACGTAAACCTCGATAAACGAGATTGTTTTTAGAGAAGTTTTCTGTTTATATCTACAATTATTTTCAGCTTCAACTTGCCACGATGTTTTGCCCAAGTTGGACAATGGTGATATTCACTGCAGCAATGGAACCGACGTGGGCAGTGTGTGCGAGTTCGTGTGCCACAACAGGTTTGTTAGATACGGTGTACACGAGACAAAATGTCTCAACACTACTTCAGGAACTCGTTGGAGCGATACTACTCCTCCGCCAATTTGCTTACCAAGTGAGTTGAAATCTTAGTTACAACATTTTTAGTGAGTTCACTTCCAAACAAAACTGTGAAAGTTTACGAATGGCACTAAGGTACTGAAAACCGCATTACCAGTTCGATATCCTGCCGTTGCAATTTCCGTAAATGCATGTAATTATGCGAGTTAAAAATCATCCTGATTAGTGTTCGAATAGACTCCACGTTAGCAACGTCACCATGGGTCCGATTCCCATACGCAGTCATGCTTCTTTAGGACCAGAGACTTATCCAGCTGGTGGTCTCTCGTAATACCCAAATATGATGGTTTTGACATTAAAAAACGAAGGACAACTGAGTTGACTAAGCTTACAGGCAATACAAAGTGGTAACATGCAAATGATCAAGTCCGATGACTTCAAAACTAAAATGCTTCTCGAGACATTGAGATTCTAACAGTGTAATTGTTTGTGCAGTTTGCGATGACGTTAATGACCCAGACAATGGCAAGGCTGAATGCAATGGACCAAACACAATGGGCAGTGTGTGCAAGTTTACGTGCAATGCTGGGTACACTCGAGTGGGGAACGCCACTTCATCTTGTGAAGAGGGTGACAATCCAAATGGACTCGGTTGGAGTAATCCTGTACCAGTTTGTCGGCCTGGTAAGTTGTTACTCTTTCTTGGTGATGAATTGTTTGTGATACATCTCAATCAAAAATTTCATCATAGTAGACCTCAATGAAAATACTAAAGCTTGGGTCTTCAAAAGATGCATTAGTTAGGTATTGACTAATTGTGTACGAGTAGTGAATCGTCATTCTATTTGAATAAGTTAATCCCGGGAAGTTTCGTAAAGATTGAAACAGATTGCTGGGTTTTCAATGTTTTATCTGTGATGTGTTAAAAGATGAGCAAAAGTTGCAATTGTGTAAATGTCTTTTTGCAGCGGTCTGTGAAAAATTGATAGCCCCAGCTAACGCTGATATGGACTGTGATGATGACAACTCGTTTGGAAGTGTGTGCGAGTTCACATGCAATGTTGGTTACACTCGAATGGGAGCTGCCTTGACAACTTGTGGTGGTGACAATCAAAATGGACCT
Organism: Trididemnum nubilum; assembly: GCA_963965965.1. Lineage (NCBI taxonomy): Eukaryota > Metazoa > Chordata > Ascidiacea > Aplousobranchia > Didemnidae > Trididemnum > Trididemnum nubilum. The sequence continues at coordinate 6,176,217 of OZ014490.1, forward strand.
GAGTGGAGTCATGCAGTACCCGTTTGCCTACCTGGTTAGTAGCTGCAATCTCTCGGGTAGAAATAATTTGAATCCTAATGCTTATACAATGGTACAGAGTATTATGTAGTGTGAGTTAGTTAGCATTCGCAATGAACTAATAGTAACTATATTGGAAAGTGACTTCACTGACCCAATAATTTTGTAGCTTATAATGATCAACTTTCTGCAGTATGTTACGTGTGTTCTTTTTCAAAGAGAGATTTTTTTTGCAGCGGTGTGTGAAAACTTAACAGCCCCAGCTAACGCTGATATGGACTGCAGTGATGGAAACTCATTTGGCAGTGAGTGCGAGTTCACATGCAATGCTGGCTACACTCGAATGGGAGCTGCCTCTTCAACTTGTGGTGGTGACAAACAAAATGGACCTGATTGGAGTCATGCAGTACCAGTTTGCGTACCGGGTAAGTAGCCGCAATCTTTCCGGTAGAAATAATTTGAATCCTAATGCTTATAATTGCTTATACAATGGTAAAGAACATTATGTAGCGTGACTATTAACTGCAAAGTGGCATCACTGACCCAATAATTTTGTAGCTTATAATGATCAACTTTCTGCAGAATGTTATTTGTGTTCTTTTTTTCCAGCGCTTTGCAAAATACTAACACCCCCAGATCATGCCGATATGGACTGCAGTGATGGAAACTCATTTGGCAGTGAGTGCGAGTTCACATGCAATGTTGATTACACTCGTTTAGGATCCGACTTCTCCGCTTGCACACAAATATCAGACTCTGAGGGAGTTGGCTGGAGTCATCCTGTTCCGACTTGTGAACCAGGTAGGAATCCAATTTTCCGATATCCTAGGTAGCCTATCATTTTGCAAAAAAAATACAAAGAACGATTTTTGTTGAACAAAAAGTAAATAAAATGCTCGCTTTTTTGTCATTTGAAGATAACAGTCATTTGTCTGTGGCTGATATATCAAGGTTTCAAAAAGTGCCCGATAACAAAGAGTTGAGCAAATGATGTTTTTTAATGTTTTAATGCTGTAATAATCTACTGTAATAGTCATTTGTAATAGAACAGTTGCTGTATAAATCAAGTTACGTTTTAATCAAACTAGAAAATTCTTAGGTATGTGTCCTTCATAACATACAAAACCAGTTATTTGTTTGCCTGTTTGGTTAAATAGAACCGGGTTTAACCAAAAAATAATTTCAGCGATCGTATGCGAAAAACCATTGGAAACTCCTAAACATTCTGACATGGACTGCAATGGCAACGCCGTTGGTAGCGTGTGCGAATTCTTCTGCAACGTGGGCTTTACTCGAGTGGGAGCCGCCTCCTCTACATGCATCGCAACTACTGAGGGCGCAAAATGGAGTGACGAAGAACCAATTTGCCGACCTGGTAAAACTGGTAAGTTAACAAAAACCAGTAAATATTTCACACGACTTTTATCTTTTGATTTCGATTACCCTTAGTAGACTTATCAAATCTTTTTCATAAAAAAAAAACAGCCAGTTTCGAGGTAACGAAAACAAACCACCGAATCCAAGAAAAACATATTTGATTACTTGCTACTACATCAAGGACGTTATGTTGTTTTGCAATATACTTATTTGTTGAAATAACTAATCATTGAACTAACTTCTATAGAAATTGCACACTCATTTGACTAGCATTTGTCCGAAATAATTGTAAATGTTGTATTGTGCACAAAGCCAAGTCTAACGATTTTATGCTTTGCAGGTTATAACCCTCGATTTTAAAGTTGGCACAAACAATTCGTCAGCAAACCAAGAATATTTCAATTAGAATGATATCCTTAACTTTGTTGCCCAAGCACTCGCTTGCTGTTGATGGTTTCCATTTTTTGTATTATTTTATTATTTACGAATTTTGCACATACTTTTTCGAAGATGTCGAGTAGATTTTGTCTCAGTCACCAGCAAGAGCGATATAAGCATTTTTGATTCCACTAGCGGCGCTATGTTGTAAGGCAAAGTTGGTTTTGTAGGTATTGTCTGCAAAAATCGTAGTGATTTGTCTCCAGTGACATTGTGCAACCTATCTGTCAAACACAACTCAAACTCTCTCACTCCACTTAGTGGCTATACACTTCATTGAAAGTTCAAGCGCTTTCATAAGTACCGATAGGAAAATTTTGCAATGGCTGGTGACTGTGATGTGTCAATCAGATGTAATTTTATGCCCTCGGCCTCCGATGCGTTTGCTTTTGGGGCCGCTATTTCAGTATGGTGCTGTTGTTTTTTCGGGATAGTTTTTGTGTCAGTTCGTTTTTCTGTTTTTGCGTTTATTATGTATGCATGCATTCATTGCTTTTTATAAAGTGTTGTTGGTATTATCTGCTTTGCATTTACATTGTGTTTCTAGAAAATTATTTAACAGCGTTTTTAATTTCGTGTTTACTCTGTTGCTTGTAGTATTCAATTTATTAAAAAATTATTTCAAAATCAAATATCTTGCCGACACTACGTTAGAGGTTGCAAATTTTCATGGGAACGTAATATAAGAAATGAACAAAAGACACTGCGTCATAAGATGTAGATGAGGGTTATTCTGCTGATCGATAGGTCATTTAGCATAGTAGTGAGTTCATGTTTCTGAGTAGATGATAAAGGACCTTCATTCTTCACTGTGATTATTTGAAGTGATTCAAATGCTTCTATTCTTGCTTTGCAAGGCAACAGTTCAGGTTCTGTGATTTAGCCTCAGGGCTGCAGTTAGAAGGGGTCAAGGAAGAGCTCATACCCGCTTAAAACCACTTGAGTCTCGCCTGGATATTACTACAACGCAACTTGACAAAATAAAGCCCCGCCTGATTTTTGCTGAGCCCAACTAGTATCATAAGTTTGACTTCGGGTTTTAGCTCAAGTCTACAGTTTACATCCTTTTCAACACTGATCGGATTTTCGTTTGGCGTTGGTGTGATTCGAAAAATGCAAAAAGCTTATTCAATGATTTCCTGCTAAATGTTCGGCATTAAAAGAACAATGAAGCATCTCCATTGCGTGTGGAAGTCAGTAGAGTACTGATGGGCACTGATGGGCGTGTGGAAGGCAGGAGAGCACTGATGGGCACTGATGGGCGTGTGGAAGTCAGAAGAGCACTGATGGGCACTGGGCAGGATGTGGCGGCTTCCTTCGAACAACCGATAATTCTTTTTGCTGTCTTCTGGGCAAGAGAGTTTGGAAAATAAAAAATGATAAAATGAAAAATAAAAAACAAATAAAACCATAACGTAGAAGATTAGTTTGTGTTTGGTCAGTTCGCAACGGTCAGTTTGCGGCGGTCAGTTAACTTGGTTCATGTGTAGGAGGGGCTCAGCAAAATTCGGGCACAGCTCAAGATTTAAAGTTAGCATTTTATTTCACAGCTACTGCATTACGGAGAAACGACTTTCTCGCCATCCCTCAAGCGTATTAAGATCAGTGGTGGAGTAGACGGTAGACTCGGGTTCGATTCTCGGTCAGATCAAACCAAAGACTAGAAAAATTGGTATGCACAACTTCCTTGCTTCAGTCCAGCAATGAAAAGGGACAGCGTGAAGCCACCACCGTGTGGTAGACAGGTGACAGCTTGAATCGAAAACCAAAAGATCTCTTGGCCGTCTCCTGGCGAAAATAATGTAATTACAATTAAAAATTTCTGCCTACGGTCCTGTAAAGAAGGAAACCTTGTCCAATGTTCGTGGGTAGCTCTATTTAGAATTTGGATCAATTAAAAAAACGTTTATTTGAACACTGTTTATATACTCAAAATAAACTCAAATAATTCGTAGCACATAGTGTATATTATGTCGCAGCGTAACAAAGATCTTGAGCTATGTCAAGACGAGGTTTATATTCTGCAAGTAGAAGCCGTTTTACTGTCTTATCGGACATCCAGTAAAATACTAAGCCATAGCCTATTTTTCTGGTAGTGAAAGGAAGGCTAATAAAACTGTTTTAAGCTTTGAAATTTAGATTTTAATTGTCTACTGTTTAGATTTACCCCGGAAGATCCCATTTACAGGTGAAACGGACTGTTGGGTTTTATAGGTTATTAATTTTTAATGTTTTAATGCTGTGAAAATCTATTGTGAATTTGCTCTCACTCTTTGTAATCGAGCGCTATTTGAAACTCTGATGTCAACCACAGCCCGAGTTAGCCATATGTTAACCTCATTGTGCAATATCAGCCATGAGAATATTTGCATAACCCTTAAAACTCCTGTTCAAACTCGTTCCGCTTAAAACTCCTGTTAATTCGTGACGCTGAATCACATGTTTTTGGGGTAATTTTTTATCACTTCTTAATTACGAATTTCGTGTTTCGTATTACGTCTTACTACAACTACTTCAGCAAGCTAATCTGGGCTCTCCAAAAACATGGCGGTGGAAATAGAATACACATTACTCACTTAATTTATTTCCCTACATGTGAAACCCAGGGAAGTGGAAACACAAACCACAAATGCGTATATTGATCATTGCGTACGCAAATTACTGAAACATGTTATGGCGATATTTATTGTCTTGGTCAGTTGCGTATAGGCAGGATTTTATTAACGGGGTCTTTTTTCCCAAACTTGAAAAAAGTATTCGCTTCTGGGGATCAACAATTTCCGCCAAATTTAAAGCGGAGACCAAAAAAAAGGTCTTCACCACTGGGGAATTCTATTTTTGCCGGTTCAGCTTTCATCTGACGAGCCGATTGTGTTATTTTCCGGGTTGCTTCCAACTGGGGAGCCATCGATCGCTGATTTTTAGTGGCGGGATAACAACAATATGGGGTTTTCACATACCATATCAAGAGAGGCATGGCACAATGGGCTCCCAACAATGTCTATACGTTACTGATCCTTTTCATATATCATACTTTTCGTGTACCAGTAGCGAAATGAAATGTACTTTATTCAAAATCAATTCTCTTGCAAACTGATTTTACGGAAGTCAAAAACTAGAACGGATGCAAGACTTACTATATGAAATGCTATTTCAGCTAATGGTTTATATAAAGACTTGATAACGACAGTTTGTAGTCAAGATTACGCCAACATTGCAAGCAGCACGCTTATTCTCTCGCGTAAATAGCTTTGGAAACGTCACACACATTTTGCCCAAATTTTGTTTGAGCAATAAATTCGAATCAATTGTAATTTTTTTCATTCGTACCTTAACTTTGTCACTTTTTTTGTTTTTGTGTTATGGTAAAAAGCGTCTTTCTCATGCATCTTTTTTGACATACTCGAACATTTTTTGATTGATTGGAGTAATTAGTGGTAATTAAACTCAAAAAATAGCGATACCACTTTCTTTTACAAAAATTCTTCAAGGTAATATTTCGTTCATATACGTGACCGTACTCAACTCAACTCAACCCAGAATTAGTTGCGTCCAACTCACTTACACTTAAATAATACAAATCACATATCGATTCATGTATAAAATTAACAAGGAAAGGACAGGGAGGCTGCGAAGGAACCGTTAGGTCTTTGAGTCAAGCAGCCACCCTATAGTGGTGGGCAATTTGCCAATTAGATTCGAATAAAAGCTAACATAGTAGTTGGATGTCTCTTGCAACTTGTGCTGCTTTACATCAACATTTCAACCAAAATTTTTGCATTTGAATTTTAGTAATTTGCAATTAGCTGGTCTTTGTAGTTAGATTTGAATTTTCTGAAAGAATTTTCCCTTACATCGGAAAGAATATTGTTCCAAATAATAACGCCTTTATATTTGATTGAACGTTGCATTCGGGATATTTTGTAAAGAGAAATGCGATAACTGCAACCAGTCAGACGTCTTCTGGTGTCTATTGTGTGGATTTGATTCAAACCAACAAAATAATTTTGGAAGTTCAAAGGAAGTTTGTTATTGAAGCGTCGATGAAGGAATTTACCTATTTCAAACTTGACTAATTCGTTTATTTTGAGGATTTTTAGTTTCTTCTCGAATACACGTCTCGAATTCTCGAATACTCAAATACATGTGCAACGTAACTTTGTACGTGTATTGTTGCCTTCCCTGCATGGAAACTAAAATTACACAATCTAGCTCCACCCATCAATTTTTGTTGACACAAACATTGAAAACAACAACGAGAAAAAATGATATTTTTTAGAACTTTGAAAATAATATTTTTTGCTATGAAAATTACACTTTTTTTATAAGAACAATTTTAAAAGAACACGGGGCCATTTTGATCACAATTTAGGAACAAACTAAAAACAATATCGGCCTTGGCATGAAAAAAATAATTAAGAATAAGAGTTACTACAATTATGCCGTTTTAACTAATCAGCAATTTTTTTGGCCTCTTCTATATGGTCATTCATGATTTTTCTGAAGACTATTTCAAGAATCGTGATTCATACGAAAAGACAACTTTCATCCAAACAAGAATGATTTTGTGTCACTTATAATACGCCAACAAAATTTAAAAACAAATCAGGCTGAAAATTTGGGAAAAAGAACAACCTGCCTCGATTCTAAATTCAGTGGATCTTATTTTAAAAAATGTCAAGTTTGAGTTCGAGGACTAACCAATGTCATTTCAAAAAAAGAACTACCCTCCGTCAATTAAATTGTGGCAACTCGGAGCATACACTGCAACATCACACATTGCAATTGTGGTTTCGTCTAGCCAGAAAAGATTTGGAACGGTCAATCGCCTTTAATTAATCTTGGAATAACTAGACTAGTGCATCCGAATTTAAAAAAAGCTCGTTTAGTTCCTGTTCATTTCTCTTTACAAAAGGCCAGCCGTAGATCACAACTCCCAGTGTGTGGCTAAAAAATTTTGTTGAAACCCCATTTTAGGCGATACATTTTCACCAACTATCCCAAAATCAACGATATTCTCATGCAAGAAGTAAAAACCCACTTTTGAACGGACCTGCTACTGCTAGGTCTTCCAAGTCTGTAACAATTTTGAAACAAAGAATAGAATCATCAAGAACATACCTTTCGATTGCCACAGCTTCCTCAATCATCTGCTGTTTTCTGAGACAGCGTTGCTTCCAGTGAAAAGTTTCATGGAGAATTGATAATATTATGAGTTAATACTTACAGAAACAGAATTTTTGATAAAACAAAATTAGGGGATTGGCAAGCGGCCAAGGAGTGGTTTGCAGGATCACGATGCAAGGCCCCCGCTGGATAGCACTGCAATTTAACGCAATAAGTCTTAACTCTTAATTAATGGCTCGAAAATTGGCATACAAAAACCACTGAAGACCTTTTTTCTGGTCTTCGCGCTGAAATTAGCACTGATTTCGACACGAAATAACTTTTTTTGCGAGGGTGCACTAGCGTTAAAAGGTTTTTAAAGAGGCTCGCTGGTCATTGAAGTTTGAGAACAAGGGCCTTAGCTTGACCATATGAATTCGTTTTTATTATGACGTTGGTTTGATAAATATAATTCACAAGGACTCGTAATCGAAAGTCTACAAGTCAAAAACTTTTTTCAGCAATCAATTGATGGTATCTTTCTTGCATAATGCGTAGGTTCAGTTTTAAATGCACCCAAGTTAATTCGTGACCATTGTCAATATTATTTGTCGTTGTGATACATACTACATGCTTCAGAATGACGTATGGCTAATAGCATTCTTTTTTTACATGGAATTTCGATTATTATTGCTATATGTTGTGTATAATTGTTGCTTTTCGATTATTATTTCGATTATTATTGCTTTTTTTACATGGAATATTGCTATATGTTGTGTATAATTGTTTTGATGCATATGTATCGATTGCAAAATTGTTATTGTCTTGATGCTATGACCAGCTGCTACTTGAAAGGGTTTCTGGACCCGGTGAGGTTTCATTTTCAGGGTGGTTTTTCTTTCCTCACCATGCTCCGCTGAGCTAAACATAGTTTTGGGCCGGTTGCGCCACCCGTTGACCACCTACGTAACCGTGCCTGGCCTTGCACTGGTCACTGTCCCTCTCTTTTCTTTTTATCAATCATTCGAACAACTACTATAGTCGTTAGTTTTACTTCCATCTTGTGTGCCTGCGTGTATGTTGATGTTTGTGATTGATTAGGCTTACAATGTACTTTGAGCTGGTGTGACAGGTGTAGCAACCATGCAAATAAAAATCGCTTTTTTGTGTTCAGTATCCTCTGCATGTCTTAACGTCTGACGTTGTGTCGCTACTTCCTTTTCCTGACTCTACGTGTTATTATTGTGTTACCATGCATTTGCTATTGTTGTGGTGGTCAAGAATAAAAAAAGAATGAATGAATGAATGAATGAATTATCGAAATAAGTTTAGGGATTTACCCTCGCCAAGTAATTCACAAAACCAAAATGCAATATGGTTTTGGAGACTACGAAAAACCTCGATGTAACGAAATTTGAATTCGAAATTTATTGCGGTTAAGTTTTACTGTTTCGATCAGGTATAACAACTACCTATAACTGCCTAGCCCATTTAACAAAATAAATATTTGTACTTAAGAGCACACTGTAACAATATTTTCAAGGATTTACGAGCAACTATAAAATAGTAAAAACACAGCGATATTCAAATAAAGTTTTGCTAATTACTGATACAACATCTTTAAAAAATACGTGCTCACTATTACGCAACAGCATTGTACTGCACTGTAGCTAACTATCTATTAAATGATGCAAACAATATTTACAAAACGTCATAATAACAATCCCATGTGCTTTCACTGCTTTGAATATTTTGTTTAGATGCGCCTTAATTGTAATGATATATTTCATCATTAAAACAACAACACACAACAAACTTTTTGCAATAAGTTTACAACAATAAACGGGTTGTCTTCACACTTGATTTTTAGATACCGTTGTGGATTAGTTTTGTAAAATTTGTTGAATCAAGCATAACTTGGATTTGTATTAATCGTGAGTACACGATTCAAATGCCTAGGCAAAACCGATATGCAACTTTTTATCACATTTCCATGCACCGTCCAATTTTTATTACTTTTCAGTTTACCAAAATTTACAAAGATCACAAATTCAGTCCCTAAGACAAGAGTACTCGTTACAACTAAAACAAAGTTATATTTCACGGCAACGTAACGTTTTTTCGTCGCCATCAAGAAAGCAATATTTTTTAATGTATGATAATAAAGATAATCTTGGTGAATTCAATGGTTTCATTTCGATTCAATAAAAATAACAACTTTTTTGTACTCAACAACAGCCAACGTCAGCAAACCTGCATCGCTCAAGACTTATTTTCGCATCGTACAAAACTCAGTACAAATTTTGTGCTGAAAATTTCACATGTTTCGTCAATTTTAAGTTTGCATCGCAATTTTCACGATATTACGTCGCTTTTTTACGTGTGTGATGTATTGCTCCGTACGTTCTAGCGGATAGCTATTTTATGCGTGTTGCCAACATTTTAAGATAAAAATAAAACTACGTTAATTAGTACCGCTTCCTCACGAAAGCTAAAAAAAGTTATTTTTATCCGCTTGCGAGTATAAAAGCGTTGAAGTCAAAGTCTTGCCATCACAAAGCAAAAGAAGTTGTGTTTAAGACATTAATTCGAGAAAACCGAATATCTAAATATTTAATTCGCTTGTTGCAAGCGAGTTTTCCTACAAAAATAATGAACTTTTGGTTTAATCTTACAATTTTGTTCGCAGCCCAAGTGGCTTTAATAAGCGGTGAGTCGCGTTTCTTTTTTTTGTTTTGTTTTTCTTGTACTTTTTATTGAAGTTATAAGTCCATCAGCTTGTTCAAACAAGTGGTAGATACGTAAGTTAATGTAACTCAAAATTTACACCAAAATGTCAAATGGAATTAAACTTGAAATGTATTTTACATTGCAATTATGCTGAATGACATTACGAAGACCAAACAATCGAAATAACAATGAAAATTACGAATAGAAAGCAATTGAAATCAATAAGCGATACGATTATTCAAACGTAAACCTCGATAAACGAGATTGTTTTTAGAGAAGTTTTCTGTTTATATCTACAATTATTTTCAGCTTCAACTTGCCACGATGTTTTGCCCAAGTTGGACAATGGTGATATTCACTGCAGCAATGGAACCGACGTGGGCAGTGTGTGCGAGTTCGTGTGCCACAACAGGTTTGTTAGATACGGTGTACACGAGACAAAATGTCTCAACACTACTTCAGGAACTCGTTGGAGCGATACTACTCCTCCGCCAATTTGCTTACCAAGTGAGTTGAAATCTTAGTTACAACATTTTTAGTGAGTTCACTTCCAAACAAAACTGTGAAAGTTTACGAATGGCACTAAGGTACTGAGAACCGCATTACCAGTTCGATATCCTGCCGTTGCAATTTCCGTAAATGCATGTAATTATGCGAGTTAAAAATCATCCTGATTAGTGTTCGAATAGACTCCACGTTAGCAACGTCACCATGGGTCCGATTCCCATACGCAGTCATGCTTCTTTAGGACCAGAGACTTATCCAGCTGGTGGTCTCTCTTAATATCCTAATATGATGGTTTTGACATTAAAAATAAAAGGAAAACTAAATTGACTAAGCTTACAGGCAATACAAAGTGGTAACATGCAAATGATCAAGTCCGATGACTTCAAAACTAAAATGCTTCTCGAGACATTGAGATTCTAACAGTGTAATTGTTTGTGCAGTTTGCGATGACGTTAATGACCCAGACAATGGCAAGGCTGAATGCAATGGACCAAACACAATGGGCAGTGTGTGCAAGTTTACGTGCAATGCTGGGTACACTCGAGTGGGGAACGCCACTTCATCTTGTGAAGAGGGTGACAATCCAAATGGACTCGGTTGGAGTAATCCTGTACCAGTTTGTCGGCCTGGTAAGTTGTTACTCTTTCTTGGTGATGAATTGTTTGTGATACATCTCAATCAAAAATTTCATCATAGTAGACCTCAATGAAAATACTAAAGCTTGGGTCTTCAAAAGATGCATTAGTTAGGTATTGACTAATTGTGTACGAGTAGTGAATCGTCATTCTATTTGAATAAGTTAATCCCGGGAAGTTTCGTAAAGATTGAAACAGATTGCTGGGTTTTCAATGTTTTATCTGTGATGTGTTAAAAGATGAGCAAAAGTTGCAATTGTGTAAATGTCTTTTTGCAGCGGTCTGTGAAAAATTGATAGCCCCAGCTAACGCTGATATGGACTGTGATGATGACAACTCGTTTGGAAGTGTGTGCGAGTTCTCATGCAATGTTGGTTACACTCGAATGGGAGCTGCCTTGACAACTTGTGGTGGTGACAATCAAAATGGACCTGAGTGGAGTCATGCAGTACCCGTTTGCCTACCTGGTTAGTAGCTGCAATCTCTCGGGTAGAAATAATTTGAATCCTAATGCTTATACAATGGTACAGAGTATTATGTAGTGTGAGTTAGTTAGCATTCGCAATGCACTAATAGTAACTATATTGGAAAGTGACTTCACTGACCCAATAATTTTGTAGCTTATAATGATCAACTTTCTGCAGTATGTTACGTGTGTTCTTTTTCAAAGAGAGATTTTTTTTGCAGCGGTGTGTGAAAACTTAACAGCCCCAGCTAACGCTGATATGGACTGCAGTGATGGAAACTCATTTGGCAGTGAGTGCGAGTTCACATGCAATGCTGGCTACACTCGAATGGGAGCTGCCTCTTCAACTTGTGGTGGTGACAAACAAAATGGACCTGATTGGAGTCATGCAGTACCAGTTTGCGTACCGGGTAAGTAGCCGCAATCTTTCCGGTAGAAATAATTTGAATCCTAATGCTTATAATTGCTTATACAATGGTAAAGAACATTATGTAGCGTGACTATTAACTGCAAAGTGGCATCACTGACCCAATAATTTTGTAGCTTATAATGATCAACTTTCTGCAGAATGTTATTTGTGTTCTTTTTTTCCAGCGCTTTGCAAAATACTAACACCCCCAGATCATGCCGATATGGACTGCAGTGATGGAAACTCATTTGGCAGTGAGTGCGAGTTCACATGCAATGTTGATTACACTCGTTTAGGATCCGACTTCTCCGCTTGCACACAAATATCAGACTCTGAGGGAGTTGGCTGGAGTCATCCTGTTCCGACTTGTGAACCAGGTAGGAATCCAATTTTCCGATATCCTAGGTAGCCTATCATTTTGCAAAAAAAATACAAAGAACGATTTTTGTTGAACAAAAAGTAAATAAAATGCTCGCTTTTTTGTCATTTGAAGATAATCGTCATTTGTCTGTGGCTGATATATCAAGGTTTCAAAAAGTGCCCGATAATAAAGAGTTGAGCAAATGATGTTTTTTAATGTTTTAATGCTATGGTAATCTACTGTAATAGTCATTTGTAATAGAACAGTTGCTGTATAAATCAAGTTACGTTTTGTTCAAACTAGAAAATTCTTACGTATGTGTCCTTCATAACATACAAAACCAGTTATTTGTTTGCCTGTTTGGTTAAATGGAACCGGGTTTAACCAAAAAATAATTTCAGCGATCGTATGCGAAAAACCATTGGAAACTCCTAAACATTCTGACATGGACTGCAATGGCAACGCCGTTGGTAGTGTGTGCGAATTCTTCTGCAACGTGGGCTTTACTCGAGTGGGAGCCGCCTCCTCTACATGCATCGCAACTACTGAGGGCGCAAAATGGAGTGACGAAGAACCAATTTGCCGACCTGGTAAAACTGGTAAGTTAACAAAAACCAGTAAATATTTCACAGGAGTTTTATCTTTTGATTTCGATTACCCTTAGTAGACTTATCAAATCTTTTTCATAAAACAAACAAAAAAAACAGCCAGTTTCGTGCTAACGAAAACAAACCACCGAATCCAAGAAAAACATATTTGATTACTTGCTATTACATCAAGGACATTGTATTGTTTTGCAATATACTTATTTGTTGAAATAACTAATCATTGAACTAACTTCTATAGAAATTGCACACTCATTTGACTAGCATTTGTCCGAAATAATTGTCAATATTGTATTGTACACAAAGCCAAACCTAACGATTTTATGCTTTGCAGGTTATAACCCTCGATTTTAAAGTTGGCACACACAATTCGTCAGCAAACCAAGAATATTTCAATTAGAACGACATCCTTAACTTTGTTGCCCAAGCACTCGCTTGCTGTTGATGGTTTCCATTTTTTGTATTATTTTATTATTTACGAATTTTGCACATACTTTTTCGAAGATGTCGAGTAGATTTCGTCTCAGTCACCAGCAAGAGCAATATAAGCAATTTTGATTCCACTAGCGGCATTATGTTGTAAGGCAAAGTTGGTTTTGTAGGTCTTGTCTGCAAAAATCGTAGTGATTTGTCTCCAGTGACATTGTGCAACCTCAAGTCAAGTACGCACAGAGCTGGACAGCGCTGTTTCGAGCTTTTAGCTCTCATCGGCAGCCCTCAGCTATCTATAGTTGACATGGCTTCCCAGGAGTCGACCATGAAGGACGTCAAGATAGTGCAATTGTGCAACCTATTGGTCAAACACAACTGAAACTCTCTCACTCCACTTAGTGGCTATACACTTCATTGAAAGTTCAAGCGCTTTCATAAGTACCGATAGGAAATGTTGCAATGGCTGGTGACGTGATGTTTTCAATCAGATGTAATTTTATGCTCTCGGCCTTCGATGCGTTTGCTTTTGGGGCCGCTATTTCAGTATGGTGCTGTTGTTTTTTCGGGATAGTTTTTGTGTCAGTTCGTTTTTCTGTTTTTGCGTTTATTATGTACGCATGCATTCATTGCTTTTTATAAAGTGTTGTTGGTATTATCTGCTTTGCATTTACATTGTATTTCTAGAAAATTATTTAACAGCGTTTTTAATTTCGTGTTTACTCTGTTGCTTGTAGTATTCAATTTATTAAAAAATTATTTCAAAATCAAATATCTTGCCGACACTACGTTAGAGGTTGCAAATTTTCGTATGAACGTTATATAAGAAATGAGCAAAAGACACTGCGTCATAAGATGTAGATGAGAGTTATTCTGTTGATCGATAGGTCATTTAGCATAGTAGTGAGTTCATGTTTCTGAGTAGATGATAAAGGACCTTCATTCTTCACTGTGATTATTTGAAGTGATTCAAATGCTTCTATTCTTGCTTTGCAAGGCAACAGTTCAGGTTCTGTGATTTAGCCTCAGGGCTTTTGTGATTTAGTTAGAAGGGGTCAAGGAAGAGCTCATACCCGCTTAAAACCACTTGTGTCTCGCCTGGATATTACTACAACGTAACTTGACAAAATAAAGCCCCGCCTGATTTTTGCTAAGCCCAACTAGTATCATGAGTCTGACTTCGGGTTTTAGCTCAAGTCTACAGTTTACAGCCTTTTCAACACTGATCTGGATTATCGCTTGGCGTTGGTGTGATTCGAAAAACGCTAAAAGCTTATTCCATGATTCCTGCTAAATGTTCAGCATTAAGATAACAGTGAAGCCTCTCCATAGCGTGTGGAAGTCAGAAGAGCACTGATGGGCACTGGGCAGGATGTGGCAGCTTCGTTCGAACAACCAATAATTCTTTTTGCTGTCTTCTGGTCAAGAGAGTTTGGAAAATAAAAAATGATAAAATGAAAAATAAAAAATAAATAAAACCATAACGTAGAAGATTAGTTTGTGTTTGGTCAGTTTGCAACGGTCAGTTTGCGGCGGTCAGTTAACTTGGTTCATGTGTAGGAGGGACTCAGCAAAATTCGGGCACAGCTCAAGATTCAAAGTTTGCATTTTGTATTTCACAGCTACTGCATAACGGATTAAAAACTTTCTCGCCATGGCTCAAGTGTATTACTTGATCAGTGGTCGAGTAGACGGTAGACTCGGGTTCGATTGCCGATCAGATCAAACCAAAGACTAGAAAAATTGGTATTCACAAGGTCCTTGCTTCATGTTAAGCAATGAAAAGGGACAGAGTGAAGCCACCACTGTGTGGTAGACAGATGGGCAGGCAGCAGCTTCACTCGAAGACCAAAAGATCTCTTGGCCGTCTCCTGGCGAAAATAAAGTAAATAAAAACAAAATTTTTCTACTACCGTCCTGTAAAGAAGAAAACCTTGTCCAATGTTCATGGGTAGCTCTATTTGGAATTTGGATCAATTAAAAAACGTGTATTTGAACACTGTTTATATACTCAATATAAGCTCAAATAATTCGTAGCACATAGTGTTATATATTGTGTCGCAGCATAATGAAGATCTTGAGCTATGTCAAGACGAGGTTTATATTCTACAAGTAGAAGCCGTTTTACTGTCTTATCGGACATCCAGTAAAATACTAAGCATAGCCTATTTTTTTGGTAATGAAAGCAAGGGTAATAAAACTGTTTTAAGTTTTGAAATCTTGATTTTAATTGTCTACTCTTAGATTGTTTAGATTTACCCCGAAAGGTCCCATTTACGGGTGAAACGGACTGTTGGGTTTCATAGGTTATTAATTTTTAATGTTTTAATGCTGTGATAATCTACTTTGATTTTGCTCTCAGTCTTCATAATCGAGCGCTATTTGAAACCCTGATGTCAACCACATACCGCGTTAGCCATATCATATGTTAACCTCATTGTGCAATATCAGCAATAAAAATATTTACATGCACCTCAAAAACTCCTGTTCAAACTCGTTCCGCTTAAAACTCCTGATAGTTAGTGACGCTGAATCACGTGTTTTTGGGGTAATTTTTTATCACTTCTTAATTACGAACTTCGTGTTTCAAATTACGTCTTTCTACAACTACTTCAGCAAGCTAATCTGGGCTCTCCAAAAAGATGGCGGTGGAAATAGAATACACATTACTCACTTAATTTCGTACCCTGTATGTGAAACCCAGGGAAGTGGAAACACAAACTACAAATGCTTATATTGATCATTGCGTACGCAAATTACTGAAACATGTTATGGCGATATTTATTGTCTTGGTCAGTTGTGTATAGGCAGGATTTTATTAACGGGGTCTTTTTTCCCAAACTTGAAAAAAGTATTCGCCTCTGGGGATCAACAATTTCTGCCAAATTTAAAGCGAAGACCAAAAAAAAGGTCTTCACCACTGGGGAATTCTATTTTTACCGCTTCAGCTTTCATCTGACGAGCCGATTGTGTTATTTGCCGGTTTGCTTCCAACTGGGGAGCTATCGCCCGCTGATTTTTAGTGGCGAGATAACTACAATAAGGGGTTTTCACATACCATATCAAGAGAGGCATGGCACAATGGGCCCCCAACAATGTCTACACGTTACTGATCCAGTTTATAAATCATACTTTTCGTGTACCAGTAGCGAAATGAAATGTACCTTATTCAAAATTAATTCTCTTGCAAAATGATTTTACGGAAGCTAAAAAAAAACTAGAACGGATGCAAGCAGTAGCGTACGCAGGATTTTGAAAAGGGGGGGGACAAGAACTTCAGAAAATTTCAGAACAGAGTAAGAAATTGTTCCACCTGAAATCAGTCAGATTTTCTTCCCAAAATTAGGTGAACAGCAAAAAAAAAGTCTTCACTCAAATTTTGGTCCGATTTTTCGCCCAAAATTAGGTGAACAGCAAAAAAAAAAAAAAAAAAAGGTCTTCACTCAAATTTCGTCCAGTTTTTCGCCCAAACCTGGGTGCAAGCCTGGAGAAAACGCACAGAACATACCCTTTGTGTGATCAAACCTAATGCACAACTTCCAAAAGGGGGGGCCATGCCTCAATTTTGCTTACTTTTCTATGCAATTTTACAATCCATGGCACAATGGCCCCCCCCTAAATACGCCCCTGGATGCAAGACTTATTACGAAATGCTATTTCAACTAATGATTTATATGAAGACTTGATAATGCCAGTTTGCAGTCAAGATTGCGCCAACATTGCAAGCAGCAAGTTTATTCTCTCGCATAAATAACTTTGGAAACGTCACACACATTTTGCGCAAATTTTGTTTGAGCAATAAATTCGAATCAATTGTAATTTTTTTTCATTCTTACCGTAACTTTGTCACTTTTTTGTTTTCGCGTTAAGGTAAAAAGCGTCTTTCTCATGAATATTTTTTGACACACTCAAACATTTTTTGATTGATTGGAGTAATTAGTGGTAACTAAACTAAAAAAACAGCGATACCACTTTCTTTCACAAAAATTCTTCTACTTGATATTTCGTTCATATACGTGACCGTACTCGAATACATGTGCAACGTAACTTTGTACGTATTGTAGCGTTCCCTGCATGGAAACTAAAATTACGCAATCTCCACCCATCAATTTTTGTTGATACAAACATTGAAAACAACAACGAGAAAAAATGATATTTTTTAGAACTTTGAAAATAATATTTTTTGCTATGAAAATTACACTTTTTTTATAAGAACAATTTTAAAAGAACACGGGGCCATTTTGATCACAATTTAGGAACAAACTAAAAACAATATCGGCCTTGGCATGAAAAAAATAATTAAGAATAAGAGTTACTACAATTATGCAGTTTTAACTAATCAGCAATTTTTTTGGCCTCTTCTATATGGTCATTCATGATTTTTCTGAAGACTATTTCAAGAATCGTGATTCATACGAAAAGACAACTTTCATCCAAACAAGAATGATTTTGTGTCACTTTATAATACGCCAACAAAATTTAAAAACAAATCAGGCTGAAAATTTGGGAAAAAGAACAACCTGCCTCGATTCTAAATTCAGTGGATCTTATTTTAAAAAATGTCAAGTTTGAGATTGAGGACTAACCAATGTCATTTCAAAAAAAGAACTACCCTCCGTCAATTAAATTGTGGCAACTCGGAGCATACACTGCAACATCACACATTGCAATTGTGGTTTCGTCTAGCCAGAAAAGATTTGGAACGGTCAATCGCCTTTAATTAATCTTGGAATAACTAGACTAGTGCATCCGAATTTAAAAAAAGCTCGTTTAGTTCCTGTTCATTTCTCTTTACAAAAGGCCAGCCGTAGATCACAACTCCCAGTGTGTGGCTAAAAAATTTTGTTGAAACCCCATTTTAGGCGAAACATTTTCACCAACTATCCCAAAATCAACGATATTCTCATGCAAGAAGTAAAAACCCACTTTTGAACGGACCTGCTACTGCTAGGTCTTCAAGTCTGTAACAATTTTGAAACAAAGAATAGAATCATCAAGAACATACCTTTCGATTGCCACAGCTTCCTCAATCATCTGCTGTTTCCTAAGACAGCACTGCTTCAAGTGAAAAGTTTCATGGAGAATTTATAGCATTACGAGTTAATACCTAGAGAAATAGAATTTTTCATGGAACAAAACTAGGGGATTGGCAAGCGGCCAAGGAGTGGTTTGCAGGATCACGATGCAAGGACCCCGCTGGATAGCACTGCAGTTTAACGCAATAAGTCTTCACTCTTAAACAGTGGTATAAAGTAACGAAATACTTTTATTTGAGTAGATTACTCAAGTAGTTTTTTCCAGTAACGAGTACTTTTTGAGTATTTTTTGTGGCTACTTTTACTTTTACATAATTAGTTTTAGAGTGAAGTAACGCTACTTAAGTAGTATTTTGATTCAAAAAAGTAGAAAGTACTATAATTTTAAATTTGAACAACAAATTCGTCAGAATGGTTGACTTTTCCACCAGCAATTGTTCAATTTAGTTAAGTTATTTGTCTTTTGCTCTTTTTTCGACTGGCAACTCTTTCGTCACAGGTCAGACAATAGACTCTGTCAGACCATCACAGCGACTGCAGCAATGCCTTTTTTTCACGTGTGCGCGTACGTATCACACCCAGTCTGGCGAAAAGCAGTTCGATGTTCAAGACAGGTTTAGTTTCACGTTCGTTGTTTGGTGTCTGCTCTTCACCGCATACTGACATAGATGTTTACTCTATTAAAAGTACCTCATGAAAGAAGCAATTAGACAAATAAATTTTGCCAAAAATGCGTCCTATGAAAACTGAACGTTTCTATTGCTAAATTCTACAGAGTGAGTCAAAAATCACACACCATATATGCCATAAACGTTATTGTTCGGTACTCTGATATATTGTGCAATGTAATTACAAAATGTCTTCAATATAACAATCAAATTCGTTCAAGTAGAGGCCCTGACTATCTAAATGGGCTATCTACAATGATTTTGTGAGATTTAGTAACGTAATGTTCATTAGGCTTCTGCCTACCTTCACGCGTTGTAAAATAAATTCAATTCAAAAAATTCACAATAATTTTGATAAATTAATCCACAAAAGGTTATCGCGGATTACATTGAAATAGCTATGATGCGAACTTTTGGCCCACCCTGTAGATACAGTAGATTATTATATACACTGATAAGACACGTCTAGAGTGTTTTTAAATTTTAGCATAATTTAACACTGACAATGAGTACGGTATATATTTGAGCAAAGATTTTGTAAAATAATTCTACGTAAATTCTGCGCGTTATGATTTTCAAATCTCAAATTTTTGCTGTTGTTGTTCTTTTCGATTAATTGTCCTGAATATAATAACAAAAAGCTTGCAAAAATTAATAAGTCATGACTTCTTGAGAAAATGAGGGGTTAGAAGACCAAGCGCTACTTATCAGTGATTTGAAGGTATCGACCAAAATTGTCTGTCATACTTGTCGATTGGATATTTTGTTTATTTTGCTTGAATACTTTTAGAAATACTTTTACTTGAGTAGTTTTAAACCGACTACTTTCTACTTTTACTCAAGCTTTTTTTTTGGTCAGTACTTTGTACTTTACTTGAAGTAGTTTTTTCGCCAGTAACGAAACTTTTTCTTGATTACAATTTTTGAGTAGTTTTTACACCACTGCTCTTAAATAATGGCTAGGAAATTGGCATACAAAACCATTGAGTACCTTTTTTCTGGTCTTCGCGCTGAAATTAGCACTGATTTCGACACGAAATGACTTTTTTTTGCGAGGGTGCACTAGCGTTAAAAGGTTTTTAAAGAGGCTCGCTGGTCATTGAAGTTTGAGAACCACTGCCTTAGCTTGACCATATGAATTCGTTTTTATTATGACGTTGGTTTGATAAATATAATCCACAAGGACTTGTAATCGAAAGTCTACAAGTCAAAAACTTTTTTCAGCAATCAATTGTTTGTATCTTTCTTGCATAATGCGTAGGTTCAGTTTTAAATGCACCCAAGTTAATTCGTGACCATTGTCAATATTATTTATCGTTGTCAATATTATTTATCGTTACGTGCTTCAGAATGATTATGGCTAATAGCATTCTTTTCCTACATGGAATTTCGATTATTATCGAAATAAGTTTAGGGATTTACCCACGCCAAATAATTCACTAAACCAAAATGCAATGTGGTTTTGGAGACCACGAAAACCCTCGCTGTAACGAAATTTGAATTCAATATTTATTGCGGTTAAGTTTTACTGTTTCGATCAGGTATTGCAACTATCTATAACTGCCTAGCCCATTTAGCAAAATAAATATTTGTAATTAAGAGCAAACTGTGAGAATATTTTCAAGGATTTACGAGCAACTATAAAATAGTAAAAACATAGTGATATTCAAATAAAGTTTTGCTAATTACTTATACAGCATCTTTAAAAAATGAATGTTCACTATTACACAACAACATTGTACCGCACGGTAGCTAACTGTATATTAAATGATGCAAATAATATTTACAAAACGTCATAATAACATTACCATGTGCTTTCAATGCTTTGAATATTTTGTTTAGTTATTCCTTAATTGCAATGATATCTTTCATCATTAAAGCAACAACATACAACAAACTTTTTACAATAAGTTTACAACAATAAACGGGTTGTCTTCACACTTGATTTTTAGATACCGTTGTGGATTAGTTTCGTAAAATTTGTTGAATCAAGCATAACTTGGATATGTATTAATCGTGAGTACACGATTCAAATGCCTAGGCAAAACCGATGTGCAACTTTTTGTTACATTTCCATGCACCGTCCAATTTTTATTACTTTTCAGTTTACCAAAATTTACAAAGATCACAAATTCAGTCCCTAAGACAAGAGTACTCGTTACAACTAAAACAAAGTTATATTTCACGGCAACGTAACGTTTTTTCGTTACCATTAAAAAAGCAATTCTTTTTAATGTATGATAATAAAGATGATCTTGGTGAATTCATTTGTTTCATTACTATTCTATTAAAATAATAATTTTTTTGCGCTCAACAACAGCAAACGTCAGCGTTCAAGACTTATTTTCGCATCGTACAAAACTCAGTACAAATTTTGTGCTGAAAATTTCACATGTTTCGTCAATTTTAAGTTTGCATCGCAATTTTCACGATATTACGTCGCTTTTTTACGAGTGTGATGTATTGCTCCGTACGTTCTAGCGCATAGCTATTTTATGCGTGTTGCCAACATTTTAAGATAAAAATAAAACTATACGTTAATTAGTACCGCTTCCTCACAGGAGCTAAAAAAAGTTATTTTTTTCCGCTTGCGAGTATAAAATCGTTGAAGTCAAAGTCTTGCCATCACAAAGCAAAAGAATTAGTTGTGTTAAAGACATTAACTCGAAAAACTAACTATCTAAATATTTTATTTGTTCGTTACAAGCGAGTTTTCCTACAAAAATAATGAACTTTTGGTTTAATCTTGCAATTTTGTCCGCAGCCCATTTGGTTTTAATAAGCGGTAAGTCGCGTTTCTCTTGTTGTTTTGGAGATTTTTTTTTTGTACTTTTTATTGAAGTTTAGCGTCCATCAGCTTGTTCATACAAGTGGCAGATAAGTTAATGTGGCTGAAATTTACACCAAAATGTCAAATGGAATTAAACTTGACATATATTGTGTATTGCAATTATGCTCAATGACATCACGAAGACGAAACAATTGAAATAACAATCAAAATCACGAATAGAAAGCAATTGAAATCAATAAGCGATACGATTATTCGAACGTAAACCTCGAGAAACGAGATTGTTTTTAGTATTTAGAGAATTTTTCTGTTAATATAAACAATTATTTTCAGCTTCAACCTGCAACGATACTTTGCCCAAGTTGGACAATGGTGATATTCACTGCAGCAATGGAACCGACGTGGGCAGTGTGTGCGAGTTCGTGTGCCACAACGGGTTTGTTGGATACGGTGTACACGAGACAATATGCCTCAAAAGTGATTCAGAAACTCGATGGAGCGATATTACTCCTCCGCCAATTTGCTCACCACGTGAGTTGAAATCTCAGTTAAAACATTTTTAGATAGTTCACTTCCAAACAAAATTTGGGAAGTTTGCGGATGGCACTAAGGTACTGAAAACCGCATTACCAGTTCGATACACTGCCGTTGCAATTCCCGTAAATGCATGTAATTATGCGAGTTAAAAATCATCCTGATTAGTGTTCGAATAGACTACACGTTAGCAACGTCACCATGGGTCCGATTCCCATACGCAGTCATGCTTCTTTAGGACCAGAGACTTATCCAGCTGGTGATTTCTTTTAATTCCCAAATAAAATGGTTTTGACATTAAAAAACGAAGGAAAACTGAGTTGACTAAGCTTGCAGGCAATACGAAGTGGTAACATGCAAATGATCAAGTCCGATGACTTCAAAATTAAAATGCTTCACGAGATCTTAAGATTCTAACAGTGTAATTGTTTGCGCAGTTTGCGATGACGTTAATCACCCAGACAATGGCAAAACTGAATGCAATGGAACGACAATGGGCAGTGTGTGCAAGTTCGAGTGCAATGCTGGGTACGCTCGAGTGGGGAAGGCCACTTCATTTTGTGAAGAGGGTGACAATCCAAATGGACTTGGTTGGAGTAATCCTGTACCAGTTTGTCAGCCTGGTAAGATGTTACTCTTTCTTAGTGAGGAATTGTCTGTGATACGTCTCAATGAAAAATTTCATCATAGTAGACCTCGATGAAAATACCAAAACTTCAGCTAACACTGATGTGGACTGTGATGATGACAACTCGTTTGGAAGTGTGTGCGAGTTCACATGCAATGTTGGCTACACTCGAATGGGAGCTGCCTCTTCAACTTGTGGTGGTGACAATCAAAATGACCTGATTGGAATCACGCACTACCAGTTTGCGTACCTGGTAAGTAGCAGCAATCTCTCGGGTAGAAATTATTTGAATCCTATAATGCTTAAACAACAGTAAAGAGTTTTATGTATTGCGAGCTAGTTAGCATTTGCAATAAACTTATAGTAACTATACTGTAAAGTGACATCACTGACCCAATAATTTTGTAGCTTATGATGATCAACTTTCTGCAGTATGTTATGTGTGTTCTTTTTCCAAGTGAGTTCTTTTTTTTGCAGCGGTTTGTAAGGAATTGATAGTCCTAGCTAACGCTGATGTGGACTGCAGTGATGGAAACTCATTTGGCAGTGTGTGCGAGTTCACATGCAATGTTGGCTACACTCGAGTAGGAGCTGCCTCTTCAACTTGTGATGGTGACAATCAAAATGGATTTGATTGGAGTCATGCACTGCCAGTTTGCGTACCTGGTAAGTAGTTGTAATCTCTCGGGTAGAACTTATTTGAATCCTATAATGCTTAAACAATAGCTAAAGCATTATGTAGTATGACTATTACTGTAAAAGTGGCATCACTGACCCAATAATTTTGGAGCTTATAATGATTAACTTTCCGCAGTATGATATTGCGTTCTTTTTCTAAGTGAGTTCTTTTTTTCCAGCGCTTTGCAAAGAATTATCAACCCCAGATCATGCTGATATGGATTGCAGTGATGGAAACTCATTTGGCAGTGAGTGCGAGTTCACATGCAACGTAGGTTACACTCGTGTAGGATCCGACTTCTCCGTTTGCAGACAAACATCAGACTCGGAGGGAGTTGGCTGGAATCATCCTTTCCCAACTTGCGAACCAGGTAGGAATCCAATGTTCCGATATCTTGAATAGCCTATCATTTTGCAAAAAAAAATGCAAATAACAATTTTTTGTTAAACAAAAAGTAAATAAAATTCTCGCTTTTTTGTCATTTGAAGATAATAGTCATTTGTACATGGTTGATATCAGGGTTTTAAAAAGTGCCCGATAACAAAGAGTTGAGCAAATAATGTTTATTCATGTTTTATGCTGTGGTAATCTACTGTAATAGTCATTTGTAATTGAACAGTTGCTGTATGAAACAAGTTACATTTTGTTCAACATACAGCCTTCTCACGAATGTGACCCCCATTATTATATACAAAACTAGCTATTTGCTTGATTGTTTGGTTAAATAGGAACGAATTTAACCCAAAAATTAATTTCAGAGATCGTATGCGAAAAACCATTGGAAACTCCTAAACATTCTGACATGGACTGCAATGGCAACGCCGTTGGTAGTGTGTGTGAATTCTTCTGCAACGTGGGTTTTACTCGAATGGGAGCCGCCTCCTCTACATGCATCGCAACTTCAGAAGGAGCAAAATGGAGTGACGAAGAACCAATTTGCCGGCCTGGTAAAACTGGTATGTTAGTAAAAACCAGAGAATATTTCACACAAGTTTTATCTTTTGATTTCGATCACCCTTAGCAGACTTATCAATATTTTTTCATAAAAAGAAAACAAGCAAGTTTCGTGTTAACGAAAACAAACCACCGAATCCAAGAAAAACATATTTGATTCCATGATGCTAAATCAAGGACGTTGTATTATTTTGCAATATACTTATTTGTTGAAATAACTAATCATTGCACTAACTTCAATAGAAATTGCACACTCATTTGACTAGCATTTGTCCGAAATAATTGTAAATATTGCACTGTACACAAAGCTAAATCTAACGATTTTATGCTTTGCAGGTTATAACCGTCGATTTTAAAGTTGGCACACACAATTTGTCAGCAAACCAAGAATATTTCAATTAGAATGACATCCATAACTTTGTTGCCCAAGCACTCGCTTGCTGTTGATGGTTTCCATTGTTTATATTATTTTATTATTTACGAATTTTGCACATACTTTTTCGAAGATGCCGAGTAGATTTCGTTTCAGTCACCAGCAAGAGCAATATAAGCAATTTTGATTTCACTAGCGGCATTATGTTGTAAGGCAAAATGATTTTTGTAGGTCTTGTCTGCAAAAATCGTAGTGTTTTGTCTCCAATGACATCATGCAACCTATCTGCCAAACACAACTGAAACTCTCTCACTCCACTTAGTGGCTATACACTTCATATAAATGTCAAGCGCTTTGATACGTACCAACAGGAAATGTTGCAATGGCTGGTGACGTGATGTTTTCAATCAGATGAAATTTTATGCTCTCGGCCTCCGATGCGTTTGCTTTTGGGGCCGCTATTTGAGTATGGTGCTATTGTTTTTTCGGGATAGTTTTTGTGTCAGTTAGTTTTTCTGTTTCGCGTTTATTATATATGCATGAACTCATTGCTTTTTATAAAGTGTTGTTGGTATTATTTGCTTTGCATTTACATCGTATTTCTAGAAAATTATTTGACAGCGTTTTTAATTTCGTGTTGACTCTGTTGCTTATGGTATTCAATTTATTAAAAAATTCTTTTAAAATCAAATATCTGCCGACACTACTTTAGAGGTTGCAAATTTTTATAGGAACGTAATATAAGAGCTGAACAAAAAACATTGCGTTATAAGATGAAGATGAGACTGCTGATCGATAGGTTATTTCGCATAGTAGTGAGTTTAGGTTTCTGAGTAGATGATAAAGGAACTTCATTCTTCACGGTGATTATTTGAAGTGATTCAAATGCTTCTATTCTTGCTTTGCGAGGCAGCAGTTTAGGTTCTGTGATTTAGCCTCAGGGCTGTAGTCAGAATGGAGCAAGGAAGGGCTAATATCCGCCTAAAACCGCTTGAGTCTCGTCTGGATATTACTATAACGTAACTTGACAAAATAAAGCCCCGACTGATGCTTGCTAAGTCTGACTTCGGGTTTTAGCTCAAGTCTACAGTTTACAGCCATTTTAACATTAATCTGGATTTTCGCTTGGCGTTGGTGGGATTCGAAAACGTAAAAAGCTTATTCCATGATTCCCTGCTAAATGTTCAGCATTAAAAGGACAGTGAAACCTCTACATAGCGTGTGGAAGTCAGGAGAGCACTGATGGGCACTGGGCAGGATGTGGCAGCTTCGTTCGAACAACCAATAATTCTTTTTGCTGTCTTCTGGTCAAGAGAGTTTGGAAAATAAAAAATGATAAAATGAAAAATAAAAAATAAATAAAACCATAACGTAGAAGATTAGTTTGTGTTTGGTCAGTTTGCAACGGTCAGTTTGCGGCGGTCAGTTGACTTGGTTCATGTGTAGGAGGGGCTCAGCAAAATTCGGGCACAGCTCAAGATTTAAAGTTTGCATTTTGTATTTCACAGCTACTGCACTGGGGAGTAAAAACTTTCTCGCCACGGCTCAAGCGTATTACTTGATCAGTGGTCGAGTAGACGGTAGACGCGGATTCGATTCCCAATCAGATCTAATCAACGACTAGAAAAATTGATATTCACAGCTTCCTTGCTTCATGTTCAGCAATGAAACGAGACAGTGTGAAGCCTCCACCGTATGGTAGACAGGTGGGCAGGCAGCAGCTTCACTCGAAGATCAAAAGATTCCTTGGCCGTCTCCTGGCGAATAAAATGTAATTACAATCAAAAATTTTCTGCCTACCGTCGTGTAAAGAAGGAAACCTTGTCCAATGTTCATGGGTAGCTCTATTTAGAATTTGGATCAATTAAAAAACGTGTATTTAAACACTGTTTATATAATCAATATAAGCTCAAATAATTCGTAGCACATAGTGTATATTGTGGTGCAGCGTAACGAAAATCTTGAGTAATGGCAAGACGAGGTTTATATTCTACAAGTAGAAGCCGTTTTACTGTCTTATCGGACATCCAGTAAAATACTAAGCATAGCCTATTTTTCTGGTAATGAAAGGAAGGCTAATAAAACTGTTTTAAGCTTTGAAATCTTGATTTTAATTGTCTACTTTTTAGATTGTTTAGATTTACCCCTGAAGATCCCATTTACGGGTGAAAGCCACTGTTGGGTTTCATAGGTTATTAATTTTTAATGTTTTAGATACTGTGGTAATCTACTGTGATATTAGCTCTCACTCTTCGTAATCGAGCGCTATTTGAAACCCTGATATCAACCACAGACCGCGTCAGCCATATGTTGACCTCATTGTGCAATATCAGCAATAAAAATATTTACATGCACCTCAAAAACTCCTGTTCAAACTCGTTCCGCTTAAAACTCCTGATAGTTAGTGACGCTGAATCACGTGTTTTTGGGGTAATTTTTTATCACTTCTTAATTACGAACTTCGTGTTTCAAATTACGTCTTACTACAACTACTTCAGCCAGCTAATCTGGGCTCTCCAAAAAGATGGCGGTGGAAATAGAATACACATAACTCACTTAATTTCGTACCCAGTATGTGAAACCCAGGGAAGTGGAAACACAAACTACAAATGCTTATATTGATCATTGCGTATGCAAATTACCGAAACGAGTTATGGCGATATTTATTGTTCTGCTCATTTGCGTAGGCAGGATTTTATTAACGGGGTCTTTTTTCCCAAACTTGAAAAAAGTATTCGCCTCTGGGGATCAACAATTTCCGCCAATTTTAAAGCGAAGACCAAAAAAAAAAGGTCTTCACCTTTGGGGAATTCTATTTTTGCCGCTTCAGCTTTCATCTGACGAGCCGATTGTGTTATTTGCCGGGTTGCTTCCGAGTGGAGAGCCATCCATTGCTGATTTTTAGTGGCGAGATAACTACAATATGGGGTTTTCACATACCATATCAAGAGAGGCATGGCACAATGGGCCCCCAACAATGTCTACACGTTACTGATCCTGTTCATAAATCAATTACTTTTCGTGTACCAGTAGCGAAATGAAATGTACTTTATTCAAAATTAATTCTCTTGCAAAATGATTTTACCGTAGCCAAAAACTAGAACGAATGCAAAACGTACTATATGAAATGCTATTTTAGCCAATGATTTATATAAAAGTTTCATAACGACAGTTTGTAGTCAAGATTGTGAGCCAATATTGCAAGCAGCACGTTTATTCTCTCATATAAATAACTTTGGAAACGTCACACACATTTTTGACCAATTTTTTTTTTTAATTTTTCGAACAAATCGTAACTTTTTTCATTCTTACGTTAATTTTGTCTCTTTTTTGTTTTTGTGTTAAGGTAAAAAGCGTCTTTCTCAAGAATATTTTTTGACATACTCGAACATTTTTTTGATTGATTGAATTAATTAGTGGTAATTAAACTAAAAAACAGCGATACCACTTCCTTTCACAAAAATTCTTCAAGGTAATATTTCGTTCATATACGTGACTGTACTCTGATACATGTGCAACTTACCTTTATACGTATTGTAGCGTTTCATGCATGGAAAATAAAATTACACAATCTCCACCCATCAATTTTTGCTGATACGAACATTGAAAACAACAACGAGAAAAAATGATATTTTTTAGAACTTTGAAAATAATATTTTTTGCAATGAAAATTACACTTTTTTTATAAGAACAACTTTGAAAGAACACGAGGCTCATTTTGATCACAGTTTAAGAGCAAACTAAGAACAATACCAGCCTTGGCATGAAAAAAATAATTAAGAATAAGGGTTACTACAATTATGCAGTTTTAACTAATCAGCAATTTTTTTTGCTTCTTCTATATGGTCATTCATGATTTTTCTGAAGACTATTTCAAGAATCGTGATTCATACGAAAAGACAACTTTTATCCAAACAAGAATGATTTTGTGTCACTTTATAATACGCCAACAAAATTTAAAAACAAATGAGGCTGAAAATTTGGGAAAATTTAAGAACAACCTGCCTCGATCCTAAATTTATAGGTTCTTATTTTAAAAATTGTAAAGTTTGAGGTCGAGGACTAACCGATGCCATTTAAAAAAAGAATTACCCTTTGTCAATTAAATTGTGGCAACTCGGAGCATATTGTGAAGCATCCCATATTGCAATAGTGGTTTCGTCTAGCCAGAAAAGATTTGAAACGGCTAATCGCATTTCATTAATCATGGGATAACTAGACTAGTGCATCCTAATCGAAAATCCTCGTTTAGTTCCTGTTCATTTTTTTGAACAAAAGCCCAGCCGTAGATTACAACACTCAGTGTAGGGCTAAAAAATTTCGTTGAAACCCCATTTTAAATGTTATATTTTCACCAACTATCCCAAACTCAACGATGTTCTCATGTAAAAAATAAAAACCCACTTTTGAACGGACCTGCTACTGCTAGGTCTTCCGAGTTTGTAACAATTCTTAAATAAAGCATAGAAACATCAAGAACATACCTTTTCATTGCCACAGCTTCCTCAATCATCTGCTGTTTTCTGAGACAGCGTTGCTTCAAGTGAAAAGTTTCATGGAGAATTTATAGCATTGTGAGTTAATACTTAGAGAAACAGAGTTTTTGATAAAGCAAAAGCAGGAGATTGTCAAACGGTTACAGAGTGGTTTGCAGGATCACGAGGCAAGGACCCCGCTGGATAGCACTGCAACTTGACAAAATAAGTCTTCACTCTTAAATAATCGCTCGGAAATCGGCACAAAAACCACTGAGTACCTTTTTTCTAGTCTTCGCGCTGAAATTAACACTGATTTCAACTTAAAAATGACTTATTTTTTGCGGGGGTGCACTAGAGTTAAGAGGTTTTTAAAGAGGCTCACGGGTCATTGAAGTTTGAGAACCACTGCATGAGCTTGACAATATAAATTCGTTTTTATTATGACTCGTAATCGAAAGTCTGATATTTTATTATGACTTTGTAATCTAAAAATCGAACGCTAGTTTGATAAACATAATTCATAAGGACTCGTAATCGAAAGTCTACAAGTCAAAACTTTGGTTCAATAATCACTTGTTGGTATCTTTCTTGAATAATGCAAAGGTTCAGTTTTAAATGAGCCCATGTTGATTCGTGACTGTTGTCAATTATTTGTCAGTGTGGTACATAGTGCATGCTTTCAGAATGACATATGGCTAATAGCATCTTTTTCCTACATGGAATTTCGAATTTTATCGGAATAAGTCCAGGGATTTACTCAAGCCAAATAATTTACAATATGAAAATGCAACGTGGTTTGGACACCACAAAAACGAAATTTGAATTCAAAATTTATTGCGGTTAGTTTAATTGTGTCTATCAGGTATTGCAACTAGCTATAATTGCCCAGCCCATTTAACAAAATAACATTTTTAATCAAGAGCAAACTGTGACAATATTTTCAAGGATTTACGAGTAACTATAAAATAGTAAAAACGTAGCGATATTCAAATAAATTTTTGCTAATTGCTTAGACAACAGCAGCTTAAAAAAAAACATATTCACTATTGCACAACAACATTGTACCATAGCTAACTGCCTATTAAAGGATACAAATAATATTTACAAAACGTCATAATAACATTCCCAGCATGTGCTTTCACTGCTTTGAATATTTTGCTTTGTTATTCTTTAATTGCAACAATATACTTCATCATTAAAGAAAATACACTCAAGAGAGTTTTTGCAATAAGTTTACAAAAATGAACGGGTTGTCATCACAACTGATTTTTAGATACCGTTGTGAATTATAAAAACACAGCCAATGTTATTGTAATAAGTTTATTGCGAACGTTTCGGCCCTCTTCTGGTGCGTTTTTTAACGAACAGTAAAAAACTTACGAGAATTACCTCCTGGTATTGCTTGAAATGAAAACTAAAAATAGGCCTATGTCTTTCACGCATTAAAAAGGCGGAGTGGATAAGATGAAGAGTCGAGGTTGAGATTAGGTTTGAGGAGTTGAATGTATAGTGATTCTAGGACCAAAAGTTAGTGTTTGTCTAGGCAGGAGGTGAGTATTTGTGGATTATGAAAATCAACTTTGTGGGAAGGGTTGGATTGGAGATGGTTGCAGACTTCAGAGTTGAGGCTTGCTTGGTGGTCTTCCAGACGTTTTACAAAATTTCTCCGGGTTTGTCCGATGTAAAAAGATCCACATGAGCAATTGAATCGATACACTATATTGCTTCTTGTTATTTGTCGTTGACGGTCTTTTACCCAAAATTGCTGTTTAAGTTTGTTGGTATTGTGGATAAACCTTTAATTAGAGTCTGGCAAGTGGGTTTTTGTGTGCTGGTGAAGTTCTTTTTCGATGTGGTTGGAAATGAAGCCCAGATAAGGAAGTCTAAAGAGTAGATAAGTTAAAGGTTTTGTTAGGGTTTGTTTGGGCTTTTGGGTTGAACTTTCTGTTGAAAAATTGTCGGATGCATTTGTCTATAAAACTCAGTAGGTATCCGTTTTTTAGAAGGGTGTCTTTGTTTGATTGGAACTCGGAATCAATCGTAGTATAGGAATTGCAAATAGAGTAAGATCGTTGTACAAGGTTGTTGACTAGATTTTGTATGTAATGAAGAGGGGAAAAGCTTGTGTATTTGGTTAGTAGGTTAGTTTTGGTAGGTTAGTGATATGTGCTCGTCTTGATTCCACTGCTGGTTTTTTCTATGAAAGCATCGAGAAAGGTTTGGCAGCAGATAGCACGTATTGGCATGAAAAAAATGTTTAGTGAATCGTGTATTTGAGAAAGATTAGTGAATTGTGTATTTTTTTATAAGAAAAAGCGTTGAAGACAAAGTTTTGCCATCACAAAGTAAAAGAAGTTGTCTTAAAGATATTAATTCAAAAAACTAATTATCTAAATATTTTGTTCGCTTGCTACAAGCGAGTTTTCCTACAAAAATAGTGAATTTTTGCTTTAATCTTGCAATTTTGTTTGCAGCCCATGTGGCCTTAACAAGCGGTAAGTTGCGTTTTTTTTTTTTTTTTGAAAGGGGGTGTTTTTTGTTGTTTTATTTTTTTCTACCTTTTATTGAAGTTATGAGTCCATCAGCTTGTTCAAACAAGTTGTAAATAAGTCGATGTCGCCCAAAATTTACACCAAAATGTCGAAAGTAATTAAACTTGAAATATATTTTATATAGCAATTATGCTGAGTTACATTACGAAGACGAAACAATTGAAATAACAATTAAAATCGAGAATAGAAAGCAATTGAAATCAATAAGCGATACGATTATTCAAACGTAAACCTCGATAAACGAGATTGTTTTTTGTATGTAGAGAATTTTTCTGTTAAAATATACAATTATTTTCAGCTTCAATCTGCCCTGATGGTTTGCCCAAGTTGTACAATGGTGATATTCACTGCAGCAATCAAACCGCCGCAGTAGCGTAGCCCCCCCATTGGCATGTGACCAAAATGCAGAATGAGAAAAATACTACGTTTTCAGCCTTTTTGAGACTGTATTATGCACTGGAGTAAACTAAATAGAGATTTAAAACATCTTTTAAAACATATATTCAGGGAGGGGGGCTAATTTCTCAAAAACAGAACTAACAAATAAATAAAAACTTTAAAAAATGGTCAAAAATACGCAATCAAATTTGATCGCAAGTGTAAAAGTGCTAAACATAGGTGTCATCAACAAATATACTATAAACTAAAGAATAGGGGGGGGGGGGGGGCTATTCAGTATTAGTTAATTACCAATCATTTTTCTCAAATCTCTTTTCATTAGCCCCACCCCAAATATTTTTCTCTATAAACTGTAAACGAAATAGATTACTTCGTGTGAGTTTTATTGAACTAATCGATTTTATAATTTACCAGCATCTAAATGAGAAAACTAAAATTTTACCTCTAGCCACCTCCCAAATAGCCCATTTATGCAACCAGTTTAAACATGATTGCACTGCCAATTTCTCAGTCACGTTTTAAAAGCATCATTTTTTTATCAAAATAGCCCTAAAATGAAGTTAATTTTGCAAAAAAAATGCAAAATTTTCGAGCGCTTGGGGCTTCGCCCCAGACCCCCACAACCCCCCCATTGTGAATTTCTGGCTACGCGCCTCAACCGCCGTGGGTAATGTGTGCGAGTTCGCGTGCCACAACGGGTTTGTTAGACAAGGTGCACACGAGACAAAATGTCTCAAAACTGCTTTGGGAACTCGTTGGAGTAATCCTCCGCCAATTTGCTAGCCAGGTGAGTTGAAATCTCAGTTAAAACATTTTTAGTGAGTTCACTTCCAAACAAAACTGTGGAAGTTTGCAAGTGGTACTAAAGTACAGAGAACCGAATTACCAGTTCGATATCCTACCGTTGCAATTTTCGTATATGCATGATGTAACTATGCATGATAAATTTTCGTAAATCCATTTTCGTAAATGCATGATGCGAAATCCTAGCTACGCGCCTGGACCTTTCTGCTTTATCTAAGAAAATCAAGTAAAATAAAATTTAACGTTAGAGCTTATTTAACAATAGAATCGAATTTCCGATAAAAAGTCATTAAAAATGAATGGTGACATTATATACTTATCTCAAAAAATGGCCAAAATAACCGATTTTCAAATTTTGGGGTATACACTATTAAAAAGGAGGGTGGTACCCCCCCTAAACCTAATCCAATTGGGTTGAAATTATTGAGGGAAGTATTTTTAGTGATGTGATTCCAAAATCGCTGACGGAGCGCAAACTTTCAAAACTTTTGTTTTTTTGGGACACCCTACTGCAGTATAGTGTAACTGAAATTTTTTAGCTACCATAGTTCGCCTCATTTTAGTTTTATGTTTTACGATAGTGCAATTAGCTGGACATCCGTGAGACTTCTTCCAATCTTCGGCTAAAGCTAGGGTAAGCAGTTCTCCGAATAAGTTTAGGTTTAGAGGGTGAGGGATTGAATCCAAAACTTTTGTTATCAAATTCTTGTGCGGTATCGTGACACAGAACTACCAGAGTGGTAGAAAACAAGCCTTCAGTAGAAGCTTTTGTGTGAAAAAAAAACATGAATTCTGCTATAAGCATACACCAAAAATGTAAGTTATGAAATCAGGAGTTATAATGCAATTGAATCTGATTGATTACAAGGAGTAGACGCAAACCGCTTGGGGGGAGGAGTCAACATAACAATGATAAAATTCGTGTTATTTTTGCAGAAGAGATCAAACGCGGAAAAGATTGTAGTTTAATATGATGTTGTATCACTTATTTACGCATTATGCACAGTCAAACCGTTTGACAATTCGAGAGGATAACCTATATCTGCATGCTACGCATCATGCACCGTCTAGTGTGTTTCTAGGGGTGGACTGGATAAAGATTATATAAAAGTTGATATTGGAAAGAGGCGAAAAAGGCTCAGAATTTGGCTTAAACGGAGTGTGACATTTGAATACAGAACTGAAAAACAGTTGAAAGCTGAAAACAAAATGTACCCTGCAAAAAACTGCGACCAAATTTTTCCACCGAGTCACCCTCCGCTAAGAGGAATTCAAAAGAGGATGAACCGGACCTATGCAACCAGCCTTTAGTGCCCATTAATCACCTTTAGTTTTTTTAATTCTGCTGTATTTTCCCAGTTGCGTTGGCCAGGAGACATGCAAGAAAACCGTCGGTCTTCGAGTTAAGCTGCCACGTCTTGTCCACCTGTCTACCATCTGGTAGAGTCTTCACACTGTCCCTTTTTATTGCTGAACGCCAAGTAAGTAATCGAACCCAGATCTAGCGTTTCAGTAACAGACGCTCGACCACTAATCGGTGCAAATGTTTTATTCTCCATCCAACAAAAACCTCGCAACCTAATACACACCACAACACTCTTGATTGGCCATACGTTATGTTTTTTTGTGAGGAAGGTAAAAAAAAATTCACGTTTGAATTATCAAAAAGACAATACTTTCTAGTGATGCATAATCTGACCAAAATTTAACCGATACAACATAGAATTGTAATAAATCTGTGATTTCCGTCATCCAATTCAACACCATATCATGGCCACCCACAGAATACGCTGTTAAGCCGTTACGCTCGTAATAGGCGCCGTTTTGTAATATGTAGACATCTTCGACGTACGTGCGTAAAACATGTTGTAACTTTGCGTACGCGCAGTGTAGACAGGCCCTAAAGTTAAAAAACTTTGTTGAAACCCCGTTTTTGGGCGATGCATTTTCACCAACTATTCCAAACTTAACGATATTCTCCTGCAAGAAGTAGAAAGCCACTTTTGAAAGGACCTTCAACAGCTAGATCTTCGGAGTCTGCAGCAATTGTGAAACAAAAAACAGAATAATCAAGAACATACTTTTTGATTGCCACCGCTTTCTCAATCATCTGCTGTTTTTTGAGACAACATTGGTTTCAGCAAAAAGTTTCATGGAGAGTTGATAGCGTTACGAGTTCATACCAATAGGAATAGAATTTTTGATAAAACAGTTAGAGGCCTTGTAAACCGGCCACGGAGCGGTTTGCAGAGTCACGAGGAAAGGTCCCCGTTAAATAGCAATGCAACTTAACTCAATTGAAGACTACAGGGGAAAAACGATCAAACTAACAAAACTAACTTTTTGAGTAATTTGAAAAACAAAGTTTGAAACTCCAAAATTTTCAGGAAATAGAATAAAAGTTTAAACTTTTGCGTTAATGTAGTAGGTATACTATTTCTGTACTACGTATAATAGGTTTTAAACCAATTTCAATTTTTTTGCGTTAAAAATTTAATATAAAAAACAAGTACTTGTACAGTTTGATCGTACTTTCATTCAAACTTGTTTGGTTTGATCGTTCTTTCACACCAACTTAATAGCAATATATAAAAATGCTGAATCTACATCGGTAAACGATTTTAATGAAAAGCTTTATTAACAGTCTATTAATGAATAACCAACGCAACAAGGTCAATAGCTGCTGTTAGTCAGAAAAAATCACAATCGTGCCAAAATTTTTGTGACACTTATTGTATTTCAAGTTCCTAGTCGCAATATTCTTCATCTGAACCGTCATCAGCATGCTCAGCTTTCGATAAATTGTCAAAATATTTTTGAGCAGAAGGTGAGCAAAATATTTTAAGGACTTGCAAATCTTCAAACTTTGCTTTGCTAATAGGCAACGATTCGACATATAGTGGTGGGATGTTTTGTGCCAGTGCTTTCAGCCAATTATTCGCATTGACAAGACACACATTTTCCCACAAGCCATTCCAATTTGTTTGCTTTCGAATGTTTTCGGGTTTTCTGAATCGAACCAAATTTCTCTGACCGGTCTTTCGAGGAGCTAGTTGTGCAAAACTTACGTAAGGAGCCGCACTCAAGAGTAACGGTACGTCGCTTTTGTAAGCTAAAAAGCTGCTGCTACGTAATAGCTATCCCCTCAGGCTGGCATCCCTGCCCCAACCCTAACTGTAATGCAAGGTTTTGAAGCTGAAAAAAGATAGCTACATGAATTTCCTTCCCAGTTCCTGCATACTGCGTCACATATTCACTCCTTAGCCACGAATCGAACCTGGGTGCGGAGGGTTGGTAACTGAGCATGATAACCACTACACTGCACAGCTTGCAACAATACAGTGACAAAATGTTGTATTTAAACCAAATGTATGAGAAAAAGGCAATTGCTCGTGCGTGAGCGTTTGCATGACTAGCTTCTACTACCGGTCTTGTAGGGAATGGACAATTACGTTTGTAACTAGACTTGAGAAAAGCAGAAAAGTTAAAGAAATCATTTTCCTTGCACTCATGCACGATAAATGGACTTGGGTTTTCACGTGCTGCTCGAAAAACACTCCACCATTCACTTGGAATTTCTGCATCAGTTTTGACATTAATAAGTGACATATTTTTGTCACATTCAAGTTACGAATGACCCCGAATTGGAAAGCTGTTGGTAATCGAGTTGAAACGCTTCTGCTTGTTCACCAACCAGTGACAAAATCTTATCACAGTCCAGTTCTTATTCTGGCCACTACAAGAATCGCAAAACAGAGCATTGTCTTTGACAGTTTCACTTAACTCGTTCATGAAAAAGTGATACAGCATAGAGGCAACATCATCGGACCCCTTTTTTACAACAGTTTCGTCGTAACAATAGAAATGGGCTTCTCTTGAACTAAGTACATGTATGTTGAATGAATAGCAGCTTAATTGCCGCTTATAATAGACGTCATTCGTAGTCTTGTTCGGAACATGTAGATTTTTTTGAAAGTCGAACGCCAGAGCAGCAAATCGATCATTTGTTGTTGCCTTTTTGCGAGCATTCCGTTTTCTGTCATAAAAGACTTCACTGTTTCGTAAGTGCAGTTGTTGTTGTTCAGTTATCTTCTTTTCGTCAGACCGTAGTTTTTTATTTGCAGTGTTATTAGGATCCCGTAACTGGTTTTCAATATGTGCCAACTTTGCAATAATACTGTCACAAGTACTACAAGTATCTGTTCTTGGATATCCGAAAGATACATTAAACTCATTGTCAAATATACATCGATATGACTCGTAGGACACTTTAATGTCAGGCATTTTTGCTTTGAAGAGTTCATACAACTTTGTAATATTCAGCTCGCTTGGAAGATAGATACGGTTGGACTTGTGAAGACTGTAATGCGATTTGCGGCCTCTTAATGATCGAATATGCTTTCGCACAGGATTTTTGGTGGCATCTGACAAAGCATGTGCTACATTGCCATGCTTTCCTCTTCTGTCTGTTGGAGGCTTTCCTTAAAACATAAAATGCATTAAATACACACCCTAAGCATTTTGTCATACAGTAAGCTAATTTGTCAACTGTCAAACTTTGAAACTAACTTAAGCTAACTTAATTCAACTTCAGTTCTACATTATGCAATCTGATTGAAATCTAAAATCTGATAACAAACTTATTAATCATGCTGTATTTTATACTACACAACTAGGATGATGGCAATAGATGAAACCAATATAAAAGAAAAGAACATCACTGTGAGTTAGAAATTTCATAGAAACAATGTTATGCATTCCTGTGGTAGAAACTGGCAATTTGATAGTTTGGGTCCTTCTATTTGTTATGCCAAATATTGACATAAAAGCCTTGTGGCACACTTTAACCTTTACAGCGATACCTTCTTTGATCACTGGAACCTGATATTCATAAGAAAAGACTCTTCTTTTAGAAGGAAATTGTGATGGCTTTGGCCTTTCTGTTGGCAGTACTAAAATCAAAGAAGAAAGAAAAGCATTTTGTTCATTTAAATTGGCAAAATCATTGTTCAAGCTTGACAACAAATGGCTTCTTTCTTCTGAGGAAATTCTTTCAAAACATTTCAACAATGTGCAATTGCATGGACGTCCACTTGTATGATTTCGCAACCTCTTTTCTTTCTCAAGTAATTTTTTTCTTGTCCCAATTTTTCTTTGCTTTGGTTTTTCTGTAATTTCTGGGTACTGAGAGTCTTCTGATGAAAGGTTAGGGTAAGATGTATTAGTACTTTCAATAATAACAGTAGTTGCTGGTTGGCTAGTACTGGTTTCAGTAATAGCATTTGAAGTTGATGGAATATCAGAATTTGTAGTAACCTTTTGTCTTTTGTTGGCATAGGAACTCAGTTGGATACCTACACACTCATTTGAATCCTCATAAAAGTCAGAAATCTCAGATGAGGCAGCTTTATCTATTTGCCAAGACCTTAGTTGTGCATCATCAAAACGTCCTCATCCATAAACTAATAGTTAATTCTAGGTCATACCTGCAATATAAACAAAATGCATATTACTGTAACCTAGTTCAACTACAAAATTTTTGCAGTTAAAAAATCCATTATCTGCACCCAATACAGCAGATCTGATTTTATCATAGGTGGGCAAGTTATTGCAAAACGTTAGCTTCGTTAACCACTAGTCCGTTAACAAACTTCACACCTCCGTTAACGTTAATTCGTTATTTTCGGCTTTAATTAACGGAAGTTAATAAAGTCCGTTAATTCGTTAATATTTTGCGTGTGATTTACATTTTTTTTTTATTCACTCGCTTCTAGAACACGTATTGACGCTGTTGAGTTGATTGTAAGGACAAATTTATTGCTATGGTGGTCTTTATGAGGCTGCAGCTCATTATTTGCCACATAAAAAAGCTCCTTTCCTCGCTTTCTTCTATAAAACTCGTGCTAATACGTAACAAGTGTTACCAGTGCAAACTGGTTTGTACCGGTACGATAAATGAATGATGCAAGATATTAACGATAAAAACCTTAACGGAAGTTAACCGAGCTTAACGGAAGCTAATTTAGTCCGTTAACAGAACGTAACGAAAGTTAATTTAGTCCGTTAACAGGAAAAAACTTTTTAACGGATTAACGAGTTAATGAAAAAGTTAGCTTCGTTATTAACGGATTAACAGACTTGTGCCCACCTATGGATTTTATAAAAGGATCTTTATTGCTTAGCTAAGTTGGTAAACAAACTAAATCTTCTTTGACATTCATCAGTTTAGGGTTTATCTTTTTTTTACACCAGTACACTGCTTACTATCTGCTCTTGGCTAGACTTCTACTAGTTTTAATTTGGTTCCTCAGTGCCCCGGAGCTTTGGCCAATACGACTGACTGTTAGCTACTTCAGATATCATCTACACAAAAGGTAGGCCTAATGTTTATTGCTATTGCAATTTGTTTATTTACTTTATCTAACTCTAAACTGCATATTAAGCTACCACCTAGCTGGTTACAAGAGCCTGCATTCATAGACCTACCGATCAACAATGTCTCATCACCTCAAAATTCAACTGATCAAAGCACATGTCAGTTTGATCATTTTATCTCACAAAAATATCAGTTTGATCATTTTATCGTAGTAGACTTTTTTCAAAGTCCAATAACGTGAGCAGCAGGGCCTGCGAGAGGGGGGTTCAGGGGGTACATCGTACCCGGCCTGGAAGGTTCAGGGGGTACATCGTACCCGGCCCAGAAGAGTTCAGGTTTCCACGTTAAGTTTTGGTATCACACCATAACACCCTATTCAAACTTGTCTATAGCAAAAATATCAGTCAGCTATTCGGTACTTGGTAATTGGTCGCAATTTTTGCTACACAGCCTTTAAGGCATCCAATAGTGGTCGATTTGATTAAAAAAAGAGGAAAATGTATCAAAAGCCATACACTTGCACCGAAATTAACGTTTTGTTACATTTCTCTGACTTGAGAGCCGTAATTCTACAGTACAACAATGTACGAGGGCCCACATTTCCAGAGATCCACAAGCATTAATTTTCAACCGTACTATACTACTATCCTTAATTAACTCACTCTATCTGTATGAGTTTAATAGGTATTTGGGCTTGTCAAGTCTATGATTGCAGATGACTTCTTAAAACTTTTATTAGTAAAATATTTGGATTTGCAGTTTTAAAGTCATTATATTGTATAATATTGCGTCAATGTCATCATCCCCCACTTCCACTTTGATCAACATCATCCCCCACTTCACACGTGATATTTTTTTCATGCATATCACGTTTTCTGCTTGTCAATTTAAGCAAGTTTGGTGCTGGGATGTTGATCAAATGCTGTATTTTACCCTCGAGAAACATAAAAAGTGCTAAAGCTTCCGGGGCTCTGCCCTGGACCCCGCTGGGGGAGCTCACAGTGCTCCCCCAAACCCCCTAGCTGGATTTAAACCAATTTTATGTCTAGTTGTGTTTTTTATAGGTCCTAACTGTATGCGAATATCGTTAATCCTTCACTTTTAAATGAAGATCCACACCCATCGAGCAAAAAATGATTTAACCGCATGGGCCCCGATAAGGCTTGGGGGGCCCAATAAGATTGGGGGGCCCGGTATCAACCTTCGTACCCCCTGGAAAATTTTCTCTCTGAGGCCCTGGTGAGCAATTGATCGTTTTTTCAGAAAAAAAACACCTCATAAGAAACGTTTTTCAGCACTTGGCTTAATTTTTCCAAAACCGGAAAATCAATCAATATGTTAGTTTGATCGTTTTTCCCCTGTGGTGTTCAGTTGGTCTTCACTCTTAAATAATGGAATGGACACAAAAACCACTGAAGACCTTTTTTTGGTCTTTGATAGCTCTGATTTCGACACCAAAACGATTTTTTTTGCGGGGGTGCTCTAGAGCTAAAAGGTTTTTTGAGAGGGTCACAGGTCATTAAAGCTGGAGAATCATTGCCTTAGCTTGACAATATGAATTAGTTTTTATTATGACGTTAGTTTGGTAAATATGATTCACAAAAACTCGTAATCGAAAGTCTACAAGTCAAAATTTCGTTTCAGTAATCAATTGTTTGTATCTTTCTTACATAATGAATAGGTTCCGTTTTAATCGCACTCTGGTTAATTCGTGACAGTTGTCAATTATTTATCGGTGTGCTACAAACTACACACTTCGGACTGACATATGTCTAGTAGCATCATTTTCCTACATGGAATTTCCATTATTGAAATAAGTCCAGGGTTTCCCCAAGCCAAATAATTTACAACCGGAAAATGCAATGTGGCTTTGGAGACCTCGAAAACCTCGATGTAACGAAATTTGAATTCGAAATTTATTGCGGTTAAGTTTAACTGTTTCTATCAGGTATTGCGACAACCGATAATTGCCCAGCCTATTTAACATAATAAGTGTTTTTAATTAAGAGCAAACTTTGAGAATAATTATAAGGATAACTACAAAATAGTAAAAACATAGTGATATTCAAATAAACTTTTGAAAATTAATTATACAACATCTTTAAAAAATTCATGCTCACTATTTACACAACAACATTGTACCGTAGCTGTCTATTAAATAATACGAATAATATTTACAAAACGTCATAGTAGCACACCCTTGTGCTTTCACTGCTTTAAATAATTTGCTTAGTAATTTCTTTATTGCAATAATATACTTCATCATTCAAGCAATAACACAAAACAGACTTTTTGCAACAAGTTTACAACAATACACAAGTTGTTTTCACACCTAAATTTTAGATACCGTTGTGAATTAGTTTCGCAAAATTGGTTAAAATGAAGCATAACTTGGATTGTATTAATCGTGAAAACACGATTCAAATGTCTTTCTTTACAAAAACGAAATGCGACTTTCCGTTGCATTTCCAAGCACCACCTCATTTTTATTACTCTTCAGTTGACCAGAATTTACAAAAATGACGAAATCAGTCCCAAGACAAGAGTTCTCGTACAATTAAAACAAAGTTATATTTGAATGGACGATAAGGTTTATTCGTTATCATTTAGAAAGCAATTTTAAAATGTATGATAACAAACATGATCTTGATGTCCTTAATTGCTTCATTGCTATTCCATTAAAAACAATTTTTTTGTACTTAGCAATAGCAAATGTCAGCAAATCCGCATCGTTCAAGGCTTACTTTCGCATCGTACAAACACAGTACAAATTTTGTGCCAAAAATTTCACATGTTGCGCCTATTTTAAGTTTGCATCACAATTTTCAAGATATTGAGACGCTTTTTCACGCGTGTGATGTATTATTTCGTGCTAGCGCATAGCTGTTTTGTGCCTGCCAAAACTTCAAGAGAAAAATAAAACTTCGTTAATTGGTACCGCTTCCTCACTGAAACTGGAAAAAATTTGTTTTTATCCGCTTGAGAGTATAAAAGCGTTGAAGTCAAAGTCTTGCCATTACAAAGTAAAAGAAGTTGTCTTAAAGACATTAATTCGAAAAACCATAAATTATCTAAATATTTTCTTCGTTTGTTACAAGCGAGTCTTCCAATAAAAATAATGAACTTTTGCTTTAAGCTTGCAATTTTGCTCGCAGCCCATGTGGCTTTAATAAACGGTAAGTCGCGTTTTTTTGCTTTTCTTTGGAAGGGAGGTTTGTTATTGTTTTATTTTTTTCGTACTAATTATTGAAGTTAGAGTCCATCAGCTTGTTGAAACAAGTTGTAGATAAGTTAATGTGGCCCAAAATTTGACACCAAAATACCAAATGTAATTGAACTTGAAGTATATTTTATATTGCAATTATGCTAAATGACATTACGAGACGAAACAATTGAAATAAATAATTAAAATCACGAATAGAAAGCAATTGAAATCATTAAGCGATACGATTTTTCACACGTAAACCTCGATAAACGAGATTGTTTTTGTATTTAGAGAAGTTTTCTTTTAACCTAAACAATTTTCTTAGCTTCAACCTGCCACGATATTTTGTCCACGTTCTACAATGGTGATATTCACTGTAGTGATGGAAACGCCGTGGGCAGTGTGTGCAACTTTACGTGCAATGCTGGGTACACTCGAGTGGGATCCAACTTCTCCGTTTGCACACAAACATTAAACTCGGAGGGAGTTGACTGGAGCCATCCTGTCCCGACTTGTGAACCCGGTAAGAATCGAGTGTTACGATTTTCGATACTTTGAAGAAGCCTAATGTTTTGCAAAAAAATACAAATAATGAATTTTTTGTTGAACAAAAAGTAAATAAAATTCTCGCTTTTTTGTCATTTGAAGATGATAGTCATTTGTTCGTGGTCAATACCATGATTTTGGAAAGTGCTCTTTAACAAAGAGCTAGAGCAAACAATGTTTTTTAATGCTTTACCACGATGGTAATCTACTTTACTAGTCATTTGTAATGGAACATTTGCTGTATAAATCAAGTTACATTTTGCTCAAAATACATACTTCTCACGTAAGTTGTTACTTTTTCTTAGTGATAAATTGTTTGTGATACGTTTCAATGAAAAATTTCGTCATAGTAAACCTCAATGAAAATACCAAAGCTTGGGTGTTCAAAAGATGCATAAGTTGACTATTGACTAATTGTGTACGAGTAGTGCTTCGTCATTCTGTTTGAATAAGTTAACCCCAGGAAGTTTCGCACAGATTGAGCAGATTGCAGAGCTTTCAATGTTTTATCTTTGATTTGTTGCAAAATGAGCAAAGTTGCAAATGTGTAAATGTTTTTTTTTGTAGCGGTCTGTGAAAAATTGACAGCTCCAGCTAACGGTGATATAGACTGTGATGATGACAACTCGTTTGGAAGTGTGTGCGAGTTCACATGCAATGCTGCTTACACGCGTGTTGGATCCAACCTCTCTGTTTGCACACAAACATCAGACTCGGAGGGAGTTGACTGGAGCCATCCTGTCCCGACTTGTGAACCCGGTAAGAATCGAGTGTTACGATTTTCGATACTTTGAA
Organism: Trididemnum nubilum; assembly: GCA_963965965.1. Lineage (NCBI taxonomy): Eukaryota > Metazoa > Chordata > Ascidiacea > Aplousobranchia > Didemnidae > Trididemnum > Trididemnum nubilum. The sequence continues at coordinate 6,220,113 of OZ014490.1, forward strand.
GAAGCCTAATGTTTTGCAAAAAAAAATACACGTAATGAAGTTTTTGTTGAACAAAAAGTAAATAAAATTCTCGCTTTTTTGTCATTTGAAGATGATAGTGATTTGTCTGTGATTGACATATCAGGGTTTCAAAAAGTGCTCTTTAACAAAGAAGTAGAGCAAAGAATATTTTTTAATGTTTTAATACCGTGATAATCTACTGTGCTATAGTCATTCGTAGTAGAACAGTTGCTGTATAAATTAAGTTACATTTTGTCCAAGGTACATTTTGTATATTATAAGTGTTCTTTTTCTAAGTTAGTTCTTTTTCTAGCGCTTTGCAACGAATTAACACCTCCAGATCATGCTGATATGGATTGCAGTGATGGAAACTCATTTGGCAGTGAGTGTGAGTTCACGTGCAATGTTGGTTACACTCGTTTAGGATCCAACTACTCCATTTGCACACAAACATCAGACTCTGAGGAAGTTGGCTGGAGCCATCCTGTCCCGACTTGTGAACCCGGTAAGAATCGAGTGTTTCAATATCTTGAATAGCCTACTATTTTGCAAAAAAAAGAATACAAATAATCAGAGGGGTCGCTAAGAATGGTGGTACCCGGGGTGGGATTTCGTGGTGGCACTCTTTATCGGCCAAAAAATAGGTGAAGACCAAAAAAAAACAAAAAAAAAACAAAGGTCTTCGCTGCAAAACGAGTTAGTTTTCAGTCCGAAAGTATGTGATGACCAAATAAAAAGGTCTTTGCATACCAATCAGTGGGTTTTCGGTCTCAAAAGAAAAAAAAATGGTGACACCCGGGGCGGGCCGCCCCCCCCCCCCCCCCCTAGCAACGCAACGCCACTGCAAATAATGAATTTTTTTGTTGAACAAAAAGGAAATAAAATTCTCGCTTTTTTGTCATTTGAAGATAATAGTCATTTTCAGTAGCGTACGCAGGATTTCGAAAGGGGGGGGGGGGGCAGAAATTTCAGAAAATTTGGGAAGAACAAAGATCTGAATCAGAAATTGTTTCACTCAAATTTAGTCCAATTTTTCGCCCAAAATTAGGTGAAGAGCAAAAAAAAGAAAAAGGTCTTCACTCAAAATTAGTCCGATTTTTAAGACACGCACTGAACATGCCCTTTGGGTGATCAAACCTTATGCCCAACTAGCAAAGAGGGGGAGGGGCCATGCCTCAATTTTGCTTATTTTTCTATGCAATTTTACAATCCTGACAATCCAAAGGGGGGGACCATGGCACAATGCCTCCCCCCTAAATACGCCCCTGGTCATTTGTACGTGGTTGATATCAGGGTTTCAAAAAGGACTCGATAACAAAAAGTTGAGCAAATAATGTTTTAATCCTGAGGTAATCTACTGTAATAGTTATTTGTAATAGAACAGTTGCTGTATAAATTAAGTTACATTTTGTTCAAAATACAAATTTCTCACATAATATGAAATACCCCATAATATACAACACCAGCTCTTTGTTTGATTGTTTGGTTGAATAGAACCGGGTTTAATCATAAACTAATTTCAGAGGCTGCATGCGAACAACCATTACAAACTCCAAACCATTCTGACATGGACTGCAATGGCAACGTCGTTGGCAGTGTGTGCGAATTCTTCTGCAACGTTGGCTTTACTCGAGTGGGAGCCGCCTCCTCTACATGCATTGCAACTTCTAATGGCGCAAAATGGAGTGAAGAAGAACCAATTTGTCGACCTGGTAAAACTGGTAAGTTAACAAAAACCAGTAAATATTTCACAGGAGTTTTATCTTTTGATTACGATCACAAATAGCAGACTTATCAATTTTTTTTTTTCACAAAGAAAAACAAACTATATGCATAGCAAGTTTCGTGTTGACAAAAACAAACCACCGAATTGATTATTTGCTACTTAGAGAAGAATTGTCTAGAAATCTTGCCAGGGCTGCAACTAAAGTGGGGCCATGGGGGGCAACGCCTCCCCAATGAAAAATTTCGCCCCCCCAAACCCTAAAGTGACAATAAGAGAAAATATTGCTAAGTAGTCTATTGTAAGCCTTTTGATTAATGATTTCAACTGATGCGAAATATTTCGTTTCGCAAAACTTTTATAATTGGTATATTGATTGTGATGGCACCCAGTATGCACATTGCTTAGTCGCAATCCTTGCTTGATTTAGCTGACAAGCTACAAATTGTTTAGTAAGCAAAATCTGTGAAGAATATTGCAAAATTTGATTGTGATGCTATAGCAACTATTTTGCAACCTAAAATTTGACGTTTGCTGCGGTTGCGGTAGCACGCTGGCATTAGCAACTAGTTGGGAGTTTGCCAGCAAACCCACTGAACGACCGACACATAGCTAATGCTGTGACGCTCAAAAGTACTTTTAGTCTACCGTAAAATCAGCAATTATTCAAAAATATCTGATTATGGAACCTCCAGAAAAGTGGAGTCAAAATATTTGTCAGTTAAATATCTCCTGATATCATAAAACACTGGCACCCTAGCTCGAGCCGTTCAAAAATTGATTTTTGACGGTTTATTTGGGGGGTCCCTGGGAGGGAGGCACCCCCAAACTATGTCAAAATATTTGTCTGTTAAATATCTGCTGATATCAAAACAAACTGGCACCCTAAGTTGAGCCGTTCAGAAAATTGATTTTTGGGGCTCCATTTGGGAGGATCCCCGAGGGGGTGGCACCCCCAAACTATGTCAAAATATTTGTCTGTTAAATATCTACTGATATCAAAAAAAAGTAGATCTCTAGCTTGAGCTGTTCAAAAAATTGAGTTTTGGGGGGTCCATTTGGGAGGATCCCCGGGGGGTGGCACTCCCAAACTACAGTATGTCAAAATATTTGTCTGTTAAATATCTACTGATATCAAAAAAAGTAGAGCTCTAGCTTGAGCCATTCAAAAAATTGATTTTTGGGGCTCCATTTTGGGGGGATTCATGGAGGGTGGCACTCCCAAACTACGTCAAAATATTTGTCTGTTAAATATCTACTGATATCAAAAAAAGTAGAACTCTAGATTGAGCTGTTCAAAAAATTGATTTTTGGGGGGCCCCCGGGGGGTGGCACCCCCAAACTATGTCAAAATATTTGTCTGTTAAATGTCTACTGATATCAAAAAAAGTACAACTCTAGCTTGAGCCGTTCAAAAAATTGATTTTTGGGGGGTCCATTTGGGGGGTCTCCAGGGGGGGTGGCACCCCCAAAGTATGACAAAATATTTGTCTGTTAAATATCTACAGATATCAAAAAGAACTAGCACCCTAGCTTGAGCCGTTCAAAAAATTGATTTTTTGGGGCCCCATTTTGGGGGGTTCCCGGCGGAGTTGCCCCAAAAAATTTCGGGAGAAAAAATTGCGTTTGCAGCTCAACAACTTTACACAAAAATTAGATTTTGATGTGTTGCGGTTTAGGAGAAGAAGAGCGTACAAAATTTAGGAAGAAAAAAAGGAAAAAAAAAGAAATAAACCTCATCGTGGCCAAAAGTGGGTTGGTTAGGATAAAAGGGTATCTTGAGACATATAACCACATGAAATATTTTTTGCCGTACTTCAGCCGTTTTTGACTGAGACCGCTTTTTACGCCAAACTTGTGGGGTGGTTTTCGGGTTCTAAAACCGAAGTCACGAGACTTATTGCCTGGAAATTTGGTACAAACATACTACTCATTAATTTCAAACTGCTGTCAAAATTTCATGTAGCTAGACCAAACCGTTCTCGAGTTATAAGCAAAAGTTTGAAATTTCGCACTGGTTAGTTGGAAAATGGCCGAGTAAAAACAGAGGAACACGCGACGCGAGCGTCGGTCGTTCCAATGAGTGCACGTGGTCGCTTTCACTTTGGCCAAAATGTTCTTTTATTATTATTAATGGGCAGCGGTGCAAGCGAATCTGCTACCGTTAGGTAAAGTCCACCTACACATTGCGTAGGCCTCATTTGAGCCCACTGCAACTGTAGCTGCTACGTTATTGTTGCTTTGTTTGGTTACTGGTCGAATTCGGAAAGCCTTCCAGCTTCCTTTAAGAATGTGGCCAGTTTGTTAATGTTACATTTCGTTACCACATTGTGAACAGTGATTTTGGTGATTCCAAAACATTCAACACAAATATCTTGGTAAAGCTTGCAATTAAAATGTTCTTTGGTGACTGTTGTATACACTGCGTTTATTGAGTAATATTTGGCAGTAATGAATAGGTTTGTCATGAAAAGTAGTAGAGACCCTCATACCGGTCTGAATCCTGCTTCCTCTGGAGCTACTGATACTCCTTCCACTTCCTTATCTGCAAATGCTTCTGGTGCTCCTAGTCATCTTATCCTTCTGGCTCCTTCACGTCCAAATTTGAATTTATTCCCGGAAGACAAAAATAACCGCTGCTTTTATTCTGGATGGTTTCGAACCCATACCCGCTCCAACCGATGAACTAAGCTCAGCTTCAAAGGTTGCTAAAAGCTTTTTCATTCTTGAAACAAAACTGCCCAGCACATATGCGTAGCCAGGCCTATTGTTTCTTCAGTTTCAGTTTCTTCAAGCATTTTTCGCTTACAACCGTACTGAGCAACAATATTGACAACCAGGCCTCCCCTCAATTCAGTCAGTGGTGCCGGAACGGGGGGGGGGGGGGCAGCTGCCCCCTGCCCTTTTACCAGGAGGGGCAAGGGGGGCAGTTCTGCCCTTTGCATTTCAGTACGATAGTAACGAAGTTAACGCTTGCTAATATCAAAGCTCGCTTATCCAAAGCAGGATAAATTAATTGTTTATGAACAATGGATCTAACAGTTAATTTAATTGTTTGTGAACAATAGGCCCGACAAATGACCCAATTGTGCACTACAGCATTTAACACAGTAAAAAGTTAGTAGCAACTTGCAGTAGGCTATACTACACGATACGTTTTTTTGCTAGCTCGTGAAAGCTGACCAATTGGATGAAACTTAACTCATATCCTCCCAGCGTCAGTTTAAACTGATGGCACGCGAAAGCGTACTGGAGTTACAAGAAGCATTTGAGGAATTAAAGTTTACTGGTTTGTCAACCAACAGAACCCTTTCTAGAAATAAAACGCAATAAAAATTTTTGTCGATTCAAATTACGTTGCAGTACAATTTTCATTTTCTAAAAAAATATTTTTCATTATAAGCAAAATTACTTTCCATTGATTGACGCTAAAAAGTTCATTGAAATCAATAATAACAAATTGCGTGTGTTAAGTGATTTCTAAATAACGTACTGATAAAATAAAAGAGCAATCTTGTGGAATGTATTTGGTTAGCCTGTGAGCAGTGAAACCCAATTTAGTTCCATTAGTTTAAACTTACGTTACGAAGATATAGAGTGCTACAAAATTTCAAATTAAGAACTCAAGGATCAATGTCTGTAGGCCTCAGGCCAGTGCCTTCGCTACGGGGGAGCCAGGGGGCCGTGCCCCCCGAACAGATGGTTGTGCCCCCCATTTAGGTTTACTCAAAACACTGCTTTTGGAACATTACTCAGTGACAAGGCCACACACAATGATGGAAAAAGGAATAAGTACGTTCAAACATAATTCTCGTTTGACGTTTTCTCGATTTTTTGCGAAATTGCTGGCAACCAACTGCTGTATCACATAAATCTGACGCAATATTCCGTCGTATTAACATGCTTTTACAGATGTGTCGCGAAAGATAGATGTAAGCCTGCAGAATCGTTACTGGTACGTGATACAGTTTTTTTTCAAAGACCAGCTGTTTTGATTTTTAGAGCACACTCAAGATTTTGAGGTCGCAGTCAGTGGCGCAACCGAGGTGAAGGGGCCTAAACCCCCTTAGCCAACTCACTTAAAAAATTTTACCTTAAAGTACGAGCGTTTAAACGTATTTTAGACTTGACTTGAAATAAGGAGGGGGTTGAAGGTGCTAAGCAATTTAATTCTTTGAAATTACTTCAAAACTTTAGCTATTGAGTTATTTATATGGCTTCAAAAGCTGTGAAATGTGATTAAAACGGGGTTAAAATTGCTACTTTTTTGCTGCAAAATCGCAAAAATCGCCTAGCGGCTGGTGCTCCGCCCCAAGCCCCGTTCACAGTCACTAAATATTTAGTGACTATGTCCCGTCTGTGACACGTTTGAGCTGCATTAGTATGTTCAGCACGGGGGCTAAGTCAGGCAGTTTTTGTGCAAAAAAGAAATTTAATTTTGGTTCACTTCTCTTAGCAAAATTTTGGTAGCACTTCAGGTAGCATTCGTTGCTCTAGATAGATTTTTTAAGCGACTATGGGCCGCAACGAAACGAGCTAAGAAGCGCTGCCGGCCTTATTTTAAAATTGCGCATAGTTGCAGCCGTACGATCTGAAGATTAGTTTTTATATGCTAATTTTAGTGCCCCTCCACTTTTGGCTAGTGCTCCCTCACTTCTTCAAAATTATCTTGTTTTGTAAATGCCGGCGAATTAGTTTAAAATTTGTGATTTTTTTTGTTTTGAGGTTTACCAGCTTGTTATAAAAAGGCAAAAATTTTACCATTAGCCACCGCCCTCATAGCCAATCTGCTCATTTACGCAGCCGGTTTAATCACGTTTTAGCACTGCTAATTTCTATGCCACCAGTGGTGCCGATCTTTGTTGAGCATTGCGGGGATAATTTGCAATTTTACCCCAATTTTGCCCTATTTTCAACATTGGGAGGATGAACCTCGACCACGATTTTGTTCAGGTGTGGAAATTTAGTGAAGACCAAAAGAAAAATGCAAATAGAACACTTTTTCTCCCCGAATTCAGATGAAGACCAAAAAAAAGGTCTTCTTCATAAAATAGAACACTTTTTCTCCCCGATTTTAGATGAAGACCAAAAAAAAAGGTCTTCGGCAAGAATAGAACATTTTTCCCCCAAATTTACGCTCAGCTGTACACTCATTCAAATTATTGGGGGTATGCAACTATTGGGGGGGATACAGCCAAATTATTGGGGAATATATCCCCCCCCCCCCCCCCCCCCCCCCCCCCGGGTTTCGGCACCCCTGTATGCCACAATTTAAAAGCATTAATTTTTGCTAGAAGAGGCGTAAAATTAAGTTATTTTTGCACAGAAATTGCAAAGTCCATTGCCCCCAAACCTCCGATGGCATTCTTCGGTAGAGACAGCTCTTATTTAATTGATAATTCGTTTGTTGTTATTTTTTACTGTTTATTCGACATACTCAGTACTTTGGCTTTGGTGAAGTGTTTAATTGTTTGACAGTATTTCTGCAAGGTTGGTGGTAATGACTGTGCGTACAGTATTGAAAGTGCCCATTGAAAAAGCTGCCCCCTTTGCCCTTTTGACGTTCCGGCACCCCTGAATTCAGTTTTTGCCAACCAATTTAAATGTATAAATAACCCAGGAGAAATTGAGAGTTTTTGTTCTAAAAGTTCCCTGCTCAGGTCCACAACTAACCTTTTTATGAACGTAATGCGATAACTAGGGCTGGATTTACCACATTATGGCACTGTACTAGCTATTTGCCTCGCACTCATATGGTGAGACTTTTTTTTTGGGTGTTCACTAATATTTGGCAGAAAGATGTTGCAAAAATCACCAAAGTCCCAAGGGCCCCGCGCAATGTAAATCCGGCTCGGGCAATAATATGGTTAGTGGGTGTAACCATCTATTGCACCATTTTAAAATAACAATCCATCTACACCTCGCCAGTTTTTACGCCACAACATAATTTTTGAAAAGAAATTAGCGAAGGGAAATGCTTATTGAACAAAATATTATCTTTGAATTGAGGGGGCTTGGGCCTCTGGTCGTAAATGTACTCCTACAACTAGTTATTTATACGACAAAACAAAAATTTTTAAGGAAACTCTTCGAGTGGATTATTGTTTGCTGCCAGTGGCGTATGCAGGATTTTCGAAAGGGGGGGCGAGAAAATTTGAGAATAATGAAGACCCAAAAAAAAGGTCTTCACTCAGATTTAGCTTGTTTTTCTGCCCAGATTCAGGTAAAGATCAAAAAAAAAGGTCTTCACTCAGGTTCAGCCCGTTTTTCTGTCCAGATTTTCTACCCAAATTCCAAAGGGGAGGGGGCATGACTCAATTTTGCGCGTTATTCTTTGGTATTTATGAACTACTGGCACTCCAAAGGGGGGGTCATGGCACAATGGCCCCCCATAAATACGCCCCTGTTTGCTGCTAAAATATGGCAGGAGGCAAATGCTTTGCCTTTCCCTACCTTGGTAACTTGCTTTCCCCTACCTGGGCCAAATCACTTACAAACTTTTACCTCAAAATGCAAAATTTTAAACGTGTTTGGAACTTAACTTGTAAGTTAAAGTAAGACTGAACAATTTAATTTTTTCGATTATATTTCGAATGTTAAAAATCTAGTTCTTTTAAATGGCCCTAAACACGTGCGAATTAAGATCCAATGGCATTAAAACAGCTAGTTTTTCCAAAAAATTACAAAAAATCGGTGTCTGTGATACGTTACATAGGCTTTGCCCCCAGATCCCCGTCTGTGATACGTTTGAGTTACACTAGTTTGCTCAACACGTCTCCCATTTAACACATTTACACTTTTTGGGGGGATTAAGCTCTCTCTCTTTTAGTAAAATCCTGGTTATGTGCCAAACACAAGCCACGGCTTCTGATCTTCCAATCTACAATTTCTTTGTCTCACAAAAAGTTTTTCTTTCGAAAATTTCTGATGATGTCATTGCATGTGGTTTGGCCCCTTTCTCACTAATCGAAAAGCCTGGCTACGCTTATGGCCCAGCATGCTCGTATTTGTAGAAAAAAGCAGCAGTTTTTTGCCCCCCCTGAAAGAATTTTTGCCCCCCCCTTCTAGAACAACGCTTTAGTTGCGGCACTGAATCTTGCGAATATTATTACTTCAAGCCTACAATGCGCCCGAAACTCACGAATACACAAAGTTGGCAGTTTACATGCTGGAATGATAAAAAGTCCGAGATTCACGACTTATAAATGACAGCTAAGTTTTAAGAACTTTTTTCTAAAATAAAGAATCGGACGTGGCCTTTTCCCAAGTGGAGAGTTGTGATTGGCTATAAAAGATTTCGTAACTTGGAACTATTAGACACCTTCAAAGCGGAGATTAGTCAGAGAAGGCAGCTGCGTTCGCTTGGTGATGCGTATTTTGGGTCTTCAGAAGTTTGATTGCATCACAACAAAATACCAACCCACTTTACCCGCAGTATTTTCCTACCGATGTAATACGATTTCGCTTCGTTCAGCAAAACGTCACAACTCAAACAAAGCTGTCAGGTAAATCGCTGCTAATACAGCTTCAAAGAACGGAATGCTACTTTTATGAAAAGAACATATAACACACGAAAATTATCCACTACTACATTAAGGACGTTGTTTTGTTTTCCAATATACTTATTTGTTGAAATGACTATACATTCCACTAACTTCTGCAGAAATAGCACAGGGCATTTTAGTAGCATTTGTCCGAAAGCAAATAATTGTAAATATACAGTAGTTCACAAAGCCAAATCTAACAATTTTATGCTTTTTAGGTTATAACTCCGAATCTTAAAGTTGGCACAAACAATCCGTTAGCACAACGAAAAGATTTCAACTAGATATCCATAACTTCGTTGCCCAAGCACTCCGTTGGAGTTGATGATTTCCATTTTTTTGGAATAATCTTTTATTGACATTTGCGCATACTTTTTCGAAGATGTCGAGTACATTTCGTCTTTTGAAGGTCTTGTTCAAAAAAAATCGCTATGTTTTGTCTCCAGTGACATAATGCAACTTATCAGCCAAACACAACTCAAATTCTCTAACTCCACCTAGTCGCTACAAACTTTATTGAAAGTTCAAGCACTTTCATACGTACAAACAAGCAAAGTTGCGATGGCGGGTGACATGTGATGTTTTCAATCAGATGTAATTCTATGTTCTCGGCCTCAGATGCGTTTGCTTTTGAGGACGCTATTTCACTATGGTGTCATTGTTTTTTCGGGTTAGTTTTTGTGTCAGTTAGTTTTTCTTTTTTTGTGTTTATTATATATGCATGCACTCATTGCTTTTTATATACTTTTGTTGGTATCATTTGCTTGCATTTACATTGTATTTCTAAAAAATTATTTAACAGCATTTTTACCTTTGTATTTACTCTGAGCTCAATTGAAATTTGGATCAATTAAAAAATGTCGATTGCAATACTGTTGATATATTCAAAATAAGCTCATATAATTTTTAACACATAGTGTATATTGTGCTGCAGCGTGACGAAGAAATTGTCTAACGAAGATATTGTGTTGCAGCGTAACGAAGATATTTTGAATATATAAACAGCTATGTTAAGACGAGGTTTGTAGTCTAAAAGTAGCAGCCGTTTTGCTGTCTTAATATCGGACATTCAGTGAAATACTAAGGCATAGCCTATTTTTCTGGTATAGTGAAAGGAAGGGTGATAAAACTGTTTTAAGCTTTGGAATTTAGATTTTAATTGGCTAAATTTTAGATTGCTTAGATTCACCCCGGAAGATCCCATTTACGGGTGAAATGGACCGTTGCATTTTATAGGTTATTAATTTTTAATGTTTTAGATACTGTGGTAATCTACTGTGATATTAGCTCTCACTCTTCGTAATCAAGCACTTTTTGAAACCCTGATATCAACCACAGACCGCGTTAGCCATATGTTAACCTCGTTGTGCAAAATCAGCAACAACAAAAAATTTACATAACCCTAAAAACTTTTGTTAATTCGTCATGCTATAATCCATGTTTTCGGGGGTAATTTTTATCATTTCTTGATTACAAGCTTCGTGTTTCGAATTACGTCATTCTGCAACTACTGCAGCAAGCTAATCTGGGCTATCCAAAAAGAGGGCGGTGAAACTAGAATACACATTACTCACTTCATTTATTACCCTACATGTGAAACCCAGGAAGTGGAAACACAAACCATAAATACGTATACTGATCATTGCGCACGCAAATTACTGAAACAAGTTATGGCAATACTAATTGTCCTGCTCAGTCGCGTAGGCAAGATTTTATTGAGAATGCTTTTTTCCTAGAAATTGAAAAAAAGGTATTCGTCTCTGGGGAACCATAATTTCCGATAAAAAATAAGGTCTTCACCTCTGGGGAAATGCTAGTTTCGCCAGTTTAGCTTTTATCTGACAAGTCCGATTGTGTTATTTGCCGGTTTACTTCCAAGTGGGGAGCCATTGCTAGCTGATTTTTAATGGCGAGATAAATACAATATACGGTTTTCACATACCATACCAAAAGAGGGGGCATGGCAGAATAAGCCTCCTCTACTGTCTATACGCTACTGGTCCTGTTCATGAATCAAATACTTTTCGTTTACCAGTAGCAAAACGAAATGTATTTTATTCAAAATTAATTCTCTTGCAAAATGGTTATACCTAAGCCAAAAACTAGAATGGATGCAAGACTTACGAAACGAAATGCTTTTTCAGCCGATGATTTATTTAAAGGTTTGATAACGACAGTTTGTAGTCAAGAAGGGTCAACATTGCAAGCATCACGTCTATTCTCTCGTAGAAATAATTTTGAAAATGTCATACACATTTTGACCAAATTTTCTTTGAGCAATAAATTCGAATAAATTATAACTTTTTTCATTCTGACCTTAACTTTGTCCCTTTTTTGTGTGTTAAAGTCGAGAGCGTCTTTCTTATGCATATTTTTTGACATACTAGAACATTTTTTTGATCGATTGCAGTAATTAGTTGTAATTAAACTAAAAAACAGCAATACAACTTCCTTTTACAAAAATTCTTCAAGTTGATATTTCGCTAATACGTGACCGTACTCGAATACATGTGCAACTTACCTTTATACGTATTGTAGCGTTTCCTGCACGGAAAATAAAATTAAACAACCTACAGTTCTCCACCCATCAATATTTGTTGATACGAATATTGAAAACAGCAACGTAAAAAAATGCTATTTTTTAGAACTTTGAAAATAATATTCTTTCCTATGAAAATTGCACTTTTTTTATTAGAACAATTTTGAAAGAACACGAGGCTCATTTTCAATCACAATTTAAGTACAAACTAAGAACAATGCCAGCCTCGGCATGAAAACAATAATTAAGATTAGGGGTCACTACAACGATACAATTTTAACTAATCAGCACTTTTTTTGGTCTTTTCAGTACGGTCATGGGTGATTTTTCTGAAGACTATATTTCAAGAATCGTGATCTATACTAAAAAACAACTTTCATCCAAATAAAGAACAATTTTGTGTTATTTTATATACTCCACCAAAATTTAAAAACAAATGAGGTTGAAAATTCGAAAAAATTTAAGAATAGCCTGCCTCGATGCTAAATTTACTGGTTTTTATTGAAAAATATATAAAGTTTGCGGTCTAGGCCTTACCAATGTCATTTCAAAAAAAGAATTACGTTTCTGTGGCAACTCGTGGCATGCACAAACAGTATCTTGTAACTGTAGTTCGATAATTTCCGCTCGTGAAAACTAACTTGCAACTAAAAAATTTATGAAGCTTAAAATACATCCTACAACGATTGCAAAAATCTTCATTCTATCATTGAACCAAATGCAGTTGCTATAAATGAGCGAGATGCAATTTTTAAAGTTTAATCGTCAATTTGAATGTGAAAAATTTTTTTCTGCTCATGTTAAACGGAAAAGCAAAGATAATAACGGAAAAAGTTGATTTACTTTTTACTTCCGCATGTTTTATGAGTAAAAAAATGCAAACAAGTTGAATAGTGATTGGCATGCAGCAAATTTTAACGCTTAATGTGAAGCGTTTATTCGATCCGATCAAATAAGCAGTTGACACGAATCAAAATTGAGAAGTTTTCATTTTCGCCCCACATGGCACAACTACAAAGTCCATTTAGCGCAAGAAACATATACAAGCGTACAAAAATGAATTAAGGCTATTTGCTGAAGGTACTGGCTATTCAAAAATTATTCAACGTTCTTATTGCCTTAAAAGAAATCGAAAAAAAATTTAAAAATCATTTTCACCTAAGCAAAAGGTATCAAAATATTGCGATTTCATACACTGAAAGCAATTTCATACACTGAAATTTCATACACTGAAATCGATCGATGAAAAACTAAATAGCATCAAAATGATATAACATTAGTGCCCAAAAATCAAACTAATCAATAATCAAACATTGATGGTTTAAAGTTTCCAAATTTAGTCTTAATCAGAATGAGATCAGAAACTTTAAAAATTGACATAAGAAATGAAACGTATTAAAGCAGAAGCAATATTTCTGTGCGTAGTTACTATGGTCACATTCGTAGAAAGAAAACTATTTTGGTCGTGGGTGGAGGATGCGATTAAGCGCGTTTGTGTAACCAGTGCAAATGCAAGATTTTTAAAAATATTTCTCAGCGTAATTCGATAATGGATCGATTGTTAAATTGCTTAAAATGCTACAAATTTTGTTGGTCATCAAACGTTTTAACGTAATTTTTCGTTTTTATGTCTGGATTGTTTTTATAGATCAGATATATTTGGTGATGTTTCAGTGATATATGATCCTCATCGTCATTCCCAGCAACTTTGGTGAACAACACTTGCAAAAATCATGTTTTGTACAAGTTTAATCATTCAAAAATTTAAATAAGTTTAAAAACCTAAACAAAAGGTTTGAATGCTTACGTCAGCTTGAGGCTTAGTATAATTTATCATTTTTCAAAAGCCACGTCTAGTTAAAACGTTAACAAAAAGTCTTCAAAAAAGTACAAAACTCAACTTACCATAGGAAAACTGAGCCATACTGACGCAATGACGAACAACTGTTGTTGGAAGGTAATTTGGCTGTCGTTTTGTTTTTTGCTTTGAATTCCACTGTTTTGTTGTTTGTTTTTTGTTCCATTGCACTCAGAGGCGTTGCCTAGGATGGTGGCACCCGGGGCGGGATTTCGTGGTGGCACCCTTTTTCGTATCAAAAATAGGTGAAGACCAAAAAAAAAAGTCTTCGCTGCAAAATGAGTGTGTTTTCGGTCCAAAAGTACGTGAAGACCAAAAGAAATAAAAAAGGTCTTTGCCTAAAAATCAGTGAGTTTTTAGTCCAAATGAATACAAAGTGAAAAAAGAAAGGTATTCACCTCAAATCGGTGGAGTTATGGTTTCACATCATAATATGGTGTCATCCCAAATGGTGTCTCTTCAAAATGGTGATACCCGCGGCGGCCCCCCCACCTTAGCGACGCCAATGATTGCACTTCCAGCCTCTAATTTCCTCACAAGATCCACGTACTAAAAGGCTGTAGTCAGTACGATAACGCAAATTTTGTCGCGGTTAAGTCTAAATTAAAAAAATTATACTACGCAGAGGTGGAGTCCTCGAGGACGTCCTTGGCCTCGAGGACGTTCTCGAGGACACAATTTGAAGTCCTTGGCCTCGGCTCGAAGGTCAAGTCCTTGGCCTCGGCTCGAAGGTCAAGTCCTTGGCCTCGAAGCCTGCAAGTCCTCGGCTCAAGGACAGCACTGTTTTTTGACTTGTTGAAAATGGGCCAAAGTGATGACCAATTTTGTTTCGTCTTGAAAAACGCCAGAGAGCTTGCGAAAAATTTATTTCAGACATTTTTTACCTGGAGAACGCTTGAAATCTCCGGAACATTTACAAAATTTTGAAGCTAAAACCTTTTTTATTTCTTTTTTTGGAGATCACTTCCGCGTTGTGTCCTTGGTCCTTGGCCTCGAGCATTTCTGTCCTTGGCCTCGAGAGGGTATGTCCTCGGTGGAGCTGTCCTTGGCCTCGGAATTTTTTTGTGCCCTTGGCTTTAGCCTTGGCCTCAAGCCTGTGGCGTCCTCGACTCCGCCTCTTATACTAGGCGCGACTTACGATGCAGCGTTTTCTCTGAGACACAAAAACAATAGCCATTTCCAAAACATACTAAAATTTTTAGAAGGCTCCAAAGTTTCACAAAAATTGACATGCCGGAGATTTCGGAGTGTAGCATATCTGGTAACTGATTGTGCTAATTTAATAAGAATATAGCGTTTAGATTACACTAACTACACACTACAAGTAGCATTAAGCACAATCAAGCTGCAAATAGGCACCACAGTCTTACAATAACAACTAAGCAAAGACTGAACGGACATTGGCTAACTAACCTGTAGTTCAACCAGGCTAACTGGGAGGTAGATCACAACAGTAGCGCTATCACTATAAACCATCAGAAACAATAATAATACATACACGCTAATCCAGCACAGTGGTGCTACAGCAAACGATGCTGGTGGTTTACTAACACCAAATCCAAACCGGTACAGATGTAGACTCAAACAATAACAAACTCTTTAACATATCATTCAGCAATTAACTCTACTGCAAGCCTGCAACGCTTCCACTAAAAAAACACGGTTTGGCGGCTTGAAAAAGAGCAAGTGAGATTGCTCGAGCGCAATGACAATACAAACTTTTGGAAGCAGTGTTGCCATCTCAAGAAAATTATTGTACGGTAGATTAAAAAGGTGGATAAAACTTGGTAAAACTGGAGCCAAAACAATATATTATTTTTATTCGTCCTATAATGTTATAATGCGTGGGTGTGGTTCGATAGTCGTACATAAATGAAGTGTTCTGTCAGTGACATCAATGAATTTTAAATATACCCCTGCTGGTTCTACTAAAAAATATAACATGTTTTTGGTGACCCGATCTTTTGCAAAGCAACTCCAATTAAGGCTTTATATTGCTGGGCTGGATTTACCATGGCACATTGGCACAGTGCCAGGGGCCTCGCCCTCTGGAGGCCGGCGCTATAGGGCCCTGCGCTTGGATGGTAATTGCAGAAGAAACCTAGCGAAGACCTTTCCTATTTCATTTTTGTTCGTCAGCCATATTTGGCAAGAAAACGCAGCAAAAATCTGGCTTTTTTTTGGTCTCCACCTTTATTTGGCCGAAAAATGCGACGAAAATCTGGCAAAGATCTTTTGGCTTCGGAGGTTTCATCTTTCTAGAGTCAAAAGTGCGAGGGGCCCGAGCAATGTAAGTCCGGCTCTGCTATATTGCTGCGTAAGATTAAAGTATAATCTTCAACATATATGTTGCTTGCCGCGCTCCAATGTTACGGAGGTTAAGCAGCTTTACACTGTTGATATAACAAGCTGTGGATTGCTGGTTTCTCAAGTCAATGTCATGCACTTTGACCTGAATCTTTGATCCCAAATAATTAGGCGAAAACGACTAAGAAAAAGAATAAAAGAAAAAGTTGGAAAAAGATTCCGGTATAAAAAAAATGAAGAAAGAAAAGGTATAAAAAAATAAAGAGTGCAAGGCCTAGCCTGTGATTGATATCAGGGTTTCAAAAAGTGCTCGCCAACAAAGAATCAGATGATATCATGATCATCTTCTCTGTGTGCAAGACCTATTTAGGTTGTTTATTTTGTCGAAAATCTTCAGTCAGGACGGTGTTATATGATCAGATCCATTTGTTTTAATGATCCATACATTACTGCAAATCTACTTTGTTGTCTTGAAAATGCAGATGAAAGTATTATCTTTTCATTTTATTTTATAAATAATCGTATCAAAATAATCGGATAAATCACTAAAACAACAAAGACAATCTACATTGCCATATAATAAAGAATAGAACATAACACTAACAAAATAACGCAAAAATAGAATAAAAAAACTTTGAAAAATTACATAGTTGTAAACACGCAATAATAGCAAGCATAGTATTGTCAAAACATTATATAGCACCTTAACACTATTCGAAAAGATCTAATGAAACTATTATTGAATGCATAAGGCGTAAAATGCTGTTTTGAGAATGCTTACACAAAACTTTTTTGCAACATACACTGCTAATTTATATGTAAATTTTTTGTTGGTTGTAAAGGCGTGAAATCTCAACAAGAGATCTGTTGATATATAAGTTTCAATCACGCAAGATAATATAAGTTACTTTCGTAGAAAGAGATATAAAAATAAATTAAACGAGCAAAACACCATCAATCAAATCATAGATAGCGAAAGAAGTCATGAAGTCACTAAAACTTAGTGTTCAAAACTTGTTTCTTGATTTCCTCGCAACTTCACTCCAAAACATGTGACGGAATCAAAAGCGAGGATTGTATCCTAAAACATACATATGATTTTTAATGAAAATATGATTCATAACGAAGTTATGCATGTGCACTTGAGCAGTGCGAGAATAAGCAAAAAATAGCTAGTAAAAACAGATGAATCTTGCAATTAAAATAATAAAAATGGCTCAACATCAAGTAACAGTATATATTGCGTGTGCGAAAGAACTAAGAAATAAAACTTTAAACTAGTTAAACTTTTATAGCAATCTTTGATGAAAACTTACCAGTTTTACCAGGTCGGCAAATTGGTTCTTCGTCACTCCATTTTGCGCCCTCAGAAGTGGCAATGCATGTAGAGGAGGCGGCTCCCACTCGAGTAAAGCCAACGTTACAAAAGAATTCGCACACACTGCCAACGGCGTTGCCATTGCAGTCCATGTCAGAATGTTTTGGAGTTTCCAGTGCTTCCTCGCAAACGAGTACTGAAATAAACATAATAAATCAGTTATATTGCCGTTAAGAGCTTTTAACAATAAAACAAGAAAATGTTCATAGTTTGACACTAAAACCGAAGCAACTAACAGTATTATTTCTTTGAAAAGCATGGAATGATACTAAAGTTTGTTGCAAAAGGCAAAGTGATCGACTGACCGTATACCGAAACAGAGAACTTTCCACTTACTAAACTAAGCAAAGAGGCAACTTACCGGGTTGGCAAATTGGCTCTGTGTCACTCCAATGAAGCCCGTTTGATGATTGGATGCAAGTTGAAGTGGCAGCTCCAACTCGAGTGAAACCGACGTTACACACAAACTCGCACACACTGCCCACTGAATTTCCGTTACAATCCATGTCTGAGTTGTCAGGAGCAATCAAAGATTCACACATGGGTTCTTCAATTACTTCCTCTGCAGCTGCAACAAAACAATATTCGGTTAGCCTATAGTACATGTAAAACATTGTCAAAATCTCCTAAAACTAGTATTCATAAATGCATCTACTTAGATTCCAAAGAGCTTATTAGAATACAAATAAACCGCAGAATTTTGCTTTGAAGATTTAATTCATTTAACTTCGGTGAAGTCCGAGGATGAAAACAAATTAAGCAAGACTATTTTTAAGCACAAGAATCGCAAACCAACATTGCAAACGATAATACTGTATGTTAAGATTTCGAATTAAAAAAAGTATCAACTTACGAGGTCGGCATGTTGGAGGTGGGTTGCTCCAAAAAGCAGCTTGTCCTTCAACTAATTGGATGCAGACTACGGAATGGGCTGTGCCTTCTAGAACAAATCCAGGATTGCATTCATATTCGCAGACACTGCCCAATAAATTCTCGTTGGAACAAGTCATTTTTCCAAAGAATAATTCCGGCAAACTATCTTCACAAAAGATTTGCTCTGTAAAGAAAATTGGTTTGTGAAAACAAAATTCAAATTTAAAGAAATTTTTTATTGCTATTTTGAGTGCTTTAAGCTAAATACCGTAATTCCAAACGTGGGTCAAGAGAAATTACAATATTGGACAAACTTAAATAAAAATCATTTCCAAGCAAAACTCAAAAACTTACCACGTTCACAAACAGGAGTAGGGTCACTCCAAGCAACCCCCTCTGATGTTTCCGTGCAAGTGGCCAAGGCAGCTCCTACTCGAGTGTAGCCAACATTGCATGTGAACTCGCACACACTTCCAACTGAGTTGCCACCAAAACAGTCAATATCAGCATTAGCTGGGGCTGTCAATTCTTCACAGAACGCTGCAAAAAAAGAACAGCATTTCCATACAGCCACTGATAAATGTATTGTCAGGATCGTTTTGTCAGAACTATGCATTATTAGAGTTTGAAAATGATTATACAAGATGAAATACGTTTATGTAAATAAAACTATGTTGAAGTATTTCATAATGAAGTTTAGGAAAGTACCCACACCAATTTTGGTAAAATTGCTGAAGGAAGCCATACTTAGTGGAATTACTTACTAGCTTGACAAATTGGTTCAGGATGACTCCATCCAAGTCCTTGTGGTGTCTCACCACATGTAGAGGACGCGGCACCAACTAGAGTGAAGCCAACATTGCATACAAATTCGCATACACTTCCAAATGTGTTTCCAGTGCAGTCCATATCAGCATTGGCGGGAGTATTCAATTCCTCACAAACTGCAACCACAAAACACAATGCTTTTAGTATAAAATTTTACTCTAACATCTCAGCATTTCTAACAAACTATAAGCTAGATGCAAACACCTTTACCAAATCGCTCAAGTACATGCACAATAGTTGTTTGCAAGTAGAACTCGATCGAAATATTTGTTTTACTGGCAGATTATCTCACCTGGTAAGCAAATAGGTGAAGCATCACTCCAACGAGTTCCTTCAGTGGTGTCGAGGCAGGTTGAAGCATGTTCTCCTTGGAGAGCAAATCCATGGTTGCACACGTATTCGCACACACTGTCCACGGCGTTTTCATCGCTACAGATTACGTCTCCATTGAGAAGAAGAGGCAGGGCATCTTTGCACACTACAAAACAAACCAAAGAATCTGTGAGATGCATAGCAAAATCATGTGAATTAACTGTAGACCTATTGTTTATATGTAAATTTTCGTTAATACAAGTTGTTTACTTTGATGCTGCTTTAATTTACACCACTTTTAATTATTTATACCTTTTTATTGTCAACTCTTTATGATAAGATAAAAAAAAAAACAGTATAATGTACGAAGAGGTCAAGTTTTTTTAACTCACCTGCAGATTTTTTGCAAACAGGAGCATCACTAGACCAAGTAGCAGCACCATTCTCTTGCACTTCACATTCGCTTTTCTCGTTTCCTTCCAAAACGTATCCCTCGTCACATGTAAATTGACAAAAGCTGCCTGCACCGTTACCGGTGCATCTTACGTCACCATTTGTTGGCTGCTGTATCTGAGGACATTGGGGCTCTGAAATATCAAAATATATTATGTGAAAATAATACTGTAGATAATAACAAACGTTTTCTTTTACTACTATTTTAATCCTAAGTTACTTCAATGCAATACTGCAGTTTTATGCACATAAAACGGCAAGCACTTTAGGCATCTTCACTGAATCACGCAAACAACTTATGAGTTTCAATGATTATGACGAACACAAAAATGATAAAAACTTACGGATACAAAATGGCGATGGATGGGACCATTCTCCGTTAAGACAAATAGTGGCTCGAGATCCGATAAGATCATAACCTTTGTTGCAACGGAATCTGAAAACGAAAAATATTATTATTAGCATTCTTGCAAAAAACATTTATCACACAGGTTTTCATTCAATCTTTCAAAGTTGTCAAACAAATACATTTTGTTAATTAGGTGATGCAAAATACCATAATTGCCAGATAGGAATGATCAATTAATTTTATCAAAATTTGGGTTATACCAGAAAATTTTACTGTATATATATTTCACTGAGCCAGATTCTATTGTGTACAAATTATTGAAATTGATGGCATTAAAAGTATTGCATAGTTTGTATAGTAGAGCCATTACCGGCATTGATATCCTGGAATGCAGAAGACCAGTCCGTTATGAGGTCGTCTTGGGACAAAAGGTTGACATGGTACATGAGGAACGCAAACTGGCAAAGGTCCTGTTGGGAGCCATGTACCTCTGGGAGCTAAAAATATAAATTATTGTAGAAAAAGCTAAAAACAAAACTGATTGTATTTGTCCAAATCAAGTTCAAGGAGAACATTAATTATGATGTAAAGTTGTCGCATAGAAAATAAACAGCAATAATTTTTGTTAGTTTCCTCCGACTGAAAACTCTTTTGAGGAGTGTTGAAATGTGAAACTTTTTCTTAGTCGTGTTTTTTTTTTGAGTGTGTTTGGATTCGGCATACTGTACTTTTTTAAATTGAATAAAATTGACATTTTTTAATTGTTTAGTTTATTATTCTTATTGTTATGATCACAAACAAAAGCTACTTACAGCACCACACAATGGCCGATCCCCCTTGCAGTTGGTAACCGCTTTGGCAGCTGAACCGACAAAATGTTCCTTCATAGTTCGATTCGCCGCTGCATGTTGTGAGTCTGTGGGGAGAACTAGGCAGAGGTTGACACATGTGACCTAAGGAATAAAGTTACATTCGTTACACTTTAAAAGCAATAGACCTGTCATTCAATTATAGAATTTTAAGAGCGTTTTAAGATTGATATATTTTTGATTTAGTGAACATGCCCAGTCGTAATTTGTCACATATCAACACAATTTTCACCTGATAATTATCTTTATTCATAAGTTACTTTAAAATACTAAATTAGTGATTAATACAATAACTATAAACTACAGCCTTTGCTTACCGTTTATTAAAGCCATATTGGCTACGAGGAAAACAGCGACGCTTGTAAGGAAATTCATTTTTGCAGATGAAATATCGTTGATAAAAATGTGAAATTGTTCAAATTCTTCGTTTTTGTTGCAGTTAGCATTAAGCTCTTTTCGTTTTTGTGATGCCAAGCTGCAAGTTACCATAGCTTATATACTCGCGAGCTGACAAAATTTTTTTTTTTTTTAAACTTTAATGAGAAAGCATTTCTCAAACTATCTTTCGAGATTTTGGTCATGCACAAAATAGCTTCTCGTTGACATGATGTTTGATGGTCTTGCGTAAAAATAACGTGAAAGCGTAAAAAATCGTGAATCAATTCAGTACAATTTAAATGTTAAAAATCGTTGATTTGAAACAAGCAATTAAGCAAGAATAATTTTTGAAGTGTAGATATAACTTTGTAGTGGATTATGCGCAAAACACTTGGAAATTGTTTTAAATTGCGTAAAAGTTATCCATTAAACTTACAAGTTACAACCAAGTAACACGTAAAATAATGTAATGCCGAAAAGATTAAATAATTGTATTCAACTTACGAAGCCTGGACTAAATTTATGTCATTAATAACTTAAATTGCCTCAAGTTCATACGCAAACTCGTAAAATATCAATCAAATTCAATATTTTAAACGTAATTATCCAGTTGGGATATCTTTAATTTTTTGCGTTATAGGCATAATAATTGGCCATTAGCATTATACGAGTATAGCCAAATTTGAACATTACTTTTATTCAACTACGATTTGTGCAGGGCGTTGCAATCATCAGAATTCAACTAATTCAGCCGCACCCTTTTTGTGTAACTCCGGTTCAACAAAAATATTAACTTGAATAGCATTATTGCTGCAGCATTTCGTGAAGAGAATTATAAGATCTGTTAAGGAGTATCATGCACAATTTATTTAAAGATCAAACATCAGAGACTTTATAGAGCTGTTCTTTACAGTGTGAAGAATTCGTGTTGTCTCTAATTTTTTGTTTTACTTCTTAGAATAGTTTAATGTACTTATTGCCACACTAAAAGCATCGCCTTTTACACAAACATTTTTAAACAACGAAAATTAATTGAGCAAATAAAAAACTAAGACGGCATTTGATTGAAAACTAAAATTGAAAGGGAATTTCCTCTTCATTAATTTATTTTTTCGACAGCAACAGAAAACAAGCTTTGTATAAAGGTCAATTCCAGCTTGATAGAAAAATGGTAAATTGTTTCATTATGTAGTTGCTTCGATAATTATCATTGGCAGAAAGTATGACAATTACAAAAATGAAAACATTTTGTTGCATAATATTGAGTCGAGTAAAATGCAATTATTGTATATGCTTGAAACGTACGAGCGCGAACAGCTGGTAGGTTATTCTGCATGCAGTTTCCGTCTCTCAGGAATCACTGGAAAATGTTTAGTTGCTTTATTAATAAATTGCTATTGCAAATTTTCTTTATGCTTTCTTTTTTTTTCATCTCTCGTTCTTCTGCCAAGAGTTACGGTGACGGGAGCTAAAAATTAAACCGCCAACTATTCTGGGTTTCCATTACTTCCTTCACCAATCATTTTCTAGCATCTAAAGCTTTTTTATTTTTTGTGCATTGCTAATTACACAATTTCCAGTACCAACAGGGTTGCCAAAACCGTCAGGGGAAGGGTGCGAGGTGGGGAGAATAATTTTTGCTGCATACTTCAACAATCTTTAACATTAACTTCATCCAGACTTAGATTTAAGCCAACACCATGTTTAGGTTCAAACATTAGGTGATTAAGAACGCCGTTTTTGGTTTAAACTTTTACTAGACGTTGAAAATAAGCAAGAACTCGAGAGCGTTTCCTCAAACTTAAAAATAGGGTTGGATTTTGCAAATACCGAGAAGTATTCCCAAAAGCTCAACACAAATCGTCATTACTGGACAATACTTTGTTCCCAGGTATTTTTTATTCGTCAGTAGTAATTTTTTGATGACTTACATGGATATACATTAAATTACTCAACAATATTTTTTTGATTTTTGCAGTTTTGTTAATTTATCTTGAATCAGATTACGAAAGTACTGCATTATGATATACGAGGTAACACGGAGTTAAAACTTTTTTCATGTGAGTTCACGAAGCTATGCATAGACTTGTTTACGACGCTTTTATTAATTTAGCGCTGTAAATATTATGGCAGATAAATTTAGTTTCGATACGTTACATAAAGTTTGAGTCATTTTGCAAAAATATAAAGAACATATTTATAAAAACATTGTCGTTAAGACACGTGCAAGTCGACATATACCTTAAATATTATCAAAGCCTACGCCCTACATATACTGTAGTTTCGAATAA
This sequence comes from Trididemnum nubilum, assembly GCA_963965965.1. Classification (NCBI taxonomy): domain Eukaryota; kingdom Metazoa; phylum Chordata; class Ascidiacea; order Aplousobranchia; family Didemnidae; genus Trididemnum; species Trididemnum nubilum. The sequence continues at coordinate 6,243,815 of OZ014490.1, forward strand.
ATAAATTGAATTGCTCGATCATGGGACAAGATATTATTTGCAAATTTTTTCTTGCATTTTCAAATGACTAAGTGTTTTTCTGTTTGACCAAAAGTTGAACAATTATTGCTTTGCAATCACAAGAATTATCAAATTATTATCGTTTATACTCCTGAGTTATTGCTAGTCAACAAGGTCAAATCACTCGCATAGCGAGCTTCCGAAACAGTGTGTCTGTTTTATTTTCAGTGCAACCAATTAAGCAACAAGCATTAAATCCGTTGTCATTTTTCTGACAACCGGAGGATGGCCTGTTTATGACGTTATGTTTTTCTCTTTTTTTTTTAATACTCTACTCACTCATGGTATTGTATTGCTTTGAATTATCACATTTGTAAGTTGCTTATTGAAATGGGACTAGATCAATTTTTGTCCTATATTATAATTCATAACCGAAGGTACATAGCGTCAAAAAAAACACAAAAAATTAAATTTTTGTCACAATTACCCTATTTTAAAACTGCCAATTTTTCGCAATTAATTTTTTTGCAGAAAACTTTTAAAAGTTTCAAAAAAGGACTTCGTTTTTGCTCAGAGGAGTTTTAGGGATAGATGTTGGCGGAAATGGCAAAAGTTTATAATAATTTAGTTAAGGTCAATTATAAATTTTTATTGGAAGTTATAGGTCATAAATAGCATTCTTTTAAAGCAAAAGCAAATTGAAAAACCAGTCACATAATAAACCGTTTCAATAAATCAATTGAATTTGCATCAAATTAGAGTTTTATGGCGCTATTCAAGGAAAATATAAATAAAGTTTGCTTGATTTGCCGCAATCATATCACTCTATTAGGCGGTGGTTCGTCACTAAATTTATGTTTACGACAATTGTCGTTTTTTTGCCAATAAATTACAGCAACAATTTTGTTTCATATTTTTTACATCAGAACTATTTCTGTTTTGAACTAGACCAGGGCTTCCCAAACTTTTTTGCTCGCGACCCCTTTTAATCTTTTAAAAACTTTCGCGAACCATCACGGTTAAAATAATAAACACTGTGAGTTGTGTATTTATGGTAATTATTCAATGGAAAAAAATAATAACAAGGCACTGGTGCCCAACGCGTATAAAACGCAAACTCATTTGCAAACACCCTGTCTGCATATTTCGTGTTTACCGCTGCTTTAACATCATCTGCAGTGCGCTTATTACCGTTATCAAGCGACTTTTTTAACCAGCTATCATCTATTGATTATAATCTAACCTGAGTAGCAGTAGTATGGTAGTTACTGTATATATCTCAAGGCCTACTCAACTATATACATACAGTATATGTTACGCTCCTACTCTACTAAAATACCGGTATTACTGTACACTGTACAGTTGGGCTCATAGCCAACATTCTGCAATGGAGGGACTGTTACGGGGTTTAGGAGGGGAGCCCCCAGCGCTTGAAGAGTTTGCATCTTTTTGGCAAAAATAACTTAATTTTAGGCCTATTTTGATAAAAAATAATGCTATAATACAAATTTGATAAAAAAATAAAAGTTTTGATAAAAAACGTTTCATAGAAGTTAGCAGTGCAAAAACATGATTATACTAGTTGCATAAAAGGGGCTATGTGGGAGATATAGCTATTGCTAGAATTTAAGTTCTTTACGCTAAGCTGGTAAGTCATAAAATCCTGTACCGATTGTTCGATAAAACTCTCCAGGAGTAATCTACTTCGCCTATGCTTTATAGAGAAAGATATAATGAGAGGGGCGAATGGAAGGATTGCTTGAGAGGAGTGATAGGTAATTAACTAATAATGCTCCTCCTCCCCTGTATTCCTGCGCTTATATATTTTTTGATAAAACTTATGTTAAGCATTCTTTATTAAGCGATCAAATTTGGGTACCAACTTTTGGCTATATTTCAGAGTATTTTTCTAATTTATGAGTTTTATTTTGGACAATATAGCCCCTTCACCAAATAAGCGTTTCAAAATATGCTTTAAATCATTTTTGAGTCTATTTCAGTGCAAAATACAGTCTCAAAAGTGCTAAAACGTGGTATTTTCTCTTGCTGCATTTTGTTCTGCAGGATAATTGGGTAGCTACGCTACTGACTCCAACACTATGCAAGCATTGAATTTGGTCTGCACTTTTCCTATATATTCAGAGCTGGGCACCCGCTACTTCAAAACCAGCGCCGCTGCCGCTATTTGGAAAAAATAGCAGCGGCGCTGCCTCTTGTCGCTATTTGCATACAAAACCTTTAGAAAATTTTAGAAAATTTTAGCTATTTCCTTTAGAAAAATATCTAGCAAAAAGAACGATGGCATTCAAATACGGTACCCAATAGTGAATTTTCAACTCTATTTGCAAAAGTTACAATTCAAGCTTTTAAAGTATTGGTACCGGTTACAATCGGCATCAGCAGGCTTAAACTAAACGGTAAACAAGTAAGCAAATCACAATTCAATTGGTTGTTGGCCTGCTCCTTTCAAAAAAACAAGCATTTCAAAACGCTGTTTGGTCAAACCAGCGCTTTAGAAACTACTTTAAGAAGTTACCCTTGGAAGTTACTCTAGGAAGTTAAATTCCTTGTCGCATTTTCTACACAAATAAAAGGCAATAAGAAATAGTTTAAATCTCAAATAACGTAAGGTTTTAACACGATGGCATACAGTATTCAGCTTCTGTGCCTTCTGTCCCGGCTCTTATAGCTGTGAAATAGTCAGTGTTTTTATCACACGCTCGGCCCTCAACCACTAAAATAATTCCTCGTGTAGAGATACGACAGGAAAATTTATCAATCGACCGAGTTACAAACATGTCTGGGGATTTTGTAGAAATGGTAGGTGATTAACATCCCTGCGGTGATTTTATCCAACTTTGATAAAAACGCGGATCGAGCGGTTAAGGACTGCTGTTTATGAACTTGGAGGAGATATGTACCCAGTAATGACATACCTGTATTATAGCGCGGGCAACATGCTATTCGCTGCTATATTGATGCATGTTAAGTGAATGATTCACAATGCGATTCACGTTACACGTATTTTTTCGACGAGTTTAACTCCATAACTAAATTATCTTTCAAACTTCTTTATTACCTGTATGGTTCGATTTATTAGTTCAATTCTCAGCGCACTATAAATTTAATTCTCAGTATTACTGTTCACTGTTGTGGCAAAATTTATTTTGCCATGCATTGATGTATGTACTGTCCTTCTTGCAGTGCACGAACTGTGGTCTGTGACCAGATAGCCAACAATTCATTTGTCCTACTAAACGCCAACATTTTGTGTGAATATCGAATGAAATCGTCTTTGCGGTCTGCAAGTCAGGCCCGGCGCCAGGATAACGTGACTGGGGGGGGGGGGGGCACGAAAACTTTAATACTTCGAATCCGAGAGTGTGGACCAAAAAACAAAGATCTTCATCTCGAAATATTCGCCAATTTTCACGAATTTTGGGGTGAAGAGAAAAAACGCTCTTCAATTCAAAAAATGCGCGATTTTTTACGAACTCCGGGATGAAACCACAAAAAAATGGGTCTTTGTTATAAAATCTGCGAAACAACAGTTCTTGCTCACGAATTCCAGGTTGATAACCAGTGTCTTGGGAGTCTAAGGCCGCGAACTGCACTCCAGTGGCACCGAGCCTGCTACTTTTTGGGGGGCACAATTCTCGTTTGGGGGGAACAATTCTCGTTTGGAAGGGCACGGTCCCGAATGCCCCCCGTGACGTCGGGCCTCCTGCAAGTTTACAATAATTTATTGAACTGTAACTATTGCATTTTTATTAAAGAGATAGTGCTCGAAATCGGTTTTATTGAAGAAATGAGAACTATTTGAGATAATAAAGAGGTGTCTCAAACCTTTTTCCACAATTTCCTTTATTTACGAAAATACGATGTAATTCGTTTAACTACGTACCATTGTCAACTCTGCATTCGCAATTTTGTGACATTACAAAAGGCATAAATTTGCAAAAATTCTTGCAAACCAAGAAACGCGATTACCAACTAGTAGCAGTGAGTAGCCTAGCTATCACCAAATCTGAAAACTTAGCTATTGTCACGGGAACCTGTAAACCTAGGCTACCAGTACTGATCTACAATACGCCTTTGTGATGTCACAAAATAGCGAAAAGCAGGATTGCCAATGATAGTCAAACGGATTAAAACGTATTTTCGCGAATAAGAGGAATTCGGAATTGTGGAAAATGTTTGGAGCACCTCTTTATCACCACAAGTGATTCTCATTTCTTCAATATAACCGATTTCAAACAGTATCTCTTGACAATAACAAAGAACAAGTGCATCAAAATCAACCGTATAGTGTGTATGTGCATTTTGTACGAGTAAGAAGGAAGTGTCAGAAACCGAGAGTCAAGTAGCATCAGTACTTACTGTACTTGCTTTCATGAAGAAATGGTTGATCTTGTTCTAAGTGAAGTTTTAGTTGCTTGCAATTCTCTCAAAACGATGACAACTGATAAAATTTACCTACGCATTGATTATTATTGTATGTTAATTTACACGCAGAGTTCAATTGGGCCCTCTACCAGACCACAATATTTGTTGAATTTTGGATGAAAAAAAATAAGGCCACGTACGATAATACTCGCCTTATTTATATGTTATATATATTTAATACCAACAAAACGTCACAAAGTTACAGTGTAGCATTGTTTGTTCTACTAAACTAAAATAATGTGGTAGCAAGAGCGGAGTGAAAAAAAAATTGTAAAAATTTAAATCGAAAAAAGTCTTGGAAAGAGTTTATTGTCAGTAGCGGCAGCGGCAGAAAATTTGCTTAAAAAACAGCGCTGAAGCACTGCCGCTTTTTTGCCTGAAAAAACAGTGGCGCTGCCGCTTTTCGTTGGTGACGAAAAAAAGCAGCGCCACTGCCGCTACCTCTACCGAAAAAGTAGCGGCGCTAGTAGCGCCGCTGTGCCCATCACTGATTATATCATAAACCAAAGTGACAAATCAAAACACGTTAGACATCCAGCTGTACAACAAGATACGCATGGGGAAAATTTTATGTGTTGTCTTCTTATATCATACATTGTTCAACAAAGTCTCTCTATTTCATAGCGCCTATTAAGAATGACGTTTTGCAGAATTGCACGAGTTTTTAACGACAGTCAGGGGTCGCTGAGAGTATACCAATTTAACAGTTCCTTGTAAAAATTGTAATACTCTTTGCGACCCCTGAAGTTCGTCACGCGACCCCTTGGACGGTCGCGATCCCCAGTTTGGGAGGCCCTGCTGCTTTAGAGTTAAGAGGTTTTCAAAGAGGGTCACGGGTCATTGAAGTTTGAAAACCACTGCCTTAGCGTGACAATATGAATTCGTTTTTATTATGACGTTAGTTTTATAAATATAATCCACAACAACTCGGAGTCGAAAGTTCACAAGTCAAAATTTTGTTTCAGTAATCAATTGTTTGTGTCTTTATTGCATAATGCATAGCTTACGTTTTAAATGCACCCATGTTAATTCGTGAAAGTTGTCAATTATTTGTCAGTGTGGTACATACTATATGCTTCAGAATGACGTTTGTCTGATAGCATCGTTTTCCTACATAGAATTTCGACTACGGTATCGAAATAAGTGTAGGGATTTACCCAAGCCAAATAATTTACATAACCAAAATGCAATGTAGTTTGGAGACCACGAAAACCCTCGCTACATCGAAATTTGAATTCGAAATTTATTCCGGTTTAAATATAACTGTTTCTATCAGGTATTACAACTACCGATAACTGCCTAGCCCATTTAACAAAATAAATGTTTTTGATTAAGAACAAACTGTGAGAATATTTTCAAGGATTTAGGACTAACTATAAAATAGTAAAAACATAGTGACATGCAAATAACATTTTGCTCATCTTTAAAAAATGCATACAACATCTTTAAAAATGCATGCTCATTATTACAGAACAACATCGTACCGTAGCTAACTGTCTATTAAAGGATGCAAATAATATTTACACACGTCATAATAACATTCTCATGTGCTTTCACTACTTTGAATAATCGCTTAGGTATTCCTTAATTGGGACTTCGTGTAAGCGCTAAGTACCTCTCTTTTTGTCTGCGAATTTTAACTAGCAAACGGTTAAACCAAAGAAAATTGAAATTTGGACTCAACATAACAATTAATGAAAGCGTCATGTGTGCCAAGTTTGGGGATCCTAGGTCACGTGATCGTGAATTGACACACAAAAAAAACATAAAAAAACTGCAATTTTTGGCTTGAAAATTTATTAATTCGCCTATAACTCAAAAACTACTTGACGTGCGAAGTTGAAATTTGTACACAATGTGGGTGCTTATAAATGGGTAATGCAACCAAGTTTGGAGGCGCCCGGTCACGTGACCAAAATCTTACGTGCGGAAATGGGCAGAAAGTGGACGATTTTGAACTGATATATCTCGGTAAATACCGATTTTGATGAAAAATGATTTGTGATTTTTGAGCACTCTATAAATCGCCTTTTTTTGGTCATGTTCGTTTACCCCAACCTGAATACTATTTTCCGTCTTTTTTTTTTTCTTTTTTCTTACTTTTTTTTTCTTATTCTTCTCCGGTTATCTACTTTTGAACCGCTATCCGCACTGTATTCAAAGTTTGAGCGATTGAAGATATCAGGGAAGATTAGTGTGGGATTGAAATGGAAGTGCCAGGTTGGGAGGATCTCCCTCAAACGCAGCACCAAAATTTTGAAGTTTAAAATCGCTATACTACTAGATCGATCAAGATTTCGGAGTGGGTAGATGTTAAAAATAAACTAAACCCAACAAAAATTGGGGGTTCAAAAATGGGGAGACCCCCCAATCAGGGCCTTCCAAAAATTAAAGTTTTTAACCTTTTAGGCTGGAAACATGAAGTGCTTGAGTTCAGCAAATATTAAAAAAAAAGAAATTTGGCCAAAGTTTGGGGTACCAATATGGGGGGTTTTCCTTGAAACGGGCCCGCCAAAGTTCAAACTTTTTTACTACTGATGCTAGACAGATGAAATTTTCAGCGTAGGCCAATATAAAGAAGAGACAAAATATTTCAAATCTTAGGGGTACCAAAATGAGGCCCCTCAAACGGGGCACCAAATTTTTGAACTTTTGAACCATTAGATCTAGACGGATCGAATTTTCGGAATGGGGAAAATTTTTAAATTAAAGTAAACTTAACAACTAAACAGAATCATAAACTAAATACACCAAACAGCATCAAAGACGTAATCATAAACATTTGTGATTGAGGACAGGAAAAAAATTTTCAAACACAAGCTAACGTCGAAACATTCATATCGGAGATCCCTATCGCTTGCGATGTTATACGTAAGTTGAGCTTAATGGCTTTTTTTTCACGAAACTGTCACCTATGACGTCGAGAAAGCGTACTTTTTCTTATGGCTCAAGGTTTTTGAAGAACTTATAAGGTAAGAAAGTTTTAGTGCTAGATAATGGATTTAATAATTATACAGCGTGTTTCGAAATTACGGTTCCTCCCTCTACCGCCTACCTAAAAATTTATAAAGTTTTCTTCATTAGACTAGTTTGAAGTTCATTAACGTAAGTTTCTACTAAGCTATTTTTGATTTCAAATTTCTTCCACTTTCATGTCGAGTAGCTGAGTTAGATAAACCCACATAGCTAATGACTCAGAGAAAACTAAATGGATTTATAAACCAGGGTGTCGAACCGTTTCAGATATCGGTTCGGGTTCAGGTTTAGCTCCTGCTCAAAATATTTTAGCGGTTCAGGTTTGGTTCGGGTTCACTTGAGCACCATTTTCGAGGTTCAGGTTTGGTTCAGGTTCACTCAAGTAAAATATTACTGGTTCAGGTTCGGTTCGGGTTCATTGACTTAAAATTTAACTGTCGTTACTCGTTTCGTCCAGAAAAAAAAAGGAGAAATTGCTGATTCTGTTGATGATCACCACTGCTCTTATTGTGCGTGTACCAGCGCCAGCGGCATCCGGATATGGAAAAATATATTCTTACTTTTGTTAGGGGTTCAGGTTCGGTTCGGGTTCACTTGAGCACAATTTTGAGGGTTCAGGTTTGGTTCAGGTTCACTGAAGTAAAATTTTGCTGGTTCAGGTTTGGTTCGGGTTCACCAAAATGAAACGGTTCATTCGGGTTTACAGTTCGGGTTCAGGTTCGGTTCGACACCCTGTTATAAACAATAAAATCCTGAAATGCCGGTGCATTCTCAGCACCTCCCACTTTCTAAGCTAAATCTTCACAAAAGCATGTTGGGTAGTCATCTCGAAAGATCGCGTTAATTAAACAGCGTATAGAAAACTGCGATGGTTTACCAAGTTATTCTCATCGACTTGTGACAACTTTGAAAAGAGCGTTTTCAGAATCATGCATGGCTGAATGTTTGGTTGATGTAACGAAATTTGCTTGCGAGTCGCTGGAATTTCAAAGGCCGCTTTATGTTATTTCAAATGGAGTAAAAAACTGTTTAAGAACTCGTAAAAAGTGCTAAGATTTGACGTTGTGTTGTCAAGTAAACTGTTATGCGAGCTTTTTGATTGACGTTACTCAATTGTTTTTGATAACTTCGAGAGATAAATTTTGAACTCGAATAACCACAAAGCGATTTAAGTCAGTGAAACAAAATTTGAAAGGGGCGCATTTAAATCATTGATTTGACTATCAACGACCACGTTTTTTACAAATTCATGTTCAAAGCAATCAGAACACTATTTCAAAGTACAATAAAGTTCAGTAAAAGTTGGATAATGCCGCGAAGTCCTCGGATATCGCTTGCGATGTCACGTTTTAGTTGCAATAATGCACTTCATCATTAAGCAACAACACGCTACAACACACTTTTTGCAATGAGTTAACAACAATAAACGGGTTGTCTTCACTACTGATCTTTAGATACCGCTGTGAATTAGTTTCGTAAAATTCGTTAAAATGAAGCAAAGCTTGGATTGTGTTAATCATGAATACCCGATTCAAATGCTTGTACAAAACCGAAGTGCAAGTTTTTGGTACTTTTCCACGCACCACCAAATTTTAATTACTTTTTAGTTTACCAAAATTTACGAAGATGTCAAATTCGGTCACAAAAACAAGAGTACTCGTAACAACAAAAACAAATTTACATTTGAATGCAACATAACGTTTTTTTCGTTACCATTAAGAACGCAATTTTTTTTAATGTATGATGACAAACATGATTTGTTTCGTTGATAAACTATTAAAATAATAGTTTTTTTGTACTCAGCAATAGCAAATGTGGTCATGTGAGCAAATCCGCACCGTTTAAGACTTATTTTCGCATCGTACAAAACACAGTACAAATTTTGTGCCGAAAATTTCACATGTTTCTCCAATTTTAAGATTGCATCGCAATTTTCACAATATTACGTTGCTTTTTTACGTGTGTGATATACTGCTCCGTGCTAGAACATAGCTATTTTGTGCGTGCCAACATTTTAAGAGAAAAATAAAAGTATGTTAATTAGTATCGCTTCCTCAATGAAGCTAAAAAAAGTTATTTTTATCCGCTTGCGAGTATAAAAGCGTTGGAGTCAAAGTCTTGCCATCACAAAGCAAAAGAAGTTGTGTTAAAGACATTAATTCGAAAAACCGGTTATCTAAATACTTTATTCGTTTGTTACAAGCGAGTTTTCCTACAAAAATAATGAAGTTTTGGTTTAATCTTGCAATTTTGTTCGGAGCCCATGTGGCTTTAATAAGCGGTAAGTCGCGCTTTTTTTTGCTTATTTTTGGGGGGGCTATTTTTTGTCGGTGTTTTTTTTTCTGTTTTTAATGAAGTTCGAGTCCATCAGCTTGTTCAAACAAGGTGTAGATAAGTTAATGTGGCCCAAAATTTACACCAAAATGTCGAATGTAACTAAACTTGAAGTACGTTTTATATAGCAATTATGCCGAATGGCATTACGAGCACGAAACAATTGAAATAATTAAAATCACGAATAGAAAGCAGTTAAAATCAATAAGCGATACAATTATTCAAACGTAAAACTCGATAAACGAGTTTGTTTTTTGTGTTTAAAGAGTTTTTCTGTTAACATAAACAATTTTTTTTAGGTTCAACCTGCCACGATATTTTGCCCAAGTTGTACAATGGTGGTATTCACTGTAGTGATGGAAACGCCGTGGACAGTGTGTGCGAATTCGTGTGCAACAACGGGTTTGTTAGACAAGGTGTGCACGAGACAAAATGTCTCAAAACTGCTTTGGGAACTCGTTGGAGTAATCCTCCGCCAATTTGCGTACCAGGTGAGTTGAAATCTCAGTTAAAACATTTTTAGTGAGTTCACTTCCAAACAAAACTGTGAAAGTTTACGAATGGCACTAAAGTACATAGAACCGCATCACCAGTTCCATTTCCGGCCGTTGCAATTCCCGTAAATGCATGATGTAATTACGCGAGTTAAAAATGATTCTGTGTTTGAATTAATTGATGTTCGAATAGAATCCACGTCAGCAAGCTCACCATGGGTTCGATTCCAATGCGCAATTTTTTCGGAGCAGCAGACACTTATCCAGCTGGTGATCTCTCTTAATACTCAAATATGATGGTTTTGACATTAAAAATAAAAGGAAAACTAAATTGACTAAGCTTGCAGGCAATACATAGTGGTAACACGCAAATGATCAAGTCCGATGACTTCAAAACTAAAATGCTTCACGAGATTTTAAGATTCTAACAGTATAATTGTTTGTGCAGTTTGCAATGACGTAAATGACCCAGACAATGGTAAGACTGAATGCAATGGACCAAACACAATGGGCAGTGTGTGCAAGTTTACGTGCAATGCTGGGTACACTCGAGTGGGGAACGCCACTTCATCTTGTAAAGAGGGTGACAATCCAAATGGACTTGGTTGGAATAATCCTGTACCAGTTTGTCGGCCTGGTAAGTTGTTGCTCTTTCCTAGTGAGGAATTGTTTGTGATACGTCTCAATGATAAATTTCATCGTAGTAGACCTCAATGAAAATACCAAAGCTTGGCTACTCAAAAGATGCATAGGTTGGTTATTGACTAATAGTGCACGAGTAGTGAATCGTCATTTTATTTGAATAAGTTAACCCGTGGAAGTTTCGTAAAGATTGAAACAGATTGCAGGGTTTTCAATATTTTATCTGTGATGTGTTCAAAAATTAGCAAAAGTCGTAACTGTGTAAATATTTTTGTGTAGCGGTCTGTGAAAAATTGACAGCCCCAGCTAACGCTGATATGGACTGTGATGATGACAACTCGTTTGGAAGTGTGTGCGAGTTCACATGCAATGTTGGCTACACTCGAATGGGAGCTGCCTCTTCAACTTGTGGTGGTGACAATCAAAATGGACCTGGTTGGAGTCATGCAGTACCAGTTTGCCAACCTGGTAAGTAGCTGCAATCTCTCGGGTAGAAATTATTTGAATCCTAATGCTTATACAATGGTAAAGAGTATTATGTAGTGTAAGTTAGTTAGCATTTGCAATAGACTAATTGTAACTATACTGTGGAGTGGCATCACTGACCCAATAGTTTTGTGGCTTATAGTAATTAAGTTTCTGTACGTTATATGTGTTCTTTTTCTAAGTTAATTCTGTTTCTAGCGGTTTGCAAAGAATTAACACCCCCAGATCAAGCTGATATGGATTGCAGTGATGGAAACTCATTTGGCAGTGAGTGCGAGTTCACATGCAATGTCGGATACACTCGTGTTGGATCCGACTTCTCCGTTTGCACACAAACATCAGACTCGGAGGGAGTTGCCTGGAGCCATCCTGTCCCAGCTTGTCAACCAGCAGGTAAGAATCGAATGTTTCGATACCTTGAATAGCTATTATTTTGCAAAAAAAATTACAAATAACGATTTTTTGCTGAACAAAAAAGAAATAAAATTCTCGCTTTTTTGTCATTTGAAGATAGTAGTCATTTGTACGTGGTTGATATAACAGGGTTTCAAAAAGTGCCCGATAATAAATAGATAGAGCAAGTAATCTTTTTTAATGTTCTAATATCCTGGTAATGTACTGTAGTAGTCATTTGTAATAGAACAGTTGCTGTATAAAACCAGTTACCCTTTGTTCAAAATACAAACTTCTCACGTATGTGTCTTCCATAGCATACAAAACCAGCTATTTGTTTGCCTGTTTGGTTAAATAGAACCGGGTTTAACCAAAAATTAATTTCAGAGATCGTATGCGAAAAACCGTTGAAAACTCCAAAACATTCTGACATGGACTGCAATGGCAACGCCGTTGGTAGTGTGTGCGAATTCTTCTGTAACGTGGGCTTTACTCGAGTGGGAGCCGCCTCCTCTACATGCATTGCAACTTCTGAGGGTGCAAAATGGAGTGAAGAAGAACCAATTTGCCGACCTGGTAAAACTGGTAAGTTAACAAACACCAGTAAATGTTTCACACAAGTTTTATCTTTTGATTTCGATCACCCTCAGTAGACTTATCAAATTTGTTTCATAAAAAAAAACCAGCAAGTTTCGTGTTAACGAAAACAAACCACGGAATCCATGAAAAATAGTTAATTTCTTGCTACTACATCAAAGACGTTGCAATGTTTTGCAGTATACTTATTTGTTGGAACATCTAGACATTCCACTAACTTCTATAGAAATTGTACACGGCATTTTATTAGTACTTGACCGAAAGTAAATGATTGTACTTTAAATATCGTGCACAAAGCCAAATCTAAGGATTTTGTGCTCTTCAGGTTATAACCCTCGATTTTAAAGTTGGAACAAGCAATCCTTTAGCACGGAAGCATCAACATGAATATTTCAACTAGATATCCATAACTTCGTTGCCCGGATGCTCCCCTTGGTGTTGATGGTTTCCATTTTTTATATTATTTTATCATTTACGAATTTTGCACATACTTTTTCGAAGATGTCGAGTAGATTTCGTCTCAGTCACCAGTAAGATGTTGTTGAGGCAAAGCGATTTTTGTAGGTCTTGTCTGAAAAAATCGCTGTGTTCTGTCTCCAGTGACATAAGGCAACTTATCTGTCAAACACAACTCAAACTCTCTAACTCCATGTATTGGTTATACACTTCATTAAAACTTCAAGCGCTTTCATACGTACCAACAGGAAATGTTGCAATGGCTGGTGACATGTGATGTGATCAATTAGATGTAATTTATGCCCTCGGCCTCAGATTCGTTTGCTTTTGAGGCTGCTATTTGAGTATAGTGCTATTGTTTTTTCGAGTTAGTTTTTGAGTCAGTTAGTTTTTCTTTTTTGCGTTTATTATGTGTGCATGCACTCATTGCTTTTCATACAGTTTTGTTGGTATTATTTGCTTGCACTTACGTTATATTTCTGAAAAATTATTTAACAGCGTTTTTAATTTCGTGTTTATTTTGTTGCTTATAATATTCAATTTATTAAAATTATTTTAAAACCAAAATATCTTGTCGACACTACTATTGAGGCAGCAAATTTTCATTAGAACATAATATAAGAAATGAAGAAACAAAAGACACTGCGTCATCAATGTAGATGAGGGTTATACTGCTGATCGATAGGTCATTTACCACAGTAGTGAGTTCATGTCTCTAAGAAGGTGATGAAGGATCTTCATTCTTCACTGCGATTATTTGAAGTGATTCAAAAGCTTCTCTTCTTGCTTTGTGAGGCAACAGTTTAGGTTCTATGATTTAACTTCAGGGCCGTAGTTAGGAAGGGCTTATATCCGCCTAAAAACGCTTGCGTCTCGCCTGGATATTACTATATCTGCAACACGACAAATAAAAGCCCCGTCTGATTTTTTGCTAAGCCTCAACTTGTACCTTGAGTCTGACTGCGGGTTTTAGCTCAAGTCTACAGTTTACAGCCATTTCAACAGTAATCTGAATTTTGGCTTGGCGTTGGTGCGATTCGAAAAACGCAGAAAGCTTATTCAATGTTTCCCGGCTAAATGTTCAGCATTAAAAGGACAGTGAAGCATCTCCATGGCATATAGAAGTCATGTGAGCACTGCTGGGCACAGGGCAGAAGGTGACAACTTCATTCGAATAACAGATAATTCTTTTCGTCGTCTCCTGGTTAAGGTAGGGTTGCCAAATCGGTTGAAACGTTTGCAAGGACGTTTTGATGTCTGAACTCTCTTACTCTTAGAAAATTATACAATCAATAATTCAAGCGTACTTTATGAAAAAAGGATTGAGTATTTTGTTGATAAGCTACTAGTACTACTGTTGCCAGATGAGAAATCATAGCTTGCAACAAATAATTATCAACCATAGCAGACGGAAGTTTTTAGAAACTCTTATCAAGAACAAATTGTACAATTAGTGTGCATGCAAAAACACTAAAACTAAAGGTGTAATGCTTTGTGTCTGCGTAGTTTGTTAAAAAGAAGTATTACAAATCATTAAGCGTGAAGTCTATCCATAAATCGCACAATTACCAAATATTGCTACGATGCTCGAACTCCATAATTGTGTCCCTGAGAAAGACAGTTAAAGCTATGTTTCAATTAGGGCCGAATTGTCTGCTCGTCTAGATTGACAAAGATTACAATGCAGTCCTCAAAGTGTCTTGTGTATGATTGCATGATAAGCCCACACAGGGTGCCTGATTCACGCGTCCAATAGAACACAATATTACTCACGCTTAGTAGAAACGGGTAGAGCAGAGATTGCCAGCACGAAATGTATATGGTGGGATGAGGGTAAGTGGTGCAAGGCAAGGAGGAAAGAATGTTTGCCTTCTTGATTTTTGATTGCGCATTTGCACACCTACTTACTACAAAGCATAGGCCTAGAAGCTCAGTAGAGGAAAAATTTGATTTTTCGGCTTATGTTTTGATTTTTTGTCGGCAGCGTGGCTGGGAGAGTAAAGGCGTCGTTTTTACGACAACCCTGATCGCAAGATTTAAGTTCAATCCGCACCCTATGGCACGTTGTTGCATTCTTGGATAAGGCGTTTTACGATGATTACCATTCATGGTGGCTTCGAACAAGCAGCAAATTCAGTGGGCAATGATTCGAAAAAATTCACAGAAACATTGGAAACTCCTAAGCAGGTGCGGATTCGTCCAAGCACGAAGTACAGTTACTGCAATTAAAAGCGTACGGTTCGTACAATAGCTAGCGTCCAACGCCGTCCAGTGACACTGTGACAAGAAGATAAATATACACTACAACAACAACGCTTTTGCTCTGCCCCCTCTTTTTTACTCTCAACGTTTTTGTTGTAACCATTGTCAGCTGAATTTTACCATTGTTCCCTGAAATTATTACAGCATGGACTCATTAGTAGGAGTCTATTGTTACGCACAATGCGGATGCATTTAGCATTGAATATAAATATCCCAAATAGGTCTTCCTTGTTAATTAAATATTTGGTTGTTTTGATTTTTAGGTTTATTGCCCAGTTTATAAAAACCAACAAGATTGGTTTGACTGTGTTACTTTGTAGGTTCAAGGACTCTAAGGACGCCAAACAATTTTCAAATACATTTGTCCATTTCTCAAGGATCAAGAACACAGCGAGATTTTAAGGCAAATTCAAGGACGATTCTTGAGATTCAAAGACGTTTGGCAACCTCAGGTTAAGGCCGTATGAAAAATAAAAATGAAATTACAATTACGCAAATTAAAAAACTGAATGGTCGTAGCCAGACGTTTAGTGAAGGGAGTCAAAGACAACTGACCGTCAGCTAAGAGCTAGCCCAAACCCTAATAGTGGCGATTAGTTGCGATTCTCGGTCGGTTTTTTCGCGGTTAGTTGACTTGATTCGTGTGTAGGCGGGGCTCAGCAAAATTCAGGCACAGCTCAAGATTTAAAATCAGCATTTATATTTTACAGCTACTGCATTACGGATTAAAAATTTTGTTGCCATGGCTCAAGTGTATTACCGATCAGTGGTTAAGTTAAGTAAATAGAGCGTCTGCTACTTAAACGGTAGACTCCGGTTCGATTCCCGGTCAAATCAAACCAAAGACTAGAAAAATTAATTTTCACTACTCTCTTGCTTCACGTTTAGCAGTAAAAAGGGACAGTGTGAAGCCTCCACCGTGTGATAGCAGGTGGGCAGGTAGCAGCTTGACTCAAAGACCGAAACATCCGTTGCCTGTTTCCTGGCGCAGGCAACTTGGCGAATAAAACGTAAGGTAATTAAAATTACAATTAAAAATTTTCTGCCTGCCTCCTCGCCTACTGTCCGATCAAGAAAGTAAAGTAGTTCATTGTCTATGAGTAGCTCTATTTGAAATTTGGATCAATTAAAAAATGTCTACTGCAATACTTTTGGTATATTCAAAATAAGATATAATTTTTAACACATAGTGTATATTGTGTTGCAGCGTAACGAAGATATTTTGAATACATAAACAGCTATGTTAAGACGAGGTTTGTAGTCTACAAGTGGCAGCGGTTTTGCTGTCTTATCAAACATCCAGTAAAATACTAAAGCATAGCCTTCTTTTTTGGTAGTGAAAGGAAGGGTAATAAAACTGTTTTAAGCTTTGGAATTTAGATTTTAATTGTCTAAATTTTAGATTGTTTAGATTTACCCCGGAAGATCCCATTTACGGGTGAAACGGACTGTTGGGTTTCAAAGATTATTAATTTTTAATGTTAAAATACTGTGATCTTAGCTCCGACTCTTCGTTATCGAGTACTTTTTGAAACCCCGATATCAACCACATATCGGGTTAGCCATATGTAAACCTCACTGTGCAATATGAGCAATAAAAAAAATTACATAACCCTGAAAACTTTTGTTAATTCGTGATGCTATAATCACATGTTTTCGGGGGTAATTTTTATCACTGCTTAATTACAAGCTTCGTGTTTCGAATTGCGTCATTCTGCGACTACTGCAGCAAGTTAAACTGGGCTATCCAAAAAAAGGGCGGTGAAACTAGAATGCACATTGCTCACTTAATTGCTTACCCTACATGTGAAACCCAGGGAAGTGGAAACACAAACCACAAATACGTATATTGATCATTGCGTACGCAAATTACTGAAACAAGTTATGGCAATACTAATTTTCCTGCTCAGTTGCGTAGGCAGGATTTTATTGAGAATGCCTTTTTCCTAGAAATTGAAAAAAAGGTATTCGCCTCTGGGGAACCATAATTTCCGATAAAAAATAAGTTCTTCACCTGTGGGGAAATGCTATTTTCGCCAGTTTAGCTTTCATCTGACGAGTCCGATTGTGTTATTTGCCGGTTTGCTTTCAAGTGGGGAGCCATTGCTCGCTGATTTTTAGTGGTGAAATAAATACAATATACGGTTTTCACATACCCTACCAAAAGAGGAGGCATGGCAGAATAGGTCTCCTCTACTGTCTCCGCGACTGGTCCAGTTCATAAATCAAATACTTTTCGTGTACCAGTAGCAAAATGAAATGTACTTTATTCAAAATCAATTCTCTTGCAAAATGGTTATACCTAAGCCGAAAACTAGAATGGATGCAAGACTTACGAAACGAAATGCTGTTTCAGCCGATGATTTATGTAAAGATTTGATAACGACAGTTTGTAGTCAAGATTGAGCCAACATTGCAAGCAGCACGTCTAATCTCTCGTAGAAATAATTTTGGAAACGTCACACACATTTTGACCAAATTTTCTTTGAGCAATAAATTCGAATAAATTGTAACTTTTTTCATTCTTACCTTAACTTTGTCCCTTTTTTGTGTGTTAAGGTAGCAAGCGTCTTTTTCATGCATATTTTTGAACATACTCGAACATTTTTTTTGATTGGTTGCAGTAAGTAGTTGTAACTAAACTAAAAATCAGCAATACAACTTCCTTTTACAAAAATTCTTCAAGTTGATATTTCGTTGATACACGACCGTACTCGAATACATGTGCTACTTACCTTTATACGTATTTTAGCGTTTTCTGCATGGAAAATAAAATTACACAATCTCGACCCATCAATTTTGTTTGATACGAATATTGAAAACAGCAACGTAAAAAAATGATATTTTTTAGAACTTTGAAAATAATATTCATTCCAATGAAAATTACACTTTTTGTATAAGAACAATTTTTAAAGAACACGAGTCCCATTTTCGATCACAATCTAAGAACAAACTAAGAACAATACCAACCTCTGCATGAAAACAATAATTAAGATTAAAGGTCACTACAATGATGCAGTTTTAACTAATCAGCAGTTTTTTGTTCTTTCCGGTATGGTCATGAGTGAGTTTTTTGAAGACTATATTTCAAGAATCGTGATCTATACTAAAAGACAACTTTCATCCAAATAAAGAACAATTTTGTGTCATTTTAGATACTCCACCAAAATTTAAAAACAAGTGGGGTTGAAAATTCGCGAAAATTTAAGAATAGCTTGCCTCGATGCTAAATTTCCTGGTTTTTATTGAAAAAAAAAAAAGTTTGCGTTCTAGGCCTTACCAATGTCATTTCAAAAAAAGAATTACGCTTCGAAAATTGTGGCAACTCGCGGCATGTACAAACAGTATATTGTAACAGTAGTTCGATAATTTCCGCTCGTGAAAACTAACATGCAACTAAAAAATTTATGAAGCTTAAAATACATCCTACAACGATTGCAAAAATCTTCATTCTATCATTGAACCAAATGCAGTTGCTATAAATGAGCGAGATGCAATTTTTAAAGTTTAATCGTCAATTTGAATGTGAAAAATTTTTTTGCTGATGTTAAACAGAAAAGCAAAGATAATAACGGAAAAAGTTGATTTACTTTTTACTTCCGCAAGTTTCATGAGTCATAAAATGCAAACGAGTTGAATCGTGATTAGCATGCTGCGAATTTTAACGCCTAATATGGAGCGTTTATTCGATCCGATCAAATAAGCAGTTGACACGAATCAAAATTGAGAAGTTTTCATTTTCGCCCCACATGGCACAACTACAAAGTCCATTTAGCGCAAGAAACATATACAAGCGTACAAAAATGAATTTAGGCTATTTGCTAAAGGTACTGGCTATTCAAAAATTATTCAACCTTCTTATTGTTTTAAAAGAAATTAAAAAAATTTAAAAATTATTTTCACCTAAGCAAAAGCTATCAAAATATTGCAATTTCAAATACTGAAATCGATTTTATTTGATGAAAAACTGAATTGCATCAAAATGATATAACCTTAATACCAAAAAATCAAACTAATCAATAATCAAACATAGATTAATTAAAGTTTCCAAATTTAGTCTTGATCAGAGTAAGATCAGAAACTTTAAAAAATAGCATAAAGAAATGAAACGTATTAAAGCAGAAGCAATATTACTGTGCGTAGTTACTATGGTGACATTCGTAGAAAGAAAACTATTTTGGTCGTGGGTGGAGGATGCGATTAAGCACGTTCGCGTAACCAGTGCAAATGCAAGATTTTCAAAAAATATTTCTCAGCGTAATTCGATAATGGATCGATTGTTAAATTGCTTAAAATGCTACAAATTTTGTTGCTCATCAAACGTTTTAACGTAATTTTTCGTTTTTGTATTGTGGTTGTTTTTATAGATCAAATATATTTGGTGATGTTTCAGTGATATATGATCCTCATCTCCAGTCTACTTCACTCATGCGTGGTATAGCGCTGATTTAAATTGTTTTATCTGCATTTACAGCGTTGTTGTTCCCAGCTACTTCGGTAAACAACACACACAAAAATCATGTTTTGTACAAGTTAAATCATTCAAAAATCTGAATAAGTTCAAAAACCTAAACAAAAGGTTTGAATGTTTACATCAGTTTGAGGCTTATTAAACTATGTCATTTATCAAAAGTCAAGTCTTGTTAAAACGTTAACAAAACTCAACTTACCAAAGGAAAACTGAACCACACTGACGCAATGACGAACAACTGTTGTTGGAAGGTAATTAGAATGTTGTTTCATTTTTTGCTTTGAATTCCACTGTTTCGTTGTTTGTTTTTTGTTCCATTGCACTTAGAGGTGTTGCTAAGGATGGTGGCACCCGGGGCGGGATTTCGTGATGGCACCCTTTTTCGTACTAAAAATAGGTGAAGACCAAAAAAAAAGGGTCTTCGCTGCAAAATGAGTGAGTTTTCGGTCCAAAAGTATGTGAAGACCAAACGAAAAAAAAAGATCTTTGCCTAAAAATCAGTGAGTTTTTAGTCCAAATGAATACAAAGTGAAAAAAGAAAGGTATTCACCTCAAATCGGTGGAGTTATGGTTTTACATCATAATATGGTGTCATCCCAAATGGTGTCACCCCAAAATGGTGACACCCGGGACGGGCCGCCTCCCCCCCTAGCGACGTCACTGATTGCACTTCCAGCCTCTAGATGCCTCACTAGAACCACGTACTAAAAAGCTGTAGTCAGTACGATAGTGAAAATTTTGTCGCGGTCAAGTCTAAAGTAAAAAAATTATACAAGACATAGGTGGAGTCCTCGAGAAAACAATTTGAAGTCTTTGGCCTTGGCCTCGAAGGTCAAGTCCTTGGCCTCGAAGCCTGCAAGTTCTCGGATCGAGGACAGCACTGTTTTTTGACTTGTTGAAAATGGGCCAAAGTAATGACCAATTTTGTGCCGTCTTGAAGAACGCCAGAAAGCTTGCGAAAATTTTTTCTCAGACATTTTTTACCTGGAGAACGCTTGAAATTTCCGGAACATTTACAAAATTTTGGAGCTAAGACCTTTTTTTTTCTTTTTTTGGAGATCACTTCCGCGTTGTGTCCTTGGTCCTTGGCATCGAGCATTTTTGTCCTTGGCCTCGAGAGGGTATGTCCTCGGTGGGGCTGTCCTTAGCCTCGAATTTTTTTTTTTGCGTCCTTGGTTTTAGCCTTGGCCTCGAGCCTTGCGTCCTCGACTCCACCTCTTATACTAGGCGCGACTTTCGAGGCAGCGTTTTCTCTGAGAGATAAAAACAATAGTCATTTCCAAAGCATACTAAAATTTTTAGAAGGCTCCAAAGTTTCACAAAAATTGACATGCCGGAGATTTCGGAGTGTAGCATATCTGGTAACTAATAGCGCTAATTTAATAAAATTATAACGTGTAGACTACTCTAACTACACACTACAAGTAGCATCAAGCACAATCAAGCTGCAAATAGGCACCACAGTCTTACAACAACGACTTAGCAAAGACGCAACAGACATTGGCTAACTAGCCTATAGTTCAACCAGGCTAACTGGTAGTTAGATCTCAATAGTAACACTATCACTATAAACCATCAGAAACAATTATAATAATAATACATACACGCTAATCTAGCAAAGTGGTGCCACAGCAAACGATGCTGGTGGTTTACTAACCTAAATCCGAACCCGCACAGATGTAGACTCTAACAATAACAAACTCTTCAACATATCATTGAGTAATTAACTCTACTGCAAGCAGGGCCACCGAGAGGGGGGGCAGGGGGTACAATGAACCCGGGACCCATGGACTTTGGGGGGCCCATGGGCTTCAGGAAGGCCTACGGGTTCAGCGGGCCCAGCAGTGAGCCAATGAGCTCGAAAGGGGCCCATCGAAATTTTGGTGAAGACCTTTGTTTTTTTTTTGGAGATCACCTAATTTTGACCGAAAAAACCGTTAGAATTTCGGTAAAGACTTTTTTTTTTTGAGATCACATCATAATTTGGACAAAACTGCAGCATTGTCTCCGTCTGTTTTGCAGTTCACAAAACCGGAAATCTGTCATATTTGAGCTGGCCCCGGGCCTACGTTCGGCTCTCGGCGCCCCTGACTGCAAGCCTGCAACGCTTCCACTAAAAAACACGGTTTCGCGGCTTGAAAAAGAGCACATGAGATTGCGCAAGCGCAATGACAACATAAACTTTTGGAAGTAGTGTTACCATCTGAAGAAAATTTTTGTACGGTAGATTAAAAAGGTGGATAAAACCTGATAAAACTGGAGCCAAAACAATACATTATTTTTATTCGTCCTATAATGTTATAATGTGTGAGTGTGGTTAGATAGTCATTAATTAATGAAATGTTCTGTCAGTGACAGTTATGAATTTTAAATATACCCCTGGTTCTACTAAAAAATATAACATGTTTTTAGTGACCCGATCTTTTGCAAAGCAACTCCAATTAAGGCTTTATATTGCTGGGCTGGATTTACCATGGCACATTGGCACAGTGCCAGGGGCCTCGCTCTCTGGAGGCCGGCGCTATAGGGCCCTGCGCTTGGATGGTAATTGCAGAAGAAACCTAGCGAAGACCTTTTCTATTTCATTTTTGTTCGTCAGCCATATTTGGCAAGAAAACGCAGCAAAAATCTGGCTTTTTTTTGGTCTCCACCTTTATTTGGCCGAAAATGCGACAAAAATCTGGCAAAGATCTTTTGGCTTCGGAGGTTTCATCTTTCCAGAGTTAAAAGTGCGAGGGGCCCGCGCAATGTAAGTCCGGCTCTGCTTTATTGCTGCGTAAGATTAAAGTATAATCTTTAGCATATATGTTGCTTGCCGCGCTCCAATGTTACGGAGGTTAAGCAGCTTTACACTGTTGATATAACAAGCTGTGGATTGCTGGTTTCTCAAGTCAATGTCATGCACTTTGACCTGAATCTTTGATCCCAAATAATTAGGCGAAAACGACTAAGAAAAAGAATAAAAGAAAAAGTTGGAAAAAGATTCCGGTATAAAAAAAAATGAAGAAAGAAAAGGTATAAAAAAATAAAGAGTGCAAGGCCTAGTCCGTGATTGATATCAGGGTTTCAAAAAGTGCTCGCTAACAAAGAATCAGATGATATCATGATCATCTTCTCTGTGTGCAAGACCTATTTAGGTTTTCTATTTTATCGAAAATCTTCACTCAGGACAGTGCTATGTGATAAGATCCATTTGTTTTAATGATCTACATTACTGCAAAACTACTTTGTTGTCTTGAAAATGCAGATGAAAGTATTATCTTTTCATTTTATTTTATAAATATTCGTATCAAAACAGTCGGATAAATCACTAAAACAACAAAGACAATCTACATTGCATTATAATAAAAAATAGAGCATAACAATATCAAAATAACGCAAAAATAGAATAAAAAAAACTTTGAAAAACTACATAGTTGTAAACACACAATAATAGCGAGCATAATATTGTCAAAACATTACATAGCACCTTAACACTATTCGAAAAGATCTAATGAAACTATTATTCAATTCATAAGGCGTAAAATGCTGTTTTGAGAATGCTTACACAAAACTTTTTTGCAACATACACTGCTAATTTATATGTAAATTTTTTGTTGGTTTTAAAGGCGTGAAATCTCAATAAGAGATTGCTTTTCAATCACTCAAGATAATATAAGTTACTTTCGTAGAAAGAGATATAAAAATAAATTAAACGAGCAAAACACCATCAATCAAATCATAGATAGCGAAAGAAGTCATGAAGTCACTAAAACTTAGTGTTCAAAACTTGTTTCTTGATTTCCTCGCAACTTCACTCCAAAACATGTGACGGAATCAAAAGCGAGGATTGTATCCTGAAAAATACATATGATTTTTAATGAAAATCTATAATTTATAACGAAGTTATGCATGTGCACTTGAGCAGTGCGAGAATAAGCAAAAAATAGCTAGTAAAAACAGATGAATCTTGCAATTAAAATAATAAAAATGGCTCAACATCAAGTAACAGTATATATTGCGTGTGCGAAAGAACTAAGAAATAAAACTTTAAACTAGTTAAACTTTTATAGCAATCTTTGATGAAAACTTACCAGTTTTACCAGGTCGGCAAATTGGTTCTTCGTCACTCCATTTTGCGCCCTCAGAAGTGGCAATGCATGTAGAGGAGGCGGCTCCCACTCGAGTAAACCCAACATTGCAGAAGAATTCGCACACACTGCCAACGGCGTTGCCATTGCAGTCCATGTCAGAATGTTTTGGAGTTTCCAGTGCTTCCTCGCAAACGAGTTCTGAAATAAACATAATAAATCAGTTATACTGTCGTTAAGAGCTTTTAACAATGAAACAAGAAAATGTTCATAGTTTGACACTAAAACCGAAGCAACTAGCAGTATTATTTCTTTGAAAAGCATGGAATGATACTAAAGTTTGTTGCAAAAGGCAAAGTGATCAACTGACCGTATACCGAAACAGAGAACTTTCCACTTACTAAACTAAGCAAAGAGGCAACTTACCGGGTTGGCAAATTGGCTCTGTGTCACTCCAATGAAGCCCGTTTGATGATTGGATGCAAGTTGAAGTGGCAGCTCCAACTCGAGTGAAGCCGACGTTACACACAAACTCGCACACACTGCCCACTGAATTTCCGTTACAATCCATGTCTGAGTTGTCAGGAGCAGTCAGAGATTCACACATGGGTTCTTCAATTACTTCTTCTGCAGCTGCAACAAAACAATATTTGGTTAGCCTATAGTACATGTAAAACATTGTCAAAATCTCCTAAAATTTTACTTAGTATTCAAAAATGCATTTACTTAGATTCCAAAGAGCTTATTAGAATACGAATAAACCGCAGAACTTTGTTATGCAGGTTTAATTTGTTTAACTTCGTTAAAGTCTGAGGATTAAAACAAATTAAGCAAGAGTATTTTTAAGCACAAAGAATCAAAAACCAACATTGCAAAAGATATTACTGTAAGTTAAGATTTCGAATTTAAAAAAGTATCAACTTACGAGGTCGGCATGTTGGAGGTGGGTTGCTCCAAAAAGCAGCTTGTCCTTCAACTAATTGGATGCAGACTACGGAATGGGCTGTGCCTTCTAGTACAAATCCAGGATTGCATTCATATTCGCAGACACTGCCCAATAAATTCTCGTTGGAACAAGTCATTTTTCCAAAGAATAATTCCGGCAAACTATCTTCACAAAAGATTTGCTCTGTAGAAAAAATTGGTTTGTGAAAACAAAATTCAAATTTAAAGAAATTTTTTATTGCTATTTTGGGTGCTTTAAGCTGAATACCGTTATTCCAAATGTGGGTCAAGAGAAATTGCGGTATTGGACAAACTTAAATAAAAATCATTTCAAAGCAAAACTCAAAAACTTACCACGTTCACAAACAGGAGTAGGGTCACTCCAAGCAACCCCCTCTGATGTTTCCGTGCAAGTGGCCAAGGCAGCTCCTACTCGAGTGTAGCCAACATTGCATGTGAACTCGCACACACTTCCAACTGAGTTGCCACCAAAACAGTCGATATCAGCATTAGCTGGGGCTGTCAATTCTTCACAGACCGCTGCAAAAAAGAACAACATTTTTATACAGCCACTGATAAATGTATTGTCAGGATCGTTTTGTCAGAACTATGCATTATTAGAGTTCGAAAATGATTATGCAGGATGAAATACGTATATGTAAATAAAACTATGTTGAAGTATTTCAGGTTGAAGTTTAGGAAAGTACCCACACCAATTTCAATAAAATTACTAAAGAAAGCTATACTTGGTGGAATTACTTACCAGCTTGACAAATTGGTTCAGGATGACTCCATCCAAGTCCTTGTGGTGTCTCACCACATGTAGAGGACGCGGCACCAACTAGAGTGAAGCCAACATTGCATACAAATTCGCATACACTTCCAAATGTGTTTCCAGTGCAGTCCATATCAGCATTGGCGGGAGTATTCAATTCCTCACAAACTGCAAACACAAAACACAATGCTTTTAGTATAAAATTTTACTCTAACATCTCAGCATTTCTACCAAACTATAAGCTAAATGCAAACACTTTTACCAAATCGCTTAAATACATACACAATAGTTGTTTGCAAGTAGAACTCGATCGAAATATTTGTTTTACTGGCAGATTATCTCACCTGGTAAGCAAATAGGTGAAGCATCACTCCAACGAGTTCCTTCAGTGGTGTCGAGGCAGGTTGAAGCATGTTCTCCTTGGAGAGCAAATCCATGGTTGCACACGTATTTGCACACACTGTCCACGGCGTTTTCATCGCTACAGATTACGTCTCCATTGAGAAGAAGAGGCAGGGCATCTTCGCACACTACAAAACAAACCAAAGAATCTGTGAGACGCATAGCAAAATCATGCGAATTAACTGTAGACCTATTGTTTATATGTAAATTTTCTTTAATATAAGTTGTTTACTTTGATGCTGCTTTAATTTACACCACTTTTAATCATTTATACCTTTTTATAGTCAACTCTTTATGATAAGGTAAAAAACTGCATAATGTACGAAGAGGTCAGGATTTTTTAACTCACCTGCAGATTTTTTGCAAACAGGGGCATCACTAGACCAAGTAGCAGCACCATTCTCTTGCACTTCACATTCGCTTTTCTCGTTTCCTTCCAAAACGTATCCCTCGTCACATGTAAATTGACAAAAGCTGCCTGCACCGTTACCGATGCATCTTACGTCACCATTAGTTGGCTGCTGTATCTGAGGACATTGGGGCTCTGAAATATCAAAATATATTATGTGAAAATAATACTGTAGATAATAACAAACGTTTTCTTTTACTACTATTTTAATCCTAAGTTACTTCAATGCAATACTGCAGTTTTATGCGCATAAAACGGCAAGCACTCTAGGCATCTTCACTGAATCACGCAAACAACTTATGAGTTTCAATGATTATGACGAACACAAAAACGATAAAAACTTACGGATACAAAATGGCGATGGATGGGACCATTCTCCGTTAAGACAAATAGTGGCTCGAGATCCGATAAGATCATAACCTTTGTTGCAACGGAATCTGAAAACGAAAAATATTATTATTAGCATTCTTGCAAAAAACATTTATCACGCAGTTTTTCATTCAATCTTTCAAAGTTGTCAAACAAATACATTTTTTTAAATTAGGTGATACAAAATACTATAATTGCCAGATAGGAATGATCAATTAATTTTATCAAAATTTGGGTTATACCAGAAAATTTTACTGTATATATATTTCACTGAGCCAGATTATATTGTGTACAAATTATTGAAATTGATGGCATTAAAAGTATTGCATAGTTTGTATAGTAGAGCCATTACCGGCATTGATATCCTGGAATGCAGAAGACCAGTCCGTTATGAGGTCGTCTTGGGACAAAAGGTTGACATGGTACATGAGGAACGCAAACTGGCAAAGGTCCTGTTGGGAGCCATGTACCTCTGGGAGCTAAAAATATAAATTATTGTAGAAAAAGCTAAAAACAAAACTAATTGTATTTGTCCAAATCAAGTTCAAGGAGAACATTAATTATGATGTAAAGTTGTCGCATAGAAAATAACAGAACTGATTTTTGTCAGTTTTATCCAACTGAAAATTCTTTTGAGGAGTGTTGAAATGCGAAACTTTTTCTTAGTCGTGTTTTTTTTTTAGTGTGTTTGGATTCGGCATACTGTACTTTTTTAAATTGAATAAAATTGACATTTTTTAAATGTTTAGTTTATTATTCTTATTGTTATGATCACAAACAAAAGCTACTTACAGCACCATGCAATGGTTGATCCCCCTTGCAGTTGGTAACCGCTTTGGCAGCTGAAGCGACAAAATGTTCCTTCATAGTTCGATTCGCCGCTGCATGTTGTGAGTCTGTGGGGAGAACTAGGCAGAGGTTGGCACACGTGACCTAAGGAACAAAGTTACATTCGTTACACTTCAGAAGCAATAAACGTATCGTTCAACTTTAGAATTTTAAGAGCGTTTTAAAATTAATATATTTTTGATTTACTGAACATGCCCAGTCATAATTTGTCACATATCAACACAATTTTCACCTGATAATTATCTTTATTCATAAGTTACTTTAAAATATTAAATTAGAGATTAATACAATAACTAAACTACAGCCATTGCTTACCGTTTATTAAAGCCATATTGGCTACGAGGAAAACAGCGACGCTTGTAAGGAAATTCATTGTTGCAGATGAAATATCGTCGATAAACACGTAAAATAGTTCAAACTCTTCGTTTTTGTTGCAGTTAGCATTAAGCTCTTTTCGTTTTGTGATGTCAAGCTGCAGGTTGCCAGAGCTTATATACTTGCGAACTGACAAAAATAGATTTTTTATGACTTTGATGAGGAAGCATTTCTAATGATATCTTTCGAGATTTTGGTCATGCACAAAATAACTTCTCGTTGACATGATGTTTGATGGTCTTGCGTAAAAATAACGTGAAAGCGTAAAAAATCGTGAATCAATTCAGTACAATTTAAATGTTAAAAATCGTCGATTTGAAGCAACCAATTAAGCAAGAATAATTTTTGAAGTATAGATATAACTTTGTAGTGGATTATGCGCAAAACACTTGGAAATTGTTTTAAATTGCGTAGAAGTTATTCATTAAACTTACAAGTTACAACCAAGTAACACTAAAATAATGTAGTGCCGAAAAGATTAAATAATTGTATTCAACTTACGAAGCCTGGACTAAATTTATGTCATGAATGACTTGCATTGCCCCAAGTTCATACGCAAGCTCGTAAAATATCAATCAAATTCAATATTTTAAACGTAATTATCCAGTTGGGATATTTTTAATTTTTTGCAATATACGCACAATAATTGGCCATTAGCATTATAAGAGTATAGCCAAATTTGAACATTACTTTTATTCAACTACGATTTGTGCAGGGCGTTGCAATCATCAGAATTCAACTAATTCAGCCGCACCCTTTTTGTGTAACTCCGGTTCAACAAAAGTATTAACTTGAATAGCATTATTGCTGCTGCATTTCGTGAAGAGAATTATAAGATCTATTAAGGTGTATAATGCTCAATTTATTTAAAGATCAAACATCAGAGAGTTTATAGAGCTTTTTTTTATAATGTGAAGTGTTCGTGCTGTCTCTAATTTTTTTGCTTTTACTTGTTAGAACAGTTTAATGTACCTATTTATTGCCACACTAAAAGCATCGCCTTTTACACAAACATTTTTAAACAACGAAAATTAATTGAACAAATAAAAAACTAAGACGGCATTTGATAGAAAGCTAAAATTGAAAGGGAATTTCCTCTTCATTAATTTATCTTTTCAACAGCAACAGAAAGCAAGCTTTGCATAAAGGTCAATTCCAGCTTGATAGAAAAATGGTAAATTGTTTCATTATGTAGTTGCTTCGGTAATTATCATTGGCAGAAAGTATGACATTTACAAAAATGAAAACATTTTGTTATTTTGTTGTATAAAATTGAATAGAGTAAAATGCAATTACTGTATATGCTTGAAACATATGAGTGCAAACAACTGATTTGTTATTTTGCATGCAGTTTCCGTCTCTCAGGAATCACTGGAAAATGTTGAGTTGCTTGATTAATAAATTGTTATTGCAAATTTTCTTTATGCTTTTTTTTTTTTCATTTCTCGTTCTTCTGCCAATAGTTACGGTGACGGGAGCAAAAAATTAAACCTCCAACTATTCTGGGTTTCCATTACTTCCTTTACCAATCATTTTCTAGCATCTAAAACTTTTTTATTTTTTGTGCATTGCTAATTACACAATTCCCAGTACCTACAGGCTTGCCAAAACCGAAGGGGAAGAGCGTGAGGTGGGTATAATAATTTTGCTGCATACCTCAACAATTTTTAACGTTAACTTGATCCAGACTTAGATTTAAGCCAACGCCATGTTTACGCTCAAACATTAGGTGATTAAGAACGCCGTTTTTGGTTTAAACTTTTACTAGACGTTGAAAATTAACAATAACTGGAGAGCGTTTCCCCAAACTTAAAAAAATGATTGATTTTGCAAATACCGAGAAGTATTCTCCAAAGCTCAACACAAATGGTCATTACTGGACAATACTTTGTTCCCAGGTATTTTTTATTCGTCAGTAGTAATTGTTTGATGACTTACATGGATATACATTAAACTGCTCATCAATATTTTTTTGATTTTTGCAGTTTTGTTAATTTATCTTGAATCAGATTACGAAAGTACTGCATTATGACATACGAGGCAACACGGAGTTAAAACTTTTTTTATTTGAGTTCACGAAGCCATGCATAGGCCTATTTACGATGCTGTTATTAATCAAGCGCTTTAAATTTTTTGGCAGATAAAATTAGTTTCGATACGTTACATAAAGTTTGAGTCATTTTGCAAAAACGCGAAAAAAATATTTATAAAAACATTGCCATTAAGCTACACGCAAGTCGACATTTACGTTAAGTGTTATCATAGCCTACATTGTAGTTTTTATATCAATACATCTAATATAATGAATTGCTCGATCATAAGACAAAATAGTATTTGGAAATTTTTTCTTGCATTTTCAAATGACTAAGTGTGTTTCTGTTTGACCAAGAGTTGAACAAATATCGCTTTGCAATCACAAGAATTATCAAATTATAACCGTTTATACTCTTGAGTTATTGCTAGTCAACAAGCTCGAGTCAATTGCATAGCGAGCTTCCGAGCCAGGGTGTCTGTTTTATTTTAAGTACAACCAGCCAAGCAAGAAGCATTAAATCCGTTGTCATTTTTCTGACAACCGGAGGATGGCCTGTTTACGACGTTATGTTTTTCTGTTGTTTTTTTTTAATACTCTACTCACTCATGGTATTGTATTATTTTGGATTATCAAATTTGTAAGTTGCGTATTGAAATGGGACTAGATCAATTTTTGCCCTATATTATAATTCATAACCGAAGGTATACAACGTCAAAAAAACACAAAAAATTAAATTTTTTTCGTAATTAGCGTATATTAAAACTGCCAATTTTTACGTTATTAATTTTTTGCAGAAAACTTTTAAAAGTTTCAAAAAAGGACTTTATTTCTGCTCAGAGGAGTTTTAGGGATAGATTTTGGCGGAAATGACAAAAATTTATACTAATTTAGTTAAGGTCAATTATAGATTTTTATTGGAAGTTATGTATAATATTTAGCATTGTTTTAAAGCTGAAGCAAATTGAAAAACCAGTCACATAATAAACCGTTCCAATAAACTAATTGAATTTGCATCAAATTAGAGTTTTATGACGCTATTCAAGGAAAATATAAATAACGTTTGCTTGATTTGCCGCAATCATATCACTTTATTAGGCGTTGGTCCTCACTAAATTTATGTTTACGACTATTGTCGTTTTTTTGCCAATAAATTACGGCAACAATTTTGTTTTATATTTTTTACTACAGAACTATTTTTGTTTTGAACTAGACGGTTAGTTAATACCTCAAAATAGACGACAATTGCAACGAAACAACATGCGTTTAATTGGTGTTGGAAATGACGTGATAAAACGTGGCAGACGTTGCAGCAGAATAGACACAAACAAAAAATTGTAAAGTATTTTTTCACGTTGTAAAACTACCATAAATTGCAAAAGTCGGTGAGAGAAAATATAGGACACTTATCCCATTTCCTTTATCTATTTTGAGTATGTGTAAAGGAATTGATTATTTGGTTTTATTGCGTGAAATATTATTGCGCTTTAATATATTAACACGAACATTGCAAAACAAAATTTGGACCTCATTTGGGATAACTGCATGATAACTTTAGTTCTTAATTTTTTATTAGAGATTTGCAGCAGGTACTATGCACTTTTAATAAAAACGCAGAGTTTCAACAGTTCATCTACCAAATAAGTTAGTAAAAAAAGTTTATCAGTCTACACGATACTTGCTATCAGCCTATATTTGATGTTTAGTCTTACCGTGAATGGCTCTTCAGTTTAGATTGCAAACGTTTTTCATGCTTTGATTATGTCACGCGACATACGACAGCACTTTAGCAGTACTTAGCCGTAATACCGTATTTGAGTATCAGGCCTTTAACTTAAAAAATAACCGCGTGCGGTTCTTTAATCAGTCAATTTACTGAGATATCAAACAACCTATCACATTATACTTTCACTTTTTTTCTTTCAAAATGACCTGCAAATTTTTGGTTAAGGCTGATTGTTACGTAGTTTTCAACAATTTTTATCATTTGTTCTTAATTTGTTCTTCAATTTTGGACAATAATAAACCTCGTATTACAACAGAAAGTTGTTAAAAGAGTTTATATTTTCTTTGGCGCGAGTGGTATTGGACGAAGTATTTTTTACTGCTACGGATGAGTCGTTGCGTAGCAACTTTTTTCTGTATTATACGTTAAGAAACCATATCAAAACTGTTATTCATTTTTTCTTAGCATTTTATGAAAACAATCCTTAATTGTAACAACAGTTCGGGAATTTATATGAATCAAATTAATTTTTACTTTTGTTGGACTTTAATACCCAATTAACTATTTACTCTTTCAAATTCGGGTAGAATGGGGAACAACATTCTTCTTCGGAATAAGTTTAAAGTCAGATCATCTTTGAGCATCGCATTTGATGATATAAAACAAATAAGTATAATAATCAATAAAGAGAATGACAGACATTTACGTAGCCCTCTCAATGCTATGCAATTCATCACCACCAGTAAGACCTTCTTGACATCCCAATCTATCGACCTCAAAACCGATCTGGGACTAAAAAGCAAATTTAGGCTCCTCAAAGTTTTCAGAATAAGCATTAACTACTAATCATAACATTTTTTGGTAACTTTGCCAATTGATTTGAATCAAAAGAATTTGAGGTTTATGCTTAAAATTACAATTTCATTTTTACATCAATTCTTGAAAAGTACATACTGTTTTCAATTAATTATTTATTATTTTGTGAAAGACTCAAAATGAATTTTTAGCAAGTAAACCGAGCTTCATGGCTTTTAAAAAAATACATAATGGCATTATATATTGACGTGCATACGTTTCAACTAAACTGAACTGAATTCAATTTTCGAAACTGAAATGTGCCTACATCATAATCGATTACGTCATCAGCGTAAATTTGTATGGGATTTTACATTACTATGCA
The DNA here is from genome assembly GCA_963965965.1 of Trididemnum nubilum. Taxonomy (NCBI): domain Eukaryota; kingdom Metazoa; phylum Chordata; class Ascidiacea; order Aplousobranchia; family Didemnidae; genus Trididemnum; species Trididemnum nubilum. The sequence continues at coordinate 6,276,504 of OZ014490.1, forward strand.
GAAAGTTACACAAGTCATTACATCAAACAAAAAAATTCACAAATTTGTATCGTGACTTATTGGAAAAATCGAGGTAGTTTTGGTTGGTGACAAGTTACACCTTCCTATTGCGATTCCTCCCAGCGAGTTAGCGGAGTAATTTATAGGAGCATATGAGAATTGCTATTTTACTAACATTCTTACTTGCCGCGTTGCCTTGGCTAGAAGAGAGCGATGGGATGATTCGGGCTCTGAATGAAGCTTCAACCTAGAACGCAGGGTGTAGGTTTTACACTGTTCTTTTACTATCTGATCTTTTTTTTTGTTGTTGAAGTTGTAGTTTTTTGTTTTTTTTCAAACAAGACGAATGCAAACTTGCAAATAATACAAAACAATTTTTAAACACTGGTATTTATAAGTTGATTGGTAGTCCAGAACTTGAGAATTGCTTGATTAGGATGTTTGTCTTCGAAGCTTTTCATCTGACACTTGTCAAGAAGAATTGTCAGATTGGAGAGGAGAGCGCAGGAAAAGAAGCGGCTATTTATAAGTTAGGAAAAACCCGAGCCGTGATTGGCAAAAAAAAGACGAATGAGAGAGGGTGACGCTCTTTCATTGGTCTTTTTCAGCCAATCACCGCTCGGCTTTTCCTTACAAGTAGCCGCTTCTTTTCCTGCGCTCTCCATTCTGACGATTTTTTTTTTGACAAGTGTCAAACAAAAAGCTTCGAAGATGACCATTTTGATTAAAGTAATTCACAGGTGTTTATATGCGGAATTTAAAATGACAGGGGATCGATGCGTTATCCTTGCGAGTGTAATTCCGATTCTCTACCGCCTCGTCATCCGCAAGTGCTGAAGCTTTAGATTGCAAATTACGATAACAAAACATGGCTTTCTTTTGCCACCAAGTGGATAATTAAAAAACTGCACTTTTTGATTGAGACCGTTGATAATGATAATTTTGAACCTTCAGCGGCATTTAGCGATTTTTAATATTGCTGATTGCCTACAAAGTGGTGGCAGAGTGTTTTTGAAGTGACCATTGCCAAATTCATATTTCAAAGTTCGACAAGCTTTACCGGGACTTTCTATCTAAATTACTTTTTTATTTCTATTTCAGTATTCTGGTCGAATACCAATCCCAACTCACACTGCTGCTCTATAATGTAGTTCAACATGTTTGTATAATATATTAACGTGGATTTTTGGTGTATTAAAACTTCAAAACTGTGGAAAATCATAACAAAATAAAAAAAACATGCTGCATATGAATTGCTGTAAAAAAATAAAGCGTTTGGGAAAGAGGCTGCAAATTTCTGCTGGTACAATAGGAGCCCCTCGTAATTTAACCCTAAACGAAATTCTAACTTTTATACTCTGATTTACTCGAAAAAAGTCCTTAACATGGCAAATTAATATTGGGCGGATAAATATTTCCAATTTTGACAATAAAACAAAAAAACAAAAAACAGAGCCAAGTTAAAATAAATCATTCTATTTACAAGATGTTTCGACTCAAATTATATTTGAATAAGTTGAAAATGACTTTAGTTTAAGAAAAAAATATTTTGTCTTGGCTCTGTTTTTTTTTGTTTTTTTTGTCAAAACTTTTCATATTATCTCGTATTTCCAATTTTGTTTTAGAATCTCTCTTAAAATTTTCCTGTAAAATAGGTGCTTTCTAAGCTTCCAGCTTGTCCTTGTAGCTAATCGGCAAATCAAACATTAAAAAATAAAACTCGTAATTCATGATCCAAGGCTGTTAGACCTACCAAGGAAGCAGTAGGCGATTCTATAAGAATGTGAATGGAGGGGTTACGTGATTCTGCCGCTAACACGATCCGCACAACTTAATGAAGTTTCGTGTTAATGTGTATTGGTCGATTTGGAATTCGAGAACCACAGAAGCGCAAAATTACACTTGCCAAATTACATGCGCTTGCACTTGCAAATACTTGCAAATTACACTCGCAAATTACACGCGCAATACTTGCAGTAAAATCAATTTAACATAACTCCTGAAAAATACAAATTTAGAACGGTTGAAAATCTCACAATGAATTCGGCCAAATTGCAGAATAAAATATCACTGAATCTTAAATGAACAAATCATTAACTTTCAGAAGTTATAGCCTCCGTAGATATGCTCAATTATAGCACGTGTTCCAGTATTTATATGCTTACGTCATAACTACGAATTTTCACCCAATAAGAAAAAGAAAAACAGTGTCGCTTCATCGTAAACAACTTTATGAATCAGCCGACAAACGGGAATATTCTGTGGGACGTCACCCGTTCAAGCGTGAGTGCTAGAAAAACTCATTAATTTGACTGAATCGTGGCCGACACGGCTGTTTGCCATCACCGTAACTTACGAAAACAAATATTTCAAAGGCAAAAATAGGGCAAAACAACTGAGAGGAGAAAGTGAGCGTAACAAAGGCTAAGCAAAATAGCGGAGCTAAAATACCAACTAATCATCCTTTTGGCACAAAATTGCTAATTAAATTCTGCTACAAACATTCAAAAACAACGCAAAAACGAGATCAAGCAAGCAATTACCGCAAATGCCCCGTGCATTGCGTCTTGCCAACCTGAGTGCCACAAGTTTAAAACCCAACTGACAATTATCGGAATATACAAAATTAAATATCGAAGAGCCACAACATGGACCACATTTTTATAAGAACAGATGAATATTGGGTTGAGGCTGGCTGTTCTTAAATTTTCACGAATTTTAAGCCTCACTTGTTTTTAGGGCTCACTTTATTGGAAAAGAAACATAAATTCATTCTTGCTCAGTTAAAAGATGTCTTTTGTTATAGATTAATGTCATCTTCAGACAAATAAATCGTGGCACTATAGAAAAGGTTAAGAAAACTTTGCTGAATAGGCTTCTAACAAATTATTAATTATTTATTTCATAAACCTTGTTCTTAATTATTTTTTTCATGCTGAGGCAGGCATTGTTCTCAAATTGTTCTTATATCATGAGTAAAAATGACTATCGTGTTTTTACAAAACTGATCCTGCAAAAAAGTAAACTTCAGGAAGAATAGCGAAACGGTAAGTTTAGCGCTGCAATTAATTCTAGATTAGTTGTTTTCAATTTTATAATGTTCGAGTAAGAAATTTTGCCATCAGTTTATTTAATTTTTGGTGTTTTTCTCGCTATTATGACAATTCTATCTCCTCCAAATATTGTCCTCTATGCTTCTTCATAAGTCGTCCTTTTTTTGCCATTCTTCCTTAAGCGTATTCCTGGTCAGAACCATTTCCCGGTCCAGAATAAGAACAAAGATTATCCTTTTCAAGTTGAAACATTTTGTTTATTTTCGTTTTCAATCATTATGTTTGTTTTAATCAAAAAAGATTTTTAAAAAACAAAGAATTTGTTGGAGAAAAAAAATATTATAGTTTAAAAGAGATACTGCTCGAAATCGGTTTTATTCAAGAAATGAGAACTACTTGACGCAATAAATAGATGCCCCAAACCTTTTTCCACAATTCCCTTTATTCGCAAAAATAGATTTAATCCACGTGACTCCGCACCATTGGGAACCCTGCATTTCGCAATTATGTGAAATCACAAAAGGCGTACTAGAGATCAGTAATGGTAGCCTAGGTCTGGAGGTTCCAGTAGCAGTAGCCGAATTTTAAGATTTGGTTATTGGCTACTCACTGCTACCAGTTGGTAATCGCGCTTTCAGTCCGCAAGAATTTTTGCAAAATTATGCCTTTTGCTATGTCACAAAATTGCGAAATGCAGAGTTGCCATTGGTACGGAGTAGTCAAACGGATTAAAATGTATTTTTGCAAATAAGGGGAATTGTGAAAAAAGGTTTGGGGCACCTCTATATTACCTGAAGTCCTTCTCATTTCTTCAATAAAACCGATTTCGAGCAGTATCTCTTTAATTACATTATATCTTAATACTTATCTGTTATTTTGAAACAGTCACTAAGATTTTTGAAAAATAAAGTTTTACCTAATCCTTTAAAATGCGATCGAAAGATATTCTAAACTTTGAGCAAATACAAATGTAACCAAAATTTTTTCATTTTTTGAGGTTTCAAATTATTTCACAACAAGTTGCACTATAAAATAACAATTGAAATAGAGTTAAAAATTACAACAAAAATATGGTGCATTTTCATTTTCGACAATCTCAGTGGTTTGAGGTGAAGCGATATCTACCGGTGCAACTTATATCCTCTCGAGATATCAGTGACGCAAATAGGATAAGAAAATTGATCAAGCCATAGGACACTGGGAGCTAAAAATACACAGGCAAAATAAATAACAAAATCAATTCTTCACGGACCTCAAATTTTTTAAAAACAACTATTGGCAACTAGCTACATCCCCACATACATGTTGTCTTGTCCGAAAACTATAGCTTAATCTAAATAAAAAATCATCTTTTGTTAGTAAAGCGTTGAAAAATAAGTCGCTATTGCCAAAATATAGAGGTAGTCAAAAAAAGTTTTTAATAGCTAGTACCAGCCAGTTATTCAAACGATATCGCAGTCCATGTTTGGGACGGAGGTCTGAGATTTAAATCTCGAGTTAGTCAAGTCGGACACATTGTGCATGCTACCGCTGCAATATCTCCTTATAACGACGTTTGAATTTTACGATGAATTGAAGCGTTTTTGAGAGATAGGCTACTATAATTTTATAATTTTCCGGTTTATAAGGCTACTATAATTTTCTAATTTTCCGGTTGATATAGTACATAATATTTTCTTAATAATATTACTGTAATAAATATATTTCCGAGTTAGCACCAACAAGATTAAAATTTTTTTGAATAATTTTGGCATCGAAAACCAACCTAAAAATGAACTTGAACACTTGGTGCATGAAAGTGCTCATAATTTAGAGTAGTGAAAACTTCAAAATGCTGTTTAAATTTCATAATTCAATTTAAAAGCAAAAAATTAAAATTTACTTTCTTCACCAAGTAATGTCTGATCCTTCCAGGAGAACGCAACCACTTTCACAGCTGAATCTGGAATGTGTTCCATTTGATTCAATGCTGCATGCAATGATTCGGTTAAGAATGGCTGGGATAGCATCTTCGCATTATTCGCCTTAAAAATGAATACACCCGCTATTTTACTCTCTTCCTCCAATATAACGTAATGACTTACTGATTGATTTGGTAACTGATGTAGTGTAGTCATAGCATTGACTTTTCTGTCATTCATATATTTCACTTCACAATTCCTGTGATTTTTAGTTGTATACTGTACAGTGTACACACTAGATGCAAATGCGCAAAAATTTGGGTAAAGGTCTAAAATTCATCAAGAATACAGTAGATGGGATCTGTGACAAAATAGGGATCTTAAACATAAAGTTCGTTAAAATAGATTCGATTGCTGTACTAAAAAACAGATGGCAAAACTACTGGTCAAACTTACTGAAGATCATAATCAAACTATTTTATGTCATTAATAAAAACCAGACTATACTGTATATTGAGCTATAAACAAAGAATGTATATTGAGCTACAAACAAAGATTTTTAGAGTGCCACATTATGGGGATGATTATTACACATAAATTGTGTCGGTCGCGCTAAGAATTTGCTTTAGAATAGTCTCCATGAAAGTTTTTACATTTTATTGCAGTTTAATATGTCGCACAAAAATAACTACTGCAGTAAAATTGAGCAAACACGCGCATGAAACATCAATTGGAGCAATTCTGGAAGCATATTCGTCGATCGGTAACGCGTTCGTCCCTCGAGCTGGAAGTCTTATGTTCAAGGCCGTTACTTTGAAAACAGTGCTACCAACGTTTCGTTATCGTTGCGACAATTCTTCAAAAGGAGCTGCGTTGCCCTGGCGCAATGACACTCGCTGTAATACGTCGAAGCGTGTAATGAGTTCGCGGACCCATTTTCGCGTCATTGCGCCAGGCAACCCAGCATCTTTCGAAGAAACGTCGCTACGGTGGCGAGCCATTGTCAACACTGTGTCCGATTTGACCGGCCCGAGATTTGAACCTCAGACCTCCCGCTCCAGAGACGAACGCGTAAACTGTCCGATTTTATTTGATTTAGAAAAACGCTCACTTACATTGCAATAAAGCAAAATAAATATACGGTCGCTTATTTTAGTTCAAAACAATTTTAGTACACTTCCACACACAAAAAACTACACAACACTCTTTTCAAAATGGAAACACAGCATTATAAACAATCACCATCTTGTTACTTAGTAGTGTTTTATTTCTGCACTGGTAGATTAAAAAAAGGATTTCATTCATCAGAAAGATGCAGAAAGATTCCATCTCAGCTTCAAAATAACGTAAAATGCCTGTCTTGAATAGGATAACTCAAAGCTACTTGTGTTGAAAGTCAGGTAGAAGATTATTACAGTATATGCATCTGCTCAGTCTATGTACAATTCCGTAACGACAAACACTTATGACAATACATGGAAAAGTACAGGAAGAGCTCTAGTCGAATGAATAGTTGAATGTACATGTAAATTGCCCATTTATGTTCAACTAGAGCTCTCCCTGTACTTTTCCATGTACTGTCACAAGCGTTTGTCATCACGGAATTGTACAAAATCTGAACAAATGCGTATACTGTAATAATTTTTTACCTGAATTTTACTGTAACTCAAAAGCTAGTTATGTTTTATGTTTGATCGTTTTTTTTTTGTTTTTTGTGTTTTTTCGGCCAAAACCAAGTTAATTATTTTATGTCCGTAAAACCCGATTATTCTAATGGCAAGGTTATGATGCAACACTATAACTATTACGCATTGCATAAAAAGTAAAGTGCAATGTACACTGTACAGTTTAGAATTTTGGATGCATTGCATACGCTAAGAACACGGAATGTTGTACGGTAGCATTTAATTGCATAACAATCATATATCGTCTGTAAGTTTATTCGAAGACCGAAATGCACAGTCTTCGCTGTCTCCTGACCAAGACAACTAGATGAATAAAATGTAATTACAACTGCGTATACAAACGGTAGGTAAAGCACGAGTTGAATGGGTTTTTGATGATATTCGATCACGAATTCGGACAAAATACGCATTGCCTATTCTATAAAATCACAATCTATACTCTACAGTAATCAAAAGTAACGAATCAAATTATTTTGCTTTAACATGGAACACTTGATGCAGAATTTCATAACTCTAATTTCATTAGTAGAAGAAATAATTAAAATTTGGCACCCAGCACATTGTAACATTAACCCCGCATTCTACCCCTCACTCTTTCTCCCATACCCCGACCTCTGTTGGGACGGCAATCTCGATGGTTTGGGGTGTGGCGACATCTACATGGACCTTCAAAGCATTTTCTCTCAAGTGGAGGTGGCGGTCTTCGAGAAGGTCGGCAATGGCCTGGCTTCCCGTCACCTTGAAGGCATTTTGACGTTCTAAGTATTTTGCATGTCTTTTGATTACAGCGTGAGCTAATATAACGATATTGTCCGCAAAACCGCTCGCATCTGCGCTCTTGATACCATTTTTCCGGGCACTCGTAGTCGCCAGGGTTGATGCAGTTAAAGATTCGGCGCTGGACTCCGACACCGCAGGTGTTACTACATTCTGACCACTGTGCTGCTCTAACTGTGGGGCAACGGCCAGTGTTACAGGGAACAGTTTCCCGAAGTTGTTTGGGGCTGCATTCGTCAATCATACATTCACGTTCTCTAACTTTGACACCCCCACCACAGGTGGCACCACACTCCCCATATTCAGTCCATGGGGAGTAAAGTCGGATAGGGCACGCCTCAGTGTTACAAGGCGCTGTTTCGCGAAGATTTTCTAAGTTGCATTGCTCAACAAGGCACTTGCGTTGCCTGACTTTGACACCCCCACCACAGGTTGCATTACATTCCCCAAACTCCGCCCAAGAGGTATAAATAGGGCATGCCCCAGGGTTGCAGGGTTGCACCTCTGATTCGAGGTCGTCACAAAGTTCCCCGATGCAAAATTTTCCTCGAGATTGGAACCCTGGTCCGCATGTCGAAGAGCAAGCACTCCATGGTGACCAACTAGCAATGTAAGTTGCTATTTCAGAATGAGCATTCCTGATCGAAGATCGGGGCAAATAACACAACGGCGTGTCACAGCAACCTTCAAAGCTGCCCATTAGCGGAGGAAGCCCAGGCCACGTAAAGGGCTGGAAAGGACAAAGTGGAAAAAGAATGGAAACCAGGTCTTCAGGGGATATGTTGTTGCTGAGACCAAACCGAGACTCCATTTCGCCTAAGTTTTGTAGGTCAGGAGTGAGAGGTTGCACATTTTCTCCACTTGTCGTAATTTCTGCTAAAGCCTCTACGTCGGTGGTAGATAGGTTCAAAGGGATTGAGTTTGTCCCCCCTCCAGATACCGAAGCAGTTCTGGCATCAGCATTTAAAGGAGACGAGTTGTTCATGAGGAGATTATTTCTGAAGGAATCAAAAGCTATAATTGAATTTAGAACTTGTCTGTAATTGTCCGCCCTGGCGTGACCAGACAGAACAAAGTTAAAGTACTGGCTTTGTAAATGAGGGGGTAAACTGGAAACTCCGACAAGGAATAAATGTGACGTTAACATGCTTTCAGCAACATCAGTGAAGCATCCTGCCCTCAAGCAACTGTGGTAGGAGTCAAGAAATTCACTGTTTGTTGAGTTGCTATCAAATGGCAAACATTCCGGTCTGCCAACTGGGTAATTGTCGAAATGAGGTGTGTCGTAGTCGGAATTGATCTTGATTTCGTCATCGGCCACAGGATAATAGCAGGCTTCTTTCAACCAGCAACCATTTATAAGGCGACAATCTCTAGATGAGATACCTAAAAGAAAAAGAACCTGTTAATGGAAACATGTCCAGAACAAAACAAGCATTTTGTTCACATAAATGAAATGAAGCTCTTGCATAAAAATACAAAATTGACAGTTATTATGATGACTTTTTTGCAGACATTAAAAAATTTTTGTGGCTTCCTCACGATGTACGGATGGTCATGTAGCAAAGAAGAATTTGCAGAACCAAGGTTGTTTTCAGTGTGCACCAAAATTATTCTTAAATCAAAATAATGTCCAGAATTTGATCAGAAAACGTCATAAAAATCAAAAAAGTTTAGCAAAAAGCTCTGCAAAAGTTTCAAAAACTAACTCAATATGATAATATAAACTTTAAATAAACAATCACCTTTCCATCCTGCTTGTTTTGGTTGGTGTCCCAGTTCGCGTAATACCTTCAACTTTGCACAGCCGTTAGTTTCAATAAAAATTTCATCTTGGAGGTTGTCAATCAAACAATTTGTAAATAACGGGTTCCAGGGTTGTCCGGACTAAAATGCATTACACACTTACGGTTAAATTTGTACTTAAAATCACAGCAATGCGATAATTTATTTTCAAAACTGCTAATTCTTTTCAAATCTTTTGATCACTTTTCGAAAATCTAAGACCGGGTCCGACTTCCATCAAAAACACTATTTTATTTGTGACAATAGTATACAGGAGAATAAAGTACTACAATGCATCAACGAATTTTCTTTGCTTAAGTTGTAAGCTGCAATTGATCAAGCTATTTTCAACCAGTTTTTTTCTTTCGACATACAAGGTATTTCGATACTTGATTTGTTTTCAAAAGTATTTGAAATTTTAGGCAGAAAGTCGTCGTAAATTTGTAGCCCAGCAGGTGTAATTCAAACACATTTTTAGTCTGTTTCGTAAAAAAGTTCACGCGGAATTTTTGCAGAAAATCTTTGGGTCTGTTATTGGTATCGCTATGAAATCAGAAATACAGTGTCATCATGGTGTCATAATGGGGGAGTAATTTTATCACATGTTATAAAAAAAAAAACATAAAAACTAAAAGAGCGCTATTCTGTGGCGGATTTGAGTTTGACGTTCAGCATAAAAAGAGGACTATTGTTTGAAGCCTCCGCCAAGAGCGGAAGATGGACGGAGAGTTGCTTCAACCTTGACAAACTAAAGGTTGTTGGCTGTGTCTCGTTCTGAAAACTGCGACTTAAGGTTGTTTCTTGACCAAGAAAATTAGAAATAAATGGAAACCATTACAATCATTCCGCACAAATTCTTGATAGACCGTAAAAAAGATTTTACATCGCATTCCAAACAGACAGTGAATTTAGCGAATAGATCTGTTCAAAAAGCTTCTTAGGAAAACAAAGTTGACTTTGCTGAGAGTCACGATGTAAAAACTCAGTTAGTACGACTGTGTAGTGTGCATCACAGTACAACCTGTGGAATAAATTCATTACAGTAACTTACTTGCTCAGCAAATGCAGACGCATTTCTCAAAAAGATCTCATTTCGGATCGCTAGATGGCAAACCGGTGCAGTTGGAATAATAGCATGGCCAAAAATATTTCGATAGAAAGCCAAATTAAAGTCAAATGCGCATCCGGGATTGGTCAAACACTGTCCTGGGTCCGTCTCCAAAAAAGGGTTGTCCGACCGACACGCAATTCTAAACAATAAATTTAATGAAACAATATTTGCAAAATTTTACCTTCATTGTGATGTCACGAAATTGCAAAATGCAAGGTTGCCAATGGTACAGGGTCAATTACAATCAAGAAACTACAACGAAGATGGGAAGAATGTAGGTCAACAAGATCACGTGCTCATCACTCGCACAGCGAGAGCATCGGAACCCGAATATGATTGTTCGAATCTCAGTGCAGCCAGTTAAGCAAGCAGCCATCGAAATTCTTCATAGCAGTAAAAGAGGCTTTGCATCGCTTTCCAAACAGAGAGTGAACTTAGCGAACAGTTCTGTTCAGAATAAGACTGATCGAGGCAGAGACTTGCTGTGTTATGACTTTCATTTTCTACAACGAAGACCGATTTTTAATCATTAGATTAATTTCTGCAGTTAATACATGAATTGTAGTATTTCAACGTTTGATTTAGCTAGCCCTAGCAGGCGCGTAGCCAGAAATTCGCAATGGGGGGGGGGGCTAATATGGAGGTCTGGGGGCGGAACCCCCAGCGTTCGAATAAGAATTTTTTTTTCAAAAATAGCATAATTTTAGGGCTATTTTAGTAAAAAAAAATGCTTTTAAAACGTGGCATAAAAATTGACAGTGCAACATGATTTAACTGGTTGCATTAATGGGCTATGAGGGAGGTGGCTAATGATAACACTGTAGTTCTCTTGTATACATGCTGGTAAACCATAAAATCTTACTATTCAACGAAACTCACACAGAGTAGTCTATTTTGTCTATATTATATAAAAAAATTAATTGGGGGGGGGTTAATGAAAAGATACTTGAGAGAAGTGATTGGTAATCAACTAATACTGAATATCCCCCCTCCCCCCCTTATTCCTGAGTTTATAATATATTTGTTGATGAAATCTATGTTTGGCATTTTTACACTAGCGATCAAATTTCATTGTTTATTTTTGGGCATTTTTAAAAGTTTTTATTGATTTGTGACTTTAATTTTTGACGATTTAACCCCCCCCCCCCCCCTGAACATTTGCTTCAAAAGTTGCTTTAAAACACTTTTTAGTCCATTTCAGCGCAAAAAACAGTCTCAGTAGAGCTAAAAATGTGGTATTTTTCTTATTCTGCGTTTTGGTTGACAGGCCAATGGGGGGCTATAGCCTCCCTTGGCTGCACTACTGCTTGTTTAGATGCTGGTAAATTATAAAATCGAATTGTTCAATAAAACTCACATAGAATAATTTATTTCGTATACAGTTTATAGAGAAAAATAATTGGGGGGGGGCTAATGAAAAGAGATTTGAGAGAAATGATTGGTAATTAATTAATACTGAATAGCCCCCCCTCTATTTCTTAGTTTATAGTATAGTTGTTGATTACACCTATGTTTAGCATTTTTACACTTGCGATCAAATTTGATTGCTTATTTTTGACCATTTTTGAAAGTTTTCATTTATTTGTTAGTTTTATTTTTGAAAAATTAGCCCCCCCCCCCTGAATATATATTTCAAAAGATATTTTAAATCACTATTTAGTTCACTCCAGTGCATAAAACAGTCTCAAAAGTGCTAAAAACGTAGTGTTTTTCTCATTCTGCATTTTGGTCGACATGCCAATGGGGGGGCGATAGCCCCCCCCCCCCCCCCGCCCCTCCCTGGCTACGCTACTGAGCCCTAGACATGTGTTAATGCACCAAGAAACATTTCACTTTTTAAAAATGCTACATAGAACTATTTTCCTTTTATCAAAGTTTTCAAATATTCTAATAAACGTTTCATTTGTTAGATTAAAATGTTGTCGACTATCGCCAGTATCTTTTTCAGAAACATCGAGCTTCTTGCCCATTTCCATCTTTTTTCCTTCAATCTTCTTGGTCTCTAATCTTCACAAAGAAAAATTTGGGGGTTGGCTTATTAAGAGCTATTTGTCCAGTTTAATATTTTCACCCACCTCTGACAATATGGTATGTTGACAGGCGGCTCCAGGTCAGACGGGGACGTGTAAGTGACCTGACAGTTGTCGGGAAATGGAACGCAAAGAGGAAGATCGGGGAAAAGAGCCAAAACAGTATCGAAGCCACCACCTACGTAACACAAATCAGAATACAATAGATTAATAGGCAAAACTTTTTTAAAAGCAAGCTACACCAAACGGTAATCAGAAACCTCAAAATTTACACTGCAGATTTAAACATTTTACATTACGTTACAGTCATAGTCTCATTTAGAGTGCAGCAGCTCTTTTGCTACAAAAAGTAGTGTTTTCAACCTTAAAAAACTCTGTCATATATTTTCCTGAAATAATACAAAATTGCAATACTTAGTATTGGTTAATGCCGACATATTATTAATTTATTATCATGAAACTGTCTTTCCAATTGATTTTACGTGATTGATACGAATTACACTGAAGAGTTGGTCGAGCGGGAACGCGTTCGTCTCCGAAGCGGGAAGTTCATATTTCGGACTGGTCAAATTGGACACAGTGTTGCCAACGACCTGCAACCGCTGCGACATTTCTTCGAAAGGAACTGTGCTGTCCGAGCGCAATGACACAGAGATGGCCCCGCCAGCTCGTTACACGCTTCAGCGTATTACAGCAGGTATACAATGAAAAATTCGATTTTGTATTAATAAGGCTGAATATATGTTTTTTAATCGAGTGTTTTGATGAAAAGATTTAAATCAGGGCTGCCCAAATCCTGTTTTGATATGAACTAACTGAGAAATTTTGCAAGAGACCGAATCAATTTTCCTTTGTTACGTTTGCTCTCCACCCTCAACTCCGTCAAAAATCATATCAAAATACGGTGAAGACTTTTTTTTTGTTTTCACTCAAACTTCCACCACTTTGTGCATCAAATCTCACTAAAAACCGTTTTCTAGCTTTGGCCGGCTCTGATTGTGCGGCCCGTTCAAGGTCACTCCGGCCTGTTCCTCAAAAAGCTTGGGCACACCAGATCTAAATGCTATAAAAGATCCTTACCAGTCGATAACGATCTTTCTTCTCCACTAAATTTTTCAAGAAACTCTTCGCCAACTTCGTCTTGATCAAAAGGGTTTGAGGTAAATGGAACATTTTCTGATGCATTTTCTAAAATTAATGCAATAGAGAAATATCGATTTTAAAAAATTTAAAAAAATTTTAATCTACTAAATACACAAAAAGTAGAAAATGTGATAAAATTTAGGTAATAAATTCCGTTAAATTTGGTTTCAATGAAACAATGATAAACAAAAAACAATAAGTTCAGAAGTTTTTACAAACCAAATAAACGAAAGTGAAAAACAAATTTTCCAAGCTAAAATATTCAAATAAAATTTACTATTCGTAGTAAAAATTTCAGAAAACTTGACATTATTTTGATGACGTAAACAATGCACGTCAATAAAAATCAAGTGTTATGCACAGCGCGGTAAACAATACATAATAGTAATGTTATTGCTTACGTAATTGCTTGAGAAAACAAGTGCTGTTTTTATAACAGCAGTGAGTAGTGCCATTACATTCTTCTTCGCCGGTGATAAGCCGATCGGAACAAAAATCCACACACGGGTAGCGGTTGTTCTCTGAAAGATCAAGAATATAAATTGAAACCTACAATAAAAGAGCAAGAGTTTGAATCCTGCACTAAAAGAGCAAGAGTTTGAATCCGATCTTGAACCATTTGAAATTCTGAGGTCGATTCTACTTATGACCGCATGTACTTGTGACGTCATGTATAAAGACTGCTGTTACTTCATAAGAATATAAAAATTTATCATTGCTTTGAGCCCAACTTTACCTAACCCAAATTCTAACCCTAGCTCAATCCAACCTAAACCAAATCCTAACGTTAATAATAAAAAAATTGGAGTAAATGTGCGAATGAGTGGCCGACCAATTCTTTGCTCGCATTCTCTAATTATGTGACGCAGCAGTAGCTATTTCGATTAAAAAACTCAAAACTCTTACCCGGGCAAATTCCGTCTTCCGCCAGTCTTTCTTTTAGCTTTTCACAAGGAATTTGAGCCTCCACTAATAAATGACACCAGCAACACAGAAATGTTAACAAAAACTTTAACATTATCGTCAATTTGGTCAATTTCCACGTATAATACAGACGAAAACTTCTAATTCTCTGTTAAATAAGTGACTGATTTTATATGTGTAGTTTTAAAAAATCGCGACTAAATTATTTCCCTTAGATCAGTATCGCTGAATGATTTTCTACCGAAACACAGATACCTTTGTAAAAATTCTAACATACGACTAGAAATATTCTTGATTTTTTGTCTTTCAAAACTTGAATGAATGCAACTTTCCAAATTCTTTGCGCTTCAAAACTTTCAGTAACTCTTTTTATTACCGGAGCAAGAAATTTTGTGAATTGGAATGTTTCAATTAATATATTTTAGCAGTGACAAGAAAAATACGTGTTCTGCAATTGCTGCTGCTAATCACTGTAAATATTGTAACCGGCATAATATTTAAATCCTGCAAAATATACGCTGCATTTCGTAAAGCGTAGGTAGCTGCATTGACTAGCTTGTAAGTACAATACATGTCTTATAACCTGAATTTTTATTTCGAAGGCAATTCTATAATATGATTCTGATATCACAACAAACTCGTTGATTTCTGGATTAAGACAACAGACATTCATAGAAGAGGCTATTTCACCCGAAATTTTTATCAGTTTTTCGTTAAGCGCGACTTAAATCTATCCTGAACTTGCATATCCTTACACCAAAACTAACCCAAACCTAACCCTAATCGAAATCCTACCTCAAATCCTTATCTTAACCCTTAAAAAAGTCAGTGAAAAATGCGCAGATAAAAATTCTTCATTTTTGTTTTATTTTCTTTAACTTATAAATTTTTGGTGAAATAGTCACTCCCGAAATTACTTCTCTTTGATTCGAAATATTCCGATTTTTGTCAACGAACTTAAGAATGCAAACTACCGTAGACTTAAATATTCAATCCACTACTCATTGATTATAATATGATATGCACACAATTTTCTCATAATTCTGTTTTATTGCCAATATGGCAATGGGCAGTTTTTCTTCACTTCTACTTTTTTTTTCCATTGCCCGTTTTTCTGTGAGGGTTGCGGGGGCAGCAGCTCAAGATTAAGCCGCCACACTTCATGGTCTTCCATCATTTTGCACGTGAGAAGTCCCATGCGATTCTATCCAAGATCCTCAATGTATTTGGTCCATCTATTTCTAGGTTGTCCAACTGGTCTTTTCCCATTTGCTTTGGCAAGTAAAGCTTGTTTAGGGAGTCTTTCCTGAGGCATTGTGTTTACATGGCCAGACCATCTAAGCCGAGATCTTTCAATTCGAAAAGTAACGGCTCGATGTTTAGAGATTTTCGAATCTCAAGGCCACACACAATGTTAAACAGTGTAACTCCTTCGATTCTTTGTAAAAACCTCATTTCGGACGCTTGCACTTATGATCGCACTCTTTCAGTCATTACCCAATTTTCAGGACCATAGGTGAGAATGGGGATAAAAACTGTTTTGAAAATTGAGAGCTTTGCCTTTTTTGACAATTCTCGTTTCATGACAACCGAACAGAGCAAAGCTCTCATTACTGCACTAGCCTTGCCGCAGAACTTTCATTTTATTAGTTGTCTCATTTTGAACTCATCTTTTTATAAGAACACAATGTCGTCATGCTTGTAAAAATTAACGATAACTTTAATACAAACTCACGGCAGCTCTAACTTATCATAGGCCTTCTACAGTTTTATTTACAAAACTTAGATCTTTTCACGCACTTCCCTTAGCTTCCTATGACTCATGGCACATATTGAAGTAAATTTTTACTTAAAATTTCGCATATTTTACATATTTCGTAACAAATAAGGCATGCGAAAAACATTACGTACAAGAAAATTTAGGAAATGACATTTGAAAACACTAAACATACGTCAGGCTTTCACTTTTTACCTCTGAACATCATTTTTACCCTTGGTTATAATTTCTTAGTAGAAAAGTTGGAAATGATCTCAAATGCCCTAACCCTTAATCATGTAAGTTTTTTGACTACCTGTACTTTATACCCTAATTGGCAAAAGCTTTCACGGCATTAAATTTTGAGTATATCACTTTTAAAAAAACTTTTTTTGAAAAGTGATGCTGTAAACGGCTTTTCCCATTTTATTACCCCCCAAAATAATATTGACCAATTTTCACAAAAAAATTTTGATGTTTAGGAGGGGCGACACTCGATTTTAGTTTATGACGTTATTTAAAAACGTGAAAATATTTTTTCGTAAAACATTATCAAGTGCATACATGACATATCAAGAAACGCAGAATGATCCCCCCCCCCCCCCCCCCCCCCCGAGTCGTAATTTGTTCATTGTTTTAGTTTATTGGCATTGGGTAAAAATTTGTTTCAAAATTTAAAATCGATGACGTCTTTATTTTTAGTTAAAATTGCATCTTTGCACTCTTATTATATTAAGTATTAAATGGTTACCTGGTTGCCCTATGCCTATTCAAAATCGTTTCAGTACGATTAATATTAGTCATGTACAATGTCTTTTTAGGCAATATACATAATTATAGAGTGCTAGAATACTTGCCAATATTCTCCTAAGTTCTGTTGGTACTTTTTTAGATTTCATATATTTTACTGGACAATTTTATTGGATCAAGTAAGCAGAAATGATTATCACAAGAAACGCAACTGAAATTTGGTTGATTGGCAATCCTAAATCTGATTTTAATACCAGCTGCTTACCGACCAATGGTGATGTCATGCATTACTTTTTTCACGTTCTCAAAAATCAAAATGCCACAACAAAATATCATGTTGCAAAGCCAACGATTGAAGCAGTCGCCTACCTGAAATTTGGTTGAAATCGGGAATGCCTATGAAAAGTAGTTGGCTGCATTCAAAACAACTTCTGAAAATTTTCGAATCGCGGAAAAATTCATGATTGATGCTTCCTGAAGAAGCATCAATCATGGATTAGCGGACAAGCCCTCCCTGTCAGCTACATGGAGTTAGGGTTTTTGATTGCAATACTTTTCTTCAAAGTTGCGCGGATACGGTTTGGTTGGAAGCATAAATTCTTTCCCTGAGATTTCAGGTTTAGACTGAGAGGAGGAGTCTTGCTAATAGATTGGGTTAGCGGTAGGCTTATTTGTTTTCTAGGAAGATAAGCAGGGGTGCCGAAACCCGGGGGGGATATATCCCCCAATAATTTGACTATGGTCTGCATCTGAGCGCTGGATGATCTTTGAACTTTTTGTTTGGTCTTCACTTGATTTCGTGGACAAAAACTCTTCAAGTTTTGGTGAAGACCTTTTTTTTGGTCTTTACTTGATTTGCTCACGCGAAAAAAAGAATGGTTGAGCTTCATCCTCCCTCCAATGTTGAAACTAGTCCAAAACTGGGGAAATTTTGCAAATTATCCTCCCAATGCTCAACATAAATCGGCACCACTGTAGATAATGCTTGTTATTTTGAGATTTTCAGTTTCGACTCTTTACGTTTTCGTTGCCTTTTTTTTTTCTTGATTCATGATCCAAGTGGGCATTTGCATTTTACGAGCGTTTTTTTTGGTCATGCAAAAAACCACATCTTCTTTTTATTTTTTTCGGTTCTTGGACGATCACCAGAAATTTATTGCTCAGCGTTTTTAGCAGCAAGAACAAATGATGTTTCCGAACTTTCACAATTTTTTTTTCTGTTGTTTCTTTCGGTGTTATTGTCGTGCTTCTCACTACCGTTTTGGTGGCACAGCGTAACGAAAGACTTGCAAAAAAAAAGGTCCTCTGGATTGGTGGGTTAGAGAGACGCAGAGTGTCTGGTTCATGCTGTCGCGTACCAACTCGGGTTCCCTCACGCTACGACTTACTGTCCCTTTTTCCGGTATCGCTATTGTTGTCCAGGATCCATTCCACGTTAAATATCCAGTTTACAATTTGAGTATTAATCCAATCTTCTAACTCTTTGTGCCACAGCCTTTACTACCATTATCAGCCCAGCCTACAACTTATTCAGATAGAACCAAAAGTTAGTTACAAATAAAAACATGCACAATACGCTACCTAATTAAACTCAGTCACCCTAATTCCTATCATTCGCTGCTGGCAAAAGCGTGTAAAAGTCCGCTTCGCACAATCATTATTTGCAGACAAGGCAACTTTGCAGCCACTGATAACACGATGCTCTGCAACGACTAAGATTTCATCACGCGCTTTTGCAGAAAACAGCGCCTGAGCGCGCATTAAGAATTTGCGCTGCCGGTGAGAGACATGAAGACAACGGTTCGACACCAACTGAGGACACCAACACAAAAATTTTCAGAAGTAGTTTTGAATGCAGCCAACTACTTTTTATAGGCATTCCCAATTTCAACCAAATTTCAGGTAGGCGACTGCTTCAATCGTTCGATTTACAGCATCATTTGTTGTGGCATTTTGATTTTTGAGAACGTGAAAAAAGTAATGCATGACATCACCATTGGTCGGTAAGCAGCTGGTATTAAAATCAGATTTAGGATTGCCAATCAACCAAATTTCAGTTGCGTTTCTTGTGATAATCATTTCTGCTTACTTGATCCAATAAAATTGTCCAGTAAAATATATGAAATCTAAAAAAGTACTAACAGAACTTAGGTGATCATTGACAAGTATTTTAGCACTCTATGATTAGTATATTGCCTAAAAAGACATTGTACATGACTAATATTAATCGTACTGAAACGATTTTGTATAGACATGAGGCAACCAGGCAACCATTTAATACTTAATAAAGCGTGCAAAGATGCAATTTTAACTAAAAACAAAGACGTCATCGATTTTAAATTTTGAAACAAATTTTTACCCAATGCTAACAAACCAAAACAATGAACAAATTACGAAACGGGGGGGGTCATTCCGCGTTTGCAGATATGTCGTGCATGCACTTGATAATGGTTTACGAAAAAATATTTTCAAGAAAAAATATTTTCACGATTTACGAAAAAAGAAACGGCATTTTAAATGACGTCATAAACTACAACTGAGTTTCGCACCACTTAAACATCAAAATTTTTTTGTGAAAATTGCAATATCATTCTGGGGGTAATACAACGGGAAAATCCGTTTGCGGCGTCACTTTTCAAACAAAAAGTTTTTTTGAAGAACCCTAATATGCACCTTTTTGTTAGGTTATTTTAATGTCTTTCGTTACAACGAAATCACTTTTGCGCCTTTGCTCCAACAATCGATTTCAATTGAACGACTTTTTCAGTCTTTTTTGTTTAGCAACACAATTTGTTTAGTCTTTTTGTTTATCAACTCAAAAATCAAAACAAAATACATCAAAATTTAATGATTTGAAGAGTTGTTTTGTTGTTTTTTTTTGCCACATACACGAGAAAATTTGCCAATTCATTAATTAACTTCGTATTAAAGAAATGATCTTTCGAAATTTATTCAAATAGTAAATACGCAAGAGATGCAATCAATTAAATTTTCAATTTCCTTTGCGTAGTATTTGTCACTTTTAAGTTTTGGCTTGTAAAGTATTAGTTTCCGTTTTATTGCGCTAACATGTAGTTTTACAAAATTTATTAAAATCTTCGAAATGATTACTTCTTTTCTTGTGTGGTCGCTAGGGTGGAGTGAAAAAAACTTTTTTTGGAAATCGAAAAAAGTGTAGTTCTCAAATCCCGAAAAATGGTTCAAAACTAGCGTAAAATTTGTTTTTGGGGGGGTTGCCCTCATTTTTCAGCCGGCAACCCCCCCAAATGTAATCGCGACAGTTGGCGTGGGGGATAATTTGCATATCTGGGTAACCATTGGTCGTAGAGCAATGATATGTAGCTCAAAATCTGCGGAAACACCATGTTCTTATCTGTGCTAAGAAGAAAGTTTTCTCTATTTTCAACGCAAAAAAAGTTACAGCCGAAAAACAAAAAATATGGCAATTTTGGTTAACTTATCGGAAATTCATTTATGTGCAGGCGCAGTCATTTAACTGTGATCAGCGAAACTAATTCCTCTCGCTTAATTAACGCTGTTTGTGATATGCTGCACCAATAAACGGACAAATGGTAACTTCTACTCTTGCTGAGAGTTAAAATTTTACATTAGGTAGCAAGTTATACTACAGAAACACTGAAAAACTAATACGCAGCTTTGTTAAAATTGCCAGAAATTGAATGAGTAATAACAATAGCTTTAAATTAGCAAAACACATACCACTTAAAAAGTCACTAAAATACAATAAAATCGCAAAGAAAAGTAGCCATGTAGCAGTAGCACAGAGCAATTATAGCATGGTTTTGACGATATAAATATCATTTGTAAATTTGTCCACAACTTTGAAGGAATCCGCTCTTAAGTTTTCCAAAAACTAATTTTTGTAATTAATTTCCATCTGGGTAGTGCGCAATCAGTTATAATAGCCAGAAGTGGGTTGCTGACCGATGGTTTTGGTTTATTACCTATGGGATGAAATTTGACTCTAGTATCTTATGGTTAAAAGCAACTACGGTTTACAGATAATTTGCAATAACCAAACTACTGTAGTAAGTATTTTTAACAATTTGTTGCAATGTCAACATCCCTTAATAAAGACTCATTTATTTAAACACGAAAAGATTGTAACATATATGGACTGGGTGGTGTCAAAACTGACTTCACAATAAAATAATACAAGATGAAATAAATGGCCGTCTTTGGCAGCCAAAAAATGATGTCAACCTCATAAGGTCAGTTGTGACAAATTCGAGAAGTTTGGTGCAGCGGTGCACCTATATGTGGTAAAATAAAAAACTCAGAGCAAATACCACTGTTTTGAGATCAATTTTAAACCATCTGGCCTATAGAGGTTACACAAGAATTATGGTTGACTAAAAAACTTTACTTGAACTGCTTTTTGGTGGCAAACGTTTTCGTAAGTTTGCGAGATTTAATTTTTTGGCGAATGACTCCATCTCGTGCATTAAATCCTGCAACTTGTGTAGACTCTTCCGCAACAATTTTGACGTGCCGCTTCACAGATTACTTATGACATGGGTGGTGTAATACCAAAGGTTTCTTTAGACACTCTTCTATTTCTTATCTGTAAGGTTTGCAATTGCTGGAGCTAATTCGTAGTAAGCATTTGCTTCCAAGTTCGGAGTTGGTACATCGAACAAGCGAATCGAACTGCTGTTCAGTGCATAAGGCCAATCATCGTTATTCGCACTTTCTTCAGCTATTTGTTTCCGAAGTGGTAGTACTTTTGCCACTACCATATTTCTTACACTTTCTTTATCATTCCAGGCCTAACATCGCTGTCAAAAGATTTTCTGGCTGTGCATATAACCATTCCATTGCACCACACTCAAAGCAATTTCTTGAAAACGTTTGTTTGAAAAATTCTTAATCCTCTAAATCAAGTTGAAAAAGTTGCTGGATCCATGGATTATCTGATTATTTTGTTTAATTTCAAACCAAGTTGGAAACTGTTAAATAATAACGAACTAGAATTTCCAGCTTCAGAGGTGGCTCTTCCAGAGACTCATACTAGCGTAGAATTCTGCATCCTAAAGTGAGCCATCTCGAGTGAACAATAGGTCCAACCTCCACATAAGCCAGATCATCATCAACTTTTCCATGTTTAAATGCCCAATATATGCTATAAACATAAGCTTGATCCGTGCTCAAGTCGCTGACAACCTGCTCTGGAAGAATAGGAAAAAACGAAGAAGGCACTAACAATGGTAGAATCGAGTAGTTGTCCAACTTGATACAGGCCTATGCAATTTTTTTCCAATTGACCCCACAAAAGTATCTGGATCACTTAAGAAACCATCAAAAACTCCAAACACAACTCGTAAAGGAAGTTCATTAGTATGGAGCAAACACACAATCCACTGAAGAGGCTTATTTAACAATTCCTCCAATCCACGCAGGCAGCCATTGTGTTTTCCTGTCATGGAAGCAGTACCAATCGCTCCCACGATTGCTAGCTTGAGCTTCAACTCCGTATCCTTGAACAAATCAAAGAGCTTTTTTGCAATCAAGCAGGACATCCTGACACGACCGACCTGACGCGAGACAACTCACCCCGGGAATTCTGACGCCAGACACATCCTGACGCTGGGGACATCCTGACGCCAAAAGCTCCAAACTTTCGCGCTGTGCTTTTTTTTCTTTCTTTTTTTTTTCGTTTTTTCGCGCTGCGCAGCGGCTTCGCTTTTTTTCTCAACCAATTAACGTTCGGTTATTGTGACGTAAGTATAATATTTTCCGTTAGTTGCAAACCTCATAGGAGTCTCTGTTCTGCAAAAACAACTCTGTTCTGCAAAAACTAACAGTCCCATTAATCGAGGTTAAAACTAAATAAACCACCCATTGGGAAATTAATTAATTAGATGATTACACACTATTGCACTGTATTTTTAATCTATGTTCATTCTTGGCCGTATTTTCAACTTTAATTTCAAAAGCTGTCCATCTGCAAACTATTGCTAACATAAGACTAACCATTTTTTAATGAAAATGTGTATAAAATTGCAACGTGGTCATGCAATAATAATAGGCAAAAATAATATTACAATCGCTGCATTAATTAATTTTGATTTGCGGTACTTGACTTTGAATTATATATTTTTAATATTTTCTTTAACATACAATTCCTTTTAGAGCTTTTTTCGCCGTAAATTAACTACACATATTATTATTCATGAAATATCTACGTGGTCATTCAGTAATAGCTAAACATACATTACTTTCAATCGCGGCATTCGGTCATCGTTTGAAACTTATCGCCAATATTTTTACAGATTCGCTAACTTGGCTTTTGATTTCTTCAAGATTTTCTTCGCGAAAATACAACTCGCTTTTGAGTTGTTTTTGCAGAACAGAGACTCCTATGAGGTTTGCAACTAACGGAAAATATTATACTTACGTCACAATAACTGAACGTTAATCGGTTGACAAAAAAAGCGAAGCCGAGGCCTAGCGCGAAAAAGAGAAAAGAAAGAAAAAAGCAGAGCGTGAAAGTTTGAAGCTTTTGGCGTCAGGATTCCCAGGGTGAGTTGTCTTGCGTCAGGATGTCGCGTACCGTTTTGCAATAGCTCGGCCTTTGCCATCTTCAGGAGAAAAATGAGAGAAATAGTAAGTGCCTGGTCCACTAACTACAGTATAGCGCTCCTCAAGTTGCACAGATCGGTTGTGCTTGCTATTTGGGCCTTGCACTATCATCTGAGTAGCATCTTTGCGCCCAACAAAGCACAACGCACTCACAAATTCAAAATTTTGTTGTTCTTTTTAGCGTAAAGACTGTGATTCTTACACAATTACACGTAGATGAATTTTCCCAAAAAAATTACCAAAAATGGCCATATTTTTTGTTTTTCGGCTGTAACTTCTTTTGCGTTGAAAATAGAGAAAACTTTCTTCTTAGCACAGATAAGAACATGGTGTTTCCGCAGATTTTGAGTTATATATCATTGCTCTACGACCAGTGGTTACCCAGATAAGCAAATTATCCCCCACGCCAACTGTCGAAACAAATTTTACGCTAGTTTTGAACCATTTTTCGGGATTTGAGAACTACACTTTTTTCGATTTCCAAAAAGTTTTTTTCACTCCACCCTAGTGGCCGCATCAAATGACGGGGCATCGGTTGCCCAGCCAGTGCTTACTTCGTCTATCCTATGAGGTGGTTTGAACTAGGAGCAGGTGCGGATCGATGATGTGGTTGGTTGTTTGAATCTTACCGCATTCCCACCTTGCAGTAGTTGCTAGACCCCATCGGAATATGGTTGAGCCAAAACGACTATGTACGGCCGGTATGCAAAAGGTCTTATCTTACATGACGAAAGTCTGGGGGGTTGCGGCTGATCACATCTTCAGAATTAATTCCTCAGAAATCCTAACTTTTCAGCAGCTTATCACTTCCAACTTTTCTGAAGCCAAAAGTGAAACTAGTCTATGACGTCACATACAAACATGTTGCAAAAAAAATTACACGATCTTCTACAAAATCATGCGAACATAATAAAAATTTTGCCCAAATTTTTTTTCTTATCAAAGATTATTTCAGACTACACTTGCAAAAGAGGTTGTATTGGTTCTAACGTTGATTTTTGCTTTTTTTGACAAGCTCTAAGACATTTTCGACGGTATTTTGTCTCTCTGGATAATTTTCTTATCTCCACAACAACGGTGAAAAATAAATTTTGGCTAGTTTTTCGAGTAACAAGTGTATTGATTATTACGACAAAGTTTTTATTCTGATAAAAATGCCGGTTTATTATCAGTATGATCAGGTTTTGGTCGGAGAAGGACGTTAGAAAATTCAAGTCAAGAAAAATTTTGCGAAAACTTTTGAAACAACGACGGTAAGTGTTAGTTGGGTAATATAGGCAGACCTAGCGTCCAGGGGCGTTTTAGGATCCATTCCAAAGCCGATAAGTTCCGAAACATTCCAAAGTTGGCACTAAATTTCCAAATGTAAACCGTACAAATCTAAAAACTGTGTTTATCAACCAACGAAATTCGCCTTATCTGTTGACTATTGAAAATGCTGGGATTAATTTTTCAGAATTTCAGCTCTGGCACACGGCCACGGTTAAACGCAGCTACTATCTTGCGTGGCTGTGCGGTTCTTAGTTTTTTGCAAAGTGAGCGAAATCTGGAATTTTTCCGATAAGCCCAACAGAAAATTCGGTCACTTCAGGATTTTGACTGAACCACAAATGTTTTGCGATTTCCACAACGGAAAAATCGCAATGTTCGAGAGCGCACACTCTGCCGTCACAGCGTAAATTGAGAAAGTAAGACGCTGGTAAAAAATGAAGAATTTGTTAGTAAGAATGGATAGCGCCAAGAAATCAAATCTTTAAAAAATACGAATTGCTTTTATAAGATAGGGAGAACTCTTTGATAGCTAGCAAGTTTGCGCGATAGTTTTGCAATGACTTTAGGAGTGTCTATTAGACCATTACAATGAGTCGGGAAAATGTCACAACTACGCAGCGTTGATTGATATGAAACAAGTTTGGAGTTCCTTCCATCCATTCCTTTTTATTCTTACGACTCCGCAAGTTGCGCGATTTAGCCATCCGTCGTGTGCATTGTTTTGCGGCAGTTTCAATGCACTTTAGCACGCATTAAACAGCACGAGCAACAGCATGTCGAAAGCAGGCCTAAATGGTTTGATACTGCTTCAATCGCAAACACATCCTCACGTTTAAACTCTGGCAAGTTCATTGATAGAGCTGGAATTCTCACTTTAGGAATTACAGGTAGCAACTTCCAAGAGCTGATCGGTGGTCTAGTTGAATCAAACGGTGCACCGGGATCGATCTCCACAGTCAACTCGAACCAAAAACTTTAAAAATTGGTATTTACAGCTTCCCTACTAGACGTTAAGCATTAAGACGAAAAGCCTTCACAGTGGCAGCTTGGTTGTAAACAGAAAAGTCGTTTAGATAACTGCTGGCCACGGCAACGTCTTAAACTAAACAATCAACTGCATTTTGTAAAGGGTTTAGGGTAAAAACAACAAATGCATTTCAAATATCTGTTAAACCATGAAACTAAATCTTCCATTCCACTCGCAGTATACGTCACACCGAAGCATGTACTATTTACTGTACAGAGCAGGTGGGACTTATCTCCCCCGTTGTTGCGCTTACCGACTACTTGGCTTTTGAAGAGATGTCGCAGCAGTGGAGCCGTTGGCAACACTACGGCCAACTTGGTCGGCCCTAAAATTGAACCTCAAACCTCTTTCATTCCAAAGCAAGTGCGTTAACTATTTGGCCAAATGATTGGTTATAAAGCTGCAAAAACTAACAATTTTTGTTCGGTATTTTAGATTTGTTCATACAGTGATTTGTACGTGCAGTGCTACTGTAGTGTTATTTTATATGAACCTGATGAGTGGCAATAATGCAAGAATCATCCCCGTATACACGGCGCTGTGAACAGAAGAACACATCCGAACGAAATACGTGGAAGTCACCTACAAAACCTTCTGGAGGCTTGACACCATATTGGTTTCAATACCAGAACTCCAAACCCTACTACAACTCAAAACATACGGAAGCGAAGCATTGCTCAATGGCAGGTCAACATATTTCGAAACAAAACTCGCAAAAACAAGCTGGAAATCCGCAACATCTCAGATGCAACTTTGAAACAAACGCGTTGAAACCGCGGTCTCCTTCAACTCCCACGCAGTCGCGGCCACCTCCGCTTCTCATGCCACCGCGGCCGCCTGCACCGCCACCCCCTCCATTTCTTATGCCGCCGAGGCCCCCTCCACCGCCGCCCCCACCACCTCCAATGCCGCCACCGGAAAATATTATGACGCCAAGTTTCAATGCGAAGCCAGTATCTGATGCGAGCACACAAACTACCGAGTTGCCACGGCAAACTATCTTGGAAATGGAACTGAAGTATCTGCGAGGAAACAAAGTGCAGAAAAAGAAATCGCAGTTTACCATTCCTCACTTGGCGAGCGATGAGAGGTACATGACAAAAGAGGACTTCGCATTCCTTGTCCAGAAGCTACAACTGCCAGAAAATCGAAGCATTGTACGCCATTTGCTCGACTCTCTTGAAGATCAAGAGGTAGAAAACAGCCGGAACTCAAAAACTGGCTGCAAGCCAGCAGATGGTCAATCCGCGAACGGTGACAAAAAAACACAATTTCTACCTAAAACATCAACCGAGCGTCAAAACACGCAAAATTCTACGACTTTAAAGCAAGATAACGCCGAACTGACACAAAAAACACTAACTGCACATAATCCAAGTTTTAGTAATACCTTTAGCAATTCAAGCAATTCTCAACCAAAACCAAATCAATGTGATACAAAACAGACTTCAAAACTAACGCAAGAAAAGGCGAAAAATGCAGTTGCTCAATCGACATCAATAACTTCAGCTTACAAATCCAGCAGACAAACAGAAGCAGTGATAACCCAAAAGTCAATCGAAGATACCAAGAATAAAAAGCCGCAGCAAAAACTAAATGCAGTTTACTCAAAAGAAGGCAGCAACAATCAACCTCAAAGGCAGCCTCCAGAGCAAAGGCCTGATGACTCCAAGCAGCAAAACCAAACCAAAGAAGCAAAAAATAAATTGACAGTCATCCAAGAACTAGCAAACGTAGAAAAAACACGGCCACGACAAACTGCAAATTCAGCCGCGCAAAATGAAGCCCAAGCAACAACTACAAAGCATATTGAGCATCTAGCGAACCGCCAGGCTAAGGAGAGTAAAAAGCAAATGCAAAGCGAAGACATTCAAGATAACCGACTGGGACAGACAATCAAGCAGGCAGCATCAGTACAAAATGTCAAAAACGAAGTACTTAAACGTCGCCGACCTGCCTGTTGTCGCCACTGCCACCACCGCTGCATGTACGCTCACAAACGCATCCAAATGGAAATAGCAAGTCCTACCTACCTGAAACCCACCAAAGTCCGCGGAAAATGGGCGCCGATTTTTACGACTCAAAACTACGCTCATATATTTGAGCTTCAAATTTTTCGTTTTTACCGAGTTCGAAACAAGCCATTAACAGCAATTGAATACAACTCCTTTCGCAACAAATCCAACGGAATCTACTTGAACGAAACATGGTTGCGAAAACGAACATACCGTTTATACGATGTAAGTCGAAATCCAAATGCATCCGCTACAACTACAATTTGTAACAGGTGCGAAATCAGACGCAAAAGACAAGCCTCAAACACAAAACGAGGTACAAGCGTTGTTTATTCGCCCAAAGTCCTGAGTGCTAAGAAACATGCAAAAAGTTCTCTAATGAAAAACAATCGGTTCCCAAAGAAAGGAGATCGATGGAAGAAAGAATTTGAAGCCTACAACGAGATTCCTCCAATTGATAACCTTATGAAATTTAACTGGTGCCTATACTTGGCCAACTTCTACACCAGCATGAAAGCAACACAAGTGAACACAGCCGTTGGCATAATTACTTACTGAAAGATGAGCGAAAAATACTCATGGAAACAGCTTTTCAAAAAACCTTAACTACTTTATTGCATGCTTTTCAATTCTACTGGGAAAATCTATTTTGAGTATCTCGTGTGATTTTATGTAATAAACTATTATACCGAACGAGAGCAGTTTCAAACTACTAAAGAGCAGATTTGCGACAACTCTTTAGCAACTTCTACATCTTTTCGACTTAATAGTACAAAATCGCAGGGCCAACAGCGTCATCCATGCATTGATATGCCGCCGGCCTTGCCAATAACCCCTTCAGTCCGCTATGTTTACAGCGAAGCAATAACGCCCCGCAACAACTCGAGTCGCATCGTAGCAGTTTTAAAATCGCTTCTTTCGCACGATCTCTGGTTTCCATTGTACAGGGTGGGATTCTTCGGTCTGTAAAAAAACGTAAAAAAATTAACCCATCCAGTTTCCAAAGTATGGCAATTAAGATTAATCGTACCAATCGCGGGCGAGGTAACTGTAGCATTTGGTCATTTAAAACTGCTCCGCTCGAGCTAAATAGTACCCATTACCCAACCCACAGTTAAGTGTTTACTGTTCAGTTTTGCTTCGTTTCTATGGAAAAGGGAGCGTCAAAATTGAACTAGGTTTAACTTTAAAATCAGCTATCTTGAAAACTTCAGAAATTCGAAGGTTCAAAATGGGTAATAGGCAATGGCAGACATAGAAGTAAAAATTTCAAGAAACAAAAGTGTTACAGGGTAAAACTTACAGCTTCTTCGTCTTCTTTGTATATCTTAATCGTTTTGTCGGCTTCGCACGTGACCAGTCGGCTTTCACTCTTGTCAAACGCCATCGCGAACACTCCGCTTTCGCTGTCCAACGATCCCGGTTGGACTGGAGCTTTAGTGCGTTGAAAATTATAACCAGTTCTCCAATCCCATAGGTGGACAGTTCCGTTATCGGCTAATGAAACAAGTAGATTGAGAATAAAGTGATAACAGCGTAAGATGCAGAAAGGCGTGGTGATATCTAGATCTTAAATGCTTCGCCGTTTACGAAGTTGCACATTTGAACATTGGTTACAAAATTTTTTGTCAGGTTTAGATAGGATGGGTCCACGACTTTTTTGCACGACCGTTTTGCGCGGACCTTTTCGGCTTCGCCTATTTCGTCTCCACCTCTTTTTGGCCCAGGTCCTTTCCGCCCAGACCTTTTCGGCGCCGATTCAGAGCCCTTTGACAGTTCCGTTATTTATTCTTTCCTTTTGTTTTTTTACCGTTTCGCGCAACTATTAAGCAAGTCAGTGGAACTTCTTTAAAATAATAGAGAGTGACAAACAGTTGTAATTGGATTTCAATAATTTGATTATTACTGCGTGCTTCAAATAATATATCTGCATGGTATTTTCTCCGTTTTTTGTTGTTTTTTTTTTTTTTTTTGTGGTAAAAATACTTCATTTTAATTTTTAGTTCCCGTACAAAATCCAGACTCCGATTTTATCTCTACCTAATGAAAAACGAAAGAAAGATATGGAAAGCGTTAGGACATTGCTTCAACGTCTACACATTACGAGTTCAAAAACTGAAACAAAAAAATACCGACAGGATAATAAAAAATAACAAACGAGTGTTGGACTTTTGTTAAAACTTAAAATCTTATTGTCCAGTCTCCAAGACATTCAAAAGAAGTATTTTTTTTTACTTATATTTTCGGAATTTTCTGAATAAATAATGTTTCTGAATCGCCAATATTTCCTCCCCAGTTTCCGGTGATTTTGGGTAATTATTGTGGATTCTCCACAAAATTAGCGTTTATATTTTCCGCTGAGGTACTGTCGATTTTAATCTTAAAAAACTATATTTCTAGTTGTAGTAGACAGTTAATTTTAAACCCAAATGAAAGACGAAAATATTAGCAAGCTTTTCATAAAATATTTTGTTTTTTTTTATTATGACATCACGATAAAATAGTCGGAACCGCACAAGATGACGTTTGAATTAAAATTTTTCGCAGTTTCAGTATACGAGAATAAAACTTTGTTTTATGTTTAAGAACAAACTTTGAGCAATTTCATACTCAACGCCGCAAAATTTTGAAGAAATTTTTTATCTATTTTGCTGTTTTTGTCAAAAATTTTGTATTAACGCAAATTTTCGTGTTTATTGTTCAAAAAGTGGCAAACTTGGTATATACTTTGACTACTTCTGGTAGAGTGAAGGCCTGTTTATTCAAAGCGCGAGCGCGAAAAGCGGCGCAAACTACGCGGAAAGCAGCGCGATTTGCTGTTTTAATAGAAAGCGGTTTTCCGCGCGAAAACTTTTACACAGGATCCAAAAATTAAAATGAAATATTCTATCACAAAAAAAAACGGAGAAAATACCACGCAGATATGTTATTGAAGCATGAAGCAGTAATCAAATTATTGAAATCCAATTACAGCTGTTGGTCACTCTCTATTGTTTTAAAAAAGTTCCACCGACCTACTTAATAGTTGCGCGAAACGGCAAAAAAACAAAAGGAAAGAATAAATAACTGAACTGTCAAAGGCTCCGAATCGGCGCGAAAAGGTCTGGGACGAAAAGGACCTGTACCGAAAAGTGGTCGAGACGAAATAGGCGCAGCCAAAAAGGTCTGCGACGAAATGGTGGCGCTAAAAAGGCGTGCTTCCAGATAGGAAACAGCGAATGAACTTTACCCATTTTGAACAAATTGTAGCAGACTAATAAGAAGGCTTCACACTTTACGGACCGCACTGGCCCTTAAATGTAAAGTGGGAATACTGATACAAAGTTTGACCAGAATGGGAATCGCATTTTAGTCTACCTCATGAAACACACATTTGATTTCTAAGTTTGGATGGCCGACCGTTTGCCAATCTCCAACCGATCAGTGGTCGAGTGGATACAGCGTCTGCTACTGAAACGGTAGACTCGGGTTCGATTCCCAGTTGGGTGAATTCAAAGACAAGAAAAATTGATATTCACAGCTTCCCTGCTTGACGTTAAGAATTAAAAGGGCCAGTGTGAAGCCTCCACCATGTGTGGTAGACAAGTGGCAGCTTGACTCCAAGACAGAAAAGTCCCTTCGCCGTCTCCAAGCCAATGCAACTTCGTGAACAAAATGTAATTACAATAAAAATGGTAAGACTGCGAATAACTATCTCCGATTAAGTTTGCAAATTTCCTCACCTCCAGATACCAAAACACCATCGGAATTGAGGGCTAGGCAGTTGACAATCGCATTGTGGCCGGATAAATTCTGGATAAAGTCACCGTTCGGAAACTTCCATTGCTTAATATTATCAGGTGCCCCGCTGGCGAACGTGTATCTGCCACAGAGAATTAAGTTATTTTACGAAAACAAATCAACTTGTATGAGAAAAAAGGTCTTCAATCGTTCTACATCCAGGAGTCTAAGGAGAACCATTTTTGATTAATTTTCCATCCGTACCTTAGGCCTGTTCTTGGGGTGTGGCCCGACTGCTGGGATTCTGGAGTTTGCTCACGGTTCCAAGCTTGGAAGGGTTCGAATGGCACAAACTAACCAGCCAAAATAACCCTAACTAGTTACAATTTAAATAAACAAACAAATAATTTGCCGATATGCTTGCCCTATGTATTTAGCCAAATTCTATAACCAAAGTCGCAGTGTAGTTTAAAATCCATCGAAGATTACTAACTGCGTAGGGTGGAGAGCGAGAGATCGAATACTCTTCTTATGATTGGTGAGAACAGCGCGGGTTTTGCCGGCTGCCAAATCCCAAAGTCGCACGGTGCAGTCGTGTGATGCTGTGATAACCTGCAGGCAAGTCAATTTTGAATCTAATTTATCGGGTTCGATTCTCACCTAAAGTTCTATGCATCTGCCAAGACTAGCATTTTAACTTAAATAGCTGCCATTGCCTGAAAATTTAACTGTGGTAGGAATCGTGCACTCAGATTACAACAATTTGCAAGCTTTGTTCAAATCTTAATCATACGAAATACACATTGGCTAACTAAGCCAAACATGTGCATTAGTGCAAGTCAGGCAAGCTTCTGTAAAAATGAGCCATGTGTTTTAAAATCCTACGCGAACCAAACTTACCAATTGTACAAAAACACATAAAATCATGAATACCGGTACTTCAAGTTTTCGCGTGATATTGATATGTTTCAAAAGTATTCATTACGCAAACAATCGGCTACGTAAGAATCAAAATCACGAGCTTTAAACTTGGCTACGATTGAGCCGCACTGATATTGGACAGTCAGAATGGGAATTAGAAACAACTGTTGCATAAAAATTTGGCTAGGAACTCATACTTGATCACTGCTTTGTTTACACACTACCAAGAGCAAAGAGTCCAAGACACTGGAAGAAAACACCACTACTCCAAACATTGTTCTGTGACAAGAGATGATCTTAACAACTGTGACTTACAAGAAGAAATAAGAAAACTTACTTCAGGCATAGCAGATTGACACTTCACATCGGCGACTGTGTTAGTGTGGCCTGTCAAGGTCATAATATTCGCTTTGGTCCGCATGTCCCAAATCTGAAAAAACCTTAAAAGTCAATCTTTTACGACAAAAAAAATAAAAAATTTACAGCCCTTGCAAGTATGCGACTTTCAACTGAAACTTTAAGATGAATGAATCGAAAAGTGGTACTCAAACAATATCAAACGACTAAAATCGAGAATTTCTCTTTCGAGAATTAATTATTAAGATGCAAATGTAATTCTACTCGTATAAAAACATTCCCTGGACTGTTATAAATTTGAGCGACAAAATCATAAATGTTGATTAGTCACAATTGGGTTATTGCGTTACTTGAACTAAGAGATAAACAGGGCAATTGAAGAAAGCAACGGATTAGCAATTTAAACAACACAAGCTACTATAGTTATGCAACAACATACCCTCGCGCTACTGTCTCGACCACAAGTCGCTAAAATGTCAATCGTCGGGTGGAGATCAATGGCATGACATGCGCTTAAGTGTCCATGGTAATGGCGCACCACCTGTGACGTAATAACCGGTTAATATAAAGAAAATGTGAATTAACGTAGTATCTGTTTTTCGTCCATTTTTTTTACATTTTTCTTCTCCATGAAAAAGTATGCGCTTTTTTGTCCGCATTTCTATTAGTCCATTAGGATTGATAAAAATTTTGTGTATAAACGATGAGGGCGATATTTCAAAAGGTTTGTTTTTTTTTAATTTTTTATTATTATTTTTTTTTTTTTTGAAAAACTTTTGTCCAGCATGTGACACTCTCGTTAGCGCGGATATGGACATATAAAAATGCGGACGAAAAATAACATACTTCTTCAAGGAGAAAACGTACAAAAGCGGACGAAAAACGGATGTAAACCCACCTTTACGCTCAAACACAAGTTGGAGATATTAGGGTGAAGGAGCAGCTATGGCAACATTGATGACGATACATGAAGGAGACTGTTAATGAATGTTTACTAGCCGGTTGAAAATTGGTATGGGTTAATCAATAGCCAGCATATGACTACCGCCACAAAGCAGCTCTAAAAGGGTAAATCTGGCTTCATCTAGAAGGCAAAGCCACATCAACATATTACATAAAAGTTTACAGCTTAAAAGTAATACAAGTCGAAAAAATGGAGAGGCGTACGCCCTAAGTAGCAATCCTGTTTGGTATTGACAAAATAATGGCTGAAAGCGCCTCGTTCTGAAGTGACTGAGTCTGGGTCTCAGACTGGTTAGTTTACAGTAATTTACTCCAAAGTATCAACCTTGTTTTGTTCGAGATCCCAACATTTCACCGTTTTGTCCTCTCCGCATGAGAATAAATAGGGATTCCGAGAACTCACAATTAAACCACGCACTGAACTGATGTGTCCTGTTAGGGAAAGTTTTAATTTTCCACTCGCAAGATCCCATATC
Organism: Trididemnum nubilum; assembly: GCA_963965965.1. Taxonomy (NCBI): domain Eukaryota; kingdom Metazoa; phylum Chordata; class Ascidiacea; order Aplousobranchia; family Didemnidae; genus Trididemnum; species Trididemnum nubilum. The sequence goes on from OZ014490.1 coordinate 6,310,773, forward strand.
TGTAAAAAATCAAATCAGTTTATATCACAACCGCTTTTTTTTCTTCGCTCGGTAAAGTTGTATTAATATAACTTCCAAACTCTGATGCAGAATTTAGCTTAATTTTGGAATAGCAATTAATCCAAACAATTGCATAAGTTTTTCAGTTCCTTTTAATATCATATATAATTATCCATTACACAATTATTGCATTTGAAGTCGCCTTAGCTAAGCCATAGCGAAGGAAACTTTCGGCTTTCGCGCCAAGCTGCTACCAGCTCGCCCATTCCCATTCACGATAGATGCTTCATGTTGACTAACTTGACTCTTCCGATGCTAACGTCAAGCAGAGAACTTGTGAATACAGCAACGGTACTAATTTTCAGACTTTGGTTTGACTCGACCAGGAATCAAAAATTAAACCACCGAAATTTCTTACCTTGATCGTTCTGTCGTTGGATCCTGTACAAAACCATTCATTACCAGGTTCGAAGGCAATGCATCTGACCCAGCCTAAATGACCGCTGATAACCTGCAAAATAAATTTAAATAATCTTGCGAAAAATATATTCACTGTAAAGTACAAACAGTACATTTACGCACAAAAGGAGTAAAATATCTATTTGCACACTAATGTTAGTTAAACTCGAGCCTCATATTTTAGTTTATGATAAACAGGTTATACTTTCATCACAATTACGTTTGTAAAATGGTCATGAACCCTACTCTCATAAATTGAACCACTTTGTTTCTACCTATACATTCATTCTCGATGTAGGGACATGATCAAGAATGTGCAATCTTTCATGAGTGTTGCAAGTCCTATTTCTAAAACGAGCATTATTGTCACAAAACTTTTCAAATTTAAAGTTGTAATCACACCAACGTACTCTGTATAATTTCCATGGTGGATGCCATCTGGGCTTCGGCATAATCTGTGCTTTGCGAGGAACTATCGGACGAGAATTGGCAGCTATCAACGCTTTGTTTGTTTCATGAACTTTTTGAACGTCTGATTGTTTAACTGTGTGTCTATAACAAAGTTAGGTTTACACAGCAAACCATTGTTAATAAAAGCAGTAGGCCTAACAGAATAGATAGATATGTAAGAATAATTACATTTTATTTACCAAGTCGCCTTGGTCAGGAGACAGCAAAGCCACCTACCCACCAGTCTACCACACACGGTGGAGGCTTAACACTGTCCCTTTAAATTACTGTACGTCAAGAAGGGAAGCTATAATATCAATTTTGCTGTGCTTTGGTTTGACCTGACCAGGAATCGAACTCAAGTCTACCATTTCAGTAGCAGATGCTCTATTTACTCGACCACTGATTGATTAGTTAGTAAGTTTAATTTTATCTTTCAAGTTATCTTTTGATGACTTCCAAATTGTTCTTGCTCAAAAACTTTTTTCTTGCTGCTGGCCAGAACTCATTGGTAATCAACATCCACTGGAATGAAAAGTAATTGATCAATGCACAATGCAATGATGTAAATGGGACTTGCCAGAGTGAGTATTGAGTTGGCAAGCCCTACCTATGCATCATGGCACTGGGGCAATGTATCTTCTTAACAGAAATGCTGCAGAGGTGGCAAGCAGTTGGCAATACTGTATTCATCAATTACCAGATTTGAGAATTGAATCCCAGACTTCTTATTCCAGCTTGGGCAAATGTGATTACCACTAACAAATATCATGCATTAAAAACTGTTGAATCGTAATATACACACTGAAAAATTAGGCACACACAAACATTAGCACAATAAGACAAACTTTTCAAAACGCATTAGTATCATACAATTTGCTGCTGTCAGTTCTCTGTGATATTCCTGTACTGCCTGAATCTGAACCCATGATAGCAAGAGGTGCAGGTTCGGCTGCAACAAAACAGGTTCAACATTAAAATCACATTTTGTGTGTAATTCCAAATGCTTGCTGTGAAACAATAATGGCAAAAAACTAACTTGAAAAAATTGGAGCCAATATGCATGAAAGCATTCTTCAGAAATATTTTGGTACATTCTCATACAATCATCATTGTATAATTCCGCAGTCTTACTAACTAAAATTGGAAAATGAATTTCCTGCAAGGTAAAAGCATAACGTCTTGTTGCAGTTCAGCTAAATTGGACATCATCGGCAGTGCAATGACAAAAATTACAATTTTCTTTATGATTGCATCTTACCTTATGAGTAGCTTAAAACAAATATCAATGTAGAGTAATATTTGCATTAAATTATAATAATGGTCCTAATGCAAAATGCCACAATAAAATCTAACACACAAAATTTAGATAAACTTTTCCTATCTTACTTGGAGTATTGCCATTGACAACCTTTCCATGAGTAGACTGGACTTTCTTTTTCTTTTCAGTAGCCATATGCAGCACAGGACCATACTCAGATAAAGATTTTATTTTTTTCCCAAATAGTGCTCTGTAACGCATATCAAACTAAATTAAACTGTAGGCAAATCTTAATTTTTACTTGGAAAATTTGATTTAGCTTTTAGTAAGTCTAACTCTAATTAATGTTTGAGGACACAATTTTTTTCTTGAACAAAATTTTTTGAAATTTATCAACTACTGCACACTTTGTTATAAAACACACAACAAAACCACATTGTAACCCTATTTACACAGTAACCAAAAATCGAACAAAACTCTAAACTTATAACAACTCATCTAGCCTACTGTAAAAAATCGAATTAAACAAAAACTCAGGGTAAAAGCTGCAACACCAGAGAAAGGTTTCAAATCAGATATAATGCCAAATACTGAATATCATAGAATCTTACATTGGATCTTCAATTGGAAGAGCAGCTGCTTGATCCGATATAAATATATCATGTGACCTCTTCAAACTTCGAAACACTAATGTGTGCATAGAGTGTTTGGTAACCTCCTGAAATATAAATTAACTTTGTGAAGTGATCTCAGATCTGTGTTGCAACATAAATTTTTGGAAATTCAGAGTACAAGTGTGAAGTAATCCATCTGCTAATTATTTGTTTCTTTAGTATAAAAAGAAGTAAGATTCAAATCAAAGCTATCCCACTGAGTTTGAGTAGGAATGGACTTCTGGCTTCATATTGATTTATCATCATAGTATTGTCTGCTAAAAATAATCATAATGTTTTACTACAAACTCAGAACTGTAGTCTTATAATTTCCTGAAAAATGCAATTTACAAAAGACATGCAGTATCTTACTAAGATAGTGCGAGTAATACAGAATATCACAATCAGCACGGTAGCTGGGCACCCCTATTAGAAAGTTAGCATGATGAGCTAGAGGATCTGATGCATAGCATCACAAAATCTTGCGTCGATTTTGGTGCAGAAAGCACAAAAAAGCTTTGGTGCGGTGCAAAAAAATCCTCAACAACATAAATTATAGGTAGTGGCTAGTGTTACGCTACATAATGCCCATAAAGAGAATAAGAAAGCAAATAGAGAGCGCTCATTTGCTCATTTACTTTTTTCTGCTCTTTAAATTGTCGTTAGGATGTAGATTAGATTTTGAGTTTGGTTTAGAATTAACATTAGGGTTAGAGTTTGGGTTAGGTTTAGGGTTGGGATTAGGGTTAGGGCTAGGATAGTGACTTACTTAATTCTTACTGCCAACCAGGGCGACTTTGAACACCGAGGTGACTTTGAACCCTACTCTAAAACAAATTTTATCATCAGTTAAATACTTTAAGACCAAGAGCGATTTCCTACTAGGTCAGTGTTTAAATTTTGATCAATTTTTTTTTTGTTTTGCTTGACTAGCACAAGGTAAAGTCTAAAGTGACAATGATGTCATCATTTAAATAAAATAATTTATGAAAAGATTGAATTTGTTTAGGCTGTAATGATTGACAGGAAGTCACCAAAAAAAGCCAATCTACAGCTGTTTTGACATCCTTGCGTCTCATTAGGCGAATGTAGGCTCGAATCTATTACCTTGTGATCATCAGTCTACCCTTCTAACCATTCGCCCACGTGTCTGCTCAGTGATGTCATGGCAATTTAGATCATTGAATTAAAGCATGCCCACACTCTGCACTGGAAGCTAAGTATGCAAACACAGTCTTTTGAAACCAAAATTGTTTACTTTTTTATCAATAAATTCTTAATTTACTTTTTTTGCAATAATATATTTGCAAAATCAATTTACTGTTTTATCAGTAACAAAAAACCAAGTCCGTTGAATTGAAAATACTGTATTTGTCCGGCTCATTTCATCAATCTGTAAAAATGTTTTTGGAAGGCGGTAAATTGATAAAAGTCAGAAAGTCGCTCCAGGCTAAGGTGATTTTGAACATTTAGACCTTGTAAGTGAAGATTAAGTACATGTTGGCCAGGGGTTCAAAGTCTGAAGTCACTCAAATAGTGGGGTGACTTTGAACCCTATAAGCGGGGTGACTGAAACTCTATACTGGTGACTTCACCCCAAATAGCGGGGTGACTTTGAACCCTTTTTGAGATAGAATATTTGGCTTATCATGGCAAAATATTTTTGGGTAATGGCAGTGCCAGTTACTGAGGTCATAAGTATTACATTTGGCCTATAAGCAGTTTTGTAGCTCAAACCTAACAGAAGTGACGTGTCTACATCTGGTATGCTTCAAAAAGGTTTAAAGTTGCCCCGGTTGACGGTATGTAACGTAACAGCAGCCTCTGCCTTAATTATAGTGCAGATGGTGAGAATCCCTCAAAGTGAAGACTCTTTGTTAGAAGTCAAGTATATATGGATATATCATGACACAAAAGAAGTGTGTACCTAAGAATGTGCACAGATAAATGCCAGTGAATCGGGGAATTCTAGAAGCAAATTTTATCCATTTAAACAAGCTCATTTCTTACACTTTGATTGGTGTGGCACAAAAACCATAATCATATGGTTTTTCGGTTGGTGCAAAAACCTGGCACAGTGTAATTGAACTTTCCAACCTGACTAGACACAGATAAAAATGTGTGAAAATATCACATTAAGCTCCTGATAATGACAGTACACAAAATAGGCCTAAAGCAGGAATAGCAAAGCCTCAAAAAACTCCTATACCAATAAGTACAGGATACAAACAAAGAATCTAACTGCTAAATTAGACAGTTAGACCTCTCAAAATAAAAATTAGGACATGTTAATAGGCTATGTAAGCAGTGTTCCCTCTAAGTTTTCACCTCCTGCGAAAATGCCGGAAATAGTGCGAACGTTCTAAACTCAATGTGAAAATGCCGAAAATTTTCTCATCATTTTTGTCCGGTTTCAATGTGATCTCAAAAAAAAAAAAAAAAAAAAAGGTCCTTCGTCTGAGTTCTGCAACTTTTCTCCGCAATTTCTGCAACATACCAGAGCGAGGCGCCGTGAACTGCAGCTGTCTACGGTTTTTGGCAGCAAACAAAAACGCCGGTTTTTGGCGGGAGAAAAAACGCCGGAATTCGCAAAATTTCAGTGCGAAAATGCCAGAAAAATTTTTGCACTTTTTTGCGCTTATAGGGAACACTGTATGTAAGTTCAGAGTTACTGGACTGGTAAAAAGTGAGCTGAGGATGAGATACCAGTAGGCCTAATTATTACGGTACCACTTACAATCAATTTCACTGTTTCACTGATACAATAACAGCAGACTAACAATTTTTTAGTCTGATAAATATTAAGCCTGTATTTAACACAAGCTTTGATTTATTCTTGTTGAATCTGTTCAAAAGAAATTTACGCGTCATATTTGTATTATATGTAAAATTAGTTTTGATTCATATAATCATCGTTTATCTAAGCTTAATATTAATTTGTTGGAATATCGCCAACTGGAATTTGACCTTATTCTCATGTTCAAAATATGTCATAACCTGTGTGATCTAAACTTTTATGAGTTTTTCAAACTTTGCAAAAGTAGATACAATTTACGTCAACATTCTCTTACAGTTGAACCTTTATTTCATCCTAAACATGAGCAGTATCATTATTTTTTCTTCAATCACAATGTTAATATGTGGAACAATCTTCCAGAAAGTATCATAAGTGCTGAAACTTTACCTATTTTCAAACGACGTCTTCACAAATTTGATCTCCATAATATTGCTAACTTAACATACTAACTTGTTTGGTTTGTAACGCTTTTTTGCTTTCTGTGTGTATTTTGCCTCACATGTAAATGTGCTTGGATGTGAATCAAGCACCATTGTGTTGTATTTCAAATAAATAAATAAACAAATAAATAATCTTACCTCCATTTTCCTTTCCACCTGAAGTAGGCTTTCTATCAGCGATGTTATCACTATCAGTATCAGCAGGCTATCTATCAGTGATACTACCGGTATCTGGCTAATTGCTAGGCTATCAGCTGTGAAAGCAATTTCAGATTTCTCTGATTTCCTATACTGTAACAAGTAACTGGGTAGCAGGGGTCGAAATTAACTTTTTTAACAACTTGCCTGTCGAGCAAGTTTGAAGTGATATCAAATGACTACTCGCCCAAGTACGTAAATATAAACTTGCTCGAAAAAAAATAGGCACAATTAGGCCAACTTTTGAGACTGTTTACCTTTTGAAAAAAATTTGTAAAATACACTTCCAGGCAAAAACACTGAATTTGCATAATACGTGCATCCTATTTCAAGAATCAAGTTTTTGTGCACGATTGTTATGGTAAGGTGATGAAATGAATAACTTTTTCCTAATAAATGCATTACGCAAAAATTGATTTTGCGTTTGCAATGCATTTTCAATTGTGAATATTTTGGAAACCACACCAGCAAGAAAGCCAAAATTTTCACATAAGTTATAGGAGCCAAAACATCTTCAAAATAATCTTAACAAAAAAATCGCAAAATTATTGATGTTGTCTTCATGCAACACAGGGTAAGATGTTGTACTTGTGATATTTGAAACAGAGGTTAACGCAAAAATTTCCCACATTGGGAAAATTTTCATGAGAAGAAAACAAAAACGTAGCACTTTGTGCCAAAAAGCTGTAAAGCATGTCTGAGTATCGAAAAATTTGCAGGCGATTAGGAAGCGTTAATTGCGATTAGTGATGTGTGTAACATTCAGCAATAAATAAAATGTTCATTGTCATAATTGCAACCAAAGTGAACCTAATTCAGTAATTGCATCTCTAAATAATCTTGTTTGATGTTGTATAATACGCTATAGTTTGTTACCGTAGTTTGCCCGTCAGCAAGTTAACTAAGCAAAAAAATAACTTGCCCGAGGTGATTTCAGCTTGCCCTGTGCTCACATAAATTTCGAACCCTGGAAAGTCTTCAAATCAAATCTTTTATTACACTCACTGTAATATGCAGAAGCGTGTAACGAGCAGAGGTGGAGTCCTCGAGGACATCCTTGGCCTCGAGGACACATTTTGAAGTCCTTGGCCTTGAAGCCTCAAGTCCTCAAAAATTGCCCTGTCCTCGGCTCGAGGACAGCACTGTTTTTTTAAGGCAGTGGCTATTTTGCCTCTAGAGGCAAAAATACCGGTAGATTTTACCTCTAGAGGCAAAATAGCCCCATGTTGTTTTACCATTTGGAGGCAAAATAGTCCTAATGGCTATTTTGCCGCAAATGCCAAACTATCCCTAAGCCTAATCCTAACCCAAACCCTAACCCAAACTCTAACCTTAATCCTAACCCTAATCCCAACCCCAGCCCTAACCCTAACCCAAACAGAGGAAAAACACTATGGCAAAATAGTGTTTTTCCTCTGTTTGGGTTAGGGTTAGGGCTGGGGTTGGGATTAGGGTTAGAGTTTGGGTTGAAATTTTTTAACCGTTGAAATTTTATAGAGATAATGTACGGTAAGTAGGATTATACAATAAATGCAGATAACAGTAGCATGTAAAAGCAAAAATAAGATAAGATATAGCCTATTGAAGGATAACGTACACTAGGTAGAAGAAACCAAGAAGCACCTAGTTATCATCCAGTAGCCTATATGCTTTCCAAATTACCGGTAAGACCGGTATGAGCAAACTGCTGACCCTGTGAACCCCATTGCTAATAGGAAAGTTGGGATGTTGCGCCGGATAATCATGAAAGCAAAAGCACATATGAAACGTTGCGTCAATTTGGCGCAAAAATCGTAAAATAGGGCGCAGAAAACACAAAATTCGGGGCAGTGCGTTTTGAATTTTTAACTAAGGTGTTGTGTGGTAAATTGAACCATTTTAGCTTTTTCATGAGGTTTTGCAGTGATGTTGATGATTAGTCTGTCTTGTAGCCTACAAGTCTTTCTCTGCACAGAAAAATCGTATTTTTTTTGGTATTACTAAGCTTTTCATTTAAATTCTTTTTTTTTTTTTACTTTTTATTTTTTATTTTTTTTTTTGGTGTTTTGTATCCAGCTGTTAGACCAGTTGTCTTTGACGTCTATTTTTATGGCTGTATATAATTGTACATTTTGTACATAAGCAATGCTTGTTTTTTGCTAAAAGGTTTCATGGCCATACAGCAATAACGTAATTTATTTCATCAATAATGCTAATAATTTTGTATGTTTTAAGCCTTCGGGCTTTGCCATGTTTTCCTGACGATGTTCTGCTATACGCAATGTTGTCATAGCGTATTTGTGTTGCATCTTCGAAAAAATAAATTTGATTTGATAATTTTCTTTTCAACACCATTTCGTCATAGTTAATGATTAATTCATTATTGCATTTGCATGAGTTGCATCACAAAATCTTGTATCACGAATTCTTTAAACATTTTTAAGCTTTCGAAACAACCGGGACGGGACATTTTTTATGACGAAATTGTGTTAATTCTTTCATCAACACCATTGCAAAGCCTGATGTAAAAAGGTAGCGTGTTGGTGCAAAAAAACAAAGAATGCAGAGTGCAGAATAGATTCAAATTGACTACGATTCTTGCTCCAATTCTGATTAATTTTTGTTTGCGTGTTTTTTTCTTTCAATAATTTGGCAAATTTTTACCCTCACTGATTTCCCACATATAACTTAGTTATGATAGTTTAGTCAAGCCGTATACTGCTTGAATTAGCTGGTTTAATGCCCTTTAAATAAAAAAGACCGGATTTATGTTCTCTTTAATACTTTTATCTACCCAACTTACCTACAATTTTTGCTTTCATATCTTTCTTTCTCTTATGTTCAGCTTCTAAGCAACAAAAACCGATAAGTGAGACACTCGCTTAATTTACTCGCTAATTTTTTTTCACAATTACCAATTCGAAAACTTACATTTTCCAAGCCCACAAATAGCCCCTTGACTCATTTCGATCTATTCCTTCATCGTGAATACTAAAAGTGATGATGACTCATAATTTTAACATCGTAAAATGCACAGATCAATATCAGTCATATACAAGCATTTTTTACATTAACCAAAATCATTTAATGATAAAAACAAAAATGCAGCATGAAAAACACAATTAAAAATCGGCAAGAAAATATAAAAACCAGCACTATACAAAGCGAACCACGCGAAAAGAAAAATTTGACCAATTTTTGCGAAAAAAATATCCTCACAATTAGTCACAACCATGGTACCGTAATCGTCACTCGTTTTATTGCTTATTTCATGACAAAAATAAATCGGTAGAGGAGAATGAAATTATAAGTTATTGTTGTTTTAGTCTTCTTGTAATCAAGGTCTTTTTAGTCTTTTTGCCCGAATTAAAAGCTATACCATTTTTCAAAGTGTTTTTTACACAGCAAAGCATAGGCAGAAAAAACAAAAAAAGAAAGTATCAAACATAGTCAAATCAAAAATAAACGATAATGTTGTTTTAGTTCTATACATAATGTTCTTGCCGTTTGGAAGCGCTAGAGTGTGGAGAAGCAGAAGTATAGCCACCAATTGAGAACACTCTGGTCTGAGAAGCAATAAAAGATTCTGAATTCAATGTTGAAATTTCGCTTGAATTTAAAAGATTAGGAGACACAAAGCTTGTTGACGCAAAGTTGAGGTTTGCAGAGGTCCTGAAACATAAAATTTATCTCACTCATTTCGATGGTGCAAATCTTTGTTGAGCATTGGGGGGATAATTTGCAATTTTACCCGGATTTTGCCCTATTTTCAACCTTGGGGGGATGAACCTCGACCAAGACTTTTCTCAGGTGAGCAAATTAAGTGAAGACCAAAAAATACGGTCTTCACCAGAAATGGAACACTTTTTTCCCGAAATCAGGTAAAGACCAAAAAAAAAAGGTCTTCACCAGAAATGGAACACTTTTTTCCCCGAAATCAGGTAAAGACCAAAAAAAAAAGGTCTTCACCAGAAATGGAACACTTTTTTCCCAGAAATCAGGTAAAGACAAAAAAAAAAACAGGTCTTCACGAGAAACGGAACACTTTTTTCAAGTACTGACCTGCGCTCAGATGCACACCAGAGTCAAATTATTGGAGGGATGCAGATGAAAACCATACTCAAATTGTTGGAGGGTATACAGTCAAATTATTTCCCCTCATACATCCCCCCCCCTTGTTTCGGTACCACTGCTCATTTTAAATCCCGAAAAAAAGCTGAACTTAAGCGGAAAATTAATTTTTTTTTGAACACTGTCATTAACACCAGAAACTTGAAAACTATCTTTATGTGCGTTAGTTTTGATTATAGACCTACTCATTTCAGGTATATGTTCAGGAAGACTGGAACAGTGCAACGCTTTCTGCTACGGTACGGTTGAATCCACCTTTAACGAAGCAAATGGTATCAATCGGTTAACATTTCGTGATGGCGTAAAGCGATTGTGCTTCACGATGTAAGATAAGAATGTCTTCAATTGAAATAGCAGCAATTTCGAGTAAAAAACTCTTACTCTGTTTGAGGCTCTTCCTCATCTTTAATGGCCGGTAAAGCAGCAAGGTCTTCAAATACTCCAGCTAGCCCTTCATAGTGTTTTCCATACGACATGAGAAAGTCCAATTGTACGGAGTCATCGGGGTTGTAAAGTTTGTTTCGCACATTGGAGGAATTTCCTGAAAAAAAAAAGACAGTCTCATATTTGCTGTGGTCCATGCAACTAGCACAAGTTTGAGCAGCGGGAAACAAACCGAGAAGATGGTGGTAAATTTTTGCAACTTCAATTTTTATACGTTTTCGTAAAATTTTAAGCAGAAAAATTTCTAAAATGATATACTAGAAAAAAATTTTACTTAACTTAATCGCGATAATCAACTTCGCAAATCACAAAAAGGTAAAAGCTTTTTAAGAAAAAAACGGAATCAACAAATTCAACAGTTAACACTTTTCGTAAACAGTTTGCTCACTTTGGTCATGATTGTCGTAAAAATCGTTATCATCAGTGTTGGAGGAAGAATCAAACCTCTGATGAAGAACCAAGTCATCATCTGGATTCATTTCATGAGGAGAGGGATGAAATTCAGGAGAAGAGTGGGGATTGGGGCGAAGTCCTTTGTATTTAGACGGAGTCCCGCCAAATCCTGTTTGTTTATACATAGCAGAGGATGGAATAAAGATCGGAGTTCTACTCCTTACATTAACTGGGACTTTGTGTATTCGTTGCCCTGGTAGCGAGGAGGGTCGATTCAATGGTGTACGATGTTTGTCTCGTTCGGAAAAAGATGGGCCCCGACTCGGGTCCTCACTGGATGAACTCAGATAACCTTGTAATGAAACAGGATTTTCGCTTAGTATTTCAATCTCTTTCGGCGTGAGTCCAACGATGCCATTTAAGTGCTGAAAAAGAAAAAAAATTAGGTTTTTCATCTTAAAGATGATACTGGTATATCAAACAAAACTCAAGCAATTTGCTTTCAGCTCGTAAAATTACAAAAACACGTGTCGGTTTGAAGTTGTAAGTCGGGCCGAACATTCGGGTCGGGTTCGGGCTTAGATTGACAAAATGTTGGGCTTACTTCGGGCTTAGCATACGTATTTGCCCGTTGTTTTAGCCTTTTAAGTGCTATAAAGGTGTAATTAAAATAACTTTGGAACACTGAACGACGACTTCGTTTAAGCATCATTTGATTGTCACTGCACAATATTTTTGCGTCAGAATTTATCAGTGGTAGGTAGTTTTATTTCAACCGCTTACGAGCAATAACCTTACACATTTTTCGGGCATAACTTAACTTTCGGGCTTTTTCGGGCATGGTTTTGTCTATAAATTACTTTTCGAGTTCGGCCGGGTTTGGGCCTGTACTAGTCGGTCAGTTTACAACTAACTTGTTTACAGACACCTAATTTTTCTCTTTTTTTTTGTTTTCAAGAATGATGAAGACGTGGTTGTGTAAAGAGGACTATAGTATAAGCTGTCAGTAATCGGGTCGCCAAACCAGACAAAGTGCTACATGAAGAATCACAGCAGAGCAATATTAAAAGCTGGCCACAGACTACCACAATTGATCATGCCCCCATCGGTTTGTTTCACCCAAATATCCGTTCTCCGGGCTATTCGATTTCTCGAAGTCACCTCTGACATAGCTTACCTTTACCATCTGCTCGACTGAGGTTGGATTGGAATGGGGAGTGGGGTTCGGGTGCTCAGAAGACGATGATGCGCTAGATGTCGCTCCATCTGAGCCTGGTAATTTTACTGCTTTTCGTCCTCCAAACATATGCCTGAAAATTTTTGCGTTATTAACATTATGAAAATATCGAATCTATAATCATGTCAAGAGCCCAAGTCAAGTTCGATCAATGACGCTTTTTTGGTGTAGGACTTCAGAGTTTTGTTTTGAATTCTTAAACTTTGGAGCTTTAAACGAGATACTATTTATTACGTATATAGCATTTATCGCCCCCATTGATCGAGCGGTAACGAGTTTACCTCTCGGTCTGGAGCAGGAGGTCTGAGGTTCAAATCTCGGGCCAGTCAAATCGGACACAGTGTTGCCAACAGCTAACCACCGCTTAGAAGCTAAGTTGTTCACACGCGCAATGACGCGGAGATGAGCCCCGCAAACTCGTTACACGCTTTGGCGTAATACAGCGAGTATGTAACAAAAGATTTGATTTTGATGCAATTAACATTTTTCAAGCAGCATTTGAATAAACTTGCAAAGAGAATCTTTGTGAAAAATGTATTTAGCTAATTCTTACTTTGTTGCTTGCACTTGTCCTCCCTTGAGTGAAAAGGCAGATGGGGACTTCGTGGGAGAAACTCTTCCATTGGGAAAATAAGAAACGCCTGCTGTGCTTAATAGTGAAGAGTTTGCGGTTGAATTTAGCTTTCCTTCAAACTTTCGAGGTAAAGCTCGTGGGGCCGCCGTATTTTCAATTTTTGATCCTTTTGCAAACGAAGCATCACTCAAAGTCGAAGATGGCTGATAGCTGCTAGACGAGTCGCTGTGAGTACTGTCACTGTAATGATGGAAAAAGTCTGATGGTATGCTGGGGGAGATACTGCTTTCTTCTATGCGAGTATATACATTGTGAACGGGAGATTTTTGCATAGTGCGGTCTTCCACTGTGATCCCACGTCGCTGTTGAAGCGCTAGTTCATAAGAAGGCAACGGTGACGTAGGCTTCTTATCATTGGCTTCTGTTGCTATTCTTTGATCAGCTTCTGGTAGCAAACTTGTGTGGCTAACTGGAGGCCTTCCCTGAAAAGATATCGTTACTGATCAACTGACACTTTGCTTGGATTACGTAATAACAAAATAATACATTTTTTTGAAACGTGTCCAAATGTTACTGGGTTTTTAGATAAACAAACGTTGTTACTTTTGTTCAGTACAATGTAGCGCATTATTTTCGGCCAAGATAACAACCAATAAAAGTTTTTACAAAACTATAACAGTATAGTGAAAAAAAGACTACAACAAAGAACGAGAGTAAGGCACTTTACGAAGATTAATTCATGGAAAAAAATAATTATATAATTATTATGTAGTTCCTACAACTTATTAGCCTTTAATTTTCCATCCATTTCTCATTCTTAACTTCAATTGATTCCTGGATTATTATCTCACTTTCACAGGCGAGGGTGATCCAGTCGACAGGATTCCTGAGCGTGTGTTTTCATCAGGATGATCCTCATTGTTTTCAACCCTCCTTTGGTCAGTCGAAATGGTACGGGGATGATCAGATAATGCGATATCTGCTGGTATTCTACTGATGTTGGCGAAATTGTTTTTGTTGCTTGGTTGTTCCAAATACATTGAACCATTCCCTGTTGAAGACAAAGAATGACTATATCTCTAGAACAAACCGCAAAATCTTCTGCAATTCTTTTGATATTTTGCACCCTGCAGTAACTGTACTGTACTTAATTGGCACTATAATTTCAGCTTTTTCATACCAAAAACCACTTGAAGATTAACCCAAATTAATTATACACATAGGTGGGCAAGTTAATGAAAAACGTTAGCTTCGTTAACCACTAGTCCGTTCACAAACTTCACACCTCCGTTAACGTTAATCCGTTATTTTCCGCTTTAATTAACGGAAGTCAATAAAGTCCGTTAATTCGTTAATGTTTTGCGTGTAATTAACATTTCTTTTTATTCACTCGCTTCTAGAACACGTATTGACGCTGTTGAGCTGATTGTAAGGAAATATTTATTGCTGTGGTGGTCTTTTTGTGTTTTGGAAGTTAATTTTACAATCTAATCTAATTTGAAGATAAAAATAAGTTCAAATGCACTAACGAAGCTGCGATCTAAAAATCTTTGGAAATTGTGAACAGCGATAATTAGTAGACCTATGAAGCTGCAGCTTATTATTTGCCACAAGAAAGAGCTCCTTTCTTCGCTCTCTTATACAAAACTCGTGCTAATACGCAACAAATGTTAGCAGTGCAAACTGGTTTGTACGGGTACGATGAATGAATGGTGCAAGATATTAACGATTAAACCTTAACGGAAGTTAACAAAACTTAACGGAAGTTAATTTAGTCCGTTAACATGAAAAAACTTTTTAACGGATTAACGAGTTAATGAAAAAGTTAGCTTCGTTATTAACGGATTAACGGACTTGTGCCCACCTATGATTATACATGTTGAATATCCAAAAGCGATTTAAAAAAGCAAAGTATATCTGAAGGCAACGAGAAGACTAAATGCAAATCGTAGTAATCTTGATACACTAAAAATAACAATGTTGTTTTGAGTTGCTGCTTATGATGAGTTTTTCAGCTAAAAAAAAACAAAAACAGCAACACTACACAATTACACGAAAGAAAAAAAAAACAGCAGATAAAATCTTCATGAGTGCTGCTGCCACTTACCGTTTGCCTTATTTTGGGGAGACTTTTTGACTCCACTGTAAACATCTCCATTTGTGGTTGTGTTTTTAGAATTTGTCTCGCGACGTTTTTGCACGCAATGTCGTATGATAAAAGCGATTGCTACTACCACTATAATAAACCCGACCACCGATACAACGTATATCCACCAATCTGACGAAACGCGTAGTGGAGAAACACATTCCCCAACATCATCAATATAACCGTTAACGCAGACACATAGCGGTAGGTTGTCATATTCTATGCATTCTCTGTATGAGCCTGAAAATATAACTAATTAACTATGTTAAGTCAGCGCTAAACTTTCTTGGCTTGATGTATACTACTAATTTTGTAAGATATGTGAGAGGAATGACTGGAGAGTCAAATCAAAAGTCAAATCTTCATTATATCAGCATGAAACGTCACGAGTTGATGGGCACCATCTCCACGGCATTGCGCCTGAGCAGCACAACTATTTATGGAGAAATGTCCCAGCCGCAGGGAGCCAATGAAAACACTGAGCCGATTTGATTGGCCAGTAACTAAACCCGAGGCTTTCCATTCCAGCAACAAAGCGTCACTATTTGACCAGACACCGGGTAGGAAGCCACAGTTAGGTATAGGCAAAAGATGTATCTCATGCGCTCTATTGTGTTCACAGTCACGTTACATGGTGCTGTCCCAAGGACAGTGATTAGCAAGTTGCGTATACAACTTGTTAGTACAAACTGAATCTAGCAGAAGGTTTGAATTAGAAAAGTTTACCTTGTAAACTGCAGTCTATGTTCAAGCAAGGTATAAAAACATCGCAAAAAGATCCCGTGTAATTTGCTGTGCATTGGCAGGAAAATGATCCGTTTGAAGCTGGGATGCACGTAGCCTCGTTTAGACACGGTGTGGTGGCGCATTCACCAAGTGGAATACATTCAAAGGAATCCCTTAAGCAATACGTTAGTTTGTAGTTTTCGGTAACTTTCATTAGAGCAAATAAACTCAACAATGCAGCAACAATATCGGCAGTAAATATTAAAATACTTTAAAGCAAAATCGATGCCTTGGATGTAAAAATCAGTTAAAATAGGTCTACCTAGGCCTAGTAGCGTCTCAGCAAATTACACACCAGCTTTTTATTACCAAATGATACTTCACAATTCACAAGTACAAATTCTAGACTATATTACACAACACACACGTAAAATTTTGCCAAAATGTGGAAGAAATACATTTGATGCAATATTTCTTACACTTTTGGAAAGGTGTTTTCAAAATTTCTTAACCGTAATTAAACGCGCAAATAGTATATTTCAAAAACTATTTTAAACTTAGAAACATTATCGTAGAATTTAAGCGTACACTTTACACAGTACGAATATTTATTGCTATTTTCTCACCATATATCGTTGCAATATAATTCTTGAGAGCAGGGGTTTGAGGCACAAACATCAGCTCCGTCGCAACCGCGCATGACACCAGAGGCGGCAGAACCACCGTCATTTATCTGTGCAACTTGAAATATTGCGCTCTCTCTATCGTCTTCTAACGGTTGGTGCTGATTGTTGACTTTAAAGCTGTAGATGCAACCTCTGAATGCGGTATTCACATCTCTGCCTCCGACGTAAAAAGCCTACAAAATTATAACAACAACTTAAAAGTGGAATGGTTTAAAAGAGTTTGTTTTGAAAGTTATGATCCCAGCGTTGCTTATTGTGAATTTGAAAAACTGCAATGTTTTGTACCGAGAAGAAGTTGCCAAAAAGAAAAAAAAAGATGTACCGTCTCAACCAGCCTATTTAAAAAGACTGGAAATTAGTCAAAACGGTTTATTATGGAGGGTGCTCGATTTATTCATTCTTGGTTGACGCGGTATTATTTTTCTTGAGAAATATTTACCTGAAAACAGAAGCTCTACTTCTCACTTCAACATAATGATAACCCACCTCTATTTGTTGTACGTCAACGAAATTGGTAATTCCTCCATCTATTTCACTTTCGAACACTCTGTCGCTATCAACTAGTACAGCAAGCTGATAATTTTCATTTTCTTGCATAAGTTCAACATCAACTTCATGCCAATCGCCATCATCAACTTTCGATAGCATGTGCTCTCTCATACCGGCAGCTGATGCGTAGCTGTATATCAGAGCGCCATTTCGTACCTAGGCAAAAAATGTAATTTGTGAAGTAGCACAGAAGGAAAACTAGTTAATAGAAAAATCTGCAAAACCAGAAGCAACAAACGGAAGTATACAGCACATGCAGAAAAATGTAGTCAAATAAAATTCGTACAAGATGAACATTATCGTATTCGCTATAAACTGCATCCACAGAGTCTAAAAGTCCAATCAAAACAAGCAAAAGATAGTGCTTCAGAAACGACTCCGGTTTTAAATTCCTTGTCATTACAGTTTGGACACAGGTACGATTATGAACGTAAAAAATTCTTTTAAGTCTCACTTGCAAAGAAACAAAAGTAATGATATCTGTTCCTTGGACATGCAAAATTATACCATCTCTATCTCTCGTGCGAAATCTGACCGAAATAGAGGAATCTAAAAACATCCGTGTAGTATTATTGTTATTTATCAACACTTCCGTTAAATTAGACCACATTTATTTACGAGATTGGCGTTGCCGCGTTAATACTGATTCTTTTTGTGCTTATAGATACTTGTATATTTGATAATATTTTGGAAATTGAATTCAAGTGAACAAATAAATTAAATAGTGATAACTAGCAATTAGCAACGCAGCTCATGGTATATAATATTATCTATTCATCGACACTATAAAAGAAATATCTTGCCAAACGACATGTGAAATTTGCTTTGCTGCAATGGAGGCAAAATTATTCATATACAGCAGATCGCAATCAATTCACATCTGTCTTGATCACCTGACACCTATGGTCAGTTGCCTGACCCTATTACAAGTAGAATAGAGTGGTGCAAAGCAAATCACTGAAAGCATGTGTTAGCAAATATTTATTATTCATTCTCATATTCGCACTATATTGTTACAAGCACTAACGTAAACGGTGATTCAATACATCAAATTCGCCAAGAACATATACATACAAAAGTTGCTAACACCCAATTCAAACAAAAAATATAGAGAACACAATAGCCCTCGTGGAAATCGCAACAGAACTCGTATTTTTTAGTTCTTCTAAACGCCTCTAAAAAGTTAATCAACTATACAATTCAGCTGCTTACCCATTACTGACGTCACCCTCTTCTTTCGTGATGTACCACCTGCTGGCAAAGCCAAAGCTCCTGATTCGTCCAACACTTGATTTCGAGCAAAATCAGGCAAAAATGTGTAGAACAAAAACGAATCTCCGTCAAAAGATGAACCAACCTACCCAAAATACAATTTTTGTAGTCACAAAATAAATTTGATCGCCTGTCGCCAAATGACAATTGGAGAACATTTACGCTTATTTGCTGTCAAATTCCTCTAAACAAGCATTCTCCAATAACTTTTTGTTGAACTTCATTAGAAATCAATCTCAAAGTGTCCGTTTTCAATATACTGCACTTATTTTGAGTATTTTTGTCATAAGCTATTTATCAAGAGCATTTAAGCAATACCAATTCTAGCTAACAAAAGCGTAAAATTGTTTTAAATATAATTTTGTACTCATTAAAAGTTTCATCTTTTAAATTCCATGAAAGACTTGAACAGAGGTCGAATGATAGAGCGTTTGCTACTGAAACGGACAAACGTTAGACTCGAATTCGATTCCAGGTCGGACCAAGCTAAAGAGTATAAAAATTGGTATTCACAGCAGTATCCCTGTTTGACTTTCGGCAATAAAAAGGGACAGTGTAAAGCCTTCGTTGCTTGCTGTAGACAGTTGGACAAGTAGCAGCTTGATTCTAAAATCAAAAAGTTCTTTTCTGTCTCTTGGCCAAAGCTATTTGGTGAATAAAGAAGTAAATTACAATTACATGGAAACCAGCAAAAGTTACGAGACGTGGCAAAAACTTACCCTTTCATATTGGCACCGACTACCTGACCTCCCTTCAGGGCACTCACATAACACCGTCGACCACGCATCTATGCATGTTGATTGTGGACCACAAACAGCCGTATTGTCTAAACTCACACAAGCACTGCCTTCAAAACCTGACTCGGTACGAGTGCATCCGTCGGATACACCTGACGAGCCCGATACAAGTGGGTGAGCAGTACTGTCAATAAGTTCTGAATTCATTTGTAAATCGCGAATACATCCAACAAAATCGTATGATGAGACCTGAAAAAGATGGATAAATTCATTTCAACATTTTCTCACTTTACTTTAATAAAATTATACTTGGTTGATGTGGTACTTTATTTGGGCTTCTGAGCTAACATTCAGGGGCCAAGTTTTCTTAAAGTTATTTCGAGTAACTAGCTAGTGCAAACTAGCAAGAAGTTTTCAAGGCCACAAAAGAGCAAGTTTTATCAATTGATACTTGTAATTATCCAACAATTTGGAAATACGAACACAATAAAAAAGTTGGGTTTTCCCAATTAAAAAATATACATGGCGTGTTACTTTGATGAACAATACCAGGTGCTCCTCGCAATTAATATTTTTTAAAAGCATCGCAAACGTAAAGGCTATTTCTCTGTAAGTTACAAGAACGCCAAAGATAATCTTCACCTGTCCTGGGTGGTTCAGTATATCGTTGGAACTTTGTGCACCTCCAACATACAAAGGATTGGAAGATAACTTTAAAAATGGATTATTGCTGTTGCTTAAGAAAAGCTGTCTGCGGGAACAAGCGCTTGAATCGATCCCCGGGTCGTTACATTCATCCAACTGGACTAGGACTTCGTTATTGTTGGTTATCAAACGCAATCGGTGCCACTGTCCATCAGATAGATTATCACCAACCAGAAATCGCGTTGTTCTATAACAGATGAAAAAGTAATCAGTGGAAAATAAGTGCTTGCTCATTTTTGATCAATTCTAAGTCAGGTGCACAAAATGTACAAAAATGGACAAAGCTTAGCAAAAATGACTTTCTAATTCACTTTGATGCTTTCATATTCATATTCCTTGCAGCTGCATTGATGTTTGAATTTAGTGTATAAACGAATCATAGTTACTGTACTAATATAATAATAGTATAAACGAATCATAGTTACTGTAGTAATTAACAAAAACATATTGTAGTTAACAACACGCTGATAGCACAACTCTTTGCTCAACGTAAGCGAAACGTACTGTTGGCAAATTACAACTGCCTGTACCTTAGGGTGTTTCATTTTTTCACCATTTTTGAAATCAAAAATGCCCAGGGTGCGATAGGGTAGGGTTTTGGGAAAAAAAGTTATGGCCAAAATTTTTTTGGATTATGACGTCATTTTGAGGTTGCACGCATCAATTGAAATTTCGAGGGGCCGAAATTTCGTAAATGTGACGTAACTCAGAAACTACTTGGCGTAAATTAGTAAAATTGGTGTCAAAATGACCGGAAGACATGATTTTGTATAGGCACTTAAGAGGGTTCTACTCTCTAATGGCAACAGAAAAAAAGTTATTTAAAAAAAACTTATTTTAGACCAAAATTTCGGTCAAATACGCAGAATTACTGTGTTGCTATCACCTGATGCACACATTAAACTGCTGTTTATGCAAGTTTTTGTATTGAGCACAAACATTAACTTGAGTTGAAATAACAGGACTAACGCAATACGTTAATACAAAAATTCACGAACACTACGTGAGCGTAGGCGTACGAAACAAATTGCCCTATTTGGTCTGGTCGAATGTGTTCTTTTTTTTTTTTAGATAAATTTCAGAAGATGCCATCAAATTGGCTGGAATAAGAAAGCTTTAACATAAAAATTAAAGCAAACGTCAAAACATTACAATTAAATTATTATAAAAATTACTCCAAAATTTTAAGAAACTACCCGAAATAGTGGTGATAAAATAAACTGTATTTTTACATTGAAACAAGGATTTGACGATAGCATGAAGATACATAATAACCAATGGTGAACAATGAACATACAGTACAAGCTGCATTACGTTACAGTTTCGAATCTAAATTGCACATGTATGCACGCAAACGGATATCTGTCCGATTCATGTATTTCGGATCATCAAAAATCTTCTGGTTGATGATCTTCTTCAGAATTCCTATTCGTCTCTCTGTCGATCTGTTATGGCAGTCTATTGCTCGCCAGAAGGAAGGATTCAGATGAGAAGCTGATATGCAAGGAGCTTCTTTACTTTGCTTCGTAAAAAAATGTCTCAAACGCTTTCTTGGATCACTCAAAAGGGTTCGAATTTCAACAGAGTCAGGAAAGGATTCTGAAAACGATACAGCTTCCACGCTATAAGGCGGAGTTTCTGCATAAACACTTAATGCAACATTGACTGGCGAAAGCCATTTGGAGGCATGAGGTACAAAGTAGTTCCACACTACGTCAGCTATATTTGGCTCCAATTGACGGTAAGCAAGGATAAGATCTCTTTGAAAAAGAGTAAGCGAAGGTCCTTCGGCGGCTTTCGGGTTCAAATGAATCATAATGAACGATGGCAGATAGACTGATATAATAAATGAAACTATTTTGTTCAAACGTTTTTGTTGAAGGTTCGATAGATTTCCAAGATTAAAGATTAACAACCTGAGGTATCCATTGGCAGTTGTCACCCACCGCGAATGACATATATTTTCCTGCTTGTAAACTAAAAGGTTTTTTAGATTGTCTGGTACCTCAGCAACAATATAACCAGCCAGAACCAACAAGCATAGCTGATCACTTCTCAGACTGTTGTCTGTATCGGCTTTTCCTTTTTGTTGGGAAAACCATTCCAGTTTGGCCTTCACATGTAAAGCTGCAATTTTTGTCACAGAAACTTGAAAACTTTCTTGAGGAACTAAATTTTCAATGAGAGGAGCATCTGTGGTCTTGATTATATTCATGATGGCGCCATCCTGCATTGCACCAGGGCCTTTTTTACTCCCTTCCACAGCCGTAATGACATGAGTGAGGTACACTTCATTGACATGAAACAAGCACTCAAATTCATGAATGCCATGACCAGCGATATCCCGCACGTGGTCATGCAGGCGTTTATTTACACCGGATGTTTTTCCAGTGTTCAGTGCAGTGGTATCCGCCATAACGCTATAAATATTATGAAGATAACCAGCACAAACTTCAGATATTGCCTTGAAGAGAGATTCCCCAGTAACTGACGCATCTTTGCTGAAAGATTTAACTCCCATAACTTCATCCATCTTAGCGTTGTTGAAATCAACAAATTGCCCTACAAATACGTACCTGTCGATCTTATCAATAATTTTTCCCTCATAACAGAGTTGTAATGAGTTTGAGGCAGACAAAACGGATTCGCACTGCTGCAACGCTTTCATTCGCGCTTTTTCACGATGGCGGTAAACGGTTGAAGACGATGCAGCAATATTATCAGCGCCGATTACAGACAATAGTTGATCTGACTGCTGACGCAATGACGTCATTCTGCTGTCAGCTAGAATGCAACTTTGCTCAGTAAGAGAAAAACTCTTCTTTCTATTGTAATTTTTTCCTCCAGTAACTTTTCTAGGGCAATATTCACTGTCAATTTCAGCATTGTCTTCTTCATATTCTTCATGCAAATCCAATGCAGCGCTACTTCTTTTCCGTAATCTAGTAATGGTAAGTAGTGAATCAATCCCTGTTTTATCAGCAGCTGATCCTGAGCAACCGCTAAGTGATTCGCGCGGGGCAGTTTCTTCCAACTCATTGGGGAGGTTTCGAACATGAGTTTATCGTTCTCTTTGAGCTGCAGCATGACTAATATCTACGTGGCTAATTATCATTTTTCGCTCGCTTCTTTGGTCTTTAATGAAAGCAACTTCTTTCTCTGGTATCCTGTCTTTAAAGTCACAGGAGCAAAGCAATTTCTTGTTACGTAGTTTTGATGATTCTTCGATGGGGCATTTACACTTAGAAATATCAAATAAATTTTGAAGCCACTCTTCACTCACCTCATTTAATTTTCTTCTTTTTTGCTCTTTTTCTTGCAGCTTCAAATTTAGTAACGAGATTTTTGCACTGGCAACTGACTCTCTGTCTACTAACGATTGGGAGACTTGCTTTATTCCATACTGCAGTGACATCATTTACTAGACTATCTTTTAAATCCGAAAAGCTTGGAGTTTTGCTTGAGAACTTAGGATCTGAATCTTCCAATTTCTTCCTCAAGTAAAAATAATGCTGCACCACCTCAAAATTAGTTGGTAAAACATTACCTTTTATATGCTTGAATACTTGCAACGATCTGCTAATATCTGACCTTAGCGCCATCTTTCTAAATCAAAGTACTGCGTAAAATAGATAATACTGTCAAAAAATTAATTAAGTGATTTTGTTCTAGAATATTCCGTAAAGCATTATTTGATCATAAATAAACTTTCTGCTTTAGCACTCAAACGTAACGAAAAAACTACGAAGATATTAATTCCAAATTAGGAAAAAAAAGGGAAAAATCAGTTTTTTTTAAATAACTTTTTTTCTGTTGCCATTAGAGAGTAGAACCCTCCTAAGTGCCTATACAAAATCATGTCTTCCGGTCATTTTGACACCAATTTTACTAATTTACGCCAAGTAGTTTCTGAGTTACGTCACATTTACGAAATTTCGGCCCCTCGAAATTTCAATTGATGCGTGCAACCTCAAAATGACGTCATAATCCAAAAAAATTTTGGCCCCTACTTTTTTTCCCAAAACCCCACCCTATCGCACCCTGGGCATTTTTGATTTCAAAAATGGTGAAAAAATGAAACACCCTACTGTACCTGTTATTGTTGATATCCTCAATTCGGTATGAGAATCTCAATCTTCCATCAATAATCTCCGTCGCAATGAAGTCATTCACATTATTGCCAGCGTGATTGTACAACATTAAGGCGGATGATGAAACTAAAAAAAAACACAAAATCACTTTATGATTCAAATTAAAAACCAAAATCGATTTGTTAAACGAAGAATTGATTGGTATTACCTTATATCTTTACTGTCAAGGTAATTGATGAAGAAATTACGCCACACTAAACTTCTTAACTCCTTTTCAATTTTGTTATTTTGAAGACATTGACTAACCTCATTGATTGACACTTTTTGACTTTGCTAGTTGGTACAGCGTTGGGCCGGTGATCGAAAGGTTTGGCTCCGAGTTCGGTTCCCAAGCTGGTCATTTTGGTCAAGCGTTGCTGTGTTCTTGGGAAAGACAATTAACGCTTGTTTTCCTTTGGGGTCAAGCAGTCTATACGCGTTGTGGTGCCATTGCTCCAGCTAGACGAAAAACTAGCAAACAGAACCAAACAAAAAATGTGCTATGTGTTGGTATGGTAAGACAGAATCTGAGAAACAAGTTCGCACACGAAAATGAATAATTGTTTTCCCAAAATTAGTGGGCTTTTCTCAAAAAAGGAACTTCAATGATTACATCACTTGGATGACAAATTTGGAATACAACTAAAATTGTCAACGCGAAATTACCTGTTGAAAATTCAAAAAATATGTCGTTTTCCACAACGTCGAAAGACGGTAGACTCAAATAAGACAGAGATTTGAACCCAAGGCTGTTTATTTCACAGTTTATTCCCGTAGTACCAAATGAGCATAAACAGCTGTATGAAGTAGCTCCATCTGAACAAAAGAATCAAACAAAAATTCGTAATTTGGAAAAACAAAACCAACATACAGTCAATTTACTGTAACATCGCAATTAGCAACTTAAACTCTTTGTTATTAGTGAAAATATTCATTTTGACTTCAAAACATCGAATTGGTTCAATCTTGCATTAGTAAAACAAAACTTAAACGAAGACTGAAGGCAAAATCAAAGGGGGGTATCTAAAGTTAGGGCAATCGTATTAGATTAGATTGGCGTTGACCTCATCATTCTTGGCCCAACCGCTCCAGAGATATTCTACTTCAAACACGACGTAGGGGCCTCTCTAATCATAATTTTTATTGGCAACCCTGGCGTTGATAGCATCAGCGACGCCATCTTAGTTCTATCTTAAAACAATAACGCCGCAAGGCTATATCCACAGAGGCCTTTTAATCTCATTTATATACACATGTAGGTTAATAAAGGCCTCGGTAGGCTGCATTGGAACGTCAGGGTTGCCAGTAATAATTATAATTTAATGTTTGAAGTAGAATATTTCTGGAATGGTTGGGTCAAGAAGGATGGAGTCAACGCCAATCTAATCAAATATGATTGCGATAACTTTAGATACCCCATTGAGTTTGCCCTCAGTCCTCGTTTAAATCATATGTAAGTGAGGTGAACTCGGAGATTAGCAAACACAGAGGAAATTAAACCATGATCCTTGCGTTAGAGATACCCCTGATGACTCCATTTATGAGAAACACGCGCTGAGTTTCATATTTTTTTAACATTTCAATCGCTGGGGCAATAAAACGACTAAAATTTCCAATGGTTTAAAGAGGGTCAAACGTACCCACGCATGTTCCGCCGTTCTGGCAGGGGTTTTCGACACAGAAATTAATATCTTCGTTGCAGGTTTCTCCAGTATATCCCACGTTACAGGAGCATGTAAATCCATTATCAAGATCCGTACACACTCCGTTGCTTCTACAAGGATTGGATTCACACTCATCGATATTTTGATGGCATACTCTACCAGTAAAACCTGAAAGTAAACATAGAAAGTTGTGTTATGAGCAACTGATAAATTCGTTTAAAAAATAATAGCAACTTTTGAAAAAAAATATGCGTTTCTGTGCACTAGTTCTTCCGACAGATAGTTTTAATTTCTGAAAAAGACTTTTCATTTAATGAGTCTGAAGTCCCCAAATGATTTTCATCCTAATAAAATGATTGGTAAATGTTAGAATTCGAAAAATCTTTATTGCTTTGCCGCAGAGTCAACTCCAAAAATAAGTTAACTTTCCAAATTGCACATAAAATTTAATAAATGCAAACAAAAAAGCCTGCTCTACACCGAGCTCTGTTATAATGACCCCGCATGTCACTACGTATTTTTTGCCAAGTTGCCTTAGCCGAAAGACAGCTAAGGGACCTTTTTATCTTTGAGTTAAACTGTCACCTGCTCGCCTGTCTATCACACACGGAGAAGGCTTCACACTATCACTTTAATACTTTTAATACTGAACGTCAAACAGGAAAGCTCTGAATACCAGGGTTTAGTCGTTGGTTTGACTCGACTAGAAATCGAACCCGAGTCTACTATTTTAGCAGCAGACATCCTATCCACTCACTGATCGGTTAAAGGCATCATAACGCGAAGAAATCTTAGGCTTACCTGGTAAACAAACGCAAGTAAACGTCGGGTTTCCATCTTGACAAGAACCTCCGTTCAGACAAGGGTTTTGCATGCATTCTTCCGTAATTACAGAGATGCTCCAATCAACTCGAAGGACGTTGCTGGGTCCGGACAGCCCCGGATTTTTTATGAACACTGTCATGTTAAATACATCTCCCAAATTCAATTGAGTGTTTTCCGTCACGTATAAATCACCTTAGAAAGAACAATAATTCAAGATTAATCCTAAATTAGCAAAATAACTGAATCTGAATATAATAATTACTTGAATACGAGGATTATATTTGAATCAGCACGTTTTTGAATCAGTTGAATTCAAACTGCATTCATTGGGATATGAACATCAAGTAAAACGAACTTCAACAACAACAAAAACGGAATTAAAGCGGGGTATTTCAAGCTTTATAAAACTTTTTCGTTCAAAACAAATGAGTTCCAATGGTAACCTCTCAACTCATGTACGGATGCAAGAAAGCGAAAAGAAAGCCGAATCATCAACGATCTACTATTAAACAAGAATTTCACCATTTTAAAGCAGAAATAAGCACATTAAAGGAACTGTGTAAAGCCTCCACTGGGTGTGGTAGACAGGTGAGTAGGTGGCAGCTTGATTCGAAGGTTCATTCATTATCTCCTGGCCAAGATAACTGCATGAATAAAATGTAACTAGAATTGCAAACTACCAAACTAACCGTTTGCTTGGTTGATGGCAAAACCTAGATTTTCGCTCCATCCGGCCAATACATAACCAATCTTTCCCTCCACCCCTCCATCTTGATCCGATGCATTAACTCTAGCGATTATTTTTCCTGAAACAAAAGATATATTCAGTCACTAATCAAATCAATAACCAGTTAGCTTGGTCAAATGTAATTAGTTCATCTTGTTTCGCACAAACGAATGTAATACCAAAGACTACTCTCAAATCTTTATGACTCTTGTTTTTTATTGTTTCGTTTTGTTTTCTTTCTGTGTGTATTTCGACGAGTGTGGAGAGAGATAAACTGCTAATCTTCTATTATTCCATTATTATTCTAACTTCAATTATTCTAAAGTAATACTCAAATCTAATTACCTGATAACAGCCACAGGACCAAAGAATTAAGTCTCGATAATAAAAACAAAAATACAACTAAACTATTTTGAAAAAATGCTGTAACTTTCTGTACGTCTCTCCATCTATTTGAAACAAAGAACTAAAACAACCACATAAGATTTCAATTTCTACAAAAACAGCACGAAAAAAAAAGTTCTTCAAGCTTACCGGGAAAGCTTATCTCTGATGTAACAAAGTTTAATTGTGTGTTCGTAATGGTTGGAACATATTCGTTCTGATCTGTCACGATAATTTTCAAGATTGCTGAATCGTTATTGCGAGCCCCAAGGACTTCTTCATTGTTGAAAGCAACGACCTGAAGGAACACGTTTTTGAAACCAAGGTAGCAAAAGCTGCTTTATTCTTAGTTTAGATGAAAATGTTGAAACTCTATCCCATATTACTTAGCGTCTACTGAGGTCTGGTATTAAATTAGTAAATTAGTGAGAGTGAATATCTAGAACCCCCTAAATATCCCTGTTAGTGGGGCCAATTTCGCAAGCTGATAAAATGTATACTGTTAACAGTAAATAAAATTCTTGTGTAATTTGTATTGTTTAACAGAGTACAATATTTTGAGCAATTGGCTTCAAAAAGGGTTTTTCCGCTACTAAAATATTTTGTCATAGTCCATTCGTACAAAAAAAGCTTAAAGTTTAACTGACCATAACTTGGTAAGAGTTTCTTGCTTCGAAATCTAGTTGAGTGTTTTGCGCTGTGAAAATGTCGCCAGTGGCACTCCGCGACACAAAAATATCTTGGGGAAACACTCCGTATTCAATAACACCATTTTCTGCCGGATCCAGATCGCTGGCGAGCAAGCTAAATTGTTTTTTTATTGTGAGCACAATGAAAACACCATTCGTTTACGTTTACTGACAAAAGTATTCATCAAAAAGTACACTGATGATTATAATTTCGAACGAACAATTCTTCTGGTTGGTGAAAGATAACTTTTTGATTTTGCATCATAATCTTTCACCTACCAGTTGGTCGAGCCGCAACGCGTTTATCTCTGGAGCGGGAGGTCTGAGGTTCAAATCTAGGGCCGGTCAAATCGAACACAGTGCTGCCACCGCAGCAACACTTCTTCAAAAAGAGCTGTGTTGCCCGGGCTCAATGACGTGGAGATGGGTCCCGCAAACTCGTTACACGCTTCGGCGTAATACCGCGAGTATAATGAAAGATTAGATTTGATTTATCATAATGTTTTGAAATAAAAAAATCGATTTTGGTCAAATCGAAGAATTTCAATAACTATTACAGTAATTAAGTCGATCAAGGTTGCCTACTGCAGTTTAAAACAAATGCTTGGCAATTAGAGATGAAACTTTGATGTTACAAAAAATTTCGTATCGTTTTCAAAACACATTGAAATTTTCACCCCACTATGTTTTTTAAAGAGCAGCATCATACTATAATTGAATTATAAAGGAAAGAAGTTTTTTTTGGTTTCGATATGGTTAATCAGTTATAATTGCTCGACCATTTTGGTGGTGAAGATGTGAGCTAAAATTTATTCACTAGAAAAACTAGAAAAACTATTCACTAGAAAAACACTTCTGGTAACATACCGGGTAATTCTGCTTTGAGGTTCAATATTTTCTTCAACGTAAGCAACAAAGTAAGATGCATTGAAGCGTGGCTGATTGTCGTTGACGTCAGACAACACAATAGTCATTGTGGCGCTGGATTGCAGAGGGATCATTCCACAATCTCGGGCTGAAACGCAATAATACTAAGACATCGTCGATTGTTGGACGCACTTTGTCTTGAAACGAACTTTTAGTGTGAGTACAGGATGTTACTTCTTTCAGCTGAACAGCCAAGTAATGAAGACTATTTAGCTGGAAATTTTTTTCTACATTTTTGTTCATACTATTCTGGCCCAAATCTAACCCGAACTCAAATTCTTACTCTAAAACTAACCCCAAACTTAACCCTAACTCAAACCCTAATGCTAACCCTTAAAAAGTAAATGAAAAATGCGACGATGGCTATTCCTATTTTCGTTTCATTCTCTTTAACTTAAAATTTTCGGTGAAGTAGTCACTCCTTGAATGAAAATCAAAAACCAAAATAATCTTAGAAGGGGTAAAACTGCAGTGCTGCATTGATGATTTGTAACCCTTTGGTGAGTTATAAAGGAAAAGACACAAAAATCTCAGCTAACCTTGTATCTTCAATGTGTATGACGGAATGCTTTCGTAGTCCAGTTGTGCTGTGGTGTAAACTATTCCGGCCGTCCGATTAATTGCAAATGGCTTGTCCAAGTCATCATCGCTCAACAAATAAAACACCTGGAAGACAATGTCCCTACATCTAGTCCATCAGAATCAAATATTTAATTATACTCGTTGTATTGCGCCAAAGCGTGTAACGACTTTGCGGGGCTCATCTCCGAGTCATTACGCCCAGGCAATGCAGCTCTTTTCGACGAAATGTTGCAGCGGTGGCGAATCGTTGGTAGCACTGTGTCCGATTTGACCGGACCGAGATTTGAACCTCAAACCTACCGCTCCGGAAACGGACGTGTTATTTTTCTACCAAATGGTTGATATTAGGTACACGCGGTTCAGATTTACTGCATTCATTGTAAGAGTCAACACTTCCAAACGCATCAACACTGTCCGATCTACAGCAAATGCATTAAAGTGAAAGAAACGAACAAAAAATTTCGGACAACTGACCAGACCTCGGCCGAAGCCACATGATTTCAAATCTTATGAGGATGATGGCAGTGAAAAAGTGATTGTTAAAATAATTTTGATTGCGCCTTATTTTTGCCCTGCATTCATGAGAAAGAAGCGGTAGCGCTTTGCTTTTAGGCAAACCTGCCCCCACTTAAAAGTGGTCGTTTAAGGCTGATAAATTATCCAAAATCTTATTAATATATAAAATAGTTTTCCATGTTAGCAGAAAAACTAATGATGTCTACGCGAAGACATAAAAGCTTGCAATATTAAATACATACTTTTCCATTAACTCCCAGATCAAGATCAATGGCTGTGACGGTTATTATTGAACTTCCTGGAGCGATGTCTTCCGGAATCGAATTCACAGAGTAAGAATTTCGTTCAAACATGGGTCTGCAAATCAAAGCAACTTGGCATGACAGCAACACTTCATTGTAAAGTCCCATAAAAGAAGCTTCACCAATTAACTAAACTTGCATTTACTACCATCAATTCAGTTTTGATTCGGGTTTTTCCCGTCTACGAAGTTGGCCGGGTTTCGTGTGATCAGCATTGACTTTAGCACGCTTTGCCATTTTGTTCGATCACATGTATCCTCTTTCACCAGTCAAATTTTCTTGATTTCATCTTCTACTTGTTTTTTCCGTGTTTGTTTCGGTCGCTCTCTTTATTTTTGGGCGTAAATTTACTAACAGGTAAAATCTTTCTTGGAGAAAAGCATTTTGTTACAGAAAACTAGCGTTATTTTGGCTAAAAACTTTACGAAAACCACGCTCACATTTTTTACAAAACAAAAGAATAAAACAAAACAGCTTCTATAAAATAAGCCTCTAGTATAAAACCAAACAAGGTGTGAAATTGTTTTATTTTGGCGGAAACAACTTTTTTACCTGTTATTATTTTCAGGAGTAATTTCAAAGGTCACTGCCAACTCAGTGCTTCTGGACGGAAATCCATCATCAGTAGCATGCACTAGAAGCCTCAGTGAAGCTCCAATATCAAAGGTTAGAGGTTGGGTTGTAGATATTGTGCCAGAAGTTGAATCAATTGAAAAATAATTTTCATGACTTCCTCCTATGATGTCATAATGCAATGCATCTCCGTCTCCGTCAAGGGCTTTCAAAACCAAAACCTGTAAGTTTTAACAAAAACACAAAATCTATTAACAAAGTAACGTCAATTGAAAGATCAAACATGGAAAATCTGTTTGTCTTTGAAACAGATTAATGTTAGTTGGTGGCAAATGCAACATCAAATCAAAAACGCGTTAAACTGCCAGTAAACCGAACCTAATTTCTACGGCAAAACTACATTCTAAAGGCTTTATAAATTCACTAGCATTGAGCCATTGAAAGTAAAGGCATCTGCGATGCCTTATCCATAAAAGTTTGAAAAAAATACAATGATATACTTTTATGTAATCACAACAAAGTTTTGTGACGGCACACTAAGAAGTAGACTTGTTTTGTTAATTGTGAGCATTCGCTTATACATCGTACACAAGTACACGTTATTGCAAATTAACCGATCAGTGGTCGAGTAGATAGAGCGTCTGCCACTAAAACGGAAAACTCGGGTTCGATTCCCGGTCGGGTCAATCCAAAGACTATAAAGATTGGTATTTACAGCTTCCCTGCTTGACGCTCAGCATTAAAAAGCATAGTGTGAAGCCTACGCCGTGTGTGGTAGACAGGTGGGCAGGTAGCAGCATGACTCGAAGAACGATAGGTCCCTTCGCTGTCTCCTGGCCAAAGCAACTTGGTTAATAAAATGTGACCACAACTACATTAAAAAAAAACCTGTAAGACACTAAAGACCTAGTTTGTTGATTTTGAGCATTCGCCTAATGCAGCCGTTATTGCAAATTGACTCTTACTGAGGTGCCAGCTGGTGCAGATTGCAGTAGAGCTAATCTTGGTAAAGCATGATCTTGTGCAAAGACTGGACTGTGCTCGTTTCTTGCATGCACGGTGGTGATAACAGTGGTTGTAGAAAACAAAGAATTCGGGAAGCCACAGTCAATGACCTTCACATTCAATCTGTGAGATGCTGGGCAATCAACCTCCAATGAACCTACAGCACAAATTGACGATTAAACAAACAATCAAATTCAACATGGAACAAAGCAGTAGTGCAAAAATTATTGAAAAATGATCATAAAGCATTTTGTCTGATCAAAGGAAAAGCCAGAATTTCCTTTGTAACATTCTCACATCAGAATCTTAACAGTATGGTGGGTCAAGACTCAAGAGGATATCGTGACAGAAATGGGTCCATCATATGGTTTGAGGCATTCGCTGGTTGGATTTTGAAAACCCACTTTGAAGGTCGTGTTAGGTATCTTTAAAAATAATCAACGACCATAAAAATTAATAGGCTTCTAATTTGAGCCACGCAAAATTGAGTGACCTAAACGTAGAGTGGCCCAAGTCGAAATTGGTGATTTTGAGAAAACCGCGTTTAAAGTTGACGGTTGTTTTTATGTATTCATTCAAGCGTTAGCACTACGTACGTTTACGAGTTCATTACTGGGGTGATCAAAATTTTTTTCACAAAATTTGGTGATCACGTGATCGCTATGTTTTTTTTTATTGCATCATTTTCGAACTTGGGCCACTACACTACTCTAATATTTGCAAGTTTTGCGGATTCAAGTTAACTTGGTACAAAACTTCTACTACCGTATAATGGCCCAAGTTAAAAAAAAACTAAAAAAAGAAAAACAAGGGGCATGGAATGGAACCATATCAAGGATATTATTTTGCTCGGTAAAACAATTGATCAAAAAGTTGTATGGACATATATTTTCTGCTGAATAGATGACGAATTTGTTTGGAAAAGACTTCAAAAATATGAAGTGTTTCCACTACAAAGTACCAAATCATTGCACAATAACCATTCTTCTCTGCTATTTTAATAGTAATAATTTCAGGGGCCGTTCAAATATCATATGACGCCTTTCGGAGGAGGGGGTTGGACAACAAGGGTTAGATCCCATGCAAAAGAATAGGCAGTTAGAGATCGAAGGGTAGAGACCAGACGAAGTATAGTTCAAACCAAACAAGATCGAAAACTTTAAACCCTGGTTGGTTATGTCCATTAGCTGCGGTAAGCGCATAAACTAGAAGAAGGACAACTCTTATAAAACCTCTCCGAAGTTACGTCAAACTGCCAAAAAGTCACGATGTGTACGTATAATGAAAATTACGTGCAAGACGTTAATGAGTTCATCTTTACAGTTGGAGCCTCGTCCGGCAGGGTAGCGCTTAGTGACCTCCCAGGTCATCATTCAGTGAAACTCGTACGGCATTTGGGTCTTAGATAGAGAAGCTCGTTCGAAAAATAAGCGACAATTTTCAAAAGCTAGCTCTTGTAGCAGCTCCTCCAATGTGCCTGCCCCACAGTTGGAGAGGCGAATGGAGGCAGCACAAAGCATTCCTACTGGAATATCCTCACCATCACAGGAAAAGAGTTAGAATAGGTTGAGGAAGCAAAGCAGTAACATCTCGATATTATTTGTGTTTCTTGAACCAAGTGATGTAGCTCTGGAACTATGGATCTGGGTGGCGGCTGGAAGTTCTTCTATTCTGGTGCTGATTCTTCCTAGTATGTCTGCGCAAGTGGGTATGGGGCTTCTCACAAGCTCTCGTTTGTCAGACTTTGAGTAAATTAGGTTTCTTTGGGATCATGATTCTACACGTTGAAGCTCAAAGTATTTAATTGGTCATTGTGCCTATAGTAGGTATGTATATGCCCCCAATGTTACGAATGAACATCAGGCTTTTGAGGATGAAATGAATGCTCTTCTATAAGTATCACCAACTGAAATCAACGCCGGTGTTGGAACCAATCAGTGGTCGAATGGATAGAGTGCCTGCTACTGAAACGATAGACGCGGGTTCGATTCCCGTCAAACCAAAGACTAGAAAAATAGGGATTCACAGCTTCCCTGCTTGACGTTCAGCAATTAAAGGGACAGTATGAAGCCTTCACCGTGTGCAGTAGCTTGACTCAAAGATCAAAAGGTCCCTTCGCTGTCTCCCAACCAAGGTAACTTATCTACCACAGATACGTAGAAGGGTGTGATCGTACAGCATGGAGTCGCTAGAATGAAGAACAGAAGGTATTTATTGCAGCTCTGTTGTAGCAACGGACTCCGCATCGTGAATACCTTTTTCCAGCACAGAGAGGTTCACAAGTAGACATGTTATCGACCTAGTATGGATCAAAAAATTTCGTCAGATTTGTTTTTGGATGTGCTGGACGATTGCATGAAGCGAGGTGCTGAATTGCCAACTGATCACTATCTGGTAGTATGTTTCTTGCAACTTGCGAAACCTTGGCCAAACAGGAAATCCAACAAGTCTTCTGTTACTTACAGGATCAAATGAGAGGCTTTGGAAGACAGAGAAGTAAGGAAACAGTTTGAATCCAGTATATCATCTAAGTTCAGACAACTTCATGATACATCTGAGGACATGCAGAAGGAATAGCTGCTGGTCAGATCAGTAACATTTCATCAGCTGCTGAATGTTGTGGGCGCAAGCCACTTTGAGTGGCAGGGGATCGTGGGAAAATAACCCTTGGTGGAACCAAGAAGTTAAAGAAGCTATTCAAACAAAAAAAGATTTGTTCATGGCCTGGCTACAGGACAGATTGCCTTCTAATTTGCAATCCCGGTACACTGAGACATAAAAAGCGGCAATTTTGGCAGTATCGAAATCCTAGAAAGAGTTTAGTCGTCGGTTGAATTCCAACTATTTATTGGTAAACAAAGTATTTTGGCAGACCATCAGCCGTTACGTTGTAAGCGATCGACTGTCACTTACTCCATCAAGAATTCTGCAGGTAACAATCTAACGGTTGAGAATGAAACTTTTTCACGAAGTAAAAATACTTTGAAGATCTTTTAAATCCTGGGAAGACATCACATCAACTCATGACACATACGAAATGATACATTTAGTGTAAGAAGTACACGAGTACAGTTATAAAGAAATTTTTTGCTGCAGTAGAAGTGGCAACGACAATTAAAGGGATAAAATCTGGAAAGGCTGCTGGTGAAGATGAAAATAGACCAAAGATGTTAAAAGTCCTGACTGAACAAGAATTCTTTGGTTAACGCAAGTGTGGTACGTCAAGTCATTTTTTGTTTTTGTCTGTAACTAAAATATTACGGTAACAGAAGCCACACACTCAACAATATACGATATTAATAAACAAGGCTCATGTACCTCTTAAGAATCAGTTTTCACGACAAGGAAGCTGCGAAAAGACCTTATCGGTAATCGATTCAAGCAGCCACCCAGATGCCAACATAATATAATTTTTGATAATAAATAGAGGTAATAAAAAATACCGGAGAAAGAGTGTGAGTTATATTATTAAAATAATTCAACAAGTTGGGTTGAAATCCTAAATTCTAAGACTCATATGATTCCAAAAAAAAGTTTTTCAACTTTACCTTGAAAAAAATTGGAGATAGCAAACGGATTGAATGAGTAATGGAATTCCAAATTTTGACGCCCAGGTACCTAATGCTATTTTGCTATCTGTTCGATCGAAATCGTGGAATATATGAAACATCATTTTCTTGAGTGATAGATCTCGTTGATCTCTCTAAGATTTTGCATGCCTTTTCAAAATATTTGAAAAAGTTATTCGAGGCCTGTGTACAATATTGTACATTAGTATTGATATTTCAATTTTGTACAAATCGGTCAATTTTGGAATGTTAAGTTTAGCAAAACGGGGTAGCTCTGTCTTGAAAGGTACCACCCCTTTATTTTGTACGGTATCACCCCTTTATTTTGTAAGGTACCACCCCTTTACTACTTTATTTTGAAGAGTGCTTATTTTCATCAAATAGGACGGATACGTTGATCCCCTAATAACTAGACCATATAACAAATGTGGGTGGAAAAGTGCATAATATAGTTTTATTAATGCATCTTTAAGAAGAACGAATTTTAGTTAGCAAATAATACCAACAGCTTTGGACAAGTTGGCTTCTAAGGTTTTAATGTGAATCTCGAAAGTTAACTTGGAGTCAAGTGTTACCCCCAAATATTGGACAGAGTTAGAAAGGGGGACAGTAATTCCGTTCAGAAACACATCAAAATACGTCACTAACTCAATCATTCTTGGGGATATAACGAGGAGTTGGTTTTTTGAAGGATTAATTGTTAACTTATTAGATTTGCACCATTCTGAAAGCCTTGTCAAGTTGCGCGGAAGATTAGCAAAACTTCCAGAAATTGGCAGACAGGTGAGCATGTACGAACTACAGAAAAATATTATTCCTTAATTTGCCAGGGAAAGTATATAAATGCCTTGAACAGAAATGCCGAGAAATAGTGGAATCAAAACTGGAAGATGGTCAGTGCGGTTTTCGTCTGGGTCGCCGCACTACGAACCAGATCTTCACTCTGAAACAAATCATTGAATAATCTTGGGAAGATGGCAAAGATCTCTTTGCATGCATTGTCAATCTCGAAAAAGCATATGACCGAGTTCCTCGGGATAAACCTTGAAAGCTTTTGCAGGAATATGGAGTTGATAGTCAGTTGTTAGTGCAATAAAGTCATTCTACTGCCGACCGGAGGTTTGTGTTCTGGTAAATGGCAAGTAATGAAAGCCATTTTATGTCGGCGTTGTACTCCAGCAAGGATGCGTTTTGTCACCTCTCTTCTTCATTATTGACATGAATTGGATCGAAAATCCAGCTGAGTGTGTCACCATTGGAAATGGCAAAATAAGTCGCATGTTATTTGGTAATGATTTGGTTCTGCTTTCTTCGACAGTCTAGCCTCCAATCCACATTAAATGGCTTGCAGCTGAATGAAATATAAGTAAATAAGTACGGCCAAACCTAAAATACTTCATCCTTCAAGAAACCCTAATCAGTGCTTGTTGAAAGTGAATGAAGCGACACTGAAACTGGTATAGAAGTTTAAGTATCTTGGGGTTGCATTCACTAGAGACGGAAGACAAGATGAGGAACTAGATACCCGAAAAATAAACAAAGCTGGTTTAAGTGATACAGTAATGCGAGTTTTGCACTTTTCGGTTGTCATGAAACAAAAAATTGTCAAAAAAAGCGAAGCTCTCAATTTTCAAAACAGTTTTTGTCCCCATTCTCATTTATTATAATGAATCTTGGGCAATGACCGAAAGAGTGCGATCACAAGTGCAAGCGTTTGAAATGAGATTTCTCTGAAAAATCGAATAAGCTATATGTTATTCAGCAAGGTGCATAGCTCTGTGATTTGAAAACCTTTAAACATCGAGCCGCTACATCTCCGAATTAAAAGATCTCAGCGTAAATGATTTAGCATTGTAAGCAAAGTGCCTCAGTTTACTTGCCAAAGCAAAATAATGGGAAAAGACCAGTTGGACGACCTAGATTGTGGATCTTGGATGGAATCGCTTGGGACTTCACACAAGCGAAATGATGGAGTTGATGAAACACTGTGAAGCGTGGCCGGTTAATCTCGAGCTGCTGCCTCTGAGACCCTTACGAAAAATTGAGCAATGAAGAGAAAGAGAGCAGAAATAAGAAGCGGTAAGCAGATGAGAAACTACCAATATCACAGTACGATGCAGAAAAAGCTAACTAAGACATATGCAATTAGTTTTAAAGGATGAATTTTTTATTATGTGGTAGTATTAGTGAAAAAATGCATTCTTTAAAAGCCAATTAGGCATTGTGCAGCGTATATTCCATTCATGAAAAAGAATTGAACTGAAATATCATCATCCACATTGAATACTCTTTAAGTTAAATAATAATAACTGTTAGATGGATTGGCGAAAACCGACACAAGTGAATTTGGGCCACTGTAGTAAAGTTGGGTTTTTCATAAAAGTAAATAAAATAGTGGACTAGTTTTACTTGGTCCATTACACTGGAAAGAAATTTGGTTAAGATGCTACATTGTAGTGGACCAAATTGGCATGGTCCATTATACTGAATTCACATTTTGGTTAACTAGTTACAAGTTAACTTGAGCCAAAATTAATTTATGTAAAAGAGCTTCATAATTTTTACAAAAAATTTTTGTCTTTAATCTATCAGAAAATATAAAATCATTTTCGGTCCAAGTCGACTTGGGCCACTCTACGTTTAGGTCATTCAATTGTGAAAGTTAATAGACCACGTACAGTCGCTCATCAGCTTAAAGAGTTCTACATGATCTATAATAGCAGCACCAATTTATAAAAATCTAGAGCAAATCCATTACCTGGCTCAGATGAGCAAGTCAGTGTGTTTGTAGTGTAGATTTCCCCACTTGTTCGATTGATTGAAAATGCATCAGTAGCAGAAACGATTTCAAAATATACCTGAATCAAATAAGCAGCATTGTTTGTCATTAGAGGCACCTGATAAGCTAGTTTACTGACGAATTTTTTTGCATGTTAAAGACAGAAAACATAAACAATGGCAGATGCAAAAACTTAATAAAAACGAAAGTTGAATGAAATTTAATGAAAACGACACGTGAAAGCAATTTTAAAAGACAGAAAGTTGTGCTTAGTGAACGACTGGCTGCAAGAC
The DNA here is from genome assembly GCA_963965965.1 of Trididemnum nubilum. Taxonomy (NCBI): domain Eukaryota; kingdom Metazoa; phylum Chordata; class Ascidiacea; order Aplousobranchia; family Didemnidae; genus Trididemnum; species Trididemnum nubilum. Next base: position 6,349,575 of record OZ014490.1, read on the forward strand.
GAAGACCAGCAGTTACGAGATGAAGATCGGCAAAGGACTAGGCGTAGGACAATGACTGTAATAGCTCAACAAAGACCAGTTTCAAAAATCGTGACCATGAACCAGCAGCCATTGTGCAATTACTTATTACCAAAATGTACTGTACTAACTTCTACATCAAGTATGATAGTGAAGAATGTACCTCTTTGTTTCTGTTCTCATCTAAATCGGTTGCATTTAATTGTAAAAGTCTTGAACCACTTTCGAATCCGGTATTTACATTAACGTGGTGAAAGTCTTGATCAAACCTGTAACAAAATTATTTGAGATAGCGATTAATGTTGATGATGAAATAATGAAATGCATTTAAACAATGTTCCACGAAATACAATCATTTCATTACACCTTATGCTTGTTGCTATTGTTTTGCATATTTGACTCATCTTTCTGTCGGCAAACAGCATCAGAGGCTAACTGTTGGATGATCCGCGCACTTTTCATTGCAATAACTACTCCATCATGCTTGGAGGAATCCGCACCTGCATAGAAGTTTCCTTTCTGTGGATTTCTTCAAATTCTTGTCCACTGAATTTGCTACTTGTTTGATTCCATCAAGCAGAGATATCATTGTAAAGCGTCTTATTAAAGGACGCAATAACATAACCAGGTGCGAATTGAATCTAAATCATGCGACCAGGATCGTCGTAAAAACGATGCCCTTAACCTTTCGGCCACGCAGTAACTTACTTCTATTTCGTGGAGTATCGTTCGGTTATTACTTTTATGGTTCCAAATAAACAATGAATGCTACAATGATAATAGCGTGTTATCGAATACTGCAAATATGCAGGAAGGATCTGTTGTTTTAGTTCACTTACTTTGGAATGTTGTCATTAAAGTCAGTAACATCAACAGTGATTGAGGTACGCGCGATCCAGGATCCATCACTCGCCGTTACTTGCAGTGTATATCTAAATACAAAAATACAGGGTACACATTAGCGCAATTTGTCGTTAGTGTATAAGTGCTTAATACTCAATTACACTCTCACACAAACACCTTAAAGTGTTATGGCTGCATTTGCAGCACTGTGTGAACGTGGGACGTAATGCATCTACCTGCAAGTCCTGCACGTAAATGACATCCACAAATAGCCACCAAACCCACCAAAATTCAATTTCAAAATTGCATAAAGCCAAGGATAACAAAGCTTTGATATTTTGAATCGAATTCTGATATACTGTAGTGTTTCCCTTGATAGTGGTAACGGATTGTATTGACGTTTCATAGTGGTGTCAAACCGCAGCCATCATTCTGCTGCTTTAAGGTGGATTTACACAGTATCCGTTTTTCGTCCGTTTTTTTACGTTTTGCTTCTCCGCCAAGAAGTATGCGCTTTTTCATCCGCATTTTTGTAAGTCCATATCCGCACTAACCAGAATGTCACAAACTGGACAAAAGTTTACCGAAAAAGATGTTTGTAAGGGGGTACAGCTCTATTTCGTAATATCGCTCTTATCGTTCATACACAAAATTTTTATCTAAATGCAACAGTCTACTTAGTGCAGATATGGACTTAAAAAAATGCGGATAAAAAAGCGCATCTTTTTTCACGGAGAAGCAAAAACGTAAAAAGCGGACAAAAACGGACGAAAAATGGATACTGGGTAAATCCACCTTTAGTGCGCCTTATCTCATCTTAGATTAAATTTAGATATGCTGCTTAATTTCAAAAAAGCTAGCAAATCAGCCTCATTATAGTACAGCCAACACCAAGAAATACAGCACTTAGAACTGAGTTTAGACATATTCGCCAACGCTAAGAAGAGTGTCTCCGATTCGATTCGCCAAGCCTGGCCAAAAGTTACCTTGACTTTTCTTCTCGATCGAGATTTTTCTGTACAGTAATCATTCCTGAGATAGGGTCAATTGCAAATGTGCCGTTTTCGTCTTCGCTCAAACTGTACCGGTTTTGTGAGTTCAAGCTGGTGTCAAGGTCCATACTGGTAACCTGAAGCAGAAGTTGAAAACCAGTTAGCAAAGAGCTCTTTTAGTTATAGCGGTGCATTTATTAGTATCATTATGTTTCAAAATCTTCGTAATAACTTAAATTAAGAAATTTTATCAAAAAATTTTGACTCACCAAAACGACGAATTCTCCAACCACTGCATTTTCGCGTATTGTGGCGCTGTAGAGTCGTGTAAACTGAGGTCCATTGTCATTAACGTCATCCACTAGGACTTCAACAATTGCTTTACTGGTCAAAGATGGAGTACCCAAATCGGACGCCAGAATTGTCAAAATGTATCTAAAATAACAAGAATGCAATTCAAAGAAATTTCTGTGGTCTCGATTGATAACAAGAAATGCAGCAAAAGCACATGCAATGACAAGCTTAGTAAATTTTGAAAGTAGTAATTGTTTTTCTAGCTGTGGTAGCAAAGACAGCGCACGACCAACCATTCCTGGTTGATTAGACGATTAATGGTGTCTTTGCAGGTTCCTGTTGTTAATTTGTTTTTGTTGGTTAAACGTGTTTTGTTTTGAGTCGGTGGTCTAAATGTACGAACTAAGCAACAAAATAAACTGTACTTGTTCTTTCGAAGTTGATGAAAATAAAACAAAATAAAAAAAGTCAGTGGCGGATAAGCAAAACCGACTTGTCCCAGAGACGCATTCATAGGTTTAGTCCGCACGTAGGACGGAAATCAGCGAAAAGCAAATGCCGGTCCTCACTTGTCCAAGCAACCTACTTTTTTAATGTGACCTAATGATCCAAAGCTCAGCTGCCCGATCTGTATTAGGGCTCTCGACCATCTAACGACTTGCACAGAGGGCTCACATACCACCGATGTCCGACTATAAGCAGTAAAAACAACCACATTTCCGTTGAACTAATCCACCACTGTTTGAAGCGTCTTTAAATGCTCCTACCTGTCTTTTTCTTCTCTATTTAGCAACTCTCTGTTTCTCAGTTCTCCTGTTTGCGAGTCTAAATCAAACCTTTCTGGATTTTCGCTTTCGTCTGCAGACAACGAAAATTCGAACATCGAACCAAGACCTGCAAAAAAAATGTTTAAAATTATAACATTGCCTCGATCTTGAAGTTACAAAAAAGCATTAACATTGTCAGCTTGCAATGATGTTCATCTTTCAGCAAGGATGGCTGAAAACTATAATCTTCAAAATATATGATTTGTTTACTTGATTGTCTCAATGGAGCGGTGTGGCATTCAATCTTTTCTCATGTAGAGGTGAGTCAAGCATTCAAATTAAATAGCGGGACAATTCCATTAGTTTTCCAATTATTCGGCCATCTTCAAGTTTTAAAAAGCATTTGTTTTAACTTCAAACTATAACGTCGCTTAATTATAATAGAAATACAAGGGTTTTAAACGACCTGTAAGTAAGTCGTAATGGTCGAGCCGTAATGCGTTCGTCTCGGGTTCAAATCTCGGGTCGGTCTGAGGTCCAAATCTCTGGCCAGTCAAATCAAACATTGTGTTACCAACGGCTCGCCACTGCTGCGACGTTTTTTTGACAGGAGCTGTGTTACCCGGGCGCAATGACGCGGAAATGGGCTCCGCCAACTCGTCACACGCTTCGGCGTAATACAGTGAGCGATTTGATTTAATAAGGTTTTTACTTTTTAAGACATAGCATGTAGCCTACCAAAAGAGTAAACCTTTTGCTTTGAAGTGACTTACCAGAGTCAAGGTCAGTAGCAGACAAAGTTGTGAGCACCTGGTTTACTACATCTTCTCTAACATGGACGATGTAAGAAGAGTTTGAAAATTTTGGAGAATTGTCGTTCACATCTTGAACCTAAAAAGCATAACAATGAAAAGAATCCAGTAATTTGCCATAATTTTTTTGAAAATGGGATAATTTGAAACAAATTTTGAGCTCATCAACATCATCTCATCTGTCATTTGCCTCTTAGGTATACTATTTTGAATCCACAGTCTTTACCAACTTTTTACGTCTGAACAGCATATCTTTCGTAACGAAAAGGCGAACATGTGGAAGTAGGAACATGTAGAAGACCTTTGATCACTAAAATCTACTGCTTAGAGCTGCAGCAATGCTAAACCACAAAACAAAACAACTAACACTATACGAAAAACGAGATACCTCAACCGTTAAAGAAGTGAAAGCTGCTGATCCCTCGACGCCTGACGACCGAGCTTCAATCCACAACTGAAATGTTGTTGTTTCTTCTCCGTCCAGTTCCTTGACCCGCTGCAGTTCTCCGGTTATTTCGTTCATTGAAAAACAGCTACCAGTGTTTCCACCTGCAAAGACAATGAGCACAGCAGATCTTAAAACTAAAGAATACTTTTTTGAATCTGTGCCTTTAAAAATGTCTTGGTGAAAATCATGCTTAGGGCTTGTTCAAACCACAAAATGCAATTTGTAACTAAAGATTAAAAATGCTAAAATATCTCATTTTTGTTTCAAATACTCAGCACTTCTTACCACTCTTGATGTGCAAGCCAATGTTACGAGCAAAATAAATGCTGGCATGGTACGCATTACGCAATGTTACCCAGAAACACTACACTTAAAAAATAACTTCGTTTAATATTTTCGCTCCATGCAAGGCATGTTGTCACGATAATACAAAAACAGAAGCAAAACCCAAACTATTTCCACTATATAGTTTTGCATCAATTTTGACTTGAAAATCAAAAACTAAAATCCCTCATCCTTGCCAGTAAACAAACAATTTTATTAAACTAACCAGGTTCAACTCACCAGCAAGAAAATATCGCTGAGAGGTCTCAGACCTTGCATCAAAAGTGAACACAGGATTATGATTGTCAGGTGCAAGATTTTCTTCGATTACAATTGGAGAAGTTGCCTGCGTGGTAAAGACTGGAAAGTCGGTATCCACAACCAAGACAGTTACATTTGCAACATCCAGTAATTGTGACTCACCGTTGTCTTTGGCAAAAACCTAAAAGATAACAAAATACAAATTTCCCGTAAGCATTAAGTACAAAATCTTTGTTTTGTTCAAATAGTGACTTGCTGTATTTAAAACACACACGAAAAACAGTTTAGTCTTATGAAATCGTACAATATTACCAGAAAATTTTCACTTGAGCTTCTACAACAAAAGAATAAAATGAAAACTGGTCGCATGTTGCCTTTAAATTCACAGTATCAACAATAACTTAATCAATTAACCTGAAATTTGTGAGAGGTAAAAGAGGTCAAAGCACTTGTAGTTGAAATTGCTCCAGAATTGGAATCAACAGCAAATGAATCCGAACCGGAAAGTTCGTAAGAAATCTCTCCATTCCTTCCTTGATCCTCATCCGTAGCAAACACAACTCCGCAAACTCGATTTTCTGCAGCATGAAAATTTATTCTTATTAGATTTCTCAGCAAGACTTCATTTTTGTTAGGTAAGTAAAAAACGACTAGTTTTTGCTCCATATATGTATTACAACACACGTATTGATTAGGCCTCTAGTCAGATGAGAGTCATGATGTTGATTCATTTATGACATTTTCATTTTTATAGCTAAGCACGATAAGTACAGAAACTTCACAAAAGTAATAATTCCAAATATAGGCTAAAGGCACAAAAGGTTGTGGGTGAACTTTCCAGTATATTCTTTAATCGTGGCGGCCAGCAGCCACCCTGGAAATCAGAATATACAACGGTTTTAAACAAAAAAAAAACAACATCAATTACTGAATACTACTTATAAGCATTTTTGTTATCTATTTCTCTGCCCACTTACGTTCACTATTGGACACAAATGAATAAGAACGTTGACCAAATGCTGGAGAATTATCGTTAATATCCAAGATCGAGATGGTGACTGAGGCGGATGATGACAACGCCATGACACCTGAAAAGTAGAAAATATTCAATGGAACAAAATTGAAAATTGGAGAAAACTTACCAGGTTGCACAAAAACCCGTATTTATTACAAGTAAGAGTGGTTTGCATATTGTTAGTTACATTCAGTACTCAGAAAATGGAATATGATTCTTTTATGTTTCAGATAGCGAAACATGCATACTGTATATCATGCCGGAAGGCCTAGTAAAGTTTTTTCGTCGTTATGTGATTTCTTTCCCTTTATTACACAAATGATATTCGTTGAGGTCTAGCACTTGTCCAAAACTATTACTGAGCTCCACAATACCTACAATATCTTGATATAAAAGCAAAATGCTACTACCAACAACCGGAACTCATTTTTACCTTCACTATCAGATGCCCTGATAACCAGATAAAAAACATCTTCTTTTTCACGGTTCAATGATTCTGCTATTATTACGTCACCGGTAGTGGGATCCACAAGAAAAGGAACATCGTTGGTGGAAAGTTCGTATCTGAAAACAAAATTATTCGGTGGGGTTTTTCACAAAAATTGGTATTTTTGTTAGTATTTTCAGATTATATAATTTTAATTTTTATCGCTATTATGTGTAAATTAAAACTAAACTCAAAATGGAAACTTTCCGCAAATTCTAGCGTATATTCTGTGAAAGCAGCAGGTTTGCGAAGGTAAGAACATCTAAACTTTAAATTATACTCTTACCCTTTGTTCTACTCCCAATTTAGGGCACTTTTTTGATTTTTGCTCGCTTCCTTTGTTTTTTGATTTTTTTTTAGAACGATAATGTACTGCATGCAATGTGACGTTATAATAGCAAAATTTTCTGAAAATAATCCATCAAGCCGGCTGAATTGTTTTAGAAATCTTCAAAGTAGCCTATAGCACAACATATATTTTACCTTACAATGCCAAAAGCACCATCATCTTTATCTGAAGCAGTTACAGTATGAACAATTTCTCCAACACTGGCGTTTTCGTATATTGATGATTGGTACGTAGATGGCCGAAACGTTGGTGAATATTCATTGACGTCATCGATAACCACAAGCACCGTTGATGACGTAGTGAGAGATGGAGACCCTAAGAAATGCCAAGTTTACAGTGAGCTTGTATGTACTGCCTGAAGCAAGCAATGATTGGAAAGACTCTGTTTGGCAGCAAAAATATCTTATAAATCTTTCAGCCAAAAAATTACCCTGTTTTTAAATCTCATATTTGAAATCTGCATGGTACCAAAAACAAAATCTAACCAAAAAGTAACCCTGGAATCTCATTCCTATCAACAATTGTAGGCATATTGGCAATATTTCAGCTATATTAATGAGCCACCGAACTATTCATATACCCATTCATAACTTCAAAAAGATTTTGGAATGCGAGATTTTGTTTGCATTTTAAAACCTTCACCAATTTTCTCTAACCAATATCTTAACTAATGATCTAAATTATAATTATCTAAATGTACCACCCCAAAGATCTTAATATTGGAACCTTCTGCTGCATTAACAACCAAGCTAAACTTTCACCTCTGTCAGCGGCTGTAACAACAACCGTGTAGCTGTCGACTGCTTCTTTATCAAGAGGTTGCATTGAAACGAGTTGGCCAGCATTGGAGAGCGTAAAAAGGTTGGAAACACTGCTTTGACTAGCGCTGAGTGAAATTCCATCTTTCATAACATTGGTCACCGTCGCGATTCGGAAATCCACTCGACCGTTATCTTCCGAGTCAGCATCCGATATTTCACACTGAAAAAATAAATCGAGATGACTTGTTTGTGTTGGCGAGAAATCAAACCAGAATATTAATTTTCACAGAAATTTTCTCAAAGCTATGGAAGTAGATCTTGCTGTACGTTTCGTGCTTCGCCATTTTGTAAGACTCTTGTAACACTTTTGTAAGACTCCAGTGAGTTATGTCGAATAATTCGAAAAAATGATTACCGGTATTCTAATTGGTAAACTACTATTGGTAGATTTTACTTATTACGCGTAAGCCAATTACGGTCAGTTTAAAGTAGCAGTTTTACAGGTTACAGCTAGAGTTGTTACTTGTCCATTTTTCGGGTTCTTCTTTCCGGTATCTGCTTACTGCCAAGCCATGGCAAAATCAGATCAAATTATAAAACATGCAAATCAAAAAGTTTACGTGTTACCAACAGAACATTGCTGGCATAAAATCTCTTTGATTGGCCCCATTCTTAGTAAGATTAGGCACTTTTTTGTGATGACTCAGCATAAAGCAGGGATCAAAACCGAGAGCCGGCCCGATAAGTGGACTTCTAAAATCACAAAGTGCAAAGCTACGGGTTAGGCATAAAATTACCTGAAGCAAAACTTGAGAGTCTTCGTTTTCTTTGACGTGAACAACTGCTGATTGTGGTGTGATAACAGGTACGTTATCATTGACGTCATTAACGTGTATTGTGACGTTAGTTGACGTCATTCGACTTGGGATACCGCAGTCATAAGCTTCAACAGTCAAGATGTACTGATTTTTCGTCTCGTAATCCAACGATCCAGACAAATAGATAACACCTGAGACAAAAAAAGTCATGTTAAGAAACAAGCTCCTTAAGAACTTCAAATTGCTCAGTGATAAGTGTTAATTTTAAACTCAAAATTTATTAATCAGAAGATGCTAGTAAAAAAATTAAGTTTAGGTTCAAAGCGTTTGCCCTTACAACGCTAGAATCCATAACATTGGGGAAAATGTTTTTACTATTTAGTCGGATAAGACGAAGCAAAATAAAACAGAACAAAGCGAAGTTTATTTTTTGAAATAATTATAGCAACGTTTGTATAGTTGAAAAGTAGAAAATAAGGCAATTTTCACCTGTTATTGTATCAATGGCAAAGTTTTGCGACGTCATTTCATGTATCAAACGATACTTGATTAAACCGTTGTAGCCCTCATCAGGATCGAAGGCTTGCAAAGTAGCAACGTCAAGTCCGGTTTTAGCATCTTCGTTGATTGAAACTTCTATTTGAGTAGATGAAGATTCAAAATCCGGATCGTTGTCGTTAATATCGTCGATGATTATTGCGATTGATGCAAGCGTAGTATATCCTCCTAAACCAAAATTAACAAAGAATTTACGTTGCCATTTAATGATAAAATGTGTATTCATAATATTTGACGCATACTATATCGCAATATCTATCATTTTCACTATAATTTTTGTTGACCGCATGTACGATAATAATACCATGGTGACTTTTAAAAACTTTTACGAAAACTGAGACTGAGAAGCAAAAAAGAGTGCCAGAACTGAAAAATCAGGCCAAAATGGTCATGCTGTATATGCTAATAACATACTTTGCAGGTACAAAGTATTGATGGCAAAGTAATTTTACAGATAGAACAACAATTTTCAATCAAAACAGGTTCGATAAATTGAAATTTTGAGATGAATGAATTTGAATCTCCTAAAACGATGAATTTAATAGTTTTAAAAATTTTCGAGATTTTTTAAATCTTGCTTCCAGTCATAAATTACATATTCTACACATTGCATAGTGCTGCTTTACCGGCCAATTGGTCGAGCGGTAACGCGTTCGTCTCTAGAGCGGTAGGTCTGATGTTCAAGCCTCAGGTCGGTCAAATCGGACACAGTGTTACCAACAGCTCGCCACCGCTGCCAAATTTCTTCGAAAGGAGCTGCCAAATTTCTCCGGGCGCAACTACGCAGAGATTGGTCCAGCCAACTCGTTACACGCTTTGGCGTAGAACAAATAGTATAATGATAGATATAATTTGATTTAATTAATTTAATGAAGTTGAAAGACTTTTTGGGATTTTTTTCAATCTTGCTTACAGCTACGCATTGCACATTACATGGTGTTGCTTTCTCTACTTCATTTAGTGATAAATTACCTTGATCACGGACAGATACAGTGAGATTGTAAGCATCAATTTCCTCTCTGTTGAGGCCAGGAGTTTCAAAAGATAAGTGTCCGTTAGTAGAATCAAGAGTGAACAATGGGATATCTGGTTGTTGCGACACAATGGCGTATTGAAAAGAAGATGTCAGGTTAGAAGACAAACTATCTGGGTCGAAGGCGCCTATTTGTAGTATGACGCTACCAATCTGAACGCTTTCATCAATATACCTGAAAATTAGCAAAAAATTAAATAGAAGTCGGGAATAAACTATAAAGTGCTTGAATTCATTCAATACCAAGTTTGTGCTTTTTACCAATACCAGTTATGCACAAACTTTGCTTTTATCTAATAATATTTCAAGGACTAAATTTGCATCTTATTCAGTCTTATAAGGCAAAATAAAGCTATCTCATGCAAGATAACCAGTGATGCAAAAAATGGAAATACCGTAGTTAGCCGTAATTTTTCTCAAGAGGCTGTCATATTTATCAGCCTATATCGGCTTCATTCTGTAATACTTCTATTTGAATAAGATAACCACCTAACGAGTCGAAAAACGAAAGCAGGTGGTTAATGTAGAGGGTTTTAGGTTATTGTTTTTACGTTTTAAATTTTTTGGTGTGTGAATGATTGATTTTGTTACTGGTCTAACACGATATTTATTCACATTGAATACGACTGAAATTGCATCTAATTTAGTCTTACAAGGCAAAATAAAGTTATCTCATGCAAGAGAACCAGTGATGCAAAAAATGCAACTAAAGTAGTTAGCTCGTATTATTTGTTTATAATAAAAAGTTTTAACATCATAATAAATACCATAAATTTAAAAGAAAGGGACAACAAAGTTGCAGCATTAGGAAATCCATCCAAGCTGAATGAGTGCAGTAACCACGTATTAAAACAAAATTGAAAAGGAACACCATTTAAAAGGCACATTACGAAAGCAATCGAACAAACATCAAAATTCACAGAAAACATTGCTAAAAGCAGACAAAAAAATTATCAGCTGCATGCCTAAGACAACTGTTTCGTCTAGTTTCAAGGTTGGTCAGTTAGGCTAGCAGGGCTGAAATCAGAAATATTACAGTGATAAAACCTTTTAAAAGAAACTTTACGACAGAATGAAGAATTATTTGCAGATAAAATTCTTTGACAAATCGATCTTTACCCAATAAATTATGCTAAACCAATTCATTCTTTCTAACTGAGATCGTTACCAAATGAAACTCTAGGCTTTAGGATGCTAAACTAACTGAAATCTTTATTAATTGAAACTATGTTCAATGCTATTAATCTAACTGAAATCTTTACGGAATCAAACTGGGCTACAGACTACAAACCTAACTCATATTTTTATCAAATACATACAGGCTACAGGCTACTAACTAGATTGACTGAAAAGTTGACCGACTGAAACTAGGCTATGGGCAGATATGGGCAAGATCGCCACCTTTTGGTGATCTTGAAGACCAAGTTCAGTTCATCAAAAAATGTGATCTTGAAGATCAAGATCATTTTACTCTTAGTACTCAAAGAGAGGTAGTGGTGATGATGGGGGGGGGGGGGGGGTAAGCTATAAATGTTAAATGCTGTATCAGTATTGACTATCAATGGGCAATGGCAATACTGATTTCGCTAATAACGTAAGACATTTGACACTCACAAACTTTTTGTAGCTATTTTACTAGTTTAAATAATGACGAAAACTCGTTTACGTTACTTTTGCTAGTTTTGTATAGCAATAACGAAATTCAAGAACAAAATCAAATCAAAAATATCAAATCTTCATTATACTCGCTTAAATACCCTTTATGGGTGCCGCGAGTTTGCGGGGCCCATCTCGCTTCAAAGCGCCACGGGCTCACAATTTAACGTCGCAACAGTGGCGGGCCATTGGCAGCTTGTGTTAGATTTGATCGACGCGGGAATCGAACCCGCTCTCCCGCACAAGAGTCACCATTGAACCTACACGCGTCTGCCTCTTGGCCTTCCCGCCGGTCAAGAACAAAATCCTTTTTTATGACGTTGTATATTTTATGACATCGTAGATCATGGATAGTAAACTAAAAGAATTTTTTTGGACTCCATTTCGCTCCTTCCATTAAACTCCAGTTTAGACTTCATTCCGTGTCGGAGCCATGAAATAGCTTCAAAATATCACAAAACCTGGTCTCGGCGATGCTTACCCTACGCGACATTTAAAAATGAAAGTGATTTTGATCTTCAAGATCACACAAAAAATGTGATCTTGAAGATCAAGAACGTGCCCATCTCTGGCTATGGGCTACAACTTACGATTATCTTTACTGAACCAAAACTAGGTTGCATATACCAAACTAGCTGAACTAATATTGCTACTTGAACAAAGGCCACTAATTATTAACCAAAATCAAAAAACGCCTAAGCTTACGTATTGTTTATGAACTGGTGCTGTTGAATCAAAACTAAAGCCATAGCCTCAACTAGGCACCAAACCACTAAATGATACGCGCCATCATACCTTCTGTTCCTAAGTCTAAGCACAAGAAATACTGATACAGTTAGGCAGATTCAATGAAACAGTAGTAATACTATAAAATTTAAACTATAAATTACAGCAGGGCCGCACAAACTACATTTTGCGGGCCGCGTTTCGAGATTAAGTAGAATTTTAATTTGGTCGAACTTTTTAGAAAACCACACAAATCCTGTTAAAGACCTTTTTTGGTTTTCACCTAAATTTACACCAAAAAACGCATCAAATCCAGTGAAAACTTTTTTTTATGGGCTTCACCTAAATTTCCGCTGGAATTTACATCAAACCTCACTCAAAACCGGTTTCTCCGAGCAAAAATACTTCAATGTGGCCTGCTCAAAGTGGAGTGCGGCCAATTCCTCAAAAAGTTTGAGAACCCCTACAATATTTTCTCGTTATTTTAACTACTACTGAATAATGGACTCAGTTAACCAGCAAAGTTTCTTTGCTAAGTTTGAATTTGAAATGCAGTATAACTAACAAAACTTTTTTCTTACAAATTGGTTGGTAAAATCAAAGTTGATGGAATATCATTAATATTGACAACCGAGATGGTTATTGTGAGGTAGGAATGGAGTCGCGATTCTTCTGGTCTTGCCAAGTCGCTAGCCATGATAATCAACTCATACTGCGTTTTTTCTTCGTAATTCAATTGTTTTCTAGTTGTAACCGCTCCGCTGTCAGAAGTGATGAAAAACTGACGGAATGGATCTCCTCCTACGATTCTGTACTCAATGACCCCATTGAAACCTGCAGGAAAAATTGAGTAAACAACAGATCGATTCGTAGTTTCAAGTAAAAAAGATATCGGGAACTAGAAATTTCAAAGATCAAAACTGAGCTTGGTTTTAACAAAAATAAATAATCTCATTATGCCGTACGTCTAGAATATAAGGCAGTCAAAAACGAGAGTTTAAAAAAAACAGCTGAATTAGCGCAGAAAGACAAAGTGGCAGTTTGGCTTGGGGATTTTGCACCTGAGTTATTAGCAAGGAGACTGCAAAAGTATTTTTGCTCATCACAAGCGGCCATTTATACCGCGGTAAAGCAAAAAAGTTGGTATAAAGCAAACGAGTTTAATTTAATGTAAATTAAAAAAAAAACATGCCTCAAATCTATCTTTAGCCAAAACTATTATACAGTATAATAGTTCAATAACAAATGACAACGATATCGTTTACCGAAATCAGCATCTTTAGCGTGAACTGTTGCTACTATGTGGCCAACTTCCACATTTTCAGGGATTTTAACGCTTATGGAGCTGTTGCTAAACACTGGAGTGTTGTCATTTACGTCTTCAACGTTGAGATAAACAAGAACGTCCGAAAATCGACCTACAAAGAACACAATTGAAGATTAACTTACATATTTTCAATTTATTATTTAACATTTCACATCCTGCGCCAAAAAATAATTGATGGTGGCAACCAACAGTAAATTCACGGCAACATGCAAAAATGTACCATGTCTAGTGGGCAAAGACGATTTGCACTTGAAGAGTCCATACACATCGTGTGGCTAGAAACATCAAAAGATATCGAAACTCAGCTGCGGACAGTCTGCAGCTACAGGTTGAGATCAACTACAAGCAAAACAAACGTAAGACCTATCATCACAAAATAGTAAAAGTGAATTGCAAGCTAGTTTACCTTCTCCGTCCGAAGCTCGAATAATAAAAACATAGAAATCTCTCGTTTCTCGATCAAATAATCCAGAGTTTGAACCGTTAACGGAAAGCAGACCCGTTTGGGTGTCAAGATGAAATAGTCCTTGGTTGCTTCCTGAAAGAGAGAAAAGAATAAACAAATGTTTTATTTTTCTTTTTTTGTGGCCTCATTGCAACAGTAAACTGAGTAGTAAGCATCGTAGGTTCATAACATTCTTTTACTACTGTTTTTCACCAATCAGGAGTATCATCTTACATTTGTCGTTGTTTCAAATATCCAAACAAAGTAGAGCAGAGCGGTGAGAAAGTACTAGCATGTTAAAGGGAATACAGCAGGCTCATATCAGACTGAAGCAAAATTATTTATTGTAGAATGAGAAGCCGAAGTACGTGTTTGTCATTTCCGAGATAATTTATTTTAAAGCAAGAAAGATCTACCTGGCAGTGTTGCCAGTTTAAATCTAAACTTTTCTCAAAATATATATAACTTTCATAAGTATTTTGAAACCAACTAATTATGTCAACACATGCGGTCAGGCAAATGAAACAGTGTAGTTAAACGTTGGACAAACGGGCGAAAAAGTTTCCTAAAGTTGTCATAATAAATATTTAAGCAGCTGTTGTGGGTAATTTTCAAATTACTGTCCAGCCAAAATGACGAGTGTACGATCAAACACTACCGAATCAATCAAAATATTTTTAAGAAGAACGAAGAACCATTTCCGTAGAGTTGCCTGTTGAGTTTGGGTTTGTATTTTTTAATTAACAGTGCTTCATGAATTTTGGTGTCGTAGTCCGAACTACACCTACGTAAAATTGAAAACGGTTTTAAAATATCATCAGATTTGACACAATTATTGCAGTCTAAAATATGCTCTTTAACAGCACTTTTTCTAGTTATGCTGTTTAATGACCAGTGTTCCTTTGCTCTAGTTACCAAGTGCCTGGCTGACTTACCAATGTAAGTCAGATCCGCCTCACGCGGACATGAAAAACGATAGACAACATTGGACACTAGGGGCGTAGGAGTACGTGATTTTAAGTTGAAATAATTGCCAACTTTGAACGTTTTATACGTAGGTATAAGTTTTACTGAAGTCAAATTAGCTATTAACTTAGATAGTTGTTTTGTGAAAAGCTGTGAGGATTTGCCAACGTACGGTACACTGAAAAATAGTTTTTTTTTCGTCCACATTTTCTTTGTCTTGTAACTGTGGTGCCTTAATTTTTAAAAACTTTTCGACACATTTATCAAAAAACCAAACTATTTTTCAGTGTACCGTACGTTGGCAAATCCTCACAGCTTTTCACAAAACAACTATCTAAGTTAATAGCTAATTTGACTTCAGTAAAACTTATACCTACGTATAAAACGTTCAAAGTTGGCAATTATTTCAACTTAAAATCACGTACTCCTACGCCCCTAGTGTCCAATGTTGTCTATCGTTTTTCATGTCCGCGTGAGGCGGATCTGACTTACATTGGTAAGTCAGCCAGGCACTTGGTAACTAGAGCAAAGGAACACTGGTCATTAAACAGCATAACTAGAAAAAGTGCTGTTAAAGAGCATATTTTAGACTGCAATAATTGTGTCAAATCTGATGATATTTTAAAACCGTTTTCAATTTTACGTAGGTGTAGTTCGGACTACGACACCAAAATTCATGAAGCACTGTTAATTAAAAAATACAAACCCAAACTCAACAGGCAACTCTACGGAAATGGTTCTTCGTTCTTCTTAAAAATATTTTGATTGATTCGGTAGTGTTTGATCGTACACTCGTCATTTTGGCTGGACAGTAATTTGAAAATTACCCACAACAGCTGCTTAAATATTTATTATGACAACTTTAGGAAACTTTTTCGCCCGTTTGTCCAACGTTTAACTACACTGTTTCATTTGCCTGACCGCATGTGTTGACATAATTAGTTGGTTTCAATTCGAACTTTTAACGACAGCAAAAGTCAGCGAAAGCGTTAATTAATTTTGATTTTATTTTATGTGAAAACTAGTAGTTCATTATATGTGTTTAGATGCTTTGACAAGGGCATAGTGCTTTGCCGAAAACGTTCAGCGTAATTTTTGTAAATAATGTAAATAAAGTGATTATGATAATGATTAGTTGCGTGTCAGTATTGGCAATAATTTGTCTATGGTTAGTCAAGACAACCTCTCTTCCCAAGTATTTTGAAAGTATCATTGCAAGGGTTCAACATAGGTTCACTGGGTTAGTGTTGCAAAATTAATACTTCAGAAAATTAAAGAGTCCAAAGCATGGAAAATCGCATCATTACTGGCAGCACAGCATGGAGATCTCTCTAACTTTGAAATATCTCGAAAACGATAGGTTGTAAAAAGCTGAAATTTGGTGAAGACAGTTTAGAAGCTTATTTATCTTTTGGTCATATTTCAAGCTGCATGCTTTATTCCCTTCAGCAAAAATTTTACAAGCTAAGATAACAGAATGTAAGGTATAAGGCCAGTTGTTCACTCCAGTTGTCTACCTGAATCAACACCAAACCTCTACTTTCAAAACAAATGTCAAACGTGATAAGATATAACCGCCCTAGATTTGTCAATAACTTTATCTATATGTTCATATTGTTAGTACTATCTAAATTACGATGCGTCCAAACAATTAACAAGTGAACTGCCTTCTTTACGAAAACTTACCATTCACAAACTTGTAAGTAACTATTCGAGCAATCCCTGCATCTTTGTCTCGCGCTGTCACTGAACCAACAAATCTTCCACCGCTAGGTGGTGTACTGGAGCCTTCTTTTATCGAAAAAACGAAAAATGGTTGCAAAAATTCTGGGTCGTTATCATTGACGTCATCAACATGGACAATCAAGCGAGCTGTTGCTTGGTATCTACCATCGGTGACAATAACTACATAACATAAAATCGAATTAATATTTAAAAAATTGTTTGTCAAATCATTTTGAAAAGTAGGCCTACTTGATTTCTGCATTCTCTTCCAAAAACTTACTGAGATTCAGCAAGCTCTGTTTCGATAAAATCATCCAACGAGCAGCAACAAAAAAAGTTTGCAGATGGGGACAAGTCCAATGCTCATCACTCACAAATAGCCACAACACAAAATTACATATCAAAATATTTGTACTCAGGAAAGTGAGTAAGATGTTACTACTCTTATACCTGCTAAAAGATATTTGGAAATCTCTTCCGCGTCTAATTTCGCTGCGAGGGAAAGTACTCCAGTGGTAGAGTTGAGTCTAAACTTTTCTGATCCCTGACTGGGAGCCAGTGAGTAGGTTAAAGTATAAGACAGGTCTGCATCCGTAGCGGACACAGAAGCCAAAATGAATCCCGGCTCTGTATCTTCGTCAACTCTCTCTTCCATTAGAGTATTTACAAACCGTGGAAGATTGTCGTTTACGTTCAACACAGTTATGATAACCTGAAAAACACAGGATGAAGTTCTAAATTCAAAGTTTGAGTGAAGCACAACAATCCACCTATGTATGCATCTGCAGCTTACAGGTGACATGCAATCCGTTCTTATTCTTCCCGATTTCTTGCTGCAGTCATCATTTTATTTCTTGAAGCATAATGGCATAATATATTGAATAATAGCGATTGCAGGCAAGACTATTGAAGTTTTTGCATGAGTACGCAAAAACTACCTTAAGAAAATAAGACCGGGTACAGGGGTCTTGAGAGTTGGGGGTAGAAACACATAGTAAACAGATGGCTCTTATTCCTTGATTTAAACTTAAATGGAGTCATTTTTTTTTAATGCTATGCATGATAGAGTAAGTACGGGCATCAAGCATAGCTAGTCAGGTAGTAGCAGCTTAATCGCACTATATCACACTGCATAGTTTTTTTTAATATCCAAACAGGTTGTTGGAACTACTGTGAAAAAGGTGGTCCTTCCCAAACAAAAATCTTGCCCTCCCCCCTCTTACGTCAGCTTCCATGTTAAGAAATGATCGTGAGACTACAAAGCAGAAAAACACAGCACGCGATCTTCCTCCGTTAGCCTAAAGTCCATTATCTTAACCGCTTTGAATTGAGCAGAAGAGCATGATATTGCGGTAAACTATTACGGACTGTAATTTGACGATATGCAACCTCGGTGGTTAAAAAATAAGATGTTATTTCCAGCTAATCAAACGTATCAGGATAAAAACAGCATTCTTTGGTGAAATCAGTAAGACAGTGGCGAAATTCAATCCAGTTTCTCATGAGGTCTGGCGGAGTGCTTAACGCTTACTACTGTAACAGAATATCTCGGCTACATATGCTTTATAATACAACATCAATTTCAAAAGCATTATTGTCAACCACAGATTTGATTTTACTTATGAAAAACCGCACGTTTCAAGATATCGGCCAGTTGGTCGAGTGGTAACACGTTCGTCTCAGGAGCGGAAGGTCTGTGGTCCAAAACCTCTGTCCGATCAAATCGAACGCAGTATTACCAACGAGTCAAGTCAAGTTTATTTTTACCATATCTTAAAAGTACGCAGGTAGAGAGCACCGAAAGACCTACGTCAGCTGCACGAAACAGCAATATTTAAACAGTACCAGGCGGTAACTTAAGCTTGGCGATAAACAAAATACAAACTAACACAAGCGAAACAAACCATGCACTTTAGCAACTTTTTCATAAAAAAAATGTATGCGTTATCAAAAACAATATTATCTGTTGGTAAAAAAGTGTTACAGGCAGGGGTGCCGAAACCCGGGGGGGATGGGGGAAATATATCCCCCCAATAATTTGACTGTATCCCCACCCAATAATTTGAGTATGATCTACATCTGCACCCCCCCCCCCCCCCCCCCCCCAATATTTGACTCTTGTGTTCATTTGAGCGCAGGTCTCCACTTGAATTCGGGGAAAAAAGTGTTCCATTTTTGGTGAAGACCTTTTTTTCGGTCTTCACTTAGTTTGCTCACCTGAAAAAAAATTGGTCGAGGTTCATCCCCCCAATGTTGAAAATAGGGCAAAATTGGGGTAAAATTGCAAATTATCCCCCCAATGCTCAACAAAGATCAGCACCCCTGGTTACAGGTATTCAAAACAAAATCTTGTTACAGTTTTGAACGCATTGAAATCAGCTATATTTGAGATTGAAATAGGTGAACCAAAAATTATCAACTTATTGCAAATACCTTTACACCACCACCGCGGCATAGCATTAAAAATAACAGGCAAAAATTACTCGCAATAGTTGCGACATCTCGTCAAAAAGAGCTGCGTTGCCCGGGCGCAATGACGCAGAAATAGGCTCCTCCACAGCGTTACACGCTTTCGCTAATATATCGAGTACATAACAAAGATTTGATTTTGTGCACGTTTCAAGAAGAAATTAGTTAAGCTGATTTTTTTGCTCTAAACACAGATGTCCACAAGCTATTGAACAAGCAGCTTTAAAACAAAAGCAAAACTAATTTAAGACTGACACTATTACCTTAATCCGATTTTCGCATATCATTTCCATTATATTGCTTTTAGCTGTCATTATGAGATCACAGTGCGCATGCGAAATCAGTTTGTGATCTCATAAAAGGAAACTAATCGATTAGGTTAAGTCTAGTTCAATAGGACTTAAGAAAAATACAAACAAATGACACATGCGAAAAGATTTTCATGCTGTTCTTTATTTCTGTATCGGGTCCGTAGTTATAGCGTGCCGGTAATCAATTAAGCATTTCATACTTTGAACCACAAAAGACACAGCCATTATGGATGACAGTTCACACAACATTTTATTTAAGACATAAAACGTTTAGAGCTAATATTTGATCTTCATCAGGGCAATTTTGTTGTTGTTGCTGTTTTAGACTGCATCAAATTTTAATAACTTTACTTCATTTCCGACAAACCATTTACAGAAACATTTCTAAATTTACCCATAAAAATCTAACATGCTTTGAATTTGCAACTTGAAACTGTAGCAGTAATTTATTTTCATTCGCAATCTTTAAGTAAACCCCAATATCACAACTGTCTTCCTGGTTACAGGTGGCACTATTGATTATGCAATATTTAAATAGTTTGTTCTTGAAGGGCTGGGAACCACTTACCAGTTTTAATTTTTTGAATACAACTGTATCAGTTACTTTTTTTTTAATGGACACGATGACAACAATACCCGACAATTTATAGTACAATCCTATCATGGAAGGGTGGTATTGTGTGAAAGAAGTATTTGGTCCCGCAATTTCTTCACTTACTTCTGCTGACGTCACCCGGGGATTTCCTACGGTTGAAGTCAAATCAACTGCGACTACATTCACTGTATAGGAGGAGGCATCTTCGGCGTCAAGCTTTTCCAAATTCACTATCATTCCTGTTGACGCATCAATTGCAAAAAGACGTCGCCTCAATAAACCTTCAGTCGTCCCACTTCTCATTACTCCGTAAATGAAGTAGCTGACCTATTGTTAAAAGATGTTTAAAAGTTGTTAACCTCGTTGGTGTAGTGAAGACAGAGGAAAACAAGATCAGTTGAAAGAGTCCCAGTTTACTGTATTTGAATCGAAAGTTATCTGGCGTCCCACTCGATTCTGTAACTTGCAATGCGTCATTGAATTCTTAAAAAGGCGCCTAACTCTACTTCCATTTGGTCCTAGCTGTAAGCAGTGGCAACGGTGCACATGGGCGTCGGCAAGGGGGGGAAGGGGAGGGCCATGGCCCCCCCTGGATTTTCACATAATTCTCTTAAACCTCCCGAATTTCAAAAATTCTTCCATTTTTAGTAGTTAATACTGGATTTATTCTTATTGGCCCTTCCCCCTGAAAATTTTTTTGCCGACGCCCTTGACGGTGCAGTGCTGGTAATACTTACAAACCGAAAGTATAATAGGAGATACTCTCCCTGGTTTAGTGCTGTTACATAAATATTGCAAGAGCGTGGTGACTTATACGAAGGACAAAATGAATTTACTAATACAGCATAATGATGCAAAGTTTGATAAAAAACAGTAAATCCTTATTTAAAATAGTAAACCTTTGCCAAAACGTTTAGAAATTTTACTATTTTAAACAAGCCTTTACTGCTTTTAATCAAATTACATAAAACTACCTTGCAGTCAGTACCAAAGATGCAAAGTGAAACCACAAAAAATCAACCGGAAAGTTTGGTTTTAAGGTACGTTTTCTAAGAGTACCATAATTTATTAATACTGTAGAGCACACATTTCAGCTTCTGAGTTGACATATGTAGTTAATCACAAAGAGTAACAAGAAAAGAGTACGCAAAGAAGTGAAACTCCTCCACCGAATCAATTTTTTTTTCACCTGGTTGCCACTAGCTGTTACGTTTAATATGGGAATTCCAGCTGGCGCGTTTTCCTCAATTGTTGCAGTGTAGGATGAACTTTGGAATTGGGGGCCGTTCTGAGATTGAGGATCTCCGACAATAACATTGAGTGAGAATAATGCCGACCGTTGAGGAGTACCTAAACGAAGATCGGGTTAACCAAAACGCCATCGGATTTAAACCTGAAAAAATATTTGCATTGAATGAGTCAAGTAAAGATATTTGTATTGTCGTCTTAAAAAGCGTTCATGAGGATTTAGTAAAATCGACATAGTCAGCAAATAACCGGTAGGTTTTTCTAAATTAAATCTCTATCAAAATCAGCTTTTGCTGTGAGCAGCGAATAAATTCAACAAATTTTTGAAGAAAATGAACACAAAAATAAATGGGTGAAGAGATTTCAAACGTAGAAATATAATTGTGTATTATCATGACACTGGCAAATTTTTGATTAATGAGTCAAAGACATACACTTGCAAGGGTAAAGAAATTTAGTTTGAATAGACCGCTTTCGTTGACACAGCTTATTCAATAAGGCCTGAGGAGCAAATGAAAAATAGATAATATACTTTAGTAATTTTACAACAAAACTTCACTTTCAATTTCACAAAAAAAAGTCAATAAAAACCAAAGGCAGATATTAAATTAAAAACTCTGTAGCCGTCCGCCGGTAAAAAAAAAAAAAAGACGATTGGCAACTTGAAAAAGTTGCAGCGCTTATTAATTGAGAAACAACGAAATATTTCCTTAAATTATTCATGAAGAATTTTTCAAAACTTAATTTCATAATTTCACTACGCAGAAGCAGAAAAATCAAAATGACATTCCTTGAAAACACCAATAACATTGGCATAAGAAAAAAAAACAAAACAGAAATCCAACAAGCCCTTAATCTATACTCATAGCTAGATGCCTCAGGAAATTAATAAATCAAGATCTTGTACTAGAAGTCCAAAACTGTTTAACTTATAAAAAAAAAAGGTTTAAATGTCATTCAGAAAGACTTATCTGTATTTGATAAAATTATATTTGGACATTTGTGGAATTTTATACCATCGAGATTTAAATTTCCGAATTTATTGCAATCAGGTAAAAAGAATCTTGAATGAAAGTGTTGAGTAAGCGAATAAGATAAAATCTAAATCAATTCAAATCACCTTAACAACACAGGAACCAAAGCATTGTAAACGCAGCATAGTAGCAACATTTTGTCATTCACATGTTATCTAACGAAATTTACTACAATTTTGTCAATTGAAAATTTTGAATTAGTATATGTTCATAACATGCATATTAAATGAAACTTCTTACTTTGTATCAAACACCAACTTACCTTCGTCTTGAATTCCAACTTCGAGAGTGAAAACGTTCGAGCGATCAACGGGCAAAGCGTTGTACAACTCTAAGTCACCAAACTCGGGTTGAACTCTGATCCATTGATTTAAACTGGACAAACTTGGAGCAAATATAACCGAACCATTGGCTCCACTATCGAGGTCGACTACTGACAAAGTGGCAATTTCTCCCAACCGCTGTGCTGAACTTGAAGAGATTAAAATCGTATTTGGCGATGAAAGACTAGGGTCGTTGTCGTTAATATCGGTTACAATAATTTCGATTACGTCTTGCGCTATTAGCTTATCTTCTTCGTCACTGGGACTATCTGAGATTTGAATAAGAAGCAGAATTTTTGAGTCCGGGCCTAACTTTTCTCGGTCGAGGTTGCCAGCAAGAAAAAGTTGTCCGGAGTTTTGCAGGAGAGTAATCTGAACGTCAGGTAAATAAGGCGTGTGCTGAAGAATCTCAAACGTAACCCAACCATTGCTTGCTTCATCTTCATCCGTTGCACTTAACGTTCCAACAAATATAGGACTTGCATAAACACCCTCCTCTACGCTAAATGATTTGGGAGAGTTTAGTCTCGGTGAATTATCATTAACATCATCAATATTCACTCTAACTGTAGCAGTTGTAGTCAGTTGCAAAGATGTACTACAGTCGGACGCTTCCACAACAAGATTGTACGAACTTTGAAGTTCTCGGTCAAGAATATTAGTTAAAATTATGTAACCAGAAGATTCATCTACTCTAAAAGATTGTCGAGTTGCCAACGAGTTTTCATTCGATAATTTAAAGCTAACAACATTATTTGGGGCTTGGCCATCCAGATCAGTCGCAATAATTTGACCAACTTTTTGGTGTAAATTGGCTCCTTCGGAAACATTCCAAATTAAAGTGGCATTGTCAAAATAAGGTCCATTGTTGTTAACATCAAGAATGCATATTTGGATTAGGGTTGTAGAGGTATAGGATTCAAGGCCTACGCCATCTGAAGCAGTTGCAGAAAAAGAATACTTAGATTGAACTTCACGACTGAGACTCTGGTTAACACTAATAAGACCTGTATTGGTATTTATTGTAAATGGCAGCTCACAATTAGTAGATACAATTTGATAAAGAAGAGATGAATCTGGGTCGCTATCCGTTGCGAAAATCTGCAACACTGGAACAGATGGTTCTACGTTTTCGGTTACATATGATAGATAAAAAGATCGCGAAAACTCTGGAGGAAACTCGTTCCGGTCTTGCACTTGAATCTTAACGATGACGTCATCGCTGAAAGTCGATGACGATTCGAGACCAGCGTTGTCTTTTGCTGTGATCCGTATTAAAAAGGTATCGCGGTTCAATAACAAATCACCCCAAGCCTCGGGTAGCGTTTCAAGATCAAGTTCACATGTTGTCGTGATAGCTCCCGTGTATTTATCGATTGCAAATGGTAACCGTTTGCTGAGGCTTAAATTGTTTTGCCCTTCACTAAACAAATAAACTAAACTTGAATGGATACCGACATCATTGTCTTGCGCACGGATGTATCCTACCAACGTGTGGGAAGGCTCGTTTTCAAATACGAAAAGAGAAATTTCTTCTTTTGAAAAACGTGGACGGTTGTCATTTGCATCGCTAACAGCTACATTCACTGTAGCATTAAGACTATAAGAAAGTTCACCATCAAAAACTGTAATTGCAATAACAAAACAATAGAATGATGAACGTTCTCGGTCCAAATCGGCGCTTTTCAAATACAGCTGTCCATCGGGAAATATCCCGAAGAGGTTGCTCAATTCTTCTTCCACTAGAGTGTAAGAAACCACAGTATAAAGAGCTCCATCTTGACCAACTGTAATTGGTTTCGCAAATCTACTAGACAAGTAATCGGCTAAATTTAGGATTACAGATCCTGCTGGAGTGGATTCAGAAATTCGAACTTGGACGTTGTTTATCGCATTTGAAGTCGCTATTACGTCACCGAACCATGCTTGAATGACAACATGTAATCTAAAACTATTGCAAAGTTGCGGAGAACCATTATCACATGACGTTACTGTAACGTCATCAATAGAGTCGTATGGCGACGCTGGAAATGGCCGTTTTACAATAATCAGCCCATTTTCGTCAATATTCAAAGCATTTAACGGTTCTTCCAGAGAATAAGTCACCTTCCCGTTACGGCCCGAATCGCAATCAAAAGAAGAAGCGTTGTATAGAACATTGCCTACGTACGTTTGGTCTCCTGGAAGCCGAAAAACAATTTTGTCCTGAAAATAAACGCTTGAATCTGTTGCATTTAGCTTGAGCCCTTGGTTGAATATTGGGGGATTGTCATTCACATCAATAACAGTTACCAGAAATTCACAGGTAGTAAAACCAAGCAAGGGTCCATCTAAATCATGAAGCAA
This sequence comes from Trididemnum nubilum, assembly GCA_963965965.1. Taxonomy (NCBI): domain Eukaryota; kingdom Metazoa; phylum Chordata; class Ascidiacea; order Aplousobranchia; family Didemnidae; genus Trididemnum; species Trididemnum nubilum. The sequence goes on from OZ014490.1 coordinate 6,374,526, forward strand.
AGCTACAATAGTTAAATTGAAAAATTTGACATCTTCGAAATCGATTCGGGCATTTCCACTCAGAGAAACAACTCCGGTGTCGTTGTTTATACCAAAGTATCCATTAGGATCCCCCGAGCTAATTTGGTAGGTGAGCTTAAAGTCTGAGTCAACAGTTGCTGAAACGGAAGATAAGACTGTGTGAGGTTCTGTATTTTCCAGAACTTGGTGATAGTACGCAGACTGACCAAAAGAAATTGTAGTAATTTCGCCTACAAACACATAAACTGTTGCTGATAATTCACTGCCAATAGCGTCTGAAAAGGCAGTAACTTGAATAACAAAAAGACCGGGTGATTGAAAGTCCCTGTTTTCGACAAACAGCCTACCAGTTGATGCGTCAATACTGAACCTGTTATCACCACTAATTATGTTGTACCTAATGGAATTGCTAGTTTGTGGATTAATTTTCAAATTTAAAGTAGTGATTGTCAAGTCGGAGTAGAAACCAGGAGAAATGCGAGCAAAATATTGACTTGGATAGAAACTAAGAGACGGATTTTCAATGCAATTAACAGCGATTCGAACAGTAGTTGTAGATGATAAACATGGCTGACCGTCGTCTTTGGCTAACACAATTGTTTCGTAACTTGCTAAATTTGGCATATCAAAAGGTAAGGATAGAAGACGAATCAAGCCATTTTGATCGATTGAAAATTGCGGTAAATCCAAGATATTGCTTTTAAGAATTGGACGAACAGACAAGATGGAATACTGTACATTTTTTCCCAGATCAGTATCGCCATCTGTGGCCAGTATAGTAAGGACATCCGCTGGTAATTGATCACACGAAACAGTAGCTTCATAACTCGGCAATTCAAACCTGGGGACGTTATCATTTACAGCTGTTATAGTGATTGCAACAGATGTGTTGCTTGAAAGGGGGCTAGCAGATTCATCCTGGGAAACTACCATAATTTGTATCATTGCGTACGACAATAAATCGTAATCTAGCCATCGCTTTGTGGTGATTATTCCAGTTGTAGAGTCAATCTCAAACCAGTCCAAGTCGTTGCCTTCAGATATTCTAAAATAAAACAAATTAGGTAACCAGTATAATCATATATCGGTATAAGATGAAAATTAGTTTATACTGTGCAATAATACAATAGAATGGCAGAACAAATACCACCATTTTATACCAAATACTGTTCAACCCTGTCTGGTTTTTTCCAAAGATCAAAGCGCCTAAAAAAATAAAATTCTTCATTCAGAGATAAAAAAGCTAAAGGAACAGAAAATTAATTTCGTTGCGCAAAAACGTCAAAAAAAAAAAAAGCAAATCAACATGGCAAATTTTTCACTTTTCAGTTTTAACATGGTCATTTCAACGGAAAAAAATCTGAAATCTAACCTGTACGTCAGACGTCCAGTAATCCCGACATCCGAATCCAAAGCAGACACTCGAGTTACAAACGACCCAATCGGAGCAATTTCAGATACTGTGGCTGAATAGCTTTTTTGCAAGAAGACGGGAGCCTGATCGTTAGGTGAATTAACCACCACATCTAAGACTTTACAAGAGCTTCGAATCACAGTCAAGTGGCTATCTTCTGCACATATAGTCAGATTATATCGCGGCTCTGCTGATCGATCAATACTACCAATCACCTACAAAATCAAACACCCCAATAAATAAATCGTCAAAAGCAAGAAACCTCAATCTACACAGTAGATAAAAAATAACAAATCTCAAAATCATGTCAATGTTTTGGGTATAAAATGAGACACATAATCATAGTTGCATTTAATGCTAATAAATGGAACTATAAAGCCATAAACTAGGGGACGGAAGTCCAGTGGTTTGTTGACCAAATGCAAAATAAAATAGCAAAAAATACGTTGAATTATTTAAAAGTAGGTCATACGGTAAGGGCGTTCGCCTCAGGAAAGGAAGGTCTGGGGTTCCAATTTTGGGCTAGTCAAAAAAGATCTTGAAGCCAACAGCTCGCCTCCGCTGCCACACTTCTTCCTAAGAAGCTGTGTTGCCTGCATGCGCAATGGTGCGGAGATGGACTGGGCCAAATCGCTACCCGTTTCGGCGAAATACAGTGACCACTGGCAAATAAAGATTTGATCTTTTCTTCTAAAAAGTTACAAAATTTGTTTACTAGATACAATCCATTGCCAGTGCAAAGAGTTTTTTGAGATCCGCAACGACAAAACTATGCATGTCTGCAGCTGGTACTCACAAGTCGCAACAACGCCAAAAATTCTTTGGTCAAAACATACAGTAGTGATGAAATGTGCTCTGTCGCGCAAATACTGTATAACATCAAGTACTACTTACGTTTAGTCTCCACGAGTCTAAATTTGCAATTTTTTCTAAGGAGAAATGGTTCAGAGAGTTTCCATCAGTTAGAGTCAGCGAAAGCGAAGCTTCAGATACCCTCGAAGAATCCTCATCTGTTACCGTAATAAAGGCGATCGTTGTTCCACTTGAAACCCCTTCATTGACCGACGCAATACTTGCCGAAAATGGCAAGAACCTACAGCAAAATCAAACAAAATACCTTGGTAATATTCCAAATAATTTTATCTTTCTCTCAGGAGACTGAAAACAAAGGATGTGTAAAAGTGTAGTATGCAGCTTAAACCAATACAATAACTTGCGTTAGTATCTTCTATAGCCGGGGTCGGCAACCTTTTCGGCTTCGCGGGCCACATCCAGACTCAGCAAGGTTTCAGTCGGCCACCCAATCTTTGAAACCAAATTTTAAGCATTTTTCGGCCGATTGAAGACCAAAAAATGTCTTCGCCAGAAATTGAGGTTCTTTTCCAAAAAAAATAGCACTTCACCTTATTTTGAGGTGTTTCAGATTTCTAATTCCCAGAAGATATCATTAAAAATGAACGAAGTGGATAGATATATAGGACCGCGGGCCGGATTCAAGGGGATTTAACAGGTCGCGGGCTGGATGAAATTCCTTGGCGGGCCGTAGGTTGCGACTCCTGTTCGATAATCTTAACTCTTAGATAAGCTTAAAGCTATGGCAGTGTGGATTTTATTTCTATTAATCGCACAAAAATCATCTAAAACGTTACTATTTAACTGATGCAATAGGCGTTTAAAAAACATTAATGTTCAATAAAGTACAGGAACCAAAATATGATCAGAAAACCCATACTCTAGCAGTTGCGTAGTCGGAGGGGGGGCGGGGGGGATATAGCCCCCCCCATTGGCATGTCGACCAAAATGCAGAATAAGAAAAATACCACGCTTTTAGGACTTCTGAGACGGTTTTATGCACTGGAATGGAATAAATTGTGATTTGAAACATCTTTTGAAACATATATTCAGGGGGGGGGGCTAACTTGTCAAAAATAGAACTCACAAATAAGCATAATGAAAACTTTGAAAATGGCCCGAAATAAGCAATCAAATTTAATCGCTAGTGTAAAAATGCGTAACATAGGTGTCATTAACAAATATACTATAAACTTAGGAATAGGGAGGGAGGGTATTCAGTAGTAGTTAATTACCTATCATTCCTCGCAAACTTCTTTTCATTAGCCCCCCCCCCAAATTATTTTTCTTTATAAACTGTAGACGAAATAGATTACTCCATGTGAATTTTATTGGACTATACGATTTTATACTTTACCAGCATCTAAATAAGAGAACAAAAATTTTACCCTTAGCCATCTCCCAAATAGCTCATTTATGCAACCAGTTTAATCATGTTTGCACTGCCAATTTCTATGCCACGTTTTCAAAGCATTGTTTTTTCATCAAAATAGCCCTAAAATTAAGTTAGTTTTGCAAAAAAATGCAAAATTTTCGAGCGCTGGAGGCTCCGCCCCAAGGCTCCCGTGCCTCTGGTGGCGGGGCGCTTTGCCCCCAAGACCCCCGGCCTCCGGCGGCTGGGGGCTTCGCACCCAGACCCCATTACCTTCCGGTAACTGGGGGCTTCGCCCCCAGACCCCCATTGCTAATTTCTGGCTACGCGCTTTACTCTAGTCGCTTACCGAAAGTTAATCGTTGGTGTATTGTCATTTATATTTTCCACTGTAATTACAACAAAAGCTCTACCAAACAGAACTGGGTTTCCAGAGTCGTAAGCTTCTAAAGTCAATCGATGATCTGTTGCTTTTTCATAATCTAAACTCTTTTCCAAGATGAGATTTCCCGTTGTAGAATTAATCGTGAATAATTCTTCATCAGCCACTTGAGGACCAATGCGATATCGCACCAAACCATTGTCACCCTGTGATCAAAAGCGACCTTATTTTATTAAAGCAAACAACTGACATCCATTGCAATTTCGTTAAGGTGCAATTCTAATTGTACTCTCTCGTAATAGAAGATCAGAAGAAAGTCATTATGTCATCTCTTTTCTGAGTCTTCTATAGATTATATACTATACTGCACACTTGGATTATGACGTTCACTTCAAAGTTTATATAGTGTTTATCATAGGCGTAGCCAGGATTTTTGATTGGGGGGGGGTCCAAACCACAAATCACACGCAATGACGTCATCAGAAATTTTCGAAAAAGTAATTTTTTGTGGGGCAAAGATATCGTAGAATGGAAGATCTGAAGCCGTAGCCTGATGGCACTTTGCCAGGATTTTGGTAAAGAGAGAGGGCGAAAACTAATTGTTGAAAAATGTAAAAGTCTAACTTGGAAGACGTGCTGAGTAAGCTAGTGTACTCAAACGTATCAGAGACGGGGGTCTGGGGGCAGAGCCCCCAGCCGCCGATGGCTATGGGGGTCTGGGGGCAAAGCCCCCAGCCGCTGGGCGATTTTTGTAAGTTTTTGGAAAAAAAAAATATTTAAATCCCATTGGATCACATTTCGCACGAGTTCAGAGCCATTTCAAAGAACTAGATTTTTAACATTTCAAAGCCAATCGAAAAAATTTAGTTGTTCAATCCTCTTTTTGCAATTAAATCCCAAAACATGCTTAGAGTCTTGCATTATGGTGTAAAATTTTAATTGTAAGTGATTTGGTCTGTAGGGGGAAGTAACGAACATTGCCTCCTGCAATACTTTAGCAGTAAATAATTAAGTTTATGGTTTATAATAACGTTAAACGAGGGCCTGGGGTGGCAACTTTTAGGTCAAAACTCTTAGATTTCTCACAGGTTTTGCATATAAATTGTTAAAAATTTGCATTAAGGGGCCACTGGCCCGGGAACCTTGGTCGTCAGTCAGGGGCCCTTGGGCTCCCTGGTAGCCAGTTAGAGGCCCCGTAGCCCCTTGCTTGTCGGTTAGGAGCCAAGGCCCCCTGGTTGTTAATTAGGGGCCCTGGGGCTCCCTGGTGGTGAGTTAGGGGCCCCGGGGCCCCATGGTCGTCAGTTAGGGACTCCAGGACGCCTTGGTTGTTGGTCAGGGGCCCCGGGGCCCCCTGGTCGTCAGTTAGGGACTCCAGGACCCCTTGGTTGTTGGTCAGGGGCCTGGGCCCCCCTGGTTGTCAGTTAAGGGGCCCCCTGGTTGTTGGTTAGGGTCCCTTGGTTGTTAGTTAGGGGCCCTGGGGCCCCTGGTCGTCAGTTATGGGCCCCCTGGTTTTCAGTTAGGGGTCCCGGACCCCCTGGTTGTCGGTTAAGGATTCCAGGGCCGCCTAGTTGTTAGTAAGGGCCCCCTGGTTGTTAGTTGGGGGCCCCGGGACTCACTTGTTGTCATTAATATTATTGTTAATTACTGTTATGTGCGTAATTACTGAAAAAAAACTGCAACTAAACATCGCCAGGCTATGTTGTCATAACTTTTTGTCGTTAGTGGTATTTTGATTGGGGGGGGCCCGGGCCCCCGGCCCCCCCCCCTGGCTACGCCTATGGTATTTATTACAAACAACAAAACTGTTCGCTTTATCAGTTTTCAAGGACGCCACACTCGCTAGAAGTGAGTAGGCCTACCGCTATCTGAGCCCTGAGGCTCGATAAGCTAGACTACACTTACTTCGTCCAAGTCGGTAGCTCTCACTTCAAGCACTGCTGCCCCAACGGTGGTGTTTTCTGGAATAGTTACAGTGTACTGGCTAAAATCAAAAAGCGGAGCGTTGTCGTTGCTGTCCAAAATATCTATTTTCACGGATAAAAAACCTTTCTTTGGTGGCTGCCCATCATCAGTCGCTGAGATGTTCAACTCGTAATGGTCCTGAATAAAATACAGTTGATTTTATGATGTCATAATATTATAAACACTGCTGGAAATGTAGTTAAAATTAGTCATTTGAGATTCAGTAATCAAGACTAGTCAGAGCAGAGGTTATCAGTATCGAGATTTTGTTGTCACTGTAACTGAAGAAAAGCCTAGTGAAGAAAATTTTACAATAAAGTGCACTGAATAGAGAGTACCGGTATTTTGATAATTCTGCATTAGCTCTTTTAATAAGCAAACTGTGTTCGAAAGAGCTCGGAGTTGCACAGTGGTACCGGTAGGTTATTTTTAAAAGTATTTCAAGTTGTAGCCCAGCCTAAATTCGTGTTATGATCGTGTAGAGTTGGCAATAACAAGCTTATGATAAACATGAAACAAACGATGTCGAAGACAGCAACATCAATTATCTTTGGTTAGAGAAGAGTTGAAGGGTCAAGAGAAGATATTTTAGTCAGGGGCGTATTTAGGGGGGGGGTCATTGGGCCATGGCCCTCCCTTTGGGTCGCCAGGATAGAATTGTGGCATGCCCCCTTCCTCCTCCTCTGGTAACTTGGGCAGAAGGTTTGACTTTGGCCAAGAACTGGACTAAATTTGTGTGAAGACTTTTTTTTGGTCTTCACCTAGTTTTGGGCCAAAAACCAGACTAAATTTGAGTGAAGACGTTTTTTTTTTTGGTCTTCATCTAAGTTTGGGCAGGAAAACGGACTTGGTTTTTGGCTGGAAAATTTTCATTCTGGACTTCATTATTCTCTAATTTTCTGAATTACTGCCCCCCCTTTTTGAAAATCCTGCGTACGCTACTGGTTGTAGTGTTGGAAATTAAGATTGTAAAGTGACTAATTGTAGGCCGAAGTGGCTCGCAGTTGCAGTTGACTGCAAGCTCCAATCAATCTTTTCGCCTATTTATTGCAACAACAAAGTCTGAAAAGCGTAGCCTAATATAAAATCTATATTTAGCAATAGCAATTAGTTCATTACAAGGTATTCGAAATCATAATTAATAGTCTATGTATCTGTAATAGATAGACTTGTGATGCAAAGCATTTTCTGATGGGCGGAACCGTCTGGTACACTAAATGGCGAAGTTAACGTCTATCAATTTCGATAGACCAACAGAGAACTGCCACAATTTCTGTATAACCAGATTACGCGTACGCCTTATGAATGCTTTGCAACTTTAACTATGAAGACTTGCTGTTCTTTTTTTTATCATTAAATACCGTACCGGATATTTCACTATAAAGTTATATAGACAACACAAGAGTCTTATACCATAGACGCTTTATTAACCGTTCAGTGGTCGAGAGGATAGAGCGTCTGCTACGGAATTGGTAGACTACGGTTCGAGTCCCACAGCTTCCATGTTTGACGCTTAGCAATTAAAGTGACAGTGTGAAGCCTCCGCCGTTTGTGTTAGACAGGTGGCAGCTTGACTCGAAGACCGGAGGGTCCTTCGCAGTCTTCTGCCAAAGACAACTTGGTGAAAAAATTATAATTACAATTACACAGGGACCCCGAACGTTGTAGACTCAATCACAAATTTCAGATTGAGGTTTAAATTGTCACAATGAACGTTTACGTCACAATAGATTAAATTACTGTTATCCTTAGTTTTTTTGACATTTTAGAAGTGAATGGGAAAAATTTTGATAACAATAAGTACAGCACGACCAGTTGCTTGACTAAATATTGGCCAGCCTTTGCTCTTAATGTTCTTTGTTGTCAATTGTCGAAGCAAAACAACTAGCGTACCACATCCTCCCGATTGAAGCGTTGCTCGGTTGTCAAATAAAGCAAAGTTTCGTCTCCAGGTGATGAATCAACCAGCAAGCTAAACTTCTCAGTGTCTCCTTCAACTATTTTGTATTTGGAACTCACTCCGTTTTCAGTCGAGTCTGCGTCAGTAGCAGTAGGCAGGAAGAACTAAAACGAAGTAATCTATGGTGAGTTCAAGCACATAAACTCAAGAAAGGTTGCGTATTTAAACAGCTATAGGTTAAACTTGATCCAAGTTTAACATTGTTCGTTAGTTGTCACGTACATTGAGAAATTAGCAAAAATATTAAAAATAACGAGAGTGATTCGTCAAGTCTAGGTAGCATTTAACTAGCATTTTAAAACAATGGATTATCATATCGTGCAGAAGTAATTGCTGCTCAATAAAGTGTAACACTGTGCGTAGTTTCTGTAGCGTAGCCAGATTTCGTTTAAGAGGTTCCAGTTACAAACCAAAAGAGATTTTCACCGTCTCATACATTGGAGCTCCAGGCTGTAATTCATGTATGTGCTATAGGGTATAGGCTATACAATATACCAGTAAGACTTGAGTACTCACGGTAGGACGATGGCCCTTTCCTTTATCGCCTATTTTTAACTAAGGTTTTTGAAATCACCTGTGATCCAATCTCAATGCTTTCCAGTATTTCCAATGTGACCGAGGCGGTGTCCGGAAATACTGGGGCGTTATCGTTTATGTCGGTCACCTCAATCAAAATTTCAATTGGGGGCGTAGATCCAGTTCCAGCGACTGCCAATAGAGCGATAGTACTATCCTCTAACAATTCCTTGTCTATAGACTGGATAGATCTTAATTCTCCGGTATTGCCATTTAATTCGAAAAAGTTGTTAGCAGTTGATAATCTAATCAAAACATACGAAATATTTATTTAAAACTCAAAAGCCTTATGAAAAGACAATTAAACATCTAATTTATTGTGAAGGCGTGCTGCGACTGCCAATATAGAGCGATAGTACTACCCTCTAGCAATTCCCTATCTATAGACTGGATCGATCTTAATTCTCCGGTGTTGCCATTTAATTCGAAAAAGTTGTTTGCAGTTGATAATCTAATAAAAAGATACCAAAAATTTATTTAGACCTCAAAAGTCTTATGGAAAGATAACAGGCCTATAGCATCTAATTTATAGTGAAAGTATTGTTGTCAGAGGTGGAGTCGAGGACACAAGGCTCGAGGCCAAGGACACAAAAAAAAATCCGAGGCCAAGGACAGCCTTTCCGAGGACAGACCCTCTCAAGGCCAAGGACACAGCCGCAAGCGTTCTCAAAAAAAAAAAAAAAAAAAGATCTTCAAAAAACTTTTTCAGGCAATCTCCAATTTATAGGCGTAGCCAGAATTTTTGATTGGGGAGGCCTAAACCACAAATCACATGCAATGACGTCATCAAAAATTTCCCTGTTGGCACTTAACCAAGATTTTGGCGAAGGGAGAGGGCTTAAACTAATATAGTTGAAAAGTGCAAATACGTAACTTTGGAGACGTTTTGAGAAAGCCAGTGTAACTCATACGTATCACAGACGGGGGGTCTGGGGGCGAAGCCCCCAGCTGTTGGGCGATTTTTCGGAAAAAAAAGCTATTTTAATGCCATTGAATCACATTTTGCACATGTTTAGAGCCATTTGAAAGCAGTAGATTTTTGACATTTGAAAGCCAATTGAAAAAATCAAATTGTTTAATCCTCGTTCTAGTTGCAATTTAAGTCCAAAACACGTTTAACATCTTGCATTTTGGGGTTAAAGTTTAATTGTACGTGATTTGGTCCAGGTAGAGGGAAATAAGGTGCATTGTCTCGTGCAACATTTTAGCTGTAAATCAAAACCCACTCGAAGATTTTCCTTAGAGATTTTCGTTTTGTCATGAAAACAACCAGTTATAGAAGTACATGTCAGGCCAGGGGACCAGGCCCCCTCAATTGAAGTTCAACGATTTGTTCAATCAGCATTTTCCGTGGCTAATTTTTTTAAAAGTATTTTGTGCGTAAAAACTGGCGAGGTGGAGGTGAATTAATGAATTGTTATTTAAAATTAGTACAATAGATGGTTACGCTTACTAACCATGTTATTGCCGGGCCGGATTTACATCGCGCTGGGCCCCTGGCACTTAGGAGATTTTCGCAACATCTTTCTGCCAAATGTAGGTGAAGACCATAAAAAGTTTTAAGATTTGAGCACACGGCCCTTAGCTGGTACTGCATCATATTGTGGTAAGTCCAGCCTTGGTTAATGCATTACGTTCATAAAAGGCTAGATGTCGGCAGCGTGGCCGAATGGGTAAAGGCGTCGTTTTTACGACGACTCTGATCGCAGGATCATGAGTTCAACCCGCACCCTGGTCACGTTGTTGCGTCCTTGGATAAGACGCTTTACGATAATTATCTCTGCTTGGTGGCTTCGAACAAGCAGCAAATTTACGTGGGAAGAAGTCAAAACGTCAACAGGAAAACTTGGAAAATGGTCAACTCCTAAGCGGGTGCGGATTCGTCCAAAATATAGCGCACCGTCGCTTTCTCGTGATAGGAGGATAAAGATGCACCAATCAATCAATCAATCAATCATGTGATCCTGAGATAGCAACTTTAGGATAAAAACTATCCATTTCTTCCAGGTTTACGTTTAAATTGGCTGACAAAATTGATTTTAGGGGGTCCCGGGGCCACTGGTCTTCAATATTGTTGTTCGCTACTGGTGTAAGCGAAAAACGCTAGAAAGAAACTGAAACTGAAGAAACAGTAGGCTTTTTTGTCACATTTTTGTCATTGGTGAAATTTCAATTGGGGGGAGGCCCGCTTGGCTAAGCCTATGCTCCAATCGCGGAAAACAAAAAAGGTGTTTGCAAATTTTCCGCGAGGTTTCTGGCGTTTTCCAACAAAATTTCAGCGGTTCAAAAAATAGTGCTGTCCTCGAGCCGAGGACAGGGCAATTTTTGAGGACCTAAGGCTTCGAGGCCAAGGACTTCAAAATGTGTCCTCGAGGCCAAGGACATCCTCGAGGACTCCACCTCTGATTATTATTTTTTTTTTCTACTTTTTCTTATTCTATGAAGGTTGCGGCCTGCGGGAATTAAAATTGATTAATACACTTTAATTGCGGTCTCCCACAACTTGAATCGACTTTGATATATTTCTATATTTTACTCCTTGGTATTGGTATTTTAAAGAACTGCTCAAGATTGGTTTTATGGAAGGAATGAGAATTAGAGGTAACAGTTAAAGAGATGCCTCAACCCTTGTTCCACTGTTCCCCTTATCTGCGAAAATACATTTAGTCAGTTTGATTCCGTATACTATTGGCAACTCTGCGTTTCGAAATTTTGTAACATAGAAAAGGATGACTTGACAAAATTTTTTTGCGGAAAAAGCAACGCGATGTTCGATATTCTGCACAAAATTTTGCAGAGTCATTCTTTTCTGTTGTCACAAAATGTCAAAACGCAGGGTTGCTAATGGTACGGAGTCAAACAGATTAACTCTATTTCGCAGATAAGGGGAATAGTGTAGAAAGGTTTGGGGCACCTCTTTACGTCAAGTAGTTCTCATTTCTTCAATTAAACCGATCTGGAGCAGTATATAGCTCTTTAACTTCTCTTCGCTCTCCAACCAAATCATTGTTGGCTTTACTCTCAAGTCGTTATCGTAGTAAAATTTCTGATGATTGGTTCAAACATGATCAAGCTCGTATCTAAGGTATTTATAACTCTTTACACAGATATTCCTTCTGTTACTAATCTTAAACAACCCAATTACATCCACAAATATTTGTGACTTTCTGAAGCAAAATATTAGTCTGCAAAATTTAACGGAGTGGTGATACTTGTTGCATCATCTTGATGAGTGTTTACCTAGTAGCGTAGTTAGGGAAACTGTAGCCCCCCCACCCCTCCACTGGCCTGCTGACCAAAATGTAGAATAAGGAAAATACCACATTTTTAGCACTTCCGAGACTGTCTTTTGCACTGGAATTGACTCAAAAAATGACTTAAAGCATATTTTGAAACCTTTAGTTTGGAAGGCGGGCTAGTTTGTCAAAATAGAACTCATAATCAGAAAAAAAACTTTGAAAATTGGCCAAAAATTGGTAACCAAATTTGATCCCTCATTAAGAAATGCTTAAGATATGTTTTATCAAAAATGTATAAGCTCAGGAATAGGGGGGGCTTCCCAGTATCAGTTAATTACCAATCACTTCTCTCAAACTTCATTCCATTAGCCCCCCTAATTATATTTTTCTCTATAAAATATAGACGAAATAAATTACTCCTTGAGAGTTTTATTGAACTACCAGTACAGGATTTTATGATTTACCAGCTTGTAGATAAGAGAACTGAAATTATAGCAATAGCTACCTCCAACTCACAGGGGTGCCGAAACCCGGGAGGGATGGGGGAGATATATCCCCCCAATAGTTTGAGAATGGTCCACATCTGCATCCCCCCCAATAATTTGAATGGGTGTACAGCTGAGCGTAAATTGGGGGGAAAAAAGTGTTCTATTTTTGATGAAGACCTTTTTTTTTTGGTCTTCATCTGAATTCGAGGAGAAAAAGTGTTCTATTTGCATTTTTCTTTTGGTCTTCACTAAATTTCCACACCTGAACAAAATCGTGGTCGAGGTTCATCCCTCCCAATGTTGAAAATAGGGCAAAATTGGGGTAAAATTGCAAATTATCCCCCCAATGCTCAACAAAGATCGGCACCACTGCCAACACAGCCCACTTGTCATATTTTTGCACTGCTAATTTCTATGCCGCGTTTTAATAGCATTAATTTTTATCAAAATAGGCCTAACATTAAGTTATTTTTGCCAAAAAAAGACAAAATTTTCGAGCGCTAGGGGCTCCACCATCAGACCTCCTTAACAACCACCATTGCAGATATCTCGCTACGCGCCTGTGTATACCAATGTACAGTTATTAGCTTGCAAAAAATATATGTACAGTTATTAGCTTGTGTATACCAATGTATAGTTATAGCTTGCAAAAAATCAACAAAAGCCTCAAAATTTGTTTCAAGAAAGGCTTTCATTTTTCATATTTGTTTTTAGTTTTGACTCTATGGACTTATGGCCGATTGGTTGGTTTATTTATGCAAGAGAGAGGTTTGCATTTTTGTTTTCATTTTTTAAAGAAAGTAATTGCCAAAACTATTTTCGACATATTCTATTAAGTTTTAGCTATTATTTTCCTAACGTGATCAAATCCGTCGTGAATGATTCGATGTTTTCATCTTGCAACTACTTCATTCACATTATGCTCCATGCCGAAGTGTCCGGCTAGATACTTTATTAGCATCGAAAAAATCAAATGTTTGTTATTCTAGTTATATTACGCGGAAGCGTGTAACTAGTTAGCGGAGTTCATCTTCGCATAGTTGGGCATGGGCTACTCTGTTCCTTAGGCAGAACTGTTGCAGCAGTGGCAAGCCGATCACAACACTCTGTCTGATTTCACTGGCCCAGGAATTGAATCACTGGTCAATCGTGCCGGAAGCGAGCGCTTTAACGCTCGACCATCACGCCGGTCATAGAGAATAACAATTGCATTCATTATTAAGAATTAACATTTAAATCTTTAATTACATTCACTGTATTACGCCGGAGCGTGTAACGAGTTGGCCGGGCCCATTTCCGCGTCATTGCGCCTGCAAGCAACACAACTCCTTTTTAAGGAATGTCTCAGCGTTGCAAGCCGTTGGCAACACGCTGTGTCCGCTTTGACTGGCCCGAGATTCGAAGCTCAGACCTCCTGCTCCAGAGGCAAAAGTGTTACCCCTCGACTGGTCATTAAGAATTAATATTTATTGTCTAAATACTGTAATATGGTACATTATTATGATTAAAAACACCTATTGAGCTCAGCTTATATGGCAGATTAAAATCTAAAAAGAGGTCAAAATATCCTTTACCCTTGGTAGGGAAAGCTTTGCCCGAACGTGGAAATGAAAAACTGGAATTAAAAAAACATTAGGTAACAAGAAAACAATCTTTTGATGATAGCATTATCTCCAAAACACATAACTGCTTGTAAACGGCAAATGTCCTAAGCCTATACCTACTTATGCAATAATTATTGCTATCGCATTTTACGCGTAAGCTTCCAATGTTTTTGCAATTCTTTGCAACGAAGCAATGATGCCATCTGTTCATCATAATACTGCGCTTATTCTCCAAAATAGGACAAAAGTACTAAAAGCCTAGTGAACATGCAAGAAATAATGTAAAAACTAAAAGCATCAGTGTCGTTTCAACATATCTTCATGTAGCAATATTGACCGGGTTTATCACAGAGTTGTAAGTCGGGCCGGGCTTTTCCGGTCGGGTTCGGGCCTAAAGTTGACAAAATTTCGGGTTTAATTCGGGTCTGGGACGTGCTTTTTGTCTTAGGTGCAAAAAAATATAATCAAAATAACTTGGCAACATTGCTAAATTTTTCAGACCTAATTTAAATTTCGTTTTTTTTTCGGACATGATTTGGGCTTCAAATTAGTTTTTGGGTTCGGGCTTATATTTTCGGGTTCGGGCATAAACTAGTTCGCCCGTTTACAACTCTGGTTTATCATTACGTTTAAAAAAAAATTGAGTTTCTTTCTCAGTGGATTTTTAAGATTTAGATTTCTTAGGCCCGGTCTATACCGTGAGTCAAATGGATAAGCGTACGAGCGCATTTTTATTTTATTTAGTAGCAGAAATTTGGTGCTCCTGGCGTATCGCCTTACCAGCGTACAAGCTGCCCGTTTGCTAAAATAAACTAAGAATATGCTCGTACGCTCACAATATGACGCATTATATAGAGCGGGTTTTACTGACCTTTTTTATGTTGTTCAAATTTTTTTGTCGGCCACTTTGTGGTAAAGTCATAAAAACTGTTGATTTGATCTTTGCTGAGAAACTTTTAAAGAATCTCCAATTTTAATTAGTGTGGTTTGGCCTTGTAGAATCTTGGATCGATTGTCAATATGTCAGACAAACAAGTGTTGGCAGATAGCGGCGATTAAACTTCCACTTATAAGGCGCTATCTTCGGCTTAGGATATTGATTTTCACCAATATGTTCGCAGTTTTGATTCGCAAGAAACAAAACTTAACCAAAAAAGTGCAAATATATATCTTATGCAAGTTGATTTTCAGCACACACAACCCCAGAAATAGAAGTTGCCACATTTAAAATTTTTACATTCGTTTAGCGATTCATATTTTTGGATTTTCACCTGAATAAAACATTATAATCATATTATTATTTATTTGAAGCTGCACTAAAAATAGCCTTGCTGCTAGATTATAATCATCATTTTAATATAGTGTCTTTTTGGTGTTTTAAAAAGCGTTCAAAAACTCATTTGTATATTTGCACCATTATACATTTTTAAGGCACTGTTTATGTAGGTATGAAACATGCTGAGTTACACGACAGAGTAAATATTCTGCACATTTTTGGACTAAAATTAGCAAAAAAATGCTGAATAACTAACCTGTATATTGTTCCGTCAGGAATGTTTATTATTCCTACCAACTGTGGTCCAGATTCTTCTTCCAAAGTAAAACGTTCCACTTGTAATTGGCCAGCACATAATGAAATGATCAGCGAGAATATTAAAGCCGTAACGTTTCGAATTTTTTTCGAGACGAACTGCATCGCGCGAAGAATACGTATCTTCGGTTATGTAAATCACTTTTGGCTTTAAGCAGCCTATGTTTCATAGCAACCGACTATAGTCTTCCACATACATTGCTTTCAAACTTAGTTTTCACAAAACTTTACATTTTAAAATGAAAACTACACTATCATCTGTAAACAAACAATTGAATTTCACCAGCAGTAGCGTATGCAGGATTTCCGAAACGGGGGGGGGGGGGGGGGGCAGAAAATTTGAGAATAATGAAGACCAGAATAAAAATTTTCAACCCAAAACCACGTCCGTTTTCCTGCCCAAAATTTGGTGAAGACCAAAAAAAAGGCGTCTTCAGTCAAAAAAAAGGTCTCCACTCAAATTTAGTCCGATTTTGCCCCAAAATTACGCGAAGGCCAAAAAAAAGGTCTTCGCCCACCGTTTTTGTGCTCAAACCCTCTGCCCAAGTTACAAAGGGAAGGGCCATGCCGCAATTTTGCATACTATTTTATGCTAATTATACTATCCTGGCGACCCAATTGGGGGCCATGGCCCAATGCCCCCCCCCTAAATACGCCCCTGTACACCAGGTATCATAGCGTAATCCAAAGTTAGTGGTACAAACGTCCAAAGCTTAACAAAACTTGTACCGGTAGTGAATAAGTAAAGAAATTGCAACGTTAAACGCTACAAAATCAGCTAACATTAGTCAGTAAAACTAATACAACTAAATCGGTTCAAAATCATACTTCATTCGTTTATTTCGTTGTCATTTTTTCCTGCCTATCTATGGCTATTTCAGTTTCGACCTTTACGTTTGTTATCTGTTTTTAATCATGATCAGTTCTCTGGCATGCTATTTTTCCTTTTTGGTAGAGATGAGGTTTCCTCCACCCAGGAGCGTCAGGATAGTATAATTAGCATAGAATAGTATGCAAAATTGTGGCATGCCCCCCTCCCCCCTTTGTAACTTGGGCAGAAGGTTTGGCAACGGAATCGGTGGGCGAAGACCTTTTTTTTTGGCCAAAAACTGGACTAAATTTGCGTGAAGACCTTTTTTTTGGTCTTCATCTAATTTTGGGCCAGAAACCGGACTAAATTTGAGTGAAGACCTTTTTTTTGGTCTTCACCTGATTTTGGGCCGAAAACCGGACGAAATTTGAGAGAAGATCTTTTTTTTTTTTTTTTTGGTCTTCACCTAAGTTTGGGTAGGAAAACGGACTTGGTTTTTGGCTGGAAAATTTTCATTCTGGTCTTCATTAGTCTCAACCCCCCCTTTCGGAAATCCTGCGTACGCTACTGCCTCCACCTTTTCTGTGCAATGGCATTCCCAAGTCCCAATCATGTTCTGATCCAATGCAATGCATTTGCATTTTCTTTAAATTGTCCTCCTTATGGTTTTAATGGCCGCAGAGCTAACTGACTGACGAGAAGTTGCAACATTTTGACTTCCATACGCAACTCAAAAAGCAACCTGTTTATTCAAACAGTAATACTTTTACGTGATTCAGAAAAAAATTCTGGCATTTCTAAAATTTGCATTTGAAAGTGCGCGTCTTAGTTTTAATTGGAACCTGCGATGATTAGTAATGGCTACAGCAATGCTACAGACTGCTGAAGAAACTACTTTTTTTTAGCTTTAACATTAACAACTTTCAAATGTCTCAGCAAGGCATGCTTGCAAATTCTTTCTTGTATCATTGTTATGACCGTTTAATTTGGGATTTTATTTTGTACGAAAAGAGAAATGCTTTTATAATGACCGTTGTGCGAGATGCTAAAATTGACCCATTATTTAGGGTAGAGTGCTTAAAGAAAAAAAATTTTTTACGCAAATATAGTAATGCATATGAAATGAGATGAGGCGATTTTCGTAGTCGTATTAATAATCAGATTCAGAGTTTTTCAATACGTTAGCTTCATTTTGTTTGTATTGTGCTTCCTAAGTTATCTTATATGAATCGGAATTACAGATGTATTGTGCTCAAAGCCGATTTGTCTCTACTACAAAAACAAAATCTGGCAGCTTTTCGAAGAGCTACTTTTCATGCTTGTGTAAATACTCAAGTTGCTAAATAATCGAAAGGTTGCCGTATCAGGCCCATTGTGTGGACATAACTTCTTCACTTGTTACCTCATTCACACTTCTATTGGTTTATTATCGTAACTTTTTCAGTCGTTCAAATTTTCGAATATACCTTTACTCAACACGATTTTTGCTCGTATAAAATTTGCGTTTACCCCGTAGTCACCGATCCACAAAATTTCTCCAACAACAGGCCAGTATCTTCCATTTCCCGAAAGAACGTGTATTGGAATTCGTCAATGCCTGCGTTCAAAAATGCCGTATGGTCATTTCAACTTTACGTTCGTCTTACAGGACATGTTACCTGAAAAACACTTTTTACATTCGTCACCAACCTAAAAAAAATCATTTAAGCCATTAAATTCGAACTTGGGCCGCGTATGAATATTACAAAAAAATATAAACGCCTTTTTAGATGTCTACTTTTCGGACATCGCTTTTTTGTTTTGTTTTTTTTTCACAAAAGAAATACAGTGGGACAAAAAGATACCTTGAAGAAAGAGCTACATTACAAATATCTGCCGGAAAGAAAAATAACTTCTTTTGCCGAACCAAAAAAGTCTTGTTTAAAATTCATATGTATAATTTTCTATGCCTGAATGCATTGCAATTTTCTGGAGAAATTTAACAGTTCAATTTTGGGGCAATTTTTGAGAAAATAATTGCACAGTTCCACAGTTTATTTTTATTCTCTATAATAAGAAATTCTTCGTGTATAGTTTACTATTTTTTTCTAATTTTATTCAAAGTCAAATAACTTTTTTAGCAATCATACAGCAAGTTTAAACTAACATTTTGTAAAGATTTCATTTGGGGTTGCTTTGTCAAAAGCCTGAGAAATTCTTCATGAACTCTGGACACGTTAAAAATGCTCTTGCGTGTACTTCTGTCGATAATTGTGTTAATCCTACTGTACTCGTAGCAAGACTACAAATCTCTTAGCTACGGCTCGACTGCACCTTTGCGGCGTTTATTATTAAGAAAATCTGATTTTTCTTCCAAAGCTTTGTGGTTGGAACTTTTTCAATATATCGACCTGCATAGTCCTTGCATTAAATGCATGAGTGATTCGAAAATGCCGCCTTATTATTCACATTATAACAGCTGCGCTCATACATAATGACCAAGCATAGGTAAAGTCCTGTATATTGCAACCTTGTGACAGAAATCCAGCGCGTCAATATGTTTCGTTGCTAAAAACCGCCCTCAAAACTCAACCGCAACTAAACTTTTCTCTGCTTTCAGTCTGAAGGAAATCTTTCGCTTTTCATTCACGCTTTTGAACCAAGCGCTCCGCAGACCTTGTTGCTAGTAAATTACAATTACGTTTGTTGTTTTAAATACGATGACGACTGAAAAAAATTATGTCCATTTAACTTACTTTCCGTCTTCTCAAGGTTGCGTAACAGTAAAATATTCTCTGAATAAACTTTAGTCAGAAATTTCCCAATTAGTATTTGGTTTCCTTGTTCACTTACTTGTTTTAAAGAGGGTAAGAGATTATTATTACATTATTAACTGCTGGTCTGCCAATTCTTAGCAGTTTTCTATCGAATTCACCTTGAAATGATCTTGGAAAAAATTGAAGTAAAACTTACTAGAAACGTGCTTTTTTTTAACTCGCTATAGTATTGTTTTTCTAACCATATTGTTCTGTGACACAGTTCTACGTTCAACCCTTAAAAAATGAGCTCGGGGCTTTTTCACTCTTTTAATTAAGCTTTATTACGACATGTGAAAGCTTTCGGTTTGAATTAGAGCAACAAAAATTTCGTATATTTCCGAAACTCCTCTCTTACAATTGAATTAATCTGCGTTAAGAAATGTATTGATAGTACTGAATTCCTAATCTGTATTCATTGGCATTGCCCGTGAATGTGAAAAAAAGCTTGTTGAATCAGAGGTGTCTCGTGTGTCAAAAGCTATACGTCTTTTATGGTCCGTTAAAACTTTGACAGCTTTCACGGGATCAATAAAATTCTTCTAAATTTTTTCTACTGCTATCAATTAATGGCTTTTATCAGGTGTGATTGTGTGTATATTGAATAAACGATACAAAAAATATCTTGATAATATTATGAAATCTGCCGGCTCGTGCACTCTTCTTGCGATCTAAAACTTTTTAACTCGTACATGGACGATAGACAATGCAGTAGCACTGATTGTAACAAACGAAAAAAAAACATGAAAAGTTTTATCATAAATCACTCACTGCTCAATGCTCATTCTTGGAGACAAGGAAGTCCAAATCTTTTGCAGTGTCTGTTCGTTGTATCTCAACTGCATATGGTAACCACTCAACACATTTTTTAAAAATCCTCATAAATTAACTATAAAACAATTGCAGTAAGTGGATTTTCAAAAGTTATAACGCATAATTAACAAGCATGCTGAAATTCAAAAGTTTTATTTCGTGATGACAGGAGAATATTGGGCAGATCTTGATGGTTATTTATGTTTTGTGACAATTTTGTACGGTTTTGTACACTTTTTGTTTTGTATATCTTCATGCAATTTTCAAGTCTGCTGTAGGCCTGTAATGTTCGGAATGAAAAAATATTGTATACTCCATTGATTAATTATAATAATACGTATGTATTTGATTGTGGTGAGCACTAAGCAGGTGTCATACTTTTATTTACTAGCACTATTTTACAATTTTTTGTGATGTTAGTAAATTACCATTTGATTGCGGTAAATTACAACTTTCAAGACGAAAACAAAATCGCTTCTATTGTGTTTTTCGTGTGAACAAGCGATTTTCTTTTGTCCTACCAAATTATTAGATCAAGCTATTGCGACTAAAAGAAATAGAAAGAAATCTGAATGGTATAAAGGCTATTCTGTTCGTGAAAAGAGCTTTATAGACTATATGCTTTTTCTGCTATATGATAGATTTATTGGTAAGTCAAATCAGCATTATATGAACATTGGGTACCGATACAGCTGTTCCCTTTTGATGCATCATCTTTAATACAGTAGCATGTAGTGTGACGTAAATTTTTGGCCTTGTTATTTAAAACCCACAAAGTTGACACAAAAAAAGGTGGTCTTGATAGTTTGACTCGTTACTTTGGACCACATTCTATTCACATTTGAAAAAAGTAAGTTTTGGAATGTTTTCGAAACCAGCCATCTTGCATTAAACTTTCAAACTACTCATATCTTTCGGTCTGCACTAACTTAATGATTACATCTGGTCCATCATCGAAATTTTTCTGTTTATTTTGCGCACGTTTCAATTTAACAGTTTCCACAAAAACCATCACTGTAGCTGACTAAAATTTTGTTCCTGACTGTTGACTTGGTTTCTGAGCTGTTCATTAAGCAACAATGATCGAGCATCAAAAGCTTGAAAGCACCAGTAATGCGTTAACGAGGTAGGCAACTTCATAAAAAGTAAATTTAAAAAATAACAAAAGCACTTGTGATTTTTCAATGAGTTAAGTAGATTCAAAGGAGAAACACTAGAACAAAATTGTGTGACCTACCAAACTCTTCAACAACACTCAACAGAAGCCACAGTCACTAATAAACTGGCCTAATGAAAAGAACCCCCAAGTCTGATTAGAATTTTTCAACACCATAGTTGTTATAAATACGTGATCATGTATTTTGGTTTAAATCATTTTGGTGTAGCCCGGCTTTGATCGATTGCTTGATTTAAATTTTAGAAGTAACTAAGTGTTGTCATATTCACTAAACTGCAGAATACGTTAAATAGAAGGGGAATGCCCTCTTCCTCCAGTTAGAATTATGATCTAAATACTTTCAAGTTAAGAAACATCTAAATTTTAATGCATACATTCACCATATTTTAGCCTTTAACGGCTTATCGTTACCGAGATGTTTTGTTTCAAAGGAAAAGTTCAAGCATTTTTAAGAAGCTTTATATTGGTATCTTTCCGTACGGATTCGGTAAACTGTGTTGTCCAACGAAGTTATACGGCTGAATTCATTTCATTTTCTCTATGCAATCTAAACACCTTTCTTAAGCAATTAAATTGATATTATACGGGTATTAGGCATAGGTGGGCAAGTTAATGCAAAACGTTAGCTTCGTTAACCACTAGTCCGTTAACAAACTTCACACCTCCGTTAACGTTAATCCGTTATTTTCAGCTTTAATTAACGGAAGTTAATAAAGTCCGTTAATCCGTTAACATTTTGCGTGTAATTTACATTTCTTTTTATTCACTCGCTTCTAGAACACGTATTGACGCTGTTGAGCTCATTGTAAGGAAATATTTATTGCTATGGTGGTCTTTTTGTGTTTTGAAAGTTATATTTTACAGTCTAATCTAATTTCAAGATAAAAACAAGTTCAAATGCACTACGAAGCTGCAAAATATTAACGATAAAAACCTTAACGGAAGTTAACAGAACTTAACGGAAGTTACTTTAGTCCGTTAACAGCACTTAACGGAAGTTAATTTAGTCTGTTAACATGAAAAAACTTTTTAACGGATTAACGAATTAATGAAAAAGTTAGCTTCGTTATTAATGGATTAACGGACTTGTGCCCACCTATGGTATTAGGTAATTAATAATACGAATTTTTTGTTTTACTTCAGACCATAACGGTCCATAGCTGTAAAAACAACAGAATTAGCGAAAACAAACTAAGAAAAATGCCATGCATAATATGTACAGAACAAGCAACACATTTATTTACAGATCACACCAGCAGAGTACGACGGTAGTACTCGTAATATTTGGACAAACAGAAACTGTTCCAATTCATATGAAGCTTTATCCAATTATTGGGAGTCTTTCAAACATCTTTGCTCCAATCTACTGCATACGAACATTTTCTGCGAATGAGCGCTTGAAATGTTGGAATCCCTGCAGGGTACCGAAACGAACAAACAGCATTGAGTTAGGGCAAATACATAAGCTTTTCCTATGATGATACATTTCACGTGTAAAGCATATCATTAAGTTTTATGGTAATAGGCTTTTTAATTGTTGATCTATTTGCATTAATTTTACTCACCATGAAGTGAACCATTCACTATTTTAAGAGACACTGCTTTTGACACATAAGCCTAATAATACAATGAGCTCTGTTGTTGATTAAAACTCCTCGTACTCTACTTTTGGTGGTAAACATAAATTACAGTAAAATGCAAGATGAAAACGTTTAAATCGTGATTTATCAAATATTGCACCCCTTCATTATAGGCCTACTGACCGGACAGCAAAGCTCATACAGAAAATAATAAAAGTAGGGAGTAACCGTTTGTAGCTAACTGTACACATTTACAACACAGTTCTGTTTACAAGAATTACTACTAGGTATGTTCTATACACATTTCACTTCGCTGTTAGACCTTTCAACTTATCTACGCGAATTGCGATATTTCCAGTGAATCGAAATTCTTTTGTAAATAAATAAGAATTAAATTACTTCCATTCAAAACGAAAGATGATATTCTGTGTTGTATACCTTACCAATCGTTAGTTCTTTGTTTTGACTTAATATCAACAATGAAGGCAATTAGATATTTTTCTTGTATAGTAAGTATATTGGAATAGCTAAAAGTTTTGAAATCTTCGATGAATTGCAATTTTCTAACTTTTAAAATCTACGTAAAAAATGTAAGCTACAGTAAAATGCTCTACATAACAAAGCAGCTATTTTGGTATGTGTTGCTTAGTTGAATTTATAATCTACGAAGAGCTGTAAGTCTCCGTGATGTGTAGACTTCGCAGCTCTTACATAAGTGCATGTAATCGAAAGAGTGAACGAAAGAATTGCACCAAGGGTACAATGACAATGTATAGTGGACGTATTGGCTTTTACCTGGTGGTATTTTTAACCAGTAGAAACCCAGAGTGCAGTGCACGATCTGTGTTGCCGGAACGCATGTTTTTTTAACAACGGCACATGCTTGGAGCGGAAAAGTCCACAATACTTTTTTCTAAAAGTTATTTTAAAGATAAAGTTATCGATTTCTTCCAAAATGTAGTAGGCCTAAAGGTGAATTTACACAGTGTCCGTTTTTTGGTACGTTTTCGTCCGTTTTTTTACGTTTTTGCTTCTTCTTGAAAAAGTATGCGCTTTTTCATCCGCATTTTTATAAGTCCATATCCGCATTAACTAGACAGTCACATACTGAACTAAAGTTTTCCGAAAAAATTTTTTTGTAAAGAGGTACAGCTGTATTTTGAAATATCGCTCTTATCCTTCATACACAAATTTTTTGAACAAAATTTTTATCTATATACAACAGCCTACTTAGTGCGGATATGGACTTATAAAAATGCGGATGAAAAAGCGCATACTTTTTCAAGAAGAAGCAAAAACGTAAAAAAACGGACGAAAACGTACGAAAAACGGATACTGTGTAAATTCACCTTAATCGTTACAAAATATTAGTAGTGTAGCCTGTACAAAACGATGATAGCACCCAATAGCGTAGTTAGAGGATCATTGTGCCATGGCCTCCCCCTTTTGTTTGTCCCCACCTAAACTCCTTATTTGTGCAAATCACCAGTAAAATTCAGACGTGAGCCCTCTTTGTGAATCTTGTAAACCTTTTTTCAGTGTTTGTGGAACTTCAGAGCAAAAAGCAGCTCCACTGGTCCGTAGACCTTTTTTTGACCTCATCTTAATTTCAGCCACAAACACAGGAAAAAAATAAAAGAAAAAATACATTGAAAAAAGCTGTTGTAAAATGCTTGTTAAAGTAAAATTGAAAGCTGTATCAGTCTGTCCAGCTAACATTTTAAAAGCAAATACATTCAAACCACTGGAGGCATCATCTCTACTGAAAAATAACAACAATGCATGTAAAATTTGCCTAAAAATCTCAACTATGTAAATGAGAACTACCAGTAGCGTACGCAGGATTTTGAAAAGGGGGGGGGGCCAGAAACTTCGAACATTTCAATGGAAATGCCCCCCTTAAATACGCCCCTGAGAACTACTATCTAATTGTTGCTATTTTTTATTGATTGTTATCGTAACGCATTGTTGTTATTTTTCAGCACTGATGATGCCCCATTAGGCGAAATAGATTTGTTTTTAAAATGTTAGCTGGAGAAGCTGATACAGCTTTAAATATTTTACTTTAGTTTGTAGCCTGCTTTCTTTTATACCGTTCGCCTGCTTTATTCGTCTTTGTATCTGGCTGATCCTCCTATTCAGAAATTTTAACACCAAATTTTTGAATATGAGGATCAGCCAGATACAGGTTGTGCCCCCGCTAACGACTGCTTGCTCCCCCCCCCCCCCCCCATTTCGGTTTACTCAGAATACTTTTTGGAACATCACCCACCGACATGAAAACAGGCAATAATGGAAAAAGGAATGATAATGTTCAAGATAAGTTTGAAGTTTTCTCAATTCTCGGCAAAATTGCTGGCCTCCAACTATTGTACGTAAATGTGACGCAATAATCAGTGTTGTTAACACGCCTTTACGGAATAGTGTCGCGGATCAGGGATGTAGCCTTTAGAATCGTTTACCGGTACTTTGTTAGTGATTATGACCTTAAATAATACGTGAAAAAATTTTTTAGTCATTTAGAAAATGTAACCCCAAAAACAAGCGTTTAAACGTGTTTTGGACTTTTCCTGAAGTATAATGTGGGATGAAGAGACCAGGCAATTTAGTTAGAATTTCAACGACTTTTGAATTTTAGCAATTTACTGTGATTATTCATATGGCTTCAAAAATGTGCGAAATGTGATTGAAATGGCGTTGAAATCGCTTTTTTTTGTCCAAAAACCACCCATTGGCTGGGGGCTTCGCCCCCAGGCCCCCTTTGAAATACGCGTGATTTGCATCGGTTATTCAGCACGGGGCGTAGGTTGGGCCATTTTTGTGCAATCAAATGTACTTTTGGTTCAAGCCTCCCCCCCTTTTAGCAAAATCATGGCTGCGCTTCTGGTCGCGTTATGGTTTCAAAAACGTGCGAAATATGATTGAAATGGCGTTAAAAAACGTGGTAAATATGACTGAAATAGTGTTAAAATTTTTTGCCGCAAAATCACAAAAATCACCAGTTGCTGCTCCCTCAGTGATACGCTTGAGTTGCATCTGTTTGTTCAGCACGGAGCCTAAATTAGACAATTTTTCTGCAAAAAAAGTGTTACTTTTGTTTCAAGCCCCCTTCCTCTTAGCAAAATCCTGGTTGCTCTTATGGTCGCATTTGCTGCTGCAGACAGATTTTTTAAGGGGTTGATTGTATGGGCCACATACAAAACGAGCTAACAAACGCTGCCGGGCTTATACGTATCTTTTTTCAGACATGAATACAAAATTTTTAAAATAGCGCATAATTTGTAGCTGTAAAATATTAATTTTTATGTGTGAAAATCAGTCTACTTTAGTGCCCCACCCCCGCTTTCGGCTAATGCACCCTCACTTCGTTTGTTCTGGCGACGGCACTGCTTGCACCCCTTCTTCCCACCTGTTGCAAAATCCTGCTCTCGCCACTGACAGCAACCGATAATTCTGACAGATGAACGTGTTTTTGTACTTCGCACCATTTCTTAGTCTGACACAAATACATAAATAATACGGCGGGAAATTTATTTATTATAAATGTTATGTTTTTGAGAAAATATCAAATACTATTGTGACAGAAATTTGTAAGACGGTAGACTTTTTATAATCTGTATGCACATTGTACAATAGTGTGTGCACTTGCATGGTATAGAGAAATGTAGCGTAGCTAGGGGGGGGGCGGGGGGCTATAGCCCCCCCCCCCCCCATTGGCATGTCGACCAAAATGCAGAATGGGAAAAAACAGTACGTTTTTAGCACTTTTGAGACTGTTTTATGCACTGGAGTGGACTAAATAGTGATTTAAAACATCTTTTTAAACATATGCTCAGGGGGGGCTAATTTGTCAAAAATAAAACTGCCAAATAAATGAAAACTTTGAAAAATGGTAAGAAATAAGCAATCAAATTTGAACACAAGTGTAAAAATGCTAAACACAGGTGTCATCAACAAATATACAATAAACTAAGGAATAGGGGGGGGGGCTATTCAGTATTCGTTAATTACCAATCATTTCTCTCAAATCTCTTTTACATTTGCCCCCCCCCCAATTATTTTTCTCTA
This sequence comes from Trididemnum nubilum, assembly GCA_963965965.1. NCBI lineage: Eukaryota > Metazoa > Chordata > Ascidiacea > Aplousobranchia > Didemnidae > Trididemnum > Trididemnum nubilum. The sequence goes on from OZ014490.1 coordinate 6,401,231, forward strand.
TAAACTGTATACGAAACAGATTACTTCGTGTGAGTTTTATTAAACTATTCGATTTTATGATTTACCAGCATCTAAACAAGAGAACTAACATTTTACCATTAGCCACCTCCCAAATAGCCCATTTATGCCACCAGTTTAATCTTGCTTGCGCTGCCAATTTCTAAGCCACGTTTTAAAAGCATTATTTTATAATCAAAATAGCCCTAAAATGAAGTTATTTTTGCAAAAAAATGCCAAATTTTCGAGCGCGGGGGGCTCCGCCCCCAGACCCCCAAAACAGCCCCCCCCCCCATTGCGAATTTCTGGCTACGTGCCTGATAGAGAATTAGAGATTTTGTACGAATGGTTAGCACTTTGGCACCTTTTTTTAAATAAAAATTTTTTTAAAAGATAGGTTAAAGATCTCTTTTATTTTTCTCACAAAAAACTAATACAAACAATAAAGGACAAGTACTGAAATTTATCATCATAAAGTGTTAGTGCAACACCAAAATTTTAACCGAAACTCTCAAATTTGTGTTCATTTTAATAGGGCAATCAACCCGAATTTTAAAAAAACTAAGAAAAAATCTTAAAAAATATTTTTACCAACATGACCCCATTGCGATTCTTGCAATTCATCAGATTAAGAGAGTTTAAGAGAAAAAATTTCATATTATCCCCTTAGAATCCAAATTTCGGCCATCTTGTTTCAAGTTGATTGCGCAATAAATCAGTGTGTAACTTTTATTTCGAGTCTTGCCAAGTACCGGGCTTTTTGGAACTAGGTGAGTGCTGAAGGTACAGGTAAATAAATTAGTGGAACAACTGCTGTTTGAATTCAGAGAGGTTAGATGCTTTCCTAGTGTGGTTTGTCCGCCAAGAGCAAGCAAAGTATTCGGAATCAAGATAAGATTTTGGTGCTTTAGGCGTAGTAGCCTATAGCCTTTTGTGACTATTGCTTACTATAGATAGCCTATCCAAAGAAATGATTGCATGTTGAAGCCTAAAGCATCGTAGCTAACTAGATCTTGACGAAAATTCCAGTTTTTAGAGAGCCAGTAAGTTTTGTGCGATTATTGCGCAATTGGTTTAGGCCTAAAGGTCAGAAGGCCAGTTAATTTTTCACGTAAATATTCAATTGCAAAGCATTTTAGCATTTTTCGTTTAGGTTGGCTACAGTTATCAGCAGGTACCTACGAAGCCATTTCCTCTATAGCTACTAATCTAGTCAGTCATTGGGAACGATTTTGATCCAAGTCCGTTTAGTTTGGTAATGTTCGGAAAGCGTCTCTCCTTACTCTAAGGGAAAAAATAATTGCGAATATCTTACGATTTCTTGGCCAAAGAGAATCGAAATTGGTGCGAAAAAATTCTAAAAAATTGCCAAAGTTGTTTCACCACAATTTCACGGTAAAATTTTTTAAACAAAAACGTCCTGAATGCCCTTTTAGGAGATAAAGTACCTGTCTAGTTCAAAACGCAGCTTTAGTAAACTTTCAACACAAAGTAATTTTGAAATTATCGGCGACTAAGAAATTGAGTTGTTAGCTTCCCGGTGTTGGAGACAATGTAGACGGCCTTTTTATCACTGCGCTGTTGCTTTGGCAAGAACGAGCAAAAACGTTCGCGAAGTTGTATTGTATTTACTTCTCACTAGTGACATCTAGCGAAACTCATCGTAAAGTTTATGATGTCTTTTTATCCTTTTCCATTAAAGCTAAGTCTTTTTCCTTTGTTTTCTTTTACAC